>CM056813.1:45249681-46499681 GCA_029852735.1 Persea americana
TGGGCGCCACATGGGTGGTGCCTAGGTGGTTCAGTTCGTCTTCGGTGCTTGGTGTCTACGTATGAGTGGTCCTGATCTAATCTCAAGCCAATTAGTGGAATTTGGAGGTGGGCGCCCATGAGGTGGTGCCTATGCAGTCTTGGACAGTGTGGGCACCACAGGGCTGGTGCCTATGTGGAACTTAGGAGGGTAGGCGCCACATGGGTGGTGCCTAGGTGGAGTCGATTTATTTTCGGAGTTCAGTCCCAACGTTGAGTAATCCCGGGCTAACTTTAGGCTAACTAATGGAATTTGGAGGCTGGGCGCCCACCATGGGGCGCCTAGGTGGTCCTGGGCTGTGTGGGCGCCTAGCATGGGGCGCCTAGATGGATTCTCATAGGGTGGGCGCCACATGGGTGGTGCCTAGGTGATCTCTTCTTAGGACAAACTTCGGAAGCTCATAACTTTTGACTCGCTTATCGGATTTGGACGTTTTACATATCACCGGAAAGCTCTCGGAGTGAGGAATTCAATGGTCTAAATATCTTGAGAAATAGGGGCTGAAAAATATGAGGGATCTCTGGACCAATGGATTCGATTTCCTAACTTAGGCTAATCGGGTGACACTTTGGCAAACTAAGTATGGTCTTTAGAGGGATTGGCCTAAGCATGTCTTAAGTGGTCCGGAAAGGGTTTGAGTGGTGTCATGATTCACTCCTTGTGTGAGTAGTGGGTTGGGCTCAAGATCTTGACGCGACTCGGCTTCTCTCTCACGAATTTCTAGAAATCGTCGAACTAAGTCTAAAATTAGCAACAAGCATCTTCATCGTCGTTAATTAATCTGAATTGTGTCTTTAATCATTCAATTATGGGTGAAATGGGGGCATCGCTATATCTGATAGGTATTTAAGGCTATCATAGGGGCCAAATGAGGTGTCTACAGCAACCTCTCCCCCTTTGGCAACCTATACATTTTCTCCCCCAGTGGGAAGTTATTTATTCTCTCCACCTTAGACAAAATGTCCATTCTCTCCCCCTTTGCCATCGAATTGCAAAGGATCAGACACACATGAAACAAAGAAAATACCTTTGAGTAGCATCTGTTATTAAAAGAAATCGAAAATGGAATTCATAACAGGCCATCGTGTATGATTAATATCATCTCTAAGGAGTCAAAGCCAACCAAGGGTAAATTTGATCAAATCTAATGTTGCCTTTAAATGTTTATACTCCCCCTCAATCCATTCTCTCATTTACCAACACTTTGACAATGATGGGTAGAAAGAGAAGGTGATTTTACCAATTGAGGGTAAACTTCAAGGGAAGGATTAGTCAAGTTTAACATGATCAAATTATCAAAATTAAGAACAAGGTCAAGGGGATGTGATGGGTGTTACATAGCATAACATCAATTAATATACCTATGAAAATCATATGTTATATATTGAAATCATTTCATCCATCATTAAATATAACAATAATGAGTAACGAGAATGAAATGAAATTCAATCATGAAGCCAACCTCAACCACTAATCAACCAAGATTGTGATCACATAAAAATGGTGGTTATGAGATTTACCCATATATTCATGAGAGGTGGCAAACATGAAAGTTATGATGCTAATGAAATGTGACATAGAATAAAAACATATTGCTATCAAGTACAATCCAATATGCACGAGGTCTATCACATTCTCAAGATATACCAATTGAATATGATACCAATTGATCATGATACTAATTGATACTAAATGAATATCAAAATATGATTAAGAGCAAGGATGTGACAAACACAAAATTCCACTAAGCATCAATAATGATACATTCATGACTTTAATGATATAATAACTAGTGAGCATAGTGATAAATATGAGAAATTGCATTTTGAAAATATATGACTTGGAAGAGCATGCAATTTGTAAAATCATATGAACTCTAGGTCCAAAGGCTAGCATGATTTGAAAATCTTCTTTCCAAAACTTAATGCATCCAAGTTTAAAATCCAAAACATGCATGTACGATAAGTTCAAAAAGTTTTAAAACAATGCATGTGAAAATCAAGATTTCAAGTTTTTCAAATTCAATGCTCATGTGAAAATTCGAATGATGCTAAAATGATAATGCATCCATCAAATTGCAAAATACCAAAAACCCTAACTATCGTTTGATGTCTGAGATGCTTGTCTTGCAGAGTTTCTGGGAGAAGGGCCTAAAGACTGGGGATGATATGGCCTTTGGGCCAAAGGGAGAATGTGTGATGGACGTGATGGAGTGCAAGACTTTAGTTACGTACTGCACGCTCACAATCATTGGTCCTTACTGATCGGATATGTCGATGAGAACCGTTGAGAGCACTACAACAGTTCCAAGGGAGAGATCTGGGACCACAAGACTTGTGAGCGATTCGTAAGTACACATTTTCTCTCATCTTGGGAGCAAGATGTTTTGATAGTAAATAAATTTCAAAATTGAAGTATCATTCATTTTCACTATGTTTGGACAGAGATTGCGGCTTCAGCAGCGCTTCATGGATTTCAGGTGGTCGGCACCTATGATGTGGATGATTACCACAAACACAGACATCCCATTTCAAGATAACATAAATGACTGCGGGTTGTTCGCTTGTGCATTCGGTGAACATTGCATGTATCGTCATCCCATCGAGTTTACCCAGTCAGACATCCCGTATTACCAGCGGAGAATTGTCATCGACATATTTGAGCATAACTGGATTCGAAATGCATCAAAGCTTAACTACCCTCCACTCCAGGTCTTGCCGCTTGACTTGCAGTGAACCTTTTCCTGCGGATGTTGTGCAATATGTGTTATTCGATATTGATCCTGGCATCGGTTGTAATCGATGTTGTTTGCTGTGGATGTTGTTTGTTTCAAACTTTAAACTTAACTATATGCAGAATTTTTTCTTAATTGTTATATGGGATGTTGATCGATTGAATGATTGAATGTAAATTGAATACATGAAATGTTTCTGTTTGTATTTAAATACATCCTCAACTTTTTTGAAGCACATAGGTGTGTTTTTATGTAATTACATGTCATACTCCCATCCAAAAAATTTTTCCTTCTTTATGCAGCGTCATCACCTACGCTATAGGAGTAAACAATAGTGAAAATAAGGTCGGTGATGACCTTATTTGATACTGATAAGGTCATCACCGACCCTGTACTGGATTTTCTCCTGGAAAAGTTACAACTTTTGGAGTGACCTATGTTGGTGGTGACATTATTCAACACTATTAAGGTCATTACCGACCTTGACTTTGTTTTTTTCCCATTGGTTGCCTTGAAAAGTTACAACTTTTGGTAAAAAATATATATATATATATATATAACCTGCGTCGGTGGTGACCTTATTTCACACAGTTAAGGTCATCACCGACCGTGTCTTTGTTTTTTTCCCATTCGCTGCATGAAAAAGTTACAACTTCTGCTAAAAAAATACAAAACCTATGTCGGTGGTGACTTATTTTACACAGTTAAGGTCATCACCGACCGTGTCTTTGTTTTTTTCCCATTCGTTGCATGAAAAAGTTACAACTTTTTCAAAAAAAAAATACATAACATGCGTTGGTGGTGACCTTATTTTACACAGCTAAGGTCATCGCCAACCTATACTTAGAATTTTTTCCAGACACAGCTTGTAAACGTTACAACTTTTGGTAAAAAAAATTGGCAACCTGCGTCGGTGGTGACCTTGTTTTACACAGCTAAGGTCATCACTGATGCTGTAATGGATGATCCCAAAAAAAGTTACAACTTTGGTCAGAAAAACTGGAAACCTGCGTCCGTGGTGACGTTATTTAACACGAATAAGGTCATCGCCGACCCTATAATAAAACCTTTCCACGTGCATGAAAAAAAAATTCCATGCAGATTCCCTACGTTGCGTACAAGCATACATCATCTTCCATAAGAAAATAGTGGGTTCCATACATCTTTTCAAAATAAATGATAATTTGTACACAAACATCCAAAAATGCAAAATCCTTTACTGCCATTTTAATTAATAAACTTCCCACAAACATACATACAACATAAAGTATTAAAAAACAGACCCAAAACAAAAAAAGATTACATAAGCGGAACCAAAAACAACATCCATCAACGTTATTATTGAACTGGCGGATTTTTGCAACTCCTACGGTTGTGACCCCTCTCTCCACATCACGAACAAGTTATCACTTTTTGCCGGCGATGCCAATCTTCAACTCGGATCCTATTCTTCTTTGGTTGACTAGGTTGCTTGCTAGCCAATGGTGGGAGAACTCTTCCGGTTACAATGTGCTGTTCCCATTACTTTCTATCACGGGTGGCATGAATGACATCATTGTACGTATTCTGGTACGTGCTTGTGAGGTATCAATGCTTGCAATAGTCACATGGATTCATATTCCGTGCTTTCATGGAGACAACAACATGGCAACATGGGATCCCAATTACATTCCATTTGCGGCACGAGCATGACCTGCGATCTAGATTAACTACACCAACAAACTCTGTAGATTGCACTTGATATTCATTCAATGCCGCTACCCATACCATTAGCCTTCATGATTCCTCCATCTCTGTGGCTAGGTACTTCTCTGCGTACGGAGTTAGTACTAAAGTGATGCTTTGTACTTGAGTTGACCGTCTCTGAAAGAATTACATCAATTTTGCACGTATCTCTTCCACTTGCTTTGTAATCGGGAGCACTCGGGTGTCTTTTAGGAGATTATTTGTGCACTCTGCAGCATTGCTGGTAAGCATGTCATAGCTGCGTCCATGAGCAAATGCCGTTGCCCAGAATTGACGATCGATTGCATGGATGTAGTTATATGCACGCTCATCTACACTTTTTATGTGGTCCATGCAAGCATCGTACTCACAAGGTCGGTATGCCCTTGCGGCGCTCCAAAACTTTCTTATAATGTCATGGCCGTTGAAAGCTGCCTTTATGTTTTCAGCTATATGATGGCAATAAAAATAATGCTTTACACTTGGCATCATGGCTTGTACTGTAGGAATTGGACCTTTCTGACAATCGGATATAATTGTGAGATTTTTTGGCTCACTCAACGAAAAGAACAAGTGTGCAAGAAACCACTCCCAACTATCACGCTACTCCACTTCGGTAAAGGCAAATGCAATGGGAAACAGTTGATGATTTCCATCATGTGTTACGGCCACCACTAGCACTCCTGGATATTTGCCATGAATGTGTGATCCATCCACCGCTATTAATGGCCTTAGAGAGGTTTGGAATGACCTTAAGCATGGACCGAAGTACCAAAAGAAGCGTCTAAATCGGTTATCCGACCTAATGTCCAATGCAGTGTAGGAATCGGGGTTGGTTCTATGAAGCTCGTTGTAATAGAGCGACAATATCATAAAAGATTCCTCGTACGATCCACGTACTTTGCACAATGTAAGCTCCTTTGCCATATGTGCTATCTTGTATGTAATGCGGGTTCCAAACTTAATCCGACATCATTGATGATTTCATTGGGCCTAAGATCATTATTGCATCTCACATTCTCTTCAATGAATTCTGTTACTAGCTTCGTGGTTGCTTGCCGATGTGCAATTCCCATAAGTAGTTTGGAGCAACAGTGTGTTGAATTATACTTTCGAACTCTGAAGTGTGGACCAGAATCTACCATGGAGGCATGTATACGCCAGGGACAACTGACTCCTTTACAACTCACTGTGACCATCTGCATGTTAGTCCTCTCGTGTTTCAAGGTGAAATTGTTGTATATTGCGTACTTTACTATAGCTCTTCTAAAAGCATCGCAATCAGGAAACTCCCTACCTAGCCACATCTCTCTATCTGAACCGGTCCCTTCTTCGGATACAACATCTTCAGGGATCATGGTGTCCACGAAGGAAGATTTTGAAAAGCCATATTCTTCATTTCTGCTTGTAGTATCTTTTTCGATACCTGAATTAATTAGTTGAGTAGCTGCTGAAATTCTATTCACATCCACATTAGTTGCGGGAGCACTGCGCACACTTTCGCTTCCATTCACATCAAACAATTCTACATTGATTTTTTCGAACATGGACTCATCATCATCCGCAAAATAGAACAATGTTGTTGGGAATCTGGTATCGTCATCCTCCTGTATATCAATTGTGGGTCCATCTTTAAAAGGTGGAGGTGACGGTGGTAGCACGACCTTTAATTTAATATCAAGCTTTCCAATGCTCGGAGCTTCTCGAATGGTTTCGTTTCTTTCATCCTGTACAGATCTGCAATATGGAGTTATGACAAAAAAAAAAAAAAAATCACTTCAGAACATACCTATTGCCATGAGTTGAAATATAGTTTTAACTTTAGAACATACCTATTGCCATGATTGTGTTCGAAAGTGCCTTCATCGCATAGTCTTCTTGAAACGAATAATAATATCTCTTTTGCTTCGCTTTTTGATGATTTTAACAAACTATTGATATCATTGTCATCGTCGATATCTATCATCGAAAAAAAATTGTCATTGTGTAGAAGATACTTTAGAGTTATATGATCGGAAGTTGTTGCCCAACTTGAAGCTTCCAAAGCAATTTTGCACAACTCGTTGAACGTAACACTGCTCGAGAGATATCCATCTTCTGCCTTCCACCCTTGTATTGAAGACGATTGAGCTCAAATTCAAACTCACCATCATAGTGAAAGATTATTAGGTGCTCAACGTCTGACATGCTATTAGAACATCATAAAATAGATAAATTAGTTGGATCATCATTCTCAACCAATAATGCATGTGGTTTAGATTTTATTAAATTTGTGAATATTTTACTATTTATTAGAAACTAATTATGTATAAACTACTTTGGTTGTTGACATTTAAGTCAATGTAGTATTATGCATTACATTGTGGATTCCAAAAGAGTAAATAGGGCTCCTGTGCAATATATACCATATTCAATTAATCAAACAATAAACAACATACTGTGAAAGAGAAAATGCATTCTGCCTAAAAATTATTTGTCAATGCATTAAATGATACTATATATACGATACGTTGTCAATAGAAAGAGGAGATTGATTTCTAGGGTTCCATCATGTGAAGAAAAAGGTTTTCGTTACCTCCTTTACATAGACCCAATAGCAAGAGGGGATTGATAAAAAATTAATGGGACAATTACTGGTGGGAAAACACACTAGTCGCAGAACACCTTTCTCTGAAGGAAGAAAGCAGACTCTTTGCGATTTTGGAGAAGTGTAAAGAATGAAGTTTGAAATCGGATTAGAAGGGCTTCGCGGACAGCGTCATCATCGACCTTATTCAATGTAAATAAGGTTGGTGCCGACGATGTGCCAAATATGTAAAAAAAAAAAAAGGAATTCGCGCTCAATTGCTCGAATTGATGCTCCAAGTTCTAAAGTGTTTAATTGCATAACATGTGCGCATTAAGTGCTTTTTCCGACTAAATCATTTTTATTTTATTTAACTCTTGAAATGAACACTTTACTAGTTTTTTCCAACTAGAGTGAAATTACCGGGAAGGCTTTTTTTGGCTAGATCAGAGTTTTGAAAATTCTCTCCATCCCCAAACTATATCATCTCCACCCCACTCGTTCTCTCGCTCTCATCAGCAGCAGAGATGCAGAAGTCTCGGAACTGGGAATAAAAATGAGAGCTTAAAGAAAAATGCCTCCTTTCTCTCCCTAGTATTTCTCCTCTCCCCCTCCAAAACCCTCTTCAATCTCTCTCTCTCTCTCTCTCAATTCCTCAAATTGTCCAAACCCTAACCTTAATTCCCAACCATGGACATCCTCTTCGCCCAGATCCAAGCAGATCTCCGCTCCAACGACGCCCTCCGCCAGTCCGGTGCCCTCCTCCAGGCCCTCCAGCAATCCGCCGCCGGCAAGGACATCTCCGCCCTCGCCAAATCCGCCTGCGAGGAGATCGTCGCCTCCCCTGCCTCCGCCGTCTGCAAAAAGCTCGCCTTTGATCTCATCCGCTCCACTCGCCTCACCGCCGACCTCTGGGAGACCGTCTGCACCGGAATTCGCACCGATCTCGACTTCCCCGACCCCGACGTCGCCGCAGCCGCGGTCTCCATCCTCGCCGCAATCCCCTCCCACCGCCTCTCCAAGCTCATATCCGACTGCAACAAGGAGATCTCCGCCTGCTTCGACTCTCCCTCCGACAACCTCCGCTACTCCATCACCGAGACCCTCGGCTCCATCCTCGCCCGGGACGACCTCGTCCTCCTCTGCGAGAACAACGTCAACCTCCTCGACCGCGTCTCCTCCTGGTGGAAGCGCATCGGCCAGAACATGCTCGACCGCGCCGACGCGGTCTCCAAGGTTGCCTTCGACTCGGTCGGCAGGCTCTTCCAAGAATTCGATTCGAAGAGGATGTCCCGCCTCGCCGGGGATAAGCTCGTGGACAGTGAGAATTCCCTCGCGATCCGGTCCAATTGGGTTGCTTCCATGGCGGATTTCGTCTGGTCGAAGCGCAATGCTTTGATGGCGCGGTCGCTGGTTCTGCCTATTGAGAGCTTCACGGCGACTGTTTTTCCGCTTGTGTATGCCACAAAGGCGGTGGCTTCAGGGGCGGTGGAGGTGATTCGGAAGCTTTCTAAGTCTGCAGGAAGTAATTCCGGAAGTCGGGTGGATTCGGGGAACAATGCTGAGAAGGTGGTGGGAGTTTCAGATGTGGTTTCACATCTGGTGCCTTTCTTGGCGTCTTCGGATCCTGCATTGATCTTTGAAGTTGGGATTAATATGTTGTCGTTGGCAGATGTTCCTGGAGGGAAGCCGGAGTGGGCGTCTGCGTCGATAATTGCTGTTCTTACTCTTTGGGATAGACAGGAATTCTCATCTGCTAGGGAAAGCATTGTTAGGGCCGTGGTTATGAATCTTCATCTCTTAGATCTTCACATGCAGGTGTGTCTGCTGTTTCATTAACTCTTTTCTGTCACTTATTTGGAATTTGGATTTAGGAAACGAGCAAGTTTTTGACCCTTAAGACTCACGTTATGGGTTGTTAGTAGATGCATGGAATTTGATTGAATTTACATTTTTTTTTTTTGATTGGTAACATTGCTCCAATGCGCAAAAGAAAAATAAACCATTTTTAGAAAAAAAATTCTACATTACCATTTGTTGTCAAGATGGAAAGGAAATGTTCTGAAATATTTTGTTGTTCTATCTAGAATCTCAAAACCAAGTATGAAAGCAGGTGAGATGCTAGCTAGCATTGAATAATGCTAGAGTGACCAAATGTAGTGTACATGCAGAATTGCTTCCACTTGATAACAATCTGTTCAGTTGAGGATGGTCTTCTAGAGTACCATTTTGTAAACTCAAGTTGGTCTGCTAGATGGTGTTATCCACTGGATTGGTGGAAGATTCATTTTTGCTTGGATTTCATGGGCTTGAAGAGGTCATAGACAACCATGGAGATTGGGGCTCATTTATTATATCCTTTGCTTATCTGATCATACATAGCCTATTATGGATGTTGGAATGGCTTAGATAATACTTTGGAATATATCATGATTTCATGGGCTCATTTATGTTCTCGATAGAAAATCTTTCATCTTTTATTGGCAATTCTTTCGGTACTATAATTTTACTATTAAAATATTGTTTGAAATGTTTTTTCTTTTTTGGGTAGAAGGAAAAACATTAACTGCAAAAATGGTTTAAATATCATTTTTTTTTTGTATCTTGATTTGTTTTTCTGTAACTGTTGTTACTGGTCATTGTTTGATCCATTTAACCGATCTTTATGTATTATCTGTCTAATGGTTTCCAATTAAATGAAAAAACCCTAACTTATGGTCCTGTCCACACCTTAGGTGTTCCTACTACAATCTTGGCCTTGTTATACATTATAAATCGTTTCTCTAAAATTCTATAACTTGAAATGTGGAAGACACTATCCAGTTTTTCATTGACACCTTCTAGTTTCCTATGCATATTAATCAAACTTTTGTTGTTATAATTAATCTTGTTGTTGCCTTTTGATGCAGGCCAGACAATAGGTCGGCCAACCCCTTGGGCCCAGCCCCATAAGCCCAACAGGATATTCATTTAATTAGAAATTTTATTTAGTGTTTGATTTATTTAGAAGTCTTTAAATTATGAGTTTACTTGATTTGGATTGTTATGCAAGTTAGTTTCCTCTTTTAATTAGGTTTCTTTAATTATTAGGAAAGTCCTAATGGATAAGAACGATGTTCTCTCCAATATATAGAAGAGCCTTCATTGTATTAGACATACTCATTCCAAAGTAATTGATTTATGAGTTTTGTTGGTGTTATGGATTGTTCCATTCAATCCTTTGGTAGACTGATCTATTGTCTCTATCGGAGATGCGGTCTGCGCCACTTTTTAACTCTAAAGGTGTTCCTTATTTTTTTCCTCCAAATTCATTTATCATGAGATTTTTGTTCCAGTGGATATTTTGATAGATTGAACAATATCAAAATGAGGTTCTTTTATTAGTGCTGTTCTTTATGAAATATAGGGAGTGAACTTTCTGCCGTTCTTTTATTATGGCTTTATACTTCTGCAGTTCTGCTACATTGGTGTTTAGTATGGCCTTTTTATTGTTTGCAACTATACCTTGTAACTGTTCCTTCACAAAAAAAGAAAAAAAATGTTGCTCTTGCTGCAAGAGGTAGGGATTTTATCTAGTGCTCTTGATTACTGCTGCTGATCTTTTCTCGAAGATAGGGATTTATCTAGTGCTCTTCATGATTACTGCAGCTGATCTTTTCTTGAAGATAAAAGGAACTAAAAGTGACATGGAAGATATTATACTTGCAGGTTTCATTGTTTAAGAGGTTGCAGCTTATGGTGCGAAACTTGAGGGCAGAGTCGGATCGTATGCATGCTCTAGCATGTATCTGTCGGACGGCTTTATGTGTTGATCTTTTTGCAAAGGAAAGCGTGCGTAGAGGTCAGAAACCTCTTCCTGGTACTGACATTGCTTCACTTTTTGAGGATGCAAGGATAAAAGATGATCTAAACAGTGTAACAAGTAAAAGCTTGTTCAGAGAGGAGCTAGTTGCTTCCTTGGTGGAAAGTTGCTTTCAGTTATCTCTTCCATTGCCTGAACAAAAACATTCCGGCACAGAGAGCAGAGTCATCGGAGCTTTGGCTTATGGAACTGGTTATGGTGCATTAAATTGGACGGAGCCAGCTTTGGAGGTGGTTGAAGTTTGCAGGCCTTGTGTGAAATGGAACTGTGAGGGTCGAACATATGCTATAGATTGCTACTTGAAGTTACTGGTTAGGCTGTGTCATATCTATGATACCAGGGGAGGTGTTAAAAGGCTTAAAGATGGGGCATCTCAGGATCAGATCCTGAATGAAACGAGGTTGCAGAACTTGCAAAACCAACTTATTAAAGATTTGCGTGAGGTAAGAATTTTTTAGCTTTAGATCCTACACTTATTATTATTTTTTTGATAACCATCCTACACTTATTATTTAGCATGCTGTTCATGATTCTATCTAGTAAAACTCCCAAAGCTCTGCATTATTAGTTGAGGCAGCCATATTATCTCTACTCATATTTGTATCACACAAGTTCTATTAAAAGTTTTCATCACACAAGTTCTATTAAAAGTTTTCTTCTATTGCATGTTTAGCAACATTTTGAAATGAATCTTTAGCAAGGATTATGGAATCCCTTTGTTTAGTTTCATTATAAGTTCTTTTCTCATAATATCTTTCTTTCTCTTCTCTTTTCTGCATCATAACACTTTTTAGGTGAACACACCGAGAATATGTGCACGTCTGGTATGGGCTGTTGCAGAACACTTGAATCTAGAAGGTTTAGATCCCCTTCTAGCTGATGACCCTGAAGATCCATTGAACATAATAATATCTAATATCCACAAGGTGTTGTTCAATGTCGACTCCTCTGCAACTACCACAAATAGGCTTCAAGATGTGCAAGCTGTCCTTCTATGTGCACAACGCTTAGGATCAAGACATCCTCGGGCAGGGCAGCTGTTGACTAAAGAGCTTGAAGATTTTAGAAGCAATGGCTTAGCCGATTCTGTGAATAAGCATCAGTGCCGTCTTATATTGCAGATAATTAAATATGTCACTAGTCATCCAGATAGCAGGTGAGCATTTTATTTGGGTTTTGATGATTGCCAACATGATATAGACCACTCAACTCCTATGCTTTTTTCTGAAGTGTTTCAATTCTAAATTTCTTTCAGCACAGCCGTTCTAGTAGTTTATTATGAGAAAGAAAGTTCATGTAATGACCATTGAAAGAAGTACATGCTTTACCGTTCAGAAGTACATGCTTGGAGAAGTTGGTTTTTCCTCAGTAATCTTTTAGTTAAATATTAGTATTTTAGACAAATTTACCTTGAATTGAGAAAGGAGTGTGGTTCATATGTGCATTTATGGTCTCATGGTTGTAGTTACAGTTTTCCAACCCAGTGGGGTGAGTGGTAACCTGTCCAAGTCGTCTCAACTGGTCACATACCACCTGACTGGGCTGTGTTGAACTTGGCATGGACAAGTCCAGGTCCGCCCACCTGGTTGATTTCTGATTTTGCTCAAATTGTCCTGGTTTGGCCTAATTGACCACCAAACAGGTTGACTAAAGGACATTTTCATCCTAGTATTCTTAAAAAACTTATTGGAAGTTGGAACTATGAATAAACTTGACATCAGCAAAATGCAAAGTTCAAATAGACTTAATTAACAACTGAAAGTTGAAGTCGCAATTTATATGAGATTTATGTAATTCTCTTCCCAAAAGTTGTAGTGCTTGTTTTTTAGTTAACATTTTTATAATTTTTTTAATTTATCTCAGTTAATATAAATATTAAGTATATAGTCCCAGGTCTAGCTCAGCTGTCTAGGGAGTAAGAAACACCCATCTGATGAAAAATTTCCTGCACCTCCTTCAACTAGTCCGCCAATCTCCCAGGATAAGAAGATTTTCCTGAACCCCATTGAATTGCAGAGAAAGAGTTACCTTCAAGAATAGCATTATAACCTCCCATCCAGCGCAACTCAGGACTTGTAAAAAAAATCCTGCGGACCTGACCGGAAGTGTGAAAACTCCAATTTCATTAGCATCCGAGAACTCCAATAGACCTGAGAAGCTTCTAATAACATTGCCATTCCAGTCTTATATAGCACCACCAACACCTCCTCTTATAATGGATTGAACAAAGCTATATCAAAATTTAGCTTCAGGACATCAATAGGACGACTCATCCAAGAAACTCTATGCACTGATTTAGCATGCCAACTCCCCTTTTAAAAAAACCGCCCAAGACCTGAAAAGATCCAAGGGAACACCTTCAAACGCCTTTCTTTTACTTTCCCACTCTTCTCCTGCCCCATAGATTAGGTCGTGGGGGTGATAAAGATTGTATCCCTGAGGAGGGATTTGTGGAGTATTAGAATTCACAAAGCCAATCCAAGTAGATGGTATCGTGTTTCAATGGTGATGAAATTTTATGTGGTATATTCATTTTAATTGCATCATCAAAGCATTGTTCCAACTATGTTGGGGATTCACATGAAGTTGCATATTGTTAGAAATTCCAGGTGAACTGTAACTCTCCCAGAAGGTTTAATGGCCATTATTTGTGGACTCTGTAATGATATTTAGTAATCCATTCCTATGGCTTGCTTGTGCTAGTTCTTCTGCTCATATAGGTTTTTTTGACTTATGTAATGATATTTAATAGTTGGACTCTATAATGATTTGACTAGCAGAGGAGTGGATTATTAAATATCATTACAGAGTCCAATGAGGATTTTGACAAAATTTGAGAAAAAAGTTCCTAACTCCAATGAGGAACATATTTTTCTTCTGCTTTATGAAAGTTTTTAATCCTTTCCACCCCTTTCCTTAGAAAGTCTCTATTTATCCTTTCTGATTAATTCTACAGTCTAAACACTTCAACAGAGATTTAAAGATGCACATAAATGAGCTGGGAGACTATTGGTGGTTGCTTTTGGCTAAAGAATTTCCTCTTTGCCAAATTTTCCCTTTTCAACTAATTTCCCACTTAAACATACTGATTGGATAATTTATGGCAATGCATAGTGGAAACCTAAGGTGATTTGAGGGAGGGATATAACATGGTGTCCTCACTACTTTATATTGAATAGAAACTATGCATGTTACTTGCAATTCAGTGTGATATGATAAATAGCGGAGCATATTTCTCAATTGTTGCCATTATTTTATCCGTATCTGACATCTTTTTGTGCTATTTTCCTTTTCTCCCCCTTTTAGAAGTAAATAGGTTTTCACAATAACATGGCATTACATTTTACTAATTTCTTCCTACCTATCATTTTCATGGTACCTGTATGCGCATCTTATTTATGTATATGGTCTGTTGACACATTTGGGTGCTACCTTTTGTAATCCCTATTAAATAACTTGTTGAGATTCCCTGGAGGTCAGATATGGTTGGCTATCCTTTGCATTGATAAGCTGTGACTGGCCATTTTTCAGGTGGGCAGGGGTTGGTGAAGCCAGAGGCGATTATCCATTTAGCCACCACAAACTTACAGTTCAGTTTCCTGAAGCATCTGCAGCTCAGGACAGGAAATTGGAAGGATTGGTCCATAAGGCCATTCAAGAGCTTTGGAGGCCAGATCCTAGTGAATTAACTCTTTTGCTAACAAAGGGCGTAGACTCTACCTTCCTCAAGGTGCCACCTAGTGCATTCACTTTGACTGGTAGCAGTGATCCTTGCTATGTTGAAGCCTACCATTTGTCAGATTCAAGTGATGGAAGGGTCACACTGCATCTAAAGGTAATATCTGTCTTCTATGCAAAGCGGGGACTGAAAACTGGACTCAGAACTCGATTTGGTCCCCTTCGAGTTGGGTCGGGTCAGCACGACTCGGCTGAGTTACACTGAGTCCCTTCCTGAGTCCCAAGAAAAATCTTAAACATCTAAAAAATAAAATAAAATGCCCCACCTGTATAAATTTTGTTAAATCTTTTGGTTTTAGTACATCTTTCACAATTTGATTGTCTTCTCTCTCTCTCTATCTATCTCTCTATCTATCTATCTATCTATCTCTCTATCTATCTATCTATCTATATGTGTGTGTTAATTTGTGTTATTTAGGTTTTATCAAGTATCAACAATCAACATTAATAAGAGCTATGATTAATCAGGGTTAAAAATCAATGATAAGAAATCTACTAGACTACTAAATAATACAAATTACATAAAAGTTAAGGATTAGCACTTAAGGATTCAATCAGACAGACGTATGTGGAGGTTGGCTGTGTAGATTGAAGATTTTGGTGGTGGTTCATTACTTCTCCTTGCTACGTATGCTACGATTAATCAGGGTTAAAAGTCAATGATACGAAATCTGCTAGACTACTACATAATACAAATTACATAAAAGTTAAGGATTAGCACTTAAGGATTCTATCAGACGGACGGATGTGGAGGTTGGTTGTGTAGATTGAAGATTTTGGTGGTGATTCATTCCTTCTCCTTGCTACACATGCTGTCAACAAGAAGACAGCCTGCAAATCTGCTATCACAACAGTGAATGGAGGACAACTAAGAACTCCCGCCTAATATGGAAAGGGAGATTAGTCTAGGAATTAATAATTAAAATTGAATGATAAACCACACCATTCACGAGTCAAGGCAATGTCACAAGTCCTGCGATAAATGCCCCTCTAGTAGTGAGAAGGAAGGATCCTAATGGAGGCTAGAACTTCCACTTGCTTGGGGATACTCTAATTCAATTAAATTACTTGTCCCTCCGCGAGGATTTGAACAAATGCCTGGCTCAACTTGTTTGCAAGTGTTCAATATAATTAATGGGATTAAGAGGCAATATTTAGATCTGAAATATCATTCCCACAGCAATTATATGGATCAAAAACAAATTCAGATCTGGGAATCTGTAAAAATATGGTGGTGGAAATGTGAAGATATTGGAACTAGCACTAATTGTGCATGGGAAAGGGATCAGCCAATGGCTGGTTTGGTTAATGTGGGTTCAGCTGAGTCAAGTGGGTCCAATAAGGGTTTGGCCAGGTCTGGTGGGACCCACTTAGGGTTCGGTCAAGTAGGGGTAGGTTCTAGATGGGTTCGGTTGGTTGGGATCTAGGATTAGACGGTGGGATTTGATGGGATGATGGTTGATCGGTAAAATATGGATGAATGGATCAGATCTGATGGATCTGATCCGGTGGTTGGCATCTAAGGAGGATGATGGCTATGATGGTTGAATGGTGGGACCTAAGGGTTGGATGGATGGATGGATGGTGAAATCAAGGGGCTTGTGGTGTAGATCTAGTGGCGTAGAGGCTATCTAACGGTGGAGATGGGGTAGATCTACAATCTTAGGTCGCTGGTGGTTGTTGGGGTTTGTAGATCTAGGGTTTGAGTGCAAGAGAAAACTCAAGGAAAAGAAATAAATAGAACAGAATAGGATACCTTTACTTGGGCTCTCACCAAACTCTTAACTGGAGTTGTTGCTGAAGATCTCGCGAGCACAACAATGGAGATTCAAGGAGAACTCGAAAATTGATTTTTTTCATTCCGTAACATAGCATAGCATAGCATAACATAATGAAGAAGATAACATAACATGTCTTTTAACATGAAGCCCTAAATGGGATAACATCATCACCACTTAAAATAAAAGAAAAACATAAAATAAAATAAATAAATAAATAAAAGGACGTGTTGACACACAAAAAAAGGGATTGCTTGGGATATTGTGCACAATATGGCATGCACACAAATCACAATAAGTCTCTTGGTTAAGTGATGGCCCCCCCCTTTGGGCCCTCTTCATTAAACTTCAGTTATTTTCTGTTGTTTCTTCTTGGGCCGCTTTTGAATCTTCTTTTGAATTCACTTGGGCCCCTCTTGACTTAAGTAACTCTTTTATTTTTTCCCGTGTGGCACTTCTCGAAGCGGGGCCTTCAATACGATTGCACACATGGGGCCTCCCATCCATCAAAAGTTAGATACTATGAGATCCAATTGTTGATTGTTGTTAGAATAACAATCCAACGGTAAATTTTCGCTCTTATGGTGATCGAAGCTTGGGCAATGCTCATCCATCCACAGATTTGCTCAATCTGCGATCCTGCGCCTATGTTGTTGATAGATTGTGAAGGAATTGGGGGAATGAGGGTTGATGTGCCCATTGAGCAGTCTCATAGCAACCGTGCTATCGCTGTGGGGATTTCCTTGATCCTTGTGACTGCATCATTTACAATAAACAAGAGACACATTTATTCATGTGAATGTGCATGGTACGTGGGCATGCTTGCATATTTGTCCATAGGTCAAATTAGATGTCATAATTTTAATAATTTTTGGTGAGTCAAAGTTATGGTCGGTGTCTCCATGATTTCAGGAACTTCTGCTTACATTGTGTAACTGGGTCTTTGTACTGGAACTTCTAGAATTTAGATTATGCAGGATTATACATTAAGAATCCTTCCTTGGTTCTCTCTATTTTTTATTTTTTGTTTTTTGTTTTTAATTCTGATTTATAACAAAATTTCATTCCTTTTTATTATTATTATTGTAACTAGGTCTTCCTCCACTAGGAAGTTATTGTTAAAATTCCTTATTCTAGTGTGGAGAGCTCATACAACTGGTCAGCTTCATCATCCATGCCTGATAATGCATGACAGCTACAGGAATTTACCACAATATAGATAGTATAAGAAGTTTCTTTAATCCAATAGGGATACATTCTTTTTTGAAGGGCAGGGATAACCGAACTTTATAAAATATTAGTCTATTAGATGTCCTTTTGTTCTCTCTGAATCTTGAATGATTTTCTTTTAACTGTATAATGATTCCATTTAAAATAATAATAATAAATAAATAATATAATAATTTATGCACATTTTGTTTGGGTCATTTCATGGCTTGTCTGTTAGTTTATTGGTTGACTGTAGCTATGGTTTCAGCTTGGTTGGCCTCAACCTGAAATCTACTGGCGCAACCCAGACTCTCGGATGAGTTGTGGTCTGGATTGGGCTTGAAATTCGTCAACCTGACCTGAGCTTGGATCATCTCTCAACCCACCATGTTAAACTCAAATCTGACCCGATCTATCCTAAGTACCTGGCCCAACTCAGGAAAAGAAACTGGCACTTGTTGAGGTTTGCTCTGGTTGGCTGAGTTTGGATTGAGATTAGGTTGGCGTTCGACTTTCTAGAGTTTAGGTTGTGCTTGGCCAGTCCCTGCCTGAGTGTTACCCGTCAGCCAAGTTGTTAAGATGAGCTGTATTCTGTGCTGACTCGGGTGTATGTTGCAGGTTCTAAATTTGACCGAACTAGAACTAAACAGGGTGGATATCAGTGTTGGGCTCTCTGGCGCATTGTACTTTATGGATGGGTCTCCTCAAGCAGTGCGGCAGTTACGGAATCTTGTTTCACAGGTTTTGTTCTGGCTTTCATCATAAGGATTCATTTTTTGTGCATGTTTTGCTGTTTTGCTGTACATGAATGATTGAACAACCTATTTATAGGGCTGTCAAGATGCCACATGACCCGTTAACACGACACGAACCCACACGATATTAACGGGTTCGTGTCGTTAATGGGTCGGACCCGTTAACCCGTTAAATTAGCGGGTCGTTAAGGATTAAAACCGGTAACCGATTAACAACCCGATACAACCTGCCAAATGATAAATGACATAAAATTATAAAACGCATGAGGGGTATTTTGGTAAGTTTGAAAAGGTTGAAGTGAAACCCTAAAACCCACATATAAAAGATCCTTTTCTAACTCCTTCACCCTCCTTTCATTAGCAAAAGAGTGTATGTTCATTGACATGGTCCAAAATGGGCAAAATTATTTAACGGGTCGTGTCGTGTTACCCGTTAAATAAACAGGTTGTGTTTGTGTTTGAGTTTTGGACCCGTTATTTAATGGGTCGTGTATGGGTTGAGGTGATTCTAACTCGAATTCGTTAACCTGCAACCCAAATTCGTTAACACGACAAGATTGACAGCCCTTCATATATACGTTTAACTTGCATATTTTGATGTACATTAACGTTTGAACAACCGATATATGTCCAACTTCAAATACTCTTAAGGTGGTAAATGGGCTGGGTGTGGGCCTATATTTTGATTGATTGGGATGGAATTTCTGGCCGGGCCTATTGAAAGTTCAGGTTTTCCTAGGCCTGTTTTTTTTATTATTTAATACAAGGAACCAATCTTTTTGTTGGCTGTGGTAGTGCTTGGCTGTGTAGCCTATTCCTTATACTCTTAGATGGTTCTCTTGAGTTCTTGCATCAAAACTTGATACATTTACTTAATTCATTTAAAAAAAATTAACATGCAAGTTGATTAAGATGTCTTAACTAGTAATAAAGAATCTTCGTCCCCAAGTTGTAGCTCAGCTGGTTAGGAACGTGTGAGTTAAGAGTGAAAGTTAAATAAATAAAGAATCTCCATCTTAAAAGTTTCATCTAACAGAATGCAGGTTTAAATATAGGAATCATCATTTTAATTTCATCTCTAGGTAGTCATTCCCACAGTTTCCTTGTCCTTTGCTTGGCCATTTGCCCAGAAACAGGAGCATGCTTACAAGTTTGTTGCTTCATCAAGTCCTGAAGAAATGGAGGCATCTCACTTCACAAGGGAGTCTCTAATACAGAAAATGGGATTAGGAGGGTGGTCAAATAGATAGATGGGAACTTCTGCCTTCTGACCTTGAAGACTGTAAGGTGGAGCTTTGAGAATGAGCATAGGATTAGTGCGTGCTGGCAGGGTATTATGGGACGCTAAAGGCACTTGACTAATTTTTTCTGATCAATTGGGGAAGGCAAATGCTAATTACATGGAATACTTATAATAGATATGCTTTGAGATCTCGAAGGGAACACTCATTATTTAGGGTGATTCTCACAACATAATTTCTTGGGACGAGTGGCAAGTGAAACCACTTTGTGCCATTTCATGGACTGCACTATACAAATTACAGTGAAATAAAGCTATGTCACAAATTACAGTATTTGTATCTGCTCATGTTTTGGCTTATGAATCTGCTTCCCCATTTGCTTCTCTCGATGTATAAATTAAAGTCAAAATCATAGAATCTTGAATCTCCCTAATCTCATTAGAACAATGTCCGATCTCTATGGCTCTTACATTCCTTGAATATCTTTCTTGCATCAGATTGGATCCTCTTGTTAACACCAATGCTTCCCTAGTTACCAAAATTTTATGTTTCTTTTGATTCCTTAATTACTACTGAGCCTAGAAGATACCTTGATAACTATCCCTTAGAATCTAGAAGAATCCCCAAAATCCATGTCATTACATCCTTCTTCAGTTAAAACCTTTGTTATATCTTTTACTTAGTTCTCACAAAATCAATTGGCCACCTGGATCTTCAGTTTTTGAATTAAATATAAATGGCATACTTTTACATAGTTTTCACAAAATCAATTGGCCTCCTGGATCTTCAGTTTTTGAATTAAATTTTTAAATGGCATATTCGTTTTCCTGTTTAACTTTCTCAGCTCATGGAACTCTCCCTGTACGCCATCCCCCACCCACATATATGGAAATACTATACCTTTTGAAAATTATTATGGTTGTCCATGCCCTTTACCTAATCTCAGTAGTCACTTGCAGTATCTCATTTCTTTATATAAATATATATATATATATATATATTTGAGTGGTAACCAATATTTTATTGAAAAAACTTACCAGCATAATAGACATATATGGCAAACTTTAAAATTTCACAGCACATGTTCTTCATATGTCCGTGGCATGATATCTTTTCTTTCTTTCATTTTTCTTTTCTTTTTTAACTATCATGGTGTTTTACCATATTTTAATCATTCATATGGTGGTGAAAGAGGCTGCTCCTTACAGAACACCTTCTTTCATTTTTACTATCATTGTTTACTAAATTCAAAAGATGCATTGGCTAGTGTCTTAATTACTTGAATTGGTCTTCTGGAACTTAGGATCCAGTGCTCTGCAGTGTGTCTGTGGGTGTCTCTCATTTTGAGAGATGTGCTCTGTGGGTTCAAGTATTGTACTATCCATTCTATGGAAGTGGAGGTGACTATGGTGATGGAGATTATGCTGAAGATGATCCTTCTCAAGTCATGAGGCAGAAACGAGGATTAAGGCCAGAACTGGGAGAGCCTGTGGTTCTGAGATGTCAACCTTATAAGATTCCCTTGACTGATCTTCTTTTGCCTCACAAATGCTCACCTGTTGAATTTTTTCGCCTGTGGCCAAGTTTACCATCTATATTGGAGTACACAGGTGCATATACTTATGAAGGAAGTGGTTTCAAGGCCACAGCAGCACAGCAAAGTGGGGCTTCCCCTTTTCTTAGTGGACTCAAATCACTGTCATCAAAGCCTTTCCATGAAGTTTGTTCACACATCCTGCGAACAGTTGCAGGCTTTCAAGTAAGTATCCATTTTTATTTATTTTCTTTGGTGTTCCAATGATGCTTGAAGTGGTAATCTTTTTCCCCCTTTGTACAGTTCTGGTCAATTCAAGTACATATTGGCAGACAATTTTTGGTGCATTTTAAGTTTTCAGGTTTCTTCTTTCTTTGTTTTGAGCAATTGAACGTATCAATTTATTTCCTTAGGCTTTATCATAAAAATATGAGGAAGGCTGTCCCTTTAGTATAGTTTGAAGTTCAAAACCTTGTGTTTGTGATGAATCCTAGCTGTAACATACTAACATTTCACTTTAATATTTTCTGTGTCAATAAAGAGATTTTTAGAGAGAGTTAGTTCGCCCTTTTTTTTTTTTCTTCTAAAAGGAACTTTTAGTGGGGCCCACCTATTATGTATCCAGACTTTCAGGTATACCTATCCTGTCATGTGTCACATCCCCAATCTGACTCCCATGATTTGAAAGAACAAAGAAATTACTTTATCTAGGGTTGAGACTGCGATGCAACCAGGGAAGCAAGATCGACTATACCAAATCCGCAGAAGGGATTTGGCTGAATCTTGATGGATTCTAAGCACTCATGAGCATAGTTATCAGAATCTTACGATTCGTATCCCAAATCTGGACTTGTATCCAGAATTTTAAGGATAACGATTCGTATCTATGCAATGAATCCCATTTATAGATGAATCTTAAAATTCAGGTGTGAATCCTATGATTTGATACTTAATTCATCGAATCTTACGATTCAAGCGATTCGGCTTAGCGACTATTAAGTTAATATTAATAATCTTTTACTTTTTTTGCTTTCTTTATTCTTTCTTTCTTTTAACGCTTTAATTTTTTAAAAGGTTATTTAGTAGTTAATGTAATCTCCTAAGAATTTTTTACGGCTTTGATAAGTTTTTTTTTTTTTTGAAAAGAGTGACTATATTCAAAGGAAAGCTATACAATATAGGAGATGTATATTGCAGCAAAAGAAGCACGAAGCAAAGACCCAAATAGAATTAAGGGTCTAACTCCATCATAGAAGATTACAAAACAAGACAAGAAAGGAAAAAACTACAGGGGACACACAATAACCCTCAAGAAAGTAAGAGATGCCCCTTCCTTGGCTAGTCGATTGGCTTCTGAGTTAGCACTTCGACCTATATGGGAAAAGGATACTTGAATACTATTAACAAGATAAAAATCTCCCCAACCACACTTGCCACCTTCCAAGGGGCTTTGGCAGCTCCCGAGGCCCACTGAATTGCACAGAGTCCCCTTCAATGCTCAAATTGTGTAGTTTCAAGCGCTTTGCTTCTCTAATGCCAGTCCTAATAGCCATTAATTCTGCCACATTTGCTGAGGAGAATCCAACAGGCCTTGAGTAGGAAAGAATAGGCGTACCCACATCATTTCGAATAATGCCTGGGCTAGCCATGCTAGGGCTACCACCAGCACTACCATTAAAGTTTAGTTTCAATCTACCTGCTGGGGGGATTTGTCCATCTGTGGATAACTTCGAACATTGCTGGAGAAGAGCAAGACACTTCTTTCCAATTTATCTGGATCATATCCACCGGGAGGCCCCGAAAGGAGTTAAGGGGGGAGACCTAGGAAGCTACAAGATGTTTGATCTTATCCCTGAGAAGAGCCACATTGGTAACTTTATTTTGAAAACATCTATTATTTCTCTCCTTCTAGATCACCCATAGTGTAGTCCACAAAGGAAGACCTCCACATTATGCGTCCTCTATAAGAACCAACTCCCATTTTCCATGCTTCGTAGAGATGAACCTGACTGAATGGAAGAACCCCGCTAACATCAAACCAACTGAAAACGGACTTCTAAACGAACTGAACAACCCTACAGTTTAGGAAAAGGTGGTCCACTGTTTCCTCATCAGCTAAGCACATGGGGCAAGCATTTACAATACATGTTTTTCGGTGTCGGAGGTTATCAATGGTCAACATACCTCCTTGTAAAGCTATCCAAGAAAAAGCAAGGACCCTTGGAGGAGCTTTGTACTTCCACAACAAGGCAATATTAGAAGCACCAGGATCAACCCTACTGAAGGCATCAAAAGAAGAGGCAACGGAAAAACATCCGTCCGTAGAACAAAACCATATCCTTAGGTCTCTACCATCCATCGAGATGTATACCTCACCAATTAGGGTCAACACAGAACATAATTGGCCCTCTTCCATATCAGAGAGATCTCTCCTAAAAACAAGAACCTATATGATTTTTCCTCCTACTTGCCATGGTTCAAGATCGCGGTTTGCGGTCAACGCGTCGCGGTTCGCGGTCATCGCAGCCCATCGCGGAGCGAATTTTTATTTGACAAAAAAAAAAATCCGAAAAAATATCCAAAAAATTCAGAATATATAAAATGATAGAAAATAATTTTTTTTCCATTAGTGCACACTTTAAAGCAAAATAACGGTCCCTGCAAGTTATAACATCCTGTATCATTGCTGTATCGATGTATATACTAAAATAAGCTGAAATATCATAAATTTGACATAATGCAACCATAATTTTGGGCAAACTAATAGTGTTAAACATTTAAAGTCTACAATCTAGCAATAAATACTAATAGAGTTAGTACATGTGTAGTGCCAGTACTCAAGACTCAAGAGTCAAGACTCAACTTAATAACTTAATTATCAAGGTGTGCTCACCAGTCCCACCTTCAAGTTTCAAATTTAAAGTAACATTCACCACATCAAAATGAATTAACTTGCTAACTTAAAGTAGTGAGTTTGGTGTTTGGACAATTGCTTGATAGCCTAATGCCAGAACGAGTGGCGTCTTTGCTCGATACCATCATCATCATCATCATTATTTCTTGCAGGGTAGAAGGCACCAAATTGTTGTGCTACATAGCCTCCACTTCCATAGTGCCCATAAGGTTGTTGTGCCTGTGGATTCGGTTAAGGAACGAAGATAGCTTCATAAAAAAGAGGCCGAGTAATTAGTAGACTGAGATGACTGAGGGTAGTCTTGGTGCTGCCAATAAAATTCATGGGGAAGCTCAAGGTGCTAATGTGGATGTGATACATAGTAGTCACCATACATGACTTGTTGGTGGCCAACATCACCACCACTAGTACCCTCTCCCTCGCCATATCCACTACCACCAGCACCTGCATGTGATGATTCGGTTGGTGGGACAATTCTCCGGTACCCACGGGTCGGGTCTATGTTACTAGAAGGAAAATGCTCTACTGTCTCCATCATATGGGGTGGTATCTCACCACCATCTCCACCATCATCACCACCACCATCCCCATCAGAATCATGCGGCACATCTGAAGATGAGCTACTACTGTTAAGGCTAGTGTCCTCATCATCAACCTCATCTCGCATCTCCTGAGGGTCAACCCCACGCCTTCGTTGATGGGTAAGGTTTATCTCGCGTAGGCGCTCGGCAACTCTCATTGGCTCTGCCTTTCCCGAGTCAAATCCTGGACCATATCACCAATCTCTTCATCATGATCTAGCACTGGCTCTTCTACCTCTTCTATCCATTGTGCCAACACATCATTCTCTGAAAAATATAGTTCAGATTGATTGGGCAGAAGTAATATGTTTGGTCCTCAAACTCTCTCCTTCTTCGTTGTCTATGGCGGTGCTTAATGTTGTAATGTATATACACCAATTTATTCAACTTTTGCATTGTCAGCCGATTTCTCACTTTAGTGTGAATGAATGAAAAGGTGCACCAATTCCTCTCACAATTTGATGATGTAGTTGTTTGACTAAGGACTTTCATTGCTATTTTCCTTAGTATTGGAGCACTTTCTCCGTAGTTTAACCACGACTCATGTGAAAATAAAATGAAAGTATATTTATTAATTAAATCATACATGACGTAGAATATCAATCTGGGATAGTTACATGACGTAAAATATCAATCAACTTTTAAACTGACGTAGAATGAATGAAATTACCATGATCTTTACCTGGAAATAACTTCATGATAGCTCATCTGGCGTGTCCCAAAACTACCAAAGGCTTCATTGTATATATCAATCTGGGATATACTATAAATAAAATAAGGATGAACTAACTCTTTATGCTCTTTCAAAAAAAAAAAAAAAAGGTAGCCATGGCCCATTAGTCCATTACACTTACTTGGTTAATAGCCTCACATGCATCATCCTCATTCATTGCAAGTTTTTCAATAACATTTTTTAGACCTACACGTATCTCATCTGTTAAGCTTCTGTCTTCATTTTCATTGTATCGATACTGTGGGTTGAAGAAATAGCCTGCATAGTATATTAATTTAGAGAGATAAAACCACAATTTAACAATACTTAAAAGTTACGATAGTTAGAAATGCAGCATGTGATTCTTTACTTGCGGCATGCAAGTCATGATGGAGTTGGTTTTCCCATCGTTCGTCGATGATCTTCCAATAAGCCTTGTAGTATTTGCAATTTGCTTGTATGGCTAACTTAGCTCGAGCTATGGCCTCATACAAGAAGCCCATTGTAGGCTTGTCATCTCCATAGGCCAACTGAAGGACCTTTATCAAAGGCTCTAAAACCTTTAAGGTCTCACCAACAAATGGCAAATATCTCTTAGATTGTACAATCTTTACAACTTGCTTCGCTTGGGGCGTCGGCTTCTTCTCCCACTTTGATTCCAACCATTCTTGTGATGTAAATAGTTGGTGTAGCCCTCCTCTGTACTTATAAAGGCTTTCTAGAGCTATAAAGTGGGTGGCAAATCTTGTAATGCCGGGCCGTAGTAGCTTATGGTTGTCTGTATATTTTTTCATCATCGCTATGAGCCTGATTGACTGATAGATAAAATTAGTGATCTTTTTTGCCTTCAATATTACACCTTTTATCATTTTCCTCTTAGCGATGTCTTCAATCATTAAATCTAAGTAATGTGCAGCACATGGAAACCAAAAAATAGTGGGCCTTTGCTGCATGAGTATCATTCCTGCCTTCTTCATTCTTGCATCACTGTCTGTGATAATCTGAACAACACATTCTTCCCCAGTATCCTCAATTACCTCATTGAAAAGCTTATTCAAGTACGTCGCATCTTTGACGTACTCGGTTGCATCAACCGATCTAACAAAAACAGTCTCTAAAGATGAATATACTAAAAAATTCAATAGGGACCGTCTAGTGATCGTAGTCCACCCATCACACATGAGTGTGCAACCCCTTTCTCTAGATCCTCTTAAAGGCATTCACCCAATCCACCGTCTCTTTATATTCCTCTTCAACACAGTAGTGGCCAATCTCATACGGTGTGGGTGGCTTTATACCCGGACCATGTTCTGTAGCAGTGTCCAACATGGTCTTCATATAGGGTGAAGTTGCCTTATTTATTGCAATGGCTCCATCGAAGAAGAATTTCCCAACTGCCCTAACCAACCTGTTTCTTGCATAACCCATCTTCCCGCTGAAGGCTTTGGCTATAGAAGGTTGCTTTGCAGATGGAGACCTATATGCAGCAGGGTCAATTGGACCCACAACTTCTGGTCTACGAGCTTCTTGTGTGGGAGATTCGCCAGACTCCAACCAATCCGGTGGTCTGCGAGTCTGTTTTTGACTAAACATCCGACGCAACATCCCACCACCACCACTAACTGAGCGACCCCCCTCTTCATATTGGCCCCCTCTAGAAGCGGACTCATAGATCATTCTTCTCCTCTCTTCTTCCTCATTATATATCTCATGCTCTCTCTCCTTGCTCTCTCTACATCTGATTCCCCATCATCATCATCATTTGAGTCAAGCACCTCCCTAGGCCCATACACCTCTTCTCTACATGCTTCATACTCTGCCTCTCTCCTTTTCTCAGTTACTACTTCTTTTTGCTTCCTTGAATTTAAGAATGCTTGCATTTCCTTCTTTAACTCTGGGGATACCTTGGTACACTTTGCCACATTTCCCGTTTTATGTGCCAAGTGTTCCTTGAATCTGGTGATTCCCCCAGTTACCACCTTACCACAATAATTGCATTTAATTTTACTCTTTTTTCCATCCACATCAACACCATGTTGCCACGCCGGGTCAACTTCACGTACCATTCTTTTTTACACAAGAACCATAAAGCAAATTAGTTTAGAATTTTAAACATAGAAGCTTAAAACAAACTGTTTCATATCCATTTTTCAAGAACATTTAGTGTTAGAAACATACACATGAGTTATACATTAAAACTAGACTAATAAAACAACAAAATGTTAGACAAATCATCAAAAAAATATATTTTGATATTGATTTATTAAAAAATCCGAAAATAAATATTTAATAAATGTAATTTTTTGGACATTCATCTAGTGAGTAACATCAAATCTAACTCAATATAAAGCCATTGGTTCATGTATTGAGTATTACACAATCACTTTAAAGCAAAAAAAAACTAAAACAATTCGGATTTAAATAATGAAAAAATAAAAAATATTACAAAAAGTGCTAAAATTGACACTTTTTTGTTCCAAAAGTGTATATCTATTTTAAACTAACACATTATAAATGCATTTGAACATTAATTTGGAAAAATGTAATGATTTCAAGAAAAGCCCCAAATTTTGGAAATAAAAAAAATCTAGATCTACACTTTAAAACACTAGATCTAGGGAAAAATAAGTGAGTAACATCAAATCTGAGTATCTAACTCAATATAAAGCCTTTGGTTCATGAATTAGTGTATTACACAATCTTAAAAAAAAAAAAAAATCGGATTGAAATAATGAAAAAATAAAAATTATTACAAAAAGTGCTTAAATTCACACTTTTTTGTTCCAAAAGTGTAGATCTATTTTAAACTAAGACATTATAAATGCATTTGAACACTAATTTGAAAAAATGTAAATGATATCAAGAAAAGCCCCAAATTTTGAAAATAAAAAAATCTAGATCTACACCTTAAAATACTAGATCTAGGGAAAAATTAGTAACATCATATCTAATTCCATATAAAGCCTTTGGTTCATGTATTACACAATCTTAAAAAATAAATAAATAAATAAAATAATTCGGATTTAAATAATGAAAAAATAAAAAATATTACAAAAATTGTTAAAACTTGAATTTTTTTGCTCCAAAAGTATAGATCTAACACATATCAACCATCTCTAAGTTATTTTGATGTTGAATCTTGAAAAGAACTCCAAAAAAAAAAAAAAAACCTACCAAAGAGGTCTCTTGAGTTTGATTAGCTTTCCCCACATACAAATCCACCCAAAAGTAGCTTAGATCTAAGCTTTTAGGTGCTCCTCCATGCCCTAGAAGTTGTAGCAGGCCTTAGGAAGCCTTAGGTAGCTCTTAGGGAAGAAACAAGATGAAAGAAGTGAAAGAAGAAGACCAGCAGACTGTTTAAAAAAAAAAAATACTCATCAGGTGCATAACGGCCATTATTTTGAAAATAATGGCTGTTACGATCCGTTTTTTTTAGCGATTTTTTGCCCCGTTACACATCACGGCCGTTATATTCAATTTAACGTAACGGTTTCGGCCATTACCGTTACATAACGGCCGTTATGTAACGGTAACGGCTGTTATTTTGAACCCTGCTACTTGCTCCATATAATCCTTCACAAGAGCTCTTTTATCCTTTGCACAGAGAAATAGGTCCGGGAATTGGGAAGCCAGAGGAGTCCCCAATCCAAGTATCTAACCAAAAAAGAACTTTATCTCCCTTACCTATATGAAAACGGGTGAATTTAGAGAAGAGCTCCCGAACGGATAAAATGCCTTAATCCAAATCCCTGAATGAATACGAGAATCACCATGCACCGCCCAACCACCTCTCGTAACACTGTATTTTGAATAAAGCACTTCCTTCCAAAGACCTTCTGCCTCATCCCTGAGGCACCGTAACCGTTTAGCCAGAAGAGCTTGATTCATAGATTTGATAGGTTGAATTCCCAGACCTTTTTTAGATTTGCAGACCAGATGCCAGCTCACCAAGTGAAATGTTTTCTTCACCTTAGCGCCTTGCCACAAGAAGCTCCGCTGTAATTTTTCAATGCGTTTTCTTATCTCCATGGGGCACTTAAACAGTGATAAGTAGTATAGTGGC
This sequence comes from Persea americana, assembly GCA_029852735.1. Taxonomy (NCBI): domain Eukaryota; kingdom Viridiplantae; phylum Streptophyta; class Magnoliopsida; order Laurales; family Lauraceae; genus Persea; species Persea americana. Next base: position 45,279,133 of record CM056813.1, read on the forward strand.
AGATTGGAGAGGACCAATTTAATTAGGGTAATTCTACCTCCAAAGGATAGATATTTAGCCTTCCAAAGAGCAAGTCTCTTTTCTAGCCTTTCCATCGCCTGGATTTGCAGCTTCATGGGGCTAATTACACATGGTCCAATCACCGAGAGCACCTGATTCTATCTAGGCTGAACAGATTTCTTCTCTAGTGACTGGATGGATTTATACCCAGATGTGTTACAGAAAGCTTTACCTAAACCAACATCAGACCACTGCCCAATTATCCTAGACTCAAGGAAAGAGTGGTGGGGGCCAAGGCCATTCCGTTTTGAAATCATGTGGCTAGAGAAGTCCTTACCAAGTTTAATTAGGAATTGGTGGAAGGATATAATTGTGGCCGGCTGGGAAGGTTACAGATTAGTAATCAAATTAAAGAAGCTTAAGCTCCTTATCAAAGATTGGGCTTCTCGTCATTTTAAAAGTGAGGAGCACTCTATGGCTGGCCTCCTGCAAGAAATTCAAGAGATTGATAATAAAGAGGGATTGGGTTTGCTCTCTACTGAGGAGTTTCTTAAGAGGCTAAACCTGAAGCTTTTGGTTCAGGAAAAGGTTAGAAGGGTGGAGATCAAGTGGAGATAGAGATCTAGAATAAAATGGCATATGGATGGAGACAATAATTCCAAATTCTTCCATAGTTTTGCTTCATTCAGAGACAGGTCCAAAAGGATTGTCATATTGATGGATGGGGATAGGCGCCTTGAGGACAAGAATAGCATCTCGGATCACATTGTCCAATTCTTCAAGGCTCTGTATCGAAAAGAATCTTGGAATAGGCCCACTTTGGAACACCTGGCTTTCGACATGCTTGATCTTGATGTTGACTTTTCGCTGGAAGGTGAATTCTTGGAGGAAGAGATTAAAGCAGCTGCGTTTAACTTGGGGGAAGATAGGGCACCTTGACCTGATGGATTCCCTAAATTTTCTTGCAGCGATTCCGGGAAGATATTAAAGAAGACTTAAAAGCTTTTTTGAAAGAATTCCATGCTATAGGAAAGCTCTCAAGGCACCTAGGAGCCTCTTTTATTAGGCTTTGATTAGGTTTTAAAGATGAATAAAGAACATGCATTTAATTAAAGCATTCGACTGTACGTTCGGTGCTTGTCTATATCTTCTTCTTTTTTTAATCTATTTTTGGTTCTTTTCTTCATGAACACTTTCTTAACTTCAAGAGATATTCTACTGTGTAAGATTGATGGTTTAGATTTTATTTTTATTTTTATTTTTTGATTTAAAGATAATTAAAAATAGATATTGATACTTTAAACTTATTTAACTATTTACACATCATTTATTTCGTATGTGTATATATATATATATATATATATGTATATAGAATGATATATGTCATGATATTCTTGATATGATTGTCTGATAGATTTATTTGTTATTGTATTTATACTGCTATAAATGAGAAAATGGATGGTTATGAATAATTACTTTACTATGCTCACGAGCACACGATTAAGAAACCATACACAAATCAAAGCCAAACTGAAATCGTCTATTCAATAATCAAGGGTACTGATCCCTAAAGGGATTCACATATTTATAGAGAAACAACATTATATGTCTCTTCCTACTAAGATTCTTCTTTCCAAAGGTTCTTAATCAAATAGGGAAACTTAATTTTATCAAATAATCTAAAACAAATAGGAAACTAGCAAACTACTAGGAAGAGACATCCTACAATATGATAACTTCCTACAATTAGCCGGCTACTCCCCATTAGGATTTGTGGGCTGGTCCAATGAGTTGGGTCAAGTTGAACCAATAGCTCTTGGGTCTGGCCTAGTGGACATGGGCCTAGATCGTCCTATGGCAGTTCTCCCCACCTTGGAATAACTCAACTTGGACGAGTGTATAGCTTAATAACGCTCATACAGGTCTGGATTGATGCGTTGAAAATCATTAGCAGTGATCATGAGGCATTTGATATGGGACGATCCTTTCATCGAACGTGAAATTTATGAAAACCTCCTCAACGTGTAGACACGAATTGATCATCAAGCACATCGACAATTTGATCTGCTAGAGGTGGATTCGGTGGTAGAGATAAGATGTGTTCTTCAAGGCCTTCAATTGTGTGATGTCCTCGGTAGAGAGTTAAATCCTCTCGTGAAAAGTGGAACTGATGCCTAACTCAGTGGGTAGTTCAAGAACATAAGCATTCGAACTTATCTTCTGTAAGATCTTAAAGGGATCTGTATTACGAGGATGTAGCTTCTTGTTTGCTTGTGGAGGGAGTTCCTTGAGGTGTATCCATACCAATACCATGTCACCTTTTGCAAACTCGACAAAACGGTGATGTTTCATCTGACCTCATCATCTACCTATTTCATATGCCGGATAAAATCTTTTGCTTCACCGCTTGGTCGCGATTCTACTAGTAATGGAGCTAAATCAACAGGTAGATGCGGCCGTACTCCAATTATGGCTTGAAATGGTGACATCCCGGTAGATATGTTGACTGAATTTTATAAGCAAACTCGGCCATCGGTAAAATCAGATCGGAAGTGGTAATGTGATCTCGAACCAAACATTGTACCAACTTGCGCAAACTGCGGTTCACTACTCTGTTTGGCTGTCAGTCTATGGATGATAGGCACTGGAGAACTGTAACTTCGTCCTCGTTGCAGGCCAGAGTGTCTTCCAAAAGTAGCTCATAAATTTAGTTTACCGATCTGACGCAATTGTCTTTGGAAGCCCATGAAGACGTACCACTTCTCGGAAGAATAATTGGGCTATCTTGGACATGTCAGAAGAGTTTGGGCATGGTATGAAGTGAGCCATCTTGGAGAATCGATCCACAACGACAAATATAAAATCAACTTTCTGTGCTGTCTTCGGTAGACCTAGAACAAAACCCATTTTTATCTCTTCCCAAGGAGCATGTGGAATTGGAAGGGGCTGATAGAGTCCTGCATTCTTTTTAGTTCCCTTTGCGAGTTGACAAACCCTGCATAAATCACATATTTTAATAACATAGGATTTCATTTTAGGCCAAAAGTACCTGTCACCAACAACAAGGTCAAAATTACGGGTAGGATTATTTGACCGGGACAAGATTTTAGTCTCCCCCAATCCCCGTGTATCCTTACCCATACCCCTTTCTCCCATGATTGTCCTAATAAAAAAGGTTCTTTGAAAAAAAAAAAAAAAATGGAAATATTTGTTAGAGAATATTACTCCGACATTTGATGCTCTGGTAGGTCATTGAAACTGTGGGGCCTAAGGTGCAGTCGAACCTGGATTAACCAGTGGTTCATTCCAATCGAACTGTGACATCAGAATGACTGTATAATTGCATAATAAATAAATTAAAATATAAGACATTGTAAAACTATATGTAAAGAGTGAATAAATCATGTAAAAAGGTCCGAGGATAATGATTCGATTTAAAAGATGTTGATTTGAGTTACTTTTTTTAAAAAAGTTTTTAAATGAAACTGATAATAATTTTAAATTTTAAGTTTCGTTTGTCAAAATTTTCTCGTATTTCACTTATTACAAATCGGTTTAAAAGGTGTGGCAGTTGAACAGAGTTCACGTGGTTCAACTAAGGGTAAGTGGTATTTAGTTGAACTGAACTGCAACATGTAGCAGCTCTGGTTTTTATAAGATTGATATGAATGGATTGCTATGGTTAATAAGTGGCAGAAATGTTCCCAGGGTATCATATTGTTCATCTTGTCTAACACACTATGGATAACTGATTTGTCATTATATACATGAAAACCTTTTCTCCCTCTAATGGTTCTGTATTGAAACGCTTGAGGGTTTGGATCTTGGTTATCCACTGGGCCCATGGTGGAGGGAGCTGAATGTTCTTGAGCTCGATAATAAAGCCATGAAACATCTGTCCCGTACATTTTCAAGCTATAAAAGTTAAATTTTACATGAAATTTGAACTATATTTCCACTTCAGCATTCTAACTTTATCAGGGTTCTCTAATGTTCAGATATGCTATGCTGCCAAAACCTGGTATGGTGGCTTTGTTGCCATGATGATCTTTGGTGCTAGTGAAGTGAGCAGAAATGTTGATTTAGGGGATGAGACTACCACCATGATGTGCAAGTTTGTAGTCCGGGCATCTGATGCATCAATTACGAAGGAGATAGGGTCAGATTTACAAGGTTGGTTAGACGACATCACAGATGGGGGTGTGGAGTACATGCCTGAGGATGAAGTGAAGACAGCAGCTGCAGAGAGGCTGAGGATTTCAATGGAAAGGGTTGCATTGCTGAAAGCAGCACAGCCTCCACCACAGCCTAAACCCGAAGAAGTGGAGGAAGAGGAAGAAGAGGAAGATGAGGAAAAGAAAAAGAATCAAAGCGAAGATGGTAAACCAAAGGGACCATCGACACTGTCGGCTCTTACAGCTGAGGAGGCAGAACACCGTGCCCTTCAGGCAGCGGTACTGCAAGAGTGGCATATGTTGCGGAAGGAGAGAGCAACCAGAGTTCATTGATGACAGTTTTATCTTCTTTCCGAGTCATTCTTTTGTATTCTTGTAATCTAATTTTGAAATTAACCTGATAATTGCGGTATTGACTCCTCTTTTTTTTTTTTTCTGGTAAAAGCGGTATTGACTCTTGAGATCGTCTCCGCCACCTTTGCAGGTGGGACTTCCTTTTCTGTATGTGTCCTGGCCAGTTACGGTTCGAATTTGATTTTGTTAGTGAAGTGATTGATGATTCTGTTGTTCTCAAAGGTATGCAGGATCCTCTCTCTCTCTCTCTCTCTCTCTCTCTCCCTCCCTGTGTTGACTTGTAATCTTGAGTTTGTTGTGTTTTCTAGCAGCAGCTTCAAATGTTCGAATGAACTTGCATTTGCAATTTGTTATCATACATGCAAACTTGGAAGTCCTACAGCTTCTTTAGACACACGAGCACGATAAATGCAATCAGTGAGATGCGGGTGAGCGTGCCCAGCTCAGACCCAATCAAAGGTTGTCTTGTAATGGGCTATATTTTTAGGCTTGTGGTATGGCCCTCTTTCTCTCAACTGATAGTTAGTAGGGCCCAACCCAAAGTTTTTTTCCTTAAAATCTATCTGATCCCTGGGCATGTGGTGAGAGTGGGAGTTCTATCCACACAGACATGGCCGTATTCTCCAATTGATTTGGAAGTCCTATCCATAGAGACATCCTTGTATGTTTGTATTCTCAAACTGGTTTACTGCTACCAAATTATATTCATAGTTTCAGCAAAAAAAAAAGAAAAATAAAATAAAATAAATATTCATAGTTGCAAATTATTTTCAAATATGTCTCGCAATTATCGGGATAAGTTGTTGACCTCTTCTATTTGAAAAATGACAATCTTGTAACATCCAAAAAAAAATAAAAATCTGATTGCTGATAATTTCTTTTTCGTGAAATGAGGCTAGGAAGGGCAATGGGTTGGCTCAGATTCCGGGTTGGGCTGAACACTACGAGTAACATGAACCCGCAATTATTGGATCGGAGGATTATCTTGTAATTTGCCAGATTGGGATGGGTTGGTGGGTTGAATAACAACGGACTCAATCAAAACCTGACCTATTTACTAATCGGATCAAAAGTGTCAACGCGGACTCAGCCCAAAAGTAAAAGGGGTCAACCCAAACCCCGAATTGCAAGGTTGGATTGGCAGGCCAGGCCAGAAACCCACCTATCCCAACCAATTGCGTTGATACCACCATTATTCACCATTGGAATTGAATCATGAAAATAAATGTATTTGGCCAAGACCAACCATTGGAGCCTACATCCAGCTTATAGGGCATGGGTCCATGCCCCAACCCAGACCATTTGCAAAAGTATTCATGCATGTTCGTGCAAAATTTGTCGGGTATGTCCCTGCCACGGGCCAACTACAACCCAAATCTAGCTTCATTGTGGGCTGAGTTCTTGTTGGGCTTGAGATAGCCCAGCTTGTGCGTATCTATTGCTAATAGATGTGAAGGGAGGGTTTGGATTGATTGTAGATGGGCCACAGTGTACAAAATTGGAGTGGGGCTTCTTTGGAGTAGGATTGAGTTAGTTTTTTTTCTATTTTTTTGGTAAAAGGATTGAGTCAGGTTAACACTTCCCCAACCTGCTCCTATTAGGAGTGGGTTTAATTGTGGTTTTTTCGGGTTCAGGGCCGGTATGGTATTGTGGAAACCCTAGTCGGGTCTGACTCCGGTTCTAGGTTTGGCTACCCCACGGCCCGCCCAGTTTTTGTTAGCTCAACTTAAATATGTTTTAATGAGCAGATATTCACAACCCACTTGTAGCCCAGCTGCAGTAAGCAACTAGGTATCATTATCATTCTTCGACGTCATCGATTACCACTTGGCATTGAATCTACACAAACGCGCACATGATAAATTTGGAGCGGGCTTTGAACACAAGACATAGAGAGCAAACCCATGCGGCCATGAAATCGAATCAACTTGAAATCCCTTCTTTCCTTTTTATTTATCACTCCCTTTAAACTAGGCCGACTATAATATGACGAAAAATCATCACATCCAATCGGCTATGTGAAAACATCAGCAACCTGTTGTTCCGAAGATAAGTTTTGGTTTTCACCTGGTTGTCCAAGGTTCGAACCTAGATGTGCCACATTTTCTACATGTGCAGGCTCTCTCAAGGGACCCAACCCCTTCTGACTGAAAAAAAAATAAAAAATGCTACTCTCTCATGAAAATATGGTGATCCAGTTTTATATGCTTAGTATGAACATAAAACACTGGATTAATCATCACATATAAAGCACTAAAATTGTAATAGACAAAATAAGTAGAGAGAAGAGAGATGCGCCGATGTAAAAACAAAAAATGAACGAGAACCAAGTTATTGGGTCACTTCTTATGTGGGTTCTTATTAGCATGGGATCACTTCTTTTAGTTATCAGGTATAATATTTAGCCTCGTGTTTAGATTCAACTCCAATGGCCCACCTCTTGGATAGGCCACAACTTGAAAACAAAGTGCTACAAAATCCCAATGGCATGTTGTAGAGGAAATTACGAGACAATTTTTTTCCTCCTCTATACAAGATCCATTTGTTTGTTCGATAGTTAATTGAGTTCAATGCAATTCATTCAATATTGATGAGTTGAAAGATAAAATTCACTTATACTATCAAATGGTTCTCTTTGATAGTAAATGATTACCCAACCATCATAGAAAAGTGAATTTCCATCCACCGCAATGTTAACCTGTTGCATTGCATTTGCAGCCCTAAGCTCAATAAAAATAGAGTGAGCGAGCGAGCTAACATCAGGCTTATACACGATGCCCAGTGGCAATGTAGAAAAAAAATTCACAATTGATGTCTTGCTCTTCAGGCCATGAGCACAGCAATTGCCCTGCAATGGCGTAAGGGCCTAGGTAGTATAGGCCTCTGTTCCCCCTCCCCACAACCCGCATAGGTTGAGGGTAGGGCTAGAACAACCCTAGGCCTGGCCCTTTGACAACCTTAGGTTCATCCACAAGCACTTTAACATAATACATGATCTATTTTTTCCAAAAAAAAAAAAAAAAGTAAAAAAAAAAAAACAGAACCAACATTAGAAAGATTTTCTGTTTGTTTTCTTCTTCCACACCTAGCCCTTTGGAACATGAGAAACTTTTGGGACCCTGACTCCTGGCTCCCAGGAGCTGTATAAAATTTCCTAGGTATATGTGACTAGTGCGACTGGACACAAACATCCTAGATTGTAAGATCATGGCCATTCCATCTTCCCGAGGACCATTATTGTATTCCTTTCTCAACTCTGTATGGAAACAAAGGATTGTACCTATCCAAACTGGGTTTCATCGTATCAACGTTTTGGATCATCAAAATAACAGGGCCCACATGGAAGTAATATGGCAATAATGCGTACCTGTATATTTCCTGAGGTTCATATTCGTCTTGAAAAAAATTAATAAGATATTTTCTTGCATTGAGCTGAGAATCTGCATCCTCCCAACTGCAGCAATTCTGAGGAATGTACATTCTGATCCATGTCTAAAAAGAGTAATCACCAATTCAATGAGAGACTAAGCAATGAAATGATCATCTAACACATAATATCATGGCAATAACTTGAAATGAACTTAATTGAGCTCCCACAGCATATAGCTTACATGAGTCAAACAAGCACATCACAGGTGTTCATATCAATCTGTAGGAAAAAGGCACATGCCAGTCGTATAGAATGCTTTCATCTCCTTACATTGATAAGTGCGGGGCTATTCTTTCATTTGGATTCAGTAAGATATCTTGCGGTCTTTGTTCCTTTGATTTATTCTAATGTATGCTAAGACTGTACATTCGAATGTAATTTCTCTGTTTGCCTGATGATGGATGATTCAATCTCCCCAAGAAACACTTGTAATGGCCTAGATATTTCATCTTTCCATTCTTCATCACTTACCCTCTGTATGTTGCCTCTTTCAAAAACACAAAGCACCAAAGTTAAAAATTGCCAATAGAAGTGGCTAAACTATCATCCCAAAACTATCATTATCCACTAATCCATTTTCTTTGAATCTTGCATCTTCCATGACAATGCACTGTGGTGGAGGTATACAGGAATCCTCTGAACAGCCTAAACAAGCAACAGAAAATATAGCCAAATACAATGTTGGATTCAGTGATTCCATTTTTCTCCACTTCACCGTAAACTCATTACAGTATGAAGATAGCCTCTACTGGAACTCAACATTTCTCTCGCCGATTGAAAGTTGAAAATTGTGCATACCCATCAGAAAGCAAACAGAGAGTGCATCCCACGTTGATATCCTCTATTTTTCTACAGAACTTGTAGAACATATGTGATTAATGTGTGGAACATTAATGAATTGGTGAAAATTTGGAGTGATTTATGTACTCAGAAAAGAGAAGCTTTTGTGGTGCCTGGAATGATGGGAAGAGTGTCTTTGCTCCACCGACTGCCTTGGGCTAGGACCAACAACTTCAACAGTATTAGGTTGTGTAGGATTTAAGCTTTGCAAAAGATTAAATCCAATTCTCCTGGAAACCAGACGAGGTGAAACAAGAGAGCTACTCGACTTGGCCACCTTTTGCATCTCTTGCTTTATACTACCGAATTCTCGTTCCAGATCCCTGACCCGTGACCTCATCGTCTCCATACCAACTCTCAGGACTTGGTTCTCTCGGACAACAGTAAACCACCCATCTCTCTGCAGGATCTGACCCGCTATGTCATTGGCAGCAGCAGCGGCAGCAGCACTGTCATTGTCAGAGACATGGAGGATGCCTGCTAGTGCTGATCTCATATGTAACTGCTCAAAAAAGAGAACTTGCAGAACTACTCGGAGTGGCAACCGCTCATTCTGTGAAGCATGCGCGCAAGCATCTAAGGAGAGCTTCTGGCAGTTGATAACACTGAATAGTTGTTCCCTGTCATCCTCGGAAAGCCATGGGTGTGCCTGCACAACATCCATGAGTAGGGGTTAAGATATAGGTGATGTTAGGTAAAGTCGTCAACATCTGCTGTACAAGCCAGGTTAGTGATAGCATGCCAACTTGCAAAATAAAAGGTATAGGCCCCCTTATTGGTAACTTGAACCCATAACCTCAAGGTTGCAATAGTGAGCACCTACCACGGTGCCTGGCTCATCAACAAGGTATGGCCCCTTTTGTTTCATTTTCCCACCTGTAGGACCTGTTTATCATCAAGCTATGCAATTGAATCCAACTCTCTTGCCATGAAATGTGATTATTGAGCTGGCATCACTGAGACCACAGTGATGTGCAACATCCAATAAAACTATAATAGTTAATTCCTCACCCCAAAAATTGAATGAAAGGTCATCACATTATGAACGGAATTTCAATCAAATGGTGAATGTAACCCTGATCCTAGTGGCACCACAGCCATTGACATTTCATGGGGAGAACTTGATGGAATACACCAATGACCCCGGACCAAGTCCAGCCTAATTGGTAATCAAGCCCTAAGATTTTACACAGAAGCCAACCCGCCAGATTAAGAGTCTAGACCCAAACCTGATCGATGACAGGTTTGGTCCGAAGACCTGACAGCTGACTGGTTGACACCTTTAGCAGAACATGATAACCAAAACTTCATGCAGTAGAAGATACAAACCTTGAAATAGATGTCCATTGCTCTATACAGCCCATCATGTAAGTTCCTTGAAGATTCTGGTAGGGCCTCTGCCAGAGAGCGCATCTTTTCAGGTTTCAGGTTTGCATCAGGTGCAATCTCGGCAAGGTAGCTGTCTATCAACTTTGCCACTCTGCGTAAAGAACCAGAGGGAGGGGATGCTTCTGGTTCAATGGATGAGGAGGAAAATGGAGTTAATACAGTCGATTCTGATAGCAGAAAATGCAGGATTATTCTTTCAATACAATCATAGTCATACAGATAATCAGAATCTGAAAACGTAGGAAGCAGAAGACCGTCAAGGGTGGAAAATTCCAGCTGCATGCCTATTCTCCTCTCCATAGAGTCCTTCCATGCTTGGCTAATATTTAGAATCATTCCAATTCGTAGGAGCCCCAACAAGAAGCGACAAAATGATTTCCCTTTCTTTGGTGGAAGCATCTCTTCGATGCTTTCCAACAGAAGCCTTTGATCCACTACAGCTGGTGTCATGCTAAAACTAACAACTGTACTCACAGGCTTGCCACCTCGGCCTTTCTGCCAACGAACCAGACCAGGTAGATGCTTTCTTGCATAATGCATTACAGCACCTGCTAGTTTTTCTGGTCTTACACCTCTAACTTTCATAGTTTCAAGAAGTCTCTTGAACAACCATACACTCAAGTATGAGATATCTTCAAACCACCAATCAGACTCAAAGCTCCTGATTCTTGCCCCAGTATTAATTCCATTCCATAATATACTTCCACCGGGGCTCTGTGAGCTGCCATACATCAACATAGGCCATCCAAATAGAGTTGGGTCTGTGCACGCCATGACAGATAGAGCACTAAGAGATTTGTCCACGATTTGGAGTGCGTCCGCGTCAGGCATAACAGATTCAGAACTTTGAAGAGCCAAAATACAATCTTTCCAGTTGCGAAGTATAGTTTTGTGGAAAAAACTTTCAGATATAGCCAGCAAGTTTTCTTCCCCATAGTCTACTGTCATTTTGAGATAATTTGCCATACAGTAAACCGGTATAATGTTCTTCGGTGTCAAATCCACCCTTTCCCCATAGCAAAACTTTGCTGCTAGTAAAAATGCATCTGGTCCTCCAGGACAGCTAGACAATTCAGTGCGGAAAACCTCTCCAGACGTACTGTGGAAGTCTTGTAATATGTTTGCTATCTTCCCACATTTAGACAATAGAGGAAACTGAAAGGAAGATTTAGTTATACTTTATTTTAAAATCCAGACTAGAGAAATCCCAACCAATACTTGAAGAGAGAGAGAGAGAAAAAAAAAAAAACCGGAAAGAAAACAAAAGAAATCACACTATGACATAATGTAATGCAGGAAACCAAGAATAAGGGCAACCAACCACTCAAAATTTCAAGAACTTAATGTTGAAGTAAGATCCGAAAATACCATTAAATGGTAACAACAATAAAAATGATATTGCAAGTTAGGCTTGCTAGCTGGTGCAGAAAAGGAAATCAAATTCCCAGTTGTTGTGAGTCCAAAAGCCTGAAGTCTTCTATCACAGTAAGCCCCATGCAAAAACAAGGAGAAAATAGTAGATATTTCTTGCTGATCAATGCTACAACCGACTGAAATGCCTTCAACCCTTTGGGAGATGCTCAAACCAAGGGATAAAATGCAGAAAGTTGAATAAAACAGAAATTCTTTTATTGAATAAACTGAATAATATGAAAACTGAACTGGCTGTCCCTTACAATGAGTATAAATAAGACTTAAAATCATTGCTGTTAGAAAGATCAATCTGAAAAAGTGCTCACGCGCATATGTCCATGTACTATTCCCCCCACCCCCCACCCTGGCGCCCCCGGCCGCTCTGGAATGCATGGAGCACTTTTTCAATTGGTATTAGAGCGAGGTTACTCTGTAAAGGGACTAACATCCTGAGTTGATCCTTGTTCATCCGAGCAAGAATGTCCAAATCCGAAGGACAATTTGTGACTCGTCCTCCCTTGTTTAACAGAATGAACTATCCTTCTTGGAAGCCTAAAATGAGGGTTTTCCTAAAGTCCTTAGATGAGTCCGTTTGACAGGCTGTCCTTAAGGGCTGGACGCCTCCCATAGAAGAGGTGGTTCATGAAAATGGAACCAAGACCATTAGAGAGACAGAATATGAGAAATGGACAGAGGCCCATAAGAACTGAAGTACCTTTAATGAAAGGGCCCCAAATGCTATCGCCTGTGCTGTCTCAGAAGATGAGTTCAAGAAAATTATAACATATGAAACAACAAAACAGGCTTGAGACATTTTAGAAATCACCCATGAAGGAACCTGTGTGTTCAAGAGGTCCAAATTCCAACTCCTCACGACCCAATATGAGAATATAAAAAAATGTAGGAGAATAAAACCTTTATGGAGTTCTATACTAAGTTGAATGATATTGTTAACTCCAGATGGGGGTTAGGAGATAGACTCTTGGAGGGAAATATTTGTGCTAAGATCTTGAGATCCCTTCTGGAGCTGTTCATACCTAAAGTGACCGTTATTCAAGAAGTTAGGGCTATTGATACCATGAATGCAGATGAACTGGTAGGATCCCTTCAGTTCAGACCTATGACTATGAGCTCCAATTCACAAACCCTAAAAAGACGTCTATTGCTCTAAGAATTTCAACTTCTAAGTATAAAAATCAAGAAGAGACTAACTCTGAAAGTAAAATTCAACAAGAAACAAATTCAGAAAGTGAAGATGAAGAAGACATGGTTTCACTGCTAAAAAATTCTATAAATACTACAAGAGCAAGAGAAGATCAAATGTAAGCAAACAAGAAAAATCCTTTGATAATAACAATATTAACAACCAAAATCAACTTATTAGGAAGCCAAAGGATGTTCAATGCTACAACCATCGAGGTTATGGTCATATTGCATCAAGCTGCCCTACAAAAGTTAAAACTAAGAAGAAGGGCTTGGTTGCAAATGTTACATGGGATGACATATCTGAATCTGAATCGGAATCAGACCATGAAGAAGGTGGGAGCTACCTTGTTTAGATGGCTTCTACAACCTTCAACTTCTTAGAGGAAATGGAAGAATGGTTAAATCTGATGTTGGAACCTCTGGAAGTGAAACAGAACCTGAAGATTCAGGTGACAAGCAAAATGAAGACAAATGAGTGTCACTGTCTTCCATCTAGAGATGCTTGAGAGAGAGGACAATGTTCCCCATATTGCTTTCCAATTGAAAAGAATTTCATTTACTTTAATATTCATTAACGCCTTTCATACCATACCAATGCCCATTTTGCAATCTTAAGCTCACCATCCTCACGAGATCATTTGTCAATACTCCTCCAAAGCATAAGCCTACATCTATGAAATGGCCCCCACGCCTGAGTTTCGGCCAAATGCTCCAAAGCTCAAGGAAAACACCAAGCTAAACAACACTTGTTGAAAAAGTTGCACCAAATGAGGGAAGCAATCTCAGAATGCAGTGATGATAATTTCTTTTTGCTGCACTTCACACATAAATCCGACATGTTGAGAAGCTCGGGACAGCCCAGTGGTAAGGGCGTCCCATCTCACATGCCTGCCCAAGGGTTGATCTATAAGCAGGTAGATACTTTCACAAAGGTTGTACCACTCACCCAACTAGCAAAAAAAAACCCGATATGTTGTCCGACATTATGCCTCTCCTCGAATTGTCTGCTGTCGACACCTTCCTAGCAACCACCAACAAGAAAAATGACTCAACTCTAGGAGGAACCAACCCCAACCACTCAAGCAGGCGAGGTTTCGGATGAGGCGGCCCCTCCAAGGTAAGTAAAATGGCTTTGTCGAGATTTTCCCAGAGAACTTCTAAATCCAAGTACCCTTTCCTTCCCAGCAAATGAAGTCATTACAAAGAAGACTCAACTCCCCATACTAGGCCTCCTCCAACTTACACAAACTCTCCTAAAAGACACAACTCAAGACATACTATTCCCAGTTATCACATAATCTGCTGAAAGAAAATTTGACGCATGAAAGGTTAGATTCTTCCAAAACTAGTACCTACGTGGACATTCTTCATTCTGGCTTTGATGCCATGGTAGGCATGGGAAAGAATCCTAGTTCAGCTGAGAGGATGAGATATGGGATGAAAAGGTCATAGATTATAATCATTGTGAGTTTCTTCATGGGAGAACCTTATCCTAGTTTGATTTGAAAGTAGCAGGAATCTGTAATTGAGTGAGTATTTCTTTATTCATATTGATAATTCATATTGGTATGGTACCGGTTTGGGCCACACCCCTATTTTTAAAGAAATAATTGAATTGGGTATTGATAGTCCCGGCTCCTTACCTCTGTTTCTGCTGGGCAAAAATCTTGTGAGTTCTATTTGTAGGGTAAGAGTATCTGAGTCTTTTGTTAATCAGGTGACACCTAGATTTGAATTGGGGAGAAAGGATTAATAGCGTGCACAGCTTTCCTTTGCACTTCTTTGTCACTGTGCCATCATTTTCATCTCAGGATTTGATATGAAACTTTGCCTCGTTGATTTTGATTTCAATTCAGCAATTGTTTTTGTATTTTATTGAATGGGAAATTGCAGCTATGGTTTTGTTGAATCACAAAGACTCTTGGGACTCATATCTAGTTGATTATTGATGAAAATAAAAGCATCCATCATGGCTGCACTTAGTTTTCGTCATCTCATAAGGTTAAAACCCCATCTTCTCATCTTTTTATTTTCTAATAAGCTATAGTTTATTACTTAATATACTAAACAAACAACTGTCGTTTCTTCTTCTTTCTGTGGGCTGGAGTTTTAGTAGCAAGAGCCGTAAGTGGACAGTATTCAAATACAAAGGGCATGAAGAGCTTGATTGACATCTTATTAACAGACAACTCTTCAAACAGTGAATCATAGTCTATCGAATGAGTGTGGTTTAAAAAAACAGCCATTACCGTTCCATAATGGCCGTTATGAAATGGTAACGACCGATGCCGCTATATTATTTTAAATATAACGGTCATAACGGTCACGGTATAAAAAAGAAAGTGAAAATAACGGTCCATAATGGTCATAACGGCTGTTATTTTGAAAATAATAGTCATTATGACCGATATGACCGTTATTTTGAAAATAATGTCCGGCAATGAATTTTTTAAATTTTCTTTCCCCTTCTTTTTTTTCACTTCTTTCTTTCCCAAATCATTTTTAGAGCTTCCTGAGATTATGCTAGAGCTTCCCAAGCCTCTTTTTTTTTTTCTTTTTTTCTTTTTTTATATATAAAATTTTATTTCACTAAGTAGAAGAACAGAAACAAGAACCACTGAAAACTACAACGAACAAGGGAAAACCACCTAAAAAACCTTATACATAAAAAGAAATAGAAGTGCGAAAAACTCCTTCCTTGGCCAGACCATCCACCATATTATTAGCTTCTCTTAAAACATGATGGAAAGAAGCGCCCAATAGACTTGAAATATCTTGCACCTCCTCCACCCAATCCGCTAGCCTCCAAGGATGAATAGGTTTTCCAAAACCCCATTGGATAGAAGAAAAAGAGTACCCTTCAATGATAGGATTAAGATCTCAAATTCTACGAAGCTCACGGCACCCAATTAGAAGAGCAAACAACTCAGCTTCGTTTGCATCTGAAGAACCCACTTGCCCATAAAAATTTCTAATAATTAGACCGTTCCAATCTCTGATGACCCCACCAATACCTCCTTGTTGAACACTTTGAACTAAACTACCATCAAAGTTCAACTTAAAAATACTAGGAGGGGGGTGATTCCAAACTGGTCCTTGCACAATTCTAAAACGCCAACCTCCTTTTATAACAGCTACCCAAGACCGATTAAGTTCTTTCAAAGAGATTGCAATAAATTCCTCACTATTACATGCCCATACCCAGGCCTCTTTTTCACCAAAACTCAAGTGATTTGTAAGATTTTGGTGGATTCTCATGTAAAGGCTTCTTCCCTCCTTAACCACAATATCTCTGTCCATACTCAACTGTTTCAATTAATTAATTCATCTTGATATAGTAGTAAATGTCACTTGAAAGCCACTCTCAACTTACTTCATGTTTGAGTAATTAAGTACTGAACTACTACTACTACTAGTTTCTTGATTTTAAGTGTTTCACACTTATGGTTGGTTCGAAGTTATGGTTGTCATGAATACTGTAAAATTTGTGATATTTCAACTTATTTAAAAATTTTAATATATACATGTAAATCTATTTTAATTCGGAACAGACTTTAGACGTTTTAGATAAGATAGCGATACAGGATGTTATTACTTAGGAGGACCGATATTTTTCTTTAAAGTGTTTACTAATGGAGAAAAAAACATTATTTTCTAGCATTTTATAATATTATGGATTTTTTTGGGATAAAATAAAATTTTGAACCGTGATGGATCGCGAACTGCGATGCGGTGCTGCATCATAACGGTTTTCAAAGTCGACCGCGGTGGCAGTGGCAACCACGACTGCAATTTTAAACCATGATCACGCTACATGTCCTTATATACTAAAGACTCAATAATTCCTATTAATATGTAGTTACATCCAAACTAGTTCCATGTCCGAATAACATAGGATGCAGCAAGTATAGGGTAGAAATAGAAGGAAAACCTATCAATATGTGTTGGTTGGGGAGAGAGGAACACCAAAACAACTAAAATATAATAATAATAAAAAATAAAAGCTTGCAGATGAAGGTAACCTGAACCATCTAGTCACTTGAAAAATTATAACTCCACTTTAAAAAACAATGGGAAATCCTAAGAGAGAAAATTCCAATCCAAAATTCATGAAGTTCCAAGGCAGCAGTAATCTTTTTTATTCTTTTGAAAATGTAGGCAGTGGTAATCTTCACGCCCTAGTTTTAATACATCTAAAGATAATTAAGTCAAGGCGCAAGAAGATAAAAATTTCTTTTGTCAAATGTCAAAAAATTATTGAGGCATACCTTGTGAAGATAAAATAATATTCCCTCCACTTCAACAATAATATCAATGGGCAGAGCTGCATTACAAAACCTGTCACACAAACAAAAATGTTAAATTATTTGCATCTATCCTCAATTTATAACAGATATTTCCAGTAATACGTCTGAAGAGTTCTTTAAAAAAAAAAGACTTTTATTTAACTACTATATATTTGGTTGATTAAACAAGAACCAATATATAAACCCAAGGTGAAGAATGGAGATGCCAATGAGTACAATTGAACTAGAAACTCAATTGCAATCTGCCTACATATTATAAGGATTTTTATTTATGAATTTTTTTGGAGAATATGTTTACTCTGCGACCAAGTATCTAGCATTCAAAATCTAAAGAATATAAACAAAAAATCAGTCAGTTTGGAAAGAAACATATTCATGGAGGTAAACCAAAACCCAATAACATCAAAGAAAACATATTCTCTTGCAATTTAATAGACTAAGTTGAATGAGCACAGGTCCATGTCTAGTAGGGCTGTCAAAATGCCACATGACCCGTAAACACGACATGAACCCACACGATATTAACGGGTTCGGGTTGTTAATGGGTCAAACCCGTTAACAGGTTAAGTTAACGGGTCGTGTACGAATTGAACCAGTAACCTGTTAACAACCTGCTTGACCCGTTAATTTTTTTTTGGTCCCTAAGTGTAGCTAGAATTAATTTATATTCATAAAGAAGAAATTGAAATTTATTACTTTATAGTGGGATTTTAGGTGGGATCCACATGAGATCCTCACTTACAATTTTGTGTGCCTTATAAAATTTTCTGCTTATATATTTTCGTATGGATTTTCTTTTAATTTTTGAAATGACTTAATTACTTAACGGGTTGGGTCGTGTAACCCGTTAAATTAACGGGTCATGTTTGGGTTGGATTTTTTGACCTGTTAAATTAACGGGTTGTGTACGGGTTGAGGTGATTTTAACACGTATTCGTTAACCCGTAACCCGAATTCGTTAACACGGCACGATTGACAGCCCTAAATTGTCTAGCAATCCAAACCGATAAAAAAAAAGAGTCTAAGCAATGCAATACTAGTACGAGGAATCTGATTCATCAAATTACAAAACTAAGGATTCATGGATCCTCCATAACTTTTAAATAAATATACATAATGCTTATTTTAAATAAATAATACACACAACTAACAACACTAAAAAAATTGTATAAACCTACCTCTCAAGTAATCAAGTACAAGCATTTTCAATATTTTATTTATTTCTTTGTTCTCTAAGAATGATGCATTACATAGATTCAAAAAGAAGAAAATGTATAGTGATATTTTCTAAACCAGAAAAAAATATGTTCTAATGAGTAAAAGAATAATCCATGAATAACCTGACACAATTGGGTCAAGTACATCCCCACACAGATGCCTATTTTTTATGCTTCAAAGAATCAATGCAACATGACAAATAGACATATTACCTCAACTTTAGCCCGTCATTGCTTTATCAATACATTTTATTCCCAAGAACATTAACCGAAACAGAAAGCAAGTAGCAGTAGAACACACAGCAAACCATTAAGCTACAAACAGCAAAGAGAGCTTATACATCATGGCAGGAGAAGCCATATCAGAGCAAAATGACATACTCACACCTTGATTAAGAAAAGAAGTGTAACTCCTTGGACCTAAGTAGGGAAAAAAAGTAAATACCTTTGCACAATTGATATATCATTGCAGGAAAAAAATTTAAAAAGAATAGATAGACACATTAGAGATCTAGAGCATAAATCATCACACACCTGCCAATTATTAACATGGTGTTGTGGACCACCATATCTTTAAGATATTTATAATAATCTTTAGGTCAAGATTGACAACCAAATCCTCAACAAAAAGTTTTCTTCTTTCCACAAAGATAGGGTTTGGACCAAAGGATTTTTAGGTCCGACGGAGGGATTAAAAAAACGGACTCGGACTCGGCTCGGGCCGAGTCCGAGTCGACTCGGGCCGAGTCCGAGTCGACTTGGCCGAGTCGCATGGGACTCGGCCGAGTCGGTCGAGTCCCATATTTATTATAAAAAAAAAAAAAAAAGGTTTTCTCCTTTTTTCCATCCAATCCATTCATAATTCCGTACATAAAGTTTTACTCTCTTCATTGATCATTCTAATACGTTATTTAAGGATAGAAATATAGAATAATAATAACAAAATCGCAAGCCATTTTATAATTTAATTGCAATTAAAATTTAAAATTTAAAACTAAAAAGTAGAAAATACAATATACATGTTTCCAACTTTCAATATCCACTCTCAAGTCTCAACTCTCAAGTCTCAATTTAGTCAATTATCAAGTCAACTAGTAAGATCAATCATCAAAGATGTAACTAAGCTTCAAATTTCAATTATATTTATAGCATATAAAAATGTAAAACCATACCTTAGCTCTTTCTTGTTAAAATTTAAATGCTAATTCCATGTTGAATGCCTCGCGGGTTTTAGATCTTCATCTTCGTCGTTATTTTGACTTTGACGATAGTATTGAGCAACATCAAAATGAAAGAACCCTTGCCCCGCTCTTGGAGTTATAGGACCTTCTCCATAGTTTGATGATGGATCCATAACTTGAAGTTGAGGATATTCATATGGCGGTTGCACTTGTGGGGGTGTGGCCATAGGTACTAGTAATACTCCATACTGTTGTTGCCCATACCCATGCGAAGGACCACCGTATCCACCATACTGCTGCGGCTATCCATACTCCGACCTCCCAGGCGTTCGGAAATTGGAAATCCATGAGGATTTGGACCAAAGGATTTTCAGGTCCGACCTCCCCCGTGTTTGGAAATTGTAAATCCATGAGCATTTGGACCAAAAGATTTCTTCTTCCCACAAAGATGTGGAAAACCCGTGTTTGGAAATTGTAAATCCACGAGGATTTGGACCAAAAGATTTCTTCTTTCCACAAAGTCGTGGAAAACCCGTGTTTGGAAATTGTAAATCCATGAGGATTTGGACCAAAAGATTTCTTCTTTCTACAAAGTTGTGGAAAACCCGTGTTTGGAAATTGTAAATCCCTTAGGATTTGGACCAAAGGACTTTCAGGTCTGACCTCCCCCATAGGATTTGAGAATCCTCACGTTCGTGGATTTGCGCTCCAAAACCAATTTTCCCAGTGATATACATCAATACACACTATATTGATGTGAAATCCTCAACTATACAAATCCTCAACGAGGGATCCATGTTCTAAGGGCATTGAGGAATCCTCAAACCTGATGATTCCTCATGGGTTCCTCACCAGTCACAAAGTGCGCTCTTAGAGATTAGGATAGCACCAATAAAGGGAAATCACCCCAATTAAGGAGATACTATTATAGCATTAGCTTATTATCACATGATGGACACCCAATTCATTCATCTTCTTGCTTTTCTCTTTTTTCCTTAGTTTGTCACAGTATCAGAGCCACTGAAGAGACCTATTTTCTATTCACATCTCTGAAGACATTTCTAGCATCTTTTTGAGTGTTTTCAAAGAGCCTACTCTTGTAATATTACTTCTTTTTCTACTGTGACAGTGGAAATCTTGCCATTAATTGGCCATGGATGTTTTCCCAAATCTGGTATTTTACAAATTGGTGTCTGAATTCAATTACACTCGCATTCATAAATTGTAATTGCTTGTTATGAAAAATCTCAGCATACACAAATTCGTTTATTTTGTATCTTGGGTATCCCACACAGACCAAAACCCACAAATGGAATTGGAAAGATTCAACAAGAAAAACAGGAATTCAAGCATAACCCAGATGCAAAGACCTCATATGAATCAAAAGAAACAGAGAAATACCAGTCCTTGCCGTCGCGATAGAACCCACATGCCTTCCTCGTCGGAGCCATTGACTTGTCAGTCTCTCACCACCAACAGAAGAAGATGATGAAGGGACTTTTGGGGTTGTTGGGTACTATGCAATTTCGGTTTCCTACGGCTGAGAGAGAAGGGCATGACGCACTAGCATCCAGCAGCGACGACACCGACATAGAGTAGGAGAGAGAAAGACAAGCAGAAAGTAAAAGGAAGCAGTATAAATTCTAAACACCACTGAGAGAAACTTCTCTATAACGGTAGTGTGGGATTGGTGCGGTTGCTGCAGCGGACCGGATGCGGTTGCTGTAGCGGTTGGACCGTGGCTCGACCGACTCGCGTGCCTGGCGAGTGTGCATTGCATTGCATTATGTACATCAGTCCGAATTCTATGTTGTTGAGGGGACCACATTTGAAAAAGGGTCCTTCAACTTCAATGACCAACCTGGACCTAGTAGGTTTAAATTCCATAGAGCCTTGTTTATTGCATTAGATTACATAGGAATTAAATTTAACGGAATTCGTGCTTAGATGAGCTATGCCAAGGATTATTAGAGAGGCCAGGTGTGAATGATATTAGAAGAGGGATGAGGGACATGTGGTGAGAATTTAGATGAGACCCTGGCATTTTTAGCTATGCCTATATAGTATTGCTAGAGTGATGGCCGGATATTCATTTATCCTCTTTTAAATTTAATATCTATTAAATGTTTGATGGTCAATTTTGCATATTCATCTTCGGTCTTCATTTTTAAATATATATGATATTAATTCCTATGCCTTCTATTCATACAAATATGCCCAAAGAGTTATTGGAAAAACATTCACATGCGTATGGTGCCTATAAGCAATGTGCACAATGTGGGGCCCACCTATGAACTTCAATCATTACTCTTGACGTTTGGTGCACCATGCGCATGTGAAAATTTGCTAGTCATTGTCGTCATTGCCAGACTGGCAATTTCATGATTTCAGTCATTAATGTGGATTAGACATGATCAATCTCACAGTGGGCATTAATCTTATTAGAGTGAATTGATGATGAAACCAGATGGGAGTGATTTTAAGCAGGTTGGGTTAAAAGGTGGGACCCAATGATGGAATTGTAGAAATGGACTTATAAGAAGACTCGGTATTCGGAATTCTGACTTGTGTTTGTAATAATGGAAATTGAAATGGAGAGAGAGAGAGAGAGAGAGAGAGAGAGAGAGAAGTGGCTTGTGGCTGCCATTGTTGCAAAACGCAGGCCCACTGTGGAGGAGGACTCGGGAGGGTCATGCTGGAGTGTGGTTTGAGTATGATGTGGGTATTATGATGATTTCTCCCCACTCAAATGCATGGATTGCTTCAAGTGGAAGCATTGGTTGGTGAAACTCAAAAGAGACTCTTATTGACATTTTATCACTACTAGTGGAGCCCTGCACGTGCAATGCACGTGCAAGGAACACACTCTTTTTTCAGTTCTTGAAAAACTCAATATTAACGATCCGAATGGAGAATGACCAATTTACATATAGTAATTTTTTTTTTTTACCAATTAAGCAATTTACAATCACTCATTGTTCTTATAAAATTCAGTAGAAACTTCAATAGAAAAAAAGTAGGAAGAAAGTAGAATAACAATATATATGGTAGGAAACTAACGGAAAAAAAGTTGAAAACCAACCTTTTTTGGCCATACATGATTAGGCAAAACACTCACCAATTTCAATATAGATCGATCGTCTGGCCTATTTTCCATTAAAACTTGTCTAAAATCTAGCGCTAAATACATACCAAATTCATGTTGAGAAGCACCGAATGACAGTAATACCAATACAAATAAATTTGAATATCATGGAAAGAAACAAGATTGATATTTCAAGATGAGGGTCAGAGCAACAACTTAAAAAGCTTTCTTGAATTAAGATGACACTGCTACCAAATTTTGAACCATGTAAACTTGTGGTACTTTTATTAGCTTTTTATGTATCATAAATCAATTATGTTAAATTCTAATTTTGTAGTAAGTGAATCTTTGAAACAAATATCATAATTTGAAACAAGACAACCAACTGTAAAGAGATCTACCAAATTTTGAACCATGTAAATTTGTAGTACTTATGTCAGCTTTTTATATATCATAAATCAGTTCTGTTACATTCTAATTTTGTAGTAAGTGAATCTTTGAAACAAATATCATAATTTGAAGCAAGACAACCAACTACAAAGAGATCTTTAGCCATGCACTCTCATGGTAGGCACAACTACTTTATTCAAACTTCCTAAGAAAATTTAATGGAGAATTCATTGTCCTAGCATTATAGTAATGTGGTTGAAATGTTGGACATGAATCAAGTCCAGGAGTAATACTGGCTCGGCTTGAGATGATGCCTTGATGAAGCATGTATAATCATAAAGAAAGACAATTAACAACCTCAAACAAAGTTTAGCACGTAGAATGATAATGAAGGAATGCATGTTACCAGAATGGCCTAAAACAAAAAAACAGGGGCTCTAAAGCAATCACTTCAAATCAATATAAGAGGGTAGATCTAAGAACCTGAGTTGGCATATCAAAATGATGGGTTCCATTGCATTATACTCATAAAAGCTTGAAAGGAAAAACCAAATACCTTATCATAATTCAAGAAGTAATAAGACAAGCCATTATTAACTTGCATTGGATGTTGGTTTGATATATAACAATGAAATTTAAAAGAAAACCAACTTGCATGGAACTAAGAAATCAAGAAAATGCTTACATGACAAAAATCTGCATACGCTTGCATATTCACAAAAATTTTTCATGACACCGAGATTATCAAACAACATAAAATATTTTTCTATATTTTTTAGAGTGACTATTTGGTTCGATCTACTTGTGCATAGTGATTTGTATTGATTGTGGATTTCTACTGCGCCCTAACATATTTGCTAGCATACATAGGAATTCATAATGAAATAAGCTTTACTAAAAGATTATTAAAGAAGTGAGGGGTGAGAAACACGAGGTTATGGATGCAAAAGAGACCTTGACCATTGTGGGATTTGAGTTCTAGGGTAATGGATGAGCATTCATCTCTCATTTTTCCTCAAATCAATTTCCATTAAAAAAGAGGTTATTTGATTGGCATTTTTTAATATTCATGTATGCTTTTACATTTTTAACCACTAATGAAAATCTGAAGATTATAACTCTCAGGAACTACATGAACGATTTTTTGTCATTCCTCATAAAGTTCTCTTTTATTATATATATATATATTATAATAATACTAAGTAGGGCTCACAGATGTATAGATGTAGAGACAAAGCATGACAAGGTCTTCTACTAAGTGGGGCCCAGAGATGTGTAGTTTTTTTTTATTTTATACCTATATAATATAACAATACTAAGTAGGGCTCACAGATGTGTAGATGTAGAGAAAAAGCATGACAAGTTCTTCTACTAAGTGGGGCCCATAGATGTGCAGTTCTCTTTTATTTTTTATGTATATATAATATAATAATATTAAGTGGAGTCCGCAGATGTGTAGAGAAAAAGCATGACAGGTTCTTCTCTTTTATTGGGGGCCACAAATGTGTAGATATCTTTTATTTGATATATATATATATATAATATAATAATACTAAGTGGGGCCTACTAAGTGAAAGATAATGATGAATCATGTGGCCCACTACAAAGGTGCAGTGAAAAAACATGTCATGTTTCTCTCTTTTATATAAGGGTATATATATATATATATAAGGGTATAGATATTATATTATTATCATTATAATATAATAATAATATATTATTATATTATCTTATATTATAATATTTGGGGGTGGGCCCCACAAAGGTATAGTAAAAAAGGTTGCAATTTCTCATAATAATATATTATTAGATTATGTTATAATATTTGAGGGTGGGCCCCACAATGGTGTAGTGAAAAAGTTTGCAATATCTCATAATAGTAGTAGATTATATTATATTATAATATTTGGGGGTGGGCCCCACAATGGTGTAGTGGAAAAGTTTGCATTATAATATTTTGGGGTAGGCCCAACAAAGGTATAGTGAAAAAGTTTGCAATTTCTCATACTAATATATTGTTATATTATATTATACTATTTAGGGGTGGGCCCTACAATGGTGTAGTGAAAAAGTTTATAATATCTCATCTTTTATAATAGTAGCTAGATACTAGATTATAATAGTAGATAGTAGAGAGTAGATAGTAGATAATAGATATTATTATAATATAATAATAATATATTATTATATTTTATTATAATAATTGGAGGTGGGCCCCACATGGTGTAGTGAAAAAACTTTACATCATTGCCTCTTTTATAATAGTAGTAGATAATAAATAGGAGGTGGGCCCCACATGGTGTAGTGAAAAGCCTTTGCAACGTAGCCTCTTTTATAATAGTAGTAGACTTCAGAACTCAATTGACTCAGTCATCACTTGATTTACTCGGTTTAGACTCGGTTAAATTTGAAAACTCCTCCCACATAGGGGCGGCCATGGCTTGGGTTGAACCAGGTTTAAGCTTTTACAAGTTTATGCCCATTTAAGCCTAATAGTGAGCCAAGCACAACCCATTTGCAAGTTTATAATCCGATTGTTACATGTTGGGCCGAGACTGGGCCCATTTAGTGAATAGGCTATGCCTAGACAGCATGGTTCAAAATCACGGTTCGCGGTCATTCTCGTCGCGGTTATCGCGGTTTGCGGTCATCACGTCATAGTTCGCGGTCGTCGCGGTTCATCGCGGAGCGAATTTTTATTTAACCCCAAAAAAACATAAAAAGTATCCAAAAAATCCAGAATATTATAAAATGATAGAAAACAATGTTTATTTCCATTAGTGTACACTTTAAAGCAAAATAACGGTCCCCTCAAGTTATAACATCCTATATCATGGCTTTACCACTGTATATACTGAAATAAGCTAAAATATCATAAATTTTACATAATGCAACCATAATTTTGGACAAACTAATAGTACTGTTAAATACTTAAAGTCTATAATCTAGCAATAATACTAATAGAGTTAGTGTATGTGCGGTACTCAACTCAATAACTCAATCATCAAGGTGTACTCACCTTCAAGTTTTAAGTTTAAAGTAAAATTCACCACATCAAAATGAATTAACTTGCTAACCTAAAGTAGTGGAGTTTGGACATTGGTTATTTACCTTGGCTTAATTGTTAGGACAATAAAAGTATTTAACTCAATAAAAGACTTAGATAGATGTATTTTATACAAACTTTCAATAAAAAAAATTGAATTTAAATAAATAAATTAAAAAAAAAACCAAATGTGCTAAAATCTACAATATGGTGCTAAAAAAGTCTAGATCTAACAAGCCTCTAAGAATTTCTAAGCTATTTTGAGGTCCAATCTTGGAAAAAACTCAAAAGTCACAAAAATCTTGCCAAATAATATCTCTTGACTTCCTTGTTTTTTCCGGTGGAGAAATCCACCAAATTCTTAAGAAAGTCTTGAGTTTTGGAGCTTGGAGAGGTCACAGACAGTGAGAGGAAGGCTTAGGCTTGATTTGGAGAAGAAATGAATGAAAAAAAGAGTGAAAACACAAATTAAAAAAAAATAAAATTTGCCAACCGATATTTTGAAAATAACGGCCATAACGGGCGTTATTTTGGCGATATTTTGCCCATAACGCTAACGTTAGCGTTATGGGCAAAATATATTCGCGGTCGTGGCTGTTACTGTTATATAACGGCCGTTATTTTGAACCATGCTAGACAGTATATAGCCCATTGGCCTAAACCATATCCCAAAGTGGGTAGGGCACAGGTCAGGCTCAAGCTGGTGTGTCCCATGAGCACCCTTGTTGCAGGCTTGGAACTAAAGTAAGTCAAATATAAGGATAAGATGAGGTTTGGTCTGGTCCCTGATGCTTCTTCATGAGGGACAAAGTCACACAAGGCCTAACTCTTAACTCCGGATCCAAGTGGGGGTGTGTGCGACTGGGTAGGAAGGCAGCAGTGGGGTCCCATTTACAGTCACACAAGGACTAGTTTCTAGTTTTTTCAGTTCGATTTTGGAGCTACAGATGGAGCCAAAGGTGTCTAGGTTTGGGTCCATGCATCTAAAGCCGTGGATGGACCCCAACCCAAAATGGATCTGTACGATATCATATTATAATATATATATATATATATTTCACCCATGATATTACCTCACACTCTGCTTTGGAAAGGTAAGAATAAAAGCCCTTTTTGGGACCCACTTGGATGCATGCCAATTACAAAGGATAATATGATGAAATTAATATCTCCTTATCGATTGGATTTTAAATATAAAAAGTTACCTCTATCTGATGGTCACAATCATTGATATAAGGGTTCACTATTTTGAAGTGTCCTAAGTTATATTATTTAGTAAATTTTAGTTTACGGTGAGTATCATCCATGTAAAAGTATTTGTTAGGGTGAGTGCCTAGTGAGTGTGAGGAAGTAGAATTGGTTACAATCGAATCCCATGAGGAAAAAATCTAACAGAGATGCCCCTTATAACCAATTTGATAACAAGCTTTTCAATAAACTTCCAACTCATGCTTCTTCTCAGCAAATTGAGAATGAAGTACTTGTAGTTTATTATTATCAACCCACTTGAAAAGTGTAGCTTGGAGAGACGACAAAGTACTTGTGTGTTGAAGGTCTTCCAAGGAGCAGATGATACAGAATAGATAATTCAATAACATATCAAGTGTGGTGTTATGTCGCTGTTTGGCACATAATCTAAATTTTATCCACCGTCTTTTTCCTGGCACCATTTAGTTGGATCCTTGGATATTGATGTTGCCATTCCAGATTAGACTGGTGCAATGGTTTAATTTCACATTGCAGAAAGTTGACTGAGGACACTCCAAAACTGTGAGTATATATCTTCATTCTAGATATCTTTCCATTTGCAGAATGGTTCACTTGGATTTACAAGAATTGTGGACTCCTTCCCTCTTACATGTGGATAGCTCTTGAGTCTCAAGGTCAGGAACCCCCATTGAAATTTGTTTATAAATTTTTTCAAGCGAAAAAAGAGTGATGACGACTTGTATAGTGTCGTTTTGAAATGAAGATTAGTTTTAAGTCCAATAAAGGGGTTTTCTAAATTGTAGACCAACCAGGAGAATTTTTATTATGGGTTGCCCCATCTTTGTGGTTCCACGTGACACACTCAAATGGGGGTCTTGACAGTGAGAAATGCAAACAACGAAGGTTTCCAATACGGGCTTAAGGTTGTTGGCATATAGGTTTCTTATAAGAAGCCAAGACTCTTTTATAGATTTTCCAAGGGACTATTATTGATCGAAACATATGGTTGGTCCCGTCTCTATTGTAAGAACCCGGTCCCACCTATAGTATTTTATTATATTTTAATTAGATATTATTATTAATTTAATTGAATGTATTTTAGTTATTTAAGTGGGTAGGATTAAGTGGGGCACACGTAAGATTAGATGCGTAGATTGATGAGTTGGGTTAGTGGGTAGATGACTTGACCCGTAGTATGACCCAATGACTTAAGCCCAAGAGTACCCTTTTAACCTAATTCCTCTTTTAACGAAACACTTCTTATCTCCCCCCACTAATCTCTGCAACTCCTTCTGTAACTTCTTCGTCTTCTTCCTCTTTCAACTTCCCAAACCATACCACCTTTAGGATCCATCCATCAGAATCAAGATCAGAGGATACCGGCATTCTTGGTTCAATCTTCTTATCTCAGGTAACCATCTCCTCAAATCATTAGGAGTAGATCTGCATTCGTAGGTTATCTTCTTATTCTTTCTAATGTTAGGTTTTGGATAGGATTACTATAGATATGATCACCTGGGTATTTCTATCTCATCTCTTGTGTCAGATTGGTGTTAGGATTGTGATCGAGAGTCGTGGTCATCTTGGATTGGGTATTGGTTAGGAAACTTATTGCATTCTTCTTCAACTTCGAATATGAGGCAAGTACATTATCATAATTTGTTATTGAATGCTTTATTGGATCTTTGATTCCTATCTAATGCATATAGGTTTGTTTATTTGCCATTTGCAAATGATAATGATAGATTAGGGACTCTATTTGGATATTTGGTGATTTGGGTAATGGAATGTGGGTTTCATTCCATTTCTAATGAATGTGATTCGTGTGGATTTGGATGGTTTGATCTCTCTTTTGAAAAAGGGAGGAAAAATAGATGAAAAGGGAGGAAAAATGGATGAAAAGGGGAAAAACCCTAACTTCTATGACTGCACGAACTCGGCCAACGTTTTGGACGTCGAACGTTGCTCTTGAACGTTCGAACGTGCGAGTCCAGACTCGTCTGCGCCAAAGGGCAGTGGCATCAAACGTTCGAACGTGCCTCATGAACGTTCAGACGTTTGACTCCTTGCTCTTGAGCCAAAAACCCGCAGCGTTGAACGTTTGAACGTTGCTTTCGATCGTTCGAACGTTCAATGCACTTGGGCAATTTATGATTCCTTTGCACTGTTTCAGCTCTGTATCATTTGGGGATTAATGGTACCGTGTATGGGACTTCATATGGATTTAATAACCTTAAATTATCTACCTGGACTTGGCATAAGAACTGTCTTTGGGCATACGGTATCTTATGGACGTAGGATTCAAATACCTGTTATGATTTTAATCAACTCTAGCAAGAAATGAGCAATACATCTCTATTGGAAATCCTTCATTGGATCTATGCACCATGAATTTCAGGAGATGTAACGTCCTTAGCTTACTAGCGTTATTATTGTGTGTTGACGGGTATATGAATATATGTCTAACCTTAGGATCGATTTGTGCTATGGCTTAACCTTTGTATTCGCATGCATATGTTGATTTAGGTCATGTATTCCATTAGATGCATACCTTGTTATGTATTATGGACTATGAAGTTGCTTGGCATGTGGATCTGATTATGATATGCATTATGGAATGGCCAGCACTTCATTTTGACTTAGGACTCTTGTGTCGGAGCTTTATTATTCAGGTCTATTATGCTTATATGTTTCCGTTTATGTGGGTCATTTATGAACGATTGCAGATCATATGTGGACGGTTGATCACCGATGTGTCCGGATCACTTATAATCCGCTTTGAATGTAAATAGGTTATCCTAATTTTGATCGGTTTATGACCACCGACATTGTGGATGGGTTCTCCCGATTATGTAGGGTTGACCACCCAAAACGGAGACACTTGTCTCCGTGTGAATTATATATTGCTCCATTTAGTGTCTTTTGGGATTATATTATATGTTCTTTCTTATCATTATCTTTACCATTGTTCATATGATTTTACCTGTCTTTACTCAACTTGATATCGTATTTTGATTTCGAATTATGATCAAGTTCTTGCTATTTACTTTGTAATATCTGGTGCATAAGTACCGAGCCCTACTATACTGAGGAGACGGAGGAGGATCAAACGTTTCAAACGTTTGAGCCAACTGATGAACCCGAGTGGGATGCCGGAGACGGCTTTGAAGCCGTTTGAGCCCGCATGAGAGTGAACTTCATCTTAGCAATTCTTTAGAAGAACTTTATTTAATGATAAACATTTCCTTATTAATTGTTTTATTCACTCTGTAACTTTAACTATTAATGCCTATTTGATTTTCGTGTTGGATCTTATTTATGAACTGTGAATACCAATTGAATAAAGCTTCTGTTGCATTTAATGAAATTTATTCTAACTCACCACGGTTTGAAATTTTATGTGGGTCCACTTGTGGGAAGCTTGTGTTGTATTAAACACAGGAAATTCGAGTTTGATTTATTTTTCACGTTATTCCCCAATTCTTATTTTGAGGGACGTAACAGTTGGTATCAGAGCCTAGCACGATTCTTGGATATTAAAAATGGACAGAAACAATAAGACGTGGTGAGGATTGCGATTTCCGTTAGACAGGCTTTACATGCTAACTATAAAGTCTATAGAATTGTTTGTTATCTTGTTTCGTAGGAACTAAACCATTATTATTTTATTGTAGGTCATGGCACATCGTACGACTATATTTCATGACAAGGAACCTGTAAATGGATCGAATAATCCAGACGATCGTTTTAGCCAACTTTTGCAAGCTTTTATCCAATCCCAGACTTGATAGGTAGTTTTGAGCATGCATTAATGCTATCAAAATATAAACATAAGTGCAATGGAAGTTTGTCTAAATCTAAATTGAAACTAACTTGTATTTAGGAAGAAGATGATGTTAATTAACAATTAATTTCTTGGGGATCCAAGCTAGTTTGGATGTAGCCGCACATCAGTTAAAACTTAGGTTCTAAGTCTGGCAAGTCTATTTGTTATCTCTTACTGTCTTAAATCTATTTAAAGCAGTTTTTAAAGTGTTTGGTAAGGATAAGTATGGGTCTCTGTCAGTACATCATTTGCCACGTATCACCTTATACCATTGTCCTATCATTCTCAAAGAAGGGAACCTACTTGCTAATAGACCAAACCATTTCAGGTTTGAAAATATGTGGACCGTGCAGCCTGGTTTCTACGAGGTACTTCGCCATGCATGGTATGTGGCATCCAGGCAGAACTGCACCCTCACGGACAAACTGTTGTCATTAGAATGTACTCTCACTACATGGAAAAAGGTAGGCTCCTTCTTGGCGGACAATAGAAGATTAGAAAAAAGAGTCCAAGGTATCCAATCGAGTAGACACTACCAAACTTCCTCGTTCCTTTGTAACTTGGAATATGATCTAAAACAGGAATATTCACGCAAAAGACTGCAGCATGAACTTTTCTAGAAACAAAGATCTAGGACTCCATGGCTAAAAGAAGGTGACCGGAGCACCAAGTTTTTTTAATAGGGTTGCTAAAAGTGACTTTAGAAGAAACCATATTCATTACCTTCTCAATCATAATGGAGAGCCTGTCACTGGGACTAAAGATCTCCTACATGTCTGTAAGGAATATTTTACCACTGTCTTTTCAAGACCTATAAATATGACCGAGCCATCACTTGCCTTATCAATTACTCCCTGCATTATTGAGGAGGACAATCAGACCATTTCAGCTATCCCATCTGCGACTAATATTAAACAAGCTGCTTTCTCTATACATCTGGATAAGTCACCTGGCTCGGATGCGTTTAATGCATTATTTTTCTAATGCTTCTGGCATGTGGTGGAGCCAGATGTGGTCAGCAAGGTACAAGAATTTTTCAGCACAAGGTACCTGGAGATCCCCGAGTTAACGAAACCTATATCACACTAGTGCCCAAATCCGGGTGCGGTAAGTTCGGATGACTTTCGGCCTATTAGTCTTTGTAACGTACGGTACAAAATCAACTCAAAAATTTTGGTTACCAGGAGGTTTTTGATAAGTCCTTAAAAATGCAATATTTTCTTATCATTTTAGAGTAATTAAGGACTTAATCATCAAATCATGGACCATTTTAATAAAAAATTATGAATTTATGCTTTGAGCATCAAAGTCTGAATTTGAGTCAAAATTCATCAAAAAAATTGCATTTTCACATAAAATCATGAATTTCTCTATTTTTGGCATTGAAAGTCAAAAATTTCTCATAACTTTTTAATCACACATGAAATGATGAATTTTCCTTGCACCTTTAATTTAATTGAAGAAAACTTGATAAAATGGTGACATTTTATGCATTTATTTGGTGTGAATTGGGCCCGCATCTTGCATAATTCCTTACCTATATGATTAGATTGTTCTTTGATCTTGCTTTTATTTTTTGTAGGGAATTTCAGAAATCGGGGCCCACGGAAGAGAATTGATGAAGCAAATGCACCATGGACCCACCTTCCTTTGGCATGGATTCTAAGGTAGGGGCGGCCATGGTAGGGTCCGCTCTCATATGCAAGAAAAAAAATCAGATTTAATCTCTTGAAGATAAGTTCCAAATTTGTGGGCCATGAGATGATGAGGTGTCCTATCTACTCTCCAACAAATATTGCTTACATGTGAAAATGGATGGCTAAGATTCAATTCAAGCCAAACAAAGAAGAAAAAAAATTGCAAAAGAAAGTCAAGCCAAGGTAGGGACGTCCAAGCATGGGATAGTTCAAGATTGCATTTTTCCAAGTATGGCCCACTCCTATGTCATGTTTGGGATGAAATTAAATTCAGATTTGAAGAGATGTTTAAGGTGGGCCATGCTAAGAGGTTTTTCTAGCCATGAGGAGTTCAAAAGATTGGAAATCTTGCTAAGCAATCCAAGTTGGAAAAAAATTGAAAGAGTGCAAGATTGTAGCTAAATTTATCTCCTAAAAGATAGGCCTCAAGATTGAAGTTTGCAAACCAAGAATTCTCCCCAAGAAGTGTTGCACGTCCAACACCACTCCAAGGAGATAAAAAACGTCCAAGAAAGGGGCTGCCCATATTGTTCAAGATTTGAACTAAATCTGAAGTGGGCCCAAGAGAGGAAGTTGTGTGAGACATAAAGAATCCTATTTTTAGTAGGATTATGTGCCAAGAAATCCAAGGAGATAACAAGATGGAAAATCCCTAGAATCTCTCTAAAAAAACCCTCCTAATCCTAATCCAACTTGGACCCCACACTACTAATCCTTACCCAAATCAAAACCTTGGAACCCAAGCTATCAAAAAGATATAAAAAGAGCCAAAAAGTTGCTGGACGTGAATACCATCTCCCCCTCACACCTTGGACGACCAGCAACTTCTAATTCCCCCTTTTTCCATTAATTTTTCTTCATCTCTCCTCCTTCCATCAATATTTCATCCAAGGCCTTCCCTAAGGCACACTACCACTTGGATTTCTACGCCGTCACGCCGCCGCCGCTGCTATCGTCACTCCACCATCGGATCATCCTTGAAATCATCTTCCCTTGCTTGGATTTCAGATCGCAAAACGAGAGCCGGTTGGATCGCCGTTCAAGACCGCGAGTCCCTCTCCTCCGTTTAGTGTTTCTTGTGTCTATGGTAAGGTTGGATGCACTTTATTTTTATTAAAAGAATTTTGTAATGGTTATTTGCTTGTAATGGGTCTTTCATTAATAAATCAAGTTTATGGGGTCTTGGTCTTCACCAATGAGTCAACATTGAATTTTTGTGCGTAGTGACAGTGCGCACTTGGTGCGGTGGTCTTGATTTTTCTTGATGGCATTAAGCAAAGTAATTATTGCAAAGTTTTAGAATTAAAATATAATTTCTTTATTCTCTGATTTTATTTTATTTTATTTTATTTTTTATTTTATGCACCTTAACAATTATTGCAATTGGTTGGGCTAATAAATCTTATGGTGATGCAGTGGTTAGATTAGGTTTCTAGATTAGGATTTTAATTTTCTTTGGTTGTAATTAATATTTCAGATTTGTAATTAATTCTTAATTCAATTAGATAATTTGATTTGTATAGTTTTTTTTAGGCTAGTACTGGTTTTTTTTATTAGGACAGGTTTTGCGATAAATAAACTCTCCGTGGACCGATCCGGTTTCACCGGTTATTACTACAATCGCGGCCTTGCACTTGGGGCTACGATCAAGTTTTTGGCGCCGTTGCAGGGGAGTTTTTCTTCGCTTAAGGTATTTTTTCCAACCTATCTTTTTAATTGCTTTGTGGGTGTGCCTTTACTATTCCGCAATCATTCTAGATCTAAGGGTAGCATGCATGGAATGTTTGGACCAGCCCTATTGCATTAAAAAGTGGATTTTTAATCTCTGATTTTTGATAAAATTGGAACTATTTCAGATCTGAAAAATTATTTTTTCTGATTTTTCAAAAATCACATCCAATTTCGGAAAATTGCCTACTTTACTTGTTCTAATTTGGACTAGTTTAGTTCATTTCTTTTGTTGCTAGTTAGGATTAATTAAGGTCTATTAAAATCAGTTGTTTTTCATATTCTTAGGTTTTTAAAGTTTCCAAAAAAATTCTGGAACTTTCCCTCACAAAGGCAAGTCGTAGATCGCACAAATTCGGTTTTTTGGCCACCAAACTTGCAAAAATCTGAAAATTTCAGAACTTTCATTGGAAACTTAGTTTTATTAGTTGTTTTTAAATTTAAAAGGACTCTTAAAAACTTGCTGGAATTTTTTTCTAAGAAGGTTAGTTATTTCTTTGGGAAGCCGAACAAACTGCCTTTCTTAATTGGTTCGATGTCTAGGCAAGTCTTGTCCCAATAGATAAGGGAGACAAGTCTCTTGTTCTAGAAGGTGGTTTTTAAGCGGGACCCTTGCAACGCATCGTGACCCCACCACTGATCTGGGGACTTACCTGGTCGGGCCAGTTTCATAGATTTGAGTTTGGGAACTTTCCTTAGAGATATCAAACTCTCTAAGATTAGGACTTTGCAAGAATTTGAGAATCTTCTTTTAAATCTAAGAATGGACCTTAGGTAGTTTTTCTTTCTAGGTTTCTTTATAAAAAACAAAAAAAAAAATAAATAAATAAAAACTTTTCAAAATTCCAAAAAAGAAGGAAAGACCCCCATCTTCTTGGCAGAGGGACTCCTCAAATCGGTTAGTAAGGAAGGAATCACCTGTCAAGAGCTTGATTAAATTCTACGAATCTAGATCTCCTGGTTCTCTTAGGATTTCCAATATGGCTGATGAGCATAGTGATAACGAGGAGAACGGTAATGGGAATGGACCCAATAATAATGGGGAGGTGAATCAACCTCTTAGGAGTTTACGTGATTACCTTCACCCTACACGACAAGCCACACCGTCGTGCATGGTTATACCCGCAGGTGCGGGTCAATTTGATATCAAACCTGGAGTAATCCAACTTCTCCCCAAATTTCATAGACTTGAATCAGAAAGTGCATATTTGCACATTAAAGAGTTTGAAGAAGTGTGTGCAACACTACACTTCAATAATGTGAGGGAAGACCTTATCAAATTTCGTTTATTTCCATTTTCCCTCAAAGATAAGGCCAAGGCATGACTTCACTCCTTACAACCCAATTCGATTGCTCTATGGTCCGACATGGTCCGGGAATTTTTAAAGAAATTTTTCCCATTACATAAGACCAACACCTTACGGAGGAATATTATGAATTTTAAACAAAAAGACAAGGAGTCTTATTATAGGTGTTGGGAATGCTTTAATGAACTACTCCTTGCATGTCCCCACCACGGATTTGAATTGCACAATACAATTGGTCACTTTTATGATGGACTTAGTCCAGAAACACGTCAATTCGTGGAGATGATGTGCAATGGGGAGTTCATGGCGAAAAACCCAAATCAAGCATGGACCTACCTTCAGTTTTTGGCAGATAGTGCACAAAATTGGGACACATCTGAAGGTATAGACCCCGTAAAGCAATCGAGTTAGGCCAAAGGAGGGGGGTTATATGTATTAAAAGAAAGCGATGATCTTAAAGCAAAAATTGCCTATCTTACAAGAGAAGTTGAGTCCTTGAAATTTGTGAAGAATAAGGAACCTGCTATAGTTTGTGGCATCTGCGCTAGTGATAAACACATTTTTTCGGAGTGCCCAACACTCCCTGCTTTTCAAGAAGCGTTTCACAAGCAAGCAAATGCCACTAACACATACAACCGGCAGTTTAACAATTCTTTGGGTAACACATACAACCCTAATTGGAGGAATCACCCCAACTTTAGTTGGAGGAATGGCCCAAATGCTACTCAGCCCAATTTCAACCAAATGTCAAATCAATTTGGGGGTACTCCTAGTACATATGCTCAAAACACACAGCAAATGGTACCCCCTACAACACAAACGACACCTTGGGATGAACTTGTGGCTAAGTTTATGGTGAATCAAGAGTCCATCAATAAAAAACATGATCAGAACTTTGAGAATTTACAGAACACCATGCAGAACCTCTGCAAATTGATTGAATCACAAAATAAGGGGGCTTTTCCAGCCCAACCACAGCCCAATCCAAAAGGGCAATTTGAGGTTCATCAAGGTGGTCCGTCAAATTCAAAGGAGCAGGTTCAAGCTGTTACTACTCTACGTAGTGGTAAAGAGATTGCAAAGCCTGATCTGGAAAAAAATAAACAACCTACATCCTCAGATCCGGAAGGGAAAGAAAATGAAGTCCCTCCTATCAAGGAAAAAAGCCAAGTTCCTCCAGGATTCAAGCCCTTACCGCCTTTTCCCAACCGATTAGCTCCTGCCAAGCCATCTATACAGAACCAGGAAATCTTTGATGTACTTAAAGAGGTTAAAATTAACATCCCGTTGTTAGACGCAATCAAACAAGTCCCATCTTACGCAAAGTTTCTTAAGGACTTGTGCACGTTGAAGCGCAAGATACATGTACAAAAGAAAGCGTTCCTCACTGAGCAAGCTAGTGCAATTTTAAAGCATGACGCTCCCCCTAAATTCAAAGATCCAGGATGCCCCACGATTTCGTGCATTATTGGAAATTGTCAAATTGAACAAGCGCTGCTTGATCTTGGGGCGAGTGTCAACTTACTACCCTACTCGGTCTATGTAAAATTGGGGTTAGGCGAACTCAAGCCCACCCAGATTACTTTGCAGCTCGCAGACCGATCAGTCAAAAGACCGAGAGGGATAGTAGAGGATGTGCTTGTGCAAGTTGACAAGTTCTACTTTCCAGTAGACTTCATTGTGCTAGACACTCATCCTGTGGCAGATCCTCATGCTCAGATTCCGGTAATTCTGGGGAGACCATTCTTAGCCACATCCAATGCATTGATCAATTGCCGGAATGGAAAAATGACGCTATCTTTTGGTAACATGACATTAGAGCTAAATGTTTTTGACCTTTGCAAACAACCACGGGATGATAACATTGACCTTGAAGAAGTAGATTTGATCAGTGTTCTTACAGCAGAAACTTTTAAAAAATCAATCTCTGATTCCATTGAGTCAATTGAGGGCCTGACCCTCTGTGAAGAAACACTTGATAGCACTGTTGAAATGGTCAACACTATAGGCAAACCCTCTTTTGAAGAGCTATTACCGACTGGTACTCTGTCTCTTCCATCTCAGGTGAGGCCGCCCAAACCTGAGTTGAAACCCTTGCCCTCTCACCTGAAATATGCATACCTTGGAGAAAATGAAACATTTCCTGTAGTAATTTCTACACACCTTGACAAGGACCAAGAAGTCCAACTCTTAGAAGTGCTTAAACTGCACAAAGGTGCAATTGCTTGGACCGTGGCTGATATTAAGGGAATTAATCCCCTCATGTGTACACATCATATCTATTTGGAGGAGAATGCAAAACCCTCCCATCAGATGCAACGCCGGTTAAACCCTACCATGCAGGAAGTGGTTAGGGCGGAAGTTTTGAAACTTTTAGATGTGGGTATCATTTATCCAATTTCGGATAGCCAATGGGTCAGCCCTACCCAAGTTGTACCTAAAAAGGCCGGCGTAACTGTAGTCCGTAATGCTAATGATGAGCTCATCCCAACCCGCGTACGCACAGGTTGGCGAGTTTGTATCGACTACAGAAAGTTAAATGCTGTCACACGAAAGGATCATTTTCCCCTACCCTTCTTGGACCAAATTTTAGAACGGGTAGCTGGCCATGAGTATTATTGTTTCTTGGATGGATATTCTGGATACAATCAAATAGAGATCGCCCCGGAAGACCAAGAGAAAACAACTTTCACATGCCCCTTTGGCACCTTTGCTTACCGACGGATGCCCTTTGGGCTGTGTAATGCTCCTGCAACCTTTCAAAGGTGCATGCTGAGTATTTTTAGTGATATGGTGGAACGTTTTCTCGAAGTCTTCATGGACGATTTCTCCGTTTTTGGAGATTCTTTCCAAGATTGTTTGAGCAACTTAACTAAGGTGCTCTCTAGGTGTGAAGAAAAGAACTTAGTACTAAATTGGGAAAAATGTCATTTTTATGGTACGACAAGGGATTGTCCTTGGCCACATCGTATCATCTAAAGGATTGGAAGTGGACAAAGCCAAAATAGATCTAATTTCCAATTTGCCCGCCCCAAAAACCGTAAGAGATGTAAGATCTTTCTTAGGGCATGCTGGATTCTACAGAAGGTTCATAAAAGATTTTAGTGTCATTTCTAGACCATTATGCAACCTTCTGCTAAAGGAAGCAGAATTTGAGTGGACGGAGGCATGTCAAGTGGCTTTTACCAAGCTTAAGGACATGTTGACGACTGCTCCAATTATGCAACCTCCAGATTGGAGCCTACCCTTTGAAATCGTGTGCGATGCTAGCGATTATGCAGTTGGGGCGGTTCTTGGGCAACGTAGGGACAAAAAGCCATATGTAATTTACTATGCTAGCAGGACTTTAAACAGTGCACAGATTAATTATTCTACAACAGAGAAAGAACTATTGGCTGTGGTCTATGCACTGGATAAATTCCGTTCCTACTTAATTGGATCCAAAATTGTGATCTTTACTGACTATTCTGCGCTGAAGTACTTGCTTTCTAAGAAAGATGCCAAGCCCAGACTGATCAGATGGATCCTTCTACTCCAAGAGTTCAATATCGAAATCAAGGATAAGAAAGGAGTAGAAAATGTGGTGGCTGATCATCTTTCTAGGATTGTCCTTTCCAATGCTTTAGAACCCTTGCCAATCCAGGACACTTTCCCTGATGAGCACTTGTTTGCCACATTTTCCCATTCTCCATGGTATGCAGACATTGTTAATTATCTAGCTTCGGGTGAAATTCCAAAAGAATGGACCCAACAAGATAAAAACAAGTTTTTCACTGAGGTGAAACAGTTTTTCTGGGATGACCCATACCTTTTCAAATACTGCCCAGACCAAATCATTAGGAGATGCATTCCAGACCATGAAATGAACAGTGTTATATCATTTTGCCATTCTCAAGCTTGTGGTGGCCATTTTTCTGCTAAAAAGACCGCTCACAAAATTTTGCAATCTGGATTTTACTGGCCCACTATATTTAAAGATGCATGTGATTTCTGTAAAGTATGTGAGCGGTGCCAAAAATTGGGTTCAATTTCCAAAAGGAACATGATGCCTTTAAACCCAATTTTGGTCGTCGAGTTATTCGATCTATGGGGTATAGACTTTATGGGACCATTTCCCCCGAGCTTTGGTTTTCATTATATCCTCGTTGCAATTGATTATGTTTCCAAATGGATTGAAGCAATCCCATGTAGGAACAATGATGCTAAAACGGTAAAAAAGTTTATCTTGGACAGTATCTTTTCCCGTTTTGGAACTCCGCGTGCCATCATTAGTGATGGGGGCACTCACTTTTGTAACCGCATTATTGAGAGTTTGTTTCAAAATTACGGTGTTACACATAAAGTGGCTACCCCCTATCATCCTCAAACAAGTGGGCAGGTAGAGGTCTCAAATAGGGAAATTAAAAGAATTTTGGAGACCACGGTAAAACCGAATCGTAAGGATTGGTCCATGCGGTTAAATGATGCTTTGTGGGCCTATCGCACTGCATATAAGACCCCAATTGGGATGTCTCCATACCGGCTTATATATGGGAAAGCTTGCCACCTTCTAGTGGAGCTAGAACATAAAGCTTATTGGGCCATAAAACAACTGAACTTTGACTTAGACAAGGCTGGGGAGAAAAGAGCCCTTGATCTAAATGAATTAGAAGAATTGAGAAACGAGGCTTATATGAACTCAAGAATTTACAAGGACAGGACTAAGGCCTTTCATGATAAACGGATATTAAGAAAATCATTCCATCCGTCTCAAAAAGTCCTCTTGTACAATTCTCGACTTCATCTTTTCCCTGGAAAGTTAAGATCTCGTTGGACAGGCCCCTACATTGTTCAAGAAGTATTTCCATATGGGGCAGTGACCCTCATTGATCCATCGAATGGTACCTCTTTTAAAGTTAATGGCCAACGTTTAAAACCATTCTTGGAGACTATTCCTCCAGAGGAAAATGTAATTCCTCTGATCGATCCTAACTACCAGGATTGACGGGCACTGGATCTGACAGTGGCCCATACCGTTGTATATTATGCATATATTTTCTATTTTCTTTATGTGTTCTTTGTCTTACATTGGACAGGTTTCTACACAAAAGCTTCATTACTCCAGGTGCTTTCTACCCTTTTTCCTCCTTTTACATTTTCACCTCATGTTACATTTCTTTCGCATTTCATGTATGACATCGAGGACGTTGTCTAGTTTAGCTTGGGGGGTGGGAACAAGCACACTTGTCCAATTTTAGACAAATTTTTTTTTCGTTTCTGAGTAGTCTTTTCAAAATATATATATATATATATATAAAAGGGGGGGGGGGGGGTGGTGTTTTCAAAAGAACTTGACGATTCGAAGATGCTTAGAAATCTGGAATTTCAGAATTTTTTTGGAAGGAAGTAAAATGAAGGTTCATCATTTTCTAAAAAATAAAAAGAATACCGAACTTTGTTTTTCACAGTACCACGTGTACATCAGTTCAAAAGTTTTGGAAAAAAAAAGATTTAAGTGTCATTTTCAGAGTTCTTTCAAGAGAGAAAAAGAGACGACTTTCTGAAATTTGGCCATATGAGTTCTCCTGGTTCATCGGCATGGTTAGGCCAACCAAAACCAGTGAATTAATTCGGGTGAATTGAAAAGGGCTGCCTATTGTTGGGGACCGTTTAAAAAGAAAAAAAAAAAATTGCCAAGGGATGCACAAATAAGTGTTTAAAAAAAAAAAAAAAAAGAGTTTAGTTATAACTCTTGAAAAGAATAAAAAGTTATGTGACTAGTTTGGGTTCGTAGCCTTTTTAACCCGAGCCAATAAGCCCGTAGGGGTATTTATATACTTAGTGCCCTAAAGACATCTGTTTTGGGAGTCATTGGCCTAATGCTCATTACATGGGTTAATCAGAAAGCTTAAGGGACCTAGGCATTGCACAGTCACATGTCTGTGTTCAAAAAAAAAAAAAAGATGCATCTCGCGGCCTTTGAAAAAACAGCAGTGCGAAAGCCATCATAGTAGCCTTAAGAGGAGACTTGTATTTTGCCCGAATCTAGGAAAGTTGGAAATTCCGAAAGAGAATTCTGTTTTCATGGCATTATCGTAGAACATTTAAAATTTTTGTTTTGATGTATACATTTGCACAAG
The DNA here is from genome assembly GCA_029852735.1 of Persea americana. NCBI lineage: Eukaryota > Viridiplantae > Streptophyta > Magnoliopsida > Laurales > Lauraceae > Persea > Persea americana. Next base: position 45,321,052 of record CM056813.1, read on the forward strand.
GCACTCAAAGTTTTGGTATAATTTAAAAAAAAAAAAAAAAAAAAAAAAAAAAAAAAAAAAACGTGAACCGGATTTTGAAAAGTCTGAAATCTTGATTATTCGAGGATTCGAGGCATCCGATTTGACTCAATCATCTTTTGAAAAACCTTCCATTGAATCTCTTTCCCCTTTAGGTAAATGAATTTTGTGGGCATATTCACTGCAAACCCTCACGAGGCACAACTCGTCCACTAGGGGTAACCTAGGGGTTTAAGGGCTTGCTGCATACGCTAAATGCAGCCGAGAGTGACAGCGAAAGTGGCGTTTTTCTTTTTGTCTTTGCATTTAGTTTAGATTAGATTAGGCTAGAAGACCTACCATAGTTTGCATATTTTGCTCGGGACTAGCAAAAAGCTGGTTGGGGGGTGTGCTAAGTCCTTAAAAATGCAATATTTTCTTATCATTTTAGAGTAATTAAGGACTTAATCATCAAATCATGGACCATTTTAGTAAAAAATTATGAATTTATGCTTTGAGCATCAAAGTCTGAATTTGAGTCAAAATTCATCAAAAAAATTGCATTTTCACATAAAATCATGAATTTCTCTATTTTTGGCATTGAAAGTCAAAAATTTCTCATAACTTTTTAATCACACATGAAATGATGAATTTTCCTTGCACCTTTAATTTAATTGAAGAAAACTTGATAAAATGGTGACATTTTATGCATTTATTTGGTGTGAATTGGGCCCGCATCTTGCATAATTCCTTACCTATATGATTAGATTGTTCTTTGATCTTGCTTTTATTTTTTGTAGGGAATTTCAGAAATCGGGGCCCACGGAAGAGAATTGATGAATCAAATGCACCATGGACCCACCTTCCTTTGGCATGGATTCTAAGGTAGGGGCGGCCATGGTAGGGTCCGCTCTCATATGCAAGAAAAAAAATCAGATTTAATCTCTTGAAGATAAGTTCCAAATTTGTGGGCCATGAGATGATGAGGTGTCCTATCTACTCTCCAACAAATATTGCTTACATGTGAAAATGGATGGCTAAGATTCAATTCAAGCCAAACAAAGAAGAAAAAAAATTGCAAAAGAAAGTCAAGCCAAGGTAGGGACGTCCAAGCATGGGATAGTTCAAGATTGCATTTTTCCAAGTATGGCCCACTCCTATGTCATGTTTGGGATGAAATTAAATTCAGATTTGAAGAGATGTTTAAGGTGGACCATGCTAAGAGGTTTTTCTAGCCATGAGGAGTTCAAAAGATTGGAAATCTTGCTAAGCAATCCAAGTTGGAAAAAAATTGAAAGAGTGCAAGATTGTAGCTAAATTTATCTCCTAAAAGATAGGCCTCAAGATTGAAGTTTGCAAACCAAGAATTCTCCCCAAGAAGTGTTGCACGTCCAACACCACTCCAAGGAGATAAAAAACGTCCAAGAAAGGGGCTGCCCATATTGTTCAAGATTTGAACTAAATCTGAAGTGGGCCCAAGAGAGGAAGTTGTGTGAGACATAAAGAATCCTATTTTTAGTAGGATTATGTGCCAAGAAATCCAAGGAGATAACAAGATGGAAAATCCCTAGAATCTCTCTAAAAAAACCCTCCTAATCCTAATCCAACTTGGACCCCACACTACTAATCCTTACCCAAATCAAAACCTTGGAACCCAAGCTATCAAAAAGATATAAAAAGAGCCAAAAAGTTGCTGGACGTGAATACCATCTCCCCCTCACACCTTGGACGACCAGCAACTTCTAATTCCCCCTTTTTCCATTAATTTTTCTTCATCTCTCCTCCTTCCATCAATATTTCATCCAAGGCCTTCCCTAAGGCACACTACCACTTGGATTTCTACGCCGTCACGCCGCCGCCGCTGCTATCGTCACTCCACCATCGGATCATCCTTGAAATCATCTTCCCTTGCTTGGATTTCAGATCGCAAAACGAGAGCCGGTTGGATCGCCGTTCAAGACCGCGAGTCCCTCTCCTCCGTTTAGTGTTTCTTGTGTCTATGGTAAGGTTGGATGCACTTTATTTTTATTAAAAGAATTTTGTAATGGTTATTTGCTTGTAATGGGTCTTTCATTAATAAATCAAGTTTATGGGGTCTTGGTCTTCACCAATGAGTCAACATTGAATTTTTGTGCGTAGTGACAGTGCGCACTTGGTGCGGTGGTCTTGATTTTTCTTGATGGCATTAAGCAAAGTAGTTATTGCAAAGTTTTAGAATTAAAATATAATTTCTTTATTCTCTGATTTTATTTTATTTTATTTTATTTTTTATTTTATGCACCTTAACAATTATTGCAATTGGTTGGGCTAATAAATCTTATGGTGATGCAGTGGTTAGATTAGGTTTCTAGATTAGGATTTTAATTTTCTTTGGTTGTAATTAATATTTCAGATTTGTAATTAATTCTTAATTCAATTAGATAATTTGATTTGTATAGTTTTTTTTAGGCTAGTACTGGTTTTTTTATTAGGACAGGTTTTGCGATAAATAAACTCTCCGTGGATCGATCCGGTTTCACCGGTTATTACTACAATCGCGGCCTTGCACTTGGGGCTACGATCAGTTTTCTCTATTCCAAAAATGTATCTCTGATTGTCAGGGTTGCCTCTTGTGCAGTGAGGCTTTGTCTCGGTCTTTGCTACTGTAGGTGCCAAAATTGATACGAACTTAATTAGATGAGTATAGAACTCTTTAGGGAAAGACCGAACGCCCGAGACCTGAAAGGGAAGGAGAGAAATAGAGGTCAAAGGCCCTTGCCGCTATCAGCCGAAGGCACTCCAATGCCTAAGTTAGTTCTGTAACTAAGTAAAAGATGAGTGGCAGGGAGAAAGGAGAGTATGTATGCTAGGGAATATGCATGAGTGTTAATGTGTACCTTTCTGGGATTGACCCTCTGCATATATATAGATGGGAGTCCCATTGACCTTTTCTTAAGTAGAGGTAGTTGGAGGTAAGGTCCTATCAGACCTTACTTTGACATGGTGGTAGGTGGAGGGAGAGTCTCATCGGACGGCTTCCCATTCTTTTTGCTGACGCGACAGCCTAATAAGGACATCTCCTTTTTGTTATTAGCAGCACACTCTATCTGATAGCGTGTCCGTACTTTTCATAGGAGCATGGTTATACTTGACTGACACCCAGTACTCGTACCGAGATCAGAAATAGCCATGAGATAGATGCGTCTTGGCACTGTTGCCGGGACGCATATACAGCTGGCATTGTTGCCAAGATGAATGTAGCGGTACTGTTATTGAGCTGTCACCATCACCGAGCTGACAGTATTGCAGAGCTGCCGGGCTTACATTATTGCCGAACTGCCGAGCTTACACTATTGTTGAGCTGCAAATGACCGAGACCAAGACAAATCCAGCTGGTTTTATTACCGAAGCTTTGCATAATCTCGTTGTTATGGGATTGCTCCCACACTATTGCCCCCTAGCTTTTGACCTCTTAGAGTTCTCCAACTCTTGGAGGTTGGAAGCTAAGTACTATTGCCAAGCTGGTACTGTTATCGAACTGAATATAATTGCCGAGCTGGTACTGTTACCTAGCTGAATATAGTTGCCGAGCTGGTACTGTTTCCAAAGCACATAAACTAAGCATTATGATGGAGGAGTCTTTTGAGTTTGGGGCCCATGCTTTTTTTCTTCTCGGTGGCAGTTGCTGACGTTTGATCTTTATCAAGATGTTGTTTCGTCTGCCCGAGACAATTATTAGCCTGCCTGGACTGTAACGCCCCAATTTTGAATACCAAAGTTACGGCTAAGGGACCCGAATTTGGCGCGCTACTTCCCAGAAAATTCGAGAACTTCCAAGATCATAGTCTGCAGTGAGGTCAAATTTTTTAAACTTTTTGAACAATAATATAATCAACAGTTATATTGCGGAAGCATAAGAAAAGATAGTGGAAGCAATAAGTATCATATAACTGAGTCAAATATAACATGGCTGAAGTCTAATAAAATCTCAAAGTGTGGTTATCAAAAGTTTATACAAAACTTTCTTTCTACCCGCTCACTACAAATCCTCTCAAAGCCCAAAAATAAACTGCACTCAATCCCCATGTGCAGGCCCTCTGTCATCCGGCTCGACCACCTGGTCAACTGGCCCCCACCCGCAGTCACTAGCTACAGGCGCCTCATGGTACGCGTCGCCCGCGGGGTCAAGGTCTGGACCTAAGCACCAAAGATGGGTTAGATCCAAGGATCTAGTAAGGCACCATATGCAGATAATGCGGGATGTATGCAACAAAAGAGAATAGAGACGAGTATGTAATCATAAGAGTAACAAGGAAACATAAACTATGCAATTGAGCACATTCACACAAGCTGGATATACCGTGGGATATTATGCTGCGGCCCTCCCATACTGTAAACATCCCATACTGTAAACAGTTGCGGTGGGAAAAGGATAAGGTAACCATGCAAGGGATAACAACCCTGCTAATAACAATATACATAAATATAACACCGATCACACCCCTTTATCGCACTGATCACACCCCTTTATCAGATTAGACCGGACCCGGTATCACACCATTCGTCTGATCACAACTCATCATGATAGCTTTAGTCACAACCAATATAGCTCCTACCAGTGATGATCAGTCAACTGGCTGAGCTTAGATCAACTGAGTGAATATTTAGTGCTGACCCAGGGAACAAGTACATGTCTATGTCTGTCTACGCTTACTTTATGCGAGCAAGGTCTTAACCAAGTCTCTAAGAGGTTTAGGTACAATATCATGGAACATAGTCCAATATCCAAGTCCAAGTCCAACATCATTGGATCCATACTAGGGCCACAACCATGGCCTGAAGCAATATAAGTACAATACCATGTTCGTTCCATAAGTAATCATCCTATGCTCATACACAATGAGCCATCAATCCATTAAAACTAACCTCCATTCTAGGGTTCCACATACCCAATCTTAGGCCGTATGAGGGCCCGCCTAGCCACAGACACGGGTTGTTTATCTCCAAATACTTCATTGGGTCACCACTAAGTAGTCCTAGGTTTAGGTCCTCCAATTTCCTTTTAATTAACAGGTTTATAACAATGATAAAGATAAGAGAGAAGAACAATACATAAAATCCTCCAAATCATAAAAATCAAGTGGAATAGACAAGGGTCCAACCTAAGTAATGGTCCACACTTGGTTCAGGGCCTCATCATGTAATTGGATCCCTAACTGTAGTCTCAGATGTCAAAGATGATATATCTGGTGCTCCTGAAGTTACGGACATCAGCGACTACATTTAAGGGTCGAATCATTGATGATTCAAATCCCAAAACCCATTTGTTGGACCCCACGAGTCAAGGCTGAGCCACGCCATTAATTCGTGCTTGGCACATTTGATGGAAGTCTATTTGGATGGTCAATGGACCCCACAGTTGATCAAACAACAGAAGAATTGAAATATGAAAACTCACTGTTCATAGTATGCACGGTCGACATCATCCCTAGGGATGTCGACCGGGTACACTGGATGTTGACCCCCAGGTCGACATCCTGTAGTGTCCCCGGTCGACATCATGGCCATGATGACGACCGGGTCCACAAGGACCTGGAGCCAAATAGCTGGGGGGTATCTCAGAATTCGCAGTGTATCCGGTCGACATCATGGCCTGGATGTCGACCGGGTACATAGGATTTATGGCATGTCTGAGAAATCTCAGGTCTCAGCTATTCTTGCAGAAACATTTGTATCCGGTCGACCGGGTACACGGTTCGGTCGACCGGGTACACTGGACTGTAAATTTTACAAGGAACCTAACTAGGACTTGAATTTCTTCATTTTCAGTGTGCCCGGTCGACCGAGCTGGAGGCCGGTCGACCGGGTACACGCGTTGAGGTGAAATTTCCAGAATTCTGGGATTTTCCACTTCAACCCATTTTTCATCCAATTCAGTCCTAATCTCCTCCATTCATCACAGAAACATAAACAAACAATAAAACACTTCTATAACCCTCCAATCATCATCCAACCGGGCTATTAATCTTCCAAATGGGAGAGCCCATCCATCAAATGGCCAACATCCATAAACAAAGCTCAAAAGGGAAGATCTAAACATGCATATATACATAACTGAATTGAATTTGCAGAATCAAGAGGAGAAAATCATGCATTCTGTGATATTAGCATAGGGTACTTGCCTCAATTCGAAATTGCAAAGAGAGTTGAGAAAGAGATGAGAATCCAAGCTCCTAAGAGGTTGATAGTATAATTAGGGGTGGTCTCCAACTTCTTGTGCTGGGATTTGGGGAATTAGGGGGTTTCTTAGGGAGAGATAAGGAAGATGAGAGTGAATTAGGGTTAGTCCATTGCAATGGTAGTGTTTATATAGATTTGGGGGTTGGTAGTTGTTTACTATAATGTCCTTAGGATTTAATTAGGGTGAAGAATAGGGTAATGGGCAAGATGGTCATTAGATGGAATTCTAGAAGGTTCCTTAATGCTACACTCCCATAATTAGACTAAATTACTAACTAAGGCCTAGTCTAACTAAAATCTTAATAAATAACAAAGATTACTCTATACCTATGAAGAATTAAATAAAAGTCTAATTCTAGAACTTAGGAATATTAACAAACTATTCTACTAAGCCTTATTAATTAGCAAATTAAGATAGGTAATATCATATTAATAATTATTCAAATCTAATTGAGGGCCCACAAGGGGTGGGGCCTCACATGGATCGCCGCATAAGATGTACCGGTGGCACCACGTGTCACCCTGTGATTGGCTGTCCAATCGCTTCGAGGAGACGTGTGGTGTTCCCTAGGTGACGCCTCGCACATGCGTCTCTCGAAGTTCGAATTGGCACCCCTTATTTATCGTATAAGGGGGGTACTGTTTCTCTGTTCTTCACTTTTGCGTCCATTAGAGAGAGGAGATTCTGCTGGAGAGAAGTCCATCCGAGACCAGACCTTCACAAACCCGTAGTCGTCGTCCGTTTCGTAAGCTTTTCTTCTTTCTCGTCCTTTTCTGTTTCTGTTTTCTTGCTTCTGCACCTCCTCTAGGGTTTTTTTCTTTGCCTCGTTTAGTTTAGGGTTTTTTCTGCCATTTCCCTTTTACCCTTTTTTCGCCCTTTCTTCTCCCGGTCTTTTTCAGATCTAGGAATGGGGATCTATAGGCATTGGTTAGAAAACCCACAGGCCAGGGCTAAGTTCAGGGCCAGATATAGGGTTCCAGATGACGTCCTTATTAGATTAGATGACCCGGAGAACCCTATTGATGACCTGACTTTCACTAACGGCTGGACGCCTTTTATGTTGGTCTCTGTGATTGAAGGTGGGGTTCGATTCCCCCTTCATCCACTTCTGAGGATATACCTGAAAGAATGGCAACTCTGCCCTTGCCAGCTGATGCCCAACGGCTTCAAAATAATAATGGGTGTCACCAAATTGAATAGGATCCTAGACATCAACATTGGTGTCCATGACATCGAGGACGTATATGACCTGTGCAAGTCCGGAGGGGGCGACAATACCTACTACCTTCAGGTGAAGGTGAATCGGTGGTACTTTGTCAATGCACTGGAGGACTCCTACGGTTTGCTGGGGACGACCGCCTGTTCGTCTCGGGCAACTGGGAGTTCGGTGTGTCCGAAGTGGAGAGGGCTTATAGGGTTCCCTGCGGCTTCGGGACCGCTCCAAGTAAACACCGAGCCCCCTTAGCTCTTCTCTACTTTTCTCCTTTCGTTTCCACCAAATTGACTCTTTTTTGTTTATGGTGCATACGCTCGTCAAAGAAGACAAGAAACCAAGCAGGTTGGTTGGGCGAGGAACGAAGCGTGGTTTCGGGCCTTGTACAGCTACCAAGGTCACAAAGGCCGGTCTGCTTGGACTCTCCTCGGCTGCGAAGCGAAGTACCGCTCTTTCCTCAAGATGAGGGTTCCTCAGGGAGGACGTTAGGCCTTCGAAGAAGAAGGAAGAATAGAGCAGGTGATGGTCGCTATCCCAGCCAGGCAGCGGATCGACTCCGGTGATGGGGCTTCTACATCTTGTTTCACCTCGGAGCTCGCTGAGACCAGTGCTACTGCTGCGGAGGCTGAGACTTCTTCGCGGCTGGGAAGACTAGTCATCGAATCCTTGAGCTCGGAGGAAGAAGAAGAAGAAAAGGAGATGCAGAGGCGCCGACCCCGCGTAATGGTTGCTAACTTGGCGGCTCGGGTGTTCGGGGACCGAGCTCCTCACGCCCTTCTGCCTGCGGATGCTGCTGCCCTTGGGTTGACGTCCATCGCGGCTGCTGATGCTGTAGCTCCTTTTGCTGCTGATGCTGCTGCTCCTACCCCTACTTCCCCTCCCAGTACCGGGGTTCAGGAGCGCCAAGCAGAGATTTTGAGGGAGGGACAGCCAGAGAAAAGGCCTAGGGTTGAGGCCTCACCCAGCGCCTTAGGCTCACCGTCATCCAGTGCAGTGGTTGCTTCTCCGCCAGCCAGGCCGGCCCCCTGGAAGCCTGATCTCCAAGTCGGGCCTAGAAAGCCTTTGATAGTGGAGGACAACGTGTCCAACGACGCCTATGTCGTCGCCGCGCTGGGGCGAGCCTGTGCCTTGCCTCGGGATAGGGAGAAGCTGAAGAGAATGGATGACATAACGCTCCCTGTTTCGGCTATGCAGTCGGCCATCTCGGTAAGTTCTCCAAAAATATCACCAAGTGTTTGATTTCGGTTGCTGTTTTCCTTACACTTGCTTCTTTTGTAGGTAGTGCAGAAATGTCAAATTGGGATCGGAAGGCTTCGGGATGCCCACACTAAGGTCACCGGGCTGGAGGCGGAGGAGAGGGACCTCCAAGCAGCCTTGTGCGCCAAAGATCAGCAGCTGCAGGAGGAGGTGCATAGGAACGTCGGCCTTGTTGCCGACCTTGATACGGCGGTGGCTAAGATCAACAGGCTGAAGGCCGAGGTGGAAACTCAAGAGAGGCTAGCAGCCAATCTCGTTGCGACTCTAGAGAAACAGAGCACCGAGTCTGAGTCTGCCCTGAGAAGCAGAAAGCTGAACTCGAGGAAAAGCTCCAGGCCGAGGTTGATGCTGCTTTCCAGGAAGGAGCGCAGGAGGTGACGGCATCGTATGAGGGTCAGGTCCTCGAAATAAGCCAGAGGGTTTGGGAGCTCGGGTGGATGGCCGCTCTAAAGGAGGCGGGGGTCTCCAAAGACCACCTTGCGTACGAGAATCCATCCAAGTTCCTAACCTCGGATCCTGGATCGTTCTCTGTCCCCTTGTTCGTTTTTCGAAGACGATGTTGCTTAGGTCGAGAATGATGTCGACACTAGAGCCGTGCAGGCCGAAGCTAATGCTGCGCAGCTAGAGCCTGATGCTTACGCCGAAGTTGCTGCTTGTGAAATTTTTTGTATTTTTCATCTTTGAGTTTCCTTGGACTTTGTACAATTTCTTGACATCAATGAAGTTACATTTTCCCAATGCTTGCCTCAAACATTTCTTTTGTGTGCTTGATCTCGGTTGTTTAACCGAGCTCTTTACATATTCATGATGTAAATTTTTGCTTAAGTAATTGAGTTCGGTTCGATAACTGGAACCCCATATACCCTTAAGTTCCATAACTCAAGAGGCTTGTAACCAAATTTGACCGTAGCGCAACTCGGTTCGCAACTGAGCTTAACGAGAACAAACTGGGTTAAATTCACATGGTGCAAGATATTCACCTCGGCGTTAGGATGCTTGGTTCCGTAACCTAAGAAATTCCCGGACGCCGAGGTCGACATCGAGTTTTGCAACTTGGTGCGCCTTAACTATTTAAGGCTTCTTATTCCCCTAATGCTCTGTAGCAGTTAGGCATGCAATTGATGCTTGGTTCCATAACCGAAGCGAGGTGGACACCGAGTTAACTCGCTGCGCCTTAACTGTTTAAGGCTTTTCTCCGCTTTCCTAATGCTCCGTAGCAGTTAGGTAGGTAGTTGCCGAGTTCAGTAACTTGGCCAGAATTGAAGATAAGAGAGAGCAATCCTTCCAAAAGAATGACTTTTATTGATTTCCAAAATTGAATACAATTCAGAAATAATATTTCTTGAGGTGCATCACATTTCATGGTCGTGGTAACTCTTTACCCTCCATGTCCTCAAGTCCGTATGCTGATCGTCCGGCGGTCGAAATCACCTTGAATGGCCCATGCCAGTTCGGTGCCAGCTTGCCTTCGTTCGGGTTCTTGTCCCCGGGAAGTGTCTTCTTCAAGACCAATTCTCCAACCTAGATTCTCCTCTCTTTGACCTTTTGATTGTAGCCTTTAGCCAACTGTTGCTGGTAGGCAGCTAGACGGATAGCTGCTGCGTCTCTTCGCTCCTCGGCTAGGTCTAGCTCTAGGGCCCGATTGACATCGTTTTGCCCTTGATTGCACAGCTCAGACCTTAAGGTCGGGAGACTGACCTCAAGCGGGATCACGGCTTTCATTCCGTAGGCCAAAGAGAAGGGTGTTGCAGAAATAGAGCGTCTCGGAGTGGTCCTGTATGCCCATAGGACACTCGAAAGTTCTTCCGCCCATCTCCTCTTAGCTCAGTTGAGCCTTTTCTTGAACCCATCGATGACCACCTTGTTCAAGATTTCAGGTTGGCCGTTGCTTTGTGGGTATGCTGGAGTGGAGTAGACATTCCTGATGCCGAGCTCCTGGCAGAAGTTTTTGAAGAAGTTTGAATCGAACTGAGTCCCGTTGTATGAGACCCAAGTTCGAGGGATCCCAAATCTTGTGATGATGTTCTTCCACACAAAGTTCCTCATGTCCTATTCGGTGATGGAGGACAACGGTTCGGCCTCGATCCACTTGGTGAAATAATAATAGCCACATCTTATTCCCTGGAGTTCGGTGGAGTGGTCCCACGATGTCCAAGCCCCACTGAGCAAAGGGCCATGGACTGGAGAGCGGGCTCAAATCCTGTGCTGGCTGGTGGAGGAAGTGTGAGAACTTCTGGCACTTCTCGCATTTTCTGGCGTACAGCTGAGTATCTTTCTGCATGTAAGGCTACCTGTAGCCTTGACTAATAGCTTGGTATGCCAGTGATCGATCTCCAATGTGGCTTCCACAGACTCCCTCATGAATTTCATAAAGGAAATCTTTGACTTTGCTCGGGTGAACGCACTGGAGGTAGGAGCCGGTGTAAGACTTTCTGTAAAGCTTGCCATCAAGAGACAACCAAAACCGAGCTGCTTTTAGCCTGATTTTGTGAGCCTCATTCTTCTCTTCAGGAAGTCGGTCATCCCTTACGTAGGCGATGATTGGGTTCATCCAGTTCGGACCAAGATCAACACACATAAACTACCGAGGTAGCTGGAGATCTATACTTGGTTTCTCCAATGTTTCCACTTCAACGGTTCTCTTATTCCCAGCCTCGACGGCAGAGGCCAAGTTGGTAAGAGCATCGACATGAGAATTGGAGTCTCTGCTGATCTGTTTGACTTCAACTCTTCCAAACTGAGAGAGGAGCTGCTTTGCATGATCTAGGCAGGCCGCCATCCTTTCATCGCGAGCTTGGTAGTCTCTATTCAGCTAGCTCGTCACCAGTTGGGAGTCACTTAAGACCACTAGCTGCCGTGCCTCAAGGATTTTGGCGCTGTTGAGCCCTGCAATGAGTGCTTCGTACTCTACTTCATTATTAGACGCCTTGAAGCCAAGCGTTAAAGCTTGTTCGATGACAAGGCCCTCCAGAGACTGGAGGACTATGCCAGCGCCAACCCTTTTGGACGTTGAGGATCCATCGATGAAGACATTCCAAGCTGAATCAGGGAACTGCTTCCAAGATCGTTCTTGCTCTGTCTCGATGACTTCTTCCTCATCCTTATTGCCCCCCAGTTCGGTATCAAGCTATCTCGGTGCTGAACTAGGAGAAACGAATTCCACGATGAAATTCGCCAAAACTTGGGCTTTGATCGCCGTCCTGAGTTGATACTTGATATCATATTGCCCCAGTTCGACGACCCATCTTGAGATCCTCCCAGAGAAGTCTACCTTTCTAAAAAGGGACTTGAGTGGGTGTTCTGTAACAACCACTATCGTATATGTCTGGAAGTAGTGGGAGAGTTTGCGAGAAACACTGATGAGTGCTAATGCAAGTTTCTCCAGTTGCAGGTACCTGGTCTCGGCATCGAGGAGGATCTTGCTTGTGTAGTAAATGGGCTTTTGTTGCTCGTTCTCTTCCCTGATGAGTACCGAGCTCACTGCATGATCTGAGACCGCCAAGTACAAGTAGAGCACTTCTCTCTGCTTCGGTGTTGACAGCAGGGTGGTGTAGACAAATAGTGTTTGAGCTCCTGCAGAGCTCGGTCGCACTCCGGAGTCCACTGAGATTTCGAGCTTTTCCTCAAAAGCTGAAAAAAGGGTCAGCATTTGTCAGAAGCTCGGCTAATGAAGCGGTTGAGCGCAACGGCCATTTCGGTGAGCCTCTGAACCTGCTTTGCCGTAGTTGGACTTCGTATTTCTTAAATTGCTGAGATCTGGTCTGGATTTGCTGCAATCCCTATTCTGATGACCAGGGTTCCTAGGAATTTGCCGGAGCCGACACTGAACGCACATTTGGATGCATTCAGTTTCAATTGGAATCTTCTGAGGATGTCAAACGCCTGACTTAGGTCTGCCAAGTGGTCCTGTGACCTTTTAGACTTGACAACCATGTCGTCAATGTAGACTTCTATCGTCTTGCCGAGCTGGGCTTGGAACATTTTGGTTACCAGCCTCTGGTAAGTTGCCCCCGCATTCTTTAACCCAAATGGCATCACCTTGTAATAGTAGATGTCTATAGGTGTTATGAACGCGGTCTTCTCTTCATTAGGCCCATACATTGGAATTTGATGGTAACCTCGGTAAGCATCGAGGAAACTCATCCTGTCATAGCCGGCAGTGGCATCAATCATCTGATCAATCTTTGGGAGTGGGAAGCTGTCCTTGGGGTAGGCTTTGTTGAGGTCGGTGAAATCCACGCAAACATTCCATTTTCCACTCTTCTTCTTGACCACCACCGTGTTGGCTAGCCAGTCCGGGTACTAGACTTCTCTGATTGCCTTGGCTTCCGGCAGCTTCTAAACTTCCTCGATCACTGCCTCAGTTTGTGGGATCCCCGTTCTGCGAGCTTTCTGGATCACGAGCTTGTGCTTGGGGTCCACGTTCAGCTTGGGGCACATGACCTCGGGGCTGATGCCAGGCATCTTATAAGGAGTCCACGCAAAAACTTCCTTGCTTTGTAACAAGAAGTCTATCTGCTTGGACTTTTCAGCTTCGGCAAGCTAACTCCCAAGTAGAAAATATCTTTCAGGATCACTAGGGTCGATCCTGATTTCGGCCAGGTCTTCAACGCTTTTTTTCTCTGGAGCTCGGCTGACGTCTTCGAGTTCGGCCATATGCACTGGCGTTGTCTTGGATTCGCCAGGCACCACGGCCATCAAGCACTGTTTGGCCATGTGTTGGTCGCCTCTGACCGTGATCACCTCAATTCTGCCGTTTTCGTTCTCTAATAGGAACTTGAGTTTTTGGTGACGAGTGGAGGGTACAGCCTCCATACTGTACAGCCAAGTCCTCTCCATTATCACATTGTATGGGGATGGTGCATCCACCACTAGGAAGTCGGCTAGCATGGAGGCGCCTTCGACTTGGACTTTTAGGGAGATTCTCACCTTGGGATATATGGGCTTTGAGCAGAAACCCACCAAGGGGGTGCGTGCTACATGCAGATATTCCTCTTTGAGACCCATCTTCTTGAAGCAGTCGTAGTAGATGATCTCCGACGAACTCCCATGGTCCACAAGAAATCTCTGTACCAAGAAGTTATTTAACTTCAAGGCTAAAACCAGAGGATCGTTGTGGGGGAGCTAGACTCCATCCAGGTCCTTATCTAAGAACCAGATCTTAGGCCTCTTTACTTAAGCTTTCTTGGCAGCAGGTCCCAACTCGGCAGTCATCACCTGCTTCTGGTGGGAGGCCCTCTTGGCCTGGGCACGAGCTTGTTTGCTCCCCTTCGGAGCAGGAGCGAGGTGAATGACGTTGATGATGCCCTCCGGCTCATCGCTGTCCTGATCATCATCATTTTGGCGCTGAGCTCGGTTGTTGTCTCTGCCCTCCTCCTTGATGTAGTCTCTCAAGTGACCGTCCTTGACGAGCTTTTCGAGGTGGACTTTGAAGGCTTTGCAGTCATAGGCATTGAGCCAATCTTGGGTGAAGCAGATAATTTTCATATTCTTTCGGGCCGTCTTCTTGTCTTGTCGGTCAAGCCATTCCCTCAGGTCGTCATTGTCCTTCGGCCTTTGGCGCGGCCTTTTGAAGTCTTTGTTCAAACGACTGCTACTTGAGCCCTCGTCGTAAGCTCGGTCGCGCCTCTTATTGTTTAGGACTTGCCTCAAGTCCTGTTTAGCCGAAGGAGCGCGGCCACACCTGGGAGGTAGAACTGAAGCCTCATTCTTCTCCCGGAGCTGCTGCTGGACTTGACTAATCAACTCTTTCTGCTATTGGATAACAAGGTTTTGGGCCCTGATATCCGCAAGGAGTGGATCATCATCACCTTCGGTATCGGCTCGGTGAAGGGATTGTGACTTGGTTGGCATCGGCATGTCATCTCGTTGGGCGCGCTCCTGTAAAGGAACGCTCTGCTGGGGACGCTCCGACAGATGGACATTTCGCTGGGATGGTGCTGTCACCTCCTTTGCAGATGATCCCGTCTGAGTCACGGGTCCTTCTATGCTTGTCGCACTAGATCTTGTTCCAAATCTCCTCTAGCGAGGGATCGGTGACAATTTCTTCGGCAATGCTGGTGGCAGCGACGGGGCCTTCGACGATCCTTCACCGTTTCTAATCTTCGGAGGCATAGTGTTTGTAAGTTTTGTTTGATCGTTTCCTATAGACAGCTCCAAACTGTAGGTGCCAAAATTGACATGAACTTAATTAGATGAGTGTAGAACTCTTTAGGGAAAGATCGAACGCCCGAGGCCTTCTGCAACCAAGTAAATGATGAGTGGTAAGGAGAAAGGAGAGTATGTATACTAAGGAAAATGCGTGAGTGCTAACGCGTACCTTTTTGGGACTGACCCTCTGTGTATATATAGACGGGAGTCCCATTGACCTTTTCCTGAGTGGAGGTAGTTGGAGGTAAGGTCCCATCGGACCTTACCCTGACATGGTGGTAGGTGGAGGGAGAGGCTCATCGGACGACTTCTCATTCCTTCTGCTGACGTGATAGCCTAATAAGGACATCTCTTTTTTTGTTATCAATAGCACACTTTATCTGATAGCGTGTCCGTACTTTTCATAGGAGCATGATCATACTTGACTGACACCCAGTACTCGTACCAAGATCAAAAATAGCCATGAGATAGATGCGTCTTGGCACTGTTGCCGGGACGCACATACAGCTGGCACTGTTGCCAAGATGAATGTAGCGGTACTGTTACCGAGCTGTCACCATCGCCGAGCTGACACTATTGCTGAGCTACAAATGACCGAGACCAATACAAACCCAACGGGTACTATTGCCGAAGCTTAGCATAATCTCGGTGTTATGGGATTGCTCCCACACAGCTACATTTAGCTCGACGAAGGCCATCCATTTTCCCTTCTTTAGCGACAGGGGGAGAGAGAATTCCTTTGCTCCAGTATGCTGATGACACGCTTGTTGACATAAAAAATGTCACTTTACCTCTTCAACATCAAAAGCTATATGGAGCCGCATCTTACTACAAACAGGTAGAGCCGCTTCAAGCATCAGATCTTGTCAAAATCAAACAAAAACTGCAAGATCCTTCAAAATAGCCAAAAGAAGGGTACACATAAAGTTTCGGGTCATTTCGACATCATTTGGCCTAACTTCAATCCTCTAACGGCTGAGCAGGAGCTCCCAGCGGCGACGGTGTCGAGGATATCAAATCTTCGATTAGAACCTATGGATGGTCTCAAAATACCTCCAAAAGGCTCTACGTCAAATTTCAAGTCAAACCGATACCGTTTGACCCTCCATCAACTCTCGAACGGCGAAATCAAGCCTCTCAGCGGCGATAACCACTGAGGCCATCACTCATCAAACAAAGCACATGAGTAGCTTCTACATGCTTCCAAAGGGCTTCACATCAATTTTCAGTTCATTCCGAAGACGTTTGACCCGATTTTGACGCTCGGAAACAAAATCAAGCCTACCGGCGAAGGAGCTCCCCGGGACCATGACATCCAAATCGGAGCCAATGGATCGTCTCAAAATGACTCCAATAGGCTCCCTATCAAATTTCAGGTCAATCGGACATCGGTTGACCGTACATCCAAGCTTGACATCTTCCATGCGGCGAAATCAAGTCTAGCATCTACGGGACCCCAAATGGATTCAAAACTCAAATAAAAACCCATGGTTGGTCCTATCTATTGCTCAGGAAGCTTCACCTCAAATTTCAGGTCATTCCGACATCATTTGACCTAGTTTCGACTCTTGACGGAAAATCGGCTGCAAAGTCTTCGGCTTTTCAAAAAATACGAAACTTTGTACTCTGATTTGCACGGCTTCTCGACAGGTTTTCTTCAGGGGAATCAAGCCAATAAATGAGGAGAAATGTCAAGAAAAATACAGGAGAAAAAAGAAGCAAAAAAGCCTAAAAAACGGACGAGAAACGGCGACCGAAATGGGAGAAAACCCCATGGTCGCCGGCGACCCTGGAAATCCGGGTTGCCGGATTTCTGCTGAAAGGGCCGTTTTTTTGACATTTTTTATGTTTCACGATGTTTGGCCCTTGTGATTTTCTCAAATTCTGATTTTTGGAGCATGAAACCCGTCGATCTTAGTCAACATCACGGATCCGCCGCCAAAATCATTGGATCATCATCGGATACTCCGAAATCGCCAACCGGCCGATCAAGAAAGCACACTTTTTGCCCGACCGATCGTGAAATCGACTAGACAGATGTTGCTGGCACATTGGTATCAATCAATGTCTGAAATTTCATGATCATCCGATATCGATCAACATGAAAATCTATCGATGATCATCGCCAAAAGAATTCCAAAAGGCGCAGCGCAGCCCGCGACTCTTCAAGTGGGAGTTACAAGTCAAAGAATTCATGCATTTAAACCATGAAACTCCTCCCATAATGGAGATTAAAAGCAATTAAATGCTCTTAATTCTTCACCGGCTAATCAGAAGTCAAGAAAAAGGAGTTACAAAATCAAGAATTAAATACTTGTAACTCCTCCCATCATGGAGCATTAGTGCAATAAATGCTCATAAACTCTTCTAATGACCACCAAAAGCCTATAAATAGGCGGTCATTCCAAGGAGAAAGGGTCTGAAAAAATCGTCCGAAATTGTCAAGAAAAATACAAGAAAATTCCCAAAGAAATCTCTACGCAAAGAAGCTCCGCTACTTTGAAGAAATTCTATGGCAAGAAACACCACAAGGTGATTGAAGTCCCTTGGGGGGCCACCCCCCCAAAGGTCCCCTCTCCTTCTATTCAACATGGCCTAGATGTGGCTTTTTAGCCCGTCTACCCGGTTTTTTATTGGATATAGGACCTTCTCTTGATCTTTGTCATCTAAAAATCTGAGGTCTAAGCCAAGCCAAATGAATCAAAAGCATCATGTGTTCTCATCTGAAGGACGATGGCGGAGCCCATACATGACTCGCAACCGTCGATCTGAACGAGTCCCCACAATTTCCTGAGAAGTTAGATCCATTTTCTTACTTCTTCTATTGTATTTTGTATTTTTTAAAAGAGAAAAAAAAAATCACAACTCTTGTCTAAAATCACAACTCTCGTCTTTCTTCATTGATGAGATTTGTAAATCGCCTTTCATGGCAAAATCGCCTTCCATAGCACAAAACTGCCTTCCACTGCAAACAAATGAAAATCGCCTTTCACGGCATTAAAAAATCTTGTCACTTTCTTTGAAATATATATGTGCAATGGAAAGTTAGATAAAGTTTGATTTCTTTTCTACTTGTGAAGGTGGATCCCCGGATCACCATCTCTAAATTCCAAGTATAATAGAAAATCTGGCATACCCGTACAAAAAAAAATATTGATGCTCGCTTTCTTCTTTTTTCTCAAACCAACCACCCCCACCCCCACCCCCACCCCCGAAGATGGAGCTGGGTCCATCAACGCTGTTGTTCATCAGCGCTACCATAAAAACTGCTCATAAGATCAGAGAGGTGCTTGATGAATATGGGGCGGCGACCCAAAAACACCTAAATGCAACCAAATCAACACTGATATTCAGTGCAGCCACGGCATCCAGACTCATCTGTGAGGCCAAAGCTGAACTGGGCATACCTTCAGTGGCCACCTCTTTTACTTACCTTGGCGAAACTGTGGGTCTTAGAACCGAGGGACCAAAGCTGGTGTCAGTGTGAGAGAAAGGATCCGGCAAAGGATATTGCTGTGGAGGGGCCATTCCCTTTCATTAGCAGGGCGTCGGATTTTACTGGGGGCGGTACTAACGGCTATCCCGCAGTACTGGATGGGTTTTATGTTGCTGCCCAAAAAGGACTCGCAGGCGATAATTTCATCACAGTCAATGTTCCTATGGCGGGGGGGCGACAGACAAAACCGTGTGGACACCGGTGGCTTGGAGAACTATCAGCCAACCAGTGGCGGACGGAGGACTGGGTATTCGGGATATCTCAGTACAGAACCAAGCGGCCTTGGTACATCTGGTCTGGCGGTTCCTCAACAAGAAGCAGGAATGGTGGTCGAGGCTGCTGCGCCAAACATACCTGCGCCAGACATCCTTTGAACTATGTTCTATCCGTCCAAAGGATTCACAGCTTTGGAAAGCTATGATAAGGATGAGAGGTGCCATAATTGATAATCAGAAATGGGTGGTCGGGGACGGCGAGGAGGTTAGAGCGCTGGATGATGAATGGGTTCCGGGTTTCGGTCACCTGCGGCAACACCTTCTGCCGAGTAATCGGCAATCCAGCCAGGAAACGGGTCTTGCAGCTATAGGGAGTGTGGAAAACCCATCAGTTCTGATGGTTGCAGACTTAACTATCACTACACCATCAAGACCACAATGGAACGAGCCTGTCTTACGAGGCATGTGGCCGCCGGACATTGTGCAAAAGGTCATGGAGATCCAGCTGGGACAGAGGGATCTTCGATGCTGGAATAATGAGCCAGCAGGAAGCTGCGCGCAGCTACAAATCTCTTTTCCACCTTTTGCAACATACATGTATAGGCCCAACTTTCCCATGGAAAGAGGTCTGGAAAATGGAAGTCCTAACAAAACTCTAGTTTTTCGCATGGCAAGCACTACTAGGCAAGCTCCCAACTCGTGCAAGGCTAGCGCGCTGGGACAGTTTAATCAATCCGCTATGTCCTATTTGCAGGCTTGAGGAGGAAACTACTGGTCATTTACTAATTCACTGCACTATGGCTAAATCACTATGGTCACACTTGCCGGTAGCAATTCCCAGATCGGCATAAGCTAATACTCTCACTCATTGGTTTTGGCACAGTGTGTCTGCTGGTAACGGACGTTTGGGAATCAATTTGTTCTGGTATATCTG
The DNA here is from genome assembly GCA_029852735.1 of Persea americana. NCBI lineage: Eukaryota > Viridiplantae > Streptophyta > Magnoliopsida > Laurales > Lauraceae > Persea > Persea americana. The sequence goes on from CM056813.1 coordinate 45,340,534, forward strand.
GAAGGCCAGAAATATGTATATTTTCCAGTACCATCCGATCTACCCACTACAGATCCTTAGTAAAGCAATCAACTCTATTTTTTTTATTGGGACATCTCTCATCTGTATGCAGGACTAGGAAGCAATATCACTATCACAACGGATCACTGGATGCCACCCCCACCAGGGTGGATCAAACTAAATTTTGATGGCGCTTACAACGGCGACACAGGAAAAGCGAGCATTGGGGGATTGGCTAGAGATGCATATGGAAACTTGCTTATGGCTTATACCTGTGAAGTTCGTGCAGCTCACCCTTTGGAAGTAGAACTGCTGGCCTTACAAAGAGGACTGAAACACCTCAATCCTGCATTTTCTTCACCTTTGCTGATTGAAGGCGACTGCCTAATCCTGATTACAAACATCAGAAATTAGGGCCATCTTAGTTGGGACATGATGCTACTATGGCGAAGCACAGTGCACATGCTGGCTTCTTTTCAACATCGGACAATCCAATACTGTAAGCGATTGGCAAACGTAGTTGCTGATTTCCTGGCAGCTTACACCATTCCACCAAATGCAGGCACCATCACTGAACTACCTCCCCATATCAAGGTAGTCTTCCAGGCAGAGTAGGATCGAGCAAGGGCGTACACGCTGGCTTTCTATCAGCATCTTGAAAGGGACCCAATTACACATGTCCCAGTTGAGGTAGAACCGCAACAACGCATGAGTGCTGGCACAGGTGTCGCCCAATAGGGTGGCTCTTTGGTAGAATTACAGACAAGCAATTTTGAATATGGACACATTTATATGCACGTGTCGTAAGAAGAGGTAGTCGTTGGGGCTGATGGCCGAATATGGTTGTACTACTTCACCTTTGTACCCTGGATTACTTTTGTTTTTGCATTCTATTTTACCTTCCTCTTCACTGTTTCAGTACTATGTATTGATAGGTCCCATGCGCTGGTCAACAACTTTCTATCTCTAACATAAAAGTTCCTTTATCAGAAAAATAAAACCATCTCTCCATGTCTATTTCAAATGGCATATAGACATATTGCCTCTGTTTCAATTGTGTAGGAAAATGGGGAAATTTAAAACAGAGGCTGAGATATGATGCGAAAGAGGTGCAGATGAACAGTGAATTGGGCATCCTTTAGGGGCAGCCCATCTTTTCTTTTTTTATTCTTAAAATAAATCCTAAAACCATAAATCATGTCTAACCGTTGCAGCTCCAAAAGGGCAAACATGGCGATGGGTCCAAATTTCAGTCGTTGGATCATTGTAGATTTTGAGGACTTCAGAAAAAACTTTAGACACTTAGAAATAGATTTTTTATTTCTATGGGCCCCAAACAAAAGATTCGAACTGTTAAATCTCTTTAGGAGGCTAAACACATCTATGGGGTCAAATTTCAAAGCTTGATTCCTCGTGGATCTTGAGAAACTTGTGAAAAAATATCAACCATTGATGCACTATGCCAACATTGCTGGGTTCTGGATTGGTCCATATCCAATTCGGTCTCTCTCTCTCTCTCTCTCTCTCTCTCTCTTCATGGGATAGTAAATCATGATCGAAACCGTTGAAACTGTTTAGAAGGTCAAACACCGTTATAGACCTAAATTTCCAGTTATTGGATGATCACCAGTCTTAAGATATTTGCAAAAAAATATGAACCATTTGATATTACTTTCTGGATTCTGTGGGCTCCAAACAGAAGATCCAAATTGTTAAATCTATTTGGAAGGCTAAACACGGCTATGGGGTCAAATTCAAAGCTCGGTAGCCTCGTGGATCTCAAGAAATTTGTGAAAAAAATTTTATCGTTGATTTTAAAAGGTCTATTTCAATCCATTTTTAGTGTTGCCAAACGAGACTATTTGTAAAACATTTATTCCAAATAGGGCCATTTGAAATAAATCTGTTTCTAGATAAGATTTGTCAAACAAGCACTTAGTCTAATCTAATGGAAGAAACACAACTTAAACATGGGATGAAAACTTGCCTGCTGGGTAATCACAAAGAGACAAGAATCAAGGTTCTTGCACGCATCCACAAGAAACACTAATGCATTTGGCATCGGGCCATTCGGATGTTCCCATGTACCCTCTAGATGAGGGTACGGAAAAGATATTTGGTGAGTGTGAATGACAGTTCTGAATTTTGTTCTTATCGAAAGGAATCCCCAAAGCATAAGAAAGTTGGAATAAAAAAAAATTATTTTGTATAAAAAAAATATTGCCGGCACAGTTGTTTCCTACTTATTTCTAGCCTATTAAAGAATGTCATTTAAGGTAAGGCTCCATGTTCACAATTTTAAAGAAGGTATCCCCACTTTGTAATTCCTTAAGATGGGTTACATGGTCACAATCACAAAAGGTGAGCTCATATTATAATTCTTATAATAGTGGGGCAACATTATAAGGCCTCATGTTATAATTTATAAAGGCGGGCATTACATTGTAATTTCTAAAGGTGGGTCATGTGCCCATAATTACAGAAAAGGTGACCTTATTTTATAATTCTTAAAGGTGGGCCATATGATCACAATCACAAAAAGTTGAGTCACATTATAAATCCTATGCATGTATGTGGCCCCATGTTCTGATTTCTAAAGGTGAGTCCTACATTTACAATCAATAAAAAGAAGACCCCACATTATAATTCTTATAAAGATGGGCTCACATTGTAAATCCTATGAATGTGCCATTATTTCTAATTTCTAAAGGTGGGAACCACATTGTAAGTTTCAAAGGTGGGTCTTGCGTCCGCGGTGATAAAAAATGCGGGTCCACTTTATAATTCCTAAATGTGGGTCACACGGTCACAATCCAAAAGGTGGACCCACATTGTAAATCCTATGAATGTGAGTCCTATATTCTAATTTCTAAATACGGATACTACATTTACATTTAAAAAAGATGGTCCCACATTATAAGTCCTTTAAAGGCAGGCCCACATTGTAAATCCTATGAATATGGGCCTGTGTTCTAATTTTTAAAGGTGAGTGCCTCGTTGTAATATCTACAAGTGGGTCCACTGTAGGACAATATTAGAGTACCGCAAACAATAAAAAGTGGATCACAAATTGTAAATCATATGATTCTCTTGCTTCCGTTCCTTGGAACGGAACTTTTATAATGTTACACAAACTAAGTTATGTACGGCATATTCTCAAGAGAGTAGTTTAATATAATGTGGTCAAACAAGTTCTTCAGAATATAGTCTCGGCACAACCTGATCTCAGCACAGCATGAACTGAACACAAAACAAAAAACAACACGAGAACAATGCTAAATGGGCCCAAAGCGGCTCAATATCTTCCCAGCACCTCGTGCTCGAAGAGTAACTCTCAAGATTCCCCTTTTCCATAAATAGTAATAATTCCCTTGCAAAAAAAAACTAGTTTAATTCAAAGTAAGCAAACTAGATTAATCTCAATTCTTTATCTATCAACTAAAGAAAACCTTAAATTGACTAGATAACTGTCTTAAATGCTCTTTTTTCACCTGAGGGAGTCCCAACACCCCTTCTCCCTTTAATAAGCAGCAGGGACCAAAAAATTCTTTCATGGCTGTCATGAGGGAGTCACATAGGTGAGAATTGTTGTCATTTGTTGATGAGGCCCATGTGTAATTACAAATGGGTGCCCCCCAACCATTGATTAGAACACCCCACACAAAATTTTTTTTTTTTTTGGACGTCTTCGAGTTCTAAAAAGAACGATTCTAATGTTCTCTTAATTGCGTTGATATATAAAGGAGATCCCTCGACCCTATGAGCCCCCCAACAATTGCATTGGTTCAATGAGATGAGAAAATAAATGAAAGATTGTGACCTGGTCGTCGTGGGTATTGCATTACTCAAGACAGAGTCTGGATCCCTTTGAGGCTCATACTCACCAGAAGTTCATTAGTTTCTCATTGGATTCCACATTAAAAAAATCAAAATCGCTCAAAATAAATTATCCTCTTTTTCATGGTATTTGGATACATTTCATTCTAATAGGAGTTGTGCCGTCCCTTAGATAGATCAATATAAAACATGTGATTTTTTTTCTTTATAGTATACATGATTAATATGTTTTATACATAATCAATCTTATAGTGAGACAAACTCTTATTGGACAGAAATTCGGCCAGGATTGAGGCTGATTTGTTTTGATCACTTTAAATTTTTAATAGGCGAGCCCCATAGTAGGATACCATGAATCTCTCCTTATCCAAAAATAATGAAAATAAACAAAATAAAGTTGGAGAGGGAACAAATGTACTGTGCATTTGAAGGGGCCTACTTTTTAGTTAATATAATTTAAACATGGTGGGTCCCACAGTGTGTGCCAAGGTATGAGGTGAATAGCAAACGTAGAGCAATTTTTTTTTTTCTTTTTTGGGAAAAGAGAGGTGGTTTTTTTTTTTTTTTTTTTGGCAAAAGGGAAAAGAGAGTTGATAACAAAACTGAGGGGAAAAAAAATGGAAAAAGAAAGAGTATTGATCATGTGAACAATCTTACGATGGCACAGAATCCTATTGTGGTAAAAATTGATAATATCAGCAACAGGGAGGTTTATATGCGCCCCCACAATGGAGTTCCACTCCTCCCACTCGCCGGAAGAGCTCTGAGGGAGACACTCAGGGGATCTGTACTCGAGCTTCAGGCACTCTAATCATAAATGCGTGGCCTCACTGGCCTGCCCACGAATACATGGATCATGATTCTCTATCCCAGTTAATAAGAGAGAGATTAAAAGAAGCAAGTTTCACAAGTCTTGTTTGAGTAGCTTCTTCACCTTGTAAATCTCAGTGGGGCCACGACCCATTCATTTGTGAGTCACCGGACCCAAACAAACCCCACCCTATAGAGTCGCACTGGATGGCTGTGCGCACCTCAATGTTGGGTCCGCATGGAGCCCCGCTTGGGATTAGGACCTAGGGGGCTCGAAAGACCTCCTTGTTCCCTCCTCTCTGCAAAATATCATCCCCAATCAATCATCCCATCATCCTCATCCGGGGCCCACAAGTTTGACAGTGTATGGTCCATTCGAATTGGTGTACAATTGATCCAACAACTCAGTTCATTCCGATGGGACGTGTGAAATTCACAGGGTGCAAGTGTGTGTGGTCCAGTCAGATGGACCATCCGGTGGGCCCCACTGTGGTTGCGCACTGTAGTCTCCATGTATGTGGTTGTGGGGGGTGGTGAGCGGGGTTACCCTTGCTCTCAAAGTACTGTGAGAATAACTCTCATAAGAGCATCTCCCATATATATAAAGAAACATGTTGGCATGATTTAAGAAGCACGAGGGAAGAACCCTTGCTATTATGGTAACATTATCACTACAATTCTCATCAATTATGCCATGCAAGACACAAGTAGGAATGATTCCATAGGGGAGAAAAACTTAATGTCAGCTGTTTGTGACAAAGTATTTAGCTTACTCAGCCTACATTGGTGGGCTCTCCACCCGACTCACCTCTGCTCTTCCTCTCCCTCCATCTAGCCCATATCCACCGAAGTACCAGGAAACCTCCAAGAGCATACACCTGAAAACCAAGCAAGTCAGATGCTGCAGTTCTCTAACACAAGGAAAACTAACACAGGCATTATAAAGGCCTTAGAATTTGTACGGTTCTCTCAGCCCTCAATCATATACTTCTGGGCCCAAGTGATCAAAAGGGTTAGTGGCCACCATAGATGTGGGACACCAAATATAGGTAGTTTAGAAAATCATGGACAATTTTCCATTGCTGTGTTTCTTGCTGCTTCTTTTTCTTTCCCCTTCTCTATGTTGGGCTGCTGGTTAAGAGTGATACTTCAAACATGAAGACCCATGGTTCAATCCCAGGCATTGTGTGAAACTCGTGCCAACGCCACTCAACCAAGAGCGTGAAACCTACAGATGTTGGGTATTGTCTTATCAAATGATAGGGATTATAATATTGTGCCTCCCATGTATAGGAAGTTAGGATTGTTTAATGTACAGGGTGAGAGCCCGACTGATAAAAAGGAAACAACATTTTAGGAGGAAGGAGAAAGAATAGCAGTAGTCATGACAACAAAAGAATCCACATCCACATTAGAAAAAGTGGCCGAAAAGTGAGTCATTAATTGACAAAGGAATCACACGCGCTCGCGCGGAGAGAGAGAGAGAGAGAGAGAGAGAGAGAAGAGGAGGGAATAAATTAAAGGGAATTCCCGTAGAAGTTTCAAACATAGAAATGCATCCCATTCTCGGCAATAAGACAATTGTGTTGCAGGAGTTCAGATAACACAACAATGGGACAACTATGTACAATGGAGTCGGTTTTGCTAAAAGATTCAATCACTGAGGAAAAGACAAGTATCATGGCCCACTAATTCTTCTAAGACCTGCTGCTTAAGCAAAAGCAACTTTTGTGCTTGTTTAGGAAGGATAAGTGTTAATTTTAAATTTTGAATATGAGATTTTTTAGGAAGGTCATAATAAGAGTCTATATAAGTAATTGTTATGCTTCTAATCTGAAGGGTTAAAAAAAAATGAGATCAAACATCTCTTTTAGGTTTTCCCTAGTTTTCCCCCGAGGATTCAGGGCTTTGATCTTAGGTAGAATACAGTGATCTTCTTCCTTAATTGGTTTGCGCTTTCCGCAACGCCAGTTGATAATTAGAAAGAGGTTTTCCCTAGTTCAATGCCCAACGACAAATTGGATAGCCATCTGCCAATGGTGCTAACGAAAAATGAGCAATGACTAAAGCAGCAGTTGAGACTTTCCAACGTGAAATTGAAAGGGTCTCTCTCGTTGTTAGAAGGTTGATGTATAATCAGGCAGAATACCAATCTCAATGCCACAGCATATTCAAGACTAGATACACAGTCAATCAGAGGGTCTGTGATGTGATTAGATATGGTGGCTGCAGTAAGAACTTTGTCTCCAGAAGAATGGTGGACAAGATGCAATTGAAGACAAAGTTGCAAGATACCAAAAAATCCTTAAAAAATTATAAACTTATCCAATGTATTCTTAGAAACGAAAAAAGGTGCCCTCCCTGTTCCAAAGCATTTGCAACGTCACAGAAGAATCAAAAGAAGTTGGTGATGATGTAAAGCCTACAAAGCTACCATACAAACTAATACCTCTGATGGATGGACGTAAGCAAAAAACAAAAAAAAAAAAAAAAAAAAAACCCTCTGATGGAAGGATCTTCCTAGAGGATTATCTACTATGGACATCCAACACCATATTGATCTCATCCCAAGTGCCAGTTTGCTGAACCTCCGACAAGATCGCACGTTCCCAAAGGAGAGAGAGATTCTACAGGGTCAAGTAGAAGAGTTCATTCAGAAGGATCTGATCACGAAGAGTGTGATTTCCTACAACAATATTGGCATCTATGGGTCTTCTGTCATGAATGCTGCATCTATAGTACAACAGAACTCCCAACAGGATCAGAATCCTCATCAAATCCAACAAAGACAGCAGCAGCAGCAACAAGGTGCTTCTTCTGTGACTTCTCACTTTACATCACAGACAGGGCAAGTTTCATTACAAATATGTCTGGGGCCAGATGGGTTACTGCTAATGCAGAAGAAACCTCAACTAGATATAGTGGAAGAGCATTTTGTAGCAGCAATGGCTGCAAATGCATGATACTATTCCACTACAAGGGCATAAGTCACAACTGCATATTTCAACTCCGCAGGAGAGACTCCTACAACAGAAGTCTGCAACAAGCAGATATTGCAACCTATGCCTCAACTGCAGCAAGCACACAACTGGCGACAGCAGCAGCAGCATGTCCTACATATATTGCATATGGTATGAAGTGATCTTTTGATCGTAAACTTTGTGCTCTTCTGCTTATTCAGTACATTTATCATCAGCAACAACCACCGGAGCATTTATTGTTGTTGATTTGTTCAAGTACCATGCCCTCATTGGATCCAGTTAATCCAAATATCAACTTGGGGGGCGAGTTCTTTTCAAGTAGAGGAAAACTGATGCAGGACAAGTTCATAGCCATAAGCACAAGGATAAGTGTTTTTTTCAAGCTTTGCGTTTGAGATTGTTTAGGAAGGAAGGGTTTTAATTTTAAATTTTTTCTGAGATAGGAAGCATGGGTTTTAATTAGGGGTGCACAGGGGTGGTTCGGATCGGTTTAGAGGGGAAACCATCAACCAAACTGAGCCCATCGGTTTTCTATTTTCCCAAACCGAACCAAACCTAAAGGAACCGGTTCGGTTCCGTTCAGTTATGGTTTTTTAATTTGTTTTTATTTTCACAAAAAATGACAGTTCAATTGGTGAGTAGGGGTGAAAATCTGGCCCGGCACGGCCCGACCAAGACCGGGCCCAGTCATGCCCGGGCCGGGCCGGCACTGCCCGTGTCTGATATGCGGGCCGTGCCATGCCGGGCCCAACCTCTTGGGGGTCAGCCCAGCACGGCCCTGGTCATGCCGTGTTGGGTCGGGCCCCAGACGGGCCTAGGCCGTGCAACCCATGGGCGGCCCACAGATCCCCCTTTCCTTTTTTTTTTTTTATATATAATTTTTTTTAATTTTTTTTGTGATAAAAAGACACTAATACCCCACCATTTGACCATTTATAGCTGTTGGGGGGGGGGGGGGGGGGGGGGGGCGGGGGTGTGGTGGTTAAAAATGTAAAAAAATATTTTTTTGACCATTTTTTGAGGGGTTTTTTTTTTTTAAAATGACCGTTGGGGACATCGTCGGGCCTGGCCGGGCGGCCTGCGAGCTTGGGGGGCCTGGCCCTGAAACTCGTGCCGGGCAGGGCCGTGCCTCGGGCCTGGCAACTGGGCCCACTAGGGACTGCCGGGCCGGGCAGTTGACCAAGTCAACGGGCTCAGGCATGGCCCAGGCACGGTTTTTCCGTGCCGGGCCCGTGCTGGGCTTGGGCTGCCCACCCAAATTTACACCCCTATTGGTGAGAGACGTTGGACTTCAAGTAACAGAGTGAGGGTTCGAGTCTTCTTCAAGTAATTTTTTATATTCCTTTATATATTTTATAAAAAATATATATTTATGTAACTAGTTCGGTTAGGTTCATTTTGAGCGGTTTAACCACAAATTCAAACCAAAAACCGAACTGAATGGAACGCTTTGAAGGAAATCCGAATTGTGACCGAACCGATCGGTCCGGAATGGTTTAATGGTTTTTTTGTGCACCCCTAGTTTTAATTTCAAATTTCAAGTCTAAGATTGTATAAGAAGGATAAGTGTTAGTTTCAAATTTTACATCTTTCAAATTTTAAAGAGATTGTTTAGGAAGGTCACAGTAAGCGTCTGTATGAGTCATTGTTATGTTTCTAATGAAAAATGAAATCGAGTATATCCTTGGGTTTTCCCTAATGTTCTCCTTGTAGATTCACATATGTAAATGTTACATATGCAACTGTTACAAATGTGAAACACATTAGCATTTTTTGTCAAGAGCACCGTTTTCACCCAAGTATATGACTACATCAAACAGTTTTAGATATGTTCAGATTTTTTGACCGAATTTTACAAATTTCTCAAAATCCATGAAGATTTTGGATATGAAACTAAACGTCTGATGGTTCTCAATTCTCATTAATACGAGAATGTTGAAGGGTTCGAATAATGAATTGGGGCCCCAAAAAAGTACAAGAAATTAGACCTATAGGTTGGCATTTTTTGGATTTTTCACAAATTTCTCAAAACCTCTGAATATTTAAGATATGAAATTAAACTTCTCAGAGTTTAATAGCTTAATAAAGAAGATAGACGGCTTGGATCACGAACTAGGGGCCACAAAAGTACAAAATGATAAGATGGTTGAAGGGATTCAAACCCGCAACTTGTTCGGGCATCACAGCCTGTACCACCGCTCTCTCTAGTATGTAAATGAGCGGCTGAAACTGGCCTCATTTATACACCATTTACACATCACATGCATAAATGAGCGCAAACAAATGTGATGATGCATAGCCATTAGGCATATGCGTTCATTTACATATGTAAATAAGTGCAAACAAACGATCCCTTAGGTTGAAGACGTTGGTCATCTTTCAAATCCTTTTGAGCTACCTGCTACGCCGGTTATCATGCCAACTTGAAGACTCGACCAACTTGGTCAAGTAGTATAAGCTAAAACTAAAAAGTCAGTATAAAAATAAATGAAAATGAAAAATTAATGATCTAAAAAATACTTTTTCATGTTGTGATCAACTCTTGCCAGTCTTACTGAGTAACTGACTCTTGACTAAGTTTCAACCAAGTCAACTCGGTCTTGACTGCATTGTGACAAAAGCTTTTCATGGAGATGAGTCAATTCTTCTTATGTTGACACACACACATATAATAATAATAATAATAATAATAATAATAATAATTATTATTATTATTATTATTATTATTATTATTATATAATTCAGATTCAAGGGGTAGGTCGCCCATTCGATCTTGTCACAAGATTTTTACCACCTTCGCTTCTTTTCCAATGTTCTTGCTATCCATTAGGTGCATTCAGATATAATGCTTTCAGCACTGACGAACTCTTAGCAATTTACAGTCTCTCTTGTTTTTTTTCTTGGCCCAAGCTGTGGGTTTGTTTTCCTAAGATGAACTAATGTCTTTCCTTCGTCTTTGGCTTGGTTGAGCTGTGGGTTGTATCCTATCTGTTTTTCCCCAGACTATGGGTTTTTCCATTGTTTCTTTCTTCATTTATTTGCCTTATCTTTCCACTCTGGGCCACCAGACGAATTGCCTGAGGCCTCAACAGTGCCTTGGCTTAGGATTTAGTCACTAGGATGTTAAGCAAGGTCATCCTATGTTTAGGTTCTTTGTAATTCTTTTGGGAGGCTATTGCCTGTGGAAGTTAATACATCTCGCTGAACTCCTAGAGTAGAGAAACTCATTCATTTAAGTGCCATATACCATTCTTGCTATGGTCCAATGACAAACATACGAGAATCTAATAAAAACCTGAAGAAGCAAATGGAGGACCAGCCACCAAGAAATCTAAACATGTGGGTTGCACCAATAAACTGGCAAAATCAAATCATTGGACATGTCAAAGAAAAAGCATTGAGAATGTTGCAGGAATAAAAATAACTGGCTATCAGAATTATATAGGACCCACTACAATGTTTTTCTTAGACAAGAAAGTGAGTGATAGGATAGAACATAGTTACCTAGTTTGCAGTTAGATCAGTTCACATCCGAATTCACAATTTGTAGTTCAGACACTCACCTTGATTCGAAAATTCGATGGGGTAGGTTCATTTAGTTCATTTGTTGATTCGATTAACTTGTAGTTCGAATTCAACAAGTTCGATATAATAATTCAAATTTATATGATTATAGTACCTTTGAACTTCACTTTTACTTGCATATTCATAGGTCCAACTCATATCCTTTCTTTTGATACATTTCCTTTAAGAATGACGGTATGTGTTCGTAATGATTGCATTCCATTGAATCATTGGCAACTGAAATTTAATTTCAATTTTAGTGAGGTCCACCGTTCGATCAATCATGTTTTACACATATCTTCATAAATTCTGTGATAATTTTCCAAGTGTGATTGTTCCATTAGAGTCCCCCATATTGATTGTATTGATTACTTAACATATTCTGAGAAATATAATTATGTATCTTTGAGCCATTTGATTTAGAAAGATGAGCTCCTCTCAACTAATTTTTAAATCTTGTTAGGATAATTAAACACATAATATGCAGTCTTCAATACAATCAAAAGTTTAAAACTAAACGGCACTCACCAAGTTTGTTATGCAGTGCTCATAATATAGGCGTGTCTGAGGAATTGAGTTGATCATAGGTGGGCTGCTATGAGAAAGAAAAGTGAAATAGAGTCATTGATTTTTATAAGGCTGATATTAAAAAGTCCTCCCCTGTTGATGACGTTTCCTTCTCCAAACTTTTTTTTTTTGTTTGAGTCAAATTATATCCTCACTGGCTAGTAGAAAGTTTATTTAGTCTAACCTTGAATCCATCAGTAGGGCCTATCTTAAAAATCTAAACCATTGACATTGGTTCCGAGAAAAATTTACTTTAATTAAGTTTCACCCTACTTCAAATTTATCACATCTAAACTAATTAGATTTAAATCCTTTGCATTGTTAATTTATAATGTATTTGATCAATCTGACTGCTGAACTGATTTAGATTGGGGTAAAACTTTTTTCCAGCGTCCATGGATGTTGATGTATCAATTTCAACGGTGTGGATTGAAAACAAAGGACCCCAGTCATGAACTTTCTATATATATATATATATATATATATATATCATAGACTACTTTTTCAGGTCATAACTGAGGATCCAGACTCTAGCCTACTTCTTGCAAGATATCTATCGTGATTCATGGATATGGATGAAAGCTAAGAGAGGAAGGAGGGTAAGGAAAAACATCCCTTTTTCCCCCTATTGTACGGGTGAGAGAGTGGGGGAGGGGTAAAAAACAAGAAACTTTCTTCTTACTCTCTTCATCTTCTTTGAACGGTGAGCAAAAAACAATGAAAGTCATCTTCCTCGGTTAGATTCCTGCAACTAAAAACGTCCGCTCAAACATGGAGAGAGTGAGACAGAGTCTGAGGGCAGTAGGCAAGCCTTTATCTTTTTCAATTTTTTTCACTCTAATCAACCTTCGGATTTTTAATTTTTTTCTGCACTGAATTTTTTTGAATTGGGTGTTTTCTTATGGACGAACTACAGCGAATCAAACTGCGAATTCTTCGATTCGAACAATTCACAGTTCGAGGCCTGAACTACCGAATCAGGTAACTATGAGATAGAACTTCAATCAGTGGCTTTTAAGTTGTCCCCAGCTGTACTCAGCTGGATAGGGACTTCATGTAGTGAGCCAAGGTGCTCTAGTTCGAGTCTAAAAAAATGGTATTTGAGTCAGAGGTAGCAAATTTACATAAGAAGACAAAATCTAATGAGTACAATTTTAGTGGACCACAGAAAAAGGAGGATGAGTTGGTTATATGTATTCTAAAAAGAAGGGATAAAATAGTGCTACAGTGTAATATCTAGGTGAAACTATACAACAAAGATGAGGGCTTGAGTTGAATATACCAAATAGGATAGGTGCAGGGTAGGCAAGTGGAGTATTATGCAATCATTAGTGCCACTTCAGCTAGAGGCTAGTCTATAAGACTGAAGTTGGACATGCCTATGAGAATGTCGGGCAACAAAAAAATGACAAAAAAATAAATGGTATATGATTAATGCTAAGCAGACTATCAAATATGAATATAACTAGAGCGATTTGGTCCTACCAAGAAAGAAAGAAACTAGAACTATTTAGACCCTTAAAACATATATATATATATATATATATTTATATAATTTTAATATGAGAATGGAATTGTCCTGTATCTGGATCTGGGCAGGAACATATAGCATATGGCTCTAGACTGAATGTTCATGATCCCACATGCATGGATCAGGATCCAAATCCGATCCAAAAATAGGTTCCATAGCCGCTCTAGTCAAAACTACAGACTTCGGATGTTCAGATAAGCAGATACCCATTAGCAACCCTAATTAAAAAACGTAAGTGGTTGGAGTTTGGGTAGGATTAGAAAAGGTTTTTTTTTTTTAATATTAAGGATTAGAAAAAGTTTAAAATGGATAAATTTGGGTTTATTTGGGGCCTATGAAACTTGGGTACTTGTATATGTGTAGCATACTCATATCTGAAGGATATAATACTTGTATTGGTATTTGATATTGAACCAATACTTGTAGGGTGCTAGTTTAGCATGTCCTACTTTACTAAGTCCAATATTTCATATGGTCTATTAGTTTTCTCACTTTTCAAATATAAAATTACTAGAAAAGTAAATAATGATTGTTTGGTTAATTTAAAAAAAAAATTAAAGAATATATAAAAGTTTAATTTAGAATATGAGATTTCATGTTATGGATAGGTTAGTTGTATCCATATCAATGTTCTGAATTTCCAAAAGCCCAGAATCATATGCCCAATCTGCATATCCATATTCGTTAGTGGGCATCTTAGGTTGGGGCTAATCAAGGTAGCTGGATTCGAGTTGGATTGTGTTGCAGAAATTACAGTTCGATTAGGATTATAGTTAAATGTAAGGTTGGGAGAACGGCTGAGGTTGGATTAAGATGAAGTTAGGGGAGTGCGAATCTGATTTCAATTGGTTTGGAAGTCCTAAAATGGATTCAGATTCCTTCTGAAACTGTGCTAACTACTGAAGCTGGCTGCAGGTTGTTAGGAAATCTTTTAATGGGTTTGGGTTAAGGAGTTAACCGGCTTAGGGCTGGGGTTTATGTATTTAAAAGGGGTTTCAATTCGATTGAATTCAGAGATGGTTTGAGGGGTTGTTAATGGGCTCAAAACTGCCTACACAGATGCAGTGTTTTGGCTTACTTTGAAGCAGAATTATAGGCCAGTTTAGGGCACCAATTAAAAGAAAGTAATCTCGTCTGGAGCAGCAACAGGCTAACAGCAGCGGCTATAATTGAAATTAGAGCTGTAGAGCATCATAAATTAAATGAAAGAGAGCAAGAACAGAATTGACGGAAAACGGCAAACGAATTCCAAGACCAAGAATAAACTAACTCTATTTTTTTTTAAGTTTTTTGATGTTTTTGGATAAAGAAACTGAACAGCTGACAAATTTTAAAACCGATGACTAAGGGCATGATTTGGAACAAAAAACATATTAGAATCCAGTGAACTTACTACTCTGAAACCAAACTTAGTGAAGCTAGAACGGGAACAAATCATCACACTGAATGAAGCCAAGGTGAGTACATGCTTAAAAGTGGAGGTTAGATGTCCTCTTAGTAGTGCTTCGATAGCAGGTCCCTTCTATCACCAAAACCCTTTTTCTATAGAGTTGTACTAATTTTTTTTTTACTAGAAAGACTTCTAGGACCCTGTGGACAAGTAGATGTCTAATTGAGCATGTGACATAAATCCATACATATGTATAATATGCCAAAACAATGTTGACATTGTGATGTAGGACAAGATGAACTCTAGCCTAATATGGAATGATGAGATCAATCTGAAAATTAATGGAATGATGAGAGCAATGTCATAAGTCCTGCAATAAATGCCCCTCTAGTTGTGAGAGGGATGGATCTTAATGGAAGTTAGAACTTCCACTTGTTTAGGGAATAGCCATTTCACATGAGTTAATTGTTCCCGTTACGAGGAATTGAACAAATGGCTTGGCTCAACTTGGGTGTAATTGAACAATGTTTAATTTGCGGCTGCGTTAAATTCAAATCTGAAATTAGTGTCCCCACATCATGTTCAAGGCCCAAGTGAATTTCAGATTTATGGGATTGAAGTGAATTAAGGGTTGTGATGCTGAAGTAATGGAAAAATCCGCATGTATATATATATAGGGAGGGGCCCCCCTAAGTTGAAGCTTAGGGGAACCTCTGCTGAATCGTGCGGTTCTGCATGTAATGACCAAATGGGGCTAAAAAATTCGGGCCCACCCATTTTTTCACATTTGCCCTTTAATGGGATTGAAAGTGTGGAGGGGGCCTAACCTAATCGAACTTCTCCCTCTCTCGTCTTGTCTGGATAGCCATCTTTCTTCTCATCTGCGTCTCTAACAAAGAAGCCTTTTGAGAAATTTGCAACTCCAAGAACAGAGTAACCATTTCTCCGAGCACAGAGAAATCCCATTGGAGGGAAACTGAAAGGCCAAAAAAAAAAAAAAAACTCTGGAAATGTAAGGAGCTTATGTCTTTTCTATCCAAACCACCCCCCACTATCGTCATTCCTCTCCCGTGGCCATGGGACTGGAAACGGAAGGAGCTTCTATGTCTTTTTCTCTCCAGCCCCCTCATCGTCATCCCTCTTTCGCGGCCACAAGATCGCCAGGACATGTCATAGCTCAAAGAACTCTCTCAGACTCTGTTTTTCCCCATGACCCAGCCCTAATCAAACCCTAGCCGTCATCTCTCTCTCCATGAACGGTGTTTCCCTTTCCTTTCCCCTCCCTTCATGAAAACCTCCTCTGACAGGGTTTTGGGGCCAAGAGGCGGTATTTGGAACCATCTCAATCTGGTGTTTGGGGTAGGCATGGGTTGTGGCATTGCGCTCGGATTTGGGTGTGGCCAATGCCGACATTGGGATTTTGAGGCCCTCTTAGCTCCCTCTCTCTCATCACTACATCCAAAATCTAAACCCTAATTCTACCTCTCTCTATGTGCTCTTTCTCGGAACCAACCGAACCCTGTCTCTACTATCTGATATGGGTTTTGTGATTCAACCCAAATGCAAGCCCTGTTGTCAGTCGTTTGTTTGTTTTATTGAACTCAAATGCAAGCTAAATGTCTATTACTCATATAAAAAAAAAAAACTGTATTGGTAGTTTTACAACTTGTTTTTTTTTTTTTTTTTTTTTCACTTAGAGATTTGTCTCAAGATGCTGTTTTCTATTGCATGTCATGGGTGTGATGCTGATGACAATACTGAAGGAATGTTGGAAGCTGTATACACAATTTTTTTGCAGCCCATGTGGAATAGAATGAATTGGAGAAGCAACAAACAACATGACTCTGAGAGTGATGAAGAACATAGGCAATGGCTGTAGAGGAGAAGGAAGTACATTGAATGTATCTGTTGCACGAGAATAAGATGTGTATGTTGAATGTATTATTCATTGTACCCGGATGTATGGGATGATTCTAAATTAATGAAGGTTGAATGTCATTGTACCATTTTTTGTGTAAAGTTGAATGTTTGTGAATGTATACATTCAAATTAAAATTACAATACTTCATTCCAACATACATACAACCCATGTTTGTGAATGAAATTGGCATTAGTTGAATTAGTTTGCATTCCACCACAAGTGTATTTAAACCATTCAAACAGAAATGCTTCAACCATCCACATTCCATACACAAAGCTTCAGGCCATTCAAAACATAGTTAAACCATTCAAATGAAACAAACATCTTTTCAATGCCCTACTTAGTTTTGTAAATGGGGCAGTTTTGTCAGCTCATGTACTTCCCTTTTCTCTTAACACCAATTTTACCCTAAAAAAAAAAATACTAGTATCAACTGTATTTAGCACAATCACTAGAATGAATAGCCACTTTGAATGTGAATGTGGGTTGATGTTGAATATTCAGTTCATTGACAGGTTGGTGTTCATTTTTAGTGCATTCAGCTTATGTTGAGTGTTGGAGTTCAATTTCAGTTGATGCCTATACAAAAATTTCAAACCTGGAACAACATTTGAACCCATAACAACACCCAAAAATTTTCTGCAACAATGTCCAACGGACCATACAGCATACTCCAACATCCAAATGTAATTTTCTACAACATTCTCTAACATTCAGTCCATACCACACGGTATGTTACAACATTTTCAAAAAATATTACAACGTTCCAAAGACAAAAAGAACGCATTTCAAGCAGAAGTTGGTTTGAAATCCCCAAACAAGGAATCTTCAACTGCTGCTTCTGCCGCCGCTACCGACCCAACATAAACGCTCATAAAAACCCTAGATTTCTGCAAATTTCTTCGAATCGAAGTGCGAAATCCATGTCATGCTCATTCTCTCACACCCAGAGAGAGATACGATCCTGAGAGAGATAGAAGAACCCAGGCCAAAGATGATGGTGAGAGAACCTGTTCGTGCGATAGAGAGGGGGCAGCGATTTTGGGGATTTTTCGATTTGGGAAGAGGAGCATGCCGCCCGTTCGTCGCGAGAGAGGAGACACAAATGGGACGCAGAGAGAGAGAGAGAGAGAGATGGCACAGGTGCTCCTCTCCTTCCGCTCGATTTGGGTGTTTCTCCTTCCGTTCGATTTGGGCTCAAGCAACTCCTTTTTTTTTCACCCTATTTTCGTTTCCCTCTCATGTGTTATATACAAGAAGCATGGAGCATTGGATCTGAGGCAAGAATGGTTACTCTGTGCTCGGAGTTGCAGATTTCTCGAATGGCTTCTTCGTTAGAGATGCAGACGAGAAGAAAGATGGCTATCTAGATGAGATGAGAGAGGGAGGAGTTCGATTAGGCTAGGCCCCCTCCGCTCTTTCAATCCCATTAAGGGGGAAATGTGAAAAAACGGGCGGACCTGAATATTTTAGCCCCATTTGGTCAACACGTGGAGAACCGCACGATTCAGCTGAGGTTCCCCTAAGCTTCAGGTTAGGGGAGCCCCTCCCATATATATATATATAAATATATATATATATAGACATATATATGATGGATCGGGTTTGGGCAATGGATTTGAAGGGGTTGATTGGTTCAATTGGGCTGTTTTTAGGTCTGATGGAAGTTCGAATAGGGCTGGTTTGAGGTTCAGCCACTAGATCTTGAAGATCAAATGCTGGCGACTAGGATTAAATGGGTTGTAGGTGGATTGAATGGCTGTGAATAGAGGTTTTGATGGTCGGATGATGGGATCAAATGGCTGGTGGTCTGGATCTAATGGTTTGGAGGTTAGTTAGCAGTTGGGATGATGTAGATCTAAAGGCTGGTGGTTCATATGTAGAAACCTAGCAGTTGGATCTTGGCTTGGGCAGCAAGAAACTCCTAGAGCAGAAAGTATAGGGTTGAGTAATGGAAAAGGTGATGTAGATCTAAAGTTCTTGTGAGTTGTGACAGTTAGGAAAAATACGGAAGATAAGAGGAGTGTCTATCTTGGGCTCTCACCAAACTCTGATCCAGATGCGTTATTGAAGATCCTATGAGCTAGTGGAAACTCAAGGAGAACTCAAAAAAGGGTTTCATACCAATAGCATTCATAACATAACATGCAAAGACAATACAATAAGGTCTCTTAAAAGATAATGCCCTAAAGAGGGATGGCATCATCACTAATTAAATAAAACAATAATAACAAAGAAAAGGAAAGAAACGGAACAAAGATGGTCTGTGTAGTCCAGCCCAATTTTACCCTCGCTTAATGACCTCCACCTACCATCTCTGTTTGTCACCTGCACGCAAATCAAAGGCGTCCAGATGTTGCCAAATAGTATCTATGCCACTGTGGCTTCCCGGTTTATTTTAAATTTGTTATATACTACGGTTTCAAGATTTCATCTTTATTATGGCATGCATTTTCTTGTCAAACTCATGCAAAACATTGAGTCCTTTGCTCCCTCTCTGGAAAATACTGAGTTTCTTTAAGGATTCCCTTCTATCAATACATACCTTCAACATCAAGAGTTTCAAAAGATGGGTGTCTCTTAAAGCTTGTTACCTTCTTTTTCTAAATTCCCTACCGTGTCATCCTCAAGGTCTTCAGTTTTTACACTAATACCCCCTAACTTGCCAAACCTTACACTGCCTCTTCCAATTATTCATAATCCTCCTTTGAGACCAGTCACATCTTCACCAAATTGTGACTCCTCTTCGGTTGCATCCTCTTCATCCTCCTATACTCATATTCGCATGTTTCAGAGCAGCTCTTCTTCTAAAAGTGAGTCTATTCAACAAAAGTCTTTTCCGAGGCTAATTACTTATGGACAATGGCCTCCCAAAGCAGCATACTTCACCACTACTCTAGGCCAACTTGCTACAAGGGAACCAAAGCTTAACGCAGACGTTAGTTATTAGCTAGGAAGCACAGACACCTCTCCGGGGCCGTGTCGGACACCGACACGCCCCGGACACGTGTTCGACACGCCAAAAATGGTGTCCTGCTTATTTTTTTATATTTTATTTTCCGGATACGCTGGGATAAACTGGTTGTTTTAGTTGGAGAAAAGTATTAAAATTATAATAAAGAAAAGAGAAGGCGGCGTCTGTAAAAAAATCTCTTTTAGTTGGAAGAAAAAAAAAGGAAGATAAGGTAGAGGTGATGATGATCATGATCAAATTGATGGTGCTGATGAGGCAATTGAAGTTGCATCAATTGAGTAAACTTTAGATGGAAATTGACTTCTTTTTGCTTTTTGTATTTTTGGAATGGAGGGGAAATTGATGATCCTCCCTTTTCTTTGTATCGATTTTATGGAACCATGGACATTTCATGTTTAATGATTATGAATTATGTTTCAGTTAAGCATTGCTATTTGATAATTTGATATGTTTGTTAGTTGGTACACCGGTACACTGGTACTTGAATTTTTATTTATTTGATTGATAAATTGATTATAAAGTTTTTGGTTATTAGCTGATGCATGATGTCAATTACCCCGTTCTTCCGTTTCTTTTCTTTTTTCTTATTATTGATTTATTTAATGAGTGATGATGTCCTCTTTACAGAATTATGTTTTAAGAGACCTTATTGTATCTTCTTTGCATGTTATGTTATGAATGCTACTGCTGTGTGCTCACATGATCTTCAATAGCGCCTCCAGATCGGAGTTCAGTGATAGCTCAAGACAATTGGTGGCGCAACCCAGAGGCCACGATGAAGATTTACACCTCCGACGGTGAGATCGAGCCCTAAAACTCAAAACCCTAAATCACTTAGGGAAAATACCCAAGGGGCACTCACAATAGCAATTCTGAAATCTTATAAAAAAATATAGCATGCCTTACAATCAAGCATCCCTCTCTATTTATAATAGAGGAATGGTCTACATCAAGAATCGACCATTATCAATGATTCCTAAAATCACTCCCTAAAATCTCTAAGTAAATCAAATCACTAAAATCTCTCAAATCAGAGATTACATTGAATTACTAAAATTACTAAACTATATAAAGAAAGCAAATCATTGTGGGGTTCCTTGGTGGGGCCCATTAGTGGGCTGTCTTCTTCTTGGATCTCGGTGATCTGAGATGGATTGTCGGCACTGAGATTCGCATCAGAACAAGTGATGAGTGGAAAATAGCGTTTAAAACCAGAGATGGTCTCTATGAATGGTTAGCCATGCCATTTGGGTTAACAAATGCTCCCAGTACCTTTATGCGGGTTATGACCCATCTGCTGCAGCCTAATATTGGGAAATTTGTCGTTGTTTATTTCGACGACATTCTTATTTACAGCAAAACCAAGGAATAGCATCTCACTCATCTCCACACTATTTGCCAGCTCCTTCGTCGAGAAAGTTTTTACATCAATCTCAAAAAGTGCACCTTCATGAACAATTCAGTTATCTTCTTGGGCTTCATCATATCGACGGAAGGCATTAAAATGGATCCAAAAAAAGTCAAAGCAATTCTGGATTGGCCACTCCCCACCACATACACTGAAGTCAGGAGTTTTCATGGACTTGCTACCTTTTATAGGTGATTCATCAGGAATTTTAGCGGTATCACTGTTCCAATTACAGAATGTTTAAAAAAGGGCGAGTTCAAATGGACCAATGCCACAACCCGAGCTTTTGAATAGACCAAACAGAAAATCACGGAAGCTCCTATCCTTCGCCTTCCAGATTTTGAAAAAGTGTTCGAAGTTGCAAGCGATGCGTCCATGTTGGAATTGGAAGTGTCCTTAGCCAAGAGGGACATCCAATTGCTTTCCACAGTGAGAAACTTTCAGATTCACAGCGCAAGTACTCTCCTTATGCCTTGGAGTTCTATGCTCTTGTTCAGTCACTTCGCCATTGGAGGCATTACCTGATAGGTAGAGAATTTGTGCTTTACTCCGATCATGAGTCTCTCAAGCACCTTCAGTCACAACATAAAATGAGAGCTAACTTTGCCAAATAGAGGGCTTATATTCAAGAGTTTACCTTTACCATCCGTCATAAATCTGGCAAGGAAAATGTCATAGCAGATGCTCTCAGTCGCCGGAAACATCTCCTGACCACCATGGCTATTTCTGTACTGGGTTTTGAGCAAATCAAGGAGGAATATGCGACAAACAAAGACTTCATTACCATCTATATAGAGATCCTTCAGGGAGATCATCTCAAGCATCCATACTTTAGCATTCATGATGGCTATTTATTCTCTGGTAGTCGCCTCTGTTTGCCAAATACATCTATCCGAGAGCATGTTATCAGGGAACTCCATTCCGGAGGATGCAGCGGATATTTGGGTTGTGATAAGACCTTCGCGCTTGTCAGAGATAGATACTATTGGCCACATATGACACTCTATGTTTCTCGTATCTGTGAGCGGTGTTGTACTTGCCAATTGGCCAAAGGAAGCAAGAAGAATACGGGGATATATCAGCCGTTGGCAGTTCCCTAGGGCCCCTAGGAGGATATCAGCATGGATTTTATACTTGGGCTGCCTATGACCTGCAGAAAAGTGGACTCTATATTTGTGGTTTTGGATCGTTTCTCGAAAATGGCTCATTTTATTCCTTGTTCCAACACAGCTGATGCCTACAAAATCGCGCAACTCTTCTTTAAGGAAGTTGTCCGTCTGCATGAACTTCCAAAGACCATTGTGTCTGACAGGGATACAAAGTTCGTTAGCTACTTCTGGAAGACATTGTGGGGCATGTCCAAAACAAAGCTGAAATTTTCTACTGCCTATCATCCACAAACTGATGGTCAGACAGAAGTCGTCAACCGTAGCCTTGGGAATCTACTACGTTGTTTAGGGCGCGACCATCTTACTACATGGGATCAAGTTCTGCCTATGGCTGAGTTCGCCTATAATAACCCAGTCAACTGGTCCACAGGAATTTCTCCTTTTGAAGCAATCACTGGCACCAGGCCACGTCTACTAGTTGATCTTGTTCCCCTTCCTGTAGAAGCAAGACCAAGCGCTAATGCGAACAGTTTTATTCGCCATATGCAGCAGGCTCATGAAGAAGTTCGACACCATATTTCAGCAAGCAATGATTCTTATAAAGAACATGTAGATAAGCACCGTCGTTTCGTTCAGTTTGACGAAGGAGACCTTGTCATGCTTCGTAATCGTCCTGAGCGCCTTCCGCCGAGTGCCAACAAAAAGCTGCACCCCCGCAACTCCGGACCATTCAAGATTCTCAAGAAAATTGGTCCTAATGCATGTGCTGGATTTACCACCAAATCTTGGATTCAATGCTACCTTCAATGTTGAAGATCTCACACTCTACAAGGGCCATGACCAAGACAGTCCGTCGGAAGAACATGAGATTCAACTACCACCCTCACTAGCCCCTGTAGCTCAAATTGTTAATGTGCTCGATGATCAGCTTGTCTCCACTAGACAAGGGGGATTTAATAAATTTCTTGTTCAAAGGAAGCATCGTCCTATCTCCGATGCCACGTGGATTACCACTACTGATTTTCGGCATCTTAATCCCGATCTTTACGAGCAATATCAGGCCATTCACTCGCCGGAGTCAAGTTTTTCCAAACCGGGCAGAGCTGATGCAGGCCGATCAAAGACCAACCCCAGGACCCGCAGGCTTGAGGGACCCGCTTGATGGGGTCCACATGATCCCTAACTTTGAGATCCCTATCAGTAGTTAGATAGTATCTATATTAGTAGCAAGGATGAAAATAGCGGTAGCGGATGGCGTAGCGGCCTGCCGCCAAAACGCTACGTAGCGGGCGATACGTAGCGTAGCGGCGCTACGTAGCTGCGTAGCGGTGCGATTTGGAAAAATTGTCAAAAAAATATGAAAAAATTCTAGAAAATCTAGAATATTGGAAAATGAGAGAAAATGTATTTTTTTTGCAAAAGTAACTAAGGTAAGGGGGCGTAGCGGTCCCCTCACTATATGAGGTCCTGTATCGCTGTATAAATAGAAAATAATAGTAATGATCATTTTTTTCACATGTGTTCATGTTGCTTGGTTATGCTAACTTAGAAACTAATGAAAGGCTCAAAAAAGAAAAAACTATATTATGAAATCGAGACTTAAGAGTACCTAGAGAAAAAAATACATCTACCAAAGGGGGTGTCTAATAGGATGTACTTAGAGAAAAACTCTCTGTATCGACTGTAATTCGGTGAGATCATGTGCTTTTTGGTGTTCTTTTAAACATAAAAGGGTAGAAGAGTTGTGTAAAAATGTTATTTGAAGAGAAGAAGAAAAGAAATAAGTCTTATTATGCATTTTAAAAAAAATTGAAAAGTAGGAATTTTTCTCACCCCGTAGCGGCCCCGTAGCGGGCTTGTAGCGGCCCCGTAGCGGACGTAGCAGCCGCTACGGGTGCGGCGGCCGATAAATCGGCCGTAGCGTAGCGGTGGCGGCCGCTACGGCCGATATAGCGGCCGCTACGCCGCTATTTTCATCCATGATTAGTAGTGTGATTAATATACTTGTTTCCTAAATTCTATTTTTGATTAGGTAACTTCTTATTTTAGAATGTCCAGGGTATTAAGAAACAATATTGTTACTCTTCATATATAACACGATTGTAAGGACATGCGATATTCTAATAAATCTGAGAAGCTTCGTTAGTTACTTTGAGTATTTTCTCCTAAGCATTCTTAGGGTTTGGGTCGGAAGACTCGATCTCACCGTTTGAGGTGTACATCTTCATCAACAAGTACTCCTCTTATCTTCCCTATTCTTCCTTCCTATCACAAGAGCTTTAGATCTACATCACCTTCTCCATTAGTCAACCATATATTTTTAGATCTAGGAGTTTCTTGTTGCCCAAGCCAAGATCCAACCGCTAGGTTTCTAGATGAATAACTAACCTCGAAACCATTAGATCCAGACCATCACCCACAAGATCCCATCATCCAACCATCAAAACCTCTATTCTCAGCCATTCAATTCACCTACAACCCATTTAATCCCAGCCACCAGCATTGGATCTTCAAGATCTAGTGGCTGAACCTTTAACCAGCCCTATTCGAACTCCCATCAGACCTAAAACAGCCCAACTGAACCAATCAGCCCCTTCAAATCCATCGGCCAAACCTGATCCATCATATATATATATATATATATATATGGCGGATTTTTCCATTACTTCACCATCACAACCCTTAATTCACTTCAATCCTATAAATCTGAAATTAACTAGGGCCTTGAACATGCTGTGGGGACACTAATTTCAGATTTGAATTTAACGCTTAGCCGCAAATTACACATTGTTCAATTAAACCCAAGTTGAGCCAAGCCATTTGTTCAAATCCTCGTGATGGGAACAAGCAACTCATGTGAATTGGCTATTCCCTAAGCAAGTGGGAGTTCTAACATCCATTAAGATCCTTACCTCTCACAACTAGAGGCGCATTTATTGTAGGACTTGTGACATTGTCTTGGTTCATTACAAATTACCCATTAATTTTCAATGCTAGATAATGTAGATGGTATGATTTATAATTCAGCATTAATTATTAATTTTCAGATTGATCTCATCATTCCATATTAGGCTAGAGTTCATCTTGTCCTTCATCACATTCCCTATGCTTTTCTTTTGGACAAAATGGTCTCCTTTACGCCCTTCGAGGTAACATCCTCACTAAGCATAATCTCCGTCGTCGCGGGGTGGTTCTAATCAACGCTTGTCCACTATCCCTATCGGTAGAGGAGACTGTGGATCATCTTTTGCTTAATTGCAGTTTCGCGCAAGCTATTTGGACTTCTACCCTGGATTGTTTTGGCTGTACCTGGGTCCTCCCTCGATCCATTTCGGAGCTCTTTGATGCTTGGAAGTTTGGATTTAAATCCAAGAGAGGAAGGCTTCTTTGGCATTCATCTTTTGTTGCCAACATTTGGGCAGTCTGGAAGGAGAGAAATAGGCGTTGCTTTGCAGATTGTTCTTCTCGTTCAGTAGTTGTTGCTACGAGAGCTAGATTCCTCGCTGCGTCTTGGGTCTCTGTGTTGCCAGAATTTTGGGGAGTGCCTATGGAGCTTATGCTGTTTAAATGGAAGGAAGTAGTATCATCTTAATCTTCCTGTTTTTTTTGGGGGCTTTAGGACTGTTTCGAAGTCTTCTTTTGCTTCTTTGGATGGTTTCCCTGGTCCCGTTGTATTTCTCTTTGCTTTTCAGTATACATCTTTTGTACTGTTTTGCTCTGATTAATACAATTCACCATTCAAAAAAAAAAAATGGTCTCCTTTTCTTACAACAATACAACAAAGAAAAAATGGCACTTATTCCCAATTCTTCGTGAGTTAATGACTTATAGGCTTTCACAGGCAAGCATAATGAAAATGCTATAATTCTATTTTAATAACATACTGTTTTACATTTTTCACTGAGAAAAGGTAAAATAGTCTTTAGGATTATTATTTTGCACATTTAGGTTTTGTTCTTTGCAAATTAGGAATCTCCTTTGTGGTATCAAAATAGTTTGAAAGCCAACAAAAATTTCAGTGAGAAATATCTCTTTTATTTTTATTTTTATTTTAGTTATATTTATAATCACCTGTAAAGGTTTCTTTAGGAACCACTTAAAAGTCAGAAATTAAGCATGTATGTGATGTTTTCTAGTATGCAGTTAAGTCAAGAATTATGCATGTGCTTTATTCAATTGTTAAGTTACAAATGGGCCCACCCTCTCTCTCTTAACCCCGTGCTTTGTAGAGAATGGTCTCTTGGCTACATTAACTACCTGAAATTTCCTTTAGGGTGCAGACTACTAAAAGATGGTAGATGTCAAAAGAAAGGCCCATACTAGAAACAGTGTCACCAGCGCTTAATCTTCCTCCAAATTTTTTTTATCGGTAATGGAAACCAACATTAAAGGAGTTGGAAAAATACACAGAGAAGAACAAAGTAAAGAAACAAAAAGGACTAAAGAAGAGAGAAGGTACAAGAGTACTGTAGCCTACTCAACACAAACTTACATAATAAAACCCTACCACGATGAAGCACGGACACAGATACGGGACATGGACACAATTCGATACAGATACGAGGATATGCCATTTCTCAAAAAAGTAGGATACGATACGTCGGGGATACATTGAAAATTTTTTTAATATTTTTTATATGACTATGCAATAAAAATCCAACATTGTTTCAATCAAAATAGCCATAAAATATGCACTTTCATTGATTTAATCATCATTAAACATTACATTCGATACTTTCAAGTTCAAAATCCAAGTTTCACCAACTACTACAGAAAACATAAGCATATAACCCAAAAAACAGACAATGCATCCACTTAAACTTCAATGGCCTGACCACCAGGTCAACCACCATCACCTCCATCACCATCTTCACGAAAGAGTCATTAGAGGGGAGAAAACCCTAGCATTCTCAGACACCATAGCTAGTCAACTCCGCTGAAGAAGCAGTAGAGAAAAAAGAAAAAAAAAAAAAAAAAAAAAAGAAGGAAAGAAAGAAGATATGAAATCATGAAAACCATAAGAAGAAAAGGCCCACCCATGTACACGTTTTGGGCCTAACTTCACAAAGGCCTATTATGCATTTGGTTTCTGGCCCTAACCTAAGCCTGATATTTTATTTATTTTATGTCCCAGATCTGGTCATTCATGACGAAGCGAAGAGAACACCTTGTTGTGACAGAGAGAGATAGATGTACTAGGACAGTGATGAAGAATTTGACGAACAGAAAAGAATTTGACACAAATCTCTGATATGATGATTTGGCTAGCCCCAGCTTTTGACAAAGGTGATGAATGCCACAGGCGGCGCGCAATGACCTGCAATGGGGAGGTGAGGTTGACTAGTGCAAGGTACTTTCTCTCTTTCTTTCTTTCTCTCTTTATTTTTTCACGTCTCTGCGTCTATCTCGACCTTTTTTTTCTTTTGATTATGGGGTTTCTGATCTCGGCTTGGGAAATAGGGTTTTTATTGGGGGTAACACACGTTTTCTCTTAAAACATGTCCCGCACGTGTCCCTCACGTGTCCCAAATTCAAAAAAAAAAAAAAACAAACCCGATACGATTTTTGCGTATCCCGGACGTATTACAGGCGTATCCATGTCCGATACGCTCGGGATACAGATTCATCCACCAAATTTACGTAACCATGCTGCTCAGCCCCACCATGGTGAAGTTCTCTCAGCCCCCTGTTAAGCTATAATGCATCGGCCATTGAATTTGCTAATCTAAACACTTAAAGGAATGCAACATTAATGTTGGTAGATAACTCCCGAATCTCATTAAAGAGAAACTGGAACTTCCAAGGATTAACCTTACGATTGGACACCCAAGCAACTGCATTTGAAGAATCACTCTCCGCAACAAGGACGCCATTGACAAATCTTGAGAAGTATCGAAGAGCTTCTAAAATTGCCAACACCTCTACTTCATTAGAATCACAAACACCCACAGACTATGAGAACATAGATAATACTTCACCCCTACTATTCCAAAGCACACCTCCAATTCCCGCAGGCCCGACTTTCCCCTCGCAACGCCATCGACGTTAAGTTTCAACACACCGGGGGGGGAGGGGTACCAATGGACATAAATCCTCATCTTAGAAGGACCACACCGGGACACCCCATACAAGCTTCCCAATTAATACCGATGCCATCAATGGAAAATTTGGAAAACTCCTTTCTAACGAATGCCCACCTCGCGATCCTCATAGCAATCAAGTTGGATAGAGAAGGTAAGGTACCCTCGAAGATACTATTGTTTCTCTCCTTCCAAATGAACCAAAAAAAGTAGAAGGAAGCATTCTCCAAAGAGAACGCCCACACCCAACAAAATAATCTTCCAACCAAGACTCTGCTACCTCCGTTATTTTTTTCGGACAAGTCCAAGCGACCCCACATATTCGTAAGAAGTGACCCCAAATACCAGTTGCCACCTCACAATGAAGAAAAACGTGGTTGACTAATTCCTTTTCCTTTCGACACATTACACAAATATTTGATATATTTGTCGTTGGCGGCCCTCTTTTTCTCAAATTGTCCGCCGTAGATACCTTTGCCTCAATTGCTAACCAACAAAATGCCTCCACCTTAGGAGGAACCAACCCTGACCAAATAAAAGAAGACAGTCTAGAAGGTTGGTTTCCTTTTTAAGGCTAAGACAAAGGCTTTCGCTGAGAATGCCCCGGAAGTAGAATGCTTCCAAATCCGAGAATCGTTGGAATTCTTGCACGCGCGCGCACACAAAAAAAAAAAACACACTTTAAAAAGAAGACTCAGTAACTCTGCATATTGAACGTCCTCCGAAGATCAAAGGTTCCTCCTAAAGGAAACACCCCACACAATGGAATCATCCTGCACCTCATAGCAATCACTAACAACTGCCTCCTAATTGGTCACCACTCTAAATATCCCATGAAATAACTCACACAAAGGACCTTCCCCCACCCAATCATCCAACCAAAATCTCACGTCCCTTCCATCCCCCACCACAAGCCCACCTCTTTGTGCAACACCTTTCCCATCACAGAAGACACATCCCCCACCGAAGCAATGCACCCCACAAACCAAATCTACGGTACCTAGGGCCAATATTAGGCCTCCAACCCCACTTGTCCACGCCATATTTAGCAGCAATGATCGGCCTCCAAAGCGCCTCTCTCTCCTCCCCAAACCTCCACCACCACTTAACCAAAAGTGCCCCATTCTTATTCTCCAAACTACCCAAACCCAAACCACCACACCTTTTTGGTTTAATCACCTCGCTCTACTTAATTAAATGAAATTTTCTTCTTCTCACCCCGACCCTCCCATAAAATATTCCTACGAATGCGATCCACTCTCTCCACAACAGCCTTCAGCATTTTGAAGAGTGACATATAGTAAACCGGGATATTAGTCAAAGCGCCTTTAATTATCATTGTCCTCCCTCTCAAAGATAAGTACTTTTTTCTTCCAAGCTGACATTTTTTTCTAAATTTTTCAATAACTAGATCCCACAAAGACGTAGATCTCGGCTTCGCACCAATAGGAAGACCCAAATCCACAATAGGAAGTTTTCCTGGTTGGCAATCAAGGCCGCCAAAGACTGAATGGTTTCTTCAGAACACCCAATACCCATCAACATACTCTTGGACAAATTGACCTTTAGACCTAAAACCGACTGGAAGCACCTCAAAATTCTTTTCTCCCCGTATTTTTTCACTTTGGTTTCCTAACACACCCTAAGCAATTGAAACATATGAAACAAATGGAAGTCAGATTGGATATTAAACCACGTCCTAAGAATAAATTCAAAGCTATTTCGGCAACCTACTTTAATGTTATGAGTCTCAGGAAGAACTAAGAGGCTCAATCCCATGAAAGCATGATACCCACAATGCTTTTACATTAATAACTGTTAAGAACCAAACCTATCACGTCCCCATATTAACAATAGGGTTAACGTGAGATTAAGAGTCAAATTAGAAACATATAAACCTGATTAGAAATTAATTTGACCTTCAATCATAGTCCACAAGATCGAAGTCCATGGTGAAGCGATCAAATCATTCATTTATAATATTAACAGAAGTCACTGTACATCATCAGAGTAAACTTATATAAACTTAATATTAAAGTTCACAAATTACTACAAAAGTTTACTTACAAAAGTCTATATATACAAATCTACAAACTGATAAAGTTCAAAAATAGGAGTGAGGCACTCTTGCGAAGTCATGACGACTCAGTTAACGTCATCTGCGTACCACTCATGTTCATCAGACCGATTTGTCTGAAATGTCTCCTCCTCCTCCTGGGCAAAGGTGGGTTCGGTACCTGTTTATCAAGCATAATACCATCAACCAAAAGAGCCGGCAGGTAGACATACATAATTTGTAACAAATTTGTATTTGAAAGCAATTAAAATCAGAAACTCTCAATTCCAACTACCATTCACATCGGCTTTTCAACAAACGTCAGCCTTTAATGCAGAAATCCTCCTTGTAATCATCTTCTTCTTCTCTCCTACAAACTCCACAAAATTCTCTTCAACCTTCAACTCTATGGTTTTGTTAAAGCAGTCCATAACTACATGATAACTGGATAGCCAATCCATCCCCAAGATCACATCGAAATCGGTCATTGGCAAAATTATCAAACTAGCCAATAACGCGAAATCACTAATCTTAATCCTATGCTGCGGAGTATACTCTTCACATCTAATATGCTTTCCCACGGGGGTACTAACAAGAACTACAACATGTAAACTTTCTACCATCTCCCCACCCAAACGACTAGCAAACATGGGGAAAATATAGGAATGACTAGATCCTGGATCAAATAAAACCTTAGCTTCTACATTAGAAACATAAATCATACCTTCAACCACCTCTGCTGAAGCTTCTGCATACTGCCTATCCATCGCATAGACTTGACCCGACTGCCGAGATCTCTGCTGCTCCCTCTGCATTCGTCCTCTAGGTCTAGAGAGTCCTCTCTGAGATGGAGCTATCTGTCTGTAATGCTGTTGTTGTGGTGGTAAAGGTGGTCTGAACTGCTGCAGAGGTGCTGATGCTCTAAACTGAGATCTAGGCTGTGCCTGATAAGGTCGCTGAGGCCTACTCTGTGGTGCAACTAGCCTCGAAGACTGGAGTGGAGGTACAACTGCTGTGGATGGGGCCTGAGAATAGGAGGACTGACTCCCTTTGGAAAAAGAACAATCAGCTGCCTTATGTCCCATATTACCACACTTAAAACAAGCACCTATATTACCACACTTAAAACAAGCACCTGTCATCCATCTACACTCTGAAGTAAAGTGACCTTTTCCACAGCGTTCACACAGCTGCTGTTGTGACGACATAGCACCAAATCTATGCTTCTTAGCTTGAGATTGCTGAACAAAAGACCTCTGAGATACTTGTGGTTGAAATTGTGCTTGTGGAGCTTGATATGCTTCATACAATGAAGGATCATGGCACCTCTTCAATGCCTCTTTGGCCGCGGAGGCATCTTTCACAACTCCTACATATGTGCTCTTATGATCCCTAAAAATCTGTAGAAAAATATCCGGACGAAGACCTTGCAAAAATCTTCTCACCCTCTTAGACTCGGGTGTAACCAACTTAAGTGGATATCGAGAAAGCTTCGTAAATTCCTAATCATAATCATGCACTGTCATATCTCCTTGTCTCAAATTCTCAAACTCCTCCATCTTTTGATCCCGGATATGATCTGGAATAAACTTGGTATTAAACTCCTCAACAAGAGTAGTGCATGCAGCATCTTCTGCAATAGTATTATAATTAGATTTCACTGTAGTCCACCATCTTTCAGCTACTTCTCGAAACATGTAAGTTGTAAGCTGCACTCTCTCCTTCTTGGTACTTTGAAATACATCAAATATCTTCTCCATTTGATTAATAAACTCATCTGCTCCCATTGGATCCTCACTTCCATAAAATTCAGGTGGATTTCTCCTCTTAAATTTCTCAAAACTATCATTTGGATCCTTCTCCTTAGGTGCCATTACAACTTGTATAGGCTGAGTAGTCTTCTGCATAACTGATAACATTTGTGCCTGGAAGGTAGCCTGATCCTCCCTTTGCTTAGCTATTTCTGCAGTTCTTTGTTTCCTCTCCTTAACTCTGCTCTCCTGTGACTGAGCAAAATTGAGTATGAATTGCTGTAATCTCTCTTCTGTAGACTGAGGTGGGGTATGGGTTTCATCAGCACTACTGCTAGGAGCCTAAGGATATTTATCTTCCATAATCTATAAAATCAAAATTAAAAGACAATATAGAATCTTATATAACCATTTCTAACAACACAAGGCTATAGAATCCATACAAATGTAGTATAGAAACTATCTAACGATTCGTAGACTCACACACGTCCTATTGTTTTTAGTCAATTTTATTTCTAAAAAGAAGCCTGCTCTGATACCTTCTGTCATGTCCCCATATTAACAATAGGGTTAACGTGAGATTAAGAGTCAAATTAGAAACATACAAATCTTATTAGAAATTAATTTGACCCTCAATCATAGTCCACGAGATCGAAGTCCGTGGTGAGGTGATAAAATCGTTCATTTATAATATTAACAGAAGTCACTGTACATCATCAGAGTAAACCTGTATAAACTTAATATTAAAGTTCACAAATTACTACAAAAGGTTAATTACAAAAGTCTATATATACAAATCTACAAACTGATAAAGTTCAAAACTAGGAGTGAGGCACTCTTGCGCGGTCATGACGACTCAGTTAACGTCATCTACGTACCACTCGTGTTCATCAGACTGATCTGTCTGAAACGCCTCCTCCTCCTCCTCCTCATGGGTAAAGGTGGGTTCGGTAGCTGTTTATCAAGCATAATTCCATCAACCAAAAGAGCCAGCAGGTAGTAGGGGTGTACATGGATCGGATTGGTGCGGATTAGGCCAAATCCGTCACCAATCTGTTACCAACAGATTGATGGATTTGGAATCCATCACCAATCCGTGGCTGTTAAAAACCAATCCGATCCGATCCGTGGAGGATCGGATCGGATTAGTTTAATCCGTTCAATCCGTTGAATCTAATGTTAAAAAACGAGATCAAACATGTTGTAAAGAGTTTCAACATTCAAGCTAACAATCCACAAAAAAATACAAATTACAAATACGTTTTTTTGTTCCAAAAGTTAACCAATTGATCAATACAAAGAGCTGTTTTTTTCTACATTACAACCAAAAGAGATCTAATCAACAAATAAAGCCAAACATGTTGTTAAATTCATAAAAATCACACTCCATCTATTGAAACCTTGAACTCTTACATTTTGACCCCTGAAAAAAAAATTTCTTTTATATTTAGACCTCTTAACTTATATTTAGACCTCATAAGGTTTTTTTTATTTATATTTAACGTCAATGGATCGGATCGGATTGAATCCGCGAATTGAGGGTGAAATCCGTCACTAATGGATTACAAGATTTTCAATCCGTCACCAATCCATTTACCTTCGGTTCAGTTAAAAATTCGTGGATCGGATCGGTTTTACGGATCGGCGGATTTTTTGTGCACTCCTAGCAGGCAAACATACATAATTTGTAACAGATATGTATTTGAAAGCAATTAAAATCAGAAACTCTCAATTCCATATCAAATCAAATTTCATAAGTACCAAAGAAATCATTATTTCATATTATAAAATACACCACTTAGGCCTTTACCATAACAATATGCCATGGCAATTCGGGTCCTTACCCTGTCCATAATTTCTTTTGTCCACCAAATATTTTCCGGGTATCTGACCCTATTCATATATTCTTTTCTAGATTTTTCGGGAATCTGTAACCTATTCATAATTTCTTTTCACAGTGATCAACCATTCTCAGATTTTCACAGGAATCTGACCCTATTCATATCAAACTGCGCAGACGTCATAATTCATATGTGGATTTAGCTCAGTGGTGTTCATTCATATAGACAGAAATGCATACTTAAAATCAAATAAAAAGAGAAATCAAAATTTACTTTAAATCTGTGATAAATCCTCTAATATAGTTTCAAGGGTAGCATAAAGGTCATAAAATCTAAGGAAAAGATCCCAGTTTTCAAGAGATAACAGGTAAAATAGAATCAATATTCGGTTAACCGAGGAGTTGACCGACAAGGTGGCCAACTTCACAAAAGTCGTCAAATTTCATGCTCTGTAGTTTCGGAACCGACAGGGAACCTAATGCAGTTCGGTTAACTGACATCCTAAGTTCGGTTAACCGAACTCATTCCAAAAACTGAAATCTGAAGCTCGACAGAGCTTCGATTACAAGGAGTTTTTCCCTCTCATTCACCTGCACCTGAAACAAATATTTCATAGGGCCAAGCCCTCTTCATTTGTGCTAGACAACCTCCTCATTCAACCCATTCTATCATTCATTCCACCAATTTATCAAATTCATTCTTTCATTTCATTAAACCTAAAACCCATTTCATTAAAAAAAAAAAAAAAATCAATTGAATTCTAAATGACAAAACATAAAATTATAAACTGAATTTCTAAGTTAAAACATGCATATCAATTCCAAGAAATGTATTGCTACTTGCCTTCCTATAGGGAATTCCAAAAACTCAAACCCTAGCTCCAAATTCCTCAAAACCTATGAAGTAGAAACAAACCCACCCAATTAACAGCACAAATCCACTAAAAGGAAGCTAAACAACTCATCTATAACCTTAGAATAAAAAATCCCAAACAAATCCTAACCTAATCAAGAAGAAGCTCTTACCTATAGATGAAAAGTCGGTGCAATTCAAAGAAACTTAGATGTAAAGAAAGCCTAGACTCCACGGAAGATGATGGTGAAGATAATTTGAGAAGATGATGGCTTCTTGGATGAGTAAATGGCAAGATTTGCCAAGGAGAAAATGAAAAAGAAAGAAGAAAAGGGAGAGAGATGAAGTTTTGTTGATGAAAATGAAATGGGTAAAGTAACCCATTGTTGGATATACATGAGCTTAAATGGAAATTACGTATGAAACCCACATATAAATGAAAATCTCTATTTGAGTTAATTTATGGTTTGAGTCCCATTTTGATGATGATCTAGGGTTCAATTCAAGATGAAATAGAAGAAAAGGATGAATGAAATTAAAACATCTGCTCAATGACACTAAAATCTCTAAAATCTAAAATTACAAAAAACTCCCTCAAACAATCCTAAATTGCACACTAACCCCCTACTATGGTGTAACGAACTCAAATCTCAACGAAACTACGCACACACGTTTCTAATATTAATTCGGATTTATTTGGCTCTTAAACGAACTTAATTGACTAACAATGCAATCAACTAGGCTAATTACACACTTAGAGTTCCCGGACTTTACAAAACGCATGTAAGGTTTCCCTTAAAGCAGTTTCAAAATAAATAAATAAATAAAAGGTTTCAGCAATCAGCATTTATAGGAAGAACCCATTGAAAGGCCCAATCTCTATGCAATTTAAAACATCATAAGCAAATCACACTTTGATTTGCCTTAAAGCAGTAACAGGAAAGTCCAATTTCATCATACAAAGGAAGAGTCAATTAGCTTAACCAGAGAAAACGTGAAAAGATTCAAAAGAATTAGTCCTTCACTGTATATTTGAACTTCTTTAGAGCAAAACCCATTTGGGGTTTTCCTTAAATAAGTGATAAAAATAATATGGTTTCAACATAACATCCATTGAAAGAATTCATGAGTTTTATAAAAATAAAATAAAAAACCAAAGGTTCATCATTTGTACATCTTTCTACCATAAACAACAAAACCCATTCGATATTTGGTCTTAAAACAGCAGCAGAAGAATATAATTTAACCACAAATAGATGTGAAAGCATTCAACCTACTTCATCTTTTGACAATACCCATTTGAGAGATAGAGATAGAGATAGAGAAGTGACCTGCCACATGTTACGAGGGTTCATGTCTTCATCAGACTCTTCGACTTTGAGCTTCA
This sequence comes from Persea americana, assembly GCA_029852735.1. Classification (NCBI taxonomy): domain Eukaryota; kingdom Viridiplantae; phylum Streptophyta; class Magnoliopsida; order Laurales; family Lauraceae; genus Persea; species Persea americana. The sequence continues at coordinate 45,376,593 of CM056813.1, forward strand.
ACGAAGGATAGTCTTGGCGAGAGACTGGGAGGGTGACGGAAGTAGGCCCCTGTTTTCCCGCTTCATCTTCTGTTGTCAATTGCTCTTTCGCCATTTCTGCAATCTGTGTCTAATCTCTTCTTCTCTCGAGAAATAAAGGGGCGGCGATATAGATACTCGCGGAACACGGTGCCTTTCTTCGGAATAGCAATCGGGCTATCCCTAGTAGGTGGCCCACTTTAGTCATGGATCATCGTTCATTCACGTCCGAGGACGGATTGGAAGTTGGGACCCAAAAGGTGAGGGGAAAGTGGGTCCACACAATGATAACCTCCAATGATATATCCTCAGATTTCACTTCAATAGGAGTTAGATCAACTATCAAATTGAGCGCATGACAAATGATAACTTGCAAGGGTATTTATGGGCCGGGCTAATGAATATCCATGCCTGACCCGGCTTTTAAAAGGTTTGTCCAAGCCCGGCCCAGGCCTGAAACGTGCTCTAAGGAGATGGCCCGAGCAGGGCTCAAGATTTATATATGTAATTAAAAAAGAGAGCAAAATTACAGTGTTAAGTGTAGTTCAAGTGGTTTGAACTTGACCATTAAGGTGAAAGGCCATTGTTGGAAACAGAGGTCCCAAGCCCGGCCCAAATTAGGCTGGACCCGGGCCAGACTCGAGCCCACCATTCCATGAACACCCCTAATAGCTTGATTAGCATAGACTTGTGTATTACTAATCCTATATGTCATTCCCATTGTCAAGCATATGCTCTATTTGACGATGGGACACACTCCAGCTAAAGTGAGATTTGCGAATATCTCATTTGAGAGGATGTCATTCATCTTGAATGATTCGAATTATCATTATGTGAGCCCAAATTAGAGTTCTGGACATCTATTACTTGGGAACATGGGATGCGTGTACCACAATACCACAAGGGATCCAGATGCATGGGGAGGGTTCTAGGTAGGCATGTAAAGTTGGTCTCTTGTCATGACAACCCGACTTGCTTCTCGGGCCAACCCATGCAAGGGCTGGACTATGCTGTCTGTGTCCAAGTTGGTAGGGGCTTAACCCACACACGCCCTTAAGCACAAGCCTAGATATGCCAAGTCATCCACGACTCGGGCAGGTTTGGTATGGGCCGTGGCAGTCTATGGGCCTTCTTTTTTTAATATTTGTTTAAAAAATTGATGTTTTCATTGGAACTTTGAAGTCATTTGTATTGATCAATCTTCAAATCCCTAAGCCATAAGTAGGTCTTTTAAATGCGTTTACTGTTCCACCAACATCCATAGGTTTACCTACCCTCCAAAATAAATAGCCCACTTATCCTTGTTAGGATGGGCCGGGTTGGTCCGCTTGCTGGGGCAAGGCATGACACATTGACCCAGCATGTTGGGCCTGGGCGGCCTAGCCCAATTTATAGCCCTAGTTCTGGGAAACCACTGAAAAGGCGTGTAACATGGGTTAGGAATGACTTGGGCTTTGCTCCAACACATGTGCAAACGTTTGCAAAAACTGTCACGCCCTGCGACCCGTGTGCCTCGTATCCCGGGGCATGAGTGTCAAGTATCATAATAAACAAATAAATCAAATAAAGTGGACAACTTAAAATCCACATATTTTTAGAGGTGGGAGAAATAGTACGTTTCTGTTTCAAATGTGAGATTTACAATATGTTTTTCAGTTGAATTAATACAAATCGAGAATCCAAGAAGGCTATCCCAAGTGCACCAAAAGAGTAAAGTAAGGTAGATGCGTGGCTCTCGAATGCACTGACAGAACACTCCAAAGTCACATCAACTTCACATCCATCTAAATATCCCTGCAAATCCTACACTAAAGTGTTACCCTCGCACTAGCGGTCTGCGGCCTAGAACCTACGAGCACCAAGAGCAGGGTTAGGCCTAAAAGGCCAAGCAAGTATACATGGGTAAATAACATGACATCTATACAATAATAACTATATACTCATGTGTGTGTATGTGTGTGTGTGTATATATACATATATATGGGACGGTCCTTATGGTTTACCGTGCGGATCGCCTATTGGGGCCCACCATGAGACCCCACTGGTCATGGGACAAGGGGAACTGAAAGATCCAAGTGGGGCCAACTTACATATCAAATTTGAAGTCAATCTAATACCTCTAACCCTTTCATCCATGGTCCACAAGTTTAATAGCTTTATATCAAAGAAGAAAAATTGACCCTCAATCCAACGGTCTAGTTCATCCAAATCCATGAAAATTTATGGGATTCAATGCCTATAAAGGGGTTATGAATGAGTGGTCAATTTGGATGGGTCATAAAGTGTGCCCAGTAGGCATTCCAAACGGTGCGGACTGTAATGACGGTCCTTACGGTTTACTATGCGGACCACCTATTGGGGCCCACTATGAGACTCCACTGGTCATGAGACAAGGGGGACTGAAAGATCCAAGTGGGGCCACCTTCCATATCAAATTTGAAGTCAATCTAATACCTCTAACCCCTTCATCCATGGTCCACAAGTTTAATAGCTTTATATCAAAGAAGAAAAATTGACTCTCAATCCAACGGTCTAGTTCATTTGAATCTATGCAAATTCATGGGATTCAATGCCTATAAGGGGGTTATGAATGAGTGGTCAATTTGGATGGGTCATAAAGTGGGCCCCAGTGGGCATTCCGAACGGTGTGGACCGTAACACATGCTTAGGATAAAATTTTTATAGAGCAAGGCTCTCCTAAGCTCGAACTTAGGATAAAATTTTGTAAGCTCATGCTTGTGGGGCCCACCTTTGATCAATCCAAATGAACCAAACACATGAACCTCCTAAATTTTACATGTCCACCAACTTTCGGTCAAATCTGAATTATCTGGACCGTTGGATCGACTATGTATCGATCCGAATGAACCGTTGACCATTAAATGTTTGGGCCCATATGGAGATAATAGAAATCATTGTTGGAGCTGATTTTTTGCAGAGAGAAGGATCTCAGGGAGTCCTTAAAATCCCCCCTTCCCCATGTGGGTCCCCAGGTGGGCCCCACCACAAACTTACCTTATACTAAGCTTGAGCTTAGGAGAGCTGGCCCACATATATATATATATATATATATATATGTGGGCCAGCTCTCCTAAGCTCAAGCTTAGTATAAGGTAAGTTTGTGGTGGGGCCCACCTGGGGACCCACATGGGGATGGGGATGGAAGGAATTTCAGGGACTCCATTGGATCTGCATCTCTGCAAAAAATCAGCCCCAACCATGATTTCTAACATCTTCATATGGGCTCAAAAGTTTAATGGTCAATAGTACATTCGGATCTATACATAGTCGATCCAACAGTCCAGTAAATTCGGATCTGACCAAAAGTTGGTGGACATGTGCAATTTAGGAGGATCATGTGTTTGGTCCATTTGGATGGACCAAAGGTGGGCTCCACAAGCATGAGCTCACAAAATTTTTATTCTAAGCTTGAGCTTAGGAGAGCTTTACCTATACTTGCAAGGAAAAAGTAACTCATATAATATTAGTAGATATGCCAATAAAGTAAAGGATGGAATCCAGTACAAATATTCAACAATAAACATCATTAATCTAAATATAGGGAACAAAGATAGCAAACAATATGAGGGAAGTCTTGTCCCTAAGGCCAAAGCCATCACAACACCCACAATCCAACACCTAGTGTGCCCATCCAAACCTAGTAATCCAATGTCGAGACGTGCACATAGCTTATATACGTTACATACCCAATCCAACCTAGCAACCAAACATCTAGACAAACCCATATATACTGCGCATGTTATTAAACCAAACAAACATATGTGGGCAAGGTAACATACACACCAGAACTTCACGACATAATACATGATATAACCAATCTCATAATATGCACATCGAACGGTGTTGTATAACACGGTATATAACAAACAAAGTAAACGGACTGGACACACTCACATCAATCCGTATCCAACATCATAATCACTCCACACCACCACAACCACACATCATAATCAAGTGCACATTGTGAGGCCTTACCCCTTGTGGGCCCTCAATTTGATTTGAATAATTATAAATATAATATTAGTTATCTTAATATGCTATTTAATAGGGTATGGTAGACTTGTTTAATACTTTCCTAAGTCTTAGGATTAGGTCCTAGTATATTCCTTTATAGATTTAGAGTGGTTATTATAAATTGATTAAGATTTAGTTAGGATAGGCCCTAGCTAGCAATTTAGTTTTAATAGAAGGGGTGTTGTATTAGAGAAGCCTCTAGAATTCCTAAGATTGACTAGTTTACCTATACCCTCATTCCCAATTCCATTTAAACCTTAAGGGCTTTTTAGTAACCAACAACCAACCCTAACCTATATATACACTACTATTGCAATGAAATGAAACCTAGCCCTAATTCACTCTCATTTCACTCTCATCTTCTCTACCTCTCTCCCTAAGAAACCCTAATTCCCAATCCCAGCAACAAGGAGGAGTAGGAGATCATCCCCAATTGTATCATCAGCCCAACATTAGGAGCTTGGATCTTTCTTTTATACTCAATTTCCATTTCTATTGATCTAAGGCAAGTACCCTATGCTAGACAGCTTAGAATGCATGTTTTCTTTCTCTTGAATATGCAATTCCAATTCAATTGAGGCAGATATGTTAGATCTATCAATTGAGCTTGTCTTTTAGATTTTTGGCCATTTGATGGATGAGTTTACCTCATTTGCAAGATCAATGGCCCAAGGATGGATGTGGGAGGTGTATTGAAGTGTTTTTATGATTTTATATGTTTGTGTGATGAATGGTGTGGATTGGAGGATGTTTGATTGGAAATTGGATTAGAGAGGAAAAATCTAGAAAACTGTTTGTTGCAAGCGCGTGTACGCGATCAACCTGCCTGCAGTGGGGTCTACTGGAGACGCTGGAATGGAAGGAAAACCAAGTCTCAGTTAATTTATGAAATAAACTCAGTTCAGTGTACCCGATAGACCGGGCCCTGTTTCGGGTCGACCGGATACACAGGAAAACTTAGGTGTTAGCTGAGACATGGATTTTCATCTCAGACCCAAGAGTCAGTGTGCGCGGTCGACCGGTCCCTATGCCAGGTTGACCGGGGACAAAGGAATTCTTGGAAAATGCTAAAAACTGGAAATTTCCTTTATTCCAGAATTCCAATGCGTGCGGTCGACCGCCTAGGCCAGGAGGTCGATCGGACACACTGAAGATTCTGGAATCAAGCAGATGCATGCCAGATGACTGTTCACTAGCCCCAGTGTGTGGGGTCGACCGCCTAGGCCAGGGGATCGACCGGGCATACTATGTATAGTGACTTTTTCCATATTTTAGTTTCTGAGATTGTGATCGATTGTAGGGCCCATTGATCATCCAAATAGACCTCCATTGATGTGTCAAGCACGAGTCAATGGTCTGGCTTAACCTTGACTCGTGGGGACCACCAAGTAGGTTTTAGGAATTAGAATTGTCAGTGATTCAACCCTTAAACGTAGTTAAGGATGCCCATAACTTTAGAAGCACCAAACATCACATCTTTTAGCATTTTAGACTGCAGTTAGGGATCCAATTATCTGACGTGACCCTGAACCTGATTGTGGACCATTACCTAGGTTGGACCCTTGCCTTATTCCATTTGATTCTATCGCTTGGAGGTTAATATACATTGTACTTCTCTCATGTCCTTGTTATTGTTATAAACCTGTTAATTAAATGAAAGTTGGATGACCTAAACCAAGGATTACGCAGTGGTGACCCGGTGATGTAATCGGTGATAAGTGACCCATATCTGTGGCTAAGCGGGCCCTCATACAGCCTAAATTGGGTGTGTGGTACTTTAGAATGGAGAGGTCAGTTATGATGAATTGATGACTCATTATGAATGAGTATAGATTGGATACTTGTGGATTGAACATGGATATTGTACTTATATTGTTTTAGGCCATGGTTTGATGGGCCTCGGTATGGATCCAATGATTGGACTTGGACTTGGATTTGGACTGTGTTCCATGGTATTGAACATGAACCTCTTAGAGACTTGGTTAGGACCTTGCTCGCGCAAGGCAAGCCTAGACTGACACAGACCTGTATTTGTTTCCCCAGGTTGGCACTAAACATTCACTCAGTTTATCTAAGCTCAGCCTGTTGACTGATCATCACTGGTAGGAGCTATATTTGGTTATGACTAGAGCTATCATAATGAGCTATAGCTAGACGGACGATGCGATACCGGGTCCGGTCTAATGTGATAAAGGGGTGTGATCAGAGCGATAAAAGGGTGTGATCAGTGTTATGTATAAATTGTTATTAGCAGTGTTGTTATCCCTTGCATGGTTACTTTACTTTTCCCTGCCGCGGCTGTTTACAGTATGAGAGGGCCGCGGCATAATATCCCGTGGTATCTAGCTCGTGTGAATGTGCCATATTGATATATGTTAGATTAGATTACTTATATTTCTGATTCTAAAATGTTATTTACTGCTCAATTGCCTAGCTTATGTTTCATTGTTATTCTTATGCTTAAATGATTGTCTCTATTCTCTTTGATGCATACATCCTGTGTTATCTGTATATGGTGCCTTGCCAGATCCTTGGATCTGTCCCGTCTTTGGTACTTAGGTCTTGACTATGACCCCGCGGGTGATGCGTACATCAAGGCGCCTATAGCCGGCGATTTCGAGTGGGGACCGGTTGACCAGGTGGTTGAGCAAAAGGGCGGAGTGCCCGCACAGGGTGGTTGAGTGCAGTTTGTTTTGGGTTTTGAGTGGAGATGTAGTGAGCGGGAATAGATTGTTATGTATAAACTTGATATCCGCACTTTGAGATTTTGTTAGACTTCAGCCTTGCTTTACTTGATTCATTTTATATGATACATATATGCTTCCGCTATCTTTTCTCATGCTTTCGCAATTTAACTGTTGAATATCTTATTGTTCAAAATTTTTTAAAACTTTGACCTTACTGCGGACTACAATCTTGGAAGTTTTCGGATTTTCCAGGAAGTAGGGCGCCAAATTCGGGTACCTTGGCGGTAACTTCAGTATTCGGAATTGGGGCGTTACACACATTATCACCCAATATACTCATAACATACTTATCTTCACATTAAAATGCGCACCATAATCAAACTCAGGTCTGGTCCAACCCAGAACCCTACTATCCAAATTTTCGAATATCCAAACTTGGTGTCCTGCAATACCTACCGCACCCAGCGCCCGCATGCTGGTTGTCTCAGTAACCGATGATATCTACTGTGCACAAAGCAAAATAATTATATACCCACATAATGCGGTGGCACAATCATATAATACAAAAGACATAACTTACTATTCATTTAGAGTGGGAAGTGTGTAAGTATATATATGTGTCAAGCATTTTACTTAACAAGGCCCATTGTTACACTACACCTAGGTCCTTATGTAGATATCATCGTACAAGCGCAGTACCGACTAAGGTTATGATCCCCATAGAGCCCATGGTGCTTATATGATTTCTTGTTGCTTCTGAAGGTAGTCGACACCTAGAGCTCCATAACGATGTACCCTTAGCTAGCATTACCCTATACTTGCCTCATGGGTGTCCAGCAGTCCTAACAGACGAGGCACAATCATAAGTTAAGGGTGCTCAACGCCTAACAGTAATAGAGAAGCGTAAAGGTCCACTAAGGCCCTAGGTCAAGGGTCATGCAAAGGCACCAGTACAGTTAAGGTTTTGGGTCCAAGATTTAGTGAACAGTAGATGGGCCAACACACAACTCCTACTTGCTAATAGAGCTTCCCACACCTAACTATAAAGTGGGATGGTTCATACACTAAATGCCTTAGGGTCCAAGAGTGAGTAGGTATATGGGTCCAGGTCCGATGAAGTGTCACATAGTGTAAGTCTTCTACAACCCTAATGCTAGTCCTAGGTTATCATCTGCCCTCTTTGGATGGACATTATACTATTCAACACGATAATCATAGTGGGTCCTGAATAGGGGTGGAGCCAGGATTTCATCTCGGGGGGGGGGGGGGGGGGGGGTGGGTGGGGTGTGGGTGGGGGCAAAACTTGAATAAATTTTTAATTCACCAATTTTTATAACTATCATATTTTGAAGTTTTCTTTCGACATAGTTGTAAGTTCAAGTATAAAAAATATATACGATTCAAGACTAAATCTTACATGAAAATTAAAACTGGTATCTATTTAGTCTTAACAACATATAAGCAAAAAAAAGTTGTAAAATAATTGTTTCTTAGTACATTTCAAATCAATCATCTATCAAAATGGAACTTGACGTTCTTTCAAATCTTGGAAATCATCTATGATTGATTCTGTGCTAAGCTTCTCAGCAATTTCTTTTTCAATGTACACAATCAAAGAGTCAGAGAGAAAATCATCTTCCATTTTGCTGCGAAGCCTAGTTTTGACAATATTCATGGCTGAAAATGATCGTTCAGTAGTTGCAGTAAAAACTGGAAGAGTAAGCATAAGTTCAATCACTCTAAAAACAAGTTGGTAGACTGTTGATCTTCTAGTCTTTACCAACCATGGACACAGGGCAGAAACATTTGACAATTTTTTAAAGTCTGATCCGTTACAGTGGTTAGAGTTTTTTTACTTTCCTTTGCACCCAAAATGGACACTCTTCAATCATCCTTCCCTTTTTTTATCTTTTTCTCCAACTGCTATCCACTAAGGATCGGAAATCATACAAAAAAGAGGTGAAATATGCACTCTGTTTACCCAATCTATCTTCAAACTCTTTAACTTCCAGCTGTTAATTAACACAAAACTACCGGGAGAGGAAATATTTAATATGTATTCTTACCATGAAAACTCTCCAAGTTAAACAAAGCGCATTAATATTATTCCTTCTCCATAAAGCAACCTAAACCACATTATCATTAACCATGCATTGTGTCATCCTCTCATAAAACCTAATACACCAATAAGTCCCAAGTAAAATGGAGGGCCCAACCAAATGCAAGCATTCAAGTAAACTATATTATTGCCTGGTGTGTGCACTTCCGGAAGAAAAATATTCTGATATTAGATATTAATATTAATGTAGTCACAGAGAGGAATAAAGAGGAGCAGAAAGTGGGTGTGGATGTCGGTCTGGAATTTTTTCTGAGATGGGTTTTTGATATATGAGGTGGTTTGTGGAGATGGTGACTAGGTGAGGTCCAGTTTGTTGTGAACTTGAATTGGAGTCTTGATTTGTAGTAGTTTCAGATTGGTGTTTTGTGGTGTTTTCTGAAGTCGGTTTTTGTGATGGGTTTTGGAGATGTGAGAGGGTGAGGTTCGGTCTATTGTATTGGGCTTTATTGTCTTGATTTGTAACAAGTGCAGAGAGGGGTTCTGCGGTGTTTTCTAATGTGGGTTTTTCTTTTTTTTCATTTTTGAGGTCTTTTGGAGGTGTTGAGGGGGTGAAGTTAGGTTTGTTTTGGGTTTTGTGGGTTTAAATTGCATATAAATGGCCCTAATTTGGACCATACACAGATAAACCCACCATTCAAATTCCTGTAAATGCCAACAAAGTCAAGGTAAAACAGGAAAAATCACAACCCTGAGCAGTGGACACCATGCATAAGAACCATCAATAAAACAAAAAGACCCCAATCATTCACAGACAAACCCATCCAACAAAACTTTGCAAATTCTAACAAAACCGAGGGGAAAATAAATACCAATACGGATAGAACTAGGAGTTGGGGTACCAAGAACTGATCTTTTCCACTCAAATACCACACCCTTGAATGCACATCCAACACAACTCTATAGAAATTTAAAAGAGAAAAAAACAACCATAGAGAAAATGAAGAAATGGGTACCTGGGTAATTCTCTCTATCTCTCGGTCTCTGACTCTCTATAGTCTGGAATGAAATGAAATGGGTCCTTTTTCTTCATATGAACCGACATTTTGGAGGAGGATGACAGTCGACCACTTCTTCTTCTTCTTCTTCTTCACTCTCTCTATATCTTGTTCTCTGCTGCCTGCTGGAATGAAATGAAAATAAGATTTGAGAAGATTTAGGGCAACTATGCAAGGGACTTTTATATTTTAGAAATTTCGATCTGCCCCCTCCTTTTATTTTAATTTTCTTTATGCTTCAAAATCCGCGGGGGGGGGGGGGGGGGGGGGGGGGGGTGGGGTGGGTTGTGCAGGGCCCCCCCAGGCCCTACTGTAGCTCCGCCCCTGGTCCTGAATATCATCTACACAAACCTTAATCCTATAATGACCAAGAGTATTCGCAACCCACGATCACCACCCCCCTTTGACATGGTTGGTCTCTCATGCATTAGTACAAACACTTGTTAGGCAATAGCTAAGCTCAATTTCCCATTAATTATAGCTCCCATAATTGTAGGCCATTAGCTAAGACTAAGGTCATCTCATGTTGGGTTTCCAACACGCTTAATGAAATGGGTTTCCATTACAATGATCTTAACAACATTTAGGTAGCAAAAATAAAAGAATTAATAGTGCATTAACATCTATGCCAAATGAAGCACAATTCATCTTGGGTGAAAATCCAATTAATCACCTAGCAAATGACATAAACTAGAGCCAACCATGCCTCACCCATATGCACCACAAAACGCCCAAATTTACTTGCATAAAAGATCAAGGCTAAAGGTCCAGTTTAACATATGCATCAAACTCCATAACAAGCTCTAACCACATATTTCATACCTTTGAACATTATAGTCTGACATACAATATTATAGATGAAACATGATTTAATATGATTATTTCCCATCAATAGAAAAATAGAGAATTTAATAATGATATTAAGGCCTAACACAAGCATTTAAGATGGTTTAACAAATAATACATTCATAAATCACATAATCTCAATTTGTATAAATACATGAAAAGGAATTCACACATATCTACTTGCCTTATGTTAGAAATCAACTGAAGAAGCTATCCAAGCCCTTTATTGAGATCAACCCACATCCTACACATAAAATCCCAAAAATCTATAACCTAGGGTACCAAGAATTGGGGAAAACCAGAGAAGAGTTGGGGTTAGACACATGAATGTCTCTAATGAGGCTAAGAGGAAAGGAAATGAGCTAGGGAGACTCACCTATCCTAATTTGAAGCTTGGGAGTGATGGAGAGGGCTGCTCTTGCATCATTGTGGTCGCCGGCCGTGTGAAAAGGAAGGTGGAGGTGGAGGTGATGGTAGTAGTGAGGCTGATGAGAGGAGGCTTGGTGGTGGGTGGTCGTTGGCAAGGAGGAATGGAGGGGAGAAAGAGTAAGAAAAAAGAGAAGAGAGAAGAAAATGAAGAAGAATAGGAGGCTACTTTGATGGGAACCAAGCAAAGATAAAGAGATGGGGTTAGAGCATCTCCAATAGAGATGCCAAATTTATTTTAGTGGCTGATGTAGAAAATTGACCATTTGAAACTTGACATCTCTATTGGAGGCAACTACACCCCATATGCCAAATCTAATATTTTATTATTATTTTTATTTTACATCTTTTATATATTAAATCCAACTCATCCACACTAGTACATTTGGAATAAAATAAAGCAAAATATGATTTGGCATCTCACTTCTTCACATGCCAGATTTGGCATCTCACTCCTATATGCTAAATGCCACCTCATTTTTAACATAGCTATTGGAGTGAAAATCCATGCCAAAAATCCCATGTGGCATGTCCACCTTGGGCTAATAGAGATGATCTTAGGATCTTTTGTAAGAGTTTGGAGACAAATGAAAAGTATGTCCTTTTAAACTCAAATGAGCTCGAAATGGTTTATGGGCCACTAGGGGTTTGTTTGACGTTGAAAGGCTTTATATCCTTAACGAAAGATTCACCAAATAATTTTCTGTATCCAATGAGCCCCATATTGCTATACTTTTGAGAATCACGGTAATTCCTTCAATTTTTCTAAAAAGACAAATACAGCCCTACTTGCCCAAACTTAGCCTAAACATACTCAAAACCTCATAACGCATAAACTAACAGACAAACCTAATTAATTAACATCTAAACAAGGTTCTTGACCTACTTTGAAAATACCCAATATACCCATCATAATGTCGAATGACTAAGCTGCCCTTCTAAGACCAAACTTAGCCTAACTGCAACCAAATTGATTAGGCAACTATTATAACTCCTAAACTTACTTAATTGACCCTAATTACAATTAATTTATAATAAACATAATTATCTAGGGACGGGTCCTTACAAAAACTGACTCCACAGACTTTCACTTTTTCTTATTTTGGAAAAAAAGGTTTTCATATCACCCTTAGAAATGATTTTTCCTTGGAATGCTGAAAATTGAGAACATTTTTATCCTTTCCCTTGCGGAAATGTAACAGTACATAGCGATAAAAAGAATTCACCATGGAAAAGCATCTCACTTTTCATCGCCCTTTAAATAGAAGCATGGTTGAGATGTGTGATAAGGACAACAATAAAAAATACCCCTAGTGCGCAAGCTATATGACAAAAAAAAAAAGAAAAAAAACTACGCTTAATTAAAGATGTATTTGTACAACCGCTTCCACATAACGAAAAGAGCAATATTTTTCCTCAAAAGAGACTTTCAACGGTCTGGCGCAAACATTTTCCTACAATTAAAAACATAAAAAAAAAAAAGAAGTTAATTTTCCGCAAACTCATGGAAAAGCGATTCTTATAGAGAGTTAAAAAACCTATCGAAAAGCGAAAGTCTGCACACTTCTATTTCCGTAGAAGTGACAAAAACATATCCTAAAAGACCACAAATAGATGATGTGTTCCTAAATCAATACAAGCTCGAACCTTTTATTTCTATATCCATAAGAACTCATTTGTATTTGGAATAGGTAACGACAGTGGGGGAGTCAAAAACCTCTACTAGGAGCAAAGATGGTTGGTTGACATAATGTTAGTAACTACTTTACCTCCTTTTCTTTTCCATTACTAATCACATAAAGAAAAAAAAAACTTTCTATTACGCCTTTTATAAGTAATGTATTAATTGAATTTATAAAAAAATGAAAAACTAAAAAAATCTTCACGAAACAAAAAATGTATGAAAAATAGCAAGCTCTATAAATATAAACATTTGTACACTAAATCACATAATGTATACAGAAAGATTAAAAAAAAAAAAAAAAACCATGTCGGGTCTGTAATAGATCTAGAATTGGGTCCTCTAGATCTATAGTTCTTTTTCACTAAAAGAAGGATTCATTAATAGCCAAAATATGTACAGACTAGATAAGTGGGATTCAAAATATTCAAAAGCAACCAACAAAAGCCCTATGCCATTGACCAAAACTAGTAAAAAAAAAACACCACGACATCATAGGAAGTGGAACATCTAACGAGGGGAGCAATGATTATGGTGCTGCGAAGTAGATGCATGCTACAGAGGGAAATGCCAAGTGATCCTCTGGCCATCTCTTCTAGGCATTAGTGGGGAAATCAGGCTAGTGCATTTTAGCTTTCTCCTATTGGGGAGACTACTTATGAAGAATGTTGTCCAATACCCCCAAGTGTAAGGGTGCGATGTAATATTAGCCGGTGAGCACAAGGTCAATCCACAGAGAGCAATTATGGAACCAACTTGTACCTGTCTTAAGAAAACCTAATGCTAGCCTAAATAAAAGCTAAACAAATACAAGAGATCACTACTAATGACTGAAATTAAAATTAATTACAAACTTTACGAATGAATCAAAGAAACCTAGTCTAAGAGAAACCTAAACTAGAAAACCCTAGTTAAACTAGAATTTGCAAAGACATAGAAAACATCAAAACAACCAACTGATAAAAAAAATCAGAATAAATAACTGAACAAAAAAGGTTTAAAAGATGGATAAAAGTATGCAATTGAAGATTTTTCAAATCTATTTATGCCTAAGGATTGAAAATACGACCGGTGTAATTTTCTCCCTTCTAAGCAAAACGCAGACAAAAAATGAATGCTTAATATGATGATGGAGAGCAAAATATCAACCTATTCAATTTGCCAATATCATTGTTTTAAATGGTTAGTGGTCTTAAGCATATGATATATCCGGAAAAAATAACATATGAAAGAACATAGCCAAGGAAAACTAATCAATCAAATTAAAATCATTCACACTAGAGAATTTGTCCACGTGCAATGATCAATCAAAAGCTTCAATTTCATTCCTCATTACTTGAATTACATGAAAAATAATCACTCCTCCTTCATCACCAAAGCAAAGTATGTATTTCATTCCCAATGTATATATTTAAGTTTCAAATACAAAGACATATAAAGTTTATATACACATCAGGGCTATCCAAAAAACATAAGTCTTGGAACAAAAGATATTCAAACGAATACGACAAGTCATAAAGATCAAAAGATGAATTAACATCAGGAGGATCCCTCGTGTAAGCACTCATGTGATGGGAAAGATAATGTTTATTCTACGACATCGGCACACCACTCCGATTGCTCATCCTCCTCCAGTTAAGGATCCTCTGAGATTGTCTCAGTGTCCGGTTAATATAGTAAGTGGTGTCGCCTGCACACCAAGGAAATGAAAGTCAACAACATGTTGACAAGAAGATAAACAGTGTATAAATGTTCATAACAAGTCTCAATATAAGAGTAAAGACCAGTAAAGTGATCATATGATGTCAAGGTAAGAAGCTAGCTAGGCATGTAAGCAAGAATAAGTACAAGAATAATGTGAATAATAAATCCTAACATCAACTAGCAAGTGTTACCACCAACACATGATATGAAATGCTCAAGCAAAGGGAGACTTCGAGGGCATCCAAGCTGTCTCCCGGGGGTATCAACGTCGTACAAGACGACTACTAAGACTTAAAAGTCCTGCTCTAGTGGAAACTAAAGCTACCTACTAAGGATAACAACTCCGCCCAAGCCAACTGCCATTATCCTATGTCGTGGATGTCGTCCAAAGTCGACTGCCAGCCCCAGTGTCTGTGTACTAGCCTACCATAAAACCCCCGAAACTGTAGCTGGAAATGAATGCAATCCTCCCCACAGTGGATCCGACTATGGTTGGATAAGGTACTAATGTGGTGCGTAACACGAGATTCAAGACAAGCACATCTTACTAGATTCAGTAGTACGAGACAATACGATGAGGGCGACTCTAAGTTAAGCCAAATCCAAGACAAGTCCAAGAATTCCCACCGAGTAGTCTTCCATTAACATCCACACGTCAAGATAAGTCTACCCACACGTGTCCATCAAGTACAAGATACACAAGGTACCTAAGAATACACTCTAAGTCTAGTCCAGGCCCTAAGTTTAAGCAACTTATGTTTTCAAGTTATACAAGTATTTTATGAATAAAGTCAATCAATAGATACAAGGTTGTGAATCAAAGAAGAAGTCAAGCCAAGCCTAGGTCAACAGTCATCCACTGCGTACCATACGTGTTCCCAACAGTGTATGGATTGAGGATGAGTCAATGATGCCCTAAATTGGTGAGCCCTTGATGTACGGAAGTTATCAGGCGACAATTGACTTAATTCCATGCGCATTCAGACAAGCCACGATCGATACACTAAAATCATGGACAACCGACAAAGCACACCAAGCTAAAGTGCTCCATTTTTATTTCCTCATATTGGTCGTGCAAGGGTAGGCCAAAGGGTCCCACACCTAGGTCCAAACTAGGTTTAAA
Organism: Persea americana; assembly: GCA_029852735.1. Taxonomy (NCBI): domain Eukaryota; kingdom Viridiplantae; phylum Streptophyta; class Magnoliopsida; order Laurales; family Lauraceae; genus Persea; species Persea americana. Next base: position 45,392,227 of record CM056813.1, read on the forward strand.
AGTGCCCTTTCAAAAAGTTGACAATGGCCCAGCTCGGTTGAGTGAAGATCAAGCTCACTCAAGCAAGCAAGCTTGCTGCCTGGCCACCTTGAACCAGCAATCCTCGCTCGAACGAGGCTTCAAGTTCTGCACGGGTTGAGGCAATTTTGTGCTCTGCCTCAGCTGGTTTTGATCCCCTTCTCTCCCAAGCCTCTCCAAAGCCATTACCTGCACAAAAGGAGCTTCCATGCTTTCCACATTCCATTCTATCACACCGTTAAACTATCAATCAATCCATCATCCAACTTAAGTTCCAATTCATTAACACCCTAATTCTAACATGTTAAATCCCAACATAGCATAATCAAGCTTGAATTCAATGGGTGTCTAAGAAATTAATCAATTGAAATCAAATAATACCGCATGCATGCTTCTAATACATTGCAAATCAACTTGCCTTTGAGAATTGAGAAGAAATTGGGGAAGAAATGGAGAAAAAAGTTCCAAACAACCTCTTTAGCTCACTCTAGCTCAAACCCTCCTAACCACAACCTCTCACCACTCCTAGAGTACAAAGGAAGAGAAAAAATAGAGATTGAATGACATCCAAGGCATGAATCTAACAAAGGGAGGAATGTGGAGAAGATAGAGATGAGGACACTTACCACAACTGGGTTCAATAGAGAGAGGAGATTAAGAGGAAGAAGATGGGCTTAGATCCTTGAATTGCCTCCTTTAGATGCAACATGCAAGAGAAAGAAGGAGGAAGAAGAAGAGCTCCATCACTTTCTCTCTCTCATGCAATGAAATGAAATGAAAATGAGAAAATTTGCTAGAATTTGAGTTTAAATAGAGATGAAAAGTGATAAGTCCAAAATGCGCATTTTGAATAAAATGAGAGAAATGTGATTATTTGAGGGACTTTGGGGCGTCAAATCCAGACGAGCCAAGAATGGAAAACAATGAGCGTGGCGAGATCTTTCCAACGAGCCCAAATTCATCAAAAATTGAATTTTTCAAAAAAACACCCAAGTTTTCCTCAAACTACAACCTACCCCATACTGGGATTAAACGCACTTGAAACCGCACGAAACTTCGCGGACATCTTCCTAATGAAAAAAGAAATTCGCTCAAGCACTAAATCCACTTAATCCACTAATAAGTTTGGGGACCTTACAGCTTCCATTGGGACTGGACTTGTCTCTCTCTCCATTACTGAAGGACCCTCCTCTTTCTCAGCCTGAGGTGGACTTCTTTCTTTTTTAAGTATGGATGGACCAGCTTTTGTCTCCATCTTGTCCACAACTAGAGTCTGCACCATTTCTTCTCATCCAAGCTCTTAAGTAATAGGCTCCGGTTGCTTCTCCTGAGCAAGGGATTCACTGGTTTCGGCTTCCTTGTCAGACTCTGTATAGAAGAAGAATTATCATTATATAGGATTTCATGAACATGATATTTCAACATGAGAAAGGAAGTCTTACCATATGACTCCACCATTATGAGATCTATCAAAGATAATGAGTCAGAACTACAAGAAGATACTTCAAAAAGAAAATAAGAAATGCAAGTGAGAAGAATTTTTAACTTCAGGTACTCCTTCACCCATGATCGTAGCAGCGTCAGATGTTTTCGTTGTACAAAAAAGCAAATATGAGGTCATGCTCAAAGAATGCAGCTAAATCAAAAGAAAGAAATTACTTGTCTTCAATCTCTGGGATCTGCGGACAACCATCAGTGTTCAAGCAATTCAGCCCTCCATTTTTCACTCTTAGTTAGTGTGGGAGTAACAACTTTTCTTTTACAAGTTAGCTTCTTGTGAGCAATTGGAGTCCTGGTAGTTGACATCGATGGCATGGGAACTCTCTCTTTGTCCAAGGCTTCAGTTTTAGCTTGACTACCCTTTGCCTGATGGAAACCTTGCACTATAGATGATAAAACGGCAGTTGCATCTTTGGAATCTAGAACTCACCCCTGTCATTTGAAGATTTTAACTAACAATAAGCGCGGAAAAAATGTCCATCAGATGAACGACCAAGTTACTAATATAAGTCTCCTTTTATGAAAGCTAAGAAATAATTTTTCTTAAGGATGTATTTTTCATTCGATTCCTGTGAAGTTGTCTCTAAGAGAAGAACATCTCTGAGCTAACCATTCCGAAAAATCAGCCGAGACATAAGGATTAGGGAACTGTGAGAAACCAAACCTTGCTCTGGTATTAAAGGCGATAAAGAACTCTCATGCAATCCACCCATCGGCCAAAGAACCACTGTCACCTCTCAATGGTCCGAGTGCTCTGACTACACCTTGGAAAAACCCAAATTGACTATTGAATCTAGAGGGAACATAAGGATGGTTGTTTATAAAAGTATTTCGCCGGTATAACACATTGAAAGTCCTGATAGAAAGCAACCACTCTTTCTCTTCCTCAATCAATTCACGGCACTACGTCAAAAAGCCAAAAATACCACCCCAACACGTTGGTTTTACTGACTGCCCAGAGCAGTCATATTTTATTGACTGATTTTTAGCATTCGTGACCGCCCATAGCAGTCATTTTTCTGAAATGAAAAAACAAAACATAAAACCTAAAACCCCTCTCATTACCGACTCCTCCCAAGCCCTAGCACATCGACGAGATCTTTTCCCCCTATACCTCATCTGCTGCTTCACATCGACGAGCTCTATTTCTCCCTTCTACCTGATCTGCTGCTGCACATCGCAATTCCAGTCTCTCGTCAGCCCCCTCCATCTCCTTCCCCATCGTCTGCACATCGCCAAACAGACGCCTCTCCCCGCTAGACGAACGCGACAGCCCGGAACCCCAGCACCGTCGACCGTCGTTCTCCCCTGCAAGCAGCACCTTCCTCCTCTTCCTCACAGCACCTTCCCCCCCACTGCACCAGGTACACTCTTCCTTCCTCCTGTAGCACTGCCGCACCCACCTGCACCCCCCTCCCTCTGTGAGGAAGAGGAGGAAGGTGCTGCATCTGATAAATTTTTATGGATTAGTTGGTTTGGTACCGCACGAGAACCATACACGTCCGATCCAATCGACTCTCGGGCTGCAATGCAAAATGGGAATTTCCAGAAGCTTGGCCGACTGCGTTGGTGGAAAAAAGGGCCCACGGATTTAGGGCTTGTTTGATGTATGTGATGGATTCCAGGAATTCTAGGACTTCCTATTTCCCTGGAAAAAAATTCTTCATATTTTCTTAAAGATGCAAAATAAACGGATAAGAAATGAGGAAGATTTTCTCCTATACAAGTGCACATTCAGGCCAACATCCCACCCTCAATGTCACTATGGCCACACCAAGATGACGGCACCAATTCAATAGAAGGCAGCACATAGGAGGAAATCATCCAATGAAATGAAGACATGCCATTTGAAAAGTCAATGAATTCTTTGTGGAGATCATTCAATCATATATTCCTAAAAATTCATTTCCTACATATTCAGTGAATTACTTGTATGTACAAAAGATTTGATGTTTATATATATTTATGAACATTTAGTACATAATAATCATTTTTAACCTGTCGATGCCTTTATTTGTTCTTCTTCTTCTGCTTCTTTTTTATTTATTTATCTGATGCCTAATAATTATTGTTATGAGACATAACTATTATCTAAAATAACAAGTCCTTTCTTTTAAGATGAGTCTACTGGATCACACTCCTACCTCTCTTGGATTTCATCATTGTCGCCTTGAATAAGACTGTAAGAGTGACACAAGACAAGCGTCTTTCTCTTCATCTTCTTCTCCTCTCTGCTCTCCCCCTGTTCTTCCTCTCCCTGCCCCTCCACTTCGTTTTTCTTCTTTTTCCTTTTCTTTTATGCTTTGCCCTGCCCTGGATTGCAGAAGAAGGTGGATATGTAGATAAAAAACCTTTTTTTTTATCCGATTTACTAAGGTAATGTGGACCTTCAGTTCTTCAGTTCTGTTGATTAAAGTTGATTAAGATAGGATTTTTTCTACTTTTACTTATTTTCCTCTTAAAGTTGATTAAGACCCAATGTTTGTTTGTAGCTTCTCAAATGCTTGGAAAAAAAAAAATCACTGAATTGATAATCAAGCATATGAATAAGATTGCCAAATGGGAGTGCTTTGGTTCATATGCAAGGATTGGAATGACACTATTTTCTAGGATAATGAGGAAAAGTGTGGCTAAACATCTCTTGCTAGTAGGCAAAATCACCAGGCTAGTCATGGGACTATTCGACCATTTGGAGTGGATGATCATTTTGAGAGGGGAAGGTGGATGATATGTGGCTCTGTAAAGTAGTTGGACTTGAGTCTTCTTTCTGTTGAATTTGTATGCGATACATCTTTCATCATATGGCCATGCTCAATAAGGATGAGAGTTAGGCCATACCTTATCTATGGTGGGCTTTCTTATCGAATCGCCCACCATGAGTGCAAGTGAATACAACAGTGTATCTAGCACAACACTTTATTAGGCTGTAACCCTAGGATTAACACTACGCTGCATGTGGATGTGGACAGCTTGCACTGAATCATTCTTGTTGGCAGTAGAACCTATGAGTAAAATATCCATTTCAACATAATGTGCATTTACTGAAACAAGTAATCTCTCAAGAGATGAGGGTGAACTTAGAAATAAAAAAAAATTCAAGTGATATATAATAGATTTCATCTTTAAACAATTCCAACATGTGAATTTTCTAGATCTTACAGAATCTTTTACAAATAGAAGTTGTCCAATGCAGCCGCTGGTAAGTAATAAAAGACTCTATTTCCTTCCAAGTGGAGAACATGTAGGATCTGGATTGATCATCTGTTGCACCCTGCTGTGATTGGTATTTACCTAAAATTATACTGGCTTGAACTGATTAGATGGGTATTGATGAACACAAATCAGATAGAGAAAAAAGCCCGAGTGACGGTCGACATCCAACAAGAAAAAAAAAAACCCACTCTAATCAGTGTTAGGGTATATAGACCATCCACACTAGGGCCCATTGCCAACAGATGAGTGGTCCAAATTATGCACATGTTTGTCACATGATTAATAATAGAATGCTTGCTAATGTGCATATAAGTGTTACATACAGTATGCACTTATTTTCCAAAATCCATAAGCCCCTAAAACAAAGATGAAAAAAAAAAAAACTCCAAGACCCAACCCAACCAAACACCTCCAAAATGGTTTAAGAAAGAGATGGAATCTGTTTCTTTCATGAATGAAAAACTTAGCTAAGACGATTGAGTAACCCGTCTCTCCACAAGCTGTCATGTTGAAAAAGTCTAATGAACTTTGTTGTGATTGAACTAATAGGCATCTTTCATTACAGAGAGAAGGATGCAGCAGATAATGTGAGGGAAAGACTAAGAATTTCTAGAAAGATTTTCTCCCTGTCTCTCTCTTTTAACCCTTATTTCTAACTATAAGAAATCTAATTATAAGTTCTATTTTAGGCTTCCAAAGAGAAGGAATTGTGTTGCGTTATTTTATAATTTAAGTGCTAATTGTCATTTTTCAGAATATGGACATGAACAAAGAGTGGATGATGGCACCAAAGTTGTCTAATGAATACTTAAAGGGAGTTGAAGATTTTTTAGAGTTCTTAAGAGCTAATCGACAAAAGCTTAGAGGTGATGATTGGTATTGTTGCCCTTGTGTCAAATGTCGTAATATAGTAGGAGGGAAGAAGACATTAAGAGACATCCGTGAACATTTAATATGTGATGGTATAGATACATCTTATACCAGATGAATCCATCATGGAGAAATTCAATCAACAAGCACTGTAAACATTGGCACCATTAACAACAATGAAGATACATTCCCAAGAATGGTTGATATGGTGAATGACGTGTTTGCGCGTATCCCTAATGAGGATGGCGTTGAATATCATATGGGGGGTTGTGCGCCTACATGCATGGATGAAACTAATCATGAAGAAGAAGTTCATGCTCAGGATAATTCACCGGAGGGTATCCAATATAAGAAGTTGATGGAGGATGCGATGCAACCCTTATATCCCTCTTGTCGAATTAATGATACGAAATTGTCAGTCACAGTTGAGTTGTTGAGCATGAAGGCTAGACATAAGTGGTCTAATAAGAGTTTCAATGAGTTGTTACAACTTTTCAAAAGGGTCCTTCCAGAACACAATGCTTTGCCGGATAATACTTACAATGCCAAGGAGATTGTCGATTCGTTACGTATGGAGGAAAAAATTATACATGCATGCCACAACGATTGCATACTTTACTGGAGAGAGCATGAAGAAAATGACAATTGTCCAACATGCGGGCTTAGTAGATGGAAACCGATAAACCCTGCAAAGCCAAGAGCTGTACGTTTTCCCTGGAAGAAGCTAAGATACTTTCCTATTACACCAAGGTTACAAAGAATGTATAGTGTACCATGGATTGCAGAGAGCATGACATAGCATGCAAATGCAAGCTTAGTACCTAATGACTCAATCATGCGTCATCCCGTGGATTCATCCTGTTGGAAACAAGTTGATCGTAAAAATCCTCACTTCGCTTTTAAGGCACGTAATATTTGATTAGGACTTGCAACGGATGGATTCAATCCTTTCGGGATAAAAAACAATGCATATAGTTGCTGGCCTGTTATGGTTGTTCCATATAATCTTCCTCCATCCCTTTGCATGCGTAAGGAGTTCACAATGCTAACATTATTGATTCCAGGAAAGAAAGGTCCAGGGCATGATATTGACATTTATTTGCAACCATTGATTGCAGAGTTGAATGAATTGTGGTCCATCGGAACAATAACATATGACTCTTACAATAAAAATAGGTTCACAATGAAAGCAATTCTGCTATGGGTTATACATGATTTCCCGGCATATGGTCATTTGTCGGGTTGTAGGACCGCGGGAAGGTATGCATGTCCTGTGTGTGGAGAAGAGACAGATTCACAATGGCTAAAACATGGAAAGAAATGCATTTACATGGAGCATAGAAGATTCCTATCAAATTCGAGACATCCTTTTCGGAGTCAAAAATCACAATTTAATGGAAAAGAGGAACATAGACAGCCTCCAAGGCGTTTGAGTGGTTCCGAGCTGTTAAGCAAAATGGAGAATATTCAAACTAATTTTGGAAAGAGTAAGAAAAGGAAGAGGCATGCGGATGAGCTTAATTCCACTCCATGGACAAAGAGATCGATCTTTTTTGACTTGCCATATTGGAAGGTTCGTTTTACATTGATGTATCTTGAAATTAAAGCAATGTAGTATAAAAAGACTTACATACTAACATGAATCTATAAATTTTGTAGGATCTTCCCATTCGTCATAATTTGGATGTGATGCATATTGAGAAGAATGTGATAGAGATTCTAATTGGAACAATTATGAATACAAAGGATAAGACGAAAGATGGTCTTCAAGCCCGCCAAGATCTAAAGGAGATGAAGATTAAGAAAAAATTATGGCCCGTAGAAAAGAATGGCAAGTTGACCTATCCGGATGCTCCTTACACACTGTCCCGGTTGGAGAAAGAATTAATATGTAAATCCTTATACCAATTGAAGGTTCCCATTGGGTATAGTGGGAACTGGAGATATAATGTAAACTTGGATGATTTGGAGCTCAAAAACCTTAAGTCTCATGATTATCACATTCTCATGCAACAACTACTACCAGTGATGTTGATGTACGCATTTGAATCACAGAAGCCATTACGTGCTGCTATTCGACAATTGTCTATTTTTTTCAATGTCTTGTGTTCGAAGGTTATAAACCGTGAAGAGCTGATGAAGATGAAAGATAGCATTGTAGAAACATTATGTGTGTTCGAAAAGTACTTTCCACCCTCATTTTTCATATCTATGATACACCTTGTTGTGCACTTGGCGGATGAGGCAAAAATTTGTGGGCCTGTTAGATATCGATGGATGTATCCTTTTGAGAGGTAAATCAAATTCAAAGCTAAAAATATGTTTTTTCCCCTTAATAATGTTTAGTATAGAGATTTTATTAATTTGTCGTGTGGCAGGATGATGAAAACATTCAAACGATATGTGGTGAATCATACCTATCCAGAAGGATGTATTTCAGAGTGCTTCCTCATGGATGAAGCAATGATGTATGCCATGAATTATATGCCAAATGGTACAAAAGGAAGCCATAAGCAAGCACGGGGAAAGTGGATGGACGATGATGGTTTATGTGCCTATCCTATCGATAAAAAGGGGAAGGTCGAATATCTTGAGATTGTATAGTACCAGCAAGCACGTAAATGGGTATTGGAGTCGTCTGAGGAGAATATCGCGTGGAAAGAGTATGAAAATTTTAGTTAATTTCTTTGTTCTTAGCTATTTTTTTACACATATAATGCATCTAAATTTTAAAATAAATTTCTTTTCAGGAATTATGATAGATATGTACAGGAACATGTATCTAATGTTCAGAATCGGAGAGGCACCATACGAGCAGAAAAGGAGATGGATTACATTCCTTGGCTTAGACAACAATTACAAAATGAGCAAAATAGTGTTTTGAAAAAGCTTGCTGATGGACCTAAATTTGAGGCTATTTCATATAGCTCATATGCGATAAATGGATATGTTTTTTGCATAGCGGATTCGGAAATATCGAAAACAACACAAAACAGCGGGGTCTCTATGAAAGCTGTAACTAAGTTCAGATCTAGTGTCAACGACACGAATTTTTTATCTGAGGAGGTCCCTTACTATGGCATTGTCAAACAAATTCTTGAGTTAGATTACCATGACTTCAAAGTAGTAGTATTCAACTGTGATTGGGTGCGTATAGAGAACACAAATAGCATTGGAGTTGATCCAGAAACAAACTTGAGATATGTTAATTTAGAGAGGTTAATGAGAACCACAAAAGAATCAGATGAGCCATTTATTCTTGCTTCTCAAGCTTCTCAAGTCTTTTATTGCAAAGATCAAAGTCGTCCTACGGATGAGTGGCATGTTGTGTTGGATGCTCCAAAAAGACTTAATCAAGACATGGACTCTTATGAAGATCCGTTAATCTTTGAGGCAAGAACGAATGAAAATGCATATATCTGAGCATTACATGAAGATATTATAGATGTTGATATCATTTGAGGTGACAAGTTCATGTCAATATTCTTCTCATTGCATATTTATTTCATTAAATGGACCAATTTGTACATATCATGTTTCATTAAATTGGTATTTATTTCATGTTTCATCGATCTAGTTTCCTTCTTTAGTTTTACATTTCAATGTTTTTTTATATGACAACAATATTCAAAGTTCACATTTTTTGTTACAGCCAGTATGTCACAAGATCAATCAACAGCACATAGTTCTGCTGCGTCAGCATCTACATCGTCGGGGTGTAGTTCCCGCGAGAGTACATATTACCAGCAATCATTATATGTATTCACTTTTATTTTATTTCTTCTTAACAAACTAATCCTTACAATAGCCAATTCAAAACAGGCATGCCCAAGTCAATCACTTTTGGCGAGCATGACCAACCTATCGGACCAGATGCTGCCCAACTGAGTTCGTTGATAGGAAATCTGGTGAGGACATATGTGTCCCCCATATATGAGGCATGGACAAATGTGCCGAATGAGATTAAGGAGCAAATTTGGTTAGGCGTGATTGTTCGTACTTTTGCATTTATATAATTTAAAGTTTTATATAAGCATTTCATTACAATCATAACTCCTCATTCATAATCTTTGCAGAGCACCTACAACATCAATGAGATCCATAAAAATTTCGTTATGAAGAAAGAAAACATATCGTGGAAAGGTTGGAAGTATATTCTTCGCCATCAGGCAATAGACAAATACCTCACAGGTGTAGAGAGGAAAAGCAATGTGCCCAAGTATGTGAAACCAGAAGATTGGGTAAAATTTGTGGACATATCCTCGACGTCGGCGGCCTTAGCTGCCAGGGAGGCTGGTAAGATTGCTAGGTCAAAGTTGAAGAGCCCACATACAACGGGCAGGAAGGGACAGGTTAGAGTGGCTGCAGAGTTGGTAAGATTTGTGCACATATCTTCTTTTTGCAATTATACTATACTCTTTTGGTGCAAAGCAACTTTGATTTTGGGTGGGTTTATTCAAGTTTTAGAGGTTTTTTTTGGTGGGGTGGGGCTTCTGCTCAATATCCTTTTCCTTTCTTGATGCCTTTTGCTTGTAACTAGTGGTTTAGTCACTCTTACAGTATATCTTTACATTGCACCATTCAAAAAAAAACTGAAACATACATCCCCCGCTACAAACTACAAACTAGTTTAAACTTTTTTGATGCCTTGAAGGAACAACGGGTCCAGGATGATTGCTACGTTGCGGGGGATGTATGTTTCAAGCCTAGGATGATTTTTCCATATGCAATTAGTTTATATATACTGCTTACATTTTTCATCGTAGTATTATGTTGACCCCTGCAACACTCAACATGGACGGAGTAAATTGGATGACTCTTATGAATATCCCAATTTTTTTTACAGAAAGCAAAAAATCCAGATCAACCATTAACTCGCACGGATCTCTTCTTGGCCACTCATAAAAGGAAGGATGGATCAGCATCGAGCCCCCACGTGGTGAGAATCATTTTAATGTAATTGGTGAATAGGTTATTAATTTGAATTGCTAGTTGATTATATTAGCCCTTGATTTAACAAATTTATCAAAGTTAAATAGTCTTTTTGAGTCGTAAATTGCTAGTTGAATATATTAGCCCTTGAATTGCTAGTTGATTATGTTTCACCATTTCTCCAGCATCCCTGCCCATACAAACCAATCAGTGAATGGCCTTCAATCTGATGTTTGGGGCTGAGAAAAAGGGGAAGTAATTCACCTAGTGTGGTTTCTAACTCAAGTGAGTCTGCCCGAGCAGTAAGAAAAGGCAACACTTTTGTCAAATGGTATGTTATAGTGTTTAACGTGGCATTCTATTTAAAAACAGATGATAAAGTACAGAAATAAAGGTTACATCAAAATAACATAAGACTAACACATTGGAATAAAAATTTTCCCTTCAACTTACTACAATTTCGGAGAGGAGCACAATGAAATGGATTTGAATGAGTTTGAAAGGGATTCAAGGCTGCAAAATTTGGAAGATGAACAACAGCAGGTGCCATGCAGTTGTCTTGAGTTCACCTACAAAAACAACACACATAAAAATAATAATAAAATTTTACTTTTGAGTTAAAAGATACACATGCTGAAACTCAAAGCTAAGGATGGCAATGATTGAGGTCTAAGCCAAGGCTCAGCCATACCAACACAGCCACACGGCCCACGCCCAATAAAGCCATCGGGCTCCGGGTTCTATTCATCATAACATACAATATATGATGGGATAAAGTTACAATGATGACGATGAATACCGAGGATTCCAAGATGTAGTGGAAAAATGCTCCAAATTACAATGGTCAAATGTCATATCAGGATGATTTCAAATTTCGGTTCTTCATCGGGAAAATATTAGAAATATATAGGTGAAAATAAAATAATTGAAAAAACAAATTAAAAGATAAATATGATCATATTGTCCGAAGTGGCAGGTGTTATTCATCGACAGGCCATTACTAGCGTAACTTTCCATGTAAAATTGTTCAGGTCATTTAAATTATGTACTACGGAATATAAGATGGACCATAGAAAGCATTTCATTAATAGCATTTATGTATTGCTTGACTTTCTATTTATTTATTATTATTTTTACAGAAGACGATAGTGATATGTCAGCATTTATCACAAGTGACTTGTTTCATGATTCCTTGGAATTTTTAGTTGATACCATCAAACTGTTGCGATAAATTAATTTCTTGGGACAGATTGATTTTATCAAGAAAATGTTGTGGTGCTAATTTATTGCTAAAATAGCTTATCAGGATAAATACAAAACATCTATGATATTTGTTATGCTGCTTGGTAGCAAAGTTGGAGGAGAGGTGGGGTCAGGTGTTGGGTCTAAACAAGATGTGTCGACAACAACATATTGTAGCTGAGTGGCTAGTAGTTGTGTGACTTTTATTACTTGTTATCTTTGATTACAATTGTTTGATCAGTGTACAAGAGGCATGAGGCAGCAAAAAGGTAATCCAAGCTTACAGAAATGGATCCCTGTATTCGTTAAACAATATTAACAGAGCTGGTTTGAAACAATAGAGACTGTAGAATGGTTTGAAACAATATTCCAAGATGTAGTGGAAAAATCCTCCAGTCTGCATCTTTTGTGGAGAGATCGAAGTGTTGATTTAAACATGAATGTTCTGATGTGGGTGTAGAATTGTTGTTCCTATTTGGAAACATCTGAATGGTTATTTGGAAACATCTGAATGGTTGTAAGTAATCCCATTCAACACTAAACATTCAACATGACAACTGTTATTGTCCATCACCATTCACTTTCAACAGATCCTACATCAACTTATTATTTAATATTCCACACTTCACGTCCTTGAAAATCAACATTGAACATCCTTGAAATTCAACATTCACATTCAATAAGAATTTATAAAGGAGCTGTGTATCAGTGATTCCGTTTAAATATTTAACAACCAGAAACATCATACAAACCAATTTAGTCATCAATGAACATGGCTTGAACAGCCTATATAATAAATGAATAACCTGAAATGGTGTCCGTATGTGCTGCAGGAGCTGGAAATTCTACTTGGTTTACAAATTCTACTTCCACCAGTATGGATTGTTATGGCATTTGCATTTTCTGTGCATTGCAAATGTTCAATGTATGATAGCAATAATGAATCCCAAAATCAATTGCTATAAAGTTTTGCAAGTTTGGTACTTGATTACTTCATTAGTGCACTTAGATCCAGTAGACTAGTTAGGATCAGTAAAGCTGCTGAATACCAAACATGTGAACAATTTGTTAGCCAGAATTTGATTGGCGTATATGTTCTCTCTATGTTCTATCAGCCAGTATTATGCATGATTTGTTTGCATGTTCTTATTGAGAATGTATGTGTGACCTTTGTTTGTGCTAGTGTGAGTTATATTCCTTAATCAATTCAGTTTCTAACATCCGTTTTTGGGTGTGAACTGTGAAGTACTGGCAATGGACAAGCAAAACTTGGAAAATCACATGGTGGGCTCTTTTTAAATATATCAATTTTCTACCCTTCCTAGAAAGGGACTTGTTTCAAGGGCATGTTTTTGGAAAAGGACTTGATTATTGGCAGTGGGCCATTCATGTTACATGCTAAATCACATATAACAATCTCATTAATGTACAACAGAGAAAGGGAGATGAATGGTGGAAGGGAACTTGTAGTGGTGGATGACTAATGATGTAGTGGTGAATGACTTTGTAGTGTGTTGGGGCATTGGGTTGTTTATATGAAGGTTTTTTTTTTTTTTTTTTTTTTTTTGTTATGTACAGGTACTTAGCAGGTTGTAAAAAAAAATTAAATGTCACACGTACAGGAGAGACTATGCCGAAATTTTGAAAAATCTTTTACATTAGAAGTTTTTCTTAGGAATATTTTTATGAAGTATACGTTAATGGTTGCCAAAATGTGTTTATGCTTCTTATTTATCATTTTTTATTATTGTAGGATGATGTTATTACTGCATGTGAATCTGACAGCTCGGTGGCGCAATGTGATTTAGACCATGATGCAGTTACAAAGGTATCTTTTTTATTGCTTGTTGATTATAATATCTTTTAATGTTAGTAATTTTTTATTTTGTGGGTTTTATGGTATACTCGGTTTTTTTTTTCATAGGTCTTTGGTCGTGATAGCCGAGGACGCGTACGTGGCTTAGGAACTGTTTCAAAAACGGCCTTAAAACATTCAGCTCCTTATAAAAGAGCCTTGGAGGATGAGCATGAATGCAATACACATCTTCAAACTAAGGTGAAAAGGTTGAAGAAGGGTCAGATGGGCATACGAAGGGAAATGGATGAGCTGAAACAAGCTCTAACCCAAGGTGGGACACAAGTGCGACCTTCAACTTATCATGGTAGTTCATCTCAGGTACAATATTGTTTATTTTTCTTACATGATTGATTCGATAAATTAATTAATTATCTTCATTGATGAAATAATAACACAATGCATTTGTAATATTATTTGTAGGCTCAGGATGATTCCTCATGTCAACTAGCATGTACAAATCAACCGAACACTAATACACGCCAGGGTCCATGTAGGCTGTTGCATTACTTGCGGAAAGAGATTACCGTTGCCCTTGGATGCGTTCTCGGTTTGTCAACTGAAGAGGAAGGATGCTATAGGATCGTTGTAGATGAGATCTTGAAGTTTGACGTAGAATTGTTGGGTGGAGAAAAGACTTTTGGGGATCTCACCGTGGGTGATATCATTTCATGGCCCACATTTAGAACCGTGTGTTAGTTTTAAAGCCCACATGATTTACTGTTAAATGACTTTATTTGTAGTATTTACTTTGATGTGTGTGATCGTGAACGTGAACGTGATTTTTGTTAAATTTATACCATTTAATGTAGCTACTTTGATGGTTTAAATTTTAAGTGGATGGATGATTTCTTAGCTTATTTGAGTTATTTATTTGATGGACAATGGATATTTGTATGGTTGATGCTAATTTACAGTTTTGAGAATTACAGGATTTTTATTAGAAAAATATAAATTTTAAAAATTAATTATGAAATTTTTTTTTTAAAAACCATCTAAAAAAACGACTGCTCTGGGCAGTCACTAATTGAATAAGTCTTTTTTTATATAATTTTTGAAAAAATGACACAATATTTTCGACTGCCGAAGTCCGTCGTTAAAAATATGACGGCCATGGGCAGTCGAAAATCTGCCTAATTTTTTACTGCTAACAGCGGTCGTTTTTAAAAAATGACTGCGATTTTAACGACTGCCCGTTCGACTGCCCTTAACAGTCGTTTTTTCAAAAAAATGACTATCGTCGACAATCATTTTTCGGCCTTTTTGACGTAGTGCGGGCTCTACCTCCTTAGTCAACTTTATCAATAAATGGCTCAGACCTGTCCCCAATTCTCTTCAGACACCTAATTGTGGGGATCGAAATTCAACCGATCACTTAATAATTGAAATGACGGAGATCCCTTCAAATCTCAGCTACAAGCTTCTGTCTGGTCTTGCTCTCACCATTGGCAACACTCCAAACAAAAGGTTTTCCCGGTCCATTGTTTAAAGCATGAAGACCATCGCAGTGAGACAAACCAGGTGTACAAAAGATGCTTTGCGAAAAATCGATTGTATGGTTCTTATCCTTGATAAGGAAAGTTACTAATTTCAACTCAGCCAGCATATATGAAGCGAAAGCCCGAGTCAAGGCCAATTTCTTCCCAAAAGCCATTTGACAGGCCGAAAATATACAGGTCGACCTAACTTCATTACCACCAGTGGCAAAGACAACTTCTAAAAGCCGGACTGCTAGATACATAGCAACTTGCTGTCTTGTCCCCAAGTTCGGGAAAATGTTATGGTTACTTCATAAAAGGTCATTACAATCATCAAAAATACAATTCTTCTTTGAGTCAAGACCACCATGAATGTCAGGTTTCTTCTTCTTCAAAACAAATGAATTACGGAAGTATAAAAGGAGCCCATGTCAAGAGCACCCTGTTTCCTCGGACATTGCTCTCTACTTGTGTATTTCCTCCATCTCCTCTTCTGTTTTCTTTTTCAAACACATTCAAT
Source organism: Persea americana (assembly GCA_029852735.1). NCBI lineage: Eukaryota > Viridiplantae > Streptophyta > Magnoliopsida > Laurales > Lauraceae > Persea > Persea americana. The sequence goes on from CM056813.1 coordinate 45,407,855, forward strand.
GCCTCTGCCATGGGTTTAGGATGCCATAATTATGTATATTGATGGGTGATAATCAATTTTGACTGACAGTAATCTTTGATAATCATCACTCTTTTAACAATGATTACCTTTGTGCAAATTTTAGGGAGTTATTGGTTTATGTGCCAGTAGGTGTTTCAAAGTTATCAATCTGGACCATGCCAGTACGGAGAACCAGAATGAAGCCATGAAAATGGGCTTGCATAATGAAGTCTCAAACAGAGACACCATACTCGTTTGAGTGAGAGAGACAAAAAAGGGAGACTAAGCAATCGGTTTGGGTTAAAAAGAAAAGTTAAGGCCATGAATATCAGTCTCTCCCTCTGGAGGAACTTCTCCAAAGGTTGAAGACTGAATTTGGGAGGCTAAAGATCTATTTTACATGAGTTTAAAACAAGGCCTCATCTTCTTGAACAAAGATCCGAAGAAAGGAAGAAGTCTTCCTTGAGAATTTTAAGTTTGGAAAGAGTTGATAGCTTTTAGAGAATGTGGGTTGGAGAGGAGTAGGAGTGCTAGGAGTGGGTAGCAGAAGATGAATGGCCATCCAAGGGTCCTTTTTATAGAGTGGGAGGGTAGTTGCAGCGGTTGCACAGAGTTATGATTCGAAAATGGCCCCCAAACACTTACTACAGATCCATGTTCCAAGAGACAGTGCTTCTCTCAGACATGGAGTTCATGTTTAAGAAGACAGACATGAAGTTCATGTCCGATTAGATGGGCATGGAATCTCATTCTATGGTAAGTGGGTCCAATGGTGTCCAACTGCTCTGAAGTTCTGGGAAATCCATTTTGGGATGATGTTTGAACTTTAAGGAGTGTTTCATCACCATTTGAGTTCTGAAAATGGGCTTTGGACTTCATGTCTGTATGTCCCTATTACTTTGCACCCTGATCTCAAATGATTTCCACTAATCTTAAAAATGCGGGAAACTCGTCATGGAAGATCTCATCCTGGTTTGACCTCTAGAAATGGGTCAAAGTGGGTCTCAGTGATTCATGTCTGAAAGCCATTCAAACATGGAAGGTTAATATATGAGAAATGGGTCCAAATGACCCCAATTGTCCTCCAATCTTAGGAAAACTTGTTTAAAGTTCATCCTTAGTCTTTAGAATAGATTTTGTCTTGATAGAGCTTTTGAAAGTTGGTGAGTGTGAACGGTCCAGCCTTCCTTGTCTGCACAGATTTGACTTAGGTCGACTTCGGCTTTCTTTGCTTAGATATGAACCCAAATGGTCAAGATTTGTTCTTGAGCTTGTATTTGACCTTTTGAATCAATTCTTGACCTCTAGAGGTTAACAAAATGTGGAATCCCAGTCCATTTCTGAGAACTAGGGTTTGGAGTCCCTCTGGCCGAATTTCTATCCAAATTACCTTGGATTGCTTTGAGACTTTGGAGAACATTTTGAATATGAACTTTTTGACCCTAGAGTGGGATTCATCTTGATTTGATCCCTCTGAGCTGCTATTGGGATCCATGTCAAAGAACTTTGAGAACTCATTAAGGCCCATGTCTGAACATCTTGAAATTCTCATAAATGGAGTTGATTTTCAGTGTGGAGCTTCTCCTTGGACGCCCAATGACTTCTAATTCTTTTGTTAATTTTCATTCAGTTGAGTAATGCATCAGTGATTCATGTTTTGTGGTGCGGATTTTCACTCTTGCCCTTGTCTGATTCTGTCTATTAGGATGCATGTGTGATTTTTTTTGCATGCCAATACCCAGTATGACACAACCTTGAACACTCACTGGCACATAATCCAGTAACTCCCTTGGATCGTACAAACGCAGTCCTTAATGAACGGGGGATGATCGCCATAGATTATTGTCAGTCAAAACCGGTTTAGACACATCTGTACACTTAATAAGGCCATCACAAACCTATGACAGAGGCATTGTAGAGGAAACCCCACAAACAGTGGGCCATGTTCGAATAGACAGTCTGTATTCGGACATGGACCCACAGAATCTCATTTTACAATCTTTTTTATATGTATTATGTGTAATTTTTGTATTTTTATTCTTCTTATTCAACTTGAAAACATCTGAGGCCGGATGGAGGGCTTGTGAAATGAAATTATAAACAACCTGCATTTACGAGGCTTGAGATGCAAACCCATGTAATACAAAGTGAGAAACAAATGTAAAATTTCTCTTATTTTCCGTGATAGAACTTTGTGAATTACCTGAAACTGTTTTCATAATCTTCTGCCATTAGATATGATGAGTGGCACCCGTGTTAGAGTACCAAGTTTGGTCATCAGTAGGTGAGTAACTGGCGACCATGGCATCATGTGTGCGTGTGGTGGGATCCTCCCTTGGTAGGGAAAATAAATTCTATGATGACAATCAATGACAAGATGGCCGACCCCAATTGCGAGTTTGACTTCTGATGTGTTATACCAGTGGAACTTTCTTCTTCCATCTGCTTCAATTTGTTCACTTAAAGTGAGGGGTGGTTGGCCGGGTCAATAGATTATTTTTTGGTTTCGAGAAGGAAATTCCAAGAAGCCTCAATTCCGCTTAAGTTTTCTGCAAGTTGGAAAGAAAAAAAAAGGCGCTTTGTTGTTGATCAACGAATATTTTAGGTTACGAGTTCGTGGTATGGTGAATGGTCGACTGCTTGGTTCCCTATCCATTGAGTTGTTTAGGGAATAGTGAATAGCCATCACTAAAAGGAGTCATTGAAGAATTTTTCCAGTGATTGACAAGGAAGACCTCATTTCGTATATTATAAATAAGTGAATCAAAAAAGTCATTGCTTTTTCCTTTTCATTTAGTCATAGTGATGGTGCCCGCGCCATTTAAAATCCTAATAGAAAGCCCTTTTTCATTCAGTCCCAGTGGTGATGTCCGAAGAGATTGTTCCATTTAAGTGGATTGAGAGCTCGTTAACCATCCATTAAAGGATAGGGCATTCACATCGAGTTCATAAAAAATCTACAGTACACCCAATACACATCTATATTGGAATAAATCCATATTTAAATCATTTGGGACTATCAACATGGTATATTATCTAGCCATTTCAAGTTCAATTCATTTCAACAGATAAAGTATTGTTGTCGGCTACATGTATATCAGTTCAGTTCAACCATAAATACTCCCATTGCATTGGGAAAAAGTAGATTCTACTCCAAACCTTAACCTCACACCAAGCATCCAAACATAGTGAAGTGAAGTACTCTCCCTTAAGTTTAACCCGTTTCTCCTCCACTTCACTCCTCATGTGAAATCTACTTCACTTTACTCCACTAATCATTTATCCAAATACTATGTGTTCTTAGTGGCATTGCTTTGTAGTTATTTAGAGCTACATAAAAGGGTAGGGGATATGGATTCTATTTTAGATAGGACCTTTTGGGCAGTGACTTGCAAGACAGGATTCAAATATTGAATCTATTTTACCTTTTTTAAGCAAACAATTGGTCCCCCCTTCCCTTTCTTTTTTCTTTTTTTTTTTTTTTTTTGCATTTTTTAAACTATTCTTTGTTCAATTTTAAAAGCCAAATGACGAGATAGAGGATGCATAAAAATCTTCGGCATTAGAAGGTTTTGGCTTTCAATTCTTGTGGATTTTTTTTCTTGGGTTGATATTGTAGTATATCATTTGTAGTCTTTTGTTAACCATTGATTGAAGAGTTAGGATCCTCCAATCTAGAAGCACTTTGTGGCATACGCTACCTATAGTGCAACCACTGAGATTGATTTTTTGTATCATCAAATCATAGGTCTTAAATATTCAATCTTGGATAGGTTCTTGGGTTCCTGTCTTTGTTTCTTGAGGAAATTACCAAAAAAATCGTGCTAGATGTCCCTTACACAAAAAGGGCCCCAATAGTTTCCTTGTGATGGAAGTAGTCCCTTGGGGCCACTTTCATTTTCGTCTTTTTTTATAAAAGTCGTCGCTCCATTGCACAATATTACTTCGCGAAACCCATTTCCCCCTTTTATTCTTCCCTAACCCTTCTCCCCTATGGCAATCACGTCTCTTCTTCTTCTCCACGCTTGTACCCATGGTAGTCGCAGAGGTCACTTGCAACCCATTCCTTTCATCAGTCATCAAATGACATCCGATCTTTATTTGAAATATCTTATTCATCATCTTCTTCTTGTTTTCCCCAGATTGTGATTCTTTCTCTTTATTTTCTTCTTTCCATTTGACCAACCCTTTTCCGATATTGCATCGTAGAGCAGTGCATTATCATGCGTATGAGTTGGATTTTGCATTTAATCAATTGTTTTTACTATACTTCACTTCCTCATTTTTCTGTTAGGGATCAAATTGGGGCTCGAAATTTGAGACCTTCATAAGTTCCCCAACTTTGGAGTGTTGAAATAAGCCTCTTGGTCGACCATTCAACTCTCTCACACTCTCCAACGCCTTCCACAGCCTCTCTGCTCTCTCTAACTCTCCTTCAACACTCTAAAGGCTCCCCAGACTTAGAGTCTCAAAGAAGAATTCCTCCCTTCTTCAGATATCTCATCAAGAATGTGAGGTTCTATCTCTAAGTTCCACAATATTCAATTTAGCCTCTCAGACTGAGCTCTCAACCTTTAGAAATGTTCTTCCAGAGGGAGAGACTGAATATGCATGGCCTCATTAACCCTTTAAATTCAAACCCATGACTGCTCAATCATTTTTCTTTGTCTTTCTCGCTCAAAGGAGTAAGGAAGTGTCTAAGTCTCGGTTATGCAAGCTCATTCCTTGGCTTCATTATGGTGCTCCGCAGCACTATAGCCCAGAATGACACAACCTTGAACACCCACTGGCACATAAACCAGTAAGTCCCTTATATCGCACAAACATAGTCCTTGATGAACGAGTGATGATCGTCAAAGATTATTGTCAGTCAAAACCTGTTTATACCCATCTCTACACTTAGTAAGGCCATCTCAAAGCCATGACAGAGGCTTTGTAGAGGCATGGAGAAGAAACAAAAGGAGAGGAGAGGAAATTGCACAAATAGGGGGCCATGTCCGAACGGACAAATTGTATTCAGATATGGACCCATAGAATCTCATTTTATAGTCTTTTTGACATGTATTATGTGTGACTTATGTATTTTTATTCTTCTTATTCGGCTCTAAATGATCTGAGGTCAAATGGAGGGTTTATGAAATGAAAATATAAACAACATGCATCCACGAGACGCATGTAATACAATTTAAGAAATGAATGTAAGGTTTCTTTTCTTTTTATGTGATTTAACTTTATGAATTACGTGAAATTATTTTCACAATCTTTTGCCATCAGATATGATGAGTGGTGCCCGTATGAAAGTACCAAGCTTGGCCATCAGTAGGTGAGTGATTGGCGACCATGACATCAGGTGTATGTGGTGGGATCCTCCCTTGGTAGGAAAAATCCATTCTATGATGACAATCGATGGCAAGATGGCCAACCCAATTGCATATTTGATAGGTTGAATGATTTTAAAGAGCCAGTCCAACTAGGAGAAGTATTGCTACCACCACGAACAGGGCTCCATGCCCTAGGCCTCCTTGACTTAAGCCTTCACAGCCTCTTTCAAGACATGGGTGGCAACAAATGGACAATACTCAGTGGGGTTCGGGTGTGGGCGCCGAGTTTTGTTTTCTTCAATGCTTAGTTCCTCACAAATGAGGAGTGCATACAGTTCCTCAAGGTAAACATGATTAGACTGTGAGCATGTTCAAATAGAGGTCTAAAATGGACAATACTCAGTGGGGAGTCCATCCAGAGTGTGAAGAATGAAATCATCTTCACTAACATGTGCAACAGTGGTAGTAAGTTTGCATGTCAAGTTTTTGAGCTTTCAGAGATAATCTTGCTTGGAAGAGGCCCCTTCCTTTAAATATTGAAGTTGTTTCTTAAGTTAGATGACATGGGAGCGAGATAAAGAAGCATAGCTCTGCTCGAGTGTATTCCAAATAATATTGCAAGTGTTTAAGCCGACAGCATATGGAAGAAAGACATCTGATAAGGTCGAATTTATCCAAGTGAGAAGATTTTAAGCTTGATGGTCCACTCCGTGTACTAAGGATTGATGGCAGTAAATAGTTTCCCATGATCAATATCTTGTATGTTTTGGGGAGCACAAATAGAGGTACAATCGACAAATCCCAGGAGATCATGTCCTCACATAATCAGTCCAAAGAAAGGTCTCCAAAGGAGATAGGTTCCTTGATCAAGTTTGATTGGAACCAAGTGAGAGATATTGGTGAAAACAATTGTTTGAGGAAGAGGCGGTCATAGTTATCAAGGATGAGAGTTTAAGGCTCAGTTTGAGGAAGAGGCAGTCATAGTTATCAACGATGCGAGTCTAAGTCTCGGATACCATAAAATGTCTAATGAATATAAATTTTCTTTCTTTGTTTTCTCATTAGAGGAGAGAGCGTATTGAGTCTAGATCCCCTATTTCGTAGAAACGGTGAGATACTGTTTCATCCAATCCACATTCGCCAACTGTATAAAATCTCTTCCTTGGTTTTCTTTCATTCCAAGAACGCAATTGAGAGGGTGCATTAGCTGGCATAATATTTTACACAATTGGCGAATGTGGATTAGATGAGACAGGGGATCCGAACTCGAGCGTATCACATGGTTTGTGTACAGTGAGAGTATTGTGTGAGTTGGCAAGGGCATGTAGGGTAACAAGATATACATGATTGAGAAAATAAGCGATTTTGCCGCGGTTGGGTGTCTTTACATGATTTCTCATTCACAACTAGGTTTTCTCACGGTTTCTTATTTGGATCGTGGCTATTAAGCTCAATAGGCCCAAGCCAAGTAAAAGAAAGGAAATTTACATTGGAGTGCAATCTCCTACAAAATTGATAAAGGAGGAGAGAGGGGGCCAAAGTAAGGCATGGATAATTAACTCAATGCTGATTTTAGCTATTTCCAAAGAAGCCCTTTTGTAAAGGTTTGAGAGGCCAGTTTGTGTAAAATAAGAATTAAAAAAGAATATTTCCAAAGACTTAATAGGGCTCAGAATTTTAATAAAATGTAATTAGAAAATTTTAGAAATTTAAGGTAAATTGAGTACAAAGTTCACCTTAAATTTTATGTTAATTGAAATAAGAAACTAGTATAGCTTAAGGTAGAAATTGCCAACTTTTTTTTTCTAGATTTGAGAAAAGGTACTAAAAGTAGAAATGGAATAAATTTTTCCAACTCCAATTAATGATAGATTCACAAATTTAAGGAGAGAAAATTAAAAAAAAAAAGAAAGAAAGATACATGTAATAGAATTGAAAATGTCTTTCATTATGAACATAAGCCAAACACATAAGACTGATGACACATTTGTGTAATGTCCCTTGAAGATCTTTTAGGAGGAATTTGATTTTAGTTGTCGTTGGGTCCAATACTAGATTAGGTTTTTCAAACACAATAAAAATATATGGCAGGTCACAAAAATAAAATAAACGATAAATCTAAACCAAAGTCCACCGACTCAAAAAAAAAAAAAAAAAAAAAAAAACACACACACACACTTTACGCATAAAATGTAGTTACAAATCTTGATCAATTTTTCTATTACTATTCTCAATCATTTGACTCTTTGTATTTTTACAAATAAATGTCTGAATGATATGATGCTTATTTCCTATGGTAGCTATGATACGAATTGAAACCTCCCATATAACTAAGGCCCCAGCCCCTTCTATAACGTTACATTTCTAAACAAATTTATCAGATTTTGAACAGTTATGTATTTTAGCTTTTTATTAGTGTGTTTCAAATGTTCGATACCTACATTCGTTGGCCACCTTCCATAGTTTTACCTGTTGCATGTGGATATGAGGGTCTGTATGTGCCCCTGTAGATTAGTTATCGGCTATCCGGAATCAAGTATCACTAGGGCTTAGGGTCGAAGGATCCTGGATTGGGCTCTACAGGAGATGCCCTGCGTTATTAAAAAAAAAAAGTAAAAATAGTGGAGTTCAAATTTAGTTTGACCCATATCAAACCTGATCAGGTGTGAACAGCATGGTAGGCTCCAATATCAGTCATATTTGGGGGGGTTCCACATAATTTCAAAATTAATTAGAATAGTCAAAATTAAAATTAGAAGAGTCAAAATTGTAATTTATCTGATCAAAATCAGCAACTTCAATATATATAAATAGAAAGACAAAGCCTTATACTACCTTGAAATTCAATTACATGAAACAAAGAAGCGTGTTATTGAAAAACTCAAAATCAACGTGTAAATTGAAAAAAAAAAAATGTAAGTTACATATATTGAGTCCATTATTGTCTCCCACATGGAGCATGCTTTTAGCCTTGCATGATTTGATTCAGATTTGCATTTCCGTTATCTGGAGCTTTCAGACTGTTACCAATATCAATGACAAATCTGTATCGAACATCTGCTTTAGCAAGCCGTTCCATGGCAGTGTGTATGTAATCCATGGGAATAACCTCAACATCTGCAGTGACATTGTGCTTTGCTGCAAAATCGATCATCTCTTGGGTTTCTTTCATTCCTCCACTAGCACTTCCGGCCACAATCTTCCTCCCTACAAAATCATTGACAAAATATTGTAAATTTTCAAAGCTACCATTTTGGATGTAACATCAATTAGTTGGGATTGTTGATTTTAACCAATAGGTTCAGATGCAACGAGTTGGGCAGAATCAGACAGGCAAAACGGCTAGAAACTATGAGCCAAACCTAAATTAGAGAGCCTGAAATACTTAGTCAAGTTAGTGGTTACTGTGACAGATGCAGGTCACTTACCCAAAAGTAAGGGAAAGACCGGTAGCTCTAGTGGCTTGTCGGGTGCACCCACCATAACCAACTTCCCATGAGACTTGAGCAGATCGATCAATGGCAAAAGTGGATGAACAGCAGAGACTGTATCAATGATGCCATCCAAGGTGCCCTTGGCAGCCTAAACAAAACATAAGATTAAAATCAATGTCTTGTAGAATGAAATGGATTTTATATTATAAGTGTAGGTAACTTGGATTACATGTTACTAAGGATTCATTATTTGAAAAAAAAAGAACCAGAATATTCTATTAGAAACATTTAATTTGCTCTTTGTCTAATCATTTATAGTTAAAAAGAGTTGCAATCAATTAGAAGGACTTTTTGTCACTGTCTTATGTCATTACCTTTGGCCCAATCAAGGCCTTAAACTCATTTTGAGCCACCTAATCGGGTGACTCGACTGTAGATCACTGAGTTGGGCAAGTGACTTGGATATGATTGAATCTAATAAAAAACATGGTTTGGCTCGACTGTTGCCCTTGTAGTAGTGTCAAGTTTCTTAGTTTCCAGGTTATCAATGGGTTGGGCTTGGAATAAGGGTTATAAAGGTTGCTTTCAACTCCCTTATTCAAAAAACTCAAAAAATCCCAAATCCGGTGACCTTACATGATTGCAAGCCTATTAGCCTTGTGGGATGCTGGTATAAATTGTTGGCAAAGATTATGGCGAATCGTTTCTCATTATTAATCCTTTTCAAGGAGCATTTGTGGGATAGAGATAAATTCTTTATGGAGTGTTGATTGCTAATGAACTCATTGATGTTAGGAAGAAGTCTAAAGCTGAGGGAGTTATCTACAAAATTGACTTGGAAAAAGCTTATGACCATGTGGATTAGAACTTAGTTGATTACATGCTTTATAGATTTGGGTTTGGGAATATTTGGCGTAGGTGGATGAAAGAGTGTATTTCTTCTACATCATTCTCTATTCTGGTGAATGGGTCTCCTTCAAAGTTATTTAAGGCTTCTAGAGGTTTGAGGCAAAGGGATCCTCTTTCCCCTTTTTTGTTTACGATAGTAGTAGAGGCCTTGAGTTTGCTTCTTGTGAGAGCTAGAGAGGAGGGAGTCATTGAGGGCTTTAAGGTCAATCAAGATGGGGAGGCAATTTCTCACTTACAGTTTGCAAATGATACCATTCTATTCAGTTCGACAAAGAGGGATGAGGTGATGACTCTTAAAAGAATTTTGCGGTACTTTCAGTTGATTTCAGGGTTAAGAGTTAACATATCCAAGAGTCTTTTGGTCGGGGTTGGATGCTCTGATGAGACCACTCAATCTATGGCAGCCATGATTCGTCGTAAATCAAGAAGGCTTCCATTTTATATCTTGGACTGCCTGTAGGGGCAAAGCTGAAATCTAGGGCATTGTGGGGTCTCGTCATTGACAAGTTTGAGAAGAAATTGTCTTCTTGGAAGAGACAATACCTATCACTAGCTGGGAGGATTACCCTTATAAGATCTTGTTTGTCAAATCTTTTGATTTATTATATATCTCCTTTTAAGATGCCTAAGGCTGTGGTGGGGAGGCTAGACCGTATTTGTAGGAATTTTTTATGAAAGGGTTGGGGCGATATAAGGAAGCTACACTTACTAAAATAGAGTGAGGTCATTAAACCTAAAAGGAGTGATGGTTTGAGTCTGGGTAGTTTGGAGAATAGGAATGCGGCGCTTTTGACTAAGTGGTGGTGGAGATTTGGAGACGAAAGGGAGGCATTTTAGTTTTTTGGTCTTCCCCCCGAGTGTTTAAGTTCAATGTTGATGGTTCAGCAAGAGAAAAGCCAGGGCATGCGAGAATTCGAGGTGTTCTTTGTAATAGTAAGTGTGACATCATTTTTATGTTTTCAAAGCACATGGGTGTTTGCGAGTTTCTAATGAAGCTGAAGTGTTAGCCATTTTGGAGGCTCTTTAGTGCTTTTCTAGGAATATCCTTGGGGATCTCATTGTAGAAAGTGACTCTTCTAATGCGATTACTTGGACATCTAAAAAGAGGTCAACCCTTAGAAATTTCAATTCCTATTTAATGAAATCCGGTCTTTATCTATATGTTTTAATGTCATCTTTCATCTTGTCGCTAGATCGGCTAACGCGATGGCTGATGCTTTAGCTAAGCAGGGGGTCTAGAGGTCTTCTCCTTGAGAGGGTATGATTATGTAAGTTTTTGGTGGTGTCTTTTGTATGTGTTTGGTGAGTGAGGGTACAATACTCTTGTACCTTTTCTTCCCTCATTATAATCTCATTATTTAATAAATGAATGTTTTTGTCTCTGATAAAAAAGAAAAAAAAAAAAGAAAATAAGGGCTGGGGTTGGACGTGTTGAGGGCCTAACAGTTTTTTGGGATGTTGAGGTTTTCTTGGTACAATGTGATGGGCATATTCCCAGGTATTTGCAAGTGCCTTATTTCTTTATCAGAATTCAAATTTTAAGTCAATTAAAAAGTCACAAATGACCTTCTAGAACTCATAAAATTCCAATCTCTTTCCATTTTGTTGGAATCTCAGATGCTCCACCCAAGAGGATGATTTAGAAATACCACACCTGGAGACATCATTTAGAGAATTTGAAGTTTTCCAGACAAGGAATTCTTATAAGAAAACGGGCCCTTAAGCCCAGATTTGATTTGGCCAAGCCAGATGAAGAAGAATTGGTTGCATTAGCTCTTAGGCCTTTGGGGCATAATACAAAAACTCACCTCCATTTGCTTTGGATCACGACTGACTAGGAACGAGTCCGCACCAAGTCGCTCAACTGCTTCCTCCTCCTTGCTCGGCGAAGTGCTGATTACCGTCACCTTCAGCCCAAAAGCCTTGGCAAACTTCACCGCCATGTGGCCAAGACCGCCAAGCCCAGCCACTCCCAAATGCATGCCTGGTTTGCTTAATCCAAAATACTTCATTGGGCTGTAGACAGTTATCCCAGCACATAACAGCGGTGCACTGCTCTCAAGTGGTAGGTTTTCAGGGAAGCGAATGACGAAGTGCTCATCGACAACAATCATATCGGAGTAGCCACCGTAGGTGGGTGTGCCGTCGTGGTAGATGGCATTATAGCTGAGTATCATCTCGGAGCAGTAAATCTCTCCATCTTGGTTGCAGTTGGGACAGGCTCGACATGAGCCCACTAGGCACCCAACACCTGCCTTATCCCCAACTTTGAATTTTGTTACTTTCTTTCCCACCTCTGTCACTATGCCAACAATCTCGTGCCTGTATGGGTAAAAAAAATCATTTTAGATAGGAATAAAGTCTTTCAGCAACTGTTTGATTAGAATTCAAATTAAGTTCTTTATTTTTAGTTCTTCTTAACTAATAAAAAGTTTGAAACTATTTGTCGGGTAAGGGTTGGTAAAGGTCAGGTAGGGTAAAGATACCCGAACTCGACTCACACTATCCGAACTGGACCCCTCTCTTGATGGTTGAATGAAATGTGATACCAAACCCATCCCATGACGAGTTACGTTAGAGTCACCCATTTGACTGACCCATTGCCATCTGGATCCCTCATTGAATATTGCAAGGCTAAGGATAGGAATAGTTGCATTAGAGGATTCCCACTTGTTGAACAATGGGGTCCACTCAGTTGTGTAATGGTTTGATAATGCATATAAGACTAATTAGTGAAGTAATGTGTTCATCCGTCGTCGGCCAGGCATTGCCCATTCATTCATTTGCTTCAATATGTGCATACCCAGGAACCATGGGGAAGATGGAGTTTCCCCATTCATTCTTGATGTTGTGAAGGTCCGAGTGGCAGACTCCACAGTATAGAATCTTCAAAGTAACATCCTCATCTCCGTTAGCCCTGTCCACGTAAGAAGCGATGTAACATCGTTATTCAGTGTTAAACAAAAGGGACACAAAACTACCAATAAAAAGAAATGACATGTATAGCAGAATTTATGGCCTCATTTGCTTCAAACATGGGACGCATTCATTGAAGGGAGATGCTCCTATGAGAGATATCTCTCACCTTAAATGAGAGATTGGGTGAGAGATATCTCTCATAGGAGCATCTCCCTTCATTGAATGTTATCCACACAAAGATCATTTAGGGTACGTTTGTGTAATTATTATTTTTTTGGGCAAAAATTGCGAAAGAAAGCTAAACTTTTTTTCTCCAAATTTTTTTATCCTTTATCTACTGTAAACGCACAAAAAAAGTGTTTATAAGAGGTTATGTCCCACTTTTAACACAAACTAGGCCATGGTAAAAAAAAATAATTAAAATTTTAATTAGAAATATTTGTAAATATTTAAATAAATTATAAATGATTACTAACAAATAATTTTGAAAGAACGGGACAAAGAAACTGGAGAAGCTGAAGAGTAATTATGAATAATATAATATATGATGAAAAAGAAAACATTTAAAAGAATAATCAGTTTGAATTTTTCATGGTACGAATAGTGAATTAATTTATAAAAACCGTTCAAGCTTGGAAGACTATATCTATTTCTTGGTCCAAAATCTTGATTTGGTGCATTTTGTATTATTATTTATTCTACATATTTATTATTGAGTTAAATTACTAAATATAAATGATAATGAAAAATATGTGATAAAGAAGTTTTAGGGAGCTGGGAGAGTTAGGTGAAGATCAAGTAAATAGTAGATGTTTTAGGACCTTGATTTGATTATATTTTTGCTTAGGCATATATTGAATGTCAATTTCAAAATTAAATGTAGATTTTGAAATCAATTGGCTTTTACAATGGGCCCCACAAATTAATTCTACCAAATATTGAAGGGAGAATAAGAAAAAAAAAGTAGTAAATACAGCCTATGAAAGCGGCCCCATTAATTGTGAGTTTGGATTGGAAAGAAAAGAATCTTGCTTTCACAATGGGACCCTTAGATTTATTTAGTTAAATTAGTAAATATAAATCAAAAGGAAAAAATTGGGTTTGACAGTGGGCACCACATATTGGTTAAAAATAACAAAGATGAAGCCAACTATGATCTATAAATGGCCCTTAAATTTCTGCAATTTGGATCTAATATGAGAGCCCCAAAAATTGATGTGCAATAGAACTTAACACATACATGCCCATCTATCATGAAAATAATAGACAAAAGTGGGGCTCAATTTGTAGAGATTAGGAATTTGAGGAAACCATAGAGATTGAAAAACTTTAGGACCACAACAATTTGTAGAGATTAGGAATATGAGGAAATTGTGTGGGCAGAATTTGGCTATTATTTTGAGGAAATACATTAGGAAACCATGTGTAGACTAAAATTGAGGAAATTGTGGGCTGAATTTGTAGAGATTTATATACTTAAGGAAAGTTAGAGTTTTTCTCTCATTTGAATTTAAAAAAAAAAAAAAAAAAAAAACATGAGTACTAGTTATCTATTATAAGGATTGAGTGGGGTGTGTCAGATGCAATCAAGAGGGAGCACCACGTGTTGCCTTCCTGCGAAGAGGGTTGCTGTCATTATATATATAATATGGTAGAGAGAAGTTGCTTGCACACGTCGGGAGGCAACACCATTCTTGTAAAAAGATGCTAGTACAACCTCTCACGATATGTTTTTTTTTCCTTGTGGGCCACATAAACCTCCTTTTATTTATTTATTTTCATTTTGCATGCCCCTAATTGTAATCCAAACCGTTCCATTTCCTTATTGAAGTAACAACCACCAAGACTTTAAAGTTGATTATGTTAAATCTCTGTAGATTTTGAGTAATTTCTGAACAAGTTCCAACTTATAAATATGATTTTATTTACTTTTTGGGGGCCCCAATTCATTGACGAACCCTTCACTATTATCGTATTTATGGTATGCATCGAGACATTTGGTTTCACATTATAAGTCTTCTGTGGATTTTTGCGAAATTTGTTTAAAAAATTCCAGAACATCGAAATATATCTTAAGCTGTTGAATGTACTAATTTAGGTGAAAGGTGATATTCAAAAAAAAAAAAAAATTGATAATGTATTTCACATGTGAAACACTTGCATATGTTATATTTATATATTAAACATTTACATGTGTAAATGTCATTTTTCTATCATAGATAACGAACAATCCATCAAGGCCTATAAAGTTGTGAGAGCCTTCAAGAAATAGGTGAAGACTAGATTCAAATCTAATTCATAGAAATCCATCCCTTTTTACGTTGTGCAAAAAGGATGGAACACAGAAAAATGTTTCACTGCATAAATCTAATTCATTGAAATCCATCTCTTTTAACGTTGTACAAAAAGGACGGAACACAGAAAAATGTTTCACTGCACTAAATAATTAAAAAAAAACTTTATTTTTTTACACAAAATGAAATCATTGATAACACTCCAATTAACACAAACATGCACTTAATGCTTTTATCAACAAAGAAACAGAACAATCTTTTTGCACCTTATTAAAAAAGCCCCTAATACAACAAATAAACCTCCAAACAATCTTTTTGCACCTTATCAAAAAAGCTCTTAATACAAATATACAATAAATAAACCTCCAAACAAACAGATGCTGATAAAGAATACTCTTTATAGCTATTGATTGGAAAGATGGTTAAGACTCTCTAATTTCATCATCTCTGTATGGAAACACAAATAAAGACAGGAAGTATAACTGTATAAGGGGGAAAAAATTAAAGATGGTAAATGGGTAAGGACAGAAAAAAAAAAAAAAAAAAAAAAAAAAAAAAACACCGAAAAGATAGAAAAAGAAACCACATTGCTTTCGCTCAAGAAACAACAGAAAACCAAAACTATAAACTATTTTTGATGTTTCAACACTAGACAAACCTTCTTGAGAAGTTGAAAGGAGAGAGAATGCCGGATGCATCTCTTGCTGCCCAGCCAAAGGCCTTTCGAGGATGTTCTTCTTCTGGAGATTTTGACATTTTCCTTCTTCTAATGGGAGAATACAGAGAGAGAGAGAGAGAGAGAGAGAGAGAGAGAGAGAGAGAGAGAGTAAAGTAGGAATGAATCCAAGTATTTTTTGTGTACAAATCGAAGGGGTCAATTTATAGGGTGACAGAGACCAAGGCGGCGTCACTGATGACATGTACGCCGAAATCGTTGAATGAAACCAGTACCAATGAAGAACCAAGGCACCAGTGAAGAACCAAGGCGACGTCACTGGTGACATGTACGCTGTCAAATGCTGAAAGAGGAGATTTCTGATGAAGGAAAATGTGGACATTTTGAACTTTTTTTTTTAGGGTCATTCCCATATTTTTGAAAACAACTCTCTGCTTGGGGCACGTTTGGCAACGGTCTGTGTAAGGGGATTCCTTGCCCTTTTCCACGCGATGATGGATTTTGTATGTTTGGATCGGTGTTGATTTTTAGAGAGTGGACAGGAGAAATCAATAGAAACAGGCATTACTGCAATCAGACCTCCCCATATGGATTTGCAAAATCTGTGAAATGAGAGAAAGGCGGATAATCAATACGAAACAGTAACTAGGGGCGGTAATGTGGGCCTAATACATTTTTGCTTTTAGAATCTACCTTTTAGATCCTATGATCAAGATCCAAACCGTTAGTCACCTTTAAAAAGTCCAAAACGACCACGTCACCAAATTTCAACCATTGATTCTTCTTATATCTCAAGATATGTGCCAAAACGTCTGACTATTTACACTATTATTGAAAACAATTCGTTTTTCCAATCTTTTCGGTTTATGTGGGGTCCACAATCAAGATCAGAACCGGTCATTAGTTATGGAAGGTCAAACACGGAAAGGTGACCAAATTTCAACCGTTAATTCCTCTTATATCTCGAGATATGTGCCAAAACATCTAACTGTTTACACTAATTTTGAAAATGGGATTAAAAACAATCCATTTTTCCAAATTTTCCGGTTTATGTGGGGTCCAAAATCACGATCAGAACCGGTCATTGGTTCGGGAAGGTCAAACACGGTAAGGTGACCAAATTTCAACCGTTGATTCCTCTTATATCTCGAGATATGTGCCAAAACGTCTGATTGTTTACACTAATTTTGAAAACGGGAATAAAATCAGTTCGTTTTTCCAATTTTTTCGGTTTATGTGGGGTCTAAAATCATGACCGGAACCAGTCATTGGTTCGGGAAGGCCAAACACGGTAAGGTGACCAAATTTCAACCGTTGATCCTCACCGTATCTTGAAATATTTGTAAAAACGTCCATTAGAACATACATTCTACATATCGTAGGAATTCTTCCTCCATCCAAACCTGGAACTCTCATGAGAAATCCTACCTGAAGAGGTGTTGATTCTTTGGAGATGAAGAGAATCCTCTAAACAAAGGATTCCTCCCTTAGCATGGACCGTTGTCAAACGTGCCCTTAATCTTGGTGGATTTCCTAGGGGCATTCATGTTCATTCCAATCAGTGCTGGGGTAAGTGCTCAAGAGGGGTGGGAATGTGTTTATATAGGTTAGGGGGAAATCAGCTTGGTCATCATAATTGGCTTCTATTTAAGAGCTTTAAAATTAAATTTTTATAAGGGCAAATGAGTAAACTCAAATGGTGAAAAATGAAAAAGAAAACCAAAGGCGATATCAGTTGGGGCAGTATCAAGATGAGGATGAATGCCAACTAGCTTGGGAAACATAAATGAATTTTTTTGTATGTGCGTTTTCCTTTTTTTTTTTTTTTGCAGGGGAGGGGGGTGGGGGTGTGGCTGGTTGGGGTTGGGGTAGTAGAATTGTCAATGGGTTGGATTGATCATATGTGGCCTCTAAAGTTCTGTCACAACCCAAGCCCGAGTTCTGATTACTCCAGACAAACCCCGAGTCGCGATTCATACTTACTCCTATAAACTCCGAATTAACCGAAGTTAAAACGAAATCTACAAAGGATAACCATACCTGTCAAATGTACACTGTTGCAGAAATATATGCATTGACTATACCAATTAAAATTATACGAGTCCTTTAGATAAAAGTAAAGTTCAATACACATCTTATTTCACTATCTAAGTCAACCACTACATATCCAAGATACAATGCAGGTGACAACTATTTACATATCAAAATGAATATACAAAAGTACTTCTCAAAACATTTCCAAAGTGTTCTAACTCATTTTACTCAAAAAGTTCCATCTCAGTTCTCGCATTCGGATATCAATACCAAAAGATATCCCGTCAAGTCCACTCAATCAATCCTCCTAAAATAATATGATTGGCCTCCTTTACAGGCGGCGCGGCCTCTACAATACCGGCACGGACAATTGGGCCTGTAATGTCATCAATAACAATGTGAACACGACGGTTCAACAATGTATATACAGATCTATGATAATATATGCTAATAACACAGGTAATAAATCTGTTTATCACTTTTAAATCAAAAATCAGTTCTACACAATTCAAATCAATAACAAAGACATGTGCGTTCAGAATCAAGTAATGACAATTACTAGATGGCAACTACAATAGTATTCATTTAATTTCTTCCAAAAAGAAGCAGTCATTGTATTTATAACACAAATATTAGTCATTCATTCATTGTTCACTGAGTACTCTTCATTAAGTATCTTTTCATTACAATAATTATGGGATCTACCAGTGTCTGGATCAAAGATCACTGGCATCACCATAGAACTCTGAAACGCCCCCAGTCCATCTACTGTAGTAAGATTTTTTCATTAATTCATTTGTTAATTCAATTCAGCTCTATAACGAGCTTAATAGCTACTATGTAGTGCCAGACTCCATAATCAATTCAAATCGACAAATTTCATTCAAACAATTGAAGGGAATGAGACTTGAGGTTAACAATATAAACTCAATTCCATTTCTAGAATTAGACCATTCAACAAGCATTAATCCCTATGATTTTCACACTTCCAAACCAATCATTTAGGTGAAACATTCGTTATCTAATGTGCGTGTTTTTTTCGATGAACATCACTTTGTTTGTAGTTTGTACATTATAATATCCTTAGCAAACACCTATGAAGGTTTCGGTACAAGTGAACAATTAACACACACCGAACGTGTTTTTAATTCAATTAGAATCACCTTTGTTGGACCCAACTTTGAGTCTTCTAATCACAAGGATATGTAGTCCATTAGATTCTACATTCCAAGAGCTTTCCAACGATATGTGGAAGTCCAAAATCCGACTTACGGATAAAAAGTTATGGCCATTTGAAAATCTACCAAAATCCATGTCTGCCAAGAGTTCGAACGTTCAGTACAAGAGTTCGAACGTTCGGGTGCAGAACATTCCAAACCAAAAACCAGCAAGTCCAAGAGTTCGAACGTTGGATGCAAGAGTTTCAATGTTTGATACAAGAGTTCGAACGTTCAGTGTTCCAAGCCAAAAGCTAGCGAGGACAAGAGTTCGAGCGTTCAGTGCATAATTTTTCGAACAGAACCTGAAAAATTCTGTTTTGCACTACCTCTCAAACCCCCTTTCTTCCCTACCTTTTCTACTCATTTTAAGGTCTTTCCAAAGACCATTTAAACATAAATTGAGCCTCCAATATACTCCATAAACTCATACTCAATATACTCCAGAAACTCATACTCAATCTTCTTCTTCAATTAATCAACCACACATACAAATCAATTCTAAGAATAGACTAAAATCATTCTCAATAACCAAATTAAAACAAAACTCATATTAACTAGCATCTAATCACAAGTACTGTTTATACTTGCCTTTGTTTGAGATGAATTGACAAAAAGCCCTTGATTTAGCTTTATTTTTTAGATGAAATCTCTCCAACCCAAGCCATAATTCCATGAAAACATTACAAAAACCATATCCCTTGAGTTGTTTGTGCTAGAAACCACTCTAAACACTTAATAGAACTCAAAAGTTCTCTAACACATCCAAAGTACTTACTTGTAATCTCTTGAAGAGAGATTTGAGGCCTTCCTCAACTCTAACTCCAAAGAAACCAAACAAGAAGATGAAGAAGATGAAGTTCCACTCTTCCTTGTCAAAATCCCTTTGTTTCCTTCCAAACTTTGCCACTCAATGAAGAAGAGTGAAGAAAGAAAGAGGAAACCAACCTAGGTTTTTCTCTCAAATGCCTTGTGCTAGAAAAGGATGGAATGAGCTCAATTTTAGGTTCATTTAGAACCTTATAAGCATCTCTTTGCACTTAGCCCCTCCATTTCTTCACTCATTTACATTTTGAGTCAAATGAAAGGTCATTTGATTCAATTCATATCGAATGAAATCGCGCCTATTACGAAAGTTAACGTACTCTTTGAGATCCACGCGTTAGTATCAAGAGTGACCGTATTCAACAAAATACGTGAAAATCCATATTTACGGAAAAGTCCTTGTCTTCCCTTGGTTGAGTTTAAAATCAACTCAACTTCATTAATCTCATTCAAAGTCATTTCATTAAGCTTAAATCAATCATTTGAGACTAATTCAATTCAATTTGGTCATTAACTATTATTAACTTAATTAAACATGATTGATTAGCATTAATGTCAATCATTTAGAGTTAATTTCGATTAATTCGGGACGGGGTGTAACAAGTTCCTAACTAGTGGCTCAATTAGAATGGATATAAATGAAAGTTCTTTTCTCCATATATATATATATATCTATATATATATATATATATTAGGAGTGGTTACAAATTAGGAGTGATTATAAATTAATTAGGAGTGGTTATGTAGTCGAGTGATCTCAATTAAATTTGATTAGACGGGGCTACCTTTTGAATATTTAATCCATTCACATGATACATCAACCTATTTCTACCTTAGCGGGCTGAAGATCCACTTCCATTGGGGTAACATCATGGAAAAAATGTCTTAAAATGATAATAAATAATGATTTTATGCAATAGGGCCCACTTTTCATGGATCGAAACCATCCATGTGACATGTTGGTTTTATGTACATCATCAAATGCAATCAACCTTTGATGAGTGCTCTCTAATTTTGTAAAAGATACCCATATTTTGATTTTTTTTTAGTCAAAACTTTATGCTTATCAAATGAAATACCCATACATAGGCCATGATGCTCATAACAAATGAAGGACCTAACCATGTCATAGTATAGATAATTTCATTTTCAAAGACCTTGATGAGCGGTTTCCTTTGTGGATAGATATACTGTATTGGAGACTTCAAATCTATCCAATGGTCCACTTTACTTTAAATCCTACTTACGTTAAAATGTGCACAATTAAGTAGGAAAGAAGAAACAATAAATAATTACTAGAATAATAAACCGTGCTCAGTACACGTATGGCCATCATCTATGCATTAAAAAAACATCTATAAATTGTATTAAAAAAAACCAAAAGAATAAAAGGTTATTGTAAAGTACCTTTTTACGTAATCTATGAGCTAATGAGATAGAAAGAAAAGAGAAGAATTGGAAAGAAAGAGGATGATAGAGTTTTGGATAAAAAGGGAGGTATTGAAGAAAATGAAAAGTAGAACTTTCAAAAGTGGAAAAGTAGGAGCAGTTGTAAGTGGTGGTTTCCAAGGTAGTTTGTATAAGATAGTGTGGAGAAACTAAAAAGATTTTAAAAAAATAGCAACTTACGATCAAAATTAAAGCCAAAACCCGTGGCTTTAATATATTAGAATTAGAGATGTCCATACAAACTTTAAGTATTAATAGAAAGAACTAACCTAAAGCATTAAATATATATATATATATATATATAAACTGACCAAGCTCATATGGTTTATATGATCTTTATTGGTGTTTGGCGCCAATGCCTTGGTCAGTGGATCTGCTATCATCAATCTTGTATTGATACTTTCCATGGATTCATAATGTTTCTTTACCTTCTCCCTTACAAAGAGATTCTTGATCTCGATGCGTTTGGAACTGCATGAACTTTTACTATTCTTGGAGAAGCGAACTACTTATGTATTATCACAATAGATCATCAGTGGTCTTGAAATGCTATTAGAAAGATATACCCAGAAGTAGATTTTCTGCTGTCAAGACATCCAGCAAAGTCAGAGTTGTTAGACGTATGGTAATCCCCATGACCAAATGTCTAATAATTATAGGCCCCCACTTTTAAGGCAATTGATAAGCTTTTCTCCTTTTTTTTTTTTTTTTTCTTTTAATAAATCTGTCTTGGATTCATTTTAATAAAGGCCAAGCCATTTAGGACTCTTGTTTGGCTAATCTTTGAGGAAATTAAGAAAACTAACTTTTAATAAAATGTAATTAGAAACTTTTAGAAATTTAAGGTAAATTGAGTACAAAGTTCACCTTAAATTTTATGTTAATTGAAATAAGAAACTAGTATAGCTTAAGGTAGAAATTGCCAACTTTTTTTTTCTAGATTTGAGAAAAGGTACTAAAAGTAGAAATGGAATAAATTTTTCCAACTCCAATTAATGATAGATTCACAAATTTAAGGAGAGAAAATTAAAAAAAAAAAGAAAGAAAGATACATGTAATAGAATTGAAAATGTCTTTCATTATGAACATAAGCCAAACACATAAGACTGATGACACATTTGTGTAATGTCCCTTGAAGATCTTTTAGGAGGAATTTGATTTTAGTTGTCGTTGGGTCCAATACTAGATTAGGTTTTTCAAACACAATAAAAATATATGGCAGGTCACAAAAATAAAATAAACGATAAATCTAAACCAAAGTCCACCGACTCAAAAAAAAAAAAAAAAAAACACACACACACACACTTTACGCATAAAATGAAGTTACAAATCTTGATCAATTTTTCTATTACTATTCTCAATCATTTGACTCTTTGTATTTTTACAAATAAATGTCTGAATGATATGATGCTTATTTCCTATGGTAGCTATGATACGAATTGAAACCTCCCATATAACTAAGGCCCCAGCCCCTTCTATAACGTTACATTTCTAAACAAATTTATCAGATTTTGAACAGTTATGTATTTTAGCTTTTTATTAGTGTGTTTCAAATGTTCGATACCTACATTCGTTGGCCACCTTCCATAGTTTTACCTGTTGCATGTGGATATGAGGGTCTGTATGTGCCCCTGTAGATTAGTTATCGGCTATCCGGAATCAAGTATCACTAGGGCTTAGGGTCGAAGGATCCTGGATTGGGCTCTACAGGAGATGCCCTGCGTTATTAAAAAAAAAAAAGTAAAAATAGTGGAGTTCAAATTTAGTTTGACCCATATCAAACCTGATCCGGTGTGAACAGCATGGTAGGCTCCAATATCAGTCATATTTGGGGGGGTTCCACATAATTTCAAAATTAATTAGAATAGTCAAAATTAAAATTAGAAGAGTCAAAATTGTAATTTATCTGATCAAAATCAGCAACTTCAATATATATAAATAGAAAGACAAAGCCTTATACTACCTTGAAATTCAATTACATGAAACAAAGAAGCGTGTTATTGAAAAACTCAAAATCAACGTGTAAATTGAAAAAAAAAATGTAAGTTACATATATTGAGTCCATTATTGTCTCCCACATGGAGCATGCTTTTAGCCTTGCATGATTTGATTCAGATTTGCATTTCCGTTATCTGGAGCTTTCAGACTGTTACCAATATCAATGACAAATCTGTATCGAACATCTGCTTTAGCAAGCCGTTCCATGGCAGTGTGTATGTAATCCATGGGAATAACCTCAACATCTGCAGTGACATTGTGCTTTGCTGCAAAATCGATCATCTCTTGGGTTTCTTTCATTCCTCCACTAGCACTTCCGGCCACAATCTTCCTCCCTACAAAATCATTGACAAAATATTGTAAATTTTCAAAGCTACCATTTTGGATGTAACATCAATTAGTTGGGATTGTTGATTTTAACCAATAGGTTCAGATGCAACGAGTTGGGCAGAATCAGACAGGCAAATCGGCTAGAAACTATGAGCCAAACCTAAATTAGAGAGCCTGAAATACTTAGTCAAGTTAGTGGTTACTGTGACAGATGCAGGTCACTTACCCATAAGTAAGGGAAAGACCGGTAGCTCTAGTGGCTTGTCGGGTGCACCCACCATAACCAACTTCCCATGAGACTTGAGCAGATCGATCAATGGCAAAAGTGGATGAACAGCAGAGACTGTATCAATGATGCCATCCAAGGTGCCCTTGGCAGCCTAAACAAAACATAAGATTAAAATCAATGTCTTGTAGAATGAAATGGATTTTATATTATAAGTGTAGGTAACTTGGATTACATGTTACTAAGGATTCATTATTTGAAAAACAAAAAGAACCAGAATATTCTATTAGAAACATTTAATTTGCTCTTTGTCTAATCATTTATAGTTAAAAAGAGTTGCAATCAATTAGAAGGACTTTTTGTCACTGTCTTATGTCATTACCTTTGGCCCAATCAAGGCCTTAAACTCATTTTGAGCCACCTAATCGGGTGACTCGACTGTAGATCACTGAGTTGGGCAAGTGACTTGGATATGATTGAATCTAATAAAAAACATGGTTTGGCTCGACTGTTGCCCTTGTAGTAGTGTCAAGTTTCTTAGTTTCCAGGTTATCAATGGGTTGGGCTTGGAATAAGGGTTATAAAGGTTGCTTTCAACTCCCTTATTCAAAAAACTCAAAAAATCCCAAATCCGGTGACCTTACATGATTGCAAGCCTATTAGCCTTGTGGGATGCTGGTATAAATTGTTGGCAAAGATTATGGCGAATCGTTTCTCATTATTAATCCTTTTCAAGGAGCATTTGTGGGATAGAGATAAATTCTTTATGGAGTGTTGATTGCTAATGAACTCATTGATGTTAGGAAGAAGTCTAAAGCTGAGGGAGTTATCTACAAAATTGACTTGGAAAAAGCTTATGACCATGTGGATTAGAACTTAGTTGATTACATGCTTTATAGATTTGGGTTTGGGAATATTTGGCGTAGGTGGATGAAAGAGTGTATTTCTTCTACATCATTCTCTATTCTGGTGAATGGGTCTCCTTCAAAGTTATTTAAGGCTTCTAGAGGTTTGAGGCAAAGGGATCCTCTTTCCCCTTTTTTGTTTACGATAGTAGTAGAGGCCTTGAGTTTGCTTCTTGTGAGAGCTAGAGAGGAGGGAGTCATTGAGGGCTTTAAGGTCAATCAAGATAGGGAGGCAATTTCTCACTTACAGTTTGCAAATGATACCATTCTATTCAGTTCGACAAAGAGGGATGAGGTGATGACTCTTAAAAGAATTTTGCGGTACTTTCAGTTGATTTCAGGGTTAAGAGTTAACATATCCAAGAGTCTTTTGGTCGGGGTTGGATGCTCTGATGAGACCACTCAATCTATGGCAGCCATGATTCGTCGTAAATCAAGAAGGCTTCCATTTTATATCTTGGACTGCCTGTAGGGGCAAAGCTGAAATCTAGGGCATTGTGGGGTCTCGTCATTGACAAGTTTGAGAAGAAATTGTCTTCTTGGAAGAGACAATACCTATCACTAGCTGGGAGGATTACCCTTATAAGATCTTGTTTGTCAAATCTTTTGATTTATTATATATCTCCTTTTAAGATGCCTAAGGCTGTGGTGGGGAGGCTAGACCGTATTTGTAGGAATTTTTTATGAAAGGGTTGGGGCGATATAAGGAAGCTACACTTACTAAAATAGAGTGAGGTCATTAAACCTAAAAGGAGTGATGGTTTGAGTCTTGGTAGTTTGGAGAATAGGAATGCGGCGCTTTTGACTAAGTGGTGGTGGAGATTTGGAGACGAAAGGGAGGCATTTTAGTTTTTTGGTCTTCCCCCCGAGTGTTTAAGTTCAATGTTGATGGTTCAGCAAGAGAAAAGCCAGGGCATGCGAGAATTCGAGGTGTTCTTTGTAATAGTAAGTGTGACATCATTTTTATGTTTTCAAAGCACATGGGTGTTTGCGAGTTTCTAATGAAGCTGAAGTGTTAGCCATTTTGGAGGCTCTTTAGTGCTTTTCTAGGAATATCCTTGGGGATCTCATTGTAGAAAGTGACTCTTCTAATGCGATTACTTGGACATCTAAAAAGAGGTCAACCCTTAGAAATTTCAATTCCTATTTAATGAAATCCGGTCTTTATCTATATGTTTTAATGTCATCTTTCATCTTGTCGCTAGATCGGCTAACGCGATGGCTGATGCTTTAGCTAAGCAGGGGGTCTAGAGGTCTTCTCCTTGAGAGGGTATGATTATGTAAGTTTTTGGTGGTGTCTTTTGTATGTGTTTGGTGGGTGAGGGTACAATACTCTTGTACCTTTTCTTCCCTCATTATAATCTCATTATTTAATAAATGAATGTTTTTGTCTCTGATAAAAAAGAAAAAAAAAAAAGAAAATAAGGGCTGGGGTTGGACGTGTTGAGGGCCTAACAGTTTTTTGGGATGTTGAGGTTTTCTTGGTACAATGTGATGGGCATATTCCCAGGTATTTGCAAGTGCCTTATTTCTTTATCAGAATTCAAATTTTAAGTCAATTAAAAAGTCACAAATGACCTTCTAGAACTCATAAAATTCCAATCTCTTTCCATTTTGTTGGAATCTCAGATGCTCCACCCAAGAGGATGATTTAGAAATACCACACCTGGAGACATCATTTAGAGAATTTGAAGTTTTCCAGACAAGGAATTCTTATAAGAAAACGGGCCCTTAATCCCAGATTTGATTTGGCCAAGCCAGATGAAGAAGAATTGGTTGCATTAGCTCTTAGGCCTTTGGGGCATAATACAAAAACTCACCTCCATTTGCTTTGGATCACGACTGACTAGGAACGAGTCCGCACCAAGTCGCTCAACTGCTTCCTCCTCCTTGCTCGGCGAAGTGCTGATTACCGTCACCTTCAGCCCAAAAGCCTTGGCAAACTTCACCGCCATGTGGCCAAGACCGCCAAGCCCAGCCACTCCCAAATGCATGCCTGGTTTGCTTAATCCAAAATACTTCATTGGGCTGTAGACAGTTATCCCAGCACATAACAGCGGTGCACTGCTCTCAAGTGGTAGGTTTTCAGGGAAGCGAATGACGAAGTGCTCATCGACAACAATCATATCGGAGTAGCCACCGTAGGTGGGTGTGCCGTCGTGGTAGATGGCATTATAGCTGAGTATCATCTCGGAGCAGTAAATCTCTCCATCTTGGTTGCAGTTGGGACAGGCTCGACATGAGCCCACTAGGCACCCAACACCTGCCTTATCCCCAACTTTGAATTTTGTTACTTTCTTTCCCACCTCAGTCACTATGCCAACAATCTCGTGCCTGTATGGGTAAAAAAAATCATTTTAGATAGGAATAAAGTCTTTCAGCAACTGTTTGATTAGAATTCAAATTAAGTTCTTTATTTTTAGTTCTTCTTAACCAATAAAAAGTTAGAAACTATTTGTCGGGTAAGGGTTGGTAAAGGTCAGGTAGGGTAAAGATACCCGAACTCGACTCACACTATCCGAACTGGACCCCTCTCTTGATGGTTGAATGAAATGTGATACCAAACCCATCCCATGACGAGTTACGTTAGAGTCACCCATTTGACTGACCCATTGCCATCTAGATCCCTCATTGAATATTGCGAGGCTAAGGATAGGAATAGTTGCATTAGAGGATTCCCACTTGTTGGACAATGGGGTCCACTCAGTTGTGTGATGGTTTGATAATGCATATAAGACTAATTAGTGAAGTAATGTGTTCATCCGTCGTCGGCCAGGCATTGCCCATTCATTCATTTGCTTCAATATGTGCATACCCAGGAACCATGGGGAAGATGGAGTTTCCCCATTCATTCTTGATGTTGTGAAGGTCCGAGTGGCAGACTCCACAGTATAGAATCTTCAAAGTAACATCCTCATCTCCGTTAGCCCTGTCCACGTAAGAAGCGATGTAACATCGTTATTCAGTGTTAAACAAAAGGGACACGAAACTACCAATAAAAAGAAATGACATGTATAGCAGTATTTATGGCCTCATTTGCTTCAAACATGGGACGCATTCATTGAAGGGAGATGCTCTTATGAGAGATATCTCTCACCTTAAATGAGAGATTGGGTGAGAGATATCTCTCATAGGAGCATCTCCCTTCATTGAATGTTATCCACACAAAGATCATTTAGGGTACGTTTGTGTAATTATTATTTTTTTGGGCAAAAATTGCGAAAGAAAGCTAAACTTTTTTTCTCCAAATTTTTTTATCCTTTATCTACTGTAAACGCACAAAAAAAGTGTTTATAAGAGGTTATGTCCCACTTTTAACACAAACTAGGCCATGGTAAAAAAAAATAATTAAAATTTTAATTAGAAATATTTGTAAATATTTAAATAAATTATAAATGAATACTAACAAATAATTTTGAAAGAACGGGACAAAGAAACTGGAGAAGCTGAAGAGTAATTATGAATAATATAATATATGATGAAAAAGAAAACATTTAAAAGAATAATCAGTTTGAATTTTTCATGGTACGAATAGTGAATTAATTTATAAAAACCGTTCAAGCTTGGAAGACTATATCTATTTCTTGGTCCAAAATCTTGATTTGGTGCATTTTGTATTATTATTTATTCTACATATTTATTATTGAGTTAAATTACTAAATATAAATGATAATGAAAAATATGTGATAAAGAAGTTTTAGGGAGCTGGGAGAGTTAGGTGAAGATCAAGTAAATAGTAGATGTTTTAGGACCTTGATTTGATTATATTTTTGCTTAGGCATATATTGAATGTCAATTTCAAAATTAAATGTAGATTTTGAAATCAATTGGCTTTTACAATGGGCCCCACAAATTAATTCTACCAAATATTGAAGGGAGAATAAGAAAAAAAAAAAGTAGTAAATACAGCCTATGAAAGCGGCCCCATTAATTGTGAGTTTGGATTGGAAAGAAAAGAATCTTGCTTTCACAATGGGACCCTTAGATTTATTTAGTTAAATTAGTAAATATAAATCAAAAGGAAAAAATTGGGTTTGACAGTGGGCACCACATATTGGTTAAAAATAACAAAGATGAAGCCAACTATGATCTATAAATGGCCCTTAAATTTCTGCAATTTGGATCTAATATGAGAGCCCCAAAAATTGATGTGCAATAGAACTTAACACATACATGCCCATCTATCATGAAAATAATAGCCAAAAGTGGGGCTCAATTTGTAGAGATTAGGAATTTGAGGAAACCATAGAGATTGAAATACTTTAGGACCACAACAATTTGTAGAGATTAGGAATATGAGGAAATTGTGTGGGCAGAATTTGGCTATTATTTTGAGGAAATACATTAGGAAACCATGTGTAGACTAAAATTGAGGAAATTGTGGGCTGAATTTGTAGAGATTTATATACTTAAGGAAAGTTAGAGTTTTTCTCTCATTTGAATTTAAAAAAAAAAAAAAAATACATGAGTACTAGTTATATATTATAAGGATTGAGTGGGGTGTGTCAGATGCAATCAAGAGGGAGCACCACGTGTTGCCTTCCTGCGAAGAGGGTTGCTGTCATTATATATATAATATGGTAGAGAGAAGTTGCTTGCACACGTCGGGAGGCAACACCATTCTTGTAAAAAGATGCTAGTACAACCTCTCACGATATGTTTTTTTTTTCATTGTGGGCCACATAAACCTCCTTTTATTTATTTATTTTCATTTTGCATGCCCCTAGTTGTAATCCAAACCGTTCCATTTCCTTATTGAAGTAACAACCACCAAGACTTTAAAGTTGATTATGTTAAATCTTTGTAGATTTTGAGTAATTTCTGAACAAGTTCCAACTTTTAAATATGATTTTATTTACTTTTTGGGGGGCCCAATTCATTGATGAACCCTTCACTATTATCGTATTTATGGTATGCATCGAGACATTTGGTTTCACATTATAAGTCTTCTGTGGATTTTTGCGAAATTTGTTTAAAAAATTCCAGAACATCGAAATATATCTTAAGCTGTTGAATGTACTAATTTAGGTGAAAGGTGATATTCAAAAAAAAAAAAAAAAATTGATAATGTATTTCACATGTGAAACACTTGCATATGTTATATTTATATATTAAACATTTACATGTGTAAATGTCATTTTTCTATCATAGATAACGAACAATCCATCAAGGCCTATAAAGTTGTGAGAGCCTTCAAGAAATAGGTGAAGACTAGATTCAAATCTAATTCATAGAAATCCATCCCTTTTTACGTTGTGCAAAAAGGATGGAACACAGAAAAATGTTTCACTGCATAAATCTAATTCATTGAAATCCATCTCTTTTAACGTTGTACAAAAAGGATGGAACACAGAAAAATGTTTCACTGCACTAAATAATTTTAAAAAAAAACTTTATTTTTTTACACAAAATGAAATCATTGATAACACTCCAATTAACACAAGCATGCACTTAATGCTTTTATCAACAAAGAAACAGAACAATCTTTTTGCACCTTATTAAAAAAGCCCCTAATACAACAAATAAACCTCCAAACAATCTTTTTGCACCTTATCAAAAAAGCTCTTAATACAAATATACAATAAATAAACCTCCAAACAAACAGATGCTGATAAAGAATACTCTTTATAGCTATTGATTGGAAAGATGGTTAAAACTCTTTAATTTCATCATCTCTGTATGGAAACACAAATAAAGACAGGAAGTATAACTGTATAAGGGGGAAAAAATTAAAGATGGTAAATGGGTAAGGGCAGAAAAAAAAAAAAAAAAACACCGAAAAGATAGAAAAAGAAACCACATTGCTTTAGCTCAAGAAACAACAGAAAACCAAAACTATAAACTATTTTTGATGTTTCAACACAAGACAAACCTTCTTGAGAAGTTGAAAGGAGAGAGAATGCCGGATGCATCTCTTGCTGCCCAGCCAAAGGCCTTTCGAGGATGTTCTTCTTCTGGAGATTTTGACATATTCCTTCTTCTAACGGGAGAATAGAGAGAGAAAGAGAGAGAGAGAGAGAGTAAAGTAGGAATGAATCCAAGTTTTTTTTTTGTACAAATCGAAGGGGTCAATTTATAGGGTGCCAGAGACCACGGCGGCGTCACTGATGACATGTACGCCGAGTAAAGTAGGAATGAATCCAAGTTTTTTTTTTTGTACAAATCGAAGGGGTCAATTTATAGGGTGACAGAGACCACGGCGGCGTCACTGATGACATGTACGCCAAAATCGTTGAATGAAACCAGTACCAATGAAGAAACAAGGCACCAGTGAAGAACCAAGGCGACGTCACTGGTGACATGTACGCTGTCAAATGCTGAAAGAGGAGATTTCTGATGAAGGAAAATGTGGACATTTTGAACTTTTTTTTTAGGGTCATTCCCATATTTTTGAAAACAACTCTCCGCTTGGGGCACGTTTGGCAACGATCTGTGTAAGGGGATTCCTCACCCTTCTCCACGCGATAATGGATTTTGTATGTTTGGATCGGTGTTGATTTTTAGAGAGTGGATAGGAGAAATCAATGGAAACAGGCATTACTGCAGTCAGACCTCCCCATATGGATTTGCAAAATCTGTGAAATGAGAGAAAGGCGGATAATCAATGCGAAACAGTAACTAGGGGCGGTAATGTGGGCCTAATACATTTTTGCTTTTAGAATCTACCTTTTAGATCCTATGATCAAGATCCAAACCGTTAGTCACCTTTAAAAAGTCCAAAACGACCACGTCACCAAATTTCAACCATTGATTCTTCTTATATCTCAAGATATGTGCCAAAACGTCTGACTATTTACACTATTATTGAAAACAATTCGTTTTTCCAATTTTTTCGGTTTATGTGGGGTCCACAATCAAGATCAGAACCGGTCATTAGTTATGGAAGGTCAAACACGGAAAGGTGACCAAATTTCAACCGTTAATTCCTCTTATATCTCGAGATATGTGCCAAAACATCTAACTGTTTACACTAATTTTGAAAACAGGATTAAAAACAATCCATTTTTCCAAATTTTCCGGTTTATGTGGGGTCCAAAATCACGATCAGAACCGGTCATTGGTTCGGGAAGGTCAAACACGGTAAGGTGACCAAATTTCAACCGTTGATTCCTCTTATATCTCAAGATATGTGCCAAAACGTCTGATTGTTTACACTAATTTTGAAAACGGGAATAAAATCAGTTCGTTTTTCCAATTTTTTCGGTTTATGTGGGGTCTAAAATCATGACCGGAACCAGTCATTGGTTCGGGAAGGCCAAACACGGTAAGGTGACCAAATTTCAACCGTTGATCCTCACCGTATCTTGAAATATTTGTAAAAACGTCCATTAGAACATACATTCTACAAATCGTAGGAATCCTTCCTCCATCCAAACCTGGAACTCTCGTGAGAAATCCTACCTGAAAAGGTGTTGATTCTTTGGAGATGAAGAGAATCCTCTAAACAAAGGATTCCTCCCTTAGCATGGACCGTTGTCAAACGTGCCCTTAATCTTGGTGGATTTCCTAGGGGCATTCATGTTCATTCCAATCAGTGCTGGGGTAAGTGCTCAAGAGGGGTGGGAATGTGTTTATATAGGTTAGGGGGAAATCAGCTTGGTCATCATAATTGGCTTCTATTTAAGAGCTTTAAAATTAAATTTTTATAAGGGCAAATGAGTAAACTCAAATGGTGAAAAATGAAAAAGAAAACCAAAGGCGATATCAGTTGGGGCAGTATCAAGATGAGGATGAATGCCAACTAGCTTGGGAAAACATAAATGAATTTTTTTGTATGTGCGTTTTCCTTTTTTTTTTTTTTTTGCAGGGGAGGGGGGTGGGGGTGTGGCTGGTTGGGGTTGGGGTAGTAGAATTGTCAATGGGTTGGATTGATCATATGTGGCCTCTAAAGTTCTGTCACAACCCAAGCCCGAGTTCTGATTACTCCAGACAAACCCCGAGTCGCGATTCATACTTACTCCTATAAACTCCGAATTAACCGAAGTTAAAACGAAATCTACAAAGGATAACCATACCTGTCAAATGTACACTGTTGCAGAAATATATGCATTGACTATACCAATTAAAATTATACGAGTCCTTTAGATAAAAGTAAAGTTCAATACACATCTTATTTCACTATCTAAGTCAACCACTACATATCCAAGATACAATGCAGGTGACAACTATTTACATATCAAAATGAATATACAAAAGTACTTCTCAAAACATTTCCAAAGTGTTCTAACTCATTTTACTCAAAAAGTTCCATCTCAGTTCTCGCATTCGGATATCAATACCAAAAGATATCCCGTCAAGTCCACTCAATCAATCCTCCTAAAATAATATGATTGGCCTCCTTTACAGGCGGCGCGGCCTCTACAATACCGGCACGGGCAATTGGGCCTGTAATGTCATCAATAACAATGTGAACACGACGGTTCAACAATGTATATACAGATCTATGATAATATATGCTAATAACACAGGTAATAAATCTATTTATCACTTCTAAATCAAAAATCAGTTCTACACAATTCAAATCAATAACAAAGACATGTGCGTTCAGAATCAAGTAATGACAATTACTAGATGGCAACTACAATAGTATTCATTTAATTTCTTCCAAAAAGAAGCAGTCATTGTATTTGTAACACAAATACTAGTCATTCATTCATTGTTCACTGAGTACTCTTCATTAAGTATCTTTTCATTACAATAATTATGGGATCTACCAGTGTCTGGATCAAAGATCACTGGCATCACCATAGAACTCTGAAACGCCCCCAGTCCATCTACTGTAGTAAGATTTTTTCATTAATTCATTTGTTAATTCAATTCAGCTCTATAACGAGCTTAATAGCTACTATGTAGTGCCAGACTCCATAATCAATTCAAATCGACAAATTTCATTCAAACAATTGAAGGGAATGAGACTTGAGGTTAACAATATAAACTCAATTCCATTTCTAGAATTAGACCATTCAACAAGCATTAATCCCTATGATTTTCACACTTCCAAACCAATCATTTAGGTGAAACATTCGTTATCTAATGTGCGTGTTTTTTTCGATGATCATCACTTTGTTTGTAGTTTGTACATTATAATATCCTTAGCAAACACCTATGAAGGTTTCGGTACAAGTGAACAATTAACACACACCGAACGTGTTTTTAATTCAATTAGAATCACCTTTGTTGGACCCAACTTTGAGTCTTCTAATCACAAGGATATGTAGTCCATTAGATTCTACATTCCAAGAGCTTTCCAACGATATGTGGAAGTCCAAAATCCGACTTACGGATAAAAAGTTATGGCCGTTTGAAAATCTACCAAAATCCATGTCTACCAAGAGTTCGAACGTTCAGTACAAGAGTTCGAACGTTCGGGTGCAGAACATTCGAAACCAAAAACCAGCAAGTCCAAGAGTTCGAACGTTGGATGCAAGAGTTTCAATGTTTTATACAAGAGTTCGAACGTTCAGTGTTCCAAGCCAAAAGCTAGCGAGGACAAGAGTTCGAGCGTTCAGTGCATAATTTTTCGAACAGAACCTGAAAAATTCTGTTTTGCACTACCTCTCAAACCCCCTTTCTTCCCTACCTTTTCTACTCATTTTAAGGTCTTTCCAAAGACCATTTAAACATAAATTGAGCCTCCAATATACTCCATAAACTCATACTCAATATACTCCAGAAACTCATACTCAATCTTCTTCTTCAATTAATCAACCACACATACAAATCAATTCTAAGAATAGACTAAAATCATTCTCAATAACCAAATTAAAACAAAACTCATATTAACTAGCATCTAATCACAAGTACTGTTTATACTTGCCTTTGTTTGAGATGAATTGACAAAAAGCCCTTGATTTAGCTTTATTTTTTAGATGAAATCTCTCCAACCCAAGCCATAATTCCATGAAAACATTACAAAAACCATATCCCTTGAGTTGTTTGTGCTAGAAACCACTCTAAACACTTAATAGAACTCAAAAGTTCTCTAACACATCCAAAGTACTTACTTGTAATCTCTTGAAGAGAGATTTGAGGCCTTCCTCAACTCTAACTCCAAAGAAACCAAACAAGAAGATGACGAAGATGAAGTTCCACTCTTCCTTGTCAAAATCCCTTTGTTTCCTTCCAAACTTTGCCACTCAATGAAGAAGAGTGAAGAAAGAAAGAGGAAACCAACCTAGGTTTTTCTCTCAAATGCCTTGTGCTAGAAAAGGATGGAATGAGCTCAATTTTAGGTTCATTTAGAACCTTATAAGCATCTCTTTGCACTTAGCCCCTCCATCTCTTCACTCATTTACATTTTGAGTCAAATGAAAGGTCATTTGATTCAATTCATATCGAACGAAATCGCGCCTATTACGAAAGTTAACGTACTCTTTGAGATCCACGCGTTAGTATCAAGAGTGACCGTATTCAACAAAATACGTGAAAATCCATATTTACGGAAAAGTCCTTGTCTTCCCTTGGTTGAGTTTAAAATCAACTCAACTTCATTAATCTCATTCAAAGTCATTTCATTAAGCTTAAATCAATCATTTGAGACTAATTCAATTCAATTTGGTCATTAACTATTATTAACTTAATTAAACATGATTGATTAGCATTAATGTCAATCATTTAGAGTTAATTTCGATTAATTCGGGACGGGGTGTAACAAGTTCCTAACTAGTGGCTCAATTAGAATGGATATAAATGAAAGTTCTTTTCTCCATATATATATATATATATATATTAGGAGTGGTTACAAATTAGGAGTGATTATAAATTAATTAGGAGTGGTTATGGAGTCGAGTGATCTCAATTAAATTTGATTAGACGGGGCTACCTTTTGAATATTTAATCCATTCACATGATACATCAACCTATTTCTACCTTAGCGGGCTGAAGATCCACTTCCATTGGGGTAACATCATGGAAAAAATGTCTTAAAATGATAATAAATAATGATTTTATGCAATAGGGCCCACTTTTCATGGATCGAAACCATCCATGTGACATGTTGGTTTTATGTACATCATCAAATGCAATCAACCTTTGATGAGTGCTCTCTAATTTTGTAAAAGATACCCATATTTTGATTTTTTTTTTAGTCAAAACTTTATGCTTATCAAATGAAATACCCATACATAGGCCATGACGCTCATAACAAATGAAGGACCTAACCATGTCATAGTATAGATAATTTCATTTTCAAAGACCTTGATGAGCGGTTTCCTTTGTGGATAGATATACTGTATTGGAGACTTCAAATCTATCCAATGGTCCACTTTACTTTAAATCCTACTTACGTTAAAATGTGCACAATTAAGTAGGAAAGAAGAAACAAGAAATAATTACTAGAATAATAAACCGTGCTCAGTACACGTATGGCCATCATCTATGCATTAAAAAAACATCTATAAATTGTATTAAAAAAAACCACAAGAATAAAAGGTTATTGTAAAGTACCTTTTTACGTAATCTATGAGCTAATGAGATAGAAAGAAAAGAGAAGAATTGGAAAGAAAGAGGATGATAGAGTTTTGGATAAAAAGGGAGGTATTGAAGAAAATGAAAAGTAGAACTTTCAAAAGTGGAAAAGTAGGAGCAGTTGTAAGTGGTGGTTTCCAAGGTAGTTTGTATAAGATAGTGTGGAGAAACTAAAAAGATTTTAAAAAAATAGCAACTTACGATCAAAATTAAAGCCAAAACCCGTGGCTTTAATATATTAGAATTAGAGATGTCCATACAAACTTTAAGTATTAATAGAAAGAACTAACCTAAAGCATTAAATATATATATATATATATAAACTGACCAAGCTCATATGGTTTATATGATCTTTATTGGTGTTTGGCGCCAATGCCTTGGTCAGTGGATCTGCTATCATCAATCTTGTATTGATACTTTCCATGGATTCATAATGTTTCTTTACCTTCTCCCTTACAAAGAGATTCTTGATCTCGATGCGTTTGGAACTGCATGAACTTTTACTATTCTTGGAGAAGCGAACTACTTATGTATTATCACAATAGATCATCAGTGGTCTTGAAATGCTATTAGAAAGATATACCCAGAAGTAGATTTTCTGCAGTCAAGACATCCAGCAAAGTCAGAGTTGTTAGACGTATGGTAATCCCCATGACCAAATGTCTAATAATTATAGGCCCCCACTTTTAAGGCAATTGATAAGCTTTTCTCTTTTTTTTTTTTTTTTTTTCTTTTAATAAATCTGTCTTGGATTCACTTTAATAAAGGCCAAGCCATTCAGGACTCTTGTTTGGCTAATCTTTGAGGAAATTAAGAAAACTAACTTTTAATAAAATGTAATTAGAAAATTTTAGAAATTTAAGGTAAATTGAGTACAAAGTTCACCTTAAATTTTATGTTAATTGAAATAAGAAACTAGTATAGCTTAAGGTAGAAATTGCCAACTTTTTTTTTCTAGATTTGAGAAAAGGTACTAAAAGTAGAAATGGAATAAATTTTTCCAACTCCAATTAATGATAGATTCACAAATTTAAGGAGAGAAAATTAAAAAAAAAAGAAAGAAAGATACATGTAATAGAATTGAAAATGTCTTTCATTATGAACATAAGCCAAACACATAAGACTGATGACACATTTGTGTAATGTCCCTTGAAGATCTTTTAGGAGGAATTTGATTTTAGTTGTCGTTGGGTCCAATACTAGATTAGGTTTTTCAAACACAATAAAAATATATGGCAGGTCACAAAAATAAAATAAACGATAAATCTAAACCAAAGTCCACCGACTCAAAAAAAAAAAAAAAAACACACACACACACACTTTACGCATAAAATGAAGTTACAAATCTTGATCAATTTTTCTATTACTATTCTCAATCATTTGACTCTTTGTATTTTTACAAATAAATGTCTGAATGATATGATGCTTATTTCCTATGGTAGCTATGATACGAATTGAAACCTCCCATATAACTAAGGCCCCAGCCCCTTCTATAACGTTACATTTCTAAACAAATTTATCAGATTTTGAACAGTTATGTATTTTAGCTTTTTATTAGTGTGTTTCAAATGTTCGATACCTACATTCGTTGGCCACCTTCCATAGTTTTACCTGTTGCATGTGGATATGAGGGTCTGTATGTGCCCCTGTAGATTAGTTATCGGCTATCCGGAATCAAGTATCACTAGGGCTTAGGGTCGAAGGATCCTGGATTGGGCTCTACAGGAGATGCCCTGCGTTATTAAAAAAAAAAAAGTAAAAATAGTGGAGTTCAAATTTAGTTTGACCCATATCAAACCTGATCCGGTGTGAACAGCATGGTAGGCTCCAATATCAGTCATATTTGGGGGGGTTCCACATAATTTCAAAATTAATTAGAATAGTCAAAATTAAAATTAGAAGAGTCAAAATTGTAATTTATCTGATCAAAATCAGCAACTTCAATATATATAAATAGAAAGACAAAGCCTTATACTACCTTGAAATTCAATTACATGAAACAAAGAAGCGTGTTATTGAAAAACTCAAAATCAACGTGTAAATTGAAAAAAAAAATGTAAGTTACATATATTGAGTCCATTATTGTCTCCCACATGGAGCATGCTTTTAGCCTTGCATGATTTGATTCAGATTTGCATTTCCGTTATCTGGAGCTTTCAGACTGTTACCAATATCAATGACAAATCTGTATCGAACATCTGCTTTAGCAAGCCGTTCCATGGCAGTGTGTATGTAATCCATGGGAATAACCTCAACATCTGCAGTGACATTGTGCTTTGCTGCAAAATCGATCATCTCTTGGGTTTCTTTCATTCCTCCACTAGCACTTCCGGCCACAATCTTCCTCCCTACAAAATCATTGACAAAATATTGTAAATTTTCAAAGCTACCATTTTGGATGTAACATCAATTAGTTGGGATTGTTGATTTTAACCAATAGGTTCAGATGCAACGAGTTGGGCAGAATCAGACAGGCAAATCGGCTAGAAACTATGAGCCAAACCTAAATTAGAGAGCCTGAAATACTTAGTCAAGTTAGTGGTTACTGTGACAGATGCAGGTCACTTACCCATAAGTAAGGGAAAGACCGGTAGCTCTAGTGGCTTGTCGGGTGCACCCACCATAACCAACTTCCCATGAGACTTGAGCAGATCGATCAATGGCAAAAGTGGATGAACAGCAGAGACTGTATCAATGATGCCATCCAAGGTGCCCTTGGCAGCCTAAACAAAACATAAGATTAAAATCAATGTCTTGTAGAATGAAATGGATTTTATATTATAAGTGTAGGTAACTTGGATTACATGTTACTAAGGATTCATTATTTGAAAAAAAAAGAACCAGAATATTCTATTAGAAACATTTAATTTGCTCTTTGTCTAATCATTTATAGTTAAAAAGAGTTGCAATCAATTAGAAGGACTTTTTGTCACTGTCTTATGTCATTGCCTTTGGCCCAATCAAGGCCTTGAACTCATTTTGAGCCACCTAATCGGGTGACTCGACTGTAGATCACTGAGTTGGGCAAGTGACTTGGATATGATTGAATCTAATAAAAAACATGGTTTGGCTCGACTGTTGCCCTTGTAGTAGTGTCAAGTTTCTTAGTTTCCAGGTTATCAATGGGTTGGGCTTGGAATAAGGGTTATAAAGGTTGCTTTCAACTCCCTTATTCAAAAAACTCAGAAAATCCCAAATCCGGTGACCTTACATGATTGCAAGCCTATTAGCCTTGTGGGATGCTGGTATAAATTGTTGGCAAAGATTATGGCGAATCGTTTCTCATTATTAATCCTTTTCAAGGAGCATTTGTGGGATAGAGATAAATTCTTTATGGAGTGTTGATTGCTAATGAACTCATTGATGTTAGGAAGAAGTCTAAAGCTGAGGGAGTTATCTACAAAATTGACTTGGAAAAAGCTTATGACCATGTGGATTAGAACTTAGTTGATTACATGCTTTATAGATTTGGGTTTGGGAATATTTGGCGTAGGTGGATGAAAGAGTGTATTTCTTCGACATCATTCTCTATTCTGGTGAATGGGTCTCCTTCAAAGTTATTTAAGGCTTCTAGAGGTTTGAGGCAAAGGGATCCTCTTTCCCCTTTTTTGTTTACGATAGTAGTAGAGGCCTTGAGTTTGCTTCTTGTGAGAGCTAGAGAGGAGGGAGTCATTGAGGGCTTTAAGGTCAATCAAGATGGGGAGGCAATTTCTCACTTACAGTTTGCAAATGATACCATTCTATTCAGTTCGACAAAGAGGGATGAGGTGATGACTCTTAAAAGAATTTTGCGGTACTTTCAGTTGATTTCAGGGTTAAGAGTTAACATATCCAAGAGTCTTTTGGTCGGGGTTGGATGCTCTGATGAGACCACTCAATCTATGGCAGCCATGATTCGTCGTAAATCAAGAAGGCTTCCATTTTATATCTTGGACTGCCTGTAGGGGCAAAGCTGAAATCTAGGGCATTGTGGGGTCTCGTCATTGACAAGTTTGAGAAGAAATTGTCTTCTTGGAAGAGACAATACCTATCACTAGCTGGGAGGATTACCCTTATAAGATCTTGTTTGTCAAATCTTTTGATTTATTATATATCTCCTTTTAAGATGCCTAAGGCTGTGGTGGGGAGGCTAGACCGTATTTGTAGGAATTTTTTATGAAAGGGTTGGGGCGATATAAGGAAGCTACACTTACTAAAATAGAGTGAGGTCATTAAACCTAAAAGGAGTGATGGTTTGAGTCTTGGTAGTTTGGAGAATAGGAATGCGGCGCTTTTGACTAAGTGGTGGTGGAGATTTGGAGACGAAAGGGAGGCATTTTAGTTTTTTGGTCTTCCCCCCGAGTGTTTAAGTTCAATGTTGATGGTTCAGCAAGAGAAAAGCCGGGGCATGCGAGAATTCGAGGTGTTCTTTGTAATAGTAAGTGTGACATCATTTTTATGTTTTCAAAGCACATGGGTGTTTGCGAGTTTCTAATGAAGCTGAAGTGTTAGCCATTTTGGAGGCTCTTTAGTGCTTTTCTAGGAATATCCTTGGGGATCTCATTGTAGAAAGTGACTCTTCTAATGCGATTACTTGGACATCTAAAAAGAGGTCAACCCTTAGAAATTTCAATTCCTATTTAATGAAATCCGGTCTTTATCTATATGTTTTAATGTCATCTTTCATCTTGTCGCTAGATCGGCTAACGCGATGGCTGATGCTTTAGCTAAGCAGGGGGTCTAGAGGT
Source organism: Persea americana (assembly GCA_029852735.1). Lineage (NCBI taxonomy): Eukaryota > Viridiplantae > Streptophyta > Magnoliopsida > Laurales > Lauraceae > Persea > Persea americana. The sequence goes on from CM056813.1 coordinate 45,448,585, forward strand.
CTTCTCCTTGAGAGGGTATGATTATGTAAGTTTTTGGTGGTGTCTTTTGTATGTGTTTGGTGGGTGAGGGTACAATACTCTTGTACCTTTTCTTCCCTCATTATAATCTCATTATTTAATAAATGAATGTTTTTGTCTCTGATAAAAAAGAAAAAAAAAAAAGAAAATAAGGGCTGGGGTTGGACGTGTTGAGGGCCTAACAGTTTTTTGGGATGTTGAGGTTTTCTTGGTACAATGTGATGGGCATATTCCCAGGTATTTGCAAGTGCCTTATTTCTTTATCAGAATTCAAATTTTAAGTCAATTAAAAAGTCACAAATGACCTTCTGGAACTCATAAAATTCCAATCTCTTTCCATTTTGTTGGAATCTCAGATGCTCCACCCAAGAGGATGATTTAGAAATACCACACCTGGAGACATCATTTAGAGAATTTGAAGTTTTCCAGACAAGGAATTCTTATAAGAAAACGGGCCCTTAATCCCAGATTTGATTTGGCCAAGCCAGATGAAGAAGAATTGGTTGCATTAGCTCTTAGGCCTTTGGGGCATAATACAAAAACTCACCTCCATTTGCTTTGGATCACGACTGACTAGGAACGAGTCCGCACCAAGTCGCTCAACTGCTTCCTCCTCCTTGCTCGGCGAAGTGCTGATTACCGTCACCTTCAGCCCAAAAGCCTTGGCAAACTTCACCGCCATGTGGCCAAGACCGCCAAGCCCAGCCACTCCCAAATGCATGCCTGGTTTGCTTAATCCAAAATACTTCATTGGGCTGTAGACAGTTATCCCAGCACATAACAGCGGTGCACTGCTCTCAAGTGGTAGGTTTTCAGGGAAGCGAATGACGAAGTGCTCATCGACAACAATCATATCGGAGTAGCCACCGTAGGTGGGTGTGCCGTCGTGGTAGATGGCATTATAGCTGAGTATCATCTCGGAGCAGTAAATCTCTCCATCTTGGTTGCAGTTGGGACAGGCTCGACATGAGCCCACTAGGCACCCAACACCTGCCTTATCCCCAACTTTGAATTTTGTTACTTTCTTTCCCACCTCAGTCACTATGCCAACAATCTCGTGCCTGTATGGGTAAAAAAAATCATTTTAGATAGGAATAAAGTCTTTCAGCAACTGTTTGATTAGAATTCAAATTAAGTTCTTTATTTTTAGTTCTTCTTAACCAATAAAAAGTTAGAAACTATTTGTCGGGTAAGGGTTGGTAAAGGTCAGGTAGGGTAAAGATACCCGAACTCGACTCACACTATCCGAACTGGACCCCTCTCTTGATGGTTGAATGAAATGTGATACCAAACCCATCCCATGACGAGTTACGTTAGAGTCACCCATTTGACTGACCCATTGCCATCTAGATCCCTCATTGAATATTGCGAGGCTAAGGATAGGAATAGTTGCATTAGAGGATTCCCACTTGTTGGACAATGGGGTCCACTCAGTTGTGTGATGGTTTGATAATGCATATAAGACTAATTAGTGAAGTAATGTGTTCATCCGTCGTCGGCCAGGCATTGCCCATTCATTCATTTGCTTCAATATGTGCATACCCAGGAACCATGGGGAAGATGGAGTTTCCCCATTCATTCTTGATGTTGTGAAGGTCCGAGTGGCAGACTCCACAGTATAGAATCTTCAAAGTAACATCCTCATCTCCGTTAGCCCTGTCCACGTAAGAAGCGATGTAACATCGTTATTCAGTGTTAAACAAAAGGGACACGAAACTACCAATAAAAAGAAATGACATGTATAGCAGTATTTATGGCCTCATTTGCTTCAAACATGGGACGCATTCATTGAAGGGAGATGCTCTTATGAGAGATATCTCTCACCTTAAATGAGAGATTGGGTGAGAGATATCTCTCATAGGAGCATCTCCCTTCATTGAATGTTATCCACACAAAGATCATTTAGGGTACGTTTGTGTAATTATTATTTTTTTGGGCAAAAATTGCGAAAGAAAGCTAAACTTTTTTTCTCCAAATTTTTTTATCCTTTATCTACTGTAAACGCACAAAAAAAGTGTTTATAAGAGGTTATGTCCCACTTTTAACACAAACTAGGCCATGGTAAAAAAAAATAATTAAAATTTTAATTAGAAATATTTGTAAATATTTAAATAAATTATAAATGAATACTAACAAATAATTTTGAAAGAACGGGACAAAGAAACTGGAGAAGCTGAAGAGTAATTATGAATAATATAATATATGATGAAAAAGAAAACATTTAAAAGAATAATCAGTTTGAATTTTTCATGGTACGAATAGTGAATTAATTTATAAAAACCGTTCAAGCTTGGAAGACTATATCTACTTCTTGGTCCAAAATCTTGATTTGGTGCATTTTGTATTATTATTTATTCTACATATTTATTATTGAGTTAAATTACTAAATATAAATGATAATGAAAAATATGTGATAAAGAAGTTTTAGGGAGCTGGGAGAGTTAGGTGAAGATCAAGTAAATAGTAGATGTTTTAGGACCTTGATTTGATTATATTTTTGCTTAGGCATATATTGAATGTCAATTTCAAAATTAAATGTAGATTTTGAAATCAATTGGCTTTTACAATGGGCCCCACAAATTAATTCTACCAAATATTGAAGGGAGAATAAGAAAAAAAAAGTAGTAAATACAGCCTATGAAAGCGGCCCCATTAATTGTGAGTTTGGATTGGAAAGAAAAGAATCTTGCTTTCACAATGGGACCCTTAGATTTATTTAGTTAAATTAGTAAATATAAATCAAAAGGAAAAAATTGGGTTTGACAGTGGGCACCACATATTGGTTAAAAATAACAAAGATGAAGCCAACTATGATCTATAAATGGCCCTTAAATTTCTGCAATTTGGATCTAATATGAGAGCCCCAAAAATTGATGTGCAATAGAACTTAACACATACATGCCCATCTATCATGAAAATAATAGCCAAAAGTGGGGCTCAATTTGTAGAGATTGGGAATTTGAGGAAACCATAGAGATTGAAATACTTTAGGACCACAACAATTTGTAGAGATTAGGAATATGAGGAAATCGTGTGGGCAAAATTTGGCTATTATTTTGAGGAAATACTTTAGGAAACCATGTGTAGACTAAAATTGAGGAAATTGTGGGCTGAATTTGTAGAGATTTATATACTTAAGGAAAGTTAGAGTTTTTCTCTCATTTGAATTTAAAAAAAAAAAAAAAAAAAAAACATGAGTACTAGTTATCTATTATAAGGATTGAGTGGGGTGTGTCAGATGCAATCAAGAGGGAGCACCACGTGTTGCCTTCCTGCGAAGAGGGTTGCTGTCATTATATATATAATATGGTAGAGAGAAGTTGCTTGCACACGTCGGGAGGCAACACCATTCTTGTAAAAAGATGCTAGTACAACCTCTCACGATATGTTTTTTTTTCCTTGTGGGCCACATAAACCTCCTTTTATTTATTTATTTTCATTTTGCATGCCCCTAGTTGTAATCCAAACCGTTCCATTTCCTTATTGAAGTAACAACCACCAAGACTTTAAAGTTGATTATGTTAAATCTCTGTAGATTTTGAGTAATTTCTGAACAAGTTCCAACTTATAAATATGATTTTATTTACTTTTTGGGGGCCCCAATTCATTGACGAACCCTTCACTATTATCGTATTTATGGTATGTATCGAGACATTTGGTTTCACATTATAAGTCTTCTGTGGATTTTTGCGAAATTTGTTTAAAAAATTCCAGAACATCGAAATATATCTTAAGCTGTTGAATGTACTAATTTAGGTGAAAGGTGATATTCAAAAAAAAAAAAAAAAATTGATAATGTATTTCACATGTGAAACACTTGCATATGTTATATTTATATATTAAACATTTACATGTGTAAATGTCATTTTTCTATCATAGATAACGAACAATCCATCAAGGCCTATAAAGTTGTGAGAGCCTTCAAGAAATAGGTGAAGACTAGATTCAAATCTAATTCATAGAAATCCATCCCTTTTTACGTTGTGCAAAAAGGATGGAACACAGAAAAATGTTTCACTGCATAAATCTAATTCATTGAAATCCATCTCTTTTAACGTTGTACAAAAAGGACGGAACACAGAAAAATGTTTCACTGCACTAAATAATTAAAAAAAAACTTTATTTTTTTACACAAAATGAAATCATTGATAACACTCCAATTAACACAAACATGCACTTAATGCTTTTATCAACAAAGAAACAGAACAATCTTTTTGCACCTTATTAAAAAAGCCCCTAATACAACAAATAAACCTCCAAACAATCTTTTTGCACCTTATCAAAAAAGCTCTTAATACAAATATACAATAAATAAACCTCCAAACAAACAGATGCTGATAAAGAATACTCTTTATAGCTATTGATTGGAAAGATGGTTAAAACTCTCTAATTTCATCATCTCTGTATGGAAACACAAATAAAGACAGGAAGTATAACTGTATAAGGGGGAAAAAATTAAAGATGGTAAATGGGTAAGGACAGAAAAAAAAAAAAAAAACACCGAAAAGATAGAAAAAGAAACCACATTGCTTTCGCTCAAGAAACAACAGAAAACCAAAACTATAAACTATTTTTGATGTTTCAACACTAGACAAACCTTCTTGAGAAGTTGAAAGGAGAGAGAATGCCGGATGCATCTCTTGCTGCCCAGCCAAAGGCCTTTCGAGGATGTTCTTCTTCTGGAGATTTTGACATTTTCCTTCTTCTAATGGGAGAATACAGAGAGAGAGAGAGAGAGAGAGAGAGAGAGAGAGAGAGAGTAAAGTAGGAATGAATCCAAGTATTTTTTGTGTACAAATCGAAGGGGTCAATTTATAGGGTGACAGAGACCAAGGCGGCGTCACTGATGACATGTACGCCGAAATCGTTGAATGAAACCAGTACCAATGAAGAACCAAGGCACCAGTGAAGAACCAAGGCGACGTCACTGGTGACATGTACGCTGTCAAATGCTGAAAGAGGAGATTTCTGATGAAGGAAAATGTGGACATTTTGAACTTTTTTTTTTAGGGTCATTCCCATATTTTTTAAAACAACTCTCTGCTTGGGGCACGTTTGGCAACGGTCTGTGTAAGGGGATTCCTTGCCCTTTTCCACGTGATGATGGATTTTGTATGTTTGGATCGGTGTTGATTTTTAGAGAGTGGACAGGAGAAATCAATAGAAACAGGCATTACTGCAATCAGACCTCCCCATATGGATTTGCAAAATCTGTGAAATGAGAGAAAGGCGGATAATCAATGCGAAACAGTAACTAGGGGCGGTAATGTGGGCCTAATACATTTTTGCTTTTAGAATCTACCTTTTAGATCCTATGATCAAGATCCAAACCGTTAGTCACCTTTAAAAAGTCCAAAACGACCACGTCACCAAATTTCAACCATTGATTCTTCTTATATCTCAAGATATGTGCCAAAACGTCTGACTATTTACACTATTATTGAAAACAATTCGTTTTTCCAATCTTTTCGGTTTATGTGGGGTCCACAATCAAGATCAGAACCGGTCATTAGTTATGGAAGGTCAAACACGGAAAGGTGACCAAATTTCAACCGTTAATTCCTCTTATATCTCGAGATATGTGCCAAAACATCTAACTGTTTACACTAATTTTGAAAATGGGATTAAAAACAATCCATTTTTCCAAATTTTCCGGTTTATGTGGGGTCCAAAATCACGATCAGAACCGGTCATTGGTTCGGGAAGGTCAAACACGGTAAGGTGACCAAATTTCAACCGTTGATTCCTCTTATATCTCGAGATATGTGCCAAAACGTCTGATTGTTTACACTAATTTTGAAAACGGGAATAAAATCAGTTCGTTTTTCCAATTTTTTCGGTTTATGTGGGGTCTAAAATCATGACCGGAACCAGTCATTGGTTCGGGAAGGCCAAACACGGTAAGGTGACCAAATTTCAACCGTTGATCCTCACCGTATCTTGAAATATTTGTAAAAACGTCCATTAGAACATACATTCTACATATCGTAGGAACTCTTCCTCCATCCAAACCTGGAACTCTCATGAGAAATCCTACCTGAAGAGGTGTTGATTCTTTGGAGATGAAGAGAATCCTCTAAACAAAGGATTCCTCCCTTAGCATGGACCGTTGTCAAACGTGCCCTTAATCTTGGTGGATTTCCTAGGGGCATTCATGTTCATTCCAATCAGTGCTGGGGTAAGTGCTCAAGAGGGGTGGGAATGTGTTTATATAGGTTAGGGGGAAATCAGCTTGGTCATCATAATTGGCTTCTATTTAAGAGCTTTAAAATTAAATTTTTATAAGGGCAAATGAGTAAACTCAAATGGTGAAAAATGAAAAAGAAAACCAAAGGCGATATCAGTTGGGGCAGTATCAAGATGAGGATGAATGCCAACTAGCTTGGGAAACATAAATGAATTTTTTTGTATGTGCGTTTTCCTTTTTTTTTTTTTTTGCAGGGGAGGGGGGTGGGGGTGTGGCTGGTTGGGGTTGGGGTAGTAGAATTGTCAATGGGTTGGATTGATCATATGTGGCCTCTAAAGTTCTGTCACAACCCAAGCCCGAGTTCTGATTACTCCAGACAAACCCCGAGTCGCGATTCATACTTACTCCTATAAACTCCGAATTAACCGAAGTTAAAACGAAATCTACAAAGGATAACCATACCTGTCAAATGTACACTGTTGCAGAAATATATGCATTGACTATACCAATTAAAATTATACGAGTCCTTTAGATAAAAGTAAAGTTCAATACACATCTTATTTCACTATCTAAGTCAACCACTACATATCCAAGATACAATGCAGGTGACAACTATTTACATATCAAAATGAATATACAAAAGTACTTCTCAAAACATTTCCAAAGTGTTCTAACTCATTTTACTCAAAAAGTTCCATCTCAGTTCTCGCATTCGGATATCAATACCAAAAGATATCCCGTCAAGTCCACTCAATCAATCCTCCTAAAATAATATGATTGGCCTCCTTTACAGGCGGCGCGGCCTCTACAATACCGGCACGGACAATTGGGCCTGTAATGTCATCAATAACAATGTGAACACGACGGTTCAACAATGTATATACAGATCTATGATAATATATGCTAATAACACAGGTAATAAATCTGTTTATCACTTTTAAATCAAAAATCAGTTCTACACAATTCAAATCAATAACAAAGACATGTGCGTTCAGAATCAAGTAATGACAATTACTAGATGGCAACTACAATAGTATTCATTTAATTTCTTCCAAAAAGAAGCAGTCATTGTATTTATAACACAAATATTAGTCATTCATTCATTGTTCACTGAGTACTCTTCATTAAGTATCTTTTCATTACAATAATTATGGGATCTACCAGTGTCTGGATCAAAGATCACTGGCATCACCATAGAACTCTGAAACGCCCCCAGTCCATCTACTGTAGTAAGATTTTTTCATTAATTCATTTGTTAATTCAATTCAGCTCTATAACGAGCTTAATAGCTACTATGTAGTGCCAGACTCCATAATCAATTCAAATCGACAAATTTCATTCAAACAATTGAAGGGAATGAGACTTGAGGTTAACAATATAAACTCAATTCCATTTCTAGAATTAGACCATTCAACAAGCATTAATCCCTATGATTTTCACACTTCCAAACCAATCATTTAGGTGAAACATTCGTTATCTAATGTGCGTGTTTTTTTCGATGAACATCACTTTGTTTGTAGTTTGTACATTATAATATCCTTAGCAAACACCTATGAAGGTTTCGGTACAAGTGAACAATTAACACACACCGAACGTGTTTTTAATTCAATTAGAATCACCTTTGTTGGACCCAACTTTGAGTCTTCTAATCACAAGGATATGTAGTCCATTAGATTCTACATTCCAAGAGCTTTCCAACGATATGTGGAAGTCCAAAATCCGACTTACGGATAAAAAGTTATGGCCATTTGAAAATCTACCAAAATCCATGTCTACCAAGAGTTCGAACGTTCAGTACAAGAGTTCGAACGTTCGGGTGCAGAACATTCCAAACCAAAAACCAGCAAGTCCAAGAGTTCGAACGTTGGATGCAAGAGTTTCAATGTTTGATACAAGAGTTCGAACGTTCAGTGTTCCAAGCCAAAAGCTAGCGAGGACAAGAGTTCGAGCGTTCAGTGCATAATTTTTCGAACAGAACCTGAAAAATTCTGTTTTGCACTACCTCTCAAACCCCCTTTCTTCCCTACCTTTTCTACTCATTTTAAGGTCTTTCCAAAGACCATTTAAACATAAATTGAGCCTCCAATATACTCCATAAACTCATACTCAATATACTCCAGAAACTCATACTCAATCTTCTTCTTCAATTAATCAACCACACATACAAATCAATTCTAAGAATAGACTAAAATCATTCTCAATAACCAAATTAAAACAAAACTCATATTAACTAGCATCTAATCACAAGTACTGTTTATACTTGCCTTTGTTTGAGATGAATTGACAAAAAGCCCTTGATTTAGCTTTATTTTTTAGATGAAATCTCTCCAACCCAAGCCATAATTCCATGAAAACATTACAAAAACCATATCCCTTGAGTTGTTTGTGCTAGAAACCACTCTAAACACTTAATAGAACTCAAAAGTTCTCTAACACATCCAAAGTACTTACTTGTAATCTCTTGAAGAGAGATTTGAGGCCTTCCTCAACTCTAACTCCAAAGAAACCAAACAAGAAGATGAAGAAGATGAAGTTCCACTCTTCCTTGTCAAAATCCCTTTGTTTCCTTCCAAACTTTGCCACTCAATGAAGAAGAGTGAAGAAAGAAAGAGGAAACCAACCTAGGTTTTTCTCTCAAATGCCTTGTGCTAGAAAAGGATGGAATGAGCTCAATTTTAGGTTCATTTAGAACCTTATAAGCATCTCTTTGCACTTAGCCCCTCCATTTCTTCACTCATTTACATTTTGAGTCAAATGAAAGGTCATTTGATTCAATTCATATCGAATGAAATCGCGCCTATTACGAAAGTTAACGTACTCTTTGAGATCCACGCGTTAGTATCAAGAGTGACCGTATTCAACAAAATACGTGAAAATCCATATTTACGGAAAAGTCCTTGTCTTCCCTTGGTTGAGTTTAAAATCAACTCAACTTCATTAATCTCATTCAAAGTCATTTCATTAAGCTTAAATCAATCATTTGAGACTAATTCAATTCAATTTGGTCATTAACTATTATTAACTTAATTAAACATGATTGATTAGCATTAATGTCAATCATTTAGAGTTAATTTCGATTAATTCGGGACGGGGTGTAACAAGTTCCTAACTAGTGGCTCAATTAGAATGGATATAAATGAAAGTTCTTTTCTCCATATATATATATATATATATCTATATATATATATATATATTAGGAGTGGTTACAAATTAGGAGTGATTATAAATTAATTAGGAGTGGTTATGTAGTCGAGTGATCTCAATTAAATTTGATTAGACGGGGCTACCTTTTGAATATTTAATCCATTCACATGATACATCAACCTATTTCTACCTTAGCGGGCTGAAGATCCACTTCCATTGGGGTAACATCATGGAAAAAATGTCTTAAAATGATAATAAATAATGATTTTATGCAATAGGGCCCACTTTTCATGGATCGAAACCATCCATGTGACATGTTGGTTTTATGTACATCATCAAATGCAATCAACCTTTGATGAGTGCTCTCTAATTTTGTAAAAGATACCCATATTTTGATTTTTTTTTAGTCAAAACTTTATGCTTATCAAATGAAATACCCATACATAGGCCATGACGCTCATAACAAATGAAGGACCTAACCATGTCATAGTATAGATAATTTCATTTTCAAAGACCTTGATGAGCGGTTTCCTTTGTGGATAGATATACTGTATTGGAGACTTCAAATCTATCCAATGGTCCACTTTACTTTAAATCCTACTTACGTTAAAATGTGCACAATTAAGTAGGAAAGAAGAAACAATAAATAATTACTAGAATAATAAACCGTGCTCAGTACACGTATGGCCATCATCTATGCATTAAAAAAACATCTATAAATTGTATTAAAAAAAACCAAAAGAATAAAAGGTTATTGTAAAGTACCTTTTTACGTAATCTATGAGCTAATGAGATAGAAAGAAAAGAGAAGAATTGGAAAGAAAGAGGATGATAGAGTTTTGGATAAAAAGGGAGGTATTGAAGAAAATGAAAAGTAGAACTTTCAAAAGTGGAAAAGTAGGAGCAGTTGTAAGTGGTGGTTTCCAAGGTAGTTTGTATAAGATAGTGTGGAGAAACTAAAAAGATTTTAAAAAAATAGCAACTTACGATCAAAATTAAAGCCAAAACCCGTGGCTTTAATATATTAGAATTAGAGATGTCCATACAAACTTTAAGTATTAATAGAAAGAACTAACCTAAAGCATTAAATATATATATATATATATATAAACTGACCAAGCTCATATGGTTTATATGATCTTTATTGGTGTTTGGCGCCAATGCCTTGGTCAGTGGATCTGCTATCATCAATCTTGTATTGATACTTTCCATGGATTCATAATGTTTCTTTACCTTCTCCCTTACAAAGAGATTCTTGATCTCGATGCGTTTGGAACTGCATGAACTTTTACTATTCTTGGAGAAGCGAACTACTTATGTATTATCACAATAGATCATCAGTGGTCTTGAAATGCTATTAGAAAGATATACCCAGAAGTAGATTTTCTGCTGTCAAGACATCCAGCAAAGTCAGAGTTGTTAGACGTATGGTAATCCCCATGACCAAATGTCTAATAATTATAGGCCCCCACTTTTAAGGCAATTGATAAGCTTTTCTCCTTTTTTTTTTTTTTTTTTCTTTTAATAAATCTGTCTTGGATTCATTTTAATAAAGGCCAAGCCATTCAGGACTCTTGTTTGGCTAATCTTTGAGGAAATTAAGAAAACTAACTTTTAATAAAATGTAATTAGAAACTTTTAGAAATTTAAGGTAAATTGAGTACAAAGTTCACCTTAAATTTTATGTTAATTGAAATAAGAAACTAGTATAGCTTAAGGTAGAAATTGCCAACTTTTTTTTTCTAGATTTGAGAAAAGGTACTAAAAGTAGAAATGGAATAAATTTTTCCAACTCCAATTAATGATAGATTCACAAATTTAAGGAGAGAAAATTAAAAAAAAAAGAAAGAAAGATACATGTAATAGAATTGAAAATGTCTTTCATTATGAACATAAGCCAAACACATAAGACTGATGACACATTTGTGTAATGTCCCTTGAAGATCTTTTAGGAGGAATTTGATTTTAGTTGTCGTTGGGTCCAATACTAGATTAGGTTTTTCAAACACAATAAAAATATATGGCAGGTCACAAAAATAAAATAAACGATAAATCTAAACCAAAGTCCACCGACTCAAAAAAAAAAAAAAAAAACACACACACACACACTTTACGCATAAAATGAAGTTACAAATCTTGATCAATTTTTCTATTACTATTCTCAATCATTTGACTCTTTGTATTTTTACAAATAAATGTCTGAATGATATGATGCTTATTTCCTATGGTAGCTATGATACGAATTGAAACCTCCCATATAACTAAGGCCCCAGCCCCTTCTATAACGTTACATTTCTAAACAAATTTATCAGATTTTGAACAGTTATGTATTTTAGCTTTTTATTAGTGTGTTTCAAATGTTCGATACCTACATTCGTTGGCCACCTTCCATAGTTTTACCTGTTGCATGTGGATATGAGGGTCTGTATGTGCCCCTGTAGATTAGTTATCGGCTATCCGGAATCAAGTATCACTAGGGCTTAGGGTCGAAGGATCCTGGATTGGGCTCTACAGGAGATGCCCTGCGTTATTAAAAAAAAAAAAGTAAAAATAGTGGAGTTCAAATTTAGTTTGACCCATATCAAACCTGATCCGGTGTGAACAGCATGGTAGGCTCCAATATCAGTCATATTTGGGGGGGTTCCACATAATTTCAAAATTAATTAGAATAGTCAAAATTAAAATTAGAAGAGTCAAAATTGTAATTTATCTGATCAAAATCAGCAACTTCAATATATATAAATAGAAAGACAAAGCCTTATACTACCTTGAAATTCAATTACATGAAACAAAGAAGCGTGTTATTGAAAAACTCAAAATCAACGTGTAAATTGAAAAAAAAAATGTAAGTTACATATATTGAGTCCATTATTGTCTCCCACATGGAGCATGCTTTTAGCCTTGCATGATTTGATTCAGATTTGCATTTCCGTTATCTGGAGCTTTCAGACTGTTACCAATATCAATGACAAATCTGTATCGAACATCTGCTTTAGCAAGCCGTTCCATGGCAGTGTGTATGTAATCCATGGGAATAACCTCAACATCTGCAGTGACATTGTGCTTTGCTGCAAAATCGATCATCTCTTGGGTTTCTTTCATTCCTCCACTAGCACTTCCGGCCACAATCTTCCTCCCTACAAAATCATTGACAAAATATTGTAAATTTTCAAAGCTACCATTTTGGATGTAACATCAATTAGTTGGGATTGTTGATTTTAACCAATAGGTTCAGATGCAACGAGTTGGGCAGAATCAGACAGGCAAATCGGCTAGAAACTATGAGCCAAACCTAAATTAGAGAGCCTGAAATACTTAGTCAAGTTAGTGGTTACTGTGACAGATGCAGGTCACTTACCCATAAGTAAGGGAAAGACCGGTAGCTCTAGTGGCTTGTCGGGTGCACCCACCATAACCAACTTCCCATGAGACTTGAGCAGATCGATCAATGGCAAAAGTGGATGAACAGCAGAGACTGTATCAATGATGCCATCCAAGGTGCCCTTGGCAGCCTAAACAAAACATAAGATTAAAATCAATGTCTTGTAGAATGAAATGGATTTTATATTATAAGTGTAGGTAACTTGGATTACATGTTACTAAGGATTCATTATTTGAAAAACAAAAAGAACCAGAATATTCTATTAGAAACATTTAATTTGCTCTTTGTCTAATCATTTATAGTTAAAAAGAGTTGCAATCAATTAGAAGGACTTTTTGTCACTGTCTTATGTCATTACCTTTGGCCCAATCAAGGCCTTAAACTCATTTTGAGCCACCTAATCGGGTGACTCGACTGTAGATCACTGAGTTGGGCAAGTGACTTGGATATGATTGAATCTAATAAAAAACATGGTTTGGCTCGACTGTTGCCCTTGTAGTAGTGTCAAGTTTCTTAGTTTCCAGGTTATCAATGGGTTGGGCTTGGAATAAGGGTTATAAAGGTTGCTTTCAACTCCCTTATTCAAAAAACTCAAAAAATCCCAAATCCGGTGACCTTACATGATTGCAAGCCTATTAGCCTTGTGGGATGCTGGTATAAATTGTTGGCAAAGATTATGGCGAATCGTTTCTCATTATTAATCCTTTTCAAGGAGCATTTGTGGGATAGAGATAAATTCTTTATGGAGTGTTGATTGCTAATGAACTCATTGATGTTAGGAAGAAGTCTAAAGCTGAGGGAGTTATCTACAAAATTGACTTGGAAAAAGCTTATGACCATGTGGATTAGAACTTAGTTGATTACATGCTTTATAGATTTGGGTTTGGGAATATTTGGCGTAGGTGGATGAAAGAGTGTATTTCTTCTACATCATTCTCTATTCTGGTGAATGGGTCTCCTTCAAAGTTATTTAAGGCTTCTAGAGGTTTGAGGCAAAGGGATCCTCTTTCCCCTTTTTTGTTTACGATAGTAGTAGAGGCCTTGAGTTTGCTTCTTGTGAGAGCTAGAGAGGAGGGAGTCATTGAGGGCTTTAAGGTCAATCAAGATAGGGAGGCAATTTCTCACTTACAGTTTGCAAATGATACCATTCTATTCAGTTCGACAAAGAGGGATGAGGTGATGACTCTTAAAAGAATTTTGCGGTACTTTCAGTTGATTTCAGGGTTAAGAGTTAACATATCCAAGAGTCTTTTGGTCGGGGTTGGATGCTCTGATGAGACCACTCAATCTATGGCAGCCATGATTCGTCGTAAATCAAGAAGGCTTCCATTTTATATCTTGGACTGCCTGTAGGGGCAAAGCTGAAATCTAGGGCATTGTGGGGTCTCGTCATTGACAAGTTTGAGAAGAAATTGTCTTCTTGGAAGAGACAATACCTATCACTAGCTGGGAGGATTACCCTTATAAGATCTTGTTTGTCAAATCTTTTGATTTATTATATATCTCCTTTTAAGATGCCTAAGGCTGTGGTGGGGAGGCTAGACCGTATTTGTAGGAATTTTTTATGAAAGGGTTGGGGCGATATAAGGAAGCTACACTTACTAAAATAGAGTGAGGTCATTAAACCTAAAAGGAGTGATGGTTTGAGTCTTGGTAGTTTGGAGAATAGGAATGCGGCGCTTTTGACTAAGTGGTGGTGGAGATTTGGAGACGAAAGGGAGGCATTTTAGTTTTTTGGTCTTCCCCCCGAGTGTTTAAGTTCAATGTTGATGGTTCAGCAAGAGAAAAGCCAGGGCATGCGAGAATTCGAGGTGTTCTTTGTAATAGTAAGTGTGACATCATTTTTATGTTTTCAAAGCACATGGGTGTTTGCGAGTTTCTAATGAAGCTGAAGTGTTAGCCATTTTGGAGGCTCTTTAGTGCTTTTCTAGGAATATCCTTGGGGATCTCATTGTAGAAAGTGACTCTTCTAATGCGATTACTTGGACATCTAAAAAGAGGTCAACCCTTAGAAATTTCAATTCCTATTTAATGAAATCCGGTCTTTATCTATATGTTTTAATGTCATCTTTCATCTTGTCGCTAGATCGGCTAACGCGATGGCTGATGCTTTAGCTAAGCAGGGGGTCTAGAGGTCTTCTCCTTGAGAGGGTATGATTATGTAAGTTTTTGGTGGTGTCTTTTGTATGTGTTTGGTGGGTGAGGGTACAATATTCTTGTACCTTTTCTTCCCTCATTATAATCTCATTATTTAATAAATGAATGTTTTTGTCTCTGATAAAAAAGAAAAAAAAAAAAGAAAATAAGGGCTGGGGTTGGACGTGTTGAGGGCCTAACAGTTTTTTGGGATGTTGAGGTTTTCTTGGTACAATGTGATGGGCATATTCCCAGGTATTTGCAAGTGCCTTATTTCTTTATCAGAATTCAAATTTTAAGTCAATTAAAAAGTCACAAATGACCTTCTGGAACTCATAAAATTCCAATCTCTTTCCATTTTGTTGGAATCTCAGATGCTCCACCCAAGAGGATGATTTAGAAATACCACACCTGGAGACATCATTTAGAGAATTTGAAGTTTTCCAGACAAGGAATTCTTATAAGAAAACGGGCCCTTAATCCCAGATTTGATTTGGCCAAGCCAGATGAAGAAGAATTGGTTGCATTAGCTCTTAGGCCTTTGGGGCATAATACAAAAACTCACCTCCATTTGCTTTGGATCACGACTGACTAGGAACGAGTCCGCACCAAGTCGCTCAACTGCTTCCTCCTCCTTGCTCGGCGAAGTGCTGATTACCGTCACCTTCAGCCCAAAAGCCTTGGCAAACTTCACCGCCATGTGGCCAAGACCGCCAAGCCCAGCCACTCCCAAATGCATGCCTGGTTTGCTTAATCCAAAATACTTCATTGGGCTGTAGACAGTTATCCCAGCACATAACAGCGGTGCACTGCTCTCAAGTGGTAGGTTTTCAGGGAAGCGAATGACGAAGTGCTCATCGACAACAATCATATCGGAGTAGCCACCGTAGGTGGGTGTGCCGTCGTGGTAGATGGCATTATAGCTGAGTATCATCTCGGAGCAGTAAATCTCTCCATCTTGGTTGCAGTTGGGACAGGCTCGACATGAGCCCACTAGGCACCCAACACCTGCCTTATCCCCAACTTTGAATTTTGTTACTTTCTTTCCCACCTCAGTCACTATGCCAACAATCTCGTGCCTGTATGGGTAAAAAAAATCATTTTAGATAGGAATAAAGTCTTTCAGCAACTGTTTGATTAGAATTCAAATTAAGTTCTTTATTTTTAGTTCTTCTTAACCAATAAAAAGTTAGAAACTATTTGTCGGGTAAGGGTTGGTAAAGGTCAGGTAGGGTAAAGATACCCGAACTCGACTCACACTATCCGAACTGGACCCCTCTCTTGATGGTTGAATGAAATGTGATACCAAACCCATCCCATGACGAGTTACGTTAGAGTCACCCATTTGACTGACCCATTGCCATCTAGATCCCTCATTGAATATTGCGAGGCTAAGGATAGGAATAGTTGCATTAGAGGATTCCCACTTGTTGGACAATGGGGTCCACTCAGTTGTGTGATGGTTTGATAATGCATATAAGACTAATTAGTGAAGTAATGTGTTCATCCGTCGTCGGCCAGGCATTGCCCATTCATTCATTTGCTTCAATATGTGCATACCCAGGAACCATGGGGAAGATGGAGTTTCCCCATTCATTCTTGATGTTGTGAAGGTCCGAGTGGCAGACTCCACAGTATAGAATCTTCAAAGTAACATCCTCATCTCCGTTAGCCCTGTCCACGTAAGAAGCGATGTAACATCGTTATTCAGTGTTAAACAAAAGGGACACGAAACTACCAATAAAAAGAAATGACATGTATAGCAGTATTTATGGCCTCATTTGCTTCAAACATGGGACGCATTCATTGAAGGGAGATGCTCTTATGAGAGATATCTCTCACCTTAAATGAGAGATTGGGTGAGAGATATCTCTCATAGGAGCATCTCCCTTCATTGAATGTTATCCACACAAAGATCATTTAGGGTACGTTTGTGTAATTATTATTTTTTTGGGCAAAAATTGCGAAAGAAAGCTAAACTTTTTTTCTCCAAATTTTTTTATCCTTTATCTACTGTAAACGCACAAAAAAAGTGTTTATAAGAGGTTATGTCCCACTTTTAACACAAACTAGGCCATGGTAAAAAAAAATAATTAAAATTTTAATTAGAAATATTTGTAAATATTTAAATAAATTATAAATGAATACTAACAAATAATTTTGAAAGAACGGGACAAAGAAACTGGAGAAGCTGAAGAGTAATTATGAATAATATAATATATGATGAAAAAGAAAACATTTAAAAGAATAATCAGTTTGAATTTTTCATGGTACGAATAGTGAATTAATTTATAAAAACCGTTCAAGCTTGGAAGACTATATCTATTTCTTGGTCCAAAATCTTGATTTGGTGCATTTTGTATTATTATTTATTCTACATATTTATTATTGAGTTAAATTACTAAATATAAATGATAATGAAAAATATGTGATAAAGAAGTTTTAGGGAGCTGGGAGAGTTAGGTGAAGATCAAGTAAATAGTAGATGTTTTAGGACCTTGATTTGATTATATTTTTGCTTAGGCATATATTGAATGTCAATTTCAAAATTAAATGTAGATTTTGAAATCAATTGGCTTTTACAATGGGCCCCACAAATTAATTCTACCAAATATTGAAGGGAGAATAAGAAAAAAAAAAAGTAGTAAATACAGCCTATGAAAGCGGCCCCATTAATTGTGAGTTTGGATTGGAAAGAAAAGAATCTTGCTTTCACAATGGGACCCTTAGATTTATTTAGTTAAATTAGTAAATATAAATCAAAAGGAAAAAATTGGGTTTGACAGTGGGCACCACATATTGGTTAAAAATAACAAAGATGAAGCCAACTATGATCTATAAATGGCCCTTAAATTTCTGCAATTTGGATCTAATATGAGAGCCCCAAAAATTGATGTGCAATAGAACTTAACACATACATGCCCATCTATCATGAAAATAATAGCCAAAAGTGGGGCTCAATTTGTAGAGATTAGGAATTTGAGGAAACCATAGAGATTGAAATACTTTAGGACCACAACAATTTGTAGAGATTAGGAATATGAGGAAATTGTGTGGGCAGAATTTGGCTATTATTTTGAGGAAATACATTAGGAAACCATGTGTAGACTAAAATTGAGGAAATTGTGGGCTGAATTTGTAGAGATTTATATACTTAAGGAAAGTTAGAGTTTTTCTCTCATTTGAATTTAAAAAAAAAAAAAAAATACATGAGTACTAGTTATATATTATAAGGATTGAGTGGGGTGTGTCAGATGCAATCAAGAGGGAGCACCACGTGTTGCCTTCCTGCGAAGAGGGTTGCTGTCATTATATATATAATATGGTAGAGAGAAGTTGCTTGCACACGTCGGGAGGCAACACCATTCTTGTAAAAAGATGCTAGTACAACCTCTCACGATATGTTTTTTTTTTCATTGTGGGCCACATAAACCTCCTTTTATTTATTTATTTTCATTTTGCATGCCCCTAGTTGTAATCCAAACCGTTCCATTTCCTTATTGAAGTAACAACCACCAAGACTTTAAAGTTGATTATGTTAAATCTTTGTAGATTTTGAGTAATTTCTGAACAAGTTCCAACTTTTAAATATGATTTTATTTACTTTTTGGGGGGCCCAATTCATTGATGAACCCTTCACTATTATCGTATTTATGGTATGCATCGAGACATTTGGTTTCACATTATAAGTCTTCTGTGGATTTTTGCGAAATTTGTTTAAAAAATTCCAGAACATCGAAATATATCTTAAGCTGTTGAATGTACTAATTTAGGTGAAAGGTGATATTCAAAAAAAAAAAAAAAAATTGATAATGTATTTCACATGTGAAACACTTGCATATGTTATATTTATATATTAAACATTTACATGTGTAAATGTCATTTTTCTATCATAGATAACGAACAATCCATCAAGGCCTATAAAGTTGTGAGAGCCTTCAAGAAATAGGTGAAGACTAGATTCAAATCTAATTCATAGAAATCCATCCCTTTTTACGTTGTGCAAAAAGGATGGAACACAGAAAAATGTTTCACTGCATAAATCTAATTCATTGAAATCCATCTCTTTTAACGTTGTACAAAAAGGATGGAACACAGAAAAATGTTTCACTGCACTAAATAATTTTAAAAAAAAACTTTATTTTTTTACACAAAATGAAATCATTGATAACACTCCAATTAACACAAGCATGCACTTAATGCTTTTATCAACAAAGAAACAGAACAATCTTTTTGCACCTTATTAAAAAAGCCCCTAATACAACAAATAAACCTCCAAACAATCTTTTTGCACCTTATCAAAAAAGCTCTTAATACAAATATACAATAAATAAACCTCCAAACAAACAGATGCTGATAAAGAATACTCTTTATAGCTATTGATTGGAAAGATGGTTAAAACTCTTTAATTTCATCATCTCTGTATGGAAACACAAATAAAGACAGGAAGTATAACTGTATAAGGGGGAAAAAATTAAAGATGGTAAATGGGTAAGGGCAGAAAAAAAAAAAAAAAAACACCGAAAAGATAGAAAAAGAAACCACATTGCTTTAGCTCAAGAAACAACAGAAAACCAAAACTATAAACTATTTTTGATGTTTCAACACAAGACAAACCTTCTTGAGAAGTTGAAAGGAGAGAGAATGCCGGATGCATCTCTTGCTGCCCAGCCAAAGGCCTTTCGAGGATGTTCTTCTTCTGGAGATTTTGACATATTCCTTCTTCTAACGGGAGAATAGAGAGAGAAAGAGAGAGAGAGAGAGAGTAAAGTAGGAATGAATCCAAGTTTTTTTTTTGTACAAATCGAAGGGGTCAATTTATAGGGTGCCAGAGACCACGGCGGCGTCACTGATGACATGTACGCCGAGTAAAGTAGGAATGAATCCAAGTTTTTTTTTTTGTACAAATCGAAGGGGTCAATTTATAGGGTGACAGAGACCACGGCGGCGTCACTGATGACATGTACGCCAAAATCGTTGAATGAAACCAGTACCAATGAAGAAACAAGGCACCAGTGAAGAACCAAGGCGACGTCACTGGTGACATGTACGCTGTCAAATGCTGAAAGAGGAGATTTCTGATGAAGGAAAATGTGGACATTTTGAACTTTTTTTTTAGGGTCATTCCCATATTTTTGAAAACAACTCTCCGCTTGGGGCACGTTTGGCAACGATCTGTGTAAGGGGATTCCTCACCCTTCTCCACGCGATAATGGATTTTGTATGTTTGGATCGGTGTTGATTTTTAGAGAGTGGATAGGAGAAATCAATGGAAACAGGCATTACTGCAGTCAGACCTCCCCATATGGATTTGCAAAATCTGTGAAATGAGAGAAAGGCGGATAATCAATGCGAAACAGTAACTAGGGGCGGTAATGTGGGCCTAATACATTTTTGCTTTTAGAATCTACCTTTTAGATCCTATGATCAAGATCCAAACCGTTAGTCACCTTTAAAAAGTCCAAAACGACCACGTCACCAAATTTCAACCATTGATTCTTCTTATATCTCAAGATATGTGCCAAAACGTCTGACTATTTACACTATTATTGAAAACAGTTCGTTTTTCCAATTTTTTCGGTTTATGTGGGGTCCACAATCAAGATCAGAACCGGTCATTAGTTCTGGAAGGTCAAACACGGAAAGGTGACCAAATTTCAACCGTTAATTTCTCTTATATCTCGAGATATGTGCCAAAACATCTAACTGTTTACACTAATTTTGAAAACGGGATTAAAAACAGTCCATTTTTCCAGATTTTCCAGTTTATGTGGGGTCCAAAATCACGATCAGAACCGGTCATTGGTTCGGGAAGGTCAAACACGGTAAGGTGACCAAATTTCAATCGTTGATTCCTCTTATATCTCGAGATATGTGCCAAAACGTCTGATTGTTTACACTAATTTTGAAAACAGGAATAAAAAATCAGTTCGTTTTTCCAATTTTTTCGGTTTATGTGGGGTCTAAAATCATGACCGGAACCAGTCATTGGTTCGGGAAGCCCAAACACGGTAAGGTGACCAAATTTCAACCATTGATTCTCACCGTATCTTGAGATATTTGTAAAAACGTCCATTAGAACATACATTCTACAAATCGTAGGAATCCTTCCTCCATCCAAACCTGGAACTCTCATAAGAAATCCTACCTGAAGAGGTGTTGATTCTTTGGAGATGAAGAGAATCCTCTAAACAAAGGATTCCTCCCTTAGCATGGACCGTTGCCAAACGTGCCCTTAATCTTAGTGGATTTCCTAGGGGCATTCATGTTCATTCCAATCAGTGCTGGGGTAAGTGCTCAAGAGGGGTGGGAATGTGTTTATATAGGTTAGGGGGAAATCAGCTTGGTCATCATAATTGGCTTCTATTTAAGAGCTTTAAAATTAAATTTTTATAAGGGCAAATGAGTAAACTCAAATGGTGAAAAATGAAAAAGAAAACCAAAGGCGATATCAGTTGGGGCAGTATCAATATGAGGATGAATGCCAACTAGCTTGGGAAAACAGAAATGAATTTTTTTGTATGTGCGTTTTCCTTTTTTTTTTTTTTGCTGCAGGGGAGGGGGGTGGGGGTGTGGCTGGTTGGGGTTAGGGTAGTAGAATTGTCAGTGGGTTGGATTGATCATATGTGACCTCTAAAGTTCTGTCACAACCCAAGCCCGAGTTTTTATTACTCCAGACAAACCCCGAGTCGCGATTCATACTTACTCCTATAAACTCCGAATTAACCGAAGTTAAAACGAAATCTACAAAGGATAACCATACCTGTCAAATGTACACTGTTGCAGAAATATATGCATTGACTATACCAATTAAAATTATACGAGTCCTTTAGATAAAAGTAAAGTTCAATACACATCTTATTTCACTATCTAAGTCAACCACTACATATCCAAAATACAATGCAGGTGATAACTATTTACATATCAAAATGAATATACAAAAATACTTCTCAAAACATTTCCAAAGTGTTCTAACTCATTTTACTCAAAAAGTTTCATCTCAGTTCTCACATTCGGATATCAATACCAAAAGATATCCCGTCAAGTCCACTCAATCAATCCTCCTAAAATAATATGATTGGCCTCCTTTACAGGCGGTGCGGCCTCTACAATACCGGCACGGGCAATTGGGCATGTAATGTCATCAATAACAATGTGAACACGACGGTTCAACAATGTATATACAGATCTATGATAATATATGCTAATAACACAGGTAATAAATCTGTTTATTACTTCTAAATCAAAAATCAGTTCTACACAATTCAAATCAATAACAAAGACATGTGCATTCAGAATCAAGTAATGACAATTACTAGATGGCAACTACAATAGTATTCATTTAATTTCTTCCAAAAGGAAGCAGTCATTGTATTTGTAACACAAATACTAGTCATTCATTCATTGTTCACTGAGTACTCTTCATTAAGTATCTTTTCATTACAATAATTATGGGATCTACCAGTGTCTGGATCAAAGATCACTGGCATCACCATAGAACTCCGAAACGCCCCCAGTCCATCTACTGTAGTAAGATTTTTTCATTAATTCATTTGTTAATTCAATTCAGCTCTATAACGAGCTTAATAGCTACTATGTAGTGCTAGACTCCATAATCAATTCAAATCAAAAAATTTCATTCAAACAATTGAAGGGAATGAGACTTGAGGTTAACAATATAAACTCAATTCCATTTCTAGAATTAGACCATTCAACAAGCATTAATCCCTATGATTTTCACACCTCCAAACCAATCATTTAGGTGAAACGTTCGTTATCTAATGTGCGTGTTTTTTTCAATGAACATCACTTTGTTTGTAGTTTGTACATTATAATATCCTTAGCAAACACCTATGAAGGTTTCGGTCCAAGTGAACAATTAACACACACCGAACGTGTTTTTAATTCAATTAGAATCACCTTTGTTGGACCCAACTTTGAGTCTTCTAATCACAAGGATATGTAGTCCATTAGATTCTACATTCCAAGAGCTTTCCAACGATATGTGGAAGTCCAAAATCCGACTTACGGATAAAAAGTTATGGCCATTTGAAAATCTACCAAAATCCCTGTCTGCCAAGAGTTCGATCGTTCAGTACAAGAGTTCGAACGTTCGGGTGCAGAACATTCCAAACCAAAAACCAGCAAGTCCAAGAGTTCGAATGTTGGATGCAAGAGTTCCAATGTTTGATACAAGAGTTCGAACGTTCAGTGTTCCAAGCCAAAAGCTAGCGAGGACAAGAGTTCGAGCATTCAGTGCATAATTTTTCGGATAGAACCTGAAAAATTCTGTTTTGCACTACCTCTCAAACCCCCTTTCTTCCCTACCTTTTCTACTCATTTCAAGGTCTTTCCAAAGACCATTTAAACATAAATTGAGCCTCCAATATACTCCATAAACTCATACTCAATATACTCCAGAAACTCATACTCAATCTTCTTCTTCAATTAATCAACCACACATACAAATCAATTCTAAGAATAAACTAAAATCATTCTCAATAACCAAATTAAAACAAAACTCATATTAACTAGCATCTAATCACAAGTACTGTTTATACTTGCCTTTGTTTGAGATGAATTGACAAAAAGCCCTTGATTTAGCTTTATTTTTTAGATGAAATCTCTCCAACCCAAGCCATAATTCCATGAAAACATTACAAAAACCATATCCCTTGAGTTGTTTGTGCTAGAAACCACTCTAAACACTTAATAGAACTCAAAAGTTCTCTAACACATCCAAAGTACTTACTTGTAATCTCTTGAAGAGAAATTTGAGGCCTTCCTCAACTCTAACTCCAAAGAAACCAAACAAGAAGATGAAGAAGATGAAGTTCCACTCTTCCTTGTCAAAATCCCTTTGTTTCCTTCCAAACTTTGCCACTCAATGAAGAAGAGTGAAGAAAGAAAGAGGAAACCAACCTAGGTTTTTCTCTCAAATGCCTTGTGCTAGAAAAGGATGGAATGAGCTCAATTTTAGGTTCATTTAGAACCTTATAAGCATCTCTTTGCACTTAGCCCCTCCATCTCTTCACTCATTTACATTTTGAGTCAAATGAAAGGTCATTCGATTCAATTCATATCGAATGAAATCGCGCCTATTACAAAAGTTAACGTACTCTTTGAGATCCACGCGTTAGTATCAAGAGTGACCGTATTCAACAAAATACGTAAAAATCCATATTTACGGAAAAGTCCTTGTCTTCCCTTGGTTGAGTTTGAAATCAACTCAACTTCATTAATCTCATTCAAAGTCATTTCATTAAGCTTAAATCAATCATTTGAGACTAATTCAATTCAATTTGGTCATTAACTATTATTAACTTAATTAAACATGATTGATTAGCATTAATGTCAATCATTTAGAGTTAATTTCGATTAATACGGGACGGGGTGTAACAAGTTCCTAACTAGTGGCTCAATTAGAATGGATATAAATGAAAGTTCTTTTCTCCATATATATATATATATATATATCTATATATATATATATATATTAGGAGTGGTTACAAATTAGGAGTGATTATAAATTAATTAGGAGTGGTTATGTAGTCGAGTGATCTCAATTAAATTTGATTAGACGGGGCTACCTTTTGAATATTTAATCCATTCACATGATACATCAACCTATTTCTACCTTAGCGGGCTGAAGATCCACTTCCATTGGGGTAACATCATGGAAAAAAATGTCTTAAAATGATAATAAATAATGATTTTATGCAATAGGGCCCACTTTTCATGGATCGAAACCATCCATGTGACATGTTGGTTTTATGTACATCATCAAATGCAATCAACCTTTGATGAGTGCTCTCTAATTTTGTAAAAGATACCCATATTTTGACTTTTTTTTAGTCAAAACTTTATGCTTATCAAATGAAATACCCATACATAGGCCATGACGCTCATAACAAATGAAGGACCTAACCATGTCATAGTATAGATAATTTCATTTTCAAAGACCTTGATGAGCGGTTTCCTTTGTGGATAGATATACTGTATTGGAGACTTCAAATCTATCCAATGGTCCACTTTACTTTAAATCCTACTTACGTTAAAATGTGCACAATTAAGTAGGAAAGAAGAAACAATAAATAATTACTAGAATAATAACCCGTGCTCAGTACACGTATGGCCATCATCTATGCATTAAAAAAACATCTATAAATTGTATTAAAAAAAACCAAAAGAATAAAAGGTTATTATAAAGTACCTTTTTACGTAATCTATGAGCTAATGAGATAGAAAGAAAAGAGAAGAATTGGAAAGAAAGAGGATGATAGAGTTTTGGATAAAAAGGGAGGTATTGAAGAAAATGAAAAGTAGAACTTTCAAAAGTGGAAAAGTGGGAGCAGATGTAAGTGGTGGTTTCCAAGGTAGTTTGTATAAGATAGTGTGGAGAAACTAAAAAGATTTTAAAAAAATAGCAACTTACGATCAAAATTAAAGCCAAAACCTGTGGCTTTAATATATTATAATTAGAGATGTTCATACAAACTTTAAGTATTAATAGAAAGAACTAACCTAAAGCATTAAATATATATATATATAAACTGACCAAGCCCATATGGTTTATATGATCTTTATTGGTGTTTGGCGCCAATGCCTTGGTCAGTGGATCTGCTATCATCAATCTTGTATTGATACTTTCCATGGATCCATAATGTTTCTTTACCTTCTCCCTTACAAAGAGATTCTTGATCTCGATGCATTTGGAACTGCATGAACTTTTACTATTCTTGGAGAAGCGAACTACTTACGTATTATCACAATAGATCATCAGTGGTCTTGAAATGCTATTAGAAAGATATACCCAGAAGTAGATTTTCTGCTGTCAAGACATCCAGCAAAGTCAGAGTTGTTAGACGTACGGTAATCCCCGTGACCAAATGTCTAATAATTATAGGCCCCCACTTTTAAGGCAATTGATAAGCTTTTCTCTTTTATTTTTCTTTTCTTTTAATAAATATGTCTTGGATTCACTTTAATAAAGGCCAAGCCATTCAGGACTCTTGTTTGGCTAATCTTTGAGGAAATTAAAAAAACTAACTTCTAATAGATTCCTTTGATGAGAAGAAATCTATCTGGGTTATCTATAAAAGTGGTTTTCCAGTCCTCTCTCTTGACTCGTGACATATCGCATAGTACTCATCTACTTGCACACATATTAGAGTGAGTGACAATGAAGATAAGAGAAGACCCTATTCATGAAAGATTATTGATAGTAAGGAGGGACAAGCTTTAGACTAAATACAAACCGCTCATCATCAACATCATGGTGCAAGGTACACTTTTAGAATTTTAGATTATCCATTATTTAATGCGTAAGTAAAGATCCATAGATTTATTTGTGTTGCAAATCACATTAGACTTTACAATTGGTATCAGAGCATTTACTAATTTATAGCCTATATTGCAGTTTAAGGGCCTTTTTTGGTTTTCAACCACTTTTAAGGAGATTTTCCCTATAAAATCCCCTAAATTTTATATATCACATGAATATTTTTAATGAATATTTTTTTTATTTTTTAATTAATAACTTGAATATTCTTATTCTTAAAAATGTTGCCTCCTCATTCTAGTTTAAAGCTCCAAGCCAAAGCCAAAGTCCTTCGGGTGCAAGTCTATTAATAGACAAACATGGATAGTAAAGCAGATCTTTATAAATGCCAACTTCCTTGTGAACTTATCCGGTAAGGATTTAATGAGTAGAAAGTTTGTCGGCAAGTTCGCAAAAATGAAATGGGTTAATAAAACAACTGCTTTTCATGGGATTCTCAACACTTTTCTTATATGAAAAATGCATCAATGTGAAAAGTATTTTCCAAGGAAAAAAAAATCCATACATAGGATTTCCTATTTTTTGAAAATTCCCAACACGAAACAAGTGAAACTGGATTCATGTTTCGGATGGTTAGATGTAAGTCTTTGAATCTTCAATACTTCTAGACTCGTCCTTTCAATAATCTTGTGATATTCTGACTTGTTATGAATTGATTCTACACTTCAATGAGCATAGAAAACTCTCGAAATATTGTGGAGATGACTTGATCAAATATGATAATGATGCCTTGGGCCCTTGGCAAACCCACCTTAACCCCATCATATATGGAACGTATGGATGGACTCCTACGAACCACAACCGAAAGCCTGGAGGCAAGACTCTACAGTCTCCTCTTCAAATTACCAATGAAAGGTGAAATGAAGTGCTAAAAGTCAAGCAAAAGGTTGTCAAAAATGGACTACTTATTGGCGTCTAGAACCCATGAGTCTTGACTGCCATGCATCACAACCTCATGGACCCATTTGTCGAAGTGATACGTTGCAAATAACTGTCACATAGTGGGGTAATAACATGGCAATAACATGGGAAAAGGCCAGAAGGTCATTGAAGACCTTCAAGCATGAGAAAAATCCTTATATACATGGTAAAAAGCCAGAGGATCACGGATGACCTTCTCGCCCCGTACATGGCCGGGAAACAACTTCCCCTCGAGGTATAAGGATGGAGCCATTGTGCATCAAAATAATCAAAAGAGAGCTGCTAAATGCACCACAATTCATGCACACTCTTTTTTGCCCATAATGCTCTAACCCACAAAAATCTTATTCCTCTCTACACACCCCTTCTTCCTCCCAAATTCTCAGCTCTCCATCACACTCTACCAAAGAGGAAGAGGGAGCATCCACCGTCCCTCATTCTCAGCTCTCCCTCACACTCCCTCACTCTCAATAAACGTTATCTTCTCTCCCTCACTCATTTTCTTCTCTCTTCTTTAACTCTCCTTTCTTCCTCACCCCCTCTCATCATTCTCAAGCTAAAGCTCTCTCAAGGTAAATTACTCTCCCTCATTCTTCTCGTTCTCATCTTTCTTGTTTATTTTTAAGGCAATGGATGTTTGTTTGCCTCAGCAATGGTTATTTGGGCGTTCCCTCTCTCCTCCTTCTGTCATTTTTTTTTTCTCGAGACCGTTCTGCCACTCAGGGCCAAACCAATCCCATTTGTTTGGCTACATGCAGCCAAACATACTGAGTGGTTGAATGGTCTCAAGAAAGAAAAACCGAACGACGGGCATGAGTGGGAAGAAAAATAGGGGATACATGAGAGATAAGTGGGAAGAAGAGTGGGAGATGAGTGAAAGGAGTGTGGGAAGAATATGAAGAATTGGGAGAGTTGAGATGTTGAAAGGTTGAGGTGGGAGGAATTTGCATGAAATGGGAGGGAAGTAGATGATTTAAAAGAAGGGTGGGTGTGTGTAGAGAACAGCCGGAAGGGCATAGATTTTGAAAGCTGTCATTTTTCATCATTTCACTTATGGGTATAGAGGTCAATGAATTATTAAGTGTGCAGAGAGGAAAAACCGGTGTGCATGTAGCCATTGTCTAATCAAAATTGGGGATTGGACCACATAAGCCTTATTGGGCCATTCATGGGCAAAACCTGAAGCAAATTCCTCGAAGCTTTCATGGAATGCAACAGCATTACAAAGGTAATTTTAGAAAGCCAAACATGGATCTTGAGAGTCCTTATGTGGGCTCACTATTTTGGTTTCTTGCCAATTACTTTGATAAGGTTAAATTGGAAGTAATCAAAGTTAACAGGGATTTAGGAAGGTTAAAGGGAACTGATAATTAAGTACCCCTGGCAATAAGGGTAGGACTTCTAACACCTATTTGGATATATGGGGCAGCAACCTAAGTCAAGTTTGGACCCAAACTCACAAGGCCCAGTGACCCATAAAAGTTTTGTTATCATAATTTGGAGGGCTAATGAAAGCCCAAATGGGGCATGTAGCCACTCATTGTAAAGCTCTTGGAGTAAGGTTTATGATAGTGGGCCTGATTATGGACCAGATCATTTAATTATTATTATTATGGACCTAAAAAAACTTGAAAGCTGTGAGCCAAGCCTAGGGGACCATTTGACCAAACATGTTTAGATGGGCATATGGAGGTCCAAACCAGATCCAAATAGGTCATATGACCACTGTAGCAAAGCTATCTGGAAGAGGAATCTAATTGTTGTGCCACACTTGTTAATGTGGGCTCCACAGGTGCGTAACTCCGCATGAACTAAGCAAGGCCTAGGGCCCAACAGGTCAAATGTACATACAGAGACTTTGGAAGCCCAATTAGGCCCCATTAGGACCACTCCAAGTTCTCAGAGAGGAAACGAAATGCCAACGAAGCGGAGGGTTGTGGTGCTTCAAACCAATCAGGAAGTCCTGGCCTGCTCTGTGTATGTGAGCACCTTTCTCCTTCATCTCCCCCTGTTTCAAGACTACAGAGCTTCGAATCTCTTTTAGCTTTCCCTCTGTTACATTCATCTTCCATACATCTACACTTTTCAAATCACATTTCAAGACGACAAGTTGACAACACGCGCGGCTTCATGCAAGTACACAGCTGAAGCCACTATTTCTTCTCTCTCCTTTCAATCCATGCACCCATGGTGTTGAGAACCACTCACTCGTAAGTGGCGGCAATTCTTATCTGGCTGCCCAGGGTTCAAACCCTGGGTACACCACATTTTCCCACTTGTGTGGCCTTTCTTCCCGCTTGTGCGGGATTCTTTCTCACTTGTGTGGGCTTCTTACCCGCTTTTGCAGGCTGTCTTCCTATGTGTGTGCGGGCTTTCTCTTGGGTCCTAGTCTTCTTAGCTAGGTTACCCAACAACAAAAAAGACGTCATGAAGTTCATCCAGGTCACAGCTGCAAATGTTCCAAGATAATCAATGCCACAGGGATGGGGGAAGCCTCTGGCTACTAACCAAGCAACCCTACTTCGCATCATAAAAGGCTCCACGGCTCTTTGAATCCTACTCAGGAGATCGGAACACGGTTTCCATCCCACCTCTTTGAATCCTACTGAGGAGATCCGAACACCATTTCCATCCCATCGTAGAAAAAGTTGAAGGGATGTGCACCAAACACATTCTTAGGGCCTGTTTGTTTACATTAAAAAAAAAAACATAGGAATTAAATGCACAAAATTCATACCATTACTAGTTAAAAACAAAGATTAAAAGTGAGTTTTCAAAAATGAATATCAATCGACCTTTTCTTTTAGAAAAATAGAATAAAAAGAAGATGGGAAATGAACTATCAGCCATCATCCTAATAGTTAATTTCCCATCTTCTTTTTATTCTATTTTCCTAAAAAGAAAGGTTATTTGATGGAATATTTTTTAAATTCACATTTGATCTTCATTTTATAGTATAAATTATATATATTCAATTCCTATGTATTATAATGCAAACAAACAAGCCCATGGAAAATTCAGCATCAACCAAAGTGGCAATGAATGGTGGGGAAGCCTAATATGAAACTTCGCTGAGTACCTGGTATTTTTGCCTTTACCAAGAGCAATTGAAAGTTCAAGATTAAAAAATAAAAAAAAGAAAAAAAAAGAAAGTGGGATTTTGCTACGAATAAGGATCTCCTGTAGGTGGGGAACATGAGTAGATTTTGGCAACCTGACTATTATCTGCTAGCGCCAGCCATGTTCCTCCTTACACAGGTGTGTGTAACTGGAGGTTTTCATTGGAGGACTTCGGTTGCCATTTGAAGAAAAGACAATTCTTAGGGAACAACCACAAGCACTAAATCAACTAAATATTTATCATTGAATTAATTACCTCTTTTCTTGAGAAATAAAATGATTCACCACATGAAAGTAACATGTATATTAATTAAGGTAAATTAGCCAAAAGTCCCTCAATATGGTCTTGTAAGGCCTCCAGTCTAACAACTTTTTCTCTGAGGCCTATAGTCCATACAGCTGGACATAATTTGGCAAGAGGCCCCTACATAGTACATACTAAGGGAAAAAATGATTCCCTACATGAATGTAACAACCATTGATAGAAAAATCAGCCTGCTAGGAGCTATCCTTTTTGAGAAGAAGGATGCCCAAAATACATCCAGTTTGTCTTTTGTGTTGACAAATTGTAGGCTAAGCACAAACATCCAGATATCCAGAGAGTAACTAGAAACAAGAGAGTTCTAGCAAAAATAAAAAAAAATAGAAACAAGAGAGACTTTGAAAAGGGACTTGTATGGGACCATAGGAGCAGGCTTCCTACTTATGAGATAGAAACTTCTAACAAGAGCATAAGACAATAAATTCTTTGGAATATACATATTCAACAACAAGGATCTAGTAACTCTAATAGATGGGAGCAGATTTTCATTTTGGCTAAACCATTCTATTGAGCCAAACAGGGACGAATGTTTGATGCTCAGTGCCCTTCCCTGCAAATAAGACGCCAACTCCTTGGCCCTATATTCTCCTCCAATTTCGGTCTTGAAAATCTTAACATGAGTTTTTTTTTTTTTTTTTGGATGATGTGGGTATCCCTAAGGTCTTTCGATCCAACGGGACTAATCCCCCGAGTGGTGCCCGCTAAATCCACACAAACGCACACTCGGCAAATCTAGAGCGATTTCGAGCAAAAGACATGGGTAGCAAATCCACACCTTATGCCCCTCCACCAACTCCCAGGTGTGTATCTTAACATGAGCTTCATATTAGTTACTTTTTTATTTTGCTTGAATAATCTTAAATTTACACCTAATTCATCTCAGTTTTCGTCAAATAAGCCCAAGTAGCACAGGAATAATCATAAAAAAGTGGGAAAAAAACAAAAAGAAAAGAAAAGAAAAGATAGATACTTGATTCCAACACAACAAACTGTGGTAGGCCTCCAATCATCAGGATAAACTCAAAAGTAATATTTTTTGTATCTTTTATTTCAATGACGAAAAAGAAATTAAGTTTAGCCAACTGATGTATCAAACTCAACCTGATTTACTTGATTTAAAAACTTCAGGAACTAATTTTGGTAAACCCTCTAATGAAGGACGGCAAAGACAAAAGTGCCACTTCATAGCTTGACTTTGATTATTATTGAGTTCAGAACTGAAGGCAACTACAGGTGGAAACACAGGCAGAGTTACTCTGACATCTGCACCAATCGTCTCCCCCAGCTTTAGATCTGGAAAAGACAATGAGTGGGAAAAGAGTCACTAAGCAATTCAACGGTTTTGTTAGGCTACTAACTGAGAAGATTTCAGATAGTTTGGAACATATGCATACAAGATAAAGAAAAGGACGGTTTTAACTGGTTGGTCCCTTCAATGAATAAAGGTGTGAGAACCATTAGCCAATTTAACCCTTTCCTTTTGTGGAATCATCTTGAGTGTTAAAGAAAAGGAAATTTCTTATCAACCATATGGAGAGTAGCACCTGAGTCGATAACCCCAAGTATCTAGATATAGAGCACACATGGTAGGCTGAGCTAGTTGTAACCAATGGACTGGAACTGTGATTGAGTGAATTTCTTCTCTAGCTTAGTAATCTGAGAAAGGAGCTCATGGATTTGGTCCTCAGTGGAGCTTGCTGCAATCAGTTGAGGTATGGCTCCATTAGAGGGTTTTGTAGTGACTGCATTTGCATTTGCACCACTTGCACAGGGTCATCTAACAAGGTACCCGGGTTTTGAGAACAGGGGGTTGCACTTGATTGAGTACCCTGTTTTTCACCTAATTGCCCAGGGTACGATCCCTAGATTCCTCTTCCTATAGGAGCAGGCTTTTATCTCCATGGCTGAGTCTTCTCTTTCTGCAGGTGCAGGCTTCTTTCCCCAGAGCTAAGGCTTCTCTTTCTGCAAGAGCAGCTTCTTTCCTCATGGCTAGGTATCTCGTACCAGCCTCCTTGGCT
Organism: Persea americana; assembly: GCA_029852735.1. Classification (NCBI taxonomy): domain Eukaryota; kingdom Viridiplantae; phylum Streptophyta; class Magnoliopsida; order Laurales; family Lauraceae; genus Persea; species Persea americana. Next base: position 45,481,174 of record CM056813.1, read on the forward strand.
AGGTAACCAAAATAAAATAAAATAATAACATATCCCAGCCGCCATCCCAATATGATAAGTATGACTACAAAGAGGGCACTTCTGTCTCCATTTCATGTCTTCCTTTTCAATGGCCTAGCCTACTTTTTCTTGCATTCTATTTTTTTTTTTTTTTTTTTTTTTTTTCCTCCTTTACAAGTGACATGTCTCATAAGCTCATATAAATGCCTCCCAGCTATTCCTCAACTGGTTAGGAACATGAGTAGTGTGATCGTGTGAGTTCAAGTCCCTTGTATAGCAAAAATACAAAATAAAATAAGTCAGATAAATATAGAAAGTTTTTGGCATGTCACATCACTTAATATATAGCACATCTAAAAATCGATTATACTATGACAATTTAGCATCTTCACTACCACTGCCATACAACGAGGATTCCTCTCGCATATCAAGTCTCTAATCCCCATGGCACTGACATTACTCAAAAAGATCACACCCTATTCCTATCAGGATATCAAGTTATTTCTTTCAAATCTCAAGTACTCATCTGCATAATCCACACAAGTGGTTTATCAATGCAAAAGCAAGACCTCGAGGCGAGTTAATCTTCTACCTTAACACACAAGAATCATGCTACAAATTGAAACATGACTGAAGCCAGTCATATTTGAATTCTAGAAGAGCAACATGGACTTCGGCACGTGCAGTGAATTAGAAAACTGAATTACACATTGGTTAAGTACTAATCATGTCCAGGGATAAAGATCACAAAAGGCACTACAATTCACCAGTCCAAACAGTAGTTGGACGTGTAAAAGCAACTATGACCATCCGATCACAAGATCCTCAATCAAAAGAACATTTCACTTCACACCTAAAAAGATGAATAAGCAAGATTCTTCACGTACATGTATTTGTTTCACACCAGATACCATTTCAATTACATTCCTACAAATGTAAATCACCATCGACACATCCCTTGTCCGCATCCAATATAGTGATTTGTTTACAAAAACTGTTTCTGTTACACAAAATTCTAAAAATTGACTACCAACTTAATTCTTCCAAGACTCTCCCATGTCCTCAAACTCCCTGTTTCCAAAAGCACTGTGGACACACCAAACTATATCAATGCAAGTCTAGAAGTCAAGACTACCCAATAACGATGGGCCTACTGCTCGCACGATATAAAAAAATATCATTTAGATTAGCTATCTATCAAAACATCCGTCTCAGTGGTTGTTGCTAGCTGTCCCATTGACAATCAATAAATAAACAGTTTGCAATCAAAGAATGGGGCATTCCTGTTACTATCTACCTTTCTCTGTTTTTTTCCTCTCTTGTGAGTACTTATAGCTTTTGATCTACTAACATATCATCTATCATCATAAATCAAAGAACATTAAGAAAGAAAGAAATAAATAACCTCAATTATCGATGCATAAAAACTCAACTCAATCCAACAATCCAAATTCAAACAACAGCATCATAAAGAAGACCAAAGAAGAAGATGCTAATGAAAATTCAAGAAACCAACCTAATTGAAGAAAAATCAAAGGGCCTTGAGCATATCCTCAGCGCTGCTAAAGGTGAAGGCCCCTCCCTCCTCCAAATTCAACACCTTAACGACTCCATCATCGACCAGCATCGCGTACCTTCTCGACCGCACCCCGAGCCCCACCGGCTTGTCGCTAAGGTCGAGCTCCACCCCGATCTTGCGCGTGAACTCACCGTTCCCGTCGGAGAGCAGCAGGACCTCGTCGCCGATCTTGAGGTCCTCCTTCCATGCGCGCATCACGAAGGCGTCATTGACGGAGATGCAGGCGATGGTGTCGATGCCCTTGGCGCGGAGGTCGCGGGACTTTTCGACGAAGCCAGGGAGATGCTTCTGGGAGCAGGTGGGGGTGAAGGCGCCGGGGACGGCGAAGAGGATGGCTTTCTTGCCCTTGGTGAGGTCGGAGACGGTGGTGGTCTGGAGCTCGCCGGCGGGGTCGAAGTAGGAGAGGGTGGAGTCGGGGAGGGTGGAGCCGACGGAGATGGTGGCGGAGATGGGGGAGGGGGTGGCGGAGGTGGTAAATTTGGGGAGTTTGAGGGGGGATTTGAAGCGGAGGGAGAAGAGTGCTGAGGAGGAGGAGAGGGTTGAGGGTTTTAGGGTTTTGGAGAAGAGGCGTGGGGTTGTTGAGGAGAGAGAGATGGCTGTGGGAATCATGACCCTTGTGGTTACAGAAGCTGCAATTGCCATTGCTTTTAGGGTTTTTTTGTTTTTACTTTAGAGAGAGAGAGAGAGAGAGAGAGAGAGAGTTTTACTGAACTGAATGTGAGGAAGAGAGAGAGAAAGGAGAGGGGGGTTATCTTGTTTTTGTGAGTGAAGAAGGGGTGGAATTTGGACGGAGGTAACGACGAGGACGAAGAAGTCACGTGATTGTCACGTGTGATTTAAGAATCCTATTCCCACTGAAAATGTAACCTAACCTAACCCTAACATAAATTGTACTGGAAAGGGTAAAAGCGTACTGCGTGCCGTGCCCCCAGTCTCCAACATGCAAGGATGTGGTTGGATCGGCACACGTGTTTTGATGCCTACACGTCACACCAATGTAGAGTTGGGTTTTTTTTTTTTGTTTGTATTAAAGTAAATTGACTTTATGGTATATCAAAGTTAAATGCGTTCATGCTTGTACCGTGAAGTTCACCGGCTTTGGATGAAATACTGGAAGCATGTTTGATTCAATACCAGCACTAGCATTCAAAGCCCGTGTGATGCACGGTTTAATTTCATGTAAATTGAATGGTTATTTAAAATTAACATTTTAATTAATTACTAATTGACATGGAGTGACCATAAGTTTTGTAATATTTTTAACATATGCATATATAAGGTCTGTTGAATATCCAAGACCTATAATACTAATTAGGATTATATGTTATAACAAAAGAAGTAGACAATTTATGTCCAGTACAACCATAAATTCCTGAGCACAATTAAGCAATCAACAAATGATAGATATTACAGTTTACATGTCCAATTCTAGGCCCTTTAATTATAGTACAACCCTACAGTGCATCTTTATATTTTTTTATTTGAAAACATGTAAACAAAGAGGCTAAATGGTAAAGATGTCGATGATGCTTGTGTTAATTTCACGAGACTTCTTTGGTGAATCCTTTTTAAGTGTATGCATTACATCCCGCTCTTTCGTCTTCCTACATAGTTTTTCGGTAAATGATTAGACAACAACAGTAATTAAATGGCATGTTATGAATGGTTAATGAAGCTTTAAAAACTTTGATCGTAAATGCTTTTAATTTTTTCAATGAATGCTCTGAAATATATATATATATATATATATATTTTCTTCTACATTGTTGTCAATTTTACCTCAAAAATTTTGTGGTGTTATAGGTGAATCACCCAAGGTTATAAGACTGATTGTTGAAAAAAAAAATTAGAAAAGATTAATTTGGAATCTCGGTAAATATATATATCAATCTTTGGGATATAAGTAGTTGTTAGATTATCATACCTTCTTCGTCTTTGATTTTGTCAGCTATTTTCTTTAGCATAATTTGGCTTTCACTTTTAAATTCAGTTTTTTCCATCTTGGTTACACATAGTCCCCTTGCCATTGAGTTTTCGTCCATGTCCCTATTAACTTTAAAAGTAAATACATATTGAGTCCAAAGTACATACCGTATTTCTTCTGCTAGCAACTAAGACCAATTTTCCTATGCATGAAATAAATTGTTAGGCATAAGTCACAATTTATTTAGATGAACTTATTTCTAGTACAAGTTTAAGTAATTAGTAAAATTTACCTTCTTTACCATACCTTCAAAATTACAATTTGTTGAATTGAAAAAAAAAATTTACGTCATCATCAAAGATAATGACCAATGCATCACTTGTGTGGTCCATCACCTCTAACCTTGCTATATACCTGTATTATTTATCAGATTATTTTTTTATTATCACAAACTTTAAATTTTAATTTCTTTTAAACTTTACCTCATAGTTGTTTCTGAATGATCTTCACAATGAATTAGGCATTGGGTCGTATCTTCAGTTGGATTTACTTTTCTCTGGCACTTTTGGCACTTCAGATACCATAATGGATTCTCCTTGATTAGTTTTACTGCAATTGCTTTAACTAGAGGCATTAATCTGTAATAAGAAATGGCAATAAGTTATTTGTTTTAATAATAACTTCAAGTTTCTTCCATATGTTTCTTGATGGAAAAGGATATACATTTTATTGGCTTAGCTCAAATCTATCATGTTTCAGAAAAGATTGAAGTTCCAACAGGTTTGTTTCTATATCATTTGTTTCTTGCACTGTATGCATGTGTTGTGTATTTTTGTACCTATTGAAAAAGAGATGTATGTAATCCTTAATCTTCATTTTCAAGACTGTAATAATTTGATAGAAAATTACTTTCTATTACCAATGTTCGAGCTCATCATTTTCAGGGTTATCAAGACCAATTAACACCTTTTTCATGTACGTGGAAGATGCATAAAATTTTCCTAGATTCGACAATGTACCCATTAGTAGTTAGCAAATAATTTGAAGAGAAGATAATTATATAGAAGTTTAGCTTTGTTAAACTACCATTGTATTGTTTAATTACTACAGAAGTTATAGCAACGGCAGTCCCTATCTCCACTTGACCAAGTACGGCCTCCGAACATTGTCTTGCAGTATCCTCCCAGAGTGTTACAAAAGCTCTTTTATCACTGTAATTAAAATAAGATCTTAATGTCTAGATGTTTAGTCATTTTTTTAAGCTTTAATAAGGTCACACATGATTATTTTCATAATTGATCTAAGGCAAGGATTTGTCATGACATACACATAAATATAATTCCACAAAACATACTAATAGTACCTCATGTTTGCCAAAGTCATTTCCATCTTTTTAAGTTATGCCCCATCCGTCCTCCTTATCGTTGATATACTGGTTAAATCTTCATAGACGCCTATTATATCTGTAGAATTTAGACCATTAGTGAACATGTTAAATCATATTATACTATAAATGTTGAGTAACATGCCACGAAAGTACCATTCAAAACGTCATTTTTATTACACAAGGATGGGAAGACTTTGAAAGTGACAAAATTAAATTTCGCAAATGGTATTTATGGATTAGGATCTACCATGTATGTGACCACAGCATCTTTGCATAGTGTGATCTGGTATTGATGGGGAACCACTCTATATCCAAGCTTTGCTTGTTCTACTCTAATGTGCTTTATAGCAAAGCACGTCCTTTCTTTTAGATTGCTCTCGAACTTGAGAATATCATGCACTGATAAAAGAGTTGGCACTATTTGAATTCCCTATAATGACATCAGCTTGTTTATATATTTCAATAATTTATTTTACATTAGTATATTTTTGTCAATATAGAATGTCCTATTCAATTATGCATACAAAACCCTATCTAGGAAAATGCTGAGGTTCAAAACAATATTGAGATATTTTCAATCAGAACTAAGATGGATTACACAAGCAAGCCCTTGAGTATTGCCAAACAATCATTCCAACCAAGAAACATATCACACGTGAAATCTAAAGACCAACATCTATCTTCTACTATTCCAGCATCATAACTAAAACTCCCACCACTTTTAACGCTCAGATCTCCTAACCAATTGAAGGGTTTTCCCACTGCATGCCTCTCTCAAATTCAGTTGATCATCAATTCATCATCATCAAAGCTACTTAAAATAATAACATATTTAATCATAGTGTTTGGATGCTTTGAAACAGTGAGCACTCAATTACCCAATTTGGGTTCCCAGAGGGCTTTTATGTGGATCTAAGAGCATGTTTGGCAACAGATGAAGAATCCACGGATGTAGGGATTCCTTATTGCCCTTGGAACAAAGATTCCTTGCTGTGGGTTTGCATAGCTGAAGATTTCACATCAATATCTGTCACAACCCCGAACTAGAACCGAGCCGACCAAGGCCCTAATCCGGAGCCGCGGTGCGGCGGGCTAGAAAATTTCACCCACCCGCGCTATTTCCCACAGGTTTCTGCAGTGAGGATTCCACTATCCGATGCCTCATGAATGGATAAATTTACGGAAGCATGTAGGAAACACAACATAAAGTACGACGACATACAATATATCCAAGTCTCGTGTCAGAGTAAGAAACATACTCAAGCAAACCCATAGTTAATGTTTGAGTTTTTACAGCACCAAACAAAGTAAATTTAAATTATACAATCCCAAAATAAAAGCCAATAAAGGCTATTGAAACAAGTTCCCAAAATGAGTAGTGATCATCCCCAAAATGTGACACGTAACTCATAACCCAACCTGATGTTTATATGACATCGTCGGGCTGCCGCTCTCGAGCAACCGGCGGCTCTCCTCACACTCCGCCTCACGGGCAACAGGGTTGACATCTGACACCAAACAAATGAGTATCAGACAAAACAGTCCGGCAGGCGAAAGTGGCAGATAAGTGTTTACGAAATTGTATATAATTATAATAGCATATTCGAAAGTTAAGCAAATGTAGTGATAAAACTACAAGAAATCAAGTATTGGAATTAAATGATTAGTATAGAAAACGTTTAAAGAATATTGACAATCGAATAAAATAATGGCAACCACACTGAACTATATTCTCTTATTATCAAAGTAATAAGAGCAAACAAAGTATAACCGTCGCTATATGAAATGGCCGGAACAAACATATATTACATATATAACTCAAACAGAGTATCCAAGATGTAATTGGCGAAATTAATTAAGGATCCCAAGCCGGGTGATCAAATCGACAAGGAGACCCAAGCTTAGTGGTGCCGACCAAAAATACGAACAAATATAAATCAAATCACAGAACTATATTTCAAATCAATAAAAGGACTACTCTAGAAATGACATATATGAATATATAGAGAATGAAACAGAAGAGTAACCTTACTGATGTGCTCAAAATAGTTAACCGCAATCGCACAAATTTCTATTAAGTAGATAATGGCAAATACGGGTCGATCCACAGATATTTGTAGAAACAAAATCCAAAAATCCTCAATCATTTTTCACACTAGAGATTTTAAAACCATAATTAGTCAAGAAAAAATAATAACTAAAATGATATCAAAGGAAATCTAAACACAAACTTGATCAGAGAAAGAGAGATCAAGGTATCGGATTTCACCAAAATAGATTTAATCATTCCAAAATTACTTCATAGTCTTATCCCAATAAAATTCAATCTAATGTGCAAGCAATTGCCTTGGATTGGAAGATTTAGCTTTGAAAACCCCCTTTTTTTTTAAATCCAATTCTCTAATTAGTACCTAAGACTCCCTTCACTTCAATATATTGAAACTCTAATAACTATTTATCAAGATCATGCACAAACCATGAAAGGAATTTAACCTAAACAGGATATGCCAAGATCAAGCATAGAAAGTAAAAGACATTCCAAATAACATTTACAAAACCAGAAGTTGAATAACATTCATGAAGGAGAACCTATTAAATCATTAGCATAATGAGGGAAAGACATAGAAAAATAATAAGGAACAATCTCACCGATTTTGGTTTCCTCCACCCTAATCCACGGATTAGCCAAGCATTGTAGAACAAACAATAATAATGAAGCAAATCACCATTGTTGTTGAAAACCTTCAAAGTTGTCTATTACACTACTCAATCTCCACCTTCACTTTCTAACAAAGATTAAAGAAAAATAATTAACTCCTAGAGCAAAAAAGAGCATCCCCTTAAAAAGAAAAAAAAAATACAAGAAGAAAAAAAAGAGAGAAATCACTCAAATTCGTTATCCCTCATATCCCTCCATTTGACAACCTATTTTGACTCTCAAAACGTCAAAATTAGGAGATCCTCGTGAGACATGATATTCCTCTCCTTTTAGTCATCTTTCCAACACATCTGACTTTGCCTTAATCAGAGTCTTAAGTCACAAGTTATAATCAAAATAATAAAGCTTGCACGGGATGACTACAATTCCAAAAATTTTATTTCCTTCATAATTTGATCATTTGCTAAACAATAGCATTCTTATTGATGTCTATGAGATTCATTCCCTTTCTTGCAAAGTTGATTGCTAATTTTTAGCAACCATTATCAAGCATTAGATATGGTGGGGCCACCAAATTAGGTCTTCAAAAACAAAAATAAAAACTGATTATGCGAAGTCTTGAATTCATGACTTCTAACTTGAAATTCTAGCTCTCCTCCAACAAGCCTATATTTTCTTTGTGTATAACTTTTCTCAAATGGGGTTTTAGCTTTAAACCTCTCCGAATTAAGCTCAAATATGCTCAGCTCCTTCCAATTCTTGCATAATAAGAAAAATGCTATAAATAGAATATTTAAGATAAAATAAACAACTAACAAATTCAAATAAAATGGTAGTTATTTATATTATGACATGCATATCACTTACCAATATTTTGCAACTTGGCAAACCACACAAAGATATTCAAAATGTTTTATAAGAAAACATACAAAATCTTCAAACTTGGAATGAAGTAATTGGTTATGGTTGATTGGCTTACCTAGGGCCGTCTCAATAAACACTTAGTATCCAAATGCCGGTTTATGGAAGATGAATTTGGTGCCTTTGAAGGTCCCTGACATTTGAGACCTCAAAGTGAATATCGGCCCTTCAACGAAGTTGTAACATCTCCCCAGTAATTCAATTACAAAGGTTCCTCCTTTTCCCCCCTTGGTTTCCACGTTACAAAGTGTTTTGAATCCACAATTTCCATCCCCAATCATAAATGAGTCCTTAGGGGTCTGCACATCAAAACATCAAAAAACAATGTGCAGGAAACAACCCCAGGACATAACACAGGTCCGCTCGTGCGAGCATCCCTCCCCTTGAGCGGACCGCCCAAAAGCTTGCTTGCTAGAGCGAGCTAGCCCTCTAGCCTGCTCCTTGCCAAGCAGTGGCCTAGCACGCTCGAGCGGTCCCTGGCTTGCTCGAACGAGCTAGGCTACTGCCTGAGCTCGTCCCCTGCAGAACACTCTGCCTCTTTTAAATAATTTCAGTCCCCTTTTTCCTCCATTTATCTCCACCATCCTTCTTACACAAACATGAACTTCCCTTAACTTCAGACAAATCACCATTCAACCTCAAACATTACAGCCCATTCCATTCACCAATCTAATTCAAAAAACATATTACAATCACAGAAAATACAGAATTCTGAATTGCATTTTCAATATCCCAAAGACAAGTAATTGACAATAACAATTTGTGTTGTTATAAAAGACAACTTATAGAAAACATAGACATAAGCCATACACTAAAACAGTTTTGAAAGCAACCATCCAATTGTAGAGAAAACAACTTAGTGTATGAGAACTCCAATTCAAAATTTTGAGAAGAAACAAACATTTAGGTTGCATGCATTTCATTATCACATTATTCACTTGCTTTAGACCCAAAGAGTTCCAAAAGCACTCTAAAAACTCTCCTCAACAGCTGAGTACGTACTCCAATCTACAAAAATCCCCAAGAAAGACATATAAAAAACCCAATAATTTGAAAAAGAAAGGAGTTCTCAAAAAACTCCTTGCATGCATGATGGAAAGTTTCATAAGGATTTAAAGAACCCCTATCTAAGAGGAGAAGTCAAGACCTTACCTGGAAATGCAATAACCATAAAGAAAGACTTGAAAGGAGAGGTGATTTCTATAGAGTTCTTTCAAAATGGTGTCTTGGTGGAGTTGGATGAATGGAGAAGAGAATGGTGTACTTAGATTTTCCTTTGGGCCAAAGAAATCCAAGCATGCAGAGGAGAGAAGAAGGGAAGAAGAGGTAGAGCTTGTGGTTTGAAATTTTCTGAAACTGAGGATGACGGAGGAAGAAACTACATGGGTTCTGTTTTGATTTCAAAGGGGTTGTGGGCCCCACTAGCTCTAAAACTTTAAGGGCTTGGAAACCCCATTTGTGGGTATCGAATGAGATCTACGAAGAAGAGAAAATCGTTAGTCGAAAAACCTAGTTTTATAAAAAATATATTTTTCACAGATTCAAAAACGTTGAAAATTGTGCACAGATTTTGGTGTGAAAAGTCAATTTTGCCCTTTTTTGCCGAAAAACGGAGTTTTTGGGTTTCGAACATGGACGGAGAGAACATAAAAGTTGTAGGATCCAGTATGACAAATCAAGAGACGTAAAAATCAAATTTGTTTTTGAAATCAAGAATAAATCTCCCACACACACACACGAGTCACACAGGCCACCCCTGGTTGAGTCATACCAAGCTCAACGGTTCTTAAAATTCCCCGAAGCTATGAAAAATCTAGTCAAACTCAAAATCAAAGTTAATCGTCATCTAGTCCCACTTAGAGACTAATACTCGGCTTACACGGCGCTGAACACATCAAGCCTGGGTCAGGGTCTGACAATATCGGTGCATATCGATGCATATATCTAAGAAAAAATGAGTTAGGCACAAATCCATAAAAGTGAGGGTTTCCAAATCCTACTGGGGGGGGGGGGTGTGGAAGGGTGCCAAATTTGAAAATTCACACAAATGGGGATTTTCATAGCTCAAAATACTTGGAGATTTATAACTGCTATACGTGGATTTTACATGACTTTGTGAAAAGAGAAAATCTTTTCCTCAAAGATTTGGTTGCCAAACGCGACATAAGGAATTTGATTGTCCTGCACTTGCTTTAGCTGTGAGAATAATTCTTTATAGTTGGCCATGGGCTCATGGCAAAGAAGAGAAATTGCCACTTAATTGTAACTCAAGCTATCCAAATATATGAACCCTGAGGTCGGATCTACATATGAACTGAAGATTAAAGCATGCCCAAGGGTGATTTTGTCATCTTAAAATTTGTATATATTCTTAGATTTGGTGATTTAGGGCTTAAGGTTTGGATTAGAATTTGAAAATCAAGGGTTCAAAGTCAAGTATAGAGTGATCAGGATTATATTAGTTTTGAGGAGGGAGGGAGAGATACTAACTACTAAAGTATCGACGACGAGGAGCATGATTGGCGAGGACTCTCGACGAAAGAAACTATTGAAATAGAATGGTGTGAAGACCATCTCATATTCTCGGTGGAAGAAGATGTCAAAATAAAAGATAGGTGTTTCCACTTCTATGACATGAGGAGTGATTGTCAGGTCGAGACATGGGGTGAGGATTTATTAGATGTATGTGGGGCATGATCCGGCCCATTTAAATCTCATGTAATTTCAACATCGGCTTGGGGCCACCGCCCAAGGTCATCACTACGTCGGTCCACCCCTATGTACCACCGAGTGGCGGCTCGCCTTATGACCCATCTAAATGGACTACAATACACATCCCTTTTTATAGTCATCGATGCCAAGGATTTGTATGGATCCGAATGGACTAGACTGTTGGATTGAGGGTTTATTTTTATTGTTTTATATAAATCCATTAAATTTGTGGATCATGGATACAGGGGTTAAATGTATTAGATTGACTACAAAGCTAATATCTAAGTTGACCCCACTTGGATCTTTCGATCCCCCTTGTCCCATGATTTGTCGGATCCCAAGGTGTGCCCCACTATGTGGTTTGCATTGTAAGATGGAAAAGACTGTCTTCACAAGACTGTTACTCATTATATAATATAGTAGAATTATATATTATTGTAAATATGAGAATTGGGATGAGCCACATATCGTTCTAGTTTGGTCTTCAAATTGGTGGAGCTTATAATTTTTTTGAGAGCTGCTAAATGCACACTGGTTTTTTCCCATGCACATTGGTACTCTTTGCACTCTCCAAACTTACTCCATGCAACACCTTCTTTTGCCCAAAATGCCCTAACCCATGAAAATTTCATTCCTCTCTATACACCCTTTTTTCCTCGTAATTCTCAACTCTCCATCACTCTACTAGAGAAGAAGAGAGAGTAGCCACCTTCCCTCATTCTCAACTCTCCCTCGCACTCCCTCACTCCCCTCAAACATTATATTCTCTTCGTCACTCATTCTCTTCACTCTTCCTTACTCTCCTTCTTCCTCGCTCACTCTCATTCTCAAGCTAAAGCTCTCTTAAGGTAAATCACTGTGAGGCCCCACCCCTTGTGGTCAATTTGATTTGAATAATTATAAATATAATATTAGTTATCTTAATATACTATTTAATAGGGTTTAGTAGAATAGTTTATTATTATTCCTAAGTTTTAGGATTAGGCTTTTGTTTATTCATTTATAGATTTAGGGTGGTTATTATAAATTGATTAAGATTTAGTTAGACTAGGCCTTAGCTAGTAATTAGATTTTTATTAGGGGGTATTGTAGTTAAGAAGCTTCTAGAATTCCTAAAAAGGACCACTTTGCCCATATCCTTATCATCTTCCCTATTTAAACCCTAAGGGTCTTTTAGCAACCAACCACCAACCCTAACCTATATATACACTACTATTGCAATGAAATGAAACTTAGCCCTAATTCACTCTCATTTCACTCTCATCTTCTCTACCTCTCTCCCTAAAAAACCCTAATTCCCAATCCCAGCAACAAGGAAGAGTAGGAGATCATCCCCAATTGCATCATCAGCCCAATATTAGGAGCTTGGATCCTTCTTTTATACTCAATTCCCATTTCTATTGATCTAAGGCAAGTACCTTATACTGGACGGCATAGAATGCATGTTTTTCTTTCTCTTGATTCTGCAATTTCAATTAAATTGATGTATGAGTAGATCTACTTTTTGAGCTTGGTTTCATGGTTTATGGCCATTGACGGATGAGTTTACCTCATTTGGAAGATCAACGGCCCAAGGATGGATGTGGGAGGTGTATTGAAGTGTTTTTATGATTTTATATGTTTGTGTGATGAATGGTGTGTATTGGAGGAGGTTTGATTGGAAATTGGGTTGAAGAGAAAAAAATCCATAAATTGGGTTTTTTGTTGCAGGCGCGTGTACCCGATCGACCTGTCTGCATTGGGGTTGACCAGCGACACTGATTTGGAAGGAAACCAACTCTTAGTTAAATCTCTGAGAAAAACTCAATCCAGTGTACCCGGTCGACTGGACCCTATTTGAGGTCGACCGGATACACATGAAAACTCAGGTGTTAACTGGGACCTGGAATTCTCCCTCAAACTGAGGATTCAGAGTGCGCGGTCGACTAGACCATGTTCTGGGTCGACCGGGCACAAAGGATTTCTGAAAAAGACTGGGAGCTGGGACATACATTTAGCCAGACTTTTCAGAGTGTGCGGTCGACCGCCCAGGCTAGGAGGTCAACTAGACACACAGGAGAGTTCTGTGACTAGGCCATTGCCTGCCAAGTGCTTGTGTGCTGATCCCAGTGTGCGCGGTCAACCAACAAAGCCAGGAGGTCGACCAGGCACACTGAACAGTGGGTCGACCTGGGAGTCAACATCCTGACTTCTCAGTGTACCCGGTCAACCGGACCCTGTGCTCGGTCGACCGGATACAGTGTACAGTGATTTTTCAAGCCTTCAGTTTTCTGAGATTGTGATTGGTTGTGGGCCCATTGACCATCCAAATAGACTTCTATTGATGTGCCCAGCACGAATCAATGGTGTGGCTCAACCTTGACTTGTGGGGTCCACTAAGTAGGCTTTAGGGATTAGAATTGTGAGTAATTCGAATCTTAAATGAAGTCAATGATGCCCATAACTTCAGGAGCACCAAATACAATACATTTTTTGCATCTAAGACTGCAGTTAAGGATCCAATTATCTGATGAGGCCCTGAACCTGAGAGTGGACCATTACCTAGGTTGGACGCTTGCCTTATTCCATTTGATTCTATTGCTTTGAGGTTATTATACATTATACTTCTCACATATCCATGTATTTTTATAAACCTATTAATTAAATGGAAATTAGAGGACCTGAACCCAGGATTACATAGTGGTGACCCGGTGATGTAATCGGTGATAAATGACCTATGTTTGTGGCTAGGCGTGCCCTCATATGACCTAAGTTGGGTGTGTGATACCCTAGAATGGAAAGGTCAGTTATGATAAATTGATGACTCATTGTGAATGAGTATGGACTGGTTACTTGTGGATTGAACATGGACATTGTACTTATATTATTTTAGGCCATGGTTTGTGGGCCTCAGTATGGATCCAATGATGATTGGACTTGAATTTGGACTTAGACTTTGACTGTGTTGCATGATATTGTACTTGAACCTCTTAGTGACTTGGTTAGTGATCATGAGCTCCAAGTGTAGAGCCGCGATGTAATAATAAACTGGTGAGATCAGGTCGATCCACATGGAGCAATGTAAACTGAGGTTTCTTCTCAACTTGTATCTGCCCTAAATTAAAAATCTAAATCTAGCCTAATAAATTAGAAAAGTAACAACCATCATTCCTACTTTCCAAAAATAAAATTACTTACAATCCAATGAAAAGAAAACTTCCAAAATCTAAAAAATCCTAAACTAAAAAACTAAAATTGCTGCTGAATAATACACAAGTTAGAACTTCCAAAAATAAAAAGTACCAAAAATAAAACTAAGAAACTAAACTAGAAACAAAAGAAACTTAAGTTAGAAAGTTAGTAATGCAATGTCCGCCATGAGATGCTGAAAAAAAAATCTAAGTATGAAAAAATAGTATGCTGTGCTGTTTTTATGCATGATTTCTCCTAATCTAATGCAACCTAAAACTGAGTTCAATGGCTGGATCTTTAACTATAATGATGCATGAATCAAATAAAAAAAAACGAAATTGAAAAAGGATTTAAAACGAATGAGATATGAGTGCATGAACATAACTAAAAAAACAGAAACTATGCAGAAATTCTACACATAGTTGGGTCCGACCAGCCATATTTGAGCCATTGGTTCACTATGTTTCCAAAATTATTTTTGCTTGAAATTCTGGGAATTGAAAGTACACTGATCAAATTTTAATTTCCCCAAGTTTCTTTGAAAAATAATGTGTTTCGATCAGGTTTCTAATCGCAAACTTTTCACTCAGAATATGTCCTGAAATTTCTGCAACAATGTGCAGAATTGTGCACTTTCAGCTTGTATCCAAATTTTCAAAAAATATTTGGCCAAGATTCTTGACTCAAATCTCTGATTTTTCTTGCTTATTCAATTTAAACCTCCGATTCCAATTTCGATTCAGTTTCAAACACTCAAATAACCAGCAACTTAAAATTTCTGAACTCGACCAATATGAATATACATGTAATGATCACTACTTCCAACCATAAACTATACACAAAATAGACATAAATTGAATTGATCATAAAAAATAAAGACAATAAACAAAAGTCCATGAATTTAAATGTGTGGTGAAAACAAGAAAAGTAAATGTGTGATTTTAACATAAACTTAAATGTGTGGAAGAACATAAATTTAATTGTGTGGAAGTGTATTCTTCTCTCTCAAAATTCTTTTCTACACAGGGTCATAATTTGAATCGTGCTCTTAGGGCCTTTGGGTCGTCAATCCAAACACCAACAAGAAAAAAATAACCTAAAAAAAGCATGAATCACCCAGGGACAAGAAAGAAAAATTGAAAAGAGTAAGAAATAATTTTACTAATATGCAAAGTCTTTACATAACATAAGAAAATAAATAAAGACAATTACATATTAGGATGAGAAGCCTCTTCTAGATGAAAAACTCAAGGGTGTAGTGTGATTTTTGGGCCAAATCTCATTGAGGACTTCAATGGAGAGAAAGAGAGACGAAGAATATGGAGTGTAGTAGTAATTCTAGAGAGAGCTGATCTATCTTCCCATGAGAGGAGAGCGATGCTTCTGCCATCAATTTATAGATTTTTCATTTCTTTCTTTTCTTCTTTGTTCCAAGTTTGTAGCGTGCAATCTTCTTTGTATGGTAAGTCCATTCCTTGGCAAACAAGTCTCCAAAGAAATAGCTAGGTGAGTAAGAGATTTTTGTGATTTCCATTGCAATCCCGAGTAGAATTTTTAGCACCAACTTCCAAAGGTCATATCTTCCTCGTTTTAGCTCTGATTAACATAATCTTAGGCTCCATGGATATCTACTCGAAAAGAGCTTTCCAACGGTGGGTAAATTACGCCGATCCGATGGTCGGATTGAGAGTTATGACAATTTTAATCTTGTTGTCTTTGAAAATTCTGAAATTAATTGTACACATATGGAATGTTAGTTGTGCAACGGGGTGTATGGGACCTATGTGGACGTCCAAAGGGATCTTGAGATCTTTCTTTCTTTGTTTCTTGACTTCCATTCCATCTTTGGTTTGCTTCGAAGCTTCTTTGATTGACTAGTTAACTCTTCTAGCACACCTTTCCTTTCTTGAATTTCTTTTTTGATTTTTGAATTTCAAACTTAGTAAGAATTAGATCTTACCAAATTTGTGGTTTTTTTCTCTTGATTTTGAAATCACAAATCTAGCTTTCCATTGTTGAATTTTCAAACTCTCCAAAAATACCAAGATATGTGGGTCCCCCGTGAAAGATGTCCTACCATTGATTTCTCTCAAATTTCACCAATGCGGGTCCCATTCTTGATTTCTCTTACACAAATTGAAATAAAAAAATTCAACAATAATCACATGTGAGTAATTTGAATGGACAATGTATGGGACCCTACTTGATGAGCCCAAAATAACCGACTTTCCAAAAATAGATTTTCAAAAAATGGCAGGTTTCATAAATTTATGCAAAAAGTGTGATTTTTTAGCAAATTATGCATGAATGCACTACAATGAAACCTAAATGCATAAAAACGTGATTTGACACTAAATGAAGCTCTTTAATATCAATAAGCCCTTAAAATGTTCCAAAATGTATATGAAAATGTGCGCTTTTTTGGACTCATCAGTTGGGACCTTGCTCGCGCAAGGCAAGCCTAGACAGACACAGACCTATATTTGTTTTTCCAGGTTGGCACTAAACATTCACTCAGTTAATCTAAGCTCAGCCTGCTGACCGATCATCACTTATAGGAGCTATATTTGGTTTTGACTAGAGTTATCATGATGAGCTATAGCTAGACGGACGGTGCGATATCGGGTCCGGTCTAATGTGATAAAGGGGTGTGATCAGTGCAATAAAGAGGTGTGATCAGTGTTATGTATAAATTATTATTAGCAGTGTTGTTATCAGTGTTATGTATAAATTATTATTAGCAGTGTTGTTATCCCTTACATGGTTACTTTACTTTTCCCCGCCGCGACTGTTTACAGTATGGAAGGGCCGTGACATAATATCTCGCGATATCCAGCTTGTGTGAATGTGCTATATTGATATCTATTAGATTATATTACTTATATTTCTGATTCTAAACTATTGTTTACTGCTCAATTGCCTAGCTTATGTTTCATTGTTTTTCTTATGATTAAATGATCGTCTATATTCTCTTTGATGCATACATTCTATGTTATCTGTATATGGTGCCTTGCTAGGTCCTTGGATCTGACCCATCTTTGGTGCTTAGGTTTTGACTTTGACCCTGCGGGTGATGCGTTCATTGAGGCGCCTGTAGCCGGCGATTACGGGTGGGGACTGGTTGACCAAGTGGTGGAACTAGAGGATGGAACGCCCGCACAGGGTGGTTGAGCGTAGTTTATTTTTGGGATTTCTGAGTGGATATATAGTGAGCGAGAAATAGACTGATATGTATAAACTTGTTATCCATACTTTGAGATTTTGTTAGACTTTAGCCTTGCTTTATTTGACTCATTTTATATGATACCTTTTGCTTCCGCTAATGATATAATGCTTCCGCTATCTTTTCTCATTCTTCCGCAATTTAACTGTTGATCATCTTATTGTTCAAAAAGTTTTAAAAATTTGACCTCACTGTGGACTATGGTTTTGGAAGTTCTCAGATTTTCCAGAAAGTAGCGCACTAAATTCAGGTACCTTGGCGGTAACTTTGATAATTGGAATTGGGGCATTATAATCACTCTCCCTCATTTTCCCGTCCTCATCTTTCTTGTTTATTTTTAAGGCAATGGATGTTTGTTGGACTCAGCAATGGTTGTTTGGGATTTCCCTTTCACCCCATCTCTCCGTCCTTTTCTCCTTCTCCTCCTATCATTTGTTTTCTTTTTTGGACCATTCGACCACTTTTTTTTCAGGACCGAACCGATCCCATTTGTTCTGCTGCAAAGGAAAAAAAAAAAAAGAAAAACGAACGCCATGCATGAGTGGAAAAAAAATGGGGGATAAGTGGGAACTGAGTGGGAAGAAGAGTGGAAGATGAGAGAGGAGTGTGGGAAGAATGTGAAGAGTTGCAGAGGTTGAGATGAGAGGAATATGTAGGAAATGGGAGGAAAGTAGATGGTTTAGAAGAAGGGTGGGTGTTTGTAGAGAGCAATTGGAACTGCATAGATTTTGAAATCTATCATTTTTCGTTATTATGCTTATCGGTATATTGGTCAATGCAATATTAAGTGTGCAGAGAACAAAAACCAATTTGCATTTAGCCATTCTCAAAAAATTTTCCTGCCCTACAACCGTCGAGCATTAAGTAGAAAACCCCTTCATTTGCGAGCTTTTTGAAGGCCGAATGGGTACCCATCTAAGACGGCCCATTGGCAGCCCTGCATGATATTGGGATGCTTCGAGAAGAAAACAAGCTAAAGAGAGAGTGACAGGTAGAAATCTACCCCCGTCCAACAATATGATAGCATTTTACCTAAAAAAAAAAAAACCCAATATGATAGCAAGTCAACGGAGGCTTTAGTAAATAAATAAAATTTACACATGGGTTTCTTTGAGATTTTCAGACAAAATATGGGTGCCTCTTAGAAGAATCCCAAGCGAGCTACAATTTAAATTGGGAAATTTTTCGAAAAATGGCGTAACCTTTTGGGACATTTCAAAACAGGATAAAATAAAAGACACATTTCAAAATGAGCCTTAAGTTTTCCAAAGTTATTTCAAAATAGGACATCCAGCCATACCACCCACCGTCCGACAATGTTAATTTTGTTGTCACTTTTTTTTTTCAAAATTTCCAAAAATGCCCTTTTGAACTTCCTTTTGCAAACGAATGCCTGATCGGTCATTCCTCTCCGTCTTCCCTTCTTCCCTCTCCTATCTTCCTTTGCCCCACGATGCTCGCGAAGATGTCACTATGAATGGAGGAGAGGTTGGAAATTGTGGTCATAGTGGAGTAGATGGTGTTACTACTAAGATGTTGGTGGGCCTCACAGTGTCAAACATGAGCAACAACAATCACTACATGATGGGGACATTCGTGCTGGAGTACATCTTTGGGAAGAGTGTCCTCTGCGACTGTGGGCATCAAAATGTTGGTAACACTGACTTCATACAAAAGCTCCACGTCTCCCCCTGGCCACATTTCAGCCTCCATTAAGAGGCATGCAGAAGCACCACGCACGCACACGCATCATCCCATCATCCCATCCATGATCAAATGGTTCCAAATGAACCACGTTATCTCCCATCATATTTAGTGATTCAATAACAAAACGTGCTGAATCTCGTCTCATCTCGTCATGTATGCAACATGTCATCGATACGATGTCCATCCATAATTGACTCAATATCATAGCAGCAGAATGACCATGCACCACGTTGGCATTCTAGAATCCATCGAAGGTGGGCCATCGAATAATTCGGAGTTGCAGAGGGCAGAGCTCGATCGGTTGCTGCACGAAATCAAGTTATAGAGAGAGGATCCCGATCACATAGGCTCTTAGCCTTCCCATCTTTGCACACCAGAGTTGCACAAGTCGTCGGAGAATAGATGGGTCGTGCCCTTTCGCCCTTCTCTACATCGGAGAAGCACAAGTGTCTCTGGTTTCATCAACTGAAACATCCAGATAAGTAGAAGAAAGAATTGACCGATTAGACAATCGTTTGCAAAAAGAAATGAAAAGGACATTTCCGTAATTTTTGAAAAAAATGACCAAAAAAAAAAGCCAGCGGTGGGTAGAGGTGGCAATCGGGTCGGGTTGTGCTAAACGGGTCGGACCTGTTTATTAAACGGGTTAGACAAGCCTAACTCACATCCGACCCATTTATTAAATGGGACGGAAACCCCTAACGCGCACCCACCACGAGTCTACCCAACCCGACCCACTTAAACCCGCATAACCATTGCAGGTTATACAGGTCAGGTCGACCCGCATAACCCACATCCATCTTGTGAATCAATTGACTAAACCATAGTTCCATGCCTAACCAAAACTGACTTCTAAGCTCAAATTTGGTCTAATCTCATTTCAACAATCATTTGATGCACATTACCTTACTTTCCACTAATAAAAAGGGTGGGGTTGAATACTTGAATTGGTTAAGGTCCATTCATTTTTTTTTTTTTAGCTTATGCATTAAAACAATCAAATTCAATTTTAGCTCTTTTCTCATATATGTAATGTCCATTGCATTTTCTTCATATCCATAATTCATAGAGAAGAGCATACAAAATGTTTTAGAGTAAGCAAAGGGCATACTTGAATAAGTGAGTGATAAGTTTCTTTACAAGAAAAAAAATATTACAAATAAAACAGATTTTTCAGAAAAATAAAAAATATCATATCAAAATAAAAAGATACTATAGAATTGAGTGATAAGTTTCTTTACAAGAAAAATGAAAATAATAACAATACAAGCATGGCTAATGCAAGACAAGCACATCTTAGTTGACAAATCATTTAAAAAAAAAAACCATCCATGTAAGATGAATAATTCTAAATTGTGTGACTCATGGTAAGCATAATGTTACTTAGTCCTACTATAACAAATATGAAATATAAAATCACTGTCAATTAAAAATTCTGTCATGCACCATCCTTAAATTATCTATTGTGTCTCATAACTAACAAAATACCAAAACATTAAGTAACAAGAGTTCTTCTTTTTCCCGAGTACCAAAACATTAAATTGTCAAGGATGCAAAAAAAAGTAGCCAACAATTGCATCATCTCCTCCACGTGAATGTCAATACTTGAGAAAAACAAACTATTGACAATTTATTAGATAATGTAAGATGCATAGGAAAATAAATGAAAGACACATTTTGTGAAAAAAATATATACAAGTTCATTCATCTGTCTTTAAAAATCACGTAGAGTCTATATTTTCAATCCCTAGAATATCCTCAACCATGTCTTCTATCTTTGTCTCCAGATAATCAACTATAGTAGATGGTAAAAGAATGAAATTAATTTTATTAGAAAACATAGAGTCAATATAAATATAAAAAAAAAAATTTACATCCTGATCCAAACAACCAATCTCGAGTCATTATCAAGGTTTCAACATTTTCAGGTGCGAGAGAACTACGGTATGGATCCAAAACTCTACCTCCAATACTAATTAAATGCCGACTTTGAAGCTACAGTTGATATTGGAATTATTAAAATATCACGAGCCATCATTCAGAGTTCATGATACTGGTATTCATGAGATTTCCAATATTATAGAATATTTAAGTCACAATTTAAATTCATTTTTGGTTCTTGCAAATATAAATCCAATTGTGACAACTGAGTTTGTGTTTGTTGGCTTTAAAAGCTTGCAAATTCCTATTTCACAACAATGTAGGAAAGTTAGTTAAAAAGTGCCTGTGTACATAACTTTCTAGAAAAATCTAATAATTATTAAGAAAATAGTTTACTTACCTGTATATCATCTATAGTGCCATCGTCTATGCCAACATAATCATTAGTTGATGAAGTGCTTTTCAATGCTTCTTTAGAAGCAAGACGCATGTACTCCTCATATAGTGATTTCGAATTTTGCTTAACACGGTCCACTTCCATTACGAAATCTAGTCCATACAACTTTTTTTGGCAAAATTCAACAAATTGCAACTTATATCGTGGACCAAAGACAATCGCCATGGCTAATACTGGACTATATTCTGCCCAATATTTATCAAATTTTCTTTGCATCTATTGGACAACACCACTCATATACCAATCTGTACCTTCAACTTCTTTTCTCAAATGCATCTGAATTTTCCAAACTCCACTAAAATATAAATTGGAAGTTGGATATTTAGTCCCTGAAAATATATTAGTGACGTCATAAAAGACTCTGAGAAATTTGGATATCTTTTCAATTTGTTTCCATTCTTCTGAGGTTGGACAGTCCTTGTAATTTGCATCGATTAACTATAAATGAGAAAATGCTGGCCGATAAAGTAAACAACTGTCAAGCATAACATATGTAGAATTCCATCTTGTGGGAACATCCTGACGTAGACCCTTCTTACTTGTCAATGAAAAATGTGCAACACAGTCTAAGAATTTAGTCTTTTGAACTTGTGAACCTTTGAGATATTTGACAGTTTCTCGAATCTTGTGCACCGATTCAGTCATAACTTTCAATCTTTCTTGCACTATTATATTTAATATGTGTGCACAACAACGCACATGACAAAATTTTCCATCACTTAAAAGGGCATTTTTCAAGCTAAGCTAATTTTTCATTACTTGGACAAATACATCATTTGATGAAGCATTATCTAGGGTGATGGCAAATATCTTCCTTTCAATTCCCCATTCACTTAATAGCAATGACACCTTTTCCACAATTGCTACACCTGAATGTGGAGGAGGCACATAACTAAAACTCAAAATACGTTTTTGCAAGACCCAGTCCTCATCAATAAAATGTGCTATGGGGCATATATATCCATATACCTGGACTTGAGAGGAGTTTTTTTATGGAGGGTGTCTTTATACTTCCTATGCAACTTTAGTACATCAGCTTTTGCAGTATTACGTGAAATATGTTTTATATGTGGATTTAAGTAACTGCAAAGATCTCTAAATGCTTCATGCTTTATAATACTAAAAGGATAATCACGCCTAATAATGGCGACTGTCATTTTCTTGCGAAAGACATCTTGCTCGATTTTAATTGAACGCACTTCACTAGAGTTAGATAAGATCAACTGATCTATGCTACGGGTCTCATTTCTTGGACATCTTTATATATGACGGTTTAGGTTTGATGTCCCAATTTTTTTTTACTGTCAATGAGGTACTTTTTTCCTCATTTTTTGCATACTGCTTTCGCTTTTCCATTGCTTTCCGTTATTTTATCGAAGAAATCCCTTGTCGAAGATGTGCATCTTCTTTGACTTTTGCTTTTAACTTCTGAAGTTTCCGATCGTAAAACATTAACATCATCACTCATTTCATCCATGTGGTTAATATCAATTTCCACTAGGTTAGACATATTTTCCAACATCAATGTACTGCAAGATAGATAGTAATTAAAAGTTATCACTCTCTCATTCTTGAGTATAAATTTGAGGCATTATTTGCATATATTCAAAATAATGACGTAAAAGTAAGTATTTAAAAAAAAAGGCAAAACCAAAAAACTCATAAGATCTCAATAGACATCTTGCAGGCATGATCCAATTTCCAAACTGTTTGACACCCTTACTTCTGTGCATCAAGAAATTGGGATTAATAAGGGTGGTTCACTTGTTTGGGAGTAGGACAGGGTCTGGGTGTGCACAAAGTGCACGTTGTCATTGGGTGCGCAGGAAAAGTAGCTTGGAGAGGAAGGGAAATGGGAGGAGTGGAGAACTTCTATCATGGTTTGAAGAGGAAGAGTTTTAGGAGTATGCCAAGGGCAAAAGTGGTAATTTTCTATTCTTACTTTTTCAAATCCGGGTATGCTTTTGTTTGGACAGATTACATATGAAATGTTTGTCATTTGTGGGTGTGGTCCATCACTCTTTCTTTTGCTTTCTCTGATATTTACATGATTGAGCATGCTAGATGCTTTGATCACTCCTACTTCATATGAAGCATCCTTCATTGCTTGCAAAACTAAAAATAAGAAAACCAGTCTGCGACACATGTGCAATGCTTCACATGCAAGGAGATTCGAGTTCCGATATTATGCAAATCAATGAAAAAAATTTTAAATTTTTGCAAGTAGTGTAAACACTTCGGACATGTTATCTCTGATTGTAAGAAGCAACCAAAGAGTCATGGACCTAGAGCTTATCAAACTTCTACTGCTCATGCTTGTGCCACATCCTTCGCTGCTAATGGTATTCCATTACAACCTCCTCAAATAACTACGCAGATGGGGATTTCGTCTCTCCCAGAGCTTTTCTCAAGTTTCTGATCTCGCACTTGGTTTAGTATTGTATGATTTGTCCATGTAGACGTTCATGGAAAGGAATATATCAATGGGTAATAAAAGTAGAACATTCATATGAGTAGTTATAATTATAGATTATAATTTGTAAGAGGAAGAAAATCTACAACGTGGAGAAAACACGAGAAACTTGCAAGAAACATGGAGATAAAGATAAATACTGTAGATGCTTCTTGGGATAATTGTAGAAGTTGTAGGAAAAGTTGTGATGTTGTAGAACTTGTAAAGTTGCAACGGATACTCAGATGATTAGATGACTTGAATATGAGTTGAAGTTGTAGGAGAGAATGAATAGTTGCAGGCTTGCAGTAGTAACAACTAATAAGGAAGAAAGTGGAGAGCATGGAGAGTACTAGAGACCGGAGGGGATAGAAGAAAGAAGGCAATGAATGTGGAAGTGGAACAACCATGAGGAGGAAGAACCAAAGAACCCTAGTCCTTAGAGTTAATGCCAATAGCCAACCCCCACGTACATTCTAATTAAGTTTTGGTAATCTTAAACAGACTCAATGACGAGAATTAATGCGGGTTCTACGGGTCAAGCGGGTCAACCCTAACACGACCCACTTAATTGCGCGTCATGAATACTGGACTCGTGACCGACCCGCCTATCAAAAGGGTCGGGTTAAGCAGGTAATACGCGGGTTAGGTCGGGTCGGTTTAGCGGGTTGAGTCATATTTTGCCACCTATAATGGTAGGTGGTATGGCCAGGTGTCTTGTTTTGAAGTAACTTTAGAAAACTAAAAGCCCATTTTGAAATGTGTATTTTATTTTGTCCTGTTTTGAAATGTCCCAAAAAGAAATGCCCCATTTTGAAAATTTCCCTTTAAAGTGGCTTTGAACCCTAACCAGTCCTTCCTTCCCCAAGAAATTAGGGCAATCTTTCTACATACTTCCATCTTGGGGCAAGACTGAGGAGAAAGACCAGGGCTTCTCTTTCCTGTCATATCTTCACCTTGAAAGAGAGACAGGCAACGATCAACGGAAGACCTAGTCCATACGTCCTCCCACTTCAACCTCCAATGGTGCGCTCCAACTGTGCCCGGCTCGCCTACTGGTGCGCTCGACGATCTCTCGTCTCGAAGCTTGCCGAAGACTCACCAATCATCGTAACTGTCCATCCTTCTCTTCATCTCCCCTCCATTCTTCTCTCGGTTTTCTTCCTCTGATTCTCATCCACTCGTTCATTTCTGGAGTTGCAGGATTCCTCGCATAGATCAAGTCATCGGGGATTTGTCTCAGCAACCTGCCATTCTCATGGGAATTCCCAAACAGGTTAGGGTTTTTGTTCTTTTGTCGTTTAGCAATTTCAGAGGCCTTCTTTGTGTGTAAAAGGATCCCATTTTCTGTGTTTTCCATTCTTTCACTGTTTGGTGCAATTTTTTCTATGCGGAGAGTAGGGAAAGTTGGGGCCTTTTTTACTCGACTCCCTGAAGCCATTTCTTATGGGCACAAATGCATCTTTAGTGTAAAGATAAATTAAGGTGGGATGGATGAAAAGGTGAAAATGAGAGTGGGTTCTGTCGCGAAAAAAAGAGAGTTTTGTTTTTTTTTTTTTTTTTTTTTGTTCTTCAAATTATTGTGTAGACTTTTATGGTTATATTCCATTGAGAGGGACCAATCATCCATGAAAGGTAACTTTTTTACCACCACATGGGAACCCCAATGAGAAATCCAACCTTTCTTACGCTCAGTCTTCTCGCACTCTGGGATCCCCCATGAGTTGGCACTGGCCCTAATTTGACACTAATATGAATTATACTCTGCCGTTGGACTAAATTCCAGTGAAATATATAACTTAAGAAGCCATCAAAACTTAAGGTCTAGAAATCAATGGCTGTTATGATTTGATCGAGATGATTTTTGCTCAAAATCCTATTCAAAATGAGACCTTTCCACCACACTATCCTCCTATGATTGAGATGCATCCAAGTGGAGCCCCACCTAAGTCTAACTGTTTAACCTTTCATGCGTACCTCTTAGCATAATGTAACCCTCTTATCATAACATAATTCACACACATCTATTTACTTGTTTGGAGGATTTCTGTCTCTGATATTTCTTTGATTTTTCAATGTGTGACGCAGTTAAAGAGAAAAATGGGATACAGATTGGAGCTATACGCTGTGATTGGTCTGCGAAGAGGTGGATTCATGCCACAGGTAATTGAATATGTTTAGCTAGTATTTAGACTCAAGAAATGCGAGTTTTTGAAATATTTCTAATGTCCAGGTATGCTATAATGTCACCTAATTTTATGGTAGTTAACTAACTATCAACAAAAGTTTAACCAAGAACCATTTGATATGCCTTAGTGGTATTAGATGATGTTTTCTTTTTCTTGGATATTAACAATTAACTTTTTTTAATCTGCATTTTTCATCTTGTTTAGGACCACATTCGATGGCTGTTAGAGATTATTATGAGGTGCTTGGTGTAAGCAAGAATGCAAGCCAATCAGAAATCAAGAAAGCTTACTATGCGGTGAGTGTTGGGATTGAATGTCTATATGCATCTTGTAGAGTGTGTTTAATTCAATTACTTGTGACTATATACACTATTTCTTTACCTTGTTTTGGAAGTCAAAGAAATTTTACACCTTATATACGTGGTTAACTTAAGCTTATGCCCTTAAACAATGGATGCTTGTCATATCACACTAATTGAGGCATGTCTTTCTAAAAATGATGCTTGTTATAGCAATGTTAAAGGCAGATGGTCTGATCTTGGATTGCGTGATGCCAAAGATTCTCCTCAATTAGACAACTCTAACATTTGCACCATTTGAGTTGGAAAATGAATGATCGTGGAAGTTGACATACTATATGATTTGAATGGTTGTGGCCAGGGATAAAAAACCCGGACTCGGACTCGGACTCGACCGAGTTGCATGGGCTTCGGCCGAGTCCCATATTTAGTGTAAAAAAAAAAAAAAGAAGGAAAATTTTTTTTCTCCTTTTTTATTCCCTCCATCCATCCATCCAATCCATTCATAATTCCATATATATAGTTTTACTCTCTTCATTGATCATTTTAATACATTATTTAAGGATATAAATATAGAATAATAATAACATCATCGCAAGCCATTTTATAAATTAATTGCAATTAAAATTTAAAATTTAAAACTAAAAAGTAGAAAATACAATATACATGTTTCCAACTTTCAATATCCACTCTCAACTCTCAAGTCTCAATTATTAAGTCAACTAGTAAGATCAATCATCAAAGATGTAACTAAGCTTCAAATTTCAATTATATTTATAGCATATAAAAATGTAAAACCATACCTTAGCTCTTTCTTGTTAAAATTTAAATGCTAATTTCATGTTGAATGCCTTGCGGGTTCTAGATCTTCATCTTCGTCGTTATTTTGACTTTGACGATAGTATTGAGCAACATCAAAATGAAAGAACCCTTGCCCCGCTCTTGGAGTTATAGGACCTTCTCCATAGTTTGATGATGGAGCCATAACTTGAAGTTGGGGATATTCATATGGCGGTTTCACTTGTGGGGGTGTGGCCATAGGTACTAGTAATACTCCATACTGTTGTTTCCCATACCCATGCGAGGGACCACCGTATCCACCATACTGCTGCGGCTGTCCATACTTAGACGAAGGATCATGAAATTGATGTCCATATTGTTGCCCATATCCGTATGAACTATCAGAACTTGTGATCTAAGGGCTTGATGCCATTTGATGTGGCTGAGGATATTCATCTGTTGGCTCACTTCCTTCACCTCTGCCTCACCCAGGTGACCCACCAGTAGGCTTACTTGGACTATAATATATATTAATGTTGTCATTTCCACCACCACGTCCATCATCACTACCTTCATATGCATCATCATTCTGGCCCTGTTCACCTCCTTCTCGTGAGCCACTCTTGCTAGAAGATGATGTTTTATACTGTTCATCTTCTTCTTCATGAGTGGTCAACC
This sequence comes from Persea americana, assembly GCA_029852735.1. NCBI lineage: Eukaryota > Viridiplantae > Streptophyta > Magnoliopsida > Laurales > Lauraceae > Persea > Persea americana. The sequence continues at coordinate 45,509,193 of CM056813.1, forward strand.
TTTAGTTTTGTCTTGTCTTTGCATGAGTGCTCTTATCCTTTGACTTTCGTGTGTATTGGAAAGTTGGTTTTGATCTTTCTCTAGCCTCCCGCGAAACGTTCTGAAGTAGAACGTGTCGACTCTGGACCACGGTTATGACCATGTCCCGAGTCTTGCAGTGACGAGGTTGCTACACCCTTACCCTTATTGCGTGTTGATCGCGCTATAGAAGTAGGCGTAGCAGATCTGGAACTTGGATGCTGCGGTGGGGAAATATGTCCTTCATTCAACTGAAAGTCTTCAACATCAGCCATTGCTTCATCGAGGAATGTTGTATCATTTAATACTGGATCCTCTCTTTCAGCCAACCATTCATCAAGAGGGTCATCTTCCTCGAATATATAATCCAAATTAATTGGTTGGTAGTCGTCGTTGTCTTTTCTCGTCAGATTCCTTGCCCGTAACCTCATGTTGTAATGGACAAAGACCAACTTCTCCAACTTAGCCATAGTAAGGCGATTACGGGTCTTACTATGTATCAAGCTGAATGTGCTCCAACTCCTTTCACATCCCGAAGATGAGGCTGTTTGGCTCAATATTCTTTTTGCAAAAGATCTTAAATGGGGAATCTCATCACCAAATGTAGCCCACCATTCAGCTGTGTTAAAAGACCAAAACAATAAAATCAATTGTTTGTTATAATTCATAAATTACTATATTTCATCCAATTTAAGTATTGAAATTTGAAATAATACCTGGATCCATCTGCTTACAACCCAATATGGTTGCGCCTGATCGAAAACTCCCTAGAGCGCCCTTGTAGTTTTTCAACTATGGAAGTTAAGATTTAGAAGTTAGCACTTAGCAGGTAGCACTTAGCCCACTAATCTGTGAATAATAATGTCATGATCTATGACATCTTTACCTGGTTAAGAATTGTGACTTGATATTGTGCGTTATCTATCATAGCCTCTAATGTTTTTTTCAAGCCACGGAAAAGTTCTTCATGGCTGGAAAAGTGTTTGCTATAGAAGCAGCTTGGGTTCAAGTAGTACGCCGCATGCCATGACGTCATTAAGTAATAAGTATTGATTATTAGATTCCAAAATAAAGTAATAAACAATAACTAGTTAGTATTCTATTTATAATAACCATAATAGATTAATAGTAAAAAATTACATGCCGCATGTATGTCTTGATGCATCTGGTTGTCCCATCGATTATCAATGATTTTCCATAGCTTCTTATAATAAGTCCCATACTTTCCTCTGGACCTTTGCTCTATAGCTAGCTTTGCTCTATCCATGGCATCATACACAAAGCCCATTGTGTGCTTCGTATCAGCATCCACTAGTTTCAAAACTAAGACAAGAGGCTCGAGTAAGTCAGTAATTCGTTCTGCCATGTTCCAAAAATCCTCCCCAAGGACAATCTGTTGTACACGGCGTGCCAAAGGTTAACGTGAAAAATTTGATTTCACATATGCTGTACTGGTCCACATCTGCATTATGTTAGCCTTGGCACGGCAAAGACTCTCAAGGGCTACAAAGTGCGTAGCAAAGCGTGTGATACCGGGCCTCAAAATCTCATGACCCTCGTTCATTTCTCTTAGCAGATCTGTCATGAACTGATGGTTATAGATCAAAGATGTCACCATCTTTCCCTCATCAATAGTCTCACGGACATCATCTAATTTGCCAATGTCCTCCAGCATGAGATCAATACAATGTGCCACGCAAGGCACCCAAATAATACTCTTATGCTTTTCACGCAATTTCTTCGCTGCGGCCTTAAGGGTAGGTGCATTATCTGTCACAATTGCAACAACATATTTGTGCCAATTGTTAACCATACGCAAGGTATCATCAATTAAACTGTACAAATATTCAGCATCTATTCTATGTCCACTTGTATCTACAGACCTGACAAAAACTGTTCCCGTTACACAATAAGCCATGAAATTAATAATGTGCCGCCTATTGTTGCTTGTCCACCCATCACACATAAGCGTGCACCCATACTCCTCCCAAGTTTTGAAGTGATCTTCCAAGTATCTTCAATAATCAGAAACTTCCATGTCAAGATACTTTCCGCCAATCTCATAAGCGGATGGAGGTTTAACTCCGGCCCCCACCTCAGCTATAGTATCAACCATGGAGCGATAGTATGGTGAATTAGCAACATTCGGTGGAATCCGATTATAATGGAAGAACTTTGAGATGGCTCTCCCCATTTTCATGGCTCTAACTTTCATATCATCCATGATAGAGCTACTAATCTTTGGTTGTTTTGTACTTTGAGACCGATGTAAGAATAGATCCATTGCCCCTCTCCTTGCTGTGTCCCGATAAGGGTCTGGAGGAGCTCTAAAAGAACTAACCCCAGCCCGTGTCTCATCTATACGAGCCTGCTCAGAAGCAAATTGTTCACGGCTCGCTTTCATAGCCTTCCTTAACTCCCTCGCCTCAACATCACCATCACCGTCAGAGTCATCCTCAGAAGTGTCAATCCTCTACATATTTACAACCCTCTCATCAAATTTTTTCTTCTTTTCTTTCTCATTCTTCTTTTCAAGCAACATGTCTCTCATTTGTTTCTTCACTTCAGTGGGGACATTTGCACATGGTTTAGCTTCCCCTTGTATACCTGCTAGGTGTTGTTTAAATCTATGGATCCCACCATTGAGAATCTTATGACACCATTTGCATTTGACCTTATGACGGTCTCCTGCAACCATCTCCCCATGTTCCCATCTGGGGTCAACTTCTTTCTCTTTCTTTTTTGGGGCCATTTGTGATATAATCTAACTATTTAAGTGATAGTAATCTGCACAATCAAGAATTCAAGATTCTACACAATCAAATGTTTATTTTTACTTTAAGAATGTAGAAACAAAAAGAACATATTATTAATTCATAGATCCATGTTAGATACACTCCCAAAATAATAGTCTCATACAAAAAACATAAATAAATAATGAAAAAGAATTCAAATTTTTAATTTATTTTTTTTAAATTACATCATAATCATGAAAATCACATTCTTTTAACCAAACAATAGTTGAAATTTCATCTACAAACAACCCACACATGTAATCATCTACTCTATATAATTTAAGAATGTAAAATGCAAAATATCCATATTATTAATAATTATTTTTACATGAAAAGGTAAGGAAAATATTATTATTGCACATATATGCATAGATCTAGTGTTAGAACCATAGATCCATGTTATACACACCCAAAATAATAATTTCATACAAAGAACATAAGTAAATGATAATTTTTTTTTCAGATTTTTCATTATTTTTTTTTAAATTACATCATAATCATGAAAATTACATTTTTTTAACCAAACCATAGTTGAAATTTCATCTACAAACAAGCCACATATGTAATCATCTACTCTACATAATTTAAGAATGTAAAATGCAAAAAATCCATATTATTAATAATTATTTTTACAAGAAAAAGTAAGGAAAATATTATTATTGCACATATATGCATAGATCTAGTGTTAGAACCATAGATCCATGTTATACACACCCAAAATAATAATTTCATACAAAGAACATAAGTAAATAATAATAAAAAATTCGGATATCTTAATTTAAAAAAAAAAGACCCAAAAATTAAAAAAAATGCATTTTTAGAAAAAATAATGATCCTTCGAACCATCTTCAAGCAATATCTTCATCTTAGCATCTTCTCTAAACCATATGTGCATGTAGAATCAAGAAAACAAACCTCAAAGTTGAGAAGTAAAAAAACCCTCTTTGATGTGAATAGTGGTTGGATTCTTTGGTAGGTTTGATCTTAAAAAATGGATGGATTTGATGATGTTAGATGCTTGAAACACAATTTGGAGGCAGTTTCCTTCACTCTCCAACAAGTAGAATAGGAAAAAAAATGAAAATTTTAGGTTTAAAGCCCCCCACTTCGTCAGTGGGACGACTCGGATGAGTCCAGGGGACTCGACTCGGTATAGGCCGAGTCCGAGTCTGAGTCAACTCGGACTCGGCCGATTTTTTATTCCCTGGTTGTGGCATTCAAATTCAACATGTGCCATATTTATCTAATTCATGACACTTAATGGTCCCTTCCAAACTGCCTTTTGTTCATAGCAGTTGAATAATATTGCATTGAGCATTACAAAGGACCCTCCATTGGCCTACCCACTCTATTTTCCCGTTTTGGTTCTTGTTTTTCTGCCATCCGTTGTCAGTCATGCCTTGGCATGTGAGTTCCATAAGCCCAAAGGAGGCTTGTTTCCTGACAAACAAGTGGCCTCTGGAAATAGAGAGAGAAAAAATTGCAGTCTCAAACACCACCCTCCCCCCCTTTCCCTGCTCCTTTGGTAGGGATATGTTGTTGGTGGAACTTTTACAAGTTATTTATGGAAAGTGGACTCTGTACATTTAGTTCTGTTATCTCTTATCATTTTTTATCAATCAATAATGTACAGCTGTTCCAATTCAATTTTATGGGCCAGTTGGTGAGATCATACACTGTCACCAATGCTATACAAAATTGCAGAAGGAATGTTGTGGAACGTCTTACAAAAAATGTTTTGTATGAATGTCATTGATTTTCTGGGGCTCCTCTTGGATTGATTGGTTATAAAGAATCAACAGAATCCGACACTGACAATCCCAACCATTTAGCTTTTGAGTTAGAAAATGGACAGTTTTATGCAATTTGGTTAACATCTCAAGCATCATCACCACCACCATCATCAACAAAGCCTTATCCCAATAATTTGGGATTGGCTAAATGAGTTCTGCCCAAAACTACAATTAAAAACTCCAGCCACCTCTCTCTCTCTCTCACTTTCTCTGTGTGTGTGTCTGTGTGTGTGTCTTTCCCTCTCTCCTCTCTCACACACATCACACACTCACTGAGAGCGTATCTGTAAAATAGAGAAATTCTCTCCACGTAGAAAAAGGTATGTGTCAGACAATGTGACCCCGTGTCTAGATAAGGAAACATGATGTAGGCTGGACCATGGGCTGGCCAACCCATTGAGCCCAGTCCATAGGCCCAACGGAACATCCATTTAATTAGGAATCTTATTTAGAGAGTTGATTTATTTAGAAGTACTTAAAATTAGGAGTTATTTAATTTGGATTGTTAGGCAAGTTAGTGATTTAGTTTCCTTTATTGTCTAGGAAAGTCTTGGTCTCCAAGATACAAAAGGGTTGATCCTACTCTATATATATGGATGGACATCCTCATTGTAATTCATGCTTAATATTATCTATCAAACTTTCTGAGTTTTATCTGAGTTTTCTCTTCAGTGATGGTGTATACCATTATCGTGGGTGTGCCCTAGTGGCTGAACCCATCTCTGGATTTGATCAATCCCTTGGGAGATTGATCTATGTTTCGATTGAGGATTGATGGCTGTGCCAAAACACCTATTCATCTTTATCATAGTGAAGCCCATCTACTTTTGGTCGTCTTTGTGAGTTTTGTTTTGCCGCTTTACCCTATTCAATGCAATTTCTTCAGTTGCTCTCCAAAGTAAGGATGTAAATGGGTCGGTTCTGGTCCGGGTCCATGGTGGAACAGGAACTTTTTCAAAACCGGTTTCTTGGTTCCGGAACCGGAACCGGTAATGAGAAGATGGAACCGGAACTGTATATGGAGTGGGTCCGGGACTAGGTAAAGAATGATATGAAAAAAGCCTTAGTTTTAGGAGAGATTCTTGAAAATTGAGGTAATATGTCAGTCCACGGAACCAAGGTGGGACCGGACCTGGACCCGTTTACTTATCGGGACGGACCTAAACGAGGACCCAAACCCGGTTTTTAACGGGTCGGAACCTCCGGGTAATCGGATAATCGGGGACCCATTTACATCCCTACTCCAAAGTGATATCTTACTCACTATACTTCTTTTTTTTGGGTTAAACCTCACCGCTTCACTTAAGGTTTTGAATGTCCCACTTCTCCTAGTACCGCACACTAGTAACTCTTCTGTTTGTCTCACAGGAGCAATTTTTCTGTAGCAGTTGACTACTGCTGTAGAAAAACTGAAACTGTTGATTATGAGCCCCTCTAGCAGTTGACGATTACTTCAAATATATAGCCTGGAAAACTCTCTAAAGCCCTAGGAAACCTTCTCTAATAGGACTCTAATATGTTTAGGAGTCTTAAACAAAGTTTCTAAAGCAATTAACATAAAAATATGTAGAGAAATTTAAGATAACCATCAATTGTTCTGTCTCCAGGTCGTCACTGCATTCTTGTAAATAATTGGCTGTGGGGCTCACATGGGCCACATGATCATGGAACTGACTGAAGGGTCTTGGAGTGAAGGTTTGGACAAACCTTTTGATGCCTCACTTGTTTGGATTGGGTTAGATCTGGCCCACCTTCAATTATTTGGAAGAATGCCTCACATGAGAACTTATACTCACATTCAGAATTGCTTAAAATCTCAAAACAGTCCCTAAATTTCTTCTTTTCTCCACAACAGCCCTGTTTTACATTATTAACCAAAAATTGGGGCTGTTTAAGGTCCAAATCCCTGTCAACTCTTTTCAGGACCCTTTGGGGCCTTCTTGTAATGCCTAAACTGCTCCACATAAGCTTCTATGACTTCAAATTCTAGATCGAAAATCCATTCTGCATCAGTGTTATATTCAATCATACATATGAATCTTCCTCGTTTAAGTTAGAGTTTGAGTTGTATTGGTGTGGCCCACTGGGGTTTGACGCGGGCGTTTATACTATAAGTTTGAATTGTTGGAGTTAAAAGAACTCAAAGGTCATTTTATTGGGATAATAATTGTTTCCTATTTCATTCTACCTTCTTTATATGAGATGAGTTGTAATTGTTCTCTATAAATATTTTTGAGCAACAAGAGAAGGAGGACTGTTTTCTTAGCAATTATTCTTTTGGAAGGTTTCCATGTGAAACCAATATTTCGAGTTGGGTCTCTATGCACAAGCCAAAAACTAAGCTCTACTGGTGGAATGGGTGGAGAAAGCGTCAGTAGAGGCAATCTCTGCAAGGTCCATAGAAATCCCTTTGAGATGTAGCAAAGTAATTGACATCACACTCTGTATTTGACTCGAATGCCTTTCTTCTAATTTCCATTTACTGTTCGTGTGCTTTCTTGTTTGACTAATTACCATAATTTGTGAGCAACATACACCATTGGACTTCATCTTATATATCTAGTTACTCAAGGCAAATAAATGTTGACTCAAAGTAGACTCTTGATACATACCACACTCCAACAGCTAAATCAAATGTGGTCTCACAAGCTGTTTTCATGTTTGTGACTTCCCCCATATTTCTTTATGATTTAGGGGGTGTTTGGAAACCATATATTTCTAAATATTTTGCTATATTATATCCTAGTTTAGAATAAAATCTACCCACCTAAAAACTAGGTGTTTGGGTAACTTAGATGGTATTCTACAATATCTCATTTTCTTACAAAAACCTTCATGTTATAATATTCAAATATATGCTGTATAAAACAATATTTCATTAAGACAACTAACCAAAACAAGGGTCTGGCCCAATGCATTTTTTTAAAATATTGATGGTTTCTATAGGAATCCTACAATGACTCAATATTAGATGGGCCCTTTAGTGTTTATAAATTTTATGTGGGTCCCATAGCCGTGTCATAATTACATAATTTCTTTATTGATTACTAATATTAGGTGGGTCCTACAAATATCACATTAGGTAATTTCTACCACGATTACCAACATTAAGTGGGTCCCATACTACCAACTTTAGATGGGTCTCATACTAATTACCAATATTGGATTGTAGGACTAATTACTAGTTTGCCATCATTAAATTAGTCATATTGTTTAATGGCCCCCTCGTGATTATTAACATCAAATGGGTCTTACATTTATTTCTCATAGATGGATTCCTCAATGATGTTCAACACTCATAGGGTTCTTCGTTATGATCACCATTGGATGTATTACATTATGGTTATTAGCATTTGGTGGACCCACATTGATTAAACAATATTGCTCGTGGTTTTTAACATTTAGTCTAATGATTTTGTAATTAAATGGGCCCTACTGTGGTTACTAATATTAAATCACTCTAATGTGACTACTAGTTAGTGGGTTCCCACTAGGTCAATCATCCCTATTTTTCTATTCATTTATTGTTTCGATGCATCATCTAGTGAAAATGTTATAAATAGCCAAACTCTTAAAAGATATATTGAAATTTGTAGAATTGCCAAACACCATAAATGACACAATATTATGATATGATTCTATTTTATTATGTGATAATGAAATCTTACAATATTCAAATTTGATCATATTATGTTCTATCTTTATCCAAACACCCCCTTAGATATTCTCTTTATCACATGCCTCCAAAGTGACTTTCTTGATATTCTCTTTATATTCGCGTTTTCTTTTGTGTTCACCAATTTATCACCTCAATATTATTGGGTGGCGCGGTGGAAAATACCTTATACCTGTGATCGATGATCTCACGATGCCCAAACACAAACCATCAAGTAATCACACATGAACACATCAAGATTTATGTGGTTCGGCAAGATTGCCTACGTCCAGGGGAAAGAGTAAGAGTTCTTCGTCTACACTTTCTCTCACTCTCTCTCTCAATGTAGGGTTAGGGTTACAACATATCATTATACTTATCCCCTTTCTAAGCCCTAAGAAAGCCATCATACATGATGACTAAAATACTCTTGAACCTCATGATATAGTCAACCCAAATGACCTTTTGGTTAACATGAAATACAAGACATACCCAACAATCTCCACCTTGGCTTGGATTTCATCAATCCTCGGGCCACCTTGAAGATACTTGGTAATGTCTTCATTCCTCTCGTACCTTGCTGAAACCCCCCACACCCGCTACGACACCTCCAAAGCCCAGGGTGCATAGACGATCGCAATATTGTCCTGTGTCAATCAAGTCCAAGCGAGACCTGACCCTTCCCACAATTGTTTCCTTTGATCTGACCTCCCTCCCATCTTGATTTTCTGAAGTGCCCTCCATTTGTTGCCTTCTTTGCATGCATTATCCTTGCAATATAATGAACCTCCACTTCCAACCATCAAGGACGAGACTTTCTTCCCGAGTCCGGATCTCATTGGCGCCTTGTGAATCCTTCATTCCTTTGTATCCATCCAGATGTTTTTCCTGTCGATCCTACAATTGTCGTTGTTTTGTATATGGGTTTTGCCCTTTGCTCCATGACAAATCAGAACCCAGTTGTCCTTTTTTATGAGGAAACTTTTGCCTTTCACACCTTCATGGATTATCGCTAGATGATATCTTTGAAGACCCTGTCATTCTGTCTTCTGATGATTTCTTCACACCTAGCTCTAACTAAGTCCATCCAGACAATGTGTTTCCTGACACTTTCCTCCTACTTTGAACTAATGCTAGAATTCATAGTACATGCATGTGCTTTGTGGATCACACCTTTCCTGTCTGTCAAACCGTCAATCCCTTTTGTTCACTACGTAGGTATCGTCGCTACGAATACATATGAAAAAAAACCAAATCACAAATTAGAGCCCAAATGATCCTGAAGTTCTGCGCTTGAAACTGACGATACAAAGTGATCAAATTTGCACGGTGACTACTGTTGCTCCCTCCTGTTCTGCTGATGTTCTATTGCTTCAGGGATCTGGGCTTTTGGGCTCTGCTAGTGGGCTGGTAGCCACATAAGTCGGACCTGACATGGTCCAACCCAGGACTAGAGCCTGACACTGCCCAGATCCTTACTATTACGCAGAGAGGTGTAGAGGCGGCGACTGTGCCTGGTTGCTATTGCAGCACTGAACCTGAGGCACCATCAAGGCGCCAGCCGATAGACGACGTCCGTTGTTCGGTTGCAGCCGACCAGCTAGTCTATGTCATAGTTAGTCCGAGCAATTCGGACTCAAATTCGCAGTTCGCAATTCGACAATTATTCCAATTCGAAAATTCGATGGGGGATGGTTCAGTTAGTTCAGTTTTTAATTCGCTTGCTTCGTAGTATGAGCTGATGAATTCGCAAGGCTAATTTGAATATATAATTCGATGTAGTTTGATATGATTTGTAAGTCCATTCAATTTATGCATCAATATTTTTTTAGAAATTAGATACTTTAATAAGTATATAAAGAATGACATTTCACAAAAACTATGAGCAAATAAAAGCTAAAAAACAATCCGTAATTTTCTTATTTCTAAAATAGCTGTAAAATAGAAGTATGAAATGAAAGTCTTCATTCTCAATGCCTTCTCCCTTTGTCATGAGATGGAAAACTGAGTCCATATGATGAAATACTTCTTTGTCGGGTAGGTGGACGTGATGGCAAAAGAGGACCAAGTGGCTGCAATGTTAAATATGCCACTTGGTTGGGATTCGATGCTACTCTCGTTACGATTTTGAAGTTGAATGTGAAGTTGAGGCACGTTTAGAAGACCTAAGGTGGCAAAAGATTTTGATACAAAATGGATTTTTTATCCAATTTTTGTATTGGCTGGAGTCTATATGGCACAAATCAAGCATCCCAAGAGAGCCTGCAAGGGACCTGACAAGAATTGGTGAAGAATTGGGCTGTAAACAATCCCAATATTGAAGAAAATCAGTTTTCAGAGACTATTCTAACATAACATTGACTAAAAGGGAAATTTTTGCAATTTCTTAGAATTCCCAGACATGAGCAAGTCATCATGTGCAGCAGTTTTGGGTCTACAGTTTGGTGGGTCAAACTTGACCCAATTCATGAAAGGAAGTCAACATAAGGGTCGCCCATGAGCCTCCTTAAAGATTAGTGGACCTGATCTTTGATAAGGTGGTCCTTGTAGGGCCCACATCCATTGCTTGACAGAGATAGCAAAGTCGATTTTTAGTTTCAGAAATTCTGCATATTCCTCTTTATTTCTTTCTATCATCTTACTTGTTTGGGGAGGAAACTTCTAGTAAGAATTATATTGATTCTTCCTTCCCTTTGGTTGTGTGGGACTATTGGAGAGTGGGAAAGGCTTCCAAGGTCAGTTCTTTTGGGTAACTTTTGCATTGTTCCTTGCCCTTTACTATTTTGCAATCTTTGTAATAGACTGCCCACATGAGTAGTGGCTGGATATTTTCTGGTATTTTGGTCTTGGGCCCTTTGACTGTCCGATTGTGTCAAATCGGGACCCGCATCAGATTTGAATGAATAAAGAAAAGTTTATCTACACGTTTAGTGTTAAAGCTTGTTTCTTTTAACGTTATGGATGAATATGTACTCCAGCTCCACTCTATAGATGATGAGTTGACAGGTTGTGAAAGAACCAAAGAACTTTTATAGCTATCTCTGCTAGCTTTGGCGTCTTCTCACATCCATATGTTGACCTCCATTTTATTTGTGACATAGGCCCCGTTTGGCATTGTGCCAATCGGGTATTCCTGTGTTCCAACGAGATAAGGCGAAAGAAAACTTGTTTGGCAAGTATTAAATACTATTCCACATATTGAATCCTCTGGAACGATCCCAAAAAAGCAGTCCCGCCAGAGTAAGAAGCCAAAAATGATAAATTTTCGTTTTTTTGTACAACCGCTGGCAAGATTGCATCTCCAATTTTTTTCCGCGTTCTTAACTCGATATAAGCCATGCTCAACCATGTTCTAAATCCGCTCCAAATGCTCTGATGTGCAGCATCTCTGGTATGTCCCATCCTCTTCCCTTTGCACCTCTCTCTCTATCTCTAATGTCCAATTGCAACAGCCCTTTCTAATGATTCCTATGAACAAAAATCATACCATTTTTTTTTGTGGTAAATATCTTACCCTTGGAACGTGGGTTCCTTGTTGCAGGATCTCTGGTATGAGAAAGGGTTGTTTGCAGGATGAGAAGCAACAAGAACAAAAATCATACCTTTGGATGGTGGGTTCCCTGTTGCAGGATCATACCCTTGGATCGTGGGTACCCTGTTGCAGTTGCAGGACCATACCCTTGGATCGTGGGTACCCTGTTGCAAGATCTCTAATACCTCACCACCCAAGCATACTGTCCTAACCTCTGCTGCATACTGGTTTGGCATTGCCTATACCAGCCTTTCGTCAGTTATCTAGGATCTAAATCACACGTCTGGATGTTCTATTTTTATCAATAATGTCCTCTCTGCTGCATACTGGTTTGTCATGGCCTATATCTCTCCCAATTTCATCAATAACATCCTCTCTGCTGCATACAGGATTTACCACAGGTCATAAATGTTTGAATGTTCTTGATTAACTTAGCTTTAGTGGTCATTTGGAAAATATTAAAATTAATATCTTATTTTATGTTTTAGAGATTATTTATATGTCAGAATATTTGCTAAACCTCTAATTATAATTTTTATTTTCAGAGCTTATTTACATATTAATATTTTGAACTCTAAATTAATAAGCTAAGTGGGCTACTTATTTTAGTCAAGTTCTTTTTTAGTTAAAGCGAATGGAGATGGCTAATATAAAACTTGCAAGTTTTTTGGACCAAAATGACCACATAAAATCTTCAAAATGATCCAAATTGTGGGTGGATTCTATATTATAATTACAAGTCTAAACTAGGCCCCAGTTACCAGAATTTCTAAAGGTGGGTCCCATGTTCACAATCACAAAAGTAGGCCCTGCATTTTAATTTCTAAAAGCGCTTCACATGTTCCTAATAACAATTTGTGGCCCCACATTTTAAATTCCTATAAAGGTAGGCCCACATTGTAAATCCCATATGGGTGGACCCCGTGTTCTTACTAAAGTGGGTCCAACATTGTAAGTCTAAAGGTTGATTCCAGGCACAACGATTCCTACATGGGATTGTAATTCCTATAGGCGGGCTCACGTTTTAATTCCTAAATAGCGCTCATGTTATATTCCTTTATGAGTGGGCAGTACCATTTTCTTAATATTTAAGATGATTTTATTAATATTCATATTAGATTTAAGGTCAATATTGTTAAGAAATATGATTTTCTTAATACTATTTCTTACAATAAAATTGTTATACTGTTACCAAACTAGTTCCGCATATCATGTTCTCAATGGAACAAATTAATACAATATTGCCAAACAAGTTCTACACATATTGGTCTCAGCACAACCCGGCCTGAGCACAAAATTGGGAACAGGGCAGAAACGATGCCAAACAGGGCCATTGTAACTGCATCCAACTTTACTGTAGGAAGTCCATAAACACCATTTTTAGAATGAAACATTGCGTATTGAGCCCTCAATTTAGCCTTAGCATCATTATCCTATAGATGCAACAATTTGCAAAACAATTTATTGAATGTGTTAGCCTCTTAGGTACGTATCAAAAACATAATAATGAAATATCTGTATAAATTTAGAGTGAAAATACTTACATTAGTTAGTCTTTCAAATGCTTTCATCACTTCCTTTATGACCTCTTTATCTTGGTTTGGGGGCTTTCTTTTCTCACCACTAGTTGTTAATTTAGCAAGACAAATGATAAAATCGGGGTGTAATCGCAAATTCAAGACATTGCACACCGCCTTGTGATTTAGGGATTGAGTGTTTCAACTTTGCTTCAACTGATATTAAATAGCTATTTTAATGATTTGAGTTCTAATCTACTTCTAAAACCTATTTTCTTTGCTTCCTTTTTATTTAACTTTTCTTTTAATGTAATTCACTCCTGTCTGTTACAAACTTCTAATAGAAAATAAGTTATGTTTTTAAGGGATTTTGACTTCTGTTGGAAGTCTCCTACTCACAAAAAAAATGACTTTCCCATTTTAGGAAATACGAATGGGTCGAATTGCAATGTACTCAACATTTTACAAAAACTGAAAATCGCCGAATGGAACTGTGGTTTGTTCATTACGAATTGTACAGGATTCAAATCCATGGAGACCGAACTAGGTAATTATGATCTGTTTAGCCCTGGGGTGGCAACATGGGCGGTCAAAGCAGCCTCTTTCTTCTACTGCTGCAACAGCAGCCATCTGCGGACAGTGGCACGGCAAACATTGGTGATCTGCAGTGCCTCTTCTTTGATTTTGTCAGGGCCCACCTTGGATTCCATATCGGATCTCTCCCTTTTTGCAAAGCTGAATCCGAGAGAGGTTTGTTTCTCGATTTCAAGAAACCCAAACCCTCTGATTTCTCAAAGATGAGTTGGAACGGAACGGAGGGAGCCTCGTGTGTCTCCTTCTCCAGCTGCAGCAAGCATAGATACTTGTCTATTGTCTGTGTTTGTCACCTCTGTAATAACCAAACCACCTCTGCAATAACACTGGAGATTTGGATGGTTTTCTTGATCGTCTTATGCCAATTGAACCCTCTGTGCAATAGAACATATCCGAACCTCAGAAAATTCTACGACCCTCTATCTTCGATTGGAATAAGGATCCTGGTTGTGGTCCACACGATTGTCGTATTCCTTTTCGTCAATCTGAGATAACAAAAGCACCTCCTTCCTTGATTTGTTCGGCAATCAGCAAAACCGAGCACCTCCCTTAGTCTAATCCATGCAGATGGATCTGAGCCTGATCCACCGATCCTTGTCTTCGTCTTTGATCAAGAATGTACTGGTATCTTCAATCCAATACGACCTTGTTCTTGTGCAGTGACCAAGAGGCACCAATCTATATCCCGACATTTCTGTGCCTCTTCTTCCTTAACCCACACACAATCTAGGGTTTTCTCATAAATAGATCCATCGATTGCACAACCCAATCGATCTCCATCTTTCTCTAATACCACTTGTTGGGTGGCACAGCAGAAAATACCTGCAATCGATGATCTCACGATGCACTAACACAAACCATCAAGCAATCACACATTAACACAACAAGATTTACGTTGTTCAACAAGATTGACCTACGTCCATTACAAAGAGCAAGAGTTTTTCGTCTATTTTTTTCCTCTCTCTCAATCCAGGGTTAGGGTTACAACATATCATTATATATATCCCCTTTCTAAGCCCTAATAAAGCCCTCACACATAATGACTAAAATACCCTCAAACCCCAAGATACAGCCTGGTTAGCCCAAACGACCTTCCGGTTAACCTGGAATACAAGACATACCCCAACAAGCTGTTTTCATGTTCGTGATTTCCCCTTGTGTATTTATGATTTAGATATTCTCTTTATTAGATGTCTCCAAAGAGACAATTTAGATATTCTCTTTATATCCTCTTTTTTTTTTAGTGTCCAAATTAATTGCCTCAACACTCCGTCGTATACCTTCTCTAGATCAATAAAAGAAAAAAACGTTTATAAATTTCTCCTCTTCTTCCTTTACTTTTTCATGAGTTGTCTTACAAGGAAAATGTCCTATAGTGGACCTTCATAAATCTGAACTAGTTCTCTAAAATGCTAAATTCTTGGCATTGGCACTACTTTGTTATTCTGTTCTAAAAGCTTCATTATATGACCCATGAACACAATAGCTCTATAATTGGCATGGTTCCTTTATTCTTATAGAATGTACCCATTGTACTTTTTCTTCATTCATCGGGAAAATTTTGGTGACCAATTTGGTTAACCAATCAACCCTAATTTTTTCCATTTGCAATTTGACTGCCTATAGGTATACCATCTGGACCTGGAGCTCTATTTCCCTTCATTGTATCTAAGGTAGATTTCTTTTCTAATCTAGAATTCTGCTGATCGCTCCTAGTAACGACCAAGGCCCGTTGTCCACATGATAATGTCTTCTTTGGCTCATGGGATTTCAACCCGATCTTGTCGCACGGTTTTAAAAGGCGTCATGCGGAGTTAAGGCCGTGTCACAAACATATATACCCAAGATCAGGACTAGCATGTTTTCGATGTGGGATTTATGCACCACTGCATTCCCAGTCCTCTAGAGTTTCCCTCGCCCTCTCTCTCTAGGCGGATGCTTGCCGGACCAAATGCCCTTCTAAAGGGGGGCCACATGCGTGATATACCCCCCATTGGAAAATAGAGCCGTCCTCGGCTTTGATACCTATAATGACCCGGGCCCGCTGTCCACATGATATTGTCTGCTTTGGCTCACGGAATTTCAACCCAATCTTGCTGCACGATTTCAAAAGGCCGCATGCGGAGTTAAGGCCGGGTCACACACATATATACTCAAGATCAGGACTAGCATGTTTCCGATGTGGGACTTATTCACCACTGCATACCCAGTCCTTTAGAGTTTCCCCCACCCTCTCTCTCTAGGTGGATGCTCGCCGGACCCAGCACTATTCTAAGGGGGGGTGGGGGGCATAGGCGTGGCACTCCTTCATTTTGTTCAAATCATCATATGCTTTACTCACATCGTGTATTTTTAGGTCTTTAAAATGTATTCCATCTATTTATGACCTCTCTTTCTTTTATATGATTATCATACTATGTACTTCATCATCAAAGGCCTGTCCCATTGTCATCATACTATGTACTTCTTAATTCTGAAAAGATGTCAGAACATGTTAAAATGTAGTTCAGTAGTAACATGTTAAAATGAAGGAGCTGTTCTCAGTGAGAGCCTTGATTTGAGCCTGCAATGGTGGAATTCTTGTCAGTTTCCTTCATTTGATATATGTCTGTTCGGAATGATTTTTTTTATTAGAATAAAAAAAAGAATAAAAAAATGTTATTAGAAAAGAAGCTTATGTGAACTGTTCGCCAAAAAAGAAAGAAGAGCTCATGTCAACAAGAGGATGACAACAACAAACAAAAAAATTGATAAAAGAATAAAGATGTGAAAAGCATCATACACATTTAAATATAAGTAGACTACTTTTTTAATTGTCACTGGCTTATGTAATGCTTAAACACTTTGATGAACACTTCAGGCATAAATATTCCTTTATTATTCTTTTGGGTGTTTTTGCAGCTTGCAAAGAAGCTCCATCCTGATACAAATAAAGATGATGCTGATGCCGAAAGAAAGTTTCAAGAAGTTCAGCGTGTTTATGAGGTGCTTTTCTTTTATTTTTTTTAATTACATTATTTTAGTTGTATTTTTTAATGAAGACTTGATAATGGTCTCGCCTTTCTACATAATGAAAAGAGTCCCTTGCTATTTTGTGTTGCAGGTTTTAAAAGATGAGGAAAAGAGATCACTTTATGATCAGGTGCTTTTATGTGCTTCCCATTACACTTTTATATTGAAAATGCAAGTTATATATTTTGACTCACTATTTTTTGGTAATCAATTATACTTATAAGCCACTTATCAGGGAGATCTTTAGTGCATAAACCATCCATGGCAGGGGCAATAATGCCAACAACTTGGACAATAAACTGCCTACTCTACTTTCACAAACTAGAAGAACCTTTCCAAGCTTCATCTTTACAAATCTAGCATTCTAAAAGCAGTTATAGCATTAGGAGATTCGCTTTTCGCGAGTAGCTCTCCAGAATATGAACTTTGAATTCTCCACAATGACAAATACTTCCACATTATTATTCTATGACCAATGAAGGCCACCTTGATAAAGTTATTCTCATTACGCAAAACTTCCTCCCATTCTAGATGTCCCCAGTCACTTCACCTCTTAAGCTCCATTGATATTGAATTTAAACAATTGGTAGGAGAAATCAATCTCTTTTGACAGGGTCATTGCTTTGGTGCAATGGTAAAAGTCTAGGGTGCCATGCGTGATAATGCAGGGGCGAGACCTGCGAGCAGCCACTTTGTGAAAAATTGCCAAAGGTTAAGTTTGGCTCCAGTCTGGACCCTCCCAGGACCCTGCTTTGGCGGGACCACACTGGGTGATGACATTTTAATTTTTTCAACTCCACTTTCTTAGCATCATAAAATCTTTCCTCATGGCAACCTATTTTATGACCCCCACGTTGATAAGGTCAAACACCTAAGTCAGTGTCCTTTCCTTGACTCTTGAGTTTCTTTTTTCATTCCTTTCCCCAAAGGAGTTTATATAATAGCTTCAATCACCGTCTTTTGTAGGATTTGGTCACTTCTATAACATGCCAGGATCCCAGTAAGTTGCAAGATTGCCCAGGGATATTGGGTTAATACCAAGGTAGACCGCATAACATGAAAGATCTCCAAATCTTTATTATTGAAAACTAACATTAACATCCTTGTCCTTGTGCAAAAGACATATTCTGGACTAATAATGAAGAAATTCTGCTTTTGAGTTATCAACTGTGCATATATTGCATTCTACAAAACCACAAAAAGAAAAAAAAAATAAAATCTGCGCATATATTTCCTGCCCCCCACTAACCAAGAATGTCTGTTTCCAGTGTTTGATTCTTTTGCAATTAGGGGTCGTCTTCATTTTCTGTCTGCGTTTTCTTTTAGCAGACATTTCATTCTTTTAACCTTTATTTCTCAACTATTTCTTGAGAACACCATCCACTATAAGTTGTTGGGGTTTTCTGTAGGGATTTACTGAATTCTTTATTCTCTCTTTACTTCTGATCATAATAATGTGAATATTCCTATATGGGCTTTTGGCTAGGTTGGTCCTGAGCAATTTGAACAAGCCGCAGCAGGAGGCGGACCTGGGGCTGGTCCATTCGGAGGATTTGGTAACCCATTTGAGGACATTTTTGGCGGCGGCGGTGGCGGAATGAATGATGTATATACTTCCTCCTGGCCTGATTACTTACCAATTTTTCTATTTTATCTTTTGATCAATTTTTATTTATTAAATAACTTTTTCATTCACGAGGTCATTGGGTCTTGATGCATCTGAGTGTATGCCGATAACTAGAGCATGAATACCATACAAATGGACCCATAACCTTTTTTTAATTCTAAATCGAGGGTAATGAAATAATTGGATCCTTTATTCATCTGATTAGAGTAACATCACTCTCTTTTGTTTTTTATATTGAAGGATGATAGCATCTGGCCCATCTTCCAGACTGTTGCTTTTTTTCTTTTCTTCCTTTTTCCTTATCCTCTCTTTTCTACTCTTTAGTTCAAGCATGTCTATCCAATCTGAAAGATTTTTGCTGCATCACCATTTAAGGTTGGGGTCTGCTAGATGATTGGTGCATATTGTTGAAACATGTCTCCATCATTAAGGCCAAGTGCATTGGGATGTGGTTCATATTTTGATGCAGTTGAGTTGTCTAATTCCTTTTTCTCTTCTTACGATTTTCTTGTAATTTAATACGTACTTCATGGCTGAAGCAAAACCATTTAAAACTGGAGAATGCAGAAGATTCCAGATTTGAGTGTAATGCTTTGGTGGGGGAAAAGATGCAGTCTGTTGTGCCTTTTTGCATTGCATTTTAATGTGCTCCCTCTCTCTCTCCCCCTCAGATTCATTTGTGTCTGTGAATCGACTCAGCTTGCAACTTATTTGGAAAGATCATTGCTAATTTGTGCTTATGATTCTAGTGTTGTGTTTGGTTGCTGGCTGCATTTCGGATATGATCCTCTCACGATATCTGTAAAATGATACATTTTGAATCATTTGTAGCTATAGGAACACTACCTGGGGTTCTAGGATTCTATTAGTGGTGTGGGGCATCTTCTCTATGTGATTTTGGTGTTTATTCCAGACTCCAGTTATGATTCATGGAACAGTAACATGGTTTTATCTACTCGAGGAAAAGGAGAATGACAGGATATGGATTTTTCTTTTAATTTTCCTGTAATCAACTCTGTATCATAGTCATTATATATATATATATATATATAGATGTGTATCATACAAGAGATTGGTGCGAGATGCACCTACTTGAGCGAACCTATTAGCCAGGACAAAGGCTTCCTCATAGACATACTTAAAATTGGAATGCAGAAGAAATATAATGGATTTCCTGCAAACAGTCTGCTCTATGCCAAATATGCAAAGTAGCTTCTGAACCCCACTGAATTGCAGATGTAGAATTACCACTGGTGATAGCATTGGTACCAGATATTTCTGTAAATCAACCAATTGAAGCTGATATGAAAAGATATGCAAGGACACACTTGAGGGCAAAGGTCAGGAGATATTGCACTGCAACAAGGAATGTGGGCCATGTTTACCATTATCCCTTTGGAGGTTACTACTTAGTGGGTTAAATTGGGCCAGTTCTTCTATTCGTACCCTCATCTAGTGAAAACACAGCCGCAACATAACAATCAGGATGTTATGATCATGCCTGTCCAAGACCATATCTGTACCATGACGATAATGATGTGGCAAGGACACAACAGTGCTGTGGTATTAGTGACAACAACAATAACGATAATGATGTCATATTATATTGGCCGACACTCCCTCTGGTATTGATAGGTAGCTTGGTAGGTCAAATTCTGAACTCAAATCTATTGTTCCATGGATTATGGTTAATGTTTAAACTCTAGTTTATTGGAACTCTCAAGTATAATACTTCCAGCAATGATTTTGTCATTCATCAATCATTGATCGATATTACAATGATCGATGGATAATTGTATTACGTGATAGATTACTTAATTGAATTTAGAAATGCATAATGATGGTCAAAACTCAAATTTTTATTATATTTATTGACCATTAACCATTAACATTTTAAGTATAATATAACTGAACAATATGAATTTAAGTTAAAAAAAATACATCAATGTTATTCTTTTTTTTTTGAAATTATACATCAATATAAGACTTGTTTGAACAATGTGGGATTCAATATGCATACTGCTATATGAAAAAAAAATAAAAAAAAATCATATTCTATTTTGGATATTTTGACCTCATTTTAGAATTATGCTAATAACCAAATACGTATCGCCGCAACCGATATATATTACCTGATGCATATCTTTTTTGGGGGGCGGCTGATACGCCTACTGCACTTTTTTATATTTATTATCCCTGATCCAGTGTTTCATGCCTCAGTCCTTGATAAATCTTTATACCGTGTTCGAACAAGTCAGGGTTACCCTAATAAACAGAGACTCTAGTCGCCGTCCAAGAGGTCCTTTGAGAATTTTGTCTTCAGTCACAATCAACTGCTGATAGTGAATTAGGTCTCATGCCTTTTATGTACACTCATTGTCTGCTAGAATTGAACATAATGCATCATTTTACACAACCAAGGACAGAGAAACGGTAGGAAAGGGACTATGTAGTAATGTCCAATGATGAGTAAAAGGGTTACAGTCATATAGCAACTCACTACAAGAATAAAACTTTCTGTATCTACTGTGGGAGGATAGGAAATATATTCTTTGAATTCTTCAGGTTAGAAACTTTATCTGTATTGCCATTCAAAAAAAAAAAAAAAAAAAAAAAAAAAACCCTTCATCTGTATTATATTCTATTTGAAACTTCTTCATGTGTAAATCTGTGATGTGTATTATAACAACACGTCATTTTGGGAAGCTTATGGTGGCTTTTCCTTACAAAGCTGTAGCTATTTTTAGGGCCTCTCTATATCATATTGGATGTTTGATTTAAAGCTAATGAACCACTCATTGGGAGATTGTTATTTCTTATATTTATTTTTAGTAGCAGCAGAATAAATCATTTCTGACTGTTGCTGAAATGTGTCCAGTAGGACTGACAGTATTGACTGTACTTTTCCATTTTGGGTGTATTTTCTTTTCTTGTGCACATTTTTTAAGTGGATTTAATTTCCTCCGCTTTGGGGGATAAAAGTTTTGATTTGTTACCTAGTAGGCTAGTACTGATCTTTTGATATGCTTCTTCTTGCAATGTTCTATGTTGTCAACCAGTTCTTCAAAAACATCTTCAATGAAAGAGGATTTGGAGGGCAAGATGTCAAGGTTCTCTCCTTATCTTTATGTGATTGGCTGGTAGCTTGGTTAAACTAGTTTGGACTTTTGTTGCTATTAACATATCATTGCCATCTCCTTTTTAACTTTTAATGAATAGGTTACTCTTGAACTATCATTCATGGAGGCCGTTCAAGGTTGCACAAAAACAGTGTCATTTCAAACTGCTTTACCTTGTGAGGCCTGCGGTATGCTCTTAATTACATTGAGGAAATGTTTCATATTATCAAATTGTCTACTTTTCTAAGGCTTTGTCCATTTGAGTCTTTTTTATCTTGTTTTTCTTTCAACTGTAGGCTTATTTTAGTACCCTATGCAGTTGTCCCAACTCTTGTAATATTCACAGGACTGTCCTTTTTGCAGGTGGATCTGGTGTTCCTCCTGGAACCAGACCTGAAACATGCAGGCCCTGCAGAGGCTCAGGAATGGTCAGATACATAAACTGCCATCTTCTCATTATGTACATTCAAAGTATTATGATTTGAGGAAGAATTTGGCACAGTTCACATAGAATGGCTTTTTTTGTTATATCTTCAGATATTCATGCAGAAGGGCCCCTTTAAATTGCAATCGACCTGTTCAAATTGTAGTGGAACTGGGAAAACTGTGACGGTATATTATACCTCCTTGACTTTGGTGTCATAATTTGATTACTGTTGATTGTTGTTTTGTTCTCTCTGCACTTAGATACCCTACTTCTATTTTGCGGGTTTTTATGTTGGGCACTGACACACTGTTTTTCAAATTTCAACTTTTTTAATTTGTGGACAGAATTTCTGCAAGTCATGCGAGGGAGACAGAGTTGTGAGAGGGACAAAATCGGTTAAATTAGATGTAGTACCAGGTATGTTAATGATGTTATATTTGAGACATTGTGTATTTAAAAGGCTGTTGGTAGTTTCAAAATTTGCTTAGCCTTTCATTCAGAGTTTCTTCCCTTTTTTAATCAGATTTCAACTCTCAATTAACGTACATTTCTCTAGCAAATTGTTGTTTCCATGCAAAAGAAAATATTGAAAATCTGATCAGTTCTTGTTTGCTTGTTGTTCCCTGTTTTCAGAGATTGGTTCCTGTCAAATAATATTATTTACTAGCTGATTTACAAGGAATTGAAGAGAGTTATTTTATATTATGTCTTCAAAAAAAATTCTTTGCAACCTGTTAACATTGATGATGCAGGCCAGACCTGAGGTCTGGCTAGCCCATTGGACCCAGCCCACAGTCCCGGAAGTTTCAGCCAGGGGCCCAAGCCTATTAAGACCACAAAAGGAGACATCCAGATCATATATCATGCAGTCCTCTTCCTATTTCCTAGTAGTAGCTGAGTTTTAGGGATAAACTTGAGAATAATTAGACAGTTTATTGAGGAGAATCTTAATTGCTTTAAATTTTAATTGTAATTAGATTTGGTTCCAAATTATAATTAGAATATGGAGTCTAGACAAAGGATTGTAATCCCTCCTTAGGAATAAGTTGATTGATTAATAAAATTTATCCCTTGAGAGTTGCTTTTTTTTTTTTTTCCCTGTTACATTTTGTGGTGTGAGACCAAGAATTTTTGGATCCCTATCCCTAAGCTTCAGCTTGGAGAGTAGTCCTTGGCTAATCTTCCCCTACCCACGCTACGTCTATTGGTATCAGAGCGAAGATCTGTTGCTTTAGTATTCGAATGAGGTAACCTAGAATCCTATCTCTTTGTTTGAATTTCTTTCAGGCTGTCATCATGATCATCATTATTAGGCCATCCATCCCCTCTCTTCCATCCCATCACTTACTGATCCCAAATCCCAAATCCCCACCATCAATCTAACCGACCATGGTTGTCTGTGCACCTTGCCGGCCTTATTCCCTATTCCTCAAACTCGGCTGAACCCTAATCTCTTGCCAAAGCCCTAAAATCCCCAAAGCCCTAAACCCTAACCCCAAATCCCCAAAGCCCTAAACCCTAACCCCAAATCCCCAAAGCCCTAAACCTAGATTTCCCAAAATCCCCAAAATCCAAAACCCTTAATCCAAAATTACCCTCAAATTACCCTAATCCCATATCAACCATACCCAAATCCCCAAACCAACATCTGAAGCTAATTCCATCTCCGTCGAACCCCAAATCTCATTCAATCCAAAATTCCTCAACATCTGAGATCCAATCAAACCCTAAAACCTCCATCAAACCAAAGCCCTAACCTAATTTCCCCCAAACCACCGAACCTAGATTCTCTATCAGTCCAAAATCCTTAACCAAACCCAAGAAACTCCGAAACCCCAAAACCCATTCCCCCACGCAGTCGGCTGCAACACAACCCTTTCAAATCCCAAACCACGACCTTCATTCCCCAATCCCATTGAAAATGAATAAAAAAAAAAAGAAAAGAAGAAAGGACAGAGTGTTCTTTTTTTTTTTTTTTTTTGTGTGTGTGTGTGTGGGGGGGTGGGGTACTTGGTTCATCCCTGCTACCTCCATTGCTGCAAATCTGCCACCATCTCTCTCCCAATACCACTGCGTTTCCTCTTCCACGATCGGGTCATCATCAACTTCATATCCATCATCTTCACCACAGTCGCTGCTCCTGGTTGTGTAGATGGAATCCGGCTTCCCCCCTCCCCCTCCCCCTCCCACTGCCTTTGACTTTCTTCCTCCGTCTCCGAACTTGAAGCAAGTACGCACCGAAAATACAAAATGGGGCAAGAAGCACTTTCTTCTCCTTTTCCTTTCTCAGGCGCTGAGAAGGAGGCAGAACCAAGAAGCCTTGCACGTGGCCACTTTCTCTCTCTTTAGCCTCTGAACGTGCAAGTGGACGAAATTTTTTGCCTTTGCATATGAAGCAGCACCGAAAGAACCTACATATTGCCTTCTGCTTTGTTTATAGGCCAGGTCAGACATGCTCAAACCTGCCTATCCAAGAGTTGTACCTGTTCAGCCACTTCATTCAGCATTACTAGGCAGCAAACAACACATGTTGCCAATCATTGGTCACTAGTCATCACAGCAAATCTCAAACATGTTCCATCGAGAAGCTCCAGAAGTTCCATTATTTTATGAAAAGGAGATCAAATTTCTTCTTATATTGGTTTAAAGTACTTGAAAAGCATTTTTTAAGTGGGGTAAATTAGTAGGTAATATATGTAAAGATTATGCCATCAGAAAACTTCAAGGAAATGCACAAGTGTCGTGGAATGGAGTAAAATGTCAATTGTATCAACAGCCACACCCAGTTATACCAACATTAAATGATATGAAATTGCTAATGGAGAGGATAAATACCTACATCACAGAGATCCATTCTCCCCGCAAGTGAGAGTCAATTTTAAGCCCATTGGGAGACCATCTAATTTTCAAACTAGGGATTTCAAACAGAGTGTTAATATTGTTGAATCACATTTTGCTGGAGAGGATAATCCCACACTTGTTATTCGTTGACTTCTCACTACCAATGAGAAGGAAGAAAAAGAGATTATGTGTAGATGATACAATTTCAACAATTGAAGCATCAATTCGTTCAAACACGCATCCAATCAAAATCTGGACATCAAAAGAAGCAACACTTAAAGTCTTAAAAAGGACGGTACTATTCATTTGACTGAATGAAATATAAATGTGGGTTCCTATAGCAACTTAAATTCATTATTAATGAACAAAACACAACAAATCTTGAAATTCTAGGTTTGTAGAATTCCGTATTCTATTTTTTGAGTTTTTTTTTTCTATTTTCATATTATTTAAATGTTACTGGGCCTACTGTGTGATGCGGTCTGACTCAGTCAGTCGAGTCCAGTTTTTAAATCCTTGCTGAAAACCTACTAAGTCACGCCGAGTGCCTTAAAATTTTTTGAAAATTTGAAAACTGACTCGAGGGATAGTTAAAAAATAGAAAATGATATCATGTGAATTAAAGCCACATTTTTTAATTATTTAGAATGAGTTTAAGGAATAAGATTTAGTTTCGTTAGATTTTTCATTTAGTTGGATGAAAATTACCTTCCATCCCTTACAAGGGCAAAAAATGTAAATGGACTCCAAATGCCGCCAATATCTTCTCTCAAATGAGAAATTGAGAATAATAATTTTCACCTTCTACTTACAAGACTCGGCTGAAGGAAACTCGTGGGTGAATTGACTCAGTAGGTGCCTAGTCTGGATCAAATCGGCTGAGTTTTGAACAGTGCTAAGCATACTGGAATACCTTCTTCCTTGAATTTCTATGTTGCGAAAGGATTTCATTTCGTTTTGTGCTCTGATCAAATACTCATCGCAATTTATTCATGGGCTGACAAAATCTACATATTTTGGGAAGGCAAAAACTTTTCTTTAAGTCCTTCACAACAATCAGTCCCTCTTTTAAAACATCTTTTGGATGCCAGAGCTCAAATTCTGTGAATCATTGGAACTACCATCCCATCTTTCCAATACTCCAGTCCCTACCTTTTTTTCTCAAAATAGACACTATCAACATCGAGGGGAAGAGATATTTGCATCTTAATCATTTGTACAGAAAGGATACAAGTTCTTGTTGTTTCCATCACCGATTTAGACAATGATTTTTTTATTGATCTCTACAAATGTATGTCAGAATGTGTTTACTTCTTTCGGCCACCTCCAATAGAAGAAACTGTGAGGAACGGTCAGATCAAAAGCTCCAAAAGAAAACTATGTTGGTGCTGCATATGCTAATATGCCATGATGCCCTCAGATTTATAACAATGTGCTTCTCTCTGAGATATTTTGTATATAACAGGGTTGGATGATAATGAAACTATAAAGATTTACAGAAGTGGTGGAGCAGATCCAGAAGGCAACCAACCTGGTGATCTTTATGTCACAATTAAGGTAACTTGTCTAATTTATTTGGCTGTTTATATGATGGTGATGATTTGTTTATTGTATTACCTGTTTCTTTTCCTTAGAAGATAAACCATACTTTTTTTGCAGGTTCGAGAGGACCCTGTTTTCAGACGAGAAGGGCCTGACATCCATGTGGATGCAGTTCTAAGCATTACTCAGGTATGCTTTGCTCTACTTCCCAATATGCCTGGCTGTGAGGCTAGGGATCCTTTTTACCTGATAAAAGGGTTTGGGGATTGGTTTTCTTTGTTTTTATTACCTATCACTGTGATGTGTGCATCTTATGCATCATCTCTTCTGGTTCCTTTTGACAACAGTGATCCATTCTTTTACTGATAGAGACTATTGAATCTTCCATGCAGGCAGTTCTGGGAGGAACCATTCAGGTCCCAACACTTACAGGAGATGTTGTTCTTAAGGTTATTTGTGTTCTTATGCTTTTTTGTGGCTCTCCAATCTATCGATGAATGGTGTTCCTTACCATTCATACACTGGCTGTTTGATAACTGTCTGTCTTGATTTGCAGGTTCGGCAAGGTACCCAGCCTGGCCAAAAGGTTGTTTTGAAAGGAAAAGGTGATGACTATATTAAAGTGACTAATTTTTCAGTTTCAATTTTCTCCTGCATAAGCCCATCCACGTGTTAGTATGATCGTTTGCTTTTAACACCGTGTCCAAAGGCAGAGTGTAACCTTATATCGGGTTGTGAAATGAATTTACACTACATTTAGAATTTAATACCTGGATTAAATTGCATTCCCATGATGAAATAATACTCTTGTTTTATCACTCTATGATGAAGCAATTTTAGGATTTAGTATTTATCTCATCCTTCAAAATCCTTTGAATGAAGAATACTCATTTGATATCTGAATGTAAGCATTATTTGTTATGAGTGAAAACTTAATTATATTCACCTGCTATTTTCCAGGAATAAAGACAAGGAGTTCTTCCTTTTTTGGGAATCAATATGTTCATTTCAATGTCAGCATCCCGACGTATGTTTTGTTCTCTGAGTTTGTCGGTTTGCTGTTACAGTTCCTCATAGATTAGCGTTCTGCAGGATATTTTGGATCTGTTTCTGATGGAGGTGGTTTTATGGACAGGAATTTGACACAAAGACAGCGTATGCTAATTGAAGAATTTGCAAAGGAGGAGCAGGGAGATTACTACAAGGGCGCTGCTGCTGGAGCTTCGGGCTGAATTACATCTGGACTGCTGCTTGGTGACCACTCAAGTTGCAATTTTTGTAGTTGAAACATAGGTTACTTTCAATATCCAATTCTTGTGCCAGTAGCTGTGTAGGATGTCTCTTTCATAATAGGCAGCAATTCCATAATTTATAATCTTGATTGTTGAATCGGTATTGTACATAAAACCATAAATTAAATCACAAGAGGTCTGTATTACTTTTGACATGATTGGGCCTTTTTTATTTTGCTTTAAAATGGCATTTTTCTTAAAAAGGAACGAAGTACATAAAAGTACATGCAATTAAATGGATACTGACTATTTAACTACATATTTCTATCTAAAGCCAGCTGACTATTACAAAATCAAAACAATAGTTTGTGTAGTATGACAGTCTAGTTTGCTGTGCTCATGGTTTCAAGGTCTCAAGTGCGAATCTGGAGTGGGGATTTATTTACTTTTTTAAATCTACAGATGTCTGGTTGGTTTCTCTGATTGGGGTTTTGCACAATCTTGGTTTAGGTTTGTCAAATTTTGTCCCAATGGACCAAATTGTATCCTTGGTACCTGGTACCACTTTTCTCAGGTTACCTGTCAACTCAACTTATTTGTAACTCAGATTGTATGCAATTGAGTTATGGAGTCTCAAACATGCAGTAAGACTCATCATTGTTGTTTTGTGAGAAATGGTGAAAATCTCGTGAAAAATGGTCAACCGCTGGATGCACTCAAATTCATGTGGTGTAAGGAATGACAAACAACGTAATCTGTTGCACATGTGACTAAATCATGCGTGAATCGCTTACAGGTGGAGCATCTTTGTACTCCATGTGAAATTGCCAAATAATGCGGGCATTATAAGATCATTCAAATTGCAGTCTCAAGTTGCAGCAGTGAGATGTGCCCAAGACATTTACTAGAAGGAAATGAAAAACTGTTACAAGGATTATTTAAAATAAATTTCTCAGAAAATGAGTCACACCATGAGATTGCTGGTGTTGATCAAAATTTTAAAAGACCACATATATATATATATATATATATATATGAGTAAGGCTCTCTTAAGCTCAAACTTAGGATAAAATCTTGTAAGCTTATGCTTGTAGGGCCCACCTTTGATCCATCCAAATGGACCAAACACATGAACCCTCTAAATTGCACATGTCCACCAATTTTCGTTTGAATCCGAATTTACTAGACCGTTTGATTGACTATATATCGATTCGAATGGACTATTGACCATTAAACTTTTGAGTCCATATGGAGATAATAGAAATCACGGTTGCAGCTGATTTTTTGCAGAGAGGAAGATCCTAGGGAGTCCTTGAAATCCCCCCCACCCCCATCCCCAAGTGGGTCCCCAGGTGGGCCCTACCATACACTTGAGCTTACCTTATCTTAAGCTTGAGCTTAGGAGAGCTGGCCCATATATATATAAATATATATATATGAAAAATTCTCAAAATTGCCCTACTTTAAAAACGCTCCTTTTTGCTTTTCTCTTTTTTATAATCTTAGGGCCGATGTTGTGTCAATCAAGTCTTTTCACACATACTACCCTTCAATGAATAGTCACAAGTCTAAGTTTGACCCTCATTTAACTTTTCCTCACCGTTGGATTGAAATCATAATAAAATGATGTCACTAAACCATTAAATTTTAGGGTCATAGATCAAAAGCTATATATATATATATATATATTATATATGCATGCCAAGTCCAGCCCAGGAGCCTTGAGCCCAAGGGAGCCCGATTCATAGTCGAGAACTAAATCCCTAGGGGTACATACAAACCCTCATATCCACATGCATCTGGTAAAACTACGGATGTGGCCAACGGAGGTAGGTGTCGAAAACAAGACCTCTCCGCCTCCAGAGGCGCAGTCCTTAGCCAACTGAGCTACGACTCATTGGTTAAAGAGCACCTATATATTACAAGGAAGAACAAGTTTAAATGAAACTATAAGCTCTTTTTTTTTTTTTTTTCCCAATTAGTTTAGGAATCCAATCCAACTAGTATTAAATCCTAAATTTCTATTAAAAAAAATGCAACCCTCATTAGACGAGTTGGAAAATCTTCAAAATCAATTGGAAGAGAAGGTTGATAGTTTCTGCCCAGTGATTAGAGGCGTGGAATTGAAATAACTCCACCTTCAAGCTGATTTAGTACACAAGCACCGAGAAATGCTCTCTACAAGGAACTGCTTATTCAGTCCAGCTGTGTGGGGCCCACTTGGGCCCGCATTTAATAAGTGCTCACACTCTCATTTCCCCATGATCCCAATTTCACGATCATCAAACCTTTATCCACCATTGGACTCAATCTCAAAGAAATTTATGGTTAATAGACCACTAAACATTAAGGCAATTAACTTAAGGTCTGGGGTTATCTTACTAGGATGATTATATACTTATTTTCTTTTCAAGTCCAGGTAATCAGAAAAGAAGGTAAAATATCCATGCAATTACAGGTGGTAGTTGTTGACAGTTGTACTTGAGAACAATGGATATTATAACAATTTTGATCGAGTTGATATGATTATGAGAGAGAGAGAGAGAGAGAGGGATGAATACTATAATGAGGCATAACCATCTGCAGGATCTGATGAAGAATGGGAGATGCTCTTCTTCACTTTTGAAAAGATCATCACTTTCATTTATCTGATACATGTTTATTTCCAGTTACAAAAAGCATGCCAACATCTGCAATTATCTAATCTGTCATTGTATAAATCTGGACTTGTTGCAGGGAAGAGAAGCCAAAGAAAACAAAGCATGCCAACTAGAAAGGAAACGGTCGTCACCCCTGTAAACATTTACAACCATGGTTGGTAAACTCAGTTAAAAATAACCTAATAAACTGTCAATTAAATATATGTTTTAAATAAGTAAACAACACAAAACCTCATTTAGTCGAATCATTCATAAAACCTCTCCTGTTTTCTTAAATGAAAGGCATCTATGTTACTAGTATTGTTTTGTTTGCATGAAATTGAAAACGTAGGAATTCATGGCCAAATGGGCTCGAACAAAGGATTATTAGTGGAGATGTAGATGTGACCTAGACTTTCCTAAGATTTGAATTACTAGGGTGAATGCCTGGTATTCATTTTCCATCTGCACTTGATTCATGTTCTATTAGAAGGAGAAGATTTGATGGTCATTTTTCGATATTCACATTTGTTTCTTCAATTTTAGCCTTTCTAAGAAATACAAGTCCTAAGAATTTCTAGAATTCAGTTACATGAAACAAACTGGCCTGTAGGCAAAAGTCACTTGGTCCATGGGCGTACTCAGATTAGGCCTATTGACAGAAAGATAAATAGATACACATATTTTGGAAATGGGTGCTGTAACGTGTGTGAATACTTCAATACCATCTTTGGGAATAATCCAATCCTATCAGAGATTTGGCTTCCCCCTCACTCTCGTCCCATTGTCCCCGGTCCAGTGGATGTGGTCCTACTGCTGGATGCTTCCAATGTCTAACTTGTATGGGGAAAATCTTCACCTATGAGTAGACCATATACTGTGCTTATGCATATTAGAGTTACTCATGTGGACCAATGCAGACTACAGCTGTTAATACACCATCTGTACCCTATACTGTATAATCCAGTAGATAGTAATAAGGGGAAATGTACACCTATGAGCAAATTGTATATAGCTTATATGCAGATCAGCTCATGGGGCCCACTTAGATGCAAGTTAATTGATGGGAGGGCATATTGAACGGTCTCCTCATGAACAAGGGATTCGGATGAACAAGGGTGGGGTTTGACTTAGGGCTTGGTCGGATTTTGGGGATTTTAGAAAACCTGGATTTAGTGCTTTGAGAGATTTGGGGATTTTGGCTAATCGGACTTGGATTGATGCGATTGGGTAGTTTCAGGGTTTTGATTGAAGGGGGAATGGAATCTACAAAAAGGGTATGGAATATGGATTATCTGATATAGCTGATTTTCGAATCCGGATAGATCGATCTTCAGCTTTGATACCAATTGATGTGAAACAGGGATCGATGCAAGGCAGGTAGGGGAAGATGGAGTTGAATCTTCGCACCCGGAGTTCTCAAGCTTCAACCCATGGCATCACGCCATTCCCATTGTAGAAGAGATTGCAGAGAGCATAATCACCCAAACTTTTATTTTCATTAATCCGTCTAAAGCCAAAAAGGCATTGGTAGAAGGGTTTTGATGTTAGTTCTTGATGTGATGCCGATTCGGGTGATGTGTGACTGCGCATGGAGGTTCCGCAGATGGTGGATTAGGTTTATGTTGGGCGGCAGTGGAGATTTGGGATATGGGATGGCTATGAAATCAATGGAATGGAATCTACAGAAAGGGTATGGATTATCTGATATATCCTATTTTCGAATCCGGATGGATCAATCTTACGAGGCAGGCAGGGGAAGATGGTGCCAAATGGGCTTCGCACCTGGAGTTCTCAAGCTTCACACCCATGGCATCACGCCAGTGCCATTGTAGAAGAGATTGCAGAGAGCATAATCCCCCAAGTTTTTATTTTCATTAATCAATCTAAAGCCAAAAAGGCATTACAATGATTTATATAAGAAACGAGTAACCCTAGATCTAATCTCAACAGTAGGAAACACTTTAAGGGTTGAGATTAAAACAACCATATTTAAAAACATGAGCCAATAACATAAACAACTCTAACTAAAATAACATAAAATTAAAGCTGAATATGGGCTAGGCATATGGGCTTGGCCCAAAGGACTGGTCAACCCACAGATGATGTGTCTGTCCTGGATCAACATCAGAGCATCAAAGTTGAAAACATACCATACGTCCATACCAAAGGAGGAAGACGGTCCCTGTCCACATATCTTTATGGTTGGATGATACTTATTTGGGCCCAACTCGAGGATTTAGTGAGGATCCACTGTTGGTTCATAGTTTCAGAGGACATCCACCGTCAGCTCTCAATTTCAAAGAAGATCCGCCGTTGGATCATGATGATATCATTGATCAACGGTCAAATCACACCAGCCCGCATCCCCGTTATCACTGGAAGACCCCACATTAGGACGATAAGAATTAGAGGACCCTATATGCATAACAACAAGAAGACCCTACCCTAGGAACATGCAAATGGGTTGTTAAGTGGAGCAAGTTGGACCCATTGGGTAACTTGAGTGGGACGTAACCCCACTCCCCCACCCCCCGGGGGTCCCGTCCCATCCCTTTTGGACGACTACTTTAGGACTTTTTTAGGATTTCATTTAATTTGTATCGTGTATGGATTATTTTGCAAATTGGGAATATTCATTTAAGTTGTTTTGTTTTAATCTTAGCAATTGATTGTTTTACATGGTTGAGAGTAGATCTAGGGTTAGTTTTTTATTAAATAAGCATTGTATTATTGTAATGCCTCCTTTTGGCTTAGTCTTGATTAATAAATACAAGCAATGCTTTGAGATCTCTCTTGTGAATGGGGATCTGGTGTGTGAAGCCACCTAGTGTGAATCCAAGGTATGTTCTGATTATCTTTGTTCTTGTTGAGAATATTGTTGTTTTCCAGCCTTTCAAACCCCAAATCTCAAATACCAACCATTACCACATCTTTCTCCAATCCACAATTGTCAGAAGCCATAAACATCCAAACCATAACCTAATTCCAAAACCCAACAAGCCATAAACATCCAAACCATAACCTAATTCCAAAACTCAACAGTCGTACCACTCCAGACCCCATCTCCCTTGGTTGATCCCATCCCAAGCCACCAAAACACCATAGCCAGCCCCTTCCCTTCCATCCTCCACTTGGCCGAACCTTCCAAAACCCTAATTGCCCACTGCTGCCCCACCCAAACTCCAAATCTCAATAGCCTAACACCCATCCAGCCATAGTCCATCTGCAATAACCAAAAACCCACATCAGCCGAGCCCCAGCCCATTGTAAACCACCGGAACCTTTCCAAACCCCAACCCACAGTAGCCGAACCCCTATACCCTTCATCCCACATCAGCCGAGCCCTTCTCCACTATTCCCCTTAGCCGCACCTCCCATTACCTTAAGTCCCTTTGGACAAAACCCTTTCATGATAAATCCTAAACCCAAAACATCAGTTAAGAGTTATCTGTTGACTTTCTCATTATGCCCTATTGCCAACTAATTTAAT
Organism: Persea americana; assembly: GCA_029852735.1. Classification (NCBI taxonomy): domain Eukaryota; kingdom Viridiplantae; phylum Streptophyta; class Magnoliopsida; order Laurales; family Lauraceae; genus Persea; species Persea americana. The sequence goes on from CM056813.1 coordinate 45,543,029, forward strand.
TCCAGTTAAATTATAGTCATATCACTTGTGCCTTGTCCAAATTTGAGCCTAGCCTATTCTTGAAAGCCTTGACGGAAATCAAGAATAATCTAACTGAGTAAATGTTGATCCTTAGGCTAGTGGAGATTGAGTCTTCCATTGGAAACCTCAATCAAATCTTAAAAGGAACTTGCACTACAGGATTGTGGCCAAACCTTACAATCATTTCATAATTGATAACTTGGAATTCAGCATATCTCAGGGTGAACTTAGTGCTATTTTATAATTTGATTTCTGACTGTTAATTCATTTCATCTTAGGCTAGTTTTCACAGTCCAGCATCAACTAGCAGCATGGATGTGCCGTCAGAGTTGTAAACTTTCTGCCAGGATTTCTTGCCTACACTAATGGTTAATCTCATGGGAAACATGTCTTGAAATGTGGTCTGCTGGTGCAACCATCATCCTGCCATGTGAGATCCTAAGGAGATGGGAGTTTACATGCTGAAGCCAGGATGGTAGTCCCACCTGCAGATATGCAGGAGAGGGCAATTTGCACTGTCTGAGCTCATTTCACAAAATGAAAAATAAAAAAACAAAAACCTCATGTGATCAACATTTGATGGAAAGAAAATAAAAATGATTTCAAATACCTTTTCCCTGTGTTGATGACAACATAGGCAAGCCCATCACATTACAAAACACATGAGCAACTATAGGTGCGAGCAAATGCCCTGCATGAAAAGGGGATTTGTGAAATTATGATCAAATGACATGCAACAAAAACAAAGCATTGCCTACAATAAACATATGCATCTCTCATAAATCCATGTCATGTAACTAGTATGCAAGGCTTTCTGCTAGAGACATTGGTACTTGGTACTATTAAACAAGGATATTTCATTATTCTGAAAAAAAAATTCTGTTCACGCACTTCAGGTGGCACAATTATTACAGGAAAACTTTAGCTTATCGGTTATTCATGTAGATCAGCACACTAAATATTTCTGGTTCATTACTCCTGCTTGTCCAGCAGTTCAAATAAATTGGTATTCTTACGAACATGTACATATTGACAGCAACATTATTGACAAACAGTTCACGGTTTCAAGTTTCAAAAACAATTCCGGGTCCCCACTTTAGTGCTAATGTAGCAAATATCACAGCAGAGGGGTATTTTCCCCTTACTGGGGAAAATTAATGCAAACAAGCTTTGCAGTTCCAGGTCTCTAAATTTTGATGATAATATAAACAACTTATACACCAAGTATTGTGTGAGGTGACCGAACTTACTCATGAAAAGAGGCGGGGAAAGAAGTAGAACTCATAAAGCCAACAGTGGCAGCAGGCTTCAATGATTATGATGATGGCGATGACAGTGTGGCAACATTTTTTACTCTTATGAAAGGTAAGCTGACTTGAACAACTGTTGCAGTCCCAATTAGCAAAATTGGACTATCTAACAACAGCCAAACAATAAACCTCGATTGATATGGAAAACCCTAAAAAAAGGATCAACTCTAGCCAGTTCAAAAATTAAATAAGTAAAATAAGGAGGAAAGTAGAAGATAGTTTGCCCCAAATCACTAATCCACTACTTAAATAGCCTTTGATCCTTGGAAGACAGACACTCACCAATGGAGAAGAGTTAGAAGAGCATAAACATGAAACTTTTATTGAAGAAATATGACAAAGCCAACATAGATAGGACATTCCCTAGCAATGTTTATATAATGCTTCCAACTAAAACAACGTGAATCTCTACTAAATCCTTGATAATCATCTAATCTAACTAAAATTTAACTAAATACATGTATTACAAACTAAAGAAATTGCTAAAGAAAAGATTTTATAAATACTAGAAAGCTTCTACTCAATTTCCAATTTCAAATGGGCATTCCCTAATGGAGAGGTTCTCTCCGCTTGCCGCTTTGAAACTTCTTTCCTTGAATTGCTCCTAGATCTTAGGGAGCCTTCCCTCTTGGATTCTACATTGGAAAGTATCCAGTTTCAAACTTGCTTGCATTAGGGGTTACTGGACATTCCACTTAAGTTGGGCTATGGTTCTACTTCTTGAGTATGTACTATGTACTATGTAGAGCCAAGTAGAAAGGTGCACATATGGGACAACCCTACATGTCCAATTGGATTTGATTTGGGTCCCTGGTAAACTCTGTATAATGTTTCCCACTTTGAAACCCAAATTAAGCCCATTCAGATTTTGATTTGAGCACTTGTGCTTGATTGAGCCCCAATGAGATGGGTCAAGAGTCCATTCGACCGATCAAAGTGACGCAAATATTGAGGGCCAGATGAACCACAGGACCACAAAATCTGCACCATCCGCTCCTGCATCAACAACCTCCTAGTTGTGGCACTAAGCACCTCCCATCCATGCTACAAGTTGCTGCATCAGACTAAAATGATGTTGTAGTGGTAAAAAATAAAATAAAGTATCAACAACTCCATATCAAAAGCATCCCAAAGTCTTACCGAAGAGGAAAAAATGATTCTAGAGGTTGTGGTCAAGTCATGTTACCCATAATAATACCCGAAAAACTCCTAGATTTCCTTCTGGATATAGAATTGGGGACACATACAAAAAAAAAAAAAAAAAACAATAGAGGAGTTAGGAGTATCACACTGATGTCCATAGGGTTAGAACCTTCACTCATGTTCTACAGTGGCTGGTCATGCCATTTAATTGACTAATGCACCAAATACGTTATGCAGTTAATGAACCAGATGTTGCGCCATTTATTGGAAGATTTCTAGTAGTTTATTTCAATGGTGTCCCAGTATAAAGCCATGATTTGAAAACTCATATGACTAATTTTCAAGGTGTTTGAAATTTTGAGGAACAGCTGTACACAAACCAAAGAAATGCACATTGGTGGTGGACCGGATTATACAGCTTTAGCCATGTGTCAATGGTTGATGAAGAGAAAGTGTAGGCTATCCGTGGCCTACTCATAATTCTATTCATGATGTATGTAGTTTCTTGGGATTGGCAACCTTCTACGGCGGGTTCATAAGAAACTTTAGCACCTTAGCCACACTAATGACATATTGTTTAAAGAATGGGACATTTTAATTGGGGATGGGAGTAGTAGCAATGAGTTTAAATTATAAAAAGAAATCAAGTGAAGTGCTCATTATGCCCTTCCCAGACTTTGATATTGCAAGTCACATACTGATGCCTCCCATATCGGTTTTGGGGCTGTTCATAGTCAAGAGGGATGATCGATAGAATTTTACAAGAAGAAATTGAATGGGATGAAACTGCCATATTCCACATATGATGTGGAGTTCTACAAAATTGTGCAAGCCCTGCACCATTGTAGCCACAACTTGGTTCAGTGGGAATTGTTATTCTATTCTGGTCACAAAGCATTAATGTTTTGTATTTTGGAAGCAGAAATTGAACTGCCGTCATGGCAAGTGGGTAGCCTTCTTGTAGGTCACATTCGCTTTGAGGAGTAAGGCAGGAACCAATAATGAATTAACTGACGCCTTAAATAGGAAGTGGCTTCATTGAAGACTTTGCAAGCCCAAGTAGTGGGCTTTGATTTCTTTTTCAAAATGTGCATGGATGATCATGATATAAGAGTACCCCAACCAAGGTACAGTACCCAGTAGTAGACCTCTCATCAGTCTTAGAACAGCCCAATTTGTATCAGTAAAAGCCTCCACAACCATATGACCATACCATGTATAAAGGACCCCTTGAAGTAGAAACCCTACAGATATCTTAAAATACAATGTATTGTATCTAGATGGTCAATACTCACTGCATGCATTAACTGGTTAACTACACTTGCCACATATATATGTCTACTTGAAATGGGAAGATAACTTACCACCAACTGATATGATCCAGGATCATTCAACAACTCACGACTATTGGAATAAAGACTGAGTCCAAGGGATGGCAACGGGTCGTGTTCAAGATGGGTTTAGGCCGACCAAACCCAATACAAATATCCTACACCATACCCAACCCACCCCATGACAGGTTTTAAGATCTGTGGTATCAAACTCCCCATGACCTGTGTAGGTTGGGTACGGTTTAACAATGGTTGATTTTTTTTTTTTCATTTTTAAAATATAAAAAAAATATGGAGGGAGGAGTTAACTCCTCTTGAGGTTGCAACCTCTTTCCACTACCACTTGTCTAATAGAAAAATTGCACATGCATTAACCTCTGCCAATCTACTACTAGTCCAAGCCTAGATAAAGGAGGGTTGATTCAAGTTGACAAATGGCATAAAACTTTTCTTACATATACAACATGAATTCTAAACATTGATCCATTTGGCCCAAGACAGATTGGAGTGGAAAAATAGAATTCATGTAGCTGCCCCAATGCAGTTGAGACAAGGCTTTGATGATGATGAGGCGGGTCAAGCCCAACCAAAAAGCGAACCCACTGAATTCAACCCGGTTTCATATAAGATTTGAACCCAGAACCTAACCACCCCCACGCACCACCCCGCTGTTTCTTCCACGCCAAAACAGGAGCAGATCGGAGAAGGTCCCTATTGGAAACCCAGCCCGTTGCTATCGTTAAGGATTCCAGTCCAGCCTATGGGTGTGATGACCCAAAACCTAGATTTCAGTAGAAGTCCGTCTTTCGTACCACAAATGTTATTTTTCCGCATTTGTGAGATTAGGTCAGATCGAGTCACAGTGTGATTTTCCTCATACATCAATCATCAAAATTTCATAATAGAACACAAGTAATAAAAAATCCTAATTTATTGATCAACTTCAATAGTCTAATCAATTATGAACTAAATCAAAACTAGATATCCATTGTGAAGTGTTCTTTGATGTCTCTAAACTATGTCATCTGCACTCAACTCTTTTGTTTCATAAGGTTACCCTCCGTAAGTGTTATCCTCTTCAGGATTGTTAACTACTTGCTCACCTGTAAAGGGCCAAAGAATGTGCCAGGTTTACAAAATCATAGCAAGTGAGCAAGGTTTCAAAATATTTTATACAATCACAGATAGAATAAGGATGGGAAGATTGAAAGAAATCATAGGCAAAGATATGGAGTCACACCATAAATAAGAATCATCATGACAAAAATGCTAATGCAATAACAAACTTCTAAACAAAATGGTGATCCACACGAGCTAAGTTAATATAAACAAGGTTTTCTGGAGAGAACAATATGTTAAAAGTGTAAAATTGTATGATAATAGGCCCAGCCCACTTGTATGATAATAGGTCCAGCCCACTTGTAAATATGAGATCTAGTCATAACGTGTACAGCAAGATAAAACCGTATATGCTAGGATGTCTTACCATATTTAGAGATTTAATTAGGTTTTGTTTCCATGATTTGTAGCCTAAACTTAGGCAATGTAAAGTCTATATAAAGAAGAGAAATCCAAGAAGACAGTGAGTTGAATTGGAGTATTTTCACAGAAATCTCTCTCTCGTTCTGGTATTCTTTTGAATGTGCCTCTGAATGTCATGGTATCAAAGCTGGTGAGATCTTTGCTCATGTAAGGAAGCACCAACAACTTTCGTGGATGTGAGCAGATTATACAGATCCACTTGGTAACCTGCGATCGTCAAAAAAAGGGAGCAGAGTCTACAATTTTTCACGTGGCCCACCTGCGATCATCAAGAGGCATCTTCGTTGCGATACCACCTTGGTCGCTGCTATTATAGGGATTTTTGGTGATTTTTTTTAAGATTTTTCGAGCTTCAGAGGTAGGCCATTAGGACCTCTTTAGGAAATTACTGTTTTCTCGTATCTTTCTCATCAATACCGTCCAATTTTTTGGATATTGCTCTTTTTCAGTTGAAACTTGGATCTCTGGTTTCGACACTATTCCATCTACCTCCCTACAAGGTCTGATCTTGGATTTGATCAAATAGTGGGGTCCATAAAGCCTGTCGACAGGTTTTTGTAGGCCGTTTTGGGCCTCTTTTTTTTGTTCTACAGATTACATATTCTGATCTTCTGGGAATTTTTGGCTATACACTGCTATTTTGAACACTTTGGTTCTTTTATTGCCATCTCTGGTGGCTGTTAGGGTTTTTTCGAGTTGCAATTTATTGTGCTGGTAGTAGGATTGCTACTTGTTGCTGGTTTTTTTTTGCCAAGCATATCTCCGCATTGATATTATGGAGAAAGGCGATACCACTTTGATCAAGTTTAATGGTAAAAACTATACCACTTGGGCTTTTCAATTTCAAATTTAACTTAAGGGTAAAGAACTCTGGGGACATCTTGATGATTCAGATCCCAAACCTACTGATGAAAAGCTCCTCGCTAAATGGGAGGTTAAAGATTGGTAGATCATGACCTGGATATTGGGGTCCGTCGATGCACAGTTTATATTAAACCTTCGCCCATACAAGACTGCCAAAGAAATGTGGATCTACTTAAAGAAGATACATTTGCAGGAAAACTCTACTCGAAGGTTTCATTTAGAACATGAAATCTCGCAGTTTGTTCAAAGGACCTTGTCGATACAGGATTACTACTCTCAGTTTACCAATCTGTGGACTGATTACGCTAAGATTATTTATGCTGACCTCCCCGTTGCCTCCTTATCCTCTATTCAAGAGATCCATCAGACAAGTCAACGGGATCAGTTTCTGATGAAGTTACGGCCACAATTTGAAACTATCCGCTCCAACTTAATGAGCAGGGTGCCATCCCCCTCACTCGAATCATGTTTGGGCGAACTCCTTAGAGAGGAACAGCGCTTGGTGACTCAAACAGCCCTTTCACAGAATGCTCCTCATGCGGCTCCTATCAATGTTGCTTAAATAGCGCGGGGTAAGCCTCAAGCTTGGGACATGAGCAAGGTCAAATGTTTTTGCTGCCACAAACTCGGACATGTTTCCACCCAGTGCGACCGGAAGTTTTGTTCCTACTGCAAAACCAAAGGTCATGTTCTTCCAGAATGCCGGACACAGCCTCATAATAGGCCACAACAACAGAGAGCCTACTCTACACATCTTCCTGAACCTTCTTCACTAGTCATGCCTGCACCACCTGCTGCCACTTCTCCTACTCTTACTCCAAAAATGGTCCAACAAATGATCATAAATGCTTTCTCTGCACTTGGTCTGTCAGGTAAACCAACATCTTCAGTATCCACCTGATATATTGATTCAAGGGCCTCCAATCATATGACACACTCTCCTGCCCATATGACTCATATTAGGGAGTATGATGGAGACCTCTGCATCAATATTGCTGATGGGGGCAGTGTTCCCATTACTGCTGTTGGCCAGGTTCCCCACTCCTTGCCATTGCATAATGTTTTTCTTTCCCCTCGGTTAACTACAAATTTGTTATCCATTGATCAACTTGTAGATAGTAATTGTTCCGTCCTTTTTTCTCGCTCTGGTTGTATTGTGCAGGATTAAGTATCAGGGAAGGTGCTAGCGAAGGGCCTTAAGCAAAGACAACTGTTTCCTCTCCAGATTTCGTCACAAGAAAGGCCGCCTTCAAAGTCTGCTCTGCTCTCTCATTTTAGTCATAATAAATGCCGGTTGTGGCATATTCGTTTAGGACATCTTAATTACAAAACTTTGATATTTTTATTAAATTCTGGTTTAATTAATGATAATAAAGTTTCTTTTAAGGATGTTTCTTTTAATTGTGATAGCTGCAAGATGGGGAAAGGGAAAACCCTTCCTTTTCCTCTTCATGATTCTTTAGCTCTGAAATGTTTTGGTATTGTTCATAGTGATGTCTGGGGTATTGCACCTGTTATCTCTCATTCTCATTATAAATACTTTGTTACATTCATTGATGATTATAGTCGTTTTACTTGGATTTATTTTTTGCATTTTAAGTCTGATGTTTTCTCGGTTTTTAAAGTTTTCTTGTCTTATGTTGAGAATCAATTTTCCACTACCATTAAAATTCTTAGGTCTGATTCGGGGGGGAGTATGTTTCTAAGGACTTTCAAACATTCTTGCAATCCAAAGGCATTATCTCCCAGCGATCTTGTCCTTACACCCCCGACAAAACGGTGTGTCTGAACAAAAAAACCTACATCTCTTAGATATTGCTCGTTCCCTTTTGTTAGCATCTTTTGTTCCCACTAGGTTTTGGCCCGAAGCCCTCTCAACCGCTGTGCATGTCATAAATCGTTTACCTTCCTCTAGATTAGACAACCAGACACCTTTTTTTAGACTTTTTCAAAAACATCCTCTCTATGATCATCTTCGTCCTTTTGGGTGTGTGTTTTGTTCTTCTTCCTCCCACTGAGTGCACTAAGTTAACAGCACTGTCCTCCATATGTGCCTTTCTTGGTTACGCTCTTAATCAAAAAGGCTATCTATGTTATGATCCTACAACCAAAAGAATTTGGGTGTCTCGCAATGTCGTGTTTTTTGAAAATCGATATTTCTTTCCAAGGCATGATGATTCGAATGACTCTGTCTCTTTATCTTTTTTACCACCCTTTCCAGATGCAATGCCTCCACCTGTTACTCATTTTAAGCCAAATTTTGTGTATGAATGACGGAAGGTTACAGATGATCCTACCTCTGGGTCTCTCACTACGCCTACCATTCCTGCACCTAATCCACCTCCAGAGCCTCCTGCTCTTCGCCGATCCACTCACCACATAAAGCCACCTGATCGTTATGGCTTTACGCATGCTTCATTATTAACCACTTTGTCTTCTGTTTTTATCCCTAACTTGTACTCTCGGGCAGTACAGCATGATTGTTGGATACAGGCTATGCAGGAAGAACTTGCTGCTCTTCAAACAAATCATACATGGGACGTTGTTACATGTCCTTTATCTATCAAACCCATTGGATGCAAGTGGGTATACTCGGTGAAACTGAAGTTTGATGGATCCTTGGATCGCTACAAAGCCCGTCTGGTTGCACTTGGAAACAGGCAGAAGTATGGTATCGACTATGAGAAGACTTTTGCTCCGGCGGCCAAAATGACAACTGTACGTACAGTTCTTGCAATAGCTACCTCTCGGTCGTGGCCCCTGTATCAGATGGATGTGAAGAATCCATTTCTTCATGGGGATCTTAAAGAGAGAGTCTACATGCGTCTCCTTCAAGGAATTCCTTCTTCTTCCAAGACCGATGTCGCTCGTTTACGACGCTCCTTATATGGCCTTAAACAGGCACCCAGAGCCTGGTTCGACAAGTTCTGAACCACTCTCCTTCAGCTTTCTTTTTTATAGAGCCCGTATGATCCTTTGATGTTCACGCTTCATTCATCCAGAGGATCCACAATTCTCCTTGTGTATGTCGATGATATCATTATTACTGGCCCACACAGTGATATGATTCGACAGATATAGGCCTCTCTGCAAGATAAGTTTCATATGAAGGATTTGGGACCTTCGAATTATTTCTTGGGTTTAGAAGTTCATCAATCAAAGAAAGGTTTGTTTCTTCATCAGCACAACTATGCTACTGACCTAGTGGATCTCGCCGATCTAGGTGATTCTACCCCAGTTGACACCCCATTGGAAGTAAATGCCAAGCTTCGTCAACAAGACAGAGATCTCCTTCCTGATCCTACATTCTATCGTCGGCTAGTTGGTAGCCTTGTCTACCTAACCATCACTTGACCAGATATCTCTTATGCTGTTAATCTAGTCAGTCAGTTTATGACAGCCCTGCGGCATTATCATTTGGTGGCAGTCAAACGGATTATTCGATATATCCTTGGTACCTCTACTCGTAGCTTATTTTTTCCAGTTGGCACACCACTTACACTCACTGCTTATTCTGACGCGGATTGGGCCGGTTGTCCGGACACACGCCGCTCTACCACAGGATGGTGTGTTTACTTGGGAGACGCCTTGATATCCTGGAAATGTAAAAAGCAAGATAAAGTATCAAAATCTTCCACAGAATCAGAATACCGAGCCATGTCTTCCACTTGTTCTGAGATCCTATGGCTACGCGGGTTGCTCTTGGAGCTTGGATTCTCACAGACTCAACCGACTCCTTTTCATGCTGACAACACAAGTGCCATTCAAAGCACTGAAAATCCTGTGTTTCATGAGCAGACCAAGCATATTGAAGTGGACTGTCACTTCATTCGGGACGAGTACGATCGCAAAGTCATTACTCTTCCCTATATTTCCACTGAGTTCTAGCTTGCTGATATCTTCACCAAGGGCCTTCCACGGCCGTGGCATGAATTCCTAGTTCGCAAATTGTTGCTAGTTGATTCCCAGCATCAATTTGTGGGGGGGTGTTAAAGGGTAAAATTGTATGATAATAGGCTCAGCCCACTTGTATGATAATAGGTCCAGCCCACTTGTAAATATGAGATCTAGTCGTAATGTGTACAGCAAGATAAAACAGTATATGCTAGGATGTCTTACCATATTTAGAGATTTAATTAGGTTTTGTTTCCATGATTTGTAGCCTAAACTTAGGCAATGTAAAGTCTATATAAAGCAGAGAAATCCAAGAAGACAGTGAGTCGAATTGGGGTATTTTCACAGAAATCTTTCTCTCTCGTTCTGGTATTCTTTTGAATGTGCGTCTGAATGTCACAATAGTCACCAAAAAATAACAATAGTGGTGCCCAAAAATTCCCTTTTGGTAAACAAGAGCCATCAAGGGTTACTTTTTGGTAAACAAGATCCACCAAGGGGGTAACAATTATTTTAAACAAGGCTAGACTGCAACTAGTAAATATATCCAGGCCAAAAGCCCCAACACAAGCAAGCGTCTCCGCTTTGCTAGGTTAAACAGCTTAGTGGTGACTACTCATTATGAGTTAAAGGTTTTTAACAAGACATAACAATAGACAAGTACATAACCATTAAGGGAACTACTTCAAATACAAGTAAATATCCTCAAATTACATAAATCAATTGAGTAGCCCAACAAGTACAAAATACCATAAGATCTCATCAAACTCAAAAGTAAAACTAGTTGGGCATTTAGATTTGGTCTATTGTAACTCCAATATATCTGCAAAATTAATTGGGAATATTAGGTTGCATGACTAAACTCAAACTACATGAAATCTGCCCATTTGCATATTCTAGGCACAGGATTAAGGACAATTTATAGAATTTACAGAATCAAGCAATTTTTATTGGTGACCTTGTGTCACTTGTAACTTTGGCATACGATGTCCAGTTTTGATGATCTATATATGGATCTCGTACAATACGAAGCTGTTGAGCCATAGACATCCAAAATCCGACATCGTTTGGCCATCAAAAAGTGGGCCGAAAGCTTGCTGCCTTTTTCTGGAAATTAAAGTTTTGCCCTTGCGAACACCCAATCATCCCAGCTATTTTCTAATTAAAAGTGGACTCACAACCCTACCAAAAACTAGGGCTTGCTAGACAAATTCTAGGGTTTAGACAAACCTCCGCTCAAAGATGGAATAATTTCCAAATTTGACATCATGACATAATTGATATCATGTGAGACAAGATCCCGCACAAGCATATACTAAGACGATACCAACTCAAATAACAAGTCAAATGTAGAAAGCAAACAATACAAATCCTTGGTCTTAGAACTACTTTTCACATGCAAGGCTAAATGTAGATACAAACTCAATGATATCATAAAACCCTAGACACAACTGTCTTCCCCAGGCTCTATTGAGTTTATGCATGTTAGTGTTAGGGATTTTGTATGATGCAATTTGATGGATGCACGTTCATTTTATCATCATTTGCATTTTCACATATGCATTGATTTTGAAAAACTTGAAAATTTGAATTTACTCATGCATGGTTTTATAACTTTTAAAAGTTGAGTTTTCATGCATGTTTTGGATTTTTAAAAATTGGATGCATGATCTATGTCAAAATTGATTTTGATCATGCAAGCCCGTGACTTTATAGGTAAACCATTTTAGGCATATTAGATTCATGATTTTAACATCTTAGGATTGATTTAAAAATGAATCTAAGCATGATTACCATGGCCTGGTAGTTCCACGGGAAAAAACTTGGAAAAATCACAAAAATCCAAGGAACTGGCTGTCAGGCCAACGTCCTTGGTCGACTGAGGACATGGCCACGGTCGACCGAGAACACTGTAATTATTTTACCATTTTTTTCCGTCCATTGGGACATGGTCGACCACGCCCTATTCTAGGTCGACCAGGAACTAGCCATTGGGCACCTTTTGCTATAAACTTCAGCTCATTCCAAGGCCAAAAGTAATGAACTAAGAGGGGCTCTTTGAAGTGTTTTGAGGCCAAATAAAGGGGAATGAACTAAGGAAGGCTAGAAAGTCATTTGGAAAGTTAAAGCTTAGATTCATTAGTTAAATCTTACTAGTAAGCTTTGTTTTCCCCATTACATGTTCTCATACTTTGTTTAAATTATTGGTAAATCTATTTTAGCATGATAACTATGATTTGTTGAATACATAACATGAACATCACTTTGAATTGATTTATATTCTTGGATTTATACCAAGTAGAACTCAAATTTTCATCATGCTTTGCCAACACCATTGAAATCTCTTATAGCATGATTCTCACACTTGGTTGAATCCTTAGCTTGTTGATTTCCATTCCTTGGTTCCATAGTTAAACTAATTTGTTTTTGGAAGCAACAAAGCTCATAAATCACATGTTTTAGAGTTGAAACTTTGCACAACTTGCTTCATTTGATTGTCGTATCTTTTCAAGTTGTCATTGAAATACATGTGATTATTTTACTTCAGTCAAATCTTTTCTATGTTTTAAACTTTCAAAAGCTTTAGGCTTACATTTATTGGGCTACAATTTTAAAACTTGATTGAAGTCATCATTCATACACATTGATCATACATCTTTGCATCCATAGAGTGTATGTTTGGGTTGTTCTTTCACTTTCATATCCGCCTATTCTAGAGGCATTGTATTGAGTTTACATTGTATCTCTTCTTGTGTATTTTAGACACATTTTAGAGAGAAAAACCTTAGGGTTGTAAAGGCTATTGCTTAGCCTAGAAAAGCATATTGTAAGGTTATTGCTTAGCCTTTTAAAAGCATGTTGTAGAGGTTATTGCTTAGCCTAATGAAAAGCATAGTGTAAAGGTTATTGCTTATTGAAAAAATCATAAATTGATAGTGTTATTCCGGTGGGGTGTAAGAACACAAGCCGGGAGTGGATGTAGGCATTTGAGTATTTGACCGAACCACTATACATCGTTGTTTTGTGGTGATTGTTTATCTTATTTGCTTCTGCTCTTTAGTTTCATAATCATCACTTGTGCCTAATTGGTTAAAGAAGTTAAAATTTGGCATAATTGGTCATAAAATTAAGCGCCCCCCCTCCCCCCGGGTTTAGATCCTGGACTTTCAGTGAGGAGGTCAGCTAACTCTATTGTGGATTCCCTAATTCCCTAGCTAAACAAGGGGTGGATAGAATTGTTCTTTTGATTGCTTATACTATGTAACGAGTGTGCTATTGGTTGTAGGGTTATAAGACTTTTATACCTAGTTTAGGTTTGTCTTTGGGTTTGTAATTTCCATCCATTAATACAAATGTTTTGTTGTCGGAAAAAAAAAAAAAAACACAACATGATTGCCCAATACCACATTGGACGACCTCAAGGATCTCCAAACTAGGTTTCGGTCAATCTATCTTGGCACTTTTTGAAGTTATTGTCACAAATAAGCCAAAAGAAAGACTGAATGGAATTCCATGTTCTCCTTGAGGATTCACCATCGTGTTTTATAGATCAGTAATGCCCAATTTGGGCTCTAATTACAATCTATCAAATCTATAATTATAGTATGTATTGTTGTACAAGTCTGACTAATATCAATCCACAAATCTCCTATTATAGTATGTATTGCTGTACAAGTCTAATACGATGGGCTTTTGCAGATGGGTCATGGATGGCTAACTAATATTATAATGGGCCAGTGTTAACACCCCCCCTCAAATTGATGCGGTGAAATCAGTAAGCATCAATTTGCTAGATTAGAATTGATGATGTGGGCGGGGCAGTCCCTTCGTGAAGATGTCCACAATCTGGAGGCCAGAGGAAATGAATGGTAGGGAAATGACGTTCCGTAGATATTCATCACGAATGAAATGACAGACAACTTCTATGTGCTTGGTCCGTTCATGAAAAACTGGATTTTCTGTAATACGAATAGCACTAGTGTTGTCAGCATGGAGAGGTGTAGGTATCCCGCTGAGTAATTTTATGAACTTCCTGAACTCCAGATAGAGTGTCTCCGATGATAGTAGCATAGGCAATATCTATGTATTCAATCCAGAGGACAAGGAAGCCAGAGTAATACTCCTAGACAGCCATCTGTCCTAACCGACGGGCTGAATTGTCTTGGTGATATATGCGTTTCAGATATCCCCACATATCTTGAGCAATTTTATAGGGCTTGAGATGAAGAAAAAATTGGGGTTCCACTGCGCTCAACATCCAGCTCATAATTTGTGCCTCTTTGGTTTCCCAATCTTCCAAATCTTCCAATTTATTTTTATCTGATGGCTTTTTCAGAGAACTAGAAATGTGGCCCCATAATTTTTTGCCTTTCAGATATAGCTCAAATTGATAGGCCCAAGCAGAATAGTTCTTTCCATTGAACTTGATCAATTTCATTTCATTCTTGTCCATATTCAACCCACAGATGACAACGGCAATAGATAAACGACAATATAATGCACAGACACAGTGAGCAAACACCAGAAACAACCCAGATTAATTGCAGAAAGCACAAAGTAAAGGTGACAGCAACAATAGAGAAACGAGTAATAGCCCATAAGCTATTTTGAATCAACCAATCACAATAGATCTCAGATCTGTATAAATAAGTGCATGAAACTAGTCTAGGCGACCAAGAAATTTAGTAGAAAACAGTAGGTGGGGCCCACTGATGATTCAATCTACCAGATCAGGGTGACCAGATAGATGCTTCACAAAAATATCAAACCAACACAGCAAAGATTGCAGCAATCGAATACTCATGCTTAAAGATGGACGGCTTTGATGAAAGTATATTGCAGAAACCGGTAAACCCAAACAGTGATCAAAAGGCCTACCTCTGATCTTCAAAAAATGCTGAAAAAATCACCAAAAAGTCCCAGAATATCAGGCGACCAGGACTGTGGTGTCCAAGGATGAAAATAGCAGTAGCAGCAGGCGTAGCGGCCTGCCTCCAAAATGCTACGTAGCGGCGTAGCGGTGCGATTTGGAAAAATCATCAAAAAAATATGAAAAAATTCTAGAAAATCTAAAATATTGAAAAATGAGAGTATGTATTTTTTTTGCAAAAGTAACTAAGGTAAGGGGGCGTAGCGGTCCCCTCACTATATGAGGTCCTGTATCGCTGTATAAATAGAAAATAATAGTAATGATCATTTTTTTCTCATGTGTTCATGTTGCTTAGTTATGCTAACTTAGAAACTAATGAAAGGCTCAGAAAAGAAAAAACTATGTCATGAAGTCAAGACTTAAGAGTACCTAGAGAAAAAAATACATCTACCAAAGGGGGTGTCTAATAGGATGTACTTAAAGAAGAACTCTCTGTATCGACTGTAATTCGGCGAGATCATGTGCTTTTTGGTATTCTTTTAAACATAAAAGGGTAGAAGAGTTGTGTAGAAATAATATTTGAAGAGAAGAAGAAAAGAAATAAGTTTTATTATGCATTTTAATAAAAATTTGAAAAACAGGAATTTTTCTCACCCCGTAGCAGTCGTAGCGGCCCCGTAGCAGACGTAGCGGCCGCTACGGGTGCGATGGCCGATAAATCGGCCGTAGCGTAGCGGTGGCGGCCGCTATGGCCGATATAGCGGCCGCTTCATCCATGGTGGTGTCCTTCTGATCAGATCTGATCTGTCGATGGTGGCCCTCTGTTGATCTTCACACACTACCGCCGTGTACCTCTTGTTCAAACCAGTCTACAGAGAAGCTCCTCTTGAGAACTTTAACAAAAAAGATTTAGATGGCTCTTAATCTTTCTATTTTACCAAGATGGCTCTGATACCATGTCACAAATAAGCCAGAAGAAAGACTGAATGGAATTCCATGTCCTCCTTGAGGATTCACCATCGTGTTTTATAGATCAGTAATGCCCAATTTGGCCTCTAATTACAATCTATCAAATCTATAATTATAGTATGTATTGCTGTACAAGTCTAACTAGTATCAATCCACAAATCTCCTATTATAGTATGTATTGTTGTACAAGTCTAATACGATGGGCTTTTGCAGATGGGTCATGGATGGCTAACTTATATTATAATGGGCCTGTGTTAACAATTATTAGGTGTCAAGGACGATGACGTCATACCCTTTGTTTCCCATCATCCTACACTTGCTAATTGGTAATTCATAGGTGAAGTCAACCCCAAACAATCACTTACTACTAGAACCAAATTCACATATCCCTAATCAAGTCCAAATTCCCAAATACAAGTCCAAGTCTCCAAATCTAACAAACCCTAAAGAGGCCACATGGGAGAACATCCAAAAATTCAACCCCTCATGATGCCCTAGGATCAAAAGACCGTACATATCCACTCCCTTGGGTTTGGCCAGCATGAGTCACCACAAAGGGGACCACAGCCAATATCTCCCAAGTCCAATTCTTGCATATTTTATGTATTTAGGGTTTTCCTCATCATGAGTTATTGATCCTCCATCATGTCTCATTTATTTACATACATACCATAACAAATTAAACCCAAGACAACCACCAACTGTTGATATAAATCTAAAACCCTAATTTACCAACTACGAACAGCACGGAAACAATAACATAAAAAAATTTCAGAGCGAATAAGTGTACATGCGACCCAAAACCCAAAACCAACCCTAACGAATATGGGTCCCACGACCCATGCATGTGGGAATACCACATTCAGCCAATTGGTTTTGGCTCATTGGTGGCTCACAACCAAAGGGTTCCTCCCCTGCTTCATGTATTTGATGGATTAGGGTCCATATTCCTTAAGATCTAGGATTCATGCCCTTTTCACATGTGTACTTTGATTAATTCCTTACTTAGGGTAAGGTCAGCGTTTTTAGAATTGAATCATATTAAAAACAAGAGGGGCATTCATGCATGTTCAATTAATTGGGTTTGTTCACTTGACTTTGGTTGGTTTTTAGTTGAGAAAGTTTTCTAGAATCCCAAATTCACCTTGTCCTAATCACCCTTCCCTTTCTTCTTGTCTTTTCTCCTTCTTCTAGCTTCTAGTTGTGTGAAAGAATGTGATCGGTCATGTAGAGGTGTGTGGCTTTATATAGACTTGATTTGGGCTCTTCATTTTAATAACAACTAGGAGTTGTAATCCTAATATAGAGTACTTCTTTCCCCAGATAGTAAGTTTCCCGAAATAATAAACTTCTAAAAATAATATGTTTTCAAAAAATAGTAATTTTCTCGAACTAGTAACTTCATAAAAAATAGTAACTCACCCAAAATAGTAAATTTCCAAAATAGTAATTTCCCGCAAAATACTAATCTTCTTCCCTACTAGTTGTGAGAGAGAGAGAGAATGAGCCTTATATAGGTATACAATGCTTATATAGACTCTTTAATGCAAGCCTTCCTAAATGCATTAAGACTAATCCTTTCAACTGCTATTAGCTCTCCTAATGAATTAGGACCACACTTTCCAACTAATGTCCTAATATAATAGGCTAACAAACCACTAAGTTATACTACATGCCTTTCCTTCTATAACTAAGAGTTATAATTTTAGTGGGAATTTTTTTTCTCGTTTCCTATTCAAAAATTCAAATTGAGTTTTTAGATGCCTACTCTATTTGGCATTTGGCTTCTTCTTTAATTGGAACTTCCAGTTCTCCTATCTTTTCTAGCAATTAATGGCACTTGTAAACTAGGACTCCTCAAATGGCATGTCACCAGACATCTATTGCCAAGTAGCTTTGCCGAAGCCTACTTCAGACCACTGCCCAATAAGTTCTGGACTCAAAAGTGGAGTCTTGGGGTCCAAAACCCTTTTGCTTTGGGTTAATGTGGCTGGAAGAAAAGGGATTCGCAGATTTGATTCTATCATGGTGGTCTGACTTTGAGATTCAAGGATGGGCTGGTTATAGATTAGCTTGTAAACTGAAGCACATTAAAGCTAAAATCAAAGATTGGGCAAAAACTAAATTCGGAAGTGTGGAGGCCTCTATGGCAGATTTACTGAGTTCTATCAAGGAGATTGATTCCAAGGAGGAAGTTACACCTCTCTCAGATGAGGAGATATCTCTTCGTCAGATTCTTAAAGAGAAATTCATTTGCAAAGCTAAGGAGGAGGAAATCAAATGGAGGCAGAGATCTAGGCTATCTTGGCTTAAGGAGGGAGACAAAAACACTAAATTCTTCCACAGTTTTGCGAATAAGATTTCTATACTGTTGGATGGGGATAGAAGGTTAGAAACCAACGAGGAAATTGTGGATCATGCGATTGCTTTTACACTGACCTCTTTTCAAAAGAAGATTGGGATTGTCAACCTACCCTTGACAACTTGGAGTTTCTGACGATATGAGCAGCTGATGCGGGTGGGCTAGAAAAGGATTTTGAAGAGGATGAGGTCAAAGAGGCAGTTTTTAATCTTGGTAGAGATAAAGAGCCTGGCCCAGATGGCTTCCCATTAGCTTTCTTCCAGATTTTTTGGGAGGTTGTTAAAGTGGATGTAATGAATTTCATGATGGAGTTTCATGATAGAGGCAGACTTTCAAAGCATTTTGGTGCCTCCTTCATAACTTTATTGCTAAGAAAACTGGTGCAGGAAGCATTAAAGATTTTCGTCCCATTAGCCTCATTGGCTCCATCTACAAAATTTTGGCTAAGGTGTTAGCTAACAAGCTTCAAAAGGTATTGTCTGCCTTGACTTCTAATGCAGACGGTGTTCTCATCGCTAATGAATGCATTCACTCAAGATTTAAAGAGAGGAAACCGGATCTAATCTGTAAATTGGACTTGGAGAAGGCTTATGATAGGGTGGACTGGGAGTTCTTGCAATACTTACTGAGAAGAACGGGTTTTGGCACCAAATGGCGGGGCTGGATTTCAGAATGCTTGAGTTCAGCAACTTTCTCTATTTGCATCAATGGATCTCCGTTTGGTTTCTTCTCTGCTACTAGAGGTCTTCGTCAAGGGAAAGCCCTTTCACCCTTCTTATTTTCCATCATTGGTGAAGCCCTTAGCCGAATGTTGCAAGCAGCAAATAATGCTAATTTTATCAAAGGTTTCTGCCCGTCAAATGATGATCAGGTTATTTCCCACCTCCAGTTCACCAATGATACTCTCTTATTCTGTGATGCTAATGAGTTCCAACTTCGCAATGTCAAGGCCATCCTTTTATGCTTCAAAGCAGTGTCAGGTCTTAAAGTTAATTTTTTTAAAAGTGAAATGTGGTGTTAGGGTGGAAGATACTCATCTGGCATCGCTTGCTGACATTTTTGGTTGCAAAGTTGGATCTCTTCCTTCCTCCTATTTGGGCCTTCCTCTATGCGTTGGAGTGGCCTCAAAAGCCTTATGGTCCCCAGTGATTGAAAGAATAGAGAAAAGGCTGTCTTTATTGCAGGCTAATTATTTGTCTCTTGGTGGCAAAATTACTTTAATTAAAGCTACTCTGGCTAATCTACCAATTTACTTCATGTCCATGTTTATGTGTCCAATGGAGGTGATTAAGCATTTTGAGAAGTTGCAGCGGAATTTTTTGTGGCATGGCAATGATAAGAAAAAATTTCACGTGATTTAAGTGGTCTCAAGTTTGCAAGCCCAAAAAAGAAGGTGGGTTGGGTATAAGGCCTCTGAAGGAAATGAACCTTGCTCTCTTGGGCAAATGGCCGTGGAGAATTGGAGATGACTCATGGTTTATAGAAGCAAGTCATTTCCTCCAAATATGGTATTTCTAGGGATGGTTGGTTAGTTCGAGACCCTCTTCCCCATTTCTCTGCGCTATGGAAAGGAATACTAGCAGCTAGAGTGGAGTTATTTCGCCAGGTGAGATTTTGTGTCAGGAAAGGAAAAAATATATTTTTGGAGGGTGAGGGAAGTCCCCTTAGCTTCTCTATATCCTGATTTGTTCAGTTGTGCTAGCAACCAAGAGGCGAAAGTCATGGAATAAATGGAAAGAAGAGGAGATACTATTATTTGGGGACCCATCTTTAGAAGAAACTTAAACAAAATAGAGGAAGATCAATTTTGAACCTTGTTGACCTTTATTGGCAATGTTTTTATTCCAAAAGAAGGGCAAGATCAAAGGATTTGGATGGCTTCTGGTGATGGCATGTTCTCGGTGGCTTCCTTTTTTCTGTCCATGACAAGAGATGCGGTGGTTAATCATAATCATTGGCATAGCCTTTGGAGTATGAAAGCTCCGCCGAGGGTGATCGCTTTTGGGTAGACAGCTATTCTAGGAGGGATCCTGACTATGGACAACTTACGGCCCCGTCATGTCATCATTGTTAATGCTTGTTCGATGTGCTTGACAGAGGAGGAATCCATTGATCACCTTTTGTTGAACTGCTCCACTTCTCGGCAACCATGGAAGGGCATTTTTAGTTGGTTTCATGTGGCCAGTCCCCTCCCCCTGTCCTTTTCTTCTCTTTTTGAGTTTTCGAGGTTTGGTGTGGGACCTAGGAGGGGAGGGATTATGTGGAATCTCTGTTTCTTAACAACTATATGGACTATTTGGGGAGGGAGAGAGAGAGAGAGAGAGAGAGAGAGAGAGAGAGAGAGAGAGACTCGAGGTGCTTTGAACGGAAATCTACTGAAGTTGGTAAATTGATTGACAAAGTAAAGTATCTAGTGGCCAGTTGGACCACTCCCCTTCATCCATTCAAAGGTATCTCAATGAACTCCATTATTCAGAACTGGAAGGAAGTAGTCTTTTCTAGAGCTCACCGCCAGAGGGTTTCCCCTAAATGGTGTCCTGCACCTCCTGGTGCTCTTAAGCTGAATTTTGATGGTAGTGCTACTGGGAATCCTGGCTCAGCAGGTTTGGGGGGTGTTATTCGTAATGAGGTTATTCGTAATGAGGAATGGACCATCCTTCTTTCCTATTCGGGTCCAGCAGATTTCAGTTCGATTAACTAAGCTGAGTTGCTGGCTCTTAATTTCGGTCTTTGACAAGCTTCGAGCTTGCAGCCCCAGCGGTTAATTGTGGAAGGGGATTCCTATTGCATCATTTAATAGGCAACCTGGTCCTCTAATCCACCGTAGTACCTTCTAGATATCTTTGAAGAGGTGGTCCAACTTTCTGGAGTTTTGAATATGTCATTCCATCATATCAAGCGGTCGGCCAACGAGGAAGCTGATAGGCTTGCCAAAGAGGGAGTCCAGAAAACTTCTCTGACCATTGACTATTAATGGGTTTTGTACTTTCTTTTTTGGGGCTTCTTGCCCATTTTTCATGTGGGGGAACCTGTCCTTTTGTTTTCTGTTTGCTCTCCCATCTTTTGGGCTTTGTATACAGTATACCCCTCTTATACTGTATAGTTTCTGTCTAGCAATGAATTTCAGTCACCATTTTCAAAAAAAAAAAAAAGAAAAAGGATAACCAATTGGACTCAACCAACCAATATTATTGGTTTCCCAACACTAATGGGTCCCATGTGGGGCCTACCATAATGATTAATTTAATTATTTACTAAATTATAATTAATTTCCCAAAGTGGACGAATTTTATTAATCATTTAATTATCTTAATTATTCATTAATTGCGCATGAATCAAATCCTAATTGTGCCCTAAATCAAAGTGGCCAAATTGTACACGTTATCTAATTCTTTATTTAATTCACTAAATTATTTAAATGGTCCTTACAATGGGCATATTAACACCCAACTTTAAGTCTCTTCCAATAGATCTAATAGTATATTTCCAGAGTCAAAATTACAATTCACTTTTAGTTCTGGCCACTACACTTTTGAAAAAATACCTAGGTCTTTGATTTCAAACTATTTTCCAAGATATGTTGTCAAAAAGTTAATCTAAATATCAGCATTTCCTATTTCAACAATATCATTAACACAAAAAAAGAACATTTATCTAGTTTTCCGAATGATCAGAGTAGTTACCTACTTACTTTATCATCGGTTCTTTAAACAAGTAAAGAACAACCTAGAATGTCATTTATACTCGTACTTTATCATTACTAGGTTGAACCTTTTAAACCATGCAAGAAAATTGGAAAGAAAATATATGTAACATGCATGTTTACCAAGTAATATGCAGTACTTCTACCCAAAAAAGTAGTATGCAGTAGTGTTTCATATTCCAATACTTAATGAGAACGAAAAGTGTGGATGAAAACATATCCTAAATCCATATTAGAGATAAAAGTCAATAAAAAGTTAACGCACAAACCAGTTCTAATGAAGAGAAAAGATGCATACGATCCAAAAATCACAGTATAACCAAGCTGGAGACCTGCAAAGCATAACATTTCCAAGCAAGTCAATTCAACCATCTATCTACATGATAATTGATATCATGAAAAACAGTGAATAGAAATAATAACAAAAAGCAAATCAGATCATTTGACACTAAAGGAATTGTTACAAGATAAAGTGGGGTATTTTTTTTTTTTTTTTTTTGGAAATATAGAGAAATTGTGGACTACTTTGTAAGTATAGTCATAAGTAGGAGGTTTTTCATAAATTCTGAAAAGTTAAATGATATAAATATACGAGGTTGGTCACCCAACCCTAATTGGAACGCCCAACCTATTTTTTTACTCTTCAAATTTCTCTTCCCGAAAAAAAACCTTTTAACTTTTCACACCTTTCTTCTTAGGCCCTCTTTGTTTGCATTAAAATAGATAGGAATTGAATACATAGGGCGGTTAAAATTGAAGATCAAATGGGAATTTCCAAAAATGGGAATCCAATAGCTTCTTTTGATTCTATTTCCCTAAAAGAAAATGCTATTTGATGTTCATTTTTGGAGATTCACATTTAATCTTGATTGTTAACCACCCTATGTATTCAATTCTAATGTATCCTAATGCAACCCTAAATAAATAAATAAAAAGGTCATTACCCAGTGAGGGTCCTGCTGAAGCAGGGTCCTATGGGGGTCCAGGAGACAGACCTAACCTTTGGCAATTTTACACAAAGTGGCTGATCGCAGGTCTCGAACTTGCATTATCACGCATGGCACCTGAGACTTTTAAAAACAGGCACTAAATCTTAAATCTTTTAGATTAAAACATCCAATTTTGTATCAAAACATATCATTGCCAAGCTTGCTCATAGACGAACAAGAAGCAACAAAGCTTTTAAGTGAAAAAAAAAAAAAAAAAAGAAGATTTTTTTTAGTTTTGGGGCTGATTTCAGCAAGCAAAAGCTAACCTCAGTACCTGTATGGTGAAGCAGCAGTTCGGTTTATGTAAAGTCAGTTAAAAGTTTATTTCGCAGCAATGACTTGTTCCTTCCCTCGTGATTACAGGTCAGTTAGTAGTGTTCAGATTGATGTTCGGTGTTGGCATGTGAGTAACACTGGCCCTTGTTCTTAACCAGATGTGTGTGTGGACTGTGGACATCCAGTCTTCCTCCTTTCTGGATTTTTGGATAAGTATTAATCCAGATTAGTTTTTTGGGGAGTTATAGTGGTGTTTAAGTGATTTAGAGGGATATTTTTCACTTGTTAACCGGGATGGAATTTGTTTTTCGGTGATTCTAAGATAGAGTCTTGAGTTACGGGTTAATACGGAACCTCAGTTGGGGAGTTATTCCTACTGGTCCCACGTCCTCATCATTAGAGAACATAAACCCTAATGCTGCATTTCTGTTGACTTGTTCCCCGCAGAGGGAGCCACTGGGGGAGCCTGAAGGCTTGGATATATTGATGAGACCATCCCTAAACCATCTGAGAGCGATCCTATTGTTTAGAAGGCAGAAAATATGTATCAGTAACAAAGGATTTTTACTGAAGAAACTAACTGGATACAAATAAGCCAATCATGTAAGGTTCAGAACCAGATGTGGAAAATGAAGAACCATATGCTTATGAGGAGAATATTTTCTGTATTGTTGAGAGTTCTGACAATTACCATGCATACAGTTTTGGGGATAAGAGTTGTTATAACTACAACATAATTTTAGGCTCATGTGGGGTGTTACAACAGTTCATAAGACCGTTGAACAGTCTTTATCTACAACTGCAGATGGGAAATGGTACATAAGCCTTTCTGGATTTGTAAAACCTTGTTCTTGAGACACCGCCTCTACAGAACTCTAGAATTCTATTGACTTACCACCCATTTCTAACTCTGATCCTCCTCTAAGGGCTGAGAGCCCATCACCGTAAATCCATCAATGCAGACCAACCTTAAAATCTAGAAGGCCCAAAACCATTGTCCGCCTTTTCTATCATCATAGAAAACCCCACTCTAATTAGGAATTTCCCACTATTAGATTGATAACGTCGAAGACACATGGTTTGACTCATTTTTCTTAACTCTAAAACGTGTTTTATAGATGATCAAACTCAAAAGAAGTTGAGGTTGATCATGTATAAAACACTTTATTAAAGTTAATACATCCTCATCATTTTCAAAAAAAAATGATCAATCTCACAAGCATGACTATAACTGAAGTGGAATTTTCCATGACAACAGAAAAAGGTAAAGTGATGGTGTTTTGTGGTTTGGATTTCCAAAGTTGGCCCTTGCCGATTGCTTTATAGCAATAGACTCTAAACCCAAGCCTTGGAGAATTCAGACTATCCATTCTGGTTTCCCTCAGCAGTTAGCACTTCCTCCCTCCCTCCCTCCCTCCCTCATTGAAGAAACCCATTGCTCCTAACCAATCGTAAGGAAACGAAGGGCACACCTCTAACAAACCCACTAATATACAGATTTCAGCCACCAAGATCATTATGATCGGCATCCAAATCGCAGGTCTGCAATAGATAATCTTCTTCAGAAACCCTTAACTGCCCAGCTTGGAAACCATAGTGTCTTAGTTTCAACCCTCTATCTTGGGCCTTCGACAAAGAGAGATTCATTATGTGTTTACTCTATATGGAACAGCCTGAAACTAATTATTTTCTGTACATCTTCTCATAAGCCTTTCATATAACAAACAAGGCTTGATAAGTTTCCTCCTTCATAACACATAGATAAAAAAAACTTTGCCAAATCTATAACTGTACTCATCCACCATCAAATTTTCTTGCTTCAAGGTGATGAGAAGTGCAAACTTTGGATCTGTTTTAAAGACAAGCACCCCTGGACCCAAGCCAAGCAAAATTCCATTCGAAGAAAAAGAAAAACATTGTATAAATTCTGAAGATGGTGATGATTTACTAATTCTAGAGAAACCAATGCTTATGAGTGCCCCATGAAGACCACATGAGGAAGTTGTTCATCATATTCTTCAGTATTTAAAGTCAACACTTGGATCATGGATCATTATGAGTCACATCGTTATCTAGCTATCTAGGCGTTCTCAGGTGCAAATTGGGCTAGTTCCCTACGCATGGACAATCCTCTCTAGATGTTGTACATTTGGCATAGGAAACCTTGTTACATGGCAGGAGGTAGTAGTTTGTTGTATCTCACTCGAGTACAATTTGCAAAGATAATATAAACGAGCCATAGCTCCTACATGTGAGATTGCTTGGTTAGGACCATTCCTTAAAGAACTAGGCATTTCATCCTTCAAGCTACAGACATCTACTATGATAATAAAGCAAAGATTTGCGACTATGCCAATCCAATTTTCCACTATTAACAGACAGCGCATAGTGAAGTTGATTGCCACTATGTTATTGATGAAAAAGATGAACTTGCACATGTAGAATTCCTGCATATGAGGGTGTGCGAACAATAGTACACAAGTGATGCACAATGAGTGGAGTTTGGTGTATGAACAATGGCACACATGGGTACATTGGATGAAGTACAATGGTTAATTGTGTGGAATCATGTGATTACATCATTGTATTTATCTTAGTCCCCCAGTCATATTCCAACCTCTAACTCATCATCATCATCATTTGCTTCAATTCTTCAACTCAATATCGCGACACTCCAAAATTTTAGCATGATAGTCTTCACCAATGTCCCCCTTCTAGTTTGTTGGTAACAATTCCATTCTTCATATATGACTTGTTTCCCTTCTTTTATGTATATATCTAAATCATCTCAAATGGCATTCCTTTTCTCCTTCTATTTATTTATTTTTCATTAAGCCACCCTAAGCTTATGTACCCATACATAGTTATATCCTTCACTGTTATTCCACACAAAAATTTTAGCAATACAAATCTCAGCCATACACACTTTGTCCTCATGACTTCTCTTCTGTTTCTCAGCACTCAGCTTCCTATAACAATACAGGTCAGACTAATTCCACATCAAAATACCTATTTGATCAAGGAACACTTCACAATTGCACAACTTGCTAAGTTGTCTCCACCCACAACGCGCTCCATTTATTCTGTAGCTTCCAGTCAATAGGATTTGGCACGCTGGTGAAGTAGTTTTACATCATCCTCCCTGCTCACTGATCTACTAAAGTTGCACTCCATATATTCTATCTTTGTTTCTCTAGTTTCACGTTTGACTAATGTGAATAGTATTCAAGCAACTTTTCTTACAACTGTTTTTCTTCACTAATTCAGTAATAGAAACAAAATAAAAGCAAACTTCACCTCTAGAGTAGATGCAAAAATCAGCCTGTAAGAGATTTAGATGACTTAGAAAAATGCTGTTGCTGCAAGTGTTTCTATGTGAATAATTGTAGGATTAAGTGGCAGTAGTTGATAGGTTCTTCATTTCCATTTGCTAGTTAATCTCATTTTATTTTAACTATTTAATTTCTTATTCATTTCTATATTCTACAGGTACTCTTTTCAAAGAGAACTGAATCAGCTTGCCCTTGATAAGAACTAGCCACAAGTTAGTCCAAACTCCAGAGCACCAAGCATTCTTAAAAAAGCTGCATTCTTTTGGAAAGAAAGGAAAATCACTAGTGGCAACAACAAAGAAATGCATAAGGTATGATAACAAAATATACACAACGAAGTGACGGGAAACAAATAACATATTCCAAGAGGGAAAGCATAAAGGAAAAATTGAATATTCTACACCCACGGATAAATGGGTTAAGTCTTCTCTGACAATGGGTGCACACTCTACTTGGATTAACAATGAAAACTTTGACAGATGAATGCATACCTAACATTAGAGCAACTTTGAGAAAGCTGTAGTTTTGTTGATAATAAAGCTCCAAAAAATGGTTTAAGTGTGCTGAAAAATGAAATTATAATGTAAAATGAGAATCACTGTCAGCTCCCAATATCACCCAAGCTGAATACAAGGAAGAAAACACAAAAACATTGACAAGTAGGTGGTCCACTTTTGTCCTGCTGAGCATAAGTCAAAAAATACAATCTGCAAGAAAGAGCATAGATATTTGGCTTGCTCCAAGATGATAAAATATGTAATACCAACTGTCATATTTTATGTTGTCCACGCTTGTGAGATGTTTACTATTAAGCAATGTATTTTGAATATTGAGATGAAATCATGGCCAGTATTTTGAATTTATCGTGATAACATTGAGGATAAAAGAAAAAAAATTCTCCAAAAGATCTCAATAGATTCAAACCAAACTCAAGATGAATTTAAAAGGGAAAAAAAGCTCCTAGGTTTTTTTTTTTTTTTCTGATAGGCAACAATAAATTATATTAAAAAAGAAGAATACAACCAGAAAGCAACCATGCCCTATCACAAACACAGGGGATGACAATGGTATAAAAGAGATATACCAAAGAAAAAGAAATTACAGAGTGGAAACAAGCAAGATGACCTATCCACCACTAATTTCGCAAGAGAATCCGCAAAACTATCAGACAACCACCCAACATGTTGAAGGATGACCCGAACCTCAGACAAGATGAACTCAATTTCATTGAAAGAAAAATGAAAACCTCCAAGGTGCCTTGGAAGGAGAGGACACCCAAGAAGTGGCATTAAGAGAATTGCTTTCCACAACTAGGGAAGCTTGAACGTCGCCTGAGACGAAGATTCAAAGGGCTTCGAGGATGGCCACCACCTCCGCCCCATTAGACTTCAAGAGCCCAACATTCTTAGAGAACATAACCAACACCACCCCTTAAAAGGTTCCTAGTTCCTAAGGTTTACAATTGTTAATAGTTGTTAATTATACTTTAAAGCCCCAAAAGTGACACACGGCAAAGGCTGTTTAGTGAGAGAACTAAGCAAAGGTCTCCATATCTTCAAAGATGGGTGAAGCCAAAAAGCAAGATTAAAATATACAATTGGCCTCTGGGTACTTTGACGAGGAAGAGCATTGAGTTGGTAGATGTTATGAGAAAGAAGATAAACACAGCATGCAACAAGAGAATATATGAACAGGAGAAGAGAAGGGACCATGGGAAAGGGTTCGAGGCTTTTCTTTTCTAGGAAATAATAATTCTACTAATAAGAAGGGGAGCAGGCATTGTAGTTGATAGATATCTAAAGAGAAGATCGTGAAAGTTTAGATCAAGAATGGCAGGCTTATTTATAATGGTGATGATTTCAAGGCAATAAAATCTTGAATGTTTTAGCGCCTAGGGGTACCACAAACAGGATTTAGATAAAAAGAAATACCAGAACTTGATGGATGAATTAGTACAAGATATGCCTACTGGGAAGAGTAAAATAGTTGGAGATGGCTTTAATGGTCATGTAAATATGAAACGAAGGTTCCAATAGAGTACACGAAAGATACATTTTTGGGTAAAGAATAAATGGGGAAAGTTATCCTCAACTTTTCTAAGGCATTTGGTCTTACAAGAACATATTTAGCAAGCTTAATAGGGCACATAGTTATCTAGTGCTCTTCTTCTTCTTCTTTAAGTACATGAACCCTTGGATCCCAAACCAACACCCAAATGCTACCTATGAACCATCAACATCGCCGTTGTTAGAAACCAATGGGCTGTCATAAAGCAACAGCTCATATCCATTTGGATAGCCCAAGGTCTTATTAATCATTATCTCGAATTGGTGTGCCACACATCTTCCTCTAGGCCAATTAAGAACTGGATCAAGTGAAATAAGCGGGCAGGAAAAACAACCACATAACAGACAGATCGCATAATATCAAACCTTCGGATTTAACAGCTTGGATGATCACCATAAGAAATATATATATGAGTACATCTATCAATCAAAAGTAGGTAAATCACACAATATAATAGTGTACCGGTAACTTGATGATGATATGATGATGGTGGGTAAATACCAATAACTGAGATTGATGAAGATATGCTTGATTGATGGCGATGATGGTAATTAACAAAAGAGGGGCATGAGATGGGACAAAGAAAGAGGACTCAGTTTCTGTAAGCTAAGATCTGTAACTCTCTGCCTCTTTATAAATAATAATAATAATAATAATAAATACAAAAAAGCATGCAGGTTGGATAGTTGTCCTTGAGGTGAGGCCACTTGTCAAATACGCAGGCCCAACCTCTATGCAAGAAAGCAATCCCTCCACTACAGGATCGTATTAGTTGGGCCCAACACGACTGAAGTCCAACATCTCCCACTCGACCAAGTGGTGGAGAAAAGGTTTTGGGATCATATATTATGGCCGTACTAAGAACATTGATAAAAAAAAAAATGTTTTTAATAGAAAAATCAAAGGTGTTAAACCAATCAGAATCACCTACTCTCTATGGGTGTTTGTGCACCAAACGATCATCTAACTAGTACACAAGTTCCAGAGTTCTTAGCATGTCCTAGACCCGCATGACCACACCAGGACGATCCAGCTGTGACCTGAGGTGAGTCATCCCTATATACGCACTCATCTACACATAACGGATTTGGGCCTACTTGTGCCCAACTGATCCAGCCCAGTAGTGGAGGGATTGTTTTCATGCATGGAGGTGGAGCCGGCATTTTGAAATCAGATGAGAAGGACGAAGGAGGAAGAAAATATTGCAGTGAAGGGTTTCATCCATTTGGGATTGACCATATATTTTTATAACACAAATAATGCCATTCAATGGAAGAAAGCTGGGCTTTAAATGTACCAAAGCCAATGTTAGCAGGTTGGAAAAAGGCTCCAGAAATGTTGCTCAGAAGCTGAGGCAAACCCCTTTAGATTTACCATCTATTTGTAACACAAATAATGCCATTCAATGGAAGAAAACTGGGCTTTAATTAAGTGTAACGAAGCTACCGTTAGCAAGTTGGAAAAAGGCTCCAGAACTGTTGCTCTGAAGCTGAGGCAAACTAGTCAATGATCATAAAAATATCATAAAAATCTTTAGCAACCATGATAAATCCAGACAAATATAGACACGTCCTCTTCTTGACGAACCCCAACCATGAGTGTACCAAAGCTAACGTTAGCAGGTTGGAAAAAGTCTCCAGAAGTATTGCTTTGGTTCAACTTGGAACTACATACATTTGAGAAAGAAGAGATTTGAAAAGGAGGAGGAGAA
Source organism: Persea americana (assembly GCA_029852735.1). NCBI lineage: Eukaryota > Viridiplantae > Streptophyta > Magnoliopsida > Laurales > Lauraceae > Persea > Persea americana. Next base: position 45,573,413 of record CM056813.1, read on the forward strand.
TGAGGAGGAGAAAGAAATAGATTAACGCACTAACTTGAACTAGTTGAATTTGATTAAACCCATCAATTTTATAAAGGGACCAACAGCATTTAAAGTGAAAAGACGGGAATACATTTGCCCAATTAGACCCATATTAATGACAACAAAAGCAGATAAGAAGACTTATTTTCTACAAATATCACTTTTCTGGAAGTAAAAAATTGAGCATGAATGGCTCACACACACACATGCCAAACTAATTAAGCTGAGAAAAATTGGGCTGAAAAATCACATATACAGATATGCCAAATTATTCAGCTGAAGAAATTGGAATGAGAAGTCACACGCACAGATATGCCACATTACCCAAGCTGAAGAAGATTGGGCTGAGAAATATAATGTTGTAAGTTTTGAATCCCCCGCAAAGAAGCAAAGGTATCATACATGCCCTGAAAACCAACTCTTCTGATAATGGAGCCTGTCAATAGAATTTTACAATTAAAACAAGAAACAAAATTGTTAGTGTGATATTAGTAGAACAATAGAAGTTAAGATATACAAAAATAACCGAAATATCAAAATTAATATTTGTATGAAATATATGTATATTTTTCAGGATAAAATAGTATTGGATTTATTACATAATTACAATAAAAATAAAATTTATTGACTTGCACATCAACCCATGGGGTTTCTGGTCTACTAGCCGCATTAACTAGTCGAGTCTGGTCAATCCACTAGGTAGGAAGTATGCCTTTAAAAACCCAGTCCTACAACTTCAACCTGTCCGATTAGATGACTCCAGGAAAAAAAAGAAAAAAATGTGTGCGTAGAAAGTAACTTGACCAACTGATACAAACACAGCAAAGAGTATATAATCTGAACAGATAATACTAACACTGCAAAAAATGCATTTCCTTCTCAGAGAATGGTTAAGTTATTATTGTCCGGATCAATTCAGCATTCATCATAGCTCTTCAAACAAGTGGTAGACTCAACTTATACATGAGTTCATGACCACGCTGATAAATTCTCGGAAAGCAGTCAAAAGCGTGACGAATGCAATTTAGATAAGAAACTAATCTTTTAAAGAAAGGGAATGGACAAACAAAGAGCCTATCGAAACATGTTACATAAAAGCTTCTTTAATGATAACCATGTGATGAACAGCAAAAATGACATGTACCACAATAATTTATCCATTGTCAGACACGGGGAAAGACTCAATTTTCTATGATGGATGCACCTCAACAGAAAATAAACCAACATTAAATTAATACTTGAAATGAGCTAAAAGTGAAATCAATGAAGTATAAAGAAAGGTCTCATGATGAAACTGATACTTACCACAACATAAGTACGCCACGCCAAAACATTAGAAGAAATTGAGTGAATCCAACCTAGAAGCCATTGAGGAGTAATGCACTTGAATAAACGAGCTTCACCATCACGCTTATCATCCTTCCAAGTACCCATCAGAAACAAGAATTTTGAAGCAAATGATCCAGCGTACATAAGTGAAGTCAAGGAAAGGGGAAGGAGCACAGCTTGCCACTGTTTCCAAAAAGTACAACAAAAAAGCATATGAGTTGCAACGATTTAGTAACTTCACCTTCCAGCCATCAAGAAGCCACAAAATATGTGTTTGAGAATTTTCATATACTAAGGGCTTGTTTGTGTAATGATGTGATTCCAAGCTCCGGCAGAAATACATTTCCATGCAGGTATGGAAAAGAGGTTCCGAATCCCACCCCTTCCCACCCACACACACACACACACACAAATGGAAAATTTGCACGCGTGGAAAATGGAGTTTTTGCAGGATAGTGGAATCCTCAGCATTACACAAACAGGATCCAAACCCTTTTTCCTAAAACTTACTGTTGGAATCTGATCAAAGAAATGTGACTTAAAAGTAAACTATTACCAGTTAAGCGAATGACAGAGAATTAAGAATGCTGCGGAACTTTATCCGTACACTGCAATCCACCATCTTGCTCGGAAAAGAAAAGAGAGAAAGATTTTCTTTTTCCCCCTTGATTGGAAACAAAGAGAACTTGGAAAAGTAACAACTTACCAAATGGTCTGCTCGGATGCCATAAACACCAAAGATGGATGATGTCTCCCAAAAGCTTTTTATCTATTGAAGTAGAGCATTTGACGAGCAGGCAGGCATGTCCACCAAGAAAAGGGGAAAAGAAAAAAAAAACCATTCAGCACTTTCTGTACGTAGAGACAAGTTAAATTTGAAAGAGAAGGAGAAGATAGACATTAGGCCTAAGTTACTTATCCGGTAACACTAATGCATGCAAAAACATATGGGAAGCAAGGATGCTTCATAAATGCAAATGAAGATATATCACAAGGCTTACAAAATATGGCAGCACCAAATCATTGAAAAATCTGAGAATTGGAGGTTCAGTCACATAGCTTGATTGGGCAGATCAGGGTCCAAAAGAATGGGATTAAAAGATCATTTGCAACTACACCCTATAATTATGAGGTAGAGGCTATTTAGGGAAGCAACGCCTCCAAATCTTTGAACCACAAGGGAAACAACAGAGAATGAAATCAACCGTAGAACAAACATAAAGCTTGATTGAAAGGTCCTCCCTATTTTTTTTTTTTAAATGGTCCTGATACATTCTCCCTTTTCTTCAATTGCCAAGAAATAATCAACAGTATTCAGAAAAACACTAAGTCATATGTCCCTCTTGCCAGCTTATAGAGGCATCAAAACAAACACCTCTTAACAAAAACACAGTAGGGTTTATAAAACATAAGACATTTAAAAGACAAAATAAAATTAAAACTAAGTTAATTACTAAAGTGCCCATAACAGATCCATGGTCAATTTTAGCCCTCAAGACACCAGAGTTTGAAAACCTGGACTAGGCCCTTGACTCGGCCATATTCAGGTCGAGTTGGGTCGGGTCAACTCGGGTGGTGGGGGGGAAGAGAAGCAGGTTTATCACATAATCTGGATGAATGTCAACTCTCCTACACCGGCAAGGTCGAGTCTGGTCCTTTTCTCCCTGGGGAAACCATTTTCCTTCCTTGGAATTTCCAGTTTTTTGCATAATCCATTTCCCGCACTTTTGGGGATTGAGAGAGTCAGAGAGTGTATTTCTTCCTATGATTTTCACTCCTTCTCAACTCTCACAACAGCAGAGATAGAGATAGGTTTGGATTTAGGGTTTTCAATCCCTTTACTGGGACTTGGCTGGGTCATCACCAAAGCAACTCAGTCATCGCCTCATCCAAGTCAACTCGGACTCAGCCGAGTTTTGAAACGCAGCAGGACACACCTTGTAATAAATAAATAAACCAGATGGGGCTCATAACACAAGTCAAAATAAAATTATAACAAAGTCCATTACTAAAGAAAGAACCGTCGAAGAAGTAATTCAATAACAAATCCATTGTAACCAATCTCACATTAGTTGGACTTCATTTGACACATGATATAGCCTTACCAAAGAAAGAAGCCAACAGTCCAATATCTTTTGTTAATCATGAGTAGAATGAAGGCCCTTTGACTTGTACGCCTATAGGGTCGGTATACATAAGTACAGTTTTCAATTGTTGGTGAGTATAATTTGGGTATTTGTAAGTTTCCTTCATAAGCCTGGTAGTATAGTTATTTTTCTATTTTGGGCAAGAGGGTTTTGTTATAATCTGATTAAAAGAATGGAGTCTCGTGTTTATATACAACAGCATCACACAAAACATGTAACAAACACAACTGTTATTTCTCGCGTCTCCTTCATCCATCAATTTTTAAAATCTAAGATGATATCAAAGCCAAAATTCAATATGCACGACGGTTCTTCCTCTATATTTTTTATTTTTTTGAACATTAACAAAAGATTTCATTGAAGAGAAAGAAAACACTGACAGCTCAAAGAAAGACTAGAAGAAAGAAGGATTTGTAGTGAATAGAATTTATCAAATTTCCGCATAAACATCACTCTCTTACTCTAATCTAAGAAAGATCTTTGTTTGAGTTTTATGAACAGAACAGAAGAATTGAGAATTCACACAGTGCAAATCAATGGATGGAGGGGAAGGGAGAAAGATCAGAAGTTACTGGAAGTAGGAGGGCGCAGAGAAAGACGGAGAGGATGGAGGAGACGATGGCGCATAGGAACCGTCGGATGAGGAAGTTCTGCAGGGAGACTGGAGGAGGGAGACGGAGGACCAGGGTTGGAGAATAGAGGATAGCGACATAGAAGACGGCCATGGCTGTACAGGCGGTCAAGGCGACCGGCCCTGAGACTGGAGAGGAGATATTATGCGCCATTTGCAGAAGGTCTTCTTCTTCGAGGACGGATTTCACCATGGGCGAGGAGTGGGGAAAGTGAGTGTTCGGTGCCTTGGAAACATGTATTAGGAATTAGATTCTTTCTAATAAAATGTGAAGGGAAATCAGATGACAAGGTCTTTTCTTCTCCTTTTCTTTCTTCTCCTTTTCGATTTCTTTAAGACGATTTAACCGAAAAAACCCCCGCACTTGTTAAAAGACTAAAAACACCATCAATTTATATAGACCATAGTGATTGCAGAAGTTATGTTTCTTAATTTTTTTTATTTTCTCATGTGTTATATAGACCATAGTGATCACAGGAGCTCTGTTTGGTTTTTTTTTTTTCCTCTTTGAGCAGGGATATTCTTGCTCTTTTCACTTTAAAAAGTTATTAAACCCATTTTTCCCTTTTCGATCTTCTCCCATCTTTTTCTCCCTTCCACGACGTTCAAGCTCGACCACCCCGATCAAAGTCATAATCCTTCTTCTGCCATTACCAACACTAATGAAAAAAAAGAGGCGGAAATTTGTCTAGCTTCATCAAGAAAAGGCGGCGAACCTTCTACCTAAGCAAACCTCAGCACTAAAACAGAGTGCCCGGCTAAAAAAATGGTCCAGATCCATCATCCAAGTGCACCAGTCAGCAACTTGTACTCCATAGGGGGGTCAATTTGTACACCACCCCCACCATTTATCCCTCTTTCTTCTCTGCGATGTATATGTCCTATTGAAATAGATGATGGTGATTATATTAGAGAGAAAGAGAGAGAAGTGGATCATGGAACGGAGAAGGGATAAGTTGTAACTACGACGGTCACATTCTCCTTCTGATCTGGTCTTTTGGTGTTCTTTTTCTTTGAAGAATCTCAGCTTCAATGTCGTGAAAGGGAGAAGAAGAGGAAAAACAAAAAGGGGAGAAAGGGTTTTGCGACCCCGGTTTTCATGTGGGCGGGGTATCCCCACCTCCCTGAGTGCTGTCTCTCAGAGTGATATCAATTGAACCGGAGATATCCCCGCCCACTAGAGTATTGTGGGTGTTGTCTTTCAAAATTGTATCTCTCATTTGAGGAATTATGACCAAATGTTTATTCCTTATTGAACTAATGCCCATGTGTATGTATCTCATAGAATCCCAAAACTATTTTCAAAATTTAACCATTTCTATGTTAGTCAATGCCCATGCCCATCCCCATATCCAACCATATCTTTGTAAACGAAAGCAAATACCCAATTCTATCAACTTTTACTACAGCCAAAGCCAATGGTCACTTGTATTACCGAAATAAGGTCTTTTTCTCATAAGAAAGTTAATTTGGATTACCCTTTAATGGAGTAAACATTAATTATCCATCAAGGAGATGGAAGCTTTAATAAGTAGTTCCAAACATCAACTTTTTGGGTAAAACAAAAGCACATGTGGAGATTATGCTTGTAGGTTTAATCAAATGTAAAAATAGTAAATCTAAACTACCAACCTCTTTAATGGAGCCCAAACCTTCCTATTTAAAAGATATACAAATGGGCATTGGCTTTAGCTGTAATAGAAGATGATAGAATTGGGTATCAGCATTTGCTCACACAGACGTGGATGTGAAGGTGGAAGTTATGTGTGAATGTGGATTGTCTAATGTGTCCGCTATAGCACTGTCGCCGCCCAACTGGCTGTATCCATACTTATGAAACTCTATTTGGGCTAAGATGGGCGGGGATATCCCCACTCATAGCACTAACACAGGCGGAGAAGGGCGGGGATATCCCTACTCCCCGCCCACAGCATTAACACAAGCGGAAAATAATTAGCTATCAAGAAGATGAGTCTCTCCTGCTCTACTTTTCTCTCTGAGAGACAAAAAAAGAAGATATAGTAATAGTAATGAAGAAAAGTCCTTAATGAAAAATACTAAAATGGGTGCGTGTTATATATGTTGTATGGAGAATATATAGGAGTTTTAGATTTGGACTTGAATATAAATATTTGGTTATGAGAAGGGTAAAGAAAGAGGAAGCGTCGGTGAAGCACTTTTCTTCTTATTGGTTTACCCTTTTTAATCAAGGGATCTGCAAAATCCTGCTGCTTCCTTTCTACTTCGATGAATCCTTATTCAGAGAAGATGAGTTTCTGCTCAGATAAAATGGGTAAAAGAACGAAAATGGGGAAAAGGGTTTTGGTTTCGGGACCTTTTAAGGTAAATGGAGCAGGGACATCCCTGCTCAGAGAAAAAATAAAAATATATATATATATATCTCAAACAAGGCCTTAGGGACTACCATGGTATATATAACACATTGATGGTATTTTTAGCCTTTAACAAGTCTAAAAGGGTTTTTTTGGTTAAATCCTCTTTTGTGAATGCATGTGTTAATAATTCAATATATAAATATTAGATGATCAAATATCATTTTTTGTTTGCTTTGTAAATAATGTATAAGAATTAAATTACTAGATCCCTGATATACAGGCCCTAATCTCTATTATTTGAATACATATTTATTACTTGTGCCCCTTTTCTTTGGAAATCACTCGAGCAATGTTAGCATGCAAACCGTCCATCATTGGCTTTCCAAATACCGCCTTCCTGGTGTTCGTTTCTTCCCCAAATCGGCCAAGGGCAAATTGGAGTCGCCCTTGGTTTATTGTATTCGAAAGAATTTTATCCACTAAAACTAAAACTAATAGAAGATAAGGGTTTTGGGAGAGGTTAGTAATGGCGGAGGGAGTTCTTAGAAGAAGATTTTAGCAATGGTGGCTAACATTGAAAATGATAATGTTGGGCCAGGGTGAATTTCAAAAATGAGGAAGCCACTTCATGCACTTGGTGGGACTGTGTGATTTGGAATGCATTTGGTGGGACACTGTGATTTGGAAGAAAGACCGCTGTTGATAGAATTTGTTGGTAGTAATAATTAGGTGATATAGAAGGAAAAAGGAACTTGATAAGCATTTGATGTTTGTTTGTATGGACTGGTAATATTATGAGATGAAAAGTAAAGGAGTTGCATGTATTGAGCGCGGGGTTAGGAATTGATAATTTGGTAACGTAAGACCCCGCCTATTTTTAATTATGATTAGTACCTAATTAATAATTAGGTGCTAATTAGGTTGGTTTGAGTGTTAATTAAGTGGTTAGGCATATTAGAGGGGGTTTAGACCAATTAGGTAGCTAAATGACCTTCTCGCAATTTTTATATATGATTTTCATGAGATTAGATTTATAAATTAGCACAACGGGCATATTTTTTTGTGCTTATTTTTTACTAGCACTTATATATATTTATTTATCTTTATTAATAATATTATGAACAAAACATTAAATTTTGATATATTTTAATTTTTTTCTAGTATTTTTAAATGAGAATAGTCTCATCCAGATAAAAGGATAAGTCTCAAATAAGAAGTGAACATCCTACAATCTGGATTCCCTAATCCTTATCAAGGAGGGATGATCATGGATCAAACTAGCCCAAGTCCGACCTGGGCTAGCCCTCTATGGGCAGAGCTTGAGCCTTAGATTTTTATACATGGTCTGGACTTGGATTTTATGGTAGAGAGTCTAAAGCTCGACTCTCCTTTTTAGGGTAAAGGTGACTTGAACACATACCCTTCCACACATAAAATACATAGCCCAACCAGTTAAGCTAAACCTTTGAGTAATAAGTAAAAAGACTTTTTTTTTTTTTTTTTGATAAGACATGATCCACTCAGGGCTTGGGCTTAGCCTTTTTTAAGCGAGTTAGGGTTTAACCAAAAACCCGACCCTTTTTAAACGAGAAGCCTCCAAATCCATTAGGTATTTGGTGTCCCTTTATCTTTTTTTCAATGTTTAATTTAGTTTAGTAAGTATCTGTTTTACTATTAATTTTATTATTATATAATTTAAATCTTCATATTTTTAGCCTTTTCTTTTTTTAAATTTAGGATTTGGGCTTGTATTGGGGATATGATTATCGGTTTAGAGTTTTTATAATTGCACTTCCAAAATTAGGATGTTAGTTGTCCTCGATCACTGTGAGGAAGCTAGTGAAGAAAAGGAGGAGAGCATAGCGATAGTGAAGGAGAGTTTTATTTAAATGAAAGATAAATTGGGTAATTTAAAAAAATTGGGGGATAAAGGCGCCGAAAAAATAGCTTTAAATGGATGGATGCCCTAATCGAGAATTTTCCTAAAAAACTTGCAAACTAATTGAGAATTTTTAAAAATTGCAACTATTTTTTAAAACAGGTAGAAACTTTAAGGGCTTGTTTGGAAACTTTACTAATAGAGTCAAGTGAAATAAAGCTCATTTCTAAATATAAAAGCCACAATAAAAGCACTTTAATTCAAAATTCCTACTATTTATTAAAAATAAAAAATAAAAAAGCAACATCCTTTCTCCACTAAAAGACAACAAAAACTCCTCCCTGTGCAAAAAATTAAAAAGATTCCATATAAAATAATTAAAATTAAAATTTTGTAATAACCCATTCATATTGTATTCTTTTTTCAAAATAATCTTTTTTTCGCTCTACTCTAACGGCCCAGGCCTTATTTTAAATTTCCCCTTTTTTATATTATTATAGGATTATATTGCCTAAAGAAGGTCTAATAATTTTTAAAGGATTTTACCGGAAAAATCCTCAAAGACTTGTCGAAAGCCAAAAACACCTTGAACATCTTATATAGAGCAGTTGGGTCCTCCCACCAGTTTTTTTATTTTTTTTTATTTTTCGCGCTGAGCAGGGATATCGCAGTTTATTCTAAGTAAATGAGTGTGGATATCCCCGTTCATCGTTCATTATAACTTAAAGACTGTCGAACTCTCTTTTCCCTTTTGCCTTTTTTTTTTTATCCGAAAGAAATTCTCTGCAACCCCTCTTCCACTTGACCTTACTTTATGGAAGAACCCTATTCTTAAATCTTTAAGTAGAAATGTTTGGGCTCCATTAAAGATGTTGGTAGTTTAGATTTACCTTTTTTACATTTGATTAAACCTATAAGCACAATTTCAACATGTGTTTTTGTTTTACCCAAAACGTTGATGCTTGGAAGTACTCATTAAAGCTTCCATCTCCTTGATGAATAATTAATATTTACTCCATTAAAGAGGTGGGTAGTCCACATTAACTTTCTTATGATAAAAAGACCATATTTCAGTAATACAAATGGGCATTGGCTACGGTCATTAACTTTCTTATGATAAAAAGAAGATGATAGAATTGGGCATCATCAACTTTTGCTTACATAGAAATGGTTGGATATGGTTATGGGCATGGGCATTGGCTTACATAGAAATGGTTAAGCTTTGAAAATAGTTTTGTAATTTCATCAGTTACATACACATGGGCATTAGCTCAATAAGGAATGGACATTTGGTCATAATTCCTCAAATGAGAGATACAAATAGATAAGGGCTCACATGTGTATGTATATTGGTTAAATGTAATTCTCAATGGCCTTTGCAAACACCACTTTGACCAACCATGGGTATTCATACTTATGAAACTCTATTTGGAGTAGCAATATCTTGCCTACAAGTATAAGGTGAGTGGGGATATCCCCGTTCACAATACTCTAGTGTGTGGGGATATCCCTGCTTACATCACCAACACAAGCAGGGATATCCTTGTTCACAGCACTAAATTAGGCAGGGATATCCCCATCCGAACTGATACTACTCTGAGAGAGAGACAACACCCATAGTACTCTAGTGGCCGGGGATATCCCCACTCACAGCACTAATTAGGGTGGGGATATCCCCGTCCCAACTGAAACTAATCTGAGAGACAGCACCCATAGTACTATAGTGGGTGGGGATATCCCCGCTCACAGCACTAGTCGAGCCAAATCCCTTGTACAAAGCAGAAGTCGAGTCCTCAATTTCTCCAAGCTCGGTTTCGGACATCTTTAAGCCTCAACGAGGGTTTCGAGCACATCTCCACCATTGCCGCTTGCTCCGACCAACATCAATCAAGAACAAAGAAGAACCATAATCAAGAAATGTTTTTTTTTTATTTTTATTCATCCACATAAAGAAACAGAGTGCTTTTGGGGCAAGAATAGAGAGAGAGATGGGAAAGAGAAAGAGAGAGATGGAATTGGTGCAAGACAAGCAAGAACGAATGGTAACATTCTCAAATAGGCGACAAGGTCTCTTCAAGAAAGAACAAGAGCTGACCAAATTGTCCGGTTGCGAAATTGCCCTTATTACATTCTCTGGTGCTGGAAAGGCCTTCACCTTCAGATCCTATGACTTTGCCGACATCATTAGCCGCTACCTCTCCATCATCTCCACCTCCCCGGTCAAAGGCCTTCAGGTTGAGTGCCAGCCGCCCAACCACCTTGAGTACCGCGTGATGGAAGTTGCCAATCAAGAATTCGAAAAAGAAAAACTTTTTGTCTCCTAGACCGACTAGATGGTTTCATCTTCCTCTTCAATCACCATTGCTGAATTGCTGCCGCCTTTTCTGGAACATCAAACATCCATGTTTGATGTAGTACAGTGATTGAAAGACTTGGATTCATCTCGGGATTTTAAGGGAGGTTCAAATGTGAATCAGAGAAGAAGATGGGAGAAGAACGAAAAGAGAAAAATGGGTTTTGGGACTTTTTAAAGTAAAAGGAGAGGAATATCCTCGCTCAGAGAAGAAAAGAAAAAAAAAACCCAAACAAAGCCCCTAATACTACTATAATTTTTATAAAATGTTGAGGGCGTTTTTGGATTATAACGGGTGTTAAGAGGATTTCTCCGGTAAAATCCTCTCATTTTTATTGCAGAGGGGTTGTTCCCTGGGTGGTTGCTCCCTTCCTTTTTATTCTCTCTACACACGCGACCCTTCAAAAGCACTCAATAAATAATCTCGATCCAACGCGTTTCACTTTCTGTCTTCCAAACTCGAGAATCAAACCCTTAAAAATCAGATCTTGTTTACTCCGATTTCCATCCGCAGATTCAATTCCCAACCCCTCTTCTTCCAATCCACAAACCCTAACATTCCCTTTGAAATCGAGTTAGCATCATTGCCTCTTCCATGGCGAAGGAATTCAACGTGCCCCCGGTCGTCTTCCCGTCCGTCGGAAATCCCAGCAGCGCCGTGCAGCAGCGCCGCCTCCCCACCGCCCCCTTCCAACCCCCTCGCCCCGCAAACCCCAGCATACCCTTCATGTCCTTCGACATCGGATCTGCTCCCGCCTCCACCTCTTTCTCCTCCCCCGTCTTCGCCAGCAGCGCCGCCTCCGGAGTTGGATTCGATGACGAGCTCCCCCTCCTCGAAGAGCTCGGCATCAACACCCGCCAAATCTGGCGCAAGACCGCCTCGATCATGAACCCTTTTAGGGTGAACCCCAATCTCCATGAGGACGCCGACTTGTCGGGGCCGTTCATATTCCTCATGGGGTTCGGGCTCTTCCAATTGCTCGCCGGAAAGCTCCATTTTGGCATAATTCTGGGGTGGGTGACCGTCACGGCGCTCTTTTTGTACGTTGTGTTCAATATGCTGGCGGGGCGTAATGGGAATTTGGATTTGTACCGGTGCTTGAGCCTTATTGGGTACTGTATGCTGCCAATTGTGGTCTTCTCGGCGGTTTCTCTGTTCCTGCCCCAGGGCGGGGTGGCGGTGTTTGGGATGGGGGCGGTTTTTGTGCTGTGGTCGACGAGGGTATGCACGAGGTTGCTGGTTGAATTGGCGTCTTGCGGGGAGGAGCATCGAGGGTTGATAGCTTATGCCTGCTGGTTGATCTACTTGCTTTTTTCGCTGCTCGTGATATTTTGATTGGGATCATTCTGGTATGGATTCAAGGCTTGTTTGGTTTTTTTTTTTTTTTCTTTCTCTCCTTAGGAGATTTACATTTCTTGTAACTTTGTTGGGTTTTTTATTCTCTCTGTATTCCAGCAAAAATAGTTCTTTATTGGTGGTTTTGTACTGAGAAAATTGCATTGGATGGTTGTAATTTAGGTTGAGGCACGTGAATCATTCATTCGTTTATTTTGCTATGCATATTTGTTGATGTAAAAATTGGAAGCCTCATTGTGTGGATACTATTTATCTAATCTAACTTTTGTCCTGTCTAAACATTATAAGCATTATATTCATCTAATCGTTTTTCTTGGGTGGCAAGACGAAAGGTGCTTTCTAAATTATACCTAAAGTATGTCCCACAGCCACCAGGCTGGAGTTAATTGGGTGATGACACCCCTGTTTTTAGGTGATATCACCTAGGTAATCGCGGTAGTCTGTGACTGCATAAAAGTGGCCCATATAATTCTCTTAAAGCGCTTTTGTTCTTTTAATTTACTGCATTTGATCCCAGCTGCATCTTTAAGTGGGATTGTGACCTGTGCCCCTTATTACTGGTTCTATTTAGTTTGTGAGTCTATTCTTGCTTGCTTGATTTTTTCCATATTACTTTTTTGGGATATCTCATTGTTGATCATCATATCAACCTACATGCAAATGGATGTGAAATTGGAGGGACCATATAATATATATCCAATTAGATAGCTGAGCGGAGGACCAGATGATGAACTGTAGGATAAAGTCACCTTATAATTTAGATCATTGAACTATGGACACCACATGGATATATTAGGATTCAAAAGTTACCTAGTTTTAAACGTCTTACCTATCCTATTTTAGCTGATTCTAATCAAGTGGTTATTTTTCTTCTTAACAATATTTGAGGCATGCATATTGGTCCCTATGGAATGGAAGAGGTTCTTTTGATGAGGGATACTAAGATCTGTCCACGCTTTCCAGACTTTTGCACCGCTTCTGAAGTTCAAGGACAATGTGATTATAGAAAATAACTGATATAATAAAAGAAATAATATGCTTTAACTAATAATATTGATGGAATACATAGATTTGGAGAAATTATTTTTATTTTTTATTCATTACGGGATGATCTAGAATAGGGTTCCAGAGCAGTTAATTTGGTGATCATTGAAGGCATAGGTAGATGCGGGGTGGCTCTATTGAAATTATTCCACAAACTTGAATGAAGGGTTGATAATGAGTGTGGGAACTATATCTAAGGTGGTGTCTAAGTTCCCAACTAGAGTGGGATTGCACCAAGTTTACCGTTGAACCCATTGGTTATGGACAACATAATAATAGATGTCCAAGCTTCCAAGGTGTGGTAGTTGTTGATCTTATATGACATTGTACAAACAAGTCAACCAAAAAATCAAGTAAATGATAAGTTAGAACTTTGGATCAAGGCATTATAGTCAAATAGATCAAAAATATAAAATCAAAGACCGAATACACACACGCATATATATATATATATATATTGCGGCTTTAGTGGATCTGAAAGTAAAGAAGATGAGTTTGCCAAATTAGAAGTTAAATTGGTACCATAATTTTAAATATATGGGGTCAATCATAGATCAAAGTTGAGGATTTGAGTTGGATGTATAAAATAAGATCAATGTAGAGTACTAAGCTGAGCAAAGTGGGGACAAGTTTGTGTAGTGTTATGTAATCATTGAGTGTCACTTCGATTAAAGGGCCATTTTTATAAGATTGGTAGTTAGACATGCTTTTTTTGATGCTAGGCAACAAAGAAATAAGCTGAGCAAAGTGGGGACAAGTTTGTGTAGTGTTATCTAATCATCGAGTGTTACTTCAATTAAAGTGCCTTTTTTATAAGGGTGGGCGTTAGACATGCTTTGTTTGATTCCATCGAATGTTAGGCAACAAAGAAATGAGAAAAACCTAGAGTATGTGTAGCTGAGATTCATATGCTATGATGGATGGGAAGAGTTGCAAGGATAGAATTAGGAAAGAACATAAGAGCAAACATACATGTAGCTTCAATAATGAGAAAGAAGCAAAGGAAAGTAATTTGAGATTGTTTAAGTATTTATACGGTAGGTCAAAGTAGACATATGTGATGTGTTGAAGGACTATGAGGTTAAAGGGAGACCTATGGGTGGTTTCAATGGTAGGAGAAAAAAAAGGAATATTGTTCGAGATGGTATGGGCATTTACACGAAGAGCCAAAATCATCCAGGTACAATGTGTTGAAAGGCTACAACTTTAAGGAACTAAGAGGTAGAGTCTAGTGAAGATCTTGGATGAGTAGTGAGGAATATCATGTTAAGACTGGAGTTAAAGAGAGCATGCGTTCAAATAGGGTAAAAAACTCACGAAGGGGACGCTAAATGGATGGGATAAGACTTTGGTGATCTCATGTTGATCTCTTGTACGAGTTCTTTTTCCTTTATCTCTAAGTTGTTTCCCGTGGGCTCTTTCACTCATATACAATGTAAACATTAACGCGCTCTAGCACACATCATACACAATCAGACATATATTCATGTGTGCTCTCTACTTTTCCCTAGTTCGTTAAACTTGTATTCCCTTCTATACGTTCTATTCTATATGGACTTTTTCAAGTTTCCCATGTACATGCTTGAACCATCTGAAATGACGTTCTTTGATTTTCTTTTCTATAGAAGCTACTCGACTCTTGAGTTTTTTCTTATCTACCAATTTATAATTTTATTCTATCTTGTAACTCCACCCACCATGATAGCATCTGCGTTTTAGCCACAAGTATTTAGCTTCTTCTTGTTTCTTCATTGGCCAACATTCACTCACATACAACAACGAAGGCAAAATTCATATCTTATAAAAATACCACTTTAATTGAAGTGGCACTCAATAGTGGCACAACACTTCACTTTGCCCATTAATGACATCTAATTCATTCCCTTTGATTTGTCCTGTAATTGCTGTTTGCTATCAAAATTTGTCACATTGTGATAAAAATAGGGATGTACACGGGTCAGTTCTGGTCTGGATCCCCAATGGTACTGGAACTGTTTGTTAGAGGGTGGATCCAGTTCCAGACTTGGAACCAGTTTCCCGGTTCCGGAACCATTTCCGGTAAGATTAGTGGGATCCTGTTCCGGAACCGGTTTCGCTTATAGGATGGGTCTGGGTTTGATTCTTGGTCCGGGAAATGCAACAACAACAAAGAGATAATAAAATCCTCCAACCCAAAAAAATTAATCAAATAGCCATGTCCCATAGTCACCAAAAGATTAGATTTGGTGATACCAAAATGATAAATTGCACATGATACCAAAAGCCCATCAGCAAAATTCATCAAATCGCCAAGGAAATCAAAGATCCACGAGGCAAAATGATCAAAAGAGGAGGCTTGGTGAGAACACAGTCCAAATTGAGTATAAAAATAAAAAACCCATCAGCAAAATCCACCAATCTACCAAGAAAATCAAACGCTCATGAAGTGAAAGGGGGAAAAGAGGGATGGATGCATGCCTTAGGGTTGTCGATGTGGGTGTTCTTGCGGATTTCAGAGGGTGATAGAACAATGGCTGAACTGTGACTTGAGATGAGGACAGTGGTAGACATGGCTGAATAGTTCCTTGGAGTAGCATATGAACAATGCCGTGTCTTCTCATATTCACCTCTATTGGCAACACCACCACCACCGTCCTCTTCTCAGCTCGTCTCCAACAGAGATGAAGGGAAAAAAAACCAAGCTTTTGGTGGGGGACGACTTTTGAGAATGGGGAGGGTTCTAAAAAGTTTGAAAGAATTTGTACTTTGGAAATGGGTTGGGTCCCGGGTCCACGGGTCGGAATTGAGGTGGTTCAGGAACCGGACCCGTTTAGGTCCCGGGGTCCAAAAAAGGGATCCTGAGCCAGGCCCATTTACTTAACCGGACCTATATGAGGTTCCAAACCCAGTTTTTTCCCGGGTTGGAACCTCCGGGTAATTGGAGAATTGGGGACCCATTTACATCCCTAGGTAAAAGTTTGCTTCAATTTGACCAAACACATTGTTTCTACCTTAAGCTCCACTTTGCACTTTGCACTTCACATATTCTGTCTTTAATATAGACCCATTTTACTCTAAAGCCTTTCGCCAATGTTCTAGCTTATCATTTACTTGCCTTTTTGTTTGACTATTGAGCACATGTCATCTGCAAATTGACAAGGAACGTACTTGGATATCTTCCATTATGTTGTCCATAATCAAGGTGAAGGGGCTTAAAGAGGATGCTTGGTGCCATCCAATTTCAACTTGGAACTTAGATATCTCCCTTAAAAAGTTCTCACACTCATTATACACCTGTCATATGTGTCCAGTATTTCTGATGCATTTTCTTATCATGTGTGGCGAATTAACAATATCCGTGCTCTATAGTCTATTAGTCTTGAAGTCCTTGAAATTAGTAACAGCCATATGTAATCCCCACTGATGATCATCTGAGAAGCATGGAGTTATCTTATCCACTTAGATGAAATACTTGTAGAATGGTAGCTCAAAAATTTTCAAACCAGCCCCACTGGCTTATTTAATGCTTTATATGGAATGATATGTTAGATTGTAAATGTGAATATTTTATATGATGTTTTAGTTGTTTGGGTGATAGGTGCCATCATAATCAACGCCCTGCCCCACAATGTCCCAACTATGTTGGGTCAACTACATGAACTCTATTTCTCCATTTTGATTTATCCCGAGCTAGATCCTTGGATAGGTTGCACTTCTTCATATCTATCCTTACTACTTCCATCCATGTCTTTATTGAATATTTTATACAGTGTTTTTAGTTATTTTGTGTGATAGGAGTGTGTGTGTGTATATATTTGTGATATTGTATATCTAAAGGGTATATATGCAGTACAGTTCACTTTTTGACAAGAACGGGTTAGTAGTATGATGCGGTAACTAATGATTTGATATTTTCAAGAATTTATTCTTCTTATGTGTTTCTCCTCCTTTTCTCTTCGACCTTTTTCTTATATTTATTGAGATCTTACATCATAAGTTGGTATTGGACAAGTTAGCCGACCCCAACTTAGTTGGGATAAGGCTTTGATGATGGCGATGATGATAGTCAGAGGAGTTATGATCTGGTGTGGCTTTGTGTCTTCTACGGCTGATGCCGCAGCCTGTAAGGATGTTATTATATAGATGTGTAAAAGGCCTTCATGATTATGAATGTGTTGGGAATAGAGAAGTTCTTTTAAGTTTATTATTATTACTATTTTTTGATTGTTTTCATGGGTGATTGAGACTAGTTTTGCTGGATATACAAAATTGTTCACAGAAAAATCAATTTGGAATTTCCATGACTTTGGCAGTTCCACCTTGTTTATCTGGTCATTTTGAGTTAGTTTTCTGGAGATCAGAAACAAACTCATGCTTTTTTAATGAGTTTCAAGAAATCTATTAAGATCCTTCTAATACGTATGAACTTCTACCCTTTACAGGTGAGTTTATGCTTTGCAGCCATGTGACTCTTATGTCTGCATCCTTAACCTAAGAATGGTCGTTTATGATTGTAGTCTGAGATCATATAAAAGCTGTATACATAGATGTGTGTATATAGAAAGTGATGAAAGAATCATGCAAGGGGTGCAATCCCTTTTTTCTCTCTGTCTCTCTATTTTTCTCCACATTCCACGTCCCCTCTTCTCTCACTTCTCTCTCTGAACATCTGTCCCTCCACCACACGAACTACCTTGAGAATTTTTGACCGTGTACCTGTCTTATGTAGCCAACTCATGAGGTTCATTTAGATGCATGTTTAGCAGTTAGTGTAGGGTAGATGGAAATGTATGAGTTTGGTTAGGCAAAAAATCAGCTCCATCAGATTATCGTAACCCTTGATTCAACAACTTTAAAGTCTAATGATCTTTTAACCTTGGAATTTTTTTTTTTTTTTTTTGAGATTCAATCCAATGGCGAGGAAATGTTTTTATCGACATAAAATTGGGCCTAGTGCAGATCATGGGGGATAACAGTGTGAAAGGGGTTGTACTGATCAAAGGTGGGCTAAGTGGGCCCCAAAGAGCTGAACCATAGCTATACTGGCTTTGCAATTTACTTGTAGGAAAAAACTTGCTTTGCTCATGTACATCGCCATAAAAAATTCTAAGTATCTTGATGATGCAGCTATTTTCTACAAATTTGGCCAGCCTTGTTTGGTGATGTAGACAAGATTTAGAAGGCATCATTGTTTTGGATTTTAATCCAACAAATTAGTGAGATGAATGCCAAATTTGGATCATCCGTCATTCAAATGGGGGCCCATATAAAAAAACCCGTTGTCTACATAACCAAACACGACGGGTTCCACTTGTAGGAAACAACTAATGTACTTTTAAAATACAACTGAGGCGTCAATGATTGCAGCACCTAGTATGGATCCCCAAGTTGATCCATCCATCCAACAAGATTTTGATTTGATTGAGATAATTTTAGATTAGATATGTAGACCAAAATGAGCCCTTCCCTATCTAATGGACAATGTCCATCGCAGTAGGACCCACCTACAATAATAGAGACCACATTATAATTACACATTTAGATGACGAACCATTAATTAGAATCACTCATCAAGTCAGCCCTAAATGAGCAGTCTGTTGAAGACCAAAATGTTGAGCAACATTTCTTCCCCCTTGATAAGATCAGCTGTTTTTTATTGCCAAACATGATGGGCCCACTTGCAGCGAACAATTGGATCAGCAAGATGCTTTCATCTTTAATGATTATCCATGTGAATGAAGAGAAATTCTCTCTTATGAGCAGACTGATGTGTAGTCTAGCTCTATGGGGCTCATTTGGGCCCACTTTTGATCAGTGCAGCCCCTTTCACACTATTGTACCCCATGATCTCGCACCAGAGTCTAGACGTAAGTTTATAAGCTAATAGAACATTTCCTCTTCATTGGATTGTTGAATCTATAAAAAGTCTTATGTTTAAAAGAGTATTCAAATTTTAAGGCTATTAATCAAAGTGCCAGGTTAATATGATAAGGCTGATTCTTTGCTTGACCCATGTCCATAAAGACCTTTCCATCTACCCTACCCAAATTGATAGGCATGCATCTAAGTGGGCCTCAAGAGATGGATTGCATAAGACCAGTATGCATTCAAAATTTTCTAATATTACGTGGAAGGGTGTAGGGATACGGATTGAGAGAGAGGAGAGGGTGGGGGGCGCATTGGGATGTGGAGGAAAAAAACAGAGAGTGGGCAGGGTATGTGAAGAGATGGAGAGAAAAGGGGTTGCGATGGATTTGAAAGTGCATCGCATGGTTCTTTTATTGCATCCGGTCACCTTTCACTCACTCTCTTAGTCATGTTCTGCTGAGAGGTACCTCTCACGCAATCATTGAGAGGTAAAAATTTGAGTCCCTTGTGGGATCCACTTGTATGCATGCTAATCATAGGATGTGGGCAGGGTACGTGGAGAGAGAGAGAGAGAGAGAGAGAGAGAGAGAGAGAGAGAGAGAGAGAGAGAGAGAGAGAGAGAGAGAGAGAGAGAGAGAGAGAGAGAGAGAGAGAGAGAGAGAGAGAGAAGGGGTTGCGATGGATTTGAAAATGCATTGCATGATTCTTTTATTGAATCTGACCACTTCAGTTCTCACTCTCTGAGTCATGTTTTGCTAAGAGGTACCTCTCACGCAGTCATTGAGAGGTAAAACTTTGAGCCCCTTGTGGGACCCACTTGGATGCATGCTAATCGTATGAGGGTAGTATGAGGAAAAGGTCTCGTTGTGGATATGATTTTGGGTAAAAATAATCTCAATCAAGTCATCACACCCATTGATTGAGGGGCCTTAAAGCTCAACGGTTTCTTAAGTTACATATTTAATGAAATTTAAATCTAATTGTGAGTATAATTCTGATTAGTGTCAAATTAGGGTATGTGATAATTGATGCGTGTGTTTTTTTTGTTGTACTTGTGGGGGTGGGGTGTCGTTATTGAGTATGAGGGTACCTCTCACAGATCATGTTAGAGGTACCTCATATATATATATATATATATATATATAGAGAGAGAGAGAGAGAGAGAGAGAGAGAGAGAGTAATGCTCCTGTACAAACTTCCCTTACTGTCTTACGGTACAAGCCACCTCGAGGGTTCACCTACTAGTCCATCTGAGCTGACCATCCAAACCCCCCCTCCTATTTACATGGGTCCCACGGGATTTTGATAGGTCCCAATGGAGTGAACCGTTAGATTGAGGGTCAATTTTATTATTTTATATAAAGCCATTAAACTCGTGGGCCACAGATAAATGGAATAGAGCTATTAGATTGACTTCAAATTTGATAACTAGGTTGGCCCCACTTGGATCTTTCTACCCCTCCTTTCCATGATTTGTGGGGTCCCAAGTGGCCCCCACGAGGTGGCTTGTACCGTGAGATGGTAAGGAAAGCTTATACAGGAGGTTATATATATATATATGATTGGTGCATGCTTGTGCGACCATCAAGCTGAAGGATTGGTTTAAGAAACTTAAAAAATTGTAATAAAACTATCCATATTGTTTGTGCTTCATATTGATTCAGATTGAAGAGATCTAGTAAAAATGGGTGAAAGTAATTTAAACAAGCCATGAAGTGTGATTTCGACTCCTTCAAGGCAATAGACGAGGAGAGTTAACAAATTGGTTTAGCAAAAGTCAAATTTGATGGAGGTAATCAGCAATAGTTGAAACCCAGTTCGCATTTGAAGTAAGAAATTTTTGAATGGTTGATGCAAGAGAATGCTTATAATGTGATCTTTTATTTGTTTATTTAATGAAAATTTTATGCAATATCAAATCTCTTGTTTGTATAATTATATCCTCAACAAAATGGATTTTCCAAATGTAAGACCCAATATTTACCAGAAGTAACTTGCTATGTTCTATACGATGCAAATTCTAGAATCTTGTTGGGATGAAGCAGTCCTTACAATTGCTATCATTCGAACTGTTTTTTATTTTTTTTTGGTCTTAACCTCTTTCCTCCCTAAAACTGGCCCTTTTGATTTTGATGATCATAACCATTTAACGAAGCTAGTTTTTGTTGTCATTTGCAATCCCTTTCTTAATCATTCGCGCAAAAAGGTTGTTGAAGTGGGCCCCACTAGGCCATTTGAGTTGGACTTGTTCAATTCTATTAAATGATTTTTTAAAAAAGAAAATTTGAAAAATGACATAAGGGTATTTTGTCATTCTTCAGGTTGTTTTTTTTTTTTTTGGAAAGGACTTGATTGAAAGAATTGTGGAAAACTTGAAATATTTAAATCTTTATTTACTTTTTTGAAAATGAGCGAAAAGTTTTATACTCTTTTAAAATTTCCCCATTAAAAAAGGGTCCTTATAACCGTGCATTTGATTAACTGTATTTTTGCATCCGTTTTAAATGGAAGCCATCCTCTTACAATTTTGAAACCTGATAATTCTCTTCTCTATGTTCTGCAAGAATCTAGTCTAAACAAGACAAAATTAAGCCTTCAATCCATCAAGTATGTCTTCTGAAGTTAATCCTTTCTGTCTGGTGTGTAGACTGAAAAGGCTCTATATGGTGTTAGAAACAACCACATTGAGCTTGGTTTGACCGATTCAATTTTTTTTCCTTCTTTGCCTTGGATTCTTTTGTTGTCTTGCTAATTCCTCTTTTCTTTATTTTCGTTGTTCTAGCGGCCCTTTCGGTTATTTATATTGATGATATTTTTGTTGTTAGTAACAATAATTCCCAGTTGTCACAATTGAAGGATGGATCTATGGCCACTTCATTATTTCTTATGCTCAAAGTTACGCCATTTCCTAGAGTTCTTTTTCCTTCAGAGTCCGTATATGGCCTCATGATGTTTTTGAACCTGCATCCATGTTAGCATCAAAAGTGATTTCCACTTCTTTGGCTCTTAAGCATTATCATCATCTTAGTTCCTACTCGGCTTCTTCTCCTGTTGATTCTACTTCATGTTGCAATAGTGTTAGGTTGCTTTATTACCTGAATATTACTTGTTCTAATATTGCTCATTCAGTTAATCTTATCTATTAGCTTGTGCATGCTCCTATAGTATTTATCTTCAAGCAGTGAATGTATCATTTGTTATGTTAAGGGTATTGGTCCTTGTGGCCTTCGTTTGCTTTCTTAATCTACTCTTGATTTTTATGGATTCTCTGATGTTGACTGGGCTGGTGTCTTGATACCTGTTTCTCTACTACTGACTTTGGGGTATACCTTGGTGCTAATTACATTGCATGGAGCTTGTAAAAGCAGCTATAGTATCTCAGTTAAATGCTGAAGCTTAGTATAGTTTGCGAGATACCGCAGCAGCAGAATTATCATGGATCACCCATCCACTTCATGCTGTCGGGTTTCGTCTTCTTGGCTGCCTTCATCATTGAGTGATAATATCATGCACGTTACATGTTAGTGAATCCAGTTTTGCATGCTTGAGCAAAATACATTGAGCTTCACTATCATTTTATTCACGAGGTGGCTTCTAGCCTACATCTTTTTTTTTTCTTTCTTGAAATGGTATCCGGCCAACTTGTTACACTTTTTTTTTTTTTTTTTTTTTCATTTCATCTTCCTATCAATTGGCTGATATCTATGAAGGTATTCCCAAAAAAAAACTTCATTGTCTTTGGTTCAAGCTTGAGTTGTCGTTAACACCTCCAGCTTCAGGGGGTGTTGTAAAGTAAGGATTGGCTACCCACCAACTTATGAGGGGCTGCCCAAGGCACATCAGGGGCCACGCAAGGTACATGACCCAATTTGTTTCGGGCCAGCTCAAGGATGCCCAAGGTCTCAACTCTCGAGGTCTCTTCAGGAAGAAGTAAGGAGGACTTAATCTTAACCAAGGAGATCTAATCCCTTTAGGACATAAGTGTAGGGATGGCCTGACCTAGGGTTTCAAAAACCCTAGTGATGCAGTACGGACCGGGCCTAAGAAGTCAACTGTGCCAACTGCCAACTGCCAACCCATTGACCCATAGATTGACTAGGTTCATTGTGTTTAGTTCAGATACTGTAGAGTTCTAATTTTATCCTAATTTTATTTCCATTCCTTTGATTAGAGAAGTACTTCTAATTTCTTTCTTAAGATTAATATTATTTACATTCCTACTTTAATTAGATCTCTTCAATATTAGAAAGTCTTGTTTGTAAGGGATCGATCATACTTCTCTATATAAGGATGATCAAACCTCATTGTAATTCTTACTTATTATCAATAAATCTTTGAGTTCTGAGTTTTCACTTCAATTATGGTGCTTTGCATTATCTTTAGTGTGCCCTAGTGCTTGAATCCATCTTGGATTCGATCAATCCGTTGGGAGATTGATCTGTTTTTCAATTGAGGATCTGAGGCTGCACCACGTAGGGTCGTCTGAGTCTATGTGGGCTATCATATATATTGTACCTTTCTCCCTTCTCTCGAACTATCGCTTACAATGTTCAAAAATTCTAAAGTGCTTAAATATTTTACTTCTTCCCTTAAATAGATGTTAACTTTTTTTTTTAGTCGGTACTAATGAATTATATTAATATGAAAAGATAATACAACCAAGCTTAATCAAAACAACTAGCATGGCGCTGGTAAAGTATATTCCAGACACCAACCAAAACTACACAACATAAGCACTAAGATTGCATAATTGATCAACTCCTTGTTTAGCTAGAGTATCCACCATGCCATTGGCGGACCTCCTAACATACTGAAAAGAAATCCGAGACGATGTTAACTGTTGAATCTCATTGAAGTAGAACTGCATCTTCCAAGGGCCCCTAAAAGATTTCGCCCATGATACGACTTCGAAAGAGTCACTTTCCACTATTAGGTAGGCTATTTTGAAACAAATGACAATAATGTGGAGCTTTGATTCACCATTGTAGGTGATAAGTTTTCACCCTTATTATTCACCACTGTAGAAGCTTTGATTCTCTTCTGTTGAAGGTTAAGGATCTTGGTTGGGTTTCTAGGAGGCTTTCAAGCAAGTCAAGATGGAGGAGCTATTTCCCATCTTCAGCTGGCAGATGGCATACTTCTATTTAGCTATATTGATGGGAAGCAAGTAGCTGATCTAAACTGAAATTCGCTGTGCTTCGAGTTAGTTTTAGGTTTGAAACTTAATTTATTCTATGAGTAACAGGTGGGGTTGGGTGTTCTGAGGAGGTTAGTAAAATTTTGACAGACAAAGCTTCATTGCAAACTGAGTCGGTTTCTGATTAAATATCTAGGGCTTCCAATTGGGGCAAATCCTAGATTTAAAAAATTGTGGGATCCTATGGTCAAAAGATTTGAGAAGAAACTTTCTTTGTGGGAGAGAATATTTGTTTTTTGCGGATAGAATAACTGTTATTAAAGCAATGTTATCCTATTGATTGGTTTACTGCACGTCTTTCTACAAGTTGCCAGTGGCGGTGATTCAAAGTTAGATCACGTTCAAAGGAGGTTTTTATTTATTTATTTAATTTTTTTTTTATGGGAAGTGGCGACAAAAGAAAGCTCCATATTGTGAAGTGGAGTGAGGTGGTGAAGCCAAAGTCTTCTGGCAGGCCGGGTTTGGATGCTTATCCCTTAAGAACTAAGCCTCACATGCCAAATGGTGGTGGGGGTTTGGTGTTGAAAGGGAGGCATTGTTGAGGATGGTCATATTTGCTAAATATGGTGAGGATTAGGGAGGTTGGTTTCCTAGAAGTGCCCATAGAGTTATAGGAGATCTTACTGAAGGGGTTCCATTTTGGTTTTGGGTGATGAGCCGTCAGTCGCAGGGAGGGGTATTTTTATGTTGGGTGTTGGTGTTTTTTTATTGGGTGGTTGGTCTTCAGAAAAGGGGTGTGTTTGAGCTGGGGTGGGGATAGTGTCAGGCTTTGTTTTAATGGTTGGGTGGGTTTGGTCCACTGTTCTGAATGTTTCCTAGACCTTTGGATTCATCTAATAGTCCACTGTCGAATAGTGTCTTTTTGTCCGGTGATGGTGTCCATTGGGAGTTGTCTGTCGAGAGAGTTCTACATCAGTTTGAGAGGTTTGAGTATACATCTTTGTTGGGTTTACTTTCTAATGTAATTATATCCAGGGAAGAGGCAGATTGTTGTGTTTGGATGCTGAATCCATCAGGGTCTTTTTTACATCTCTCTAGAGGCATCTCCAGCAGATTGCCTCCCTTGCTCTGCATTTGGCTTGGCCTTGATCCTTCTTGTATGGAGGCTTTTAGTTAGTTGGTGAGGGCAGGGAAGTTGTCGACAGCAGATAAGAAGGCGGTGCTCCTCGTCGGAAGTGATCCCTGATACTTGTGTCTTGTATAATAAGGAGCATGAGTCGATTGATCATCTTTTTCATCAGTGTGATTTTTTGTATGGCATGCGGAGTTATTTCCTCGATGAGTGTGGATTGGCTTGGTGTATCCCGGCGTCGTTAAGTGATATGGTTTTGTCTTGGATGGCCAGTCCCTTTCTTGGAGCAGTTTGGTGCTTTGGAGGCTTATTCCAAATGTGATTCTTTGGGTGGCAAGGAAGGAAAGAAATGACAGGATCTTTAAAGTAAGAATATAGTCTCTTGATGACTTTCAAATTTGGCCACTGTTAAGATTGGTAAATGGGTTTTGATTAGAATCCCATATTCCAATTGTTGACATTGTTCTTCACTACTCGGTTGCATGATTGAGGTGGTGATTCCCCTGAGGACGGTAAGCAGGAGAAGTGGTCTCCCACTCCTTTTTGGGATTATTGAAACTCAATGTTGATGGGGCTGCAAGGGGCAAGCCATGCTCTACCAATATAGAGTAAAAAAGGGCAAACCAATCCAGACACTTAGCAATTTTGATAGTCATATATTGATCACCTTCTCTAAGTTCATCGGCATTAAAGATTCTAATGAAGCCGAGATTTTGGCGATTTTAAAGGCTTTAAGGTTGCGGGTAGGATCCTTCCTGGAGCCTTTGATTATTGAACGGGATTAATGTAATGTGATCTTTTGGGTGTTGTCGGGTGTGCTTGGTCCCTGGAATTTCACTTTTTAATTCTCTGTGAATTTAAGGCTTCATCTTCTCCCTAGAGGAGGTTTTTTGGAATGTTCCTCGATTTGCAACTGGGATGGGATATGTTTTGGCTTAAGCAGGGAGAGTCCATTGCAGATTAAGTATTTTCTTTCAGTGTAACTTATACGCTGCTTGTATTTGGTATTTTGACGTGGGTGATGGGTATAGTGCTCTTATGCCTTCACCCTTTTTGCTTCACTTTGTTGGTTTACTCTTTGTATTTTGTACTCCTTACTGTTAAAAAAAAAAAAAAAAAAAATCAACCTTGTTTGACTATTTTTCCTATATAAAATATTTTGAGGCTTTCCTTGTTTTTGAATGGATGAATTCCCCATCCTAATGAGATTGATATTCTTAATCCTACTTCAATGGGATTAAGCGCAATCACAATCGTACGTGGATTAGATGCTAACAGCTCTACTGTTGGAGTCTCATTCTAATTAGGAGATTAGCAGATTTTGTTTTCTGTTTTTGGCTACAATGGGGGGGCTCAAACTCACCCCCCTGCACCCGCATGCATCGGTAACCAGCTCAGATACAACAGGGGATTGGAGATTAGCGGAATTTAACCAGACACTAGTCTAACAGTTTTGGGAGCTCTTCTTTTTTCCTTGGGTATGGGCTTATTAGCTTGATCTCTTGAAGCTTGTGTTATTAGAACACATATTGAAGATGGAAACAAAGTGTGGAGGAGCTATAGAGAGAGAGAGGGCAAGATAAACATATAAAAAAACCGTTTACTGCTAGTTTCTCTTGGTGAACCTCCTTTGACCTGCAGATGTTGCAGCAAACAATTGGTTTGATACCTGAGATTAGTTCAGGGCATCTCTTTCAGAGTACATAGTTACAATTGGAGATCTATTCCATCAATATAGTCTTTGATTTGTCTTACGTTAATTTTGTTGGCTTTTCTGCGCCTTGCTGAAATTTGATGAAAACACAGGGTGATGATGATGATGTGTAAAAGTCAAACATACTTTACAATACACAAAAATGCAGCAAGAGCTTACTAAATATGGGTTATACTCATCACAAAAGGATAAATGTATTTAAAGGCTGCTGCCTGATACTACGCGTGAAAGCACTCGGAGAGTACTTGAAATCGATGATTGCCAGATACGGCTTGGATATATGGTAGGGACATTCCATGGATATCACATGACATGGATTTTACACATAAATAGTGAAGTACTTACAAAATGATATATTGCTCGTTCTGAAGTGTCTGGGTATCATAGCTTAAAACCCATAACACAGCTGTTAGACATTAGTGCAGGCCCTAGGGTTGGGGCCACTTGGAATGCTGAAGCACAATATAGGTTGTCGAAGCACGCGTCTGGAAACACTTCAACAAGTCTTCGCAGAGACGATAATGAGGATGCACCTTAATGAGAAAACTCAATTTCTATTAATTAACTCTGAAAATAATCTTCTACAGTACCATATAAATAATAAAAACATAATTCAGGCCCTAAGAAAACTAATGAAAATAGGAAACTAAGCAAACCTATCCTAATTACAACTCTTTAAATAAAATTAGGAAACTAATGACACATACGAAAAAATCCTAAATTAAATTGGGTCCTATACATGTGCCCTTTGAGGTCTATTTGCATCATTCTTCCCGGCTTGAAAGAACTCGACATCGAGTTCGGTAAAAGTCCACCTGGGTCGAAGATCAATCTGATGAACTTCCGATTCGTTGGTTGATCTGCTACTTTTGTGTACAGCTTCATATAAAACTTCTTCTGATGGCCGGATGTTATGTGAATGTTAAATCAAACCCTTAGGCACTTCATGTGCGGAGTCTGCACTATCAAATCACAATCTCTGACTAGCCGCTGTTCATTTCCAAGTTTCTATTGTTGATCCCTGAAGACGAAATTAATGTGGGGAATTGCAACAACTGATGCTTCCTCCCCAGTTGCCTATATATTTTGATCACATTACCCATAGAAGGAAATTCAGGCCCCTTTTCTTCTTTTTGCTCATGCTTTGGTTCTTGCATCTCAACGTCAGTCGGGATATTTTCTGCCATTTTCACTCCCCATTAAATTTTTTTTTCCACCACGGGTTTCACAACATGCCCTTTACTTATTTGCCGCAGATGAGACCGTTTAACTATGTGTTCAACACGAATTGCTTCACAATATGCCTTGTGAATATTTGTGCAATCATTCATTCTCTCCACTATATTTGGTCTCAAGCCTTTGAGAAAACTAATTAAATCATATTCCTCATCATCCTCTAATCCACATGCATCTTGGAATCTTGAAAATTGGTCAGAATATTCAAGAACGGACAATTATTCTCGTCTCAAAGCAAGAAATTGCTGAAAATAATCTTCATTCTCAGCATACGCATGCCATATTCCATATTTAATCGCATATTTGGCTCTTTGAAGTGCATTGTAGACTTTACTAATATGATATTTCATATTGGATTTAAGAATGGACGGACCTTATCTATAGATCTGCTTTCCACGAACACACTGGTGAAAATACATTTGAAATCCAACTCTGAATGGGCCCACAATCATGAAAAATAATGCTCAGCCTTTGATCAGGTCAAACCTTGTCGTTGACCAAGACTCTTCTGACTGTCTGGTAGAGTTGGGTAAGTTGAATAGCTAAGCGCCTGATCTGGGCCTTCAAAAGATGGACCTGTCAACCTGGACTGCTTTGGATCTTGCCCTTATCCAACTCAGAAAATCTCTCTCTCTCTCTCTCTCTCTCTCTCTCTCTCTCGCCCGCAAGGAAAGATAGAAAGAAAAGAGGGTTTCCTTTGTTTTCACTTTGTTGCTGCTACATCGAAGAGGAGAGGGATGGCGTCGAACAGGGATGGTGATGGGGTGGTGCGGACGGCCCACTTCTGGCGACTTCTTTCTTCATCCTTTTCTTCTTCTTCTCCTTCTTTGTTTTTATTGGGTGTGGGTGATGCAGCGATCGGGTTGATAGATCAATCTTCCGAAGGATTGATCAAATCCAAGAGGATTCTAGCCACTAGGGCACAAACGAAACCATAAAATAACCAAAGTCACATGAGCAACCTCAGAGAAATCTGTTATTAATTGTAAAGCATACTTATTACAATAGAGGACTTCTCTATTTATAATATATTAACACTACTAAAACAGTAAACTATAATGAAAATAGAAGTTACTAATTCTCATCAAAATACGCAACAATTCCTAATTAATCCTAAGAGAAATTTAGAAGTATTGGCACAGTAGCATTCTCAGCCAATTTGGGCTGAATGGCTGGGCCCATCATGTGGGCCCAGGGCCTCTTTTGGACTATTATAAAAAAGAGAACGAAGCTATAAGCCTATAAATTGTAGGTGTATTTTCAGGTGGAATGTTAGTGATCCTGATATTGACTGGTTAGATAACTTGTGCGTGTGGAAAGGTGTTTGTTCCCTTTGTTGGCTGTGACATGGGTCATTGGATGGTGGTTTCTTGGTTAAATCCTTTTTCTTAGGCTGACAAGGGAGGCCAGGAACCTGAAGCCTTTATTCTTTATCTGGCATTCTTGAGTCTTCAAAAGTCGTAACTTTCTGTTGGCTTGTGTTTCAGGACAAAGTCTTAGCCATAGACCACTATAAAGTTTTGATTAATGGACGAATCATGTGTTAAAAAGTGATGACATGGTGAATCATCTTTGTTCACCGAAGTTCTGTGGGAACAATTACCCTCGATCCAACGGTCGAGTCCAAGTGAATTGCAAACCCCTGGGATCGGTTACATTTAGTGGCGGTTATTTGTGGTCTATTCGAATTGGTAAGCAGGTGCCTCACTAGTTTGTTTGCCCCAACATCCAAATCTTTGGATACCCCACCTTTTATCAACCTATAATTATATATTATGACGGTGGTTTTTGCTTTTAATTTTTGACTTAGCTCAAATCAACCAATTGTTATATATTACAGCGGAAGGCTTTGAACTCAATTTTCACCACTTCGTTTTAATTTTGATTCTCACTAGACCTCACATCAGCATATTATTATATACTATGATGGACGATTTTCAATTCAATTTCGCTGTTACCTTACATTCTTGACTTACACTAGACTCCACACCAACCTATCTCTTCTTATTGAAGAGAGTCGACAATTGATCTAAAGGCAACTTATTACAAAGTGGTGGAAGCATTCCCATCCATTTTTTCTTTAGGATAAAAACAACTTAAAAAAAAAGAAGAGATGTGACCATGAAGATATAACAAGATAATTGGTTGAAATTGGAGTGATTAGGAAGAAATTCTTTAGCTTATGACTGCAGAAGATATCTAGGACCTTATTAAGTTGTAAAACTCAGAGTACAACTTGGGGCACTAAACTCTTCCCTGTCTAATGCCATGCAATATTCCTTTCAGGGCACATTTGGTAAATAAAGAGGAATCCTCTATCCAAAGGATTCCCTCATTTCCCTAGAACCAGGCCATCCTTTTTGAGATTATTTGAGAGGAGTCACGGTGTCACTCTTTGTAAGCCAGGTGCTCTTTGCCTACGGGATTTGCAAAACTCGATGGGGGAAGTGGAGACTGAAGAATCAATGGTAGAGAGGATTCCTAATGGGTTGTGAGGATTTCTGACGGGAGTGAGAACCCATGTGATACAAATTTAAGAAATGAGTACAAGTTTCTCTTATTTTTTTTGTTTGAAATCTTGTGAATGAAACTCTTCATTTTCACATTTTTCAACCAACACTATCCACTGGGCTTCTTGCCTTTGGCTGAGGACGTCTTCAGGTTCTAGGAGCTATTCCCCTCTGCAAAGTCCTTTGGCCGTGTTTTGGGTGTATGTGTCTCCAATTGGCGAACTATACTATTGGCATAACAACCTTTTAAACGGCTTCCCCTTAAGTGTTCGAACTCTCTAGAGTAAATCATCAAGTTCGAGGTTAATTCGACACTTATAATTGGGGATTTGAGATCCAAAAAACACCATGATCTGGCAGGTTCATACAAGGGGTATTGGCAGTTTAGTGTCGATCCAAATTCACTGGTTTTCACAGGCTCTATACCGTGTCCTAAAATAAATAAAAGAAACCCTCGAATTTGCTAATTTCTATCGTGTTTTGAGCTTTTGCTTCACTTCTTTCTATTTGAGTCACTATATTCTTTGAGTCACTACACTCTGGCTACTTCACCAAACCCATCTTTCCTGCTTGTGAAGACTTAAAAAGAAAAACACTCAAAACCCAAGCCTATAATTTATATCACATATTTAATGGCTATTATTTAGAAAAACCATCATCTTTGAAATTTAGTCAAAGCATTTATTACGCATCAATGAAGTGATACTGTGGATCATTAATTGTGAACAATTAAGCATGCTCATTAACATATATGTATCGGCATGACCCATATTTAAAATCTAAGCAGTTCAAAAGCACAATACCAATATATATATATATATATATATTGAATTTGTTCTCATAGAGATAATCATAAGATAAATAACTTATTTATATTTATTCATGGTAGATAAACTCTGATTGGACTACAAATTTATGTATTAGTGGAAAACGCAAAGGAAGCGATTTTGAGCGGGATAGATTTCAAGTATAAGCCTCAACGATTGAATAACAAAATGATGTATGGTGCATTAGTACATCTACCATATGTAAATGTATATTAAAGTATAAAAAAATTCTAAAGATGGGTCCTTTCTTATACATGTAACTTATAAGTTGAACTTTGAAACTTTATTATTCAAAAGCTTAAAGAAAATCAATATGAGTGCCCCATATCTACAACCCAAACCATTCAAAAGCATGGTCCTAGTACTAGTTTTTATCTCATTAAAATTATCTTTTTTAATCAGATTTATTTTGACATGATAATAATAACCATAAAAGAAAAGTACAACTATTTTTCTTTATTCATGATGGATAAAACTCCAATTCGCTTAAAAACTCATGAACGAATATAATGCACATAGAAATTAATTTTGAGCGGATTAGATTTCAATTTGAGTCACAAAGATTGAAAATACATAATAACCTATAATAGAAGAGAACACCTACCCAATGTATATAAATAAATTTTGCAAAAGCAAGTGGCTTCTTCATTTCTTCTTCTTTACTAGTACGGGTGTCCACTAACCCTCTGTTTGGGAAGGAGGGAAAGTGGGGGGAGGGAAAAAAAGGGGGGAAAATGGAGGGAAAGTGGAAGTTGATGGTGTTTGTGAAGGAGGGAGGGAAAGTGGGGGGAAGGAAAATGGGGGGAAAATGCTTGTGGGGCCCACCTTAAAATTTTCCCCTAAAAAATGGGGGGAAAGTGGGGGGAAAGTGTGAGGGAAATAGGGGAGGGGAGGGAATTTTACTAAAATGCCCTTATCACCTTTTCACTTTTTCACAAAGTAAGGGTAAATTGGTAATTTTCTCTCTACCTCACAAACAAACAAAACCCTAGTTTTTCACTTTTCTTTCCCCTCCTTTTTTACTATCCAAACAAGAGGAGGGAAAATTAATTTACCTCCCCTCCCCTCCTCTCTATTTTCCTTCCCCCTCAAATTTTCCCTCCCCTCTCCTCCCCCCTTCCCAAACATAGGGTAAGGGAGATCACTCTGTCCTCTTTTGGTGTTTAATCACAAGATTTGGGGGAAGTGTAGATTGGTTTTAATCATAATCTTCTTTTTCAATCTCCAATCGGCCCTTATTTATTCTCCTGTCCTTATTCATTACAAGTTTTTCCCAAAATCAATGCTTTTGTTTCTTTTTTTTTTATAGAATCAAAATGATGAAAAAAACATTCCGAAAAGATAGAGGTCATCCATCAACGGATGGTCTGCTACTGCCAACTCATATCATCATGTGGTCAAATAAAGAGAATAGAAAGGAAGAGGATGACACAGCATATACATTCCAAGGATAGCCTTGGACGATTCCATGGGTGATCCCACTCTCTTTGCACATCAATAACTTCTAATTACATAGATGGGAAATATTGTATTTACATGCAGCGTACTATTTGCTATAAGTACAAATTAAATGCAAATGAGATCTGCACCAAAGACAAGATATATAAGTGCTTGGCAGTGTTGTTTCTTGCATCCATCTTAGCTTTGA
Organism: Persea americana; assembly: GCA_029852735.1. Taxonomy (NCBI): domain Eukaryota; kingdom Viridiplantae; phylum Streptophyta; class Magnoliopsida; order Laurales; family Lauraceae; genus Persea; species Persea americana. The sequence goes on from CM056813.1 coordinate 45,606,561, forward strand.
ATATTCTCAAGATGGCTGCTAGTACCATTTCCATCTAGCATGCATTGATTGTAAACAATATCTAATTATATTAGGTTCATGATTATACCAAAAAAAATCAGAGTAAATCAACACATGAAACAAAGAACAGCTGAAGCAATAGTATCATATATAAAGAGAGAAATTGAGAGATAGGGAGGTCGACATTGAGAGAGAGAGAGAGAGAGAGAGAGAGAGAGAGAGAGAGAGAGAGAGAGAGAGAGAGAGAGAGAGGGGATCGACAAATTGGGGGAAGAACGAGAACCAGAGAGGGATTGACTGTTGTTTGGGTGGGAGTGGAGAAGACAGATTGAGAGAAAACAGAGGGAGAGAATGAGAGAAGGCGGTGGAGAGAGAAGGGCGAGGGATGGGAAAGCATCCTTGGGAGGTGTTGAGGAGCAGAATTTTCGCTGGGAAGAAGAATGAAGCAGAGACACCAATCTTGTGTTGGGATGAGGAGGAAAAAGAGAATAGACTTGAAAGATAAGGGATTGGAAAGAGGAGGGAAAAGAGAATAAACCATAGGGGACCTAGGCTTAGAACCTGTAACGCCCCGACCTTAATCCTAGATTAATTATAATTAATTACTTGATTAGTTAATTAAGTATGTTTAGAGTCTTAGCGAGTTCGGTTTGAATTGTGGATCATGCGTGCAAAGTCTTGCGCAGTCCAAGTGTGTTTGGGTACAGTAAGGTGTGTGTCGCTATTTCTGGAAAGTTTTGAGGGTTTTTTAGTATTTTCCGCTTTTCGAGGTTTTGGCACCATCGGACTTTGTCCTTCTACCGCACCTCAATCTGGATCCTCGAACCCAGCTCAAAACCTGACCTGACCCGACCCGACCCAAGACCCTAAGGGCTGTTTGGTAATTTCCCCACCCCATCCCCTTTATTAGGTCACGATGGAGACCCCTTCCCCTTCACTCCACAACAGCAACCCCCTCCCTCATTTCTCTCCCTCTTCACACCAGCGCCTCTCCCCTCTCATTCCTCTCGTCTCTCTCATTCTCACCTCACCTCACTCACTGTGTCACTGCCGACGGACTCCGAGCACACTGCCATCACCGTCGTCGTCGACGACCCACCTGCGCCACTGCAAGCCACCACAGAACCCAGCCCACTCCATCTTTATCGGTTTCCCCCATTTTCCATTTCTCTCTTTCTTTCCCTCCTTCCTTGATTCTCTCCCACGATTTCTCTCCCTCTGTTTTCTTTATTTCATCTTCTCTCTTTCTCTCTGCTCACTGTCAATGTGAGTTGACTTTTCCCACCCACCCATCTCACCATTTCATCCTCACTGTTTCTTTCTCTTTTCCTTTCTTTCTTCCATTCTGTCTTCTTCCTTCTTGTCAATGGACCACCAAATAGACCCTTCACCACTAATCTAGTGGGTCACCAATCGAGTGGCCCCCACAACCTCTCCACTTCAATTTCAGTTTCTCCCTCTCTCTTTTATCTTGCTGGAAAAGGATCTAAGAGGCTGCCCCATCACCTCCAATCATCACCATCATCTTCGCGTGGACCCCGCGAGCTTCTCATCCTCAAGTTCAAGCCACCACTCCATTCCCTTCACTGTTTGGTAAGCTCTCTTTCCCCTAAGTTTGGTTTATACACTTTGGGTGTAGAAATGTGATAAGATAGCTTAGAGCTCTCCATTCTCTTAGTTTTATATTTTAATTTAGTTTTATTTTGCTAATACTTCCTTAGGTTTTGTTTGTTGGGCATTGAGCTAGGATTTGAGGATTTGGGCATTTTCAACTGAAGGCAAGTTAATATATATATATATATATATTTATGCTTTGATATGTTTGTTTCTTCTTTGATTTGATGATTGGTGATGATTTAGATGACCACATGCTCATTAATGTGTTAGATGCTTGAAAATATGATAATTAGGTCTTATTGTTTAATGAAATGAATTATAGTTTGATTTTTTAGATTGATGAGATTTGTCGGATTAGAATAGGTGGATTTTACCCTTGGAATGACTGCATATCAGGTTCATGGAACTTGAAATGGAATTGGACCCATTTCACTACAGTTATAGAACCTGGGTTATGTAACTGTAGTGTACACGGTTGATCGGCCAAGGGGTCTGATCGACTGACGACACTAAGTCAGGTTCTTTGGAACCTGACGAAATCACTATTCACCTATTTGTGTTACAACCCCCGTCATCCGGACTAGGGGGATGTCGATCGGGTGCACTGAGAGGATGTCGACCGGGCTTGTTAGGGTCGATCGGGTGAACTATGGTTACCTTTTTGAAAGGGCCCTTTTAACCTTAATTTAGATAGACTTAGATGGAACTTTGGCTACCATTTTTAGACTCATTTGACTATATGTGAGGATGTTTTGATCCGATGTTCTTTATGGTTATTCCGGTTGCATCGGGGGTTCAATTTCACTCAATCTTGAATGGTACGGGACGATGGGATACCCTCCTTTATATGTATGCATGAAGATGTTTCGTTCTGGTATTGCGAACCTAATTCTTTTTGTAGACTAAGTAGGATTGTACGATGCTTTGGGATTAATATTGTACTTAGGATTGGATTGTCTATCGCTCATGATCCCGAATGGTACCGTTTAATACTTTATCTATATGTCACGAACATGTTCATTAGCTTTGTTTGTTTTGCTTTGTTTGGGATCACATGGAGAACTTAGATGATAGAGGTAGGATCCCTTTTGATGTTTCGCTTGTTCCGATACTTGTTTGATGTGTTGAGGCTAGGTGGCATTGCTTGTAAAGGCTTGATGAGGACTACTTATGGTATTGATTATTTTGAAGCTTACTTGTTTGGTCTTGATTTGATGTTGGAAAATTAGTCCCTCTTTTTTGTTAATGAATCTTGTTCACGCAAGAAAGCCTAGCCCCTCACTATTGTATGATTAGGATCCTTGTGTTAGGCACCACTCAATGGTACCGTTCAACATAGCTGGGGCGCCACTATGATAGGACCGTTACTCTTGGCCGTCTGCAGTTCGGATTTTGATAGATAGATGTACACCATCGGATGCTTTTGACTATGGGATGTCTTGATGATTGTTTGCTTGTACCCCATGTATTCACTCTTGCTTGATTGGCCAGGCTTTTTCTCCAGTGCATCTTCTCTACCACAACTTGGTTCGAGATGGGAAGGTAGTGATACTATCCCGTGGTGATTAGCTTCTGTGGACCGCCTATCTTGTTAGATGTTTATATTAGATTGATTATAATTCGAATGCTATGCAATTCCTATGATCTCGTTTATTCAATCAAACTGTTTCGTACTGCATATCTTGATGTTATTTATATATATTGCTTGTCAACTGTCGTGTCTGATGGTGCTACTCTTGGTGCATAGGACAGAGCCCTTTTGCCTCGAGGAGGAGACGGTGGAGAAAATTCAGACAGATCAGTTTGATGACCTCTTAGACTACTGGACGGACGACGTTGTCTAGCCGTACTATCCCCATACATGAGAACCTTCACGATATATCTAGGACTAGACTATACTTTTGGCTCTTTATCATTTTGATTAGGCCCGAGTTTTGTGCGGCTTTTTATTGTAAATATACTTTTGGTAAATTGTTTCAAACTTAAACTTTAGTTACTATATTTCAGTATTTGGTTTTAACTATACATCTTGAGATACCACTAGTATTTATGAAGCTTTTGCTATTGTTTTATGTATTCAAGGAAATGTTTGTACCTCACAGCGGTCTTCGATCCATTTGGGACATGATTGCGGCCATGTTGTATTTGTTTAATGTTGGAAATCTTAATTGGCCCTAATCTCACCCATAATCCCGGTTTCACTTTTGGGGGCATGATAGAACCCATGTATCTTCATGATGGAATGATCACGGGAAGCACTATCTGCCTTTTTGACTCATTTTCATTTTTTTGCCTTTTGCACATGTGATTTTGTTTACCAACTCCTAGGAAGTGAAGATTTGAGTGTCAAATTGGGCTCATTTATATATCGTTTTTGTCAAACCCCAACCCAGGATTAGCGTGATTAGTGTTAATTAAGTGCGTGTTTAGCTATAATGTGGGTTTAGTGTTCGTGGGTTAGAAATTGGTTCGATTTAGTTTGGAATTAGCTTTGGGGAATTTTGAGAGCGTTTTATGCTATTTAGTCACACTCAGGGGTGCCTTGAGTGTACGTGTAAGCTTGGGAGGAAATTCATGTTTTCTGATATTAATCGTGATTTCGACCTCATTTGAATGGTTTTATTTTATTGTTTAACTTTTGGGTTCAACCTGTTTTTGTTTAAGACCCAGAAATCCAATTTTTGGCCAAAAGGGTAAATCAGTCATTTCACACCAAATCTGGACCCAAATTTTGAAATCTCAAAACTATGCCAAATATATACTTTTTGGAAACTAGATTTTTCGGTGATCAATTTTGTCTTCTTCGCCGTTTCCATCCGGGGCCCGTAAAGTGATGTTTTAATGGTCACAAGTCTTGAGCCCAGTGGGGCCCACAAGAACCCATTGACTTAAGTTCTTCTTCTCCCTCATTTCTCACTCACGTTCAAACTCATTTCCTGCAACCCATTTTCCTGAACCAGTTGAGGGACTCTTCTTCCTCTCCCTTGTTCTCCTTGCATGCCCAAGTTAAGAAGTCTCAAATCAAAATCTGAGACCACCATTTTCTTCCTCTCATCTCGAGCTTTCCATTGCTGTCATTTTCTCGAGGATTTCAGCTGAAAAGATCCTTCTTCCTCCTTGTTTCTCTTCGTTTGGATAGCCACAGGTAAGAGACATTCTTCATCTTTTCAATGTGGTCTTTTGAGCTAATTAGGAACTCATTTCTCTAACATGCAAATCCATTTTCGAAATGGGGGTTTTGTTTGCCCAAAATGGTGATTTTTGGAATGGTTTTCTTGGGGTTTTGTGTAAATTCCGTGGCTCTTCTTTGGATAGGATCTTGAGAAATTTTTGAGCTTAGCTATTGGTGAAGGCAAGTGATCATTTTAGTCCCTATTCTTTTGCATGCAATTTTTGATAGATTTGGCTTCAATGGTTTGTTTGTTTCTCATGATTAGTTGAGCATTATGTTGTTACAATATGTGATGTGGATTGGAATTTTGTTTTAGATTGAAATGCATATGCTAGTGTCTTATCTTAATGGTTTTCATTCAATTCAGGTGATTTTTATCTTGTTTTAAATGTTTTGTAAATGGATGAAGAAATGGTGGAATGTATTGTGAAATGAATGGATATATTGGTTGTTGAATTTGGAATGGAAATGGCCCCTAGGAGAGCATGGAGGCTTAGGGGATGTGCAGGGATTTGACCAAGAAAAAAAGGAAGTGGAATGGAAGGAAATGTGTAGGAAGAAGAACTGAAATTCTGACTTGAACTGGGCTGCCGAGCACCGTCGGTCAGTTGGCGGTCAGCTGTCGGCCAACTGACATGTCCACTTCGGTCGACCGACAGCCAATCGAGTTCAGTCGGTTCCACTTCCAGAAGTGTGTTTTGTGACAGGGAATCGTCGGTCAGTCGTCGGCCAACCAACATGCTCAACGTCGGTCGACCGACAGCTAACCGAGGGAAGTTCGGTTCCATTTCCAGAATGGTGATTTTCTGTCAGGAAATCTGACGGTCAGCTGTCGGTCATCTGACGGTTAGCCGACACTCACCTATTGGGCTAGCCGACAGGTAATCGAGAGCTGACCGAGTTTTCAAAAATTGATTTTTTTTTTGTGGGAGTTTCTTGGGATTGAAAACCTGAATATGACTAGGAACTTTCAAGCTGGAGTTTGTGTGCTTGAGGCTCAAAATGTCCTTTTTACCTTCTGAAACACCAATATCTCTCATTAAGACATTCGGGTCTCAACCACATGAAGTGCAAATGAAAGGTCTTATCGTATGCTTGACAAGTTTCGTTTGGGGTCGTGATTTGATACATCAAATTTCGTTTTCTAGCACTTGCTTTGTTTTGTACAAGTATAAGTTTTGTTTTGAATTGTTTAAGAACCTTATTGGGGAACACTTTACAATCTACTCTTGTTTAGCTTCGCTTTGCATTGTTTTGATAAGTGTTTTCCCTTGTTTTCGATAAGTTTTGTACAAGTGTCGACATGTTTTGTGCATAAATGAATATCATTGAATACCGCTGAGCTTGGACTGCCCTCTCAGTCTGATCCACTAGTTAGGGGGTCCTTAAGCATAAGGACAATCTGCAGATTTGTCATATAATTGTACACATTCTTGTTTTGTCCGGTTTTGCGGCCGGTTTTTCCCGCTCATCTTGTGTGACTCGGGCTTTTGTTTCGTTTTGTCTCGTTTTACTTGCTCTTGTCATCAAGTATGACGGAGAAATGATGAGCTCAATGTGGATTAATGAATCATGTTGTTTTCTTGAAATCATGCTAGTTTTGCTCTATACTTTAAATATGTTTTGTTCAGATCTCATGTCATGTTTTAAGCATTGTTATTTCAGATTTTAATTGAATTATAATATGTCTAAATTGATCACTTGCCAGACCGTCGTGTCTGACCCTTTTGCTTTGGTGTTTAGATGCAGGCGCCGTTGCCCCTGAGGAGGAGCGCCTGGAGGAGGCTTTTGAGCCACCCCCAGCCCGAGAGTGGCAATTCGATGATGTCCTCTAGACGTCGGGTGGGGTCTTGAGTACGACACATGTGGATGTGAATGTTTTGTTTTGTATTTTGGGTTGTATGGCCTTTGTTGGCCTTTTTTTTTTCATACCTTGGGAATGTGTAAATTTAACTTAACTTACTTTTGTCTTTTGAAACTTGAAAGTTAAATGATGGTAATGCCATGTTATGTTTCCTCCTCTGATTATTGTATTGATAATGATTTAACTTATGTAAGTTGAGGTTGTGTCACATGTTTTGGAAAAGATAAGATTACTTGCACGCTTCCGCAAATCATAATTCGAGTGAGACAAATTCCAAGTGTGTTTTGGAAATCCTCACCGCGGAAACCTGTGGGTTAATCGTAATTGATAGTTGGTTGACAGCACCTACCTTCACAACACGTCGCGGGCCTGGGTCTCGGTCCAGGGTCGCGACACGTTTCACATGTGATGTGTAAATGATTTAGAGCCAAATATTATACGCATGTGGATCATTTACATATGTAAATGACCTCAGCCAACCAACCCCTTTGCATCACCAGCTTCATCATCTTTTCTAGTCTTGGAAGATAGAGTTCTCCCACAAACAATATTTTCCATCGGTGAGACCCAATGCTGAGTTCCAATCCTTCCACTCTCTCCCCTATCTCATTTGGTCCTATATGCATCTTAGATCCTAAGAGGCTCTCTCCTAGTAAATGCTTGAGTGAGACACTTGGAACTCAATAGTGAGGCCCACCTATTGAAAAGCTAAACCATTTAGAAGAAATTTATTCCTAGTGCATGGGATGTGGCAAAAACTTGTAACAACGGGGCATACTATGAGATTGAACAGAGCATTAATATATATTGTTAATTTTTTCATCAATCTTATGGTGCCAACTCTCTTTAGCATAAAGTTTAGTCGTATTACATAGAAGAGATGTCTATTTTAATGGTTTAGATTTTGAAAGGTGGGCCCCACTAGAGTTTCAGTTGGTTCACTCATGCATCTTAGATTTATAGTGGGGCTTGGAAAGAAATAAACAAAAGGAAGACATGGGTAAGAGAGAATCTCATCACAATATAACATTTTATCGCACAATTGCATGAGATCATTACTCCATATTTATAAGGGCTTTTCTATGTGAGGTAGTTATGCGAGGTAGCCGTGCAGGGTAGCTTGGGCCACGGGACTGGGGAATAGAAAAACCCATGTGTGTAAGTCCACATATCAGATTTGAAGTGAGCTCCATGCCCTTAACCACTTCATATGTGACCCGCAAGTTTGGTGACTTTATATTTAATAATGGCTTTATAAATAAATAAAATATTTTGACCTTCTATCACATCTCAAAATTGGGTATCCTTAATGGCTCCTATTCAAGACATAACTAGAGTAGGGATTGAAGTCATTTCAACTTACTAGGTATTTAACCCCACACTAAACCGACAAGATATCACGGGTGAGCTAAATATGAATTTCTCTAAACTTTTACAGCAGAAGCATACGAACAATAACAAAAGCTTATATATATATGATAAACAGAGAATATGAAGTCCGAAGATATTTTACTACTCATCAGTCTATAATATTTAAAGAGATAAGTTTTATTTACACAAGTCTTTCACTAACTCATCATACCACCATCAGAACTTTCCCAGAAACTTCCACATCGGAACACTTCTTGTGTGATGAGTCTTTATTCTCTAACACATTATATGATCTTCTCGATAGACCACTCACCTATCCTCGGGATAGTCTCTTCGATTTCCTTAGTCTCCTGGGTACCGGCAAAAGTGGAAGTTCCTATAACATCAAATGTTACATCAGACAGACTGAGCAAGTAAACCGATATAATAAACATAATTTATATATTAAACTGATTATTTTATAGAAACAAAAGCATGATAATGCATGTTACAAAAATAATAGGAGGACATATCCACATTAGCTATATTATCTCCATAAAGAGGTGATCAAAGTAGACTGAGTAACAAACGGTCACATGTGATATTAGAATGTGACAACTGATCAGAACAGAGAACAGAGGTACCAAGAGTATAAAATACTCCAACATATGTTAGAATTAACCTGCAACTAGTATACAAAACATCAACAATCCGGCGTTCACCGCGTCCAGTTACAGATGACCAAAGCTAAGTGGTGCCAATTCAAAGTAATTATTTGTAATTGATACATTTTATAAAAACTGGTGTTTCTTCTGAAAATCTATTCTCAACATGAACAATTACGTATTATCTGAATTTAAGAAATATCATGATAAAACATGGTCTAGTTCGGAACTCAGAAGTCCTTAAATAATCCAAGACATTTAGAAATAATTTCTAAGCAAAATGGACACTTTAGGGACATTAACTTAATAACTAACTAGCAACAAACACCCGTGCTAAGCCCGGGCCAAAATGAAAATATATTAAAATTTAAGAATTCTTTTAAAATATTATTAAGATAAAATAAATCTAAACTAAAGAATTTTTTTATCTTTGAATATTCGAATCTTTTAACATGTAATGAAAATAAATATAAAATGAAGTAAACTTACATAACATGACGACCCATTGAATTTAAAGGCATTGGCCATTACACAAGTATGAATGTATGTTTATATATGAGACAACTCTCCCAAGCTGAAGCTTAGGATAAGGTAAGCTCAAGTGTGTGGTGGGGCTCACATGGGGGGTGGGGGGTGGGGATGGGGCGATTTCAAGGATTCCATATGACCCTTCTTTTTGTAAAAAATTAGTCTCAACCGTGGTTTCTACCATGTCCATCTGGCCCCAGAAGTTTAATGGTCAACAGTCCATTCGGATTGGTACACAGTCGATCCAATGGTTCAGTAAATCCATATATGACCAAAAGCTAATGGACATGCGCGATTTAGGGGGGTTGTGTGTTTGGTTCATTTGGATGGACCAAGGATAGGCCCTACAAGCATAAGCTTACAGAATTAAATGGATAGGTATGGTGCCTGAGCTCAAAAAATATAATGAAATATGTGATTCTTTTCTGAGGTATTATTGGAAAAGAATAGATTTTACATAAATAAATAAATAAAATATATAATTTATTATATATATAATATAATATATATTTAATATTTTATTTCTTTAAAGTGGCATTTTATGCAATGAGTTTACCACCAAAACCAAACCCAGCTCATTATATATTGTGCAGGTGTGTATGGCTATGGTGTTCAATAGAGGGTCATAGAGCAAGTTTGAAATTAATGACATGAGACCCATTATAAAGTGGTGTAGGTTTAGGATGTCAAATGAGGTGAGTATAAAATTAGTATGACCCAATCCTGACCCACCTCATTGCCATCTCTATATAAGACCATCCAACCCATTCACGAAGCTTACCAAACCCTCAAAGAAACATAGAAGGATGACCATCCTTTTAATATCATTATAAATTCAGTATGAAGGAGTGCATTTCTTTGATTATAAAACCTAGCAATGCTTCAAAGAAGAAATTAGCATGATCAATAATATGCATTCGCTAGTGCATATTATTTTCTTTTTGGGCCTATTTGTTTCCCAATTGATCATCTAATTCCCTTGGTCCTCATTGAATAAAGGTTAATTTCTATGGATCAATGGCATGTAATGGGCCACTTCAAGTATACTTTAAGCCTTTGTAAAGTAAAATCTCTTATGTGGGGCTTATGTATTTCTTATAAGATTTCCATCTCTAAAAATCTCAGAGCTTCATGCATATCATTGGGTTATAAGTTTTTATGTGATTAATGGCATATGGCGAGCCATTTGAATTTGACTTTATGCTTTTGTGAAGTAGCAATCTCACATGTGGGGCATGTAGTGCAAGCCATGTAGCCAATTAGAAATCAAAAGGCGTGGAAACTAATAGCAATTGCATACCAATAATTATGTGGGGCCCACCTTGTGGATCTCAATCACATGGATAAGAGGATTGGTTAGACAGATTTTAGGATGGATTAAGATCAGAGAGTGATTTGAGGATTAAGATAAGAAGATAACATGGAAAAGTTAGGAAAAGAGAGATTTTAGGGAAAATTAGAAGGATTTTAGAAATGTAGGTTTACGAAACCATAATCTTAATTTAAATGGAGAGATTTAGAGAGTAGATTTGGGAGGTATAGTGGCCCACATTAAACCCAAAGCTCTCTGTGCTTTTATAAGTATTTTTTTGAAAGGAGAACTCATGTGGGTGATGATGTGGCACCCTCCACAGCCCACTTCCCCATTTGCTTTAATGTATATAATTATAGTAATTAAATATTTCTAATTACACATTTATATTTAATAATATTTATAAAAAATGTAAGGAGATTAGGAAATCAAAGTGTGTAATAAACACAATAAACATTCACTTAGTATAGTTTCAAGATCATTGGATCAATGCAAGATACTTTTTCAAACTAGAAATCAAATTAAGATTAATAGATAAAATTTTAGATTTTATGGTCAGCTTCACGGTTATAGCCACGGCTAGCCGTGTGATTACAGAGTTAAAACAACCAACTCTCAAGTTGAAATCTTTCGACTCACAGACTGTTCTACGATTAGGTTTACGTTTAGCCGTAGAGTATCCACGGTCGATAGTAAGACCTTTCACGATCTGGTTCAAATGCTCAAGCGTAACATGTAAAACATGCCTAACATATTTAAATAATCATTTAAAGATATAAAATTTGATAAGAATTTCATAAAACACTACCTTTAATCTAGAACTTGTAACTTGTTTACAGAAACTGAAAAATTTGAATTAAGTTCGTATAAATAAAAATATCACCTACTTGCCTAACTTGATTCTATCAGCTAGATAGAATCTTAGCTTTGATGACCTCCAACAAGTATCCAATTGAGGGGAGACATTGGAAAGTAATTAGAAGAACCAACAACAGAATAACAAGTATAAGAAAAAAGAAGTACTGTTATGGTTGAGATAAGAAGAGGAGGAAGAAGAATGAAAGAAGAAGAAAGGAAGAATTGGAAAGAGAGAGCTGAGATTGTCCTAGCTATATATAGAGAAGGAAACGAAAGGAAGAATGAGGAAAATCTAGAGAAACAAAGAAAAATAGAGTGAGTTTAAAAAAATCTCAGAAAAGTTTGACTTAACTAGTATTAAACTCAGCCAGAAAGGGGGTTCTAAATGACTTCAAGTGAGACAGAACCAAGAACAAAAGTTGCTCAAAATTTGACCCATGTCCCATTGAATCCAAAATCACAAAATTATTCTACCATTCCAAACTTTCATATAACCCAAAACTACAAATAAGTCCTTGGAAATGAAAATACATCATTTTTTTTTTTATCAAATGACACTTCGAAATAGTGGCGGTTCATGAATAAAAGATGTTTAGAATCAAGTTCCCGAACCAATAAAACCAAGAAAATAAAATGTCATATTTACGTATAACCCCTAGCCTTTACTCAAATTACAAATAAGTCCTTACCAGGGTCAAATCCCCCCAAAAGTAACATGTTAGTAATATGATACACAAAACTAGATTACTAACTATTAATCACAGTTTTTTTAATAATAATACCACAAGAACATCAAGAATCTTACACCTTTGATCCAACGATTCAATCCATTTGGATTGTTGCAAACCCATGGGATCTAGTGTAGTGCGTGGGTGGGTCGGGGGAGGGGGGGGGGGGGTGATTGGATCATCCATCGGGATTAGTGTATGTTAAGTTCATGAATTTGCATATTTATGCATCATTTTAGGATGAATTAGGGGTTTTATTTGGTGAATTGCATCATTATTCATTTAATTCCATCATCTCATGCATTTTCACCTAGAAACCTGAACTTTTATATTTTTCATATATTTTCTGCATTAACTTAGAACATTATGCAATTTTTCTTCGAAGAGTCCCAGTTGGAGTAAAACTCTATCCGGATGGGTCCCACTTCAATATGGGCTCTTTAGTGTTTGATGTGTTGAATTAGAATGTGCAGAAAATGAGAATTGCAGGCCTCTGTCACGGAACCACTTTCAAGCATACATAGTCATCCTGGGCCCTACATTGCTAAATTGAAGCTTAAAAAGAAGTAAATTGAATAATTCACCACGTGGACCCCACATACAAGCCATGTGCAAATCAATGAAAGGAGGGGTCCACTCATCATGTCAATTGAAGAGTCCTAACTACAGTAGAAGACTTCTCATAGGGCCCACTGTTCAAGCAGATGAAATGTCCCACATGGCAGGGTCCGCAGTTGTTGCAGACTTGAAACTATTAATGGATAATTCAAAGAGTAAAAGTTTGATTGGAATAAAAGAAGAAGAATTTGAATCATCCACATCTGATATCCTTTCAAAAATGAAAGTTGTGCAGAGATAGAGTTCATTGCAAATCAAATTTTAAAAGTTAATCCCGTTTTTCTCAGGATAACTCATCTTCAAATGACCATATCTTTCAATCCGACCGTCGGATCGATGTAATTTACCTACTGTTGGAAAGCTTATTCAGAGTAGATGTCTGTGGAGCCCAAGATTGTGCAAATCAGAGCTAAATCGACAAAGTAATGGGCCCAGAGATTTTCATATTCATTTTTAGACGGGATTGCACTAAAATCCACACTGTTGATAATCCATTGCTGCATATCCCTTGTGGGACCCCATCTGAAGATTAGCCAAGCCATCCAGAGGTTTCCAGAAGCTTCCATCTCATTCAAATTCAAAAAGGATAAAGAGATATACCTTATCAATGAAGATAAACCAAATCTGCAGAGAAGGTGTCCAGATTCAATGTATCTGTAAGATAACCGGGAATTATAAAAGGAACCAAAAGAAAGCATACGGGAGATACTCACCCCCCCTTGGACGTCCACTACATTATCTCTCTCCTCTCTCTCTTCTTTTCCTAATTAATAGAATTAGATTTTTTTTTTGGGTATTCTGGAGCCTTGTTCCAGAACTAGGTTAGAAGAGTGGGAGAGAAGATTGTAATTGCCATGAAGTTCTCAATGAAAATCACGTCTTTTGCAATGGAGGAGTAGATCCCTGGATCAGAGTATCAGATGAAGTTAAGTGTTTCTTATCATTAATCTATGTGATATTTTTGTCTCTTGCGTATTAATTATAATAATAAATCTGCCTTCTGTCATTGACAACCTATGCTATTTAATTTTTTTATTTGAACAATGCTTTAATCATGTATGTTTTCTTAATAGATTATTCTTAGATTGAAATTCTTTGATAATCTATCTTTGATTAATATGTGATATTTAGTTAAGTTCATAATTTCATTAGGTGATGGGGATTTTTGCCTTAAATAAATTGTGGAAAATTGTGCTCTTTGATAGACAAATTATCCGAATCAGAAACATTGATTTGTTTCTGATTTGAAGGATTTTTGGGACAAATTTATTTTATCAATTGCATAGAATGATGGTGGGACTACTTAATGGATTCATGATATTCTGATCTGCTTTTTATTATATCTTCTTTCTGCACTTTAGATCTAGAATTTTCTTAATTTTATTATTGTTTCTTATTATCTCTCTTGTCATTATCATTGATAAAAAAAAAAAATCAGATTTTAAATTTTAACGTAGTAGTGCTCCCTGTGGGATCGACCTGTAATTGACACTGTCTCAACAAGACAACTGTGCACTTGCAGTATTAAATGATTGAATTTAAAATCACACCAAGTTTTTGGCGCCGTTGCCGGGGAGCCAAATCTGAGTTTTTGTTAGAAATCTGAATTTTTTTTATTAGATTAATATGCATGCTCATATTTAGGTTGCATTAGTTGTTTAGTCATCTAATTTGCATCAGTAGTGTTATTTGCAATTAGTATTAGTTATTATTTCACGTTACTGATTTTTCTGAATTTTCTGATTTTTGGGATATTTCTAATATTTTTTATATAATTAACTGAATTTTCGGATTAATTAATTAATAATTTAAAAAAAAAAACCAAAAATAAAAATATTTTTTTGAAGGATTTCTTTAATTCCGAATTTCAGTAAATTAAAACAAAAAGAAAATTTATTTTAGATTGGTTTTACTAATATGTTGCTTGGATTAGATTAGGATTGGTAAGGTAGAGTTTAAAATCTTTAGGATTAGGTTGTTTTGATTAATAACTAACTTTTAAATTCTGAAATTAGGTAGTTAGAAATTTTAAAATTCTATCCCTTAAGTTGTTTAGATTACTTGGAGTTTTAAAATCTGAAATTTGAATTGGATAAGATTGGATTTCTGATAATTTGAAACTTTTTGAAAACTCTAACCATATCTAGACACTTGTTTGGATAATTTAGAATTTCTGAATTTTTTTTTAGATAGAGTTTTTTTTTTATTTGTTTCAATAACTTAGAGTCCACTTTGGATAAAGTATTGATTAACTTGGATGTCTTTTGTTTGAAATTAGGATAAGATAGAATTTTTCGGATAGGATAAGAATTTGAGTTGGTTTGTTAACTTAGGATTTACTAACAAGAGTTTCTTCTGGATAGGTGACCTTGCTAGGAGGAGAGTTGCACAAAAACAGGAAACTGCGTGGATTTGCTCTTAAGCAAACAAGTTGCTCTCAGAATTGCTTAAAACAAATTGCTCTCAGAATTGCAAAATTGCTAAAAAAAAAAATACAGGTTAAGCTTGCACAGTTTAAATATTAGCGTGGACCATTGTAAGAATTTCTAAACTTTACCCCACGAATCTTTTACTTGCAAGTGGGGCTTGGGTGATTTAATTTTTGCAAAGTGTGACTGCTTGCTTGACACACCAATTAATTGGACCCACACACTTAGTTGAGGGCAATTGACCCCAATAAGATAAGGACTGAATTTCATCACCAGATCCTTGCCCAATTAGGTTTAACCACCTCTCACATAGTAACCTAACCATTAATTAAATTCAAGTAGAAACGAGACCATAGGGCTTGAGCTCATTAGGACGAAGACCACAAAAGGTTGCACCAATTGCGCTCTTTGGTCAAGTTGATGTCTAGGTAAGTGCTGTCCCTCCAAAGGGTGGCAGTCTCTGTTATAGGAGTTTGGTTCTTAAGCGGGACCCTTGCCAAGTGCATTGTGACACCACCACTCATCCTGGGGACTTACCTGATCGATTTGGCTTCATAAGACCGGATTGGAGGCCTTAGTGCACTCTTCAAACCAGTTAGGAGCTGTCTAGTGAGTTAGGTTAGCCCTAGGATAATTTCTTGTGCTCAATCCTTGTGCGTGACTGCTTGATTTGTTTGTGCATCATATTAGAACTAGTAGGGCCCTGCATATAGATTAGGCTTGCATTTCTTTAAGGTTGAACCTGATGCATGCACTCTAGACCTGAGAGAGAGAAATTGTGGGAACGCAAAAATCAAAGGTTGACTCGAATAGAGCCCGAATTAGCCTTAACCATTGTAGGAAAGTCTTCCATCTTTGAAGAAATTGTTAGGATGGCTGATCAAGAAGACCCACCCATGACTCTGAAGGATTACATGTACCCCACCAGGACAACTCAACCGTCCTGCATCACCCTGCCTCAGACCAATGCCACATTTGAGCTGAAATCTGGCATGATCCAGATGCTCCCAGTATTCCGTGGGCTAGACCAAGAAAATCCATATCAACATGTTAGAGAATTTGAGGACATTTGTGGGACCATGAGAATCAATCACATGACTGAGGAGGCACTTAAACTTAGATTATTTCCTTTCTCCCTAAAAGAAAAGGCTAAAGCTTGGCTTTATGCCTTACAGGCTGGGTCCATCACTACATGGGCCAAGCTAGTCGAAGAATTTTACAAAAAGTTCTACTCTAAGCAGAAAACCGCTTCCATTAGGCAGGCCATAAATGGATTTCATCAAATGGAAGGGGAGACACTTTACATTTATTTGGAACGGTTCAAAGACCTCTTAATCCAATGTCCCCACCATGGATTTGAAAAAATCCGATTAGTCCAAATTGTGTATGAAGGCATGGATTACCCAACCAAACAAATGGTGGAATCTTTCTGTAGTGGAAAATTTACACAGAAAACAGCGGAAGAAGCTTGGACATTTTTGGAAGATACCGCTGAGAATACATTGCAGTGGGCCCCTATCAAGAGGGAGCCCACTAAAACCACCATTCCTGAAAAAGGGGGGATGTTCAAGTTTGAACCCAAAATTGAGGCAGAAGCCAAAATGGCCACACTAATGAGAAGAATAGAGGCCTTAGAGCTAAACCAAAAGCCCACTCCAAACACTTTGGAGTCATTGAAATATAACCAGGCCATGAATGGAGGGATCGACCCAACAACTTTGGGTCAGGCCAAATCTGTTGAGGAGGTTAATGCACTATATCAAAACACTCGTTTTGATAATCGTCAGAGGTATGACCCATACTCCAACACATACAATCCAGGTTGGAGGGATAATCCAAACTTTTCTTGGACCAAAGGCCCAACTCAGGGTGGCCCATCTCAGTCCACTCAGTTTCAACCCAATCAATCTCAAGTCAATGCCCCACCCGGTTTCCAAAAACCCAACTTCAATCCTAGTCCATTGACCCAGAGGGTAGATTCTTTAGAAGAGGCCATGAAACTCATGTCTCAAACCACGGCCCAATTGTCTCAGAGTACTGCTCAATTCCAGCAGACCACTACTCAACTTTTAAATGGCCACACTCAAACCCTTGCAAAATTGGAATACCAAATGGGCCAATTGGCCAATTCATTGAGTGCTAGAGACAAGGGAACATTTCCTAGTCAACCTGAACCCAATCCCAAGGGCCAAGTCGTTCATGATATAAAAGGAAAAGGCCCAGAACAAGTTAAGTCCATCATTCCTCTTAGGTCGGGTACACAAATTGATAACAATGTTGAACTCCCCAAAGAATCTAAGAAAACACCAAGTGAGGATGTGGAAAGTGATGAACAAATTGTAAATGTCGAACCTATGGTAGAACCTGAGCCAGTCAACGAAAACCCAGTCAAAACTGACCCATCACCTAGTGAGCTATCTCCTAAGACTTATGTTCCCAAGGCACCATACCCACAAAGGCTAGGCCCAGCAAAATCAAACGTTCAACTGGATAAAATGCTAGAAGTATTCAAACAAGTGAGGATCAATATCCCACTACTTGATGCTATCCAACAGATTCCGGCCTATGCAAAATTTCTAAAAGACCTTTGCACTTTCAAAAGGACTACCAATGTGCCCAAGAAGGCATTTCTAGCACAACAAGCTAGCTCGATCATTTCCTGTCCAACCCCGATCAAATACAAGGACCCGGGGTGTCCTACAATTTCTTGTCAAATAGGGGACCATCACATAGAGAAAGCTTTGCTAGATTTGGGTGCAAGTGTGAACCTTATTCCGTACTCTGTTTATAAAGAATTAGGTTTGGGAGAGTTGAAAAGGACACATGTGACCTTGCAATTGGCAGATGCATCGATTCGATACCCCAAAGGGGTAGTCGAAGACGTTTTGATCAAAGTCGGAGACTTTGTATTTCCTGTTGATTTTGTTGTCTTGGATACCAAGCACACATCTGGGGTTGAACCCAAAATTCCAGTAATCTTGGGGAGACCATTTCTAGCAACCTCAAATGCCTTGATCAATTGTAGGAATGGAGTGATGCAAATTTCTTTTGGGACCATGACAGTTCAAGTGAACATTTTTAATGTCAGTAAGCAACCTCCTGATGATGATGATGGAGTTTTAGAAATTAGTTACATTCATGAATTGGTGGAAAATCACTTACCCCAATTGAAACTTGAAGATCCACTAGAGGCTTGTCTGGCCCACTTTGGAAGTGATTTTGATGTAAATGGACATATTGAGGAAGTCAATGCACTGTTAGACTCCACCCCATCCATGGACTGCTCCAAATGGCAATCGAAGCAGGAGATTCTGACTCCATCTGCTTCCCCACCTGTTCCATCGATTGTAAAGCCCCCAAAGTTAGAACTCAAGGCATTGCCAGATACCTTGAAATATGTGTTTTTAGGCCCACTAGAAACCCTTCCAGTGATTATAGCTTCAGACTTGGACCCTGTCCAATAGGAAAAACTCATAAAAATTTTGGATGAACACAAGGAAGCTATTGGATGGTCCATCGCAGATATTAAAGGAATAAGTCCATCTGTGGTCCAACATAGAATCCATTTAGAAGAAAATGCAAAAACTTCTCGTGAACCACAGAGGCGACTGAACCCAGCAATGAAGGAAGTGATTAGGTCAGAAGTCTTGAAATTACTTGATGCAGGGGTGCTTTACCCCTTATCTGATAGTGCATGGGTGAGCCCAGTTCAAGTGGTACCAAAGAAATCTGGAATAACAGTAGTTCAAAATGAAGGCAATGAATTGGTACCCACTCGGATACAGACTGGATGGAGGGTATGCATTGATTATAGGAAGTTGAACTCAGTCACTCGGAAAGATCATTTTCCCCTCCCATTCATGGATCAAATGCTCGAAAGGCTAGCCGGTCATGCATATTATTATTTTCTTGATGGTTATTCCGGCTACAATCAAATTCCAATTGCACCTGAAGATCAGGAAAAGACCACCTTCACTTGTCCTTTTGGTACATTTGCTTACAGACGCATGCCCTTTGGGCTATGCAATGCACCGGCCACCTTTCAAAGGTGCATGTTGAGCATATTTTCTGACATGGTAGAAAGATTCATTGAGGTTTTCATGGATGATTTTTCGGTCTTTGGCAATTCTTTTGAGGAGTGCTTACATCATTTGTCCCTTGTGCTTGAAAGATGCAAAGAAAAGAATCTAGTCTTAAATTGGGAGAAATGTCATTTTATGGTAAAAAGGGGCATAGTCCTAGGACACATTATCTCTCAACAAGGAATTGAGGTGGACAAAGCAAAAATTGATTTGATCTCCAAATTGCCACCACCAAAATCAGTTAGGCAGATTCGATCATTCCTGGGCCATGCTGGTTTTTATCGTAGATTCATCAAGGATTTTAGTAAAATTGCTAAACCTTTGTGCCAATTGCTGACAAAAGAGGCCCCGTTTGAATTTGATGAGAAGTGTCTAAAGGCTTTTGAGAGACTGAAAAAGGAACTAACTTCAGCCCCTATAATCCAGCCACCTGACTGGACCATTCCATTTGAGCTAATGTGTGATGCATCAGATACTGCTATTGGAGCTGTTTTGGGTCAACGGGTTGGGAAGTTACCTCATGTGATTTACTATGCAAGTAGGACCCTCAATGATACCCAACTAAATTACACAACCACTGAAAAAGAATTGCTAGCTGTGATTTTTGCCTTGGAGAAATTTCGGTCCTACTTGATAGGGTCTAAAGTCATCGTCTACACGGATCATGCAGCTCTGAGATACCTTCTATCTAAAAAGGATGCAAAAGCTCGATTGATCCGGTGGATCCTTCTGCTACAAGAGTTTGATTTGGAAATAAAAGATAAAAAAGGATGTGAGAATGTTGTAGCAGACCATCTTTCGAGGTTACCCTTAGAGCCATTAGATGAGGTCCCACTGAATGAAAATTTTCCTGATGAACAATTGCTCGGTATTTCTCAAATCCCCTGGTTTGCAGATATAATTAATTACCTTGTTATAGGGGAGATGCCCAACTATTGGTCCAAACAGGATCGATCAAAATTTCTAGTTGAGGTCAAGTATTTTTTCTGGGATGACCCATATCTTTTTAAGTACTGTCCAGACCAAATAATCAGGAGGTGCATTCCTGATGAGGACCATCAAAGTGTCATTTCATTCTGTCATGATTATGCATGTGGGGGCCATTTTAGCTCCAAAAAGACTGCTGCAAAAGTTTTGCAGTGCGGTTTCTATTGGCCCACAATCTTTAAGGATTGTCATGTATTTTGTTTGAGTTGCGATAGGTGTCAAAAGCTTGGAAAAATCAATCGTAGGAATATGATGCCCTTGAACCCAATCTTGATAGTGGAAATCTTTGATGTGTGGGGGATCGATTTTATGGGACCATTTCCAAGTTCCTTTGGAAATTTGTATATTTTACTTGCAGTGGACTATGTTTCAAAATGGGTGGAAGCAATACCGACCAGAAAGAATGATCGCCATGTGGTGATCAAATTTGTGAAGGAATACATATTTTCTAGGTTTGGTACACCCAGGGCAATTAACAGTGATGGTGGAACCCATTTCTGTAATAGCACCTTTGACCATCTGATGAAAAAGTACTCTGTTACTCATAAGGTTGCTACGCCCTACCATCCACAAACCAGTGGCCAAGTAGAAGTTTCGAATAGGCAGATCAAACAAATTTTGGAGAAGATGGTCAATCCAAATCGGAAAGATTGGTCTTTGCGACTATTGGATGCATTATGGGCCTATCGAACCGCATACAAGACTCCAATTGGGATGTCCCCTTATAGGTTGGTCTATGGTAAGGCTTGTCATCTGCCTGTTGAGTTAGAACATAGAGCTTACTGGGCCATCAAAACTTTCAATTTTAATTTGCCCTTGGCAGGTGACCATCGTAAATTGCAACTCAATGAGCTTGATGAATTGCGAAATGATGCTTATGAAAATGCCAAAATTTACAAGGAACGGATGAAGTTGAACCATGACAAATCAATCCTTAGGAAGTCATTCGAACCTGGCATGAAAGTTCCCCTCTACAATTCCCGGTTACACCTGTTTCCAGGGAAATTGAGATCTCGATGGTCTGGCCCATTTATTGTGCATACTGTTTATCCTCATGGGGCAGTGGAAATTGAGAACCCCAAAAACGGGGAAATTTTCAAGGTTAATGGTCAACGGCTGAAACCTTTTCTGGAACTGAAGAATAAAAACATTGAGGAAATCCTTCTGGAAGACCCAATTTACCAGGACTAATCATTTTTGTCAAGTCGGGCTGACGACATTAAACTTAGCGCTGTTTGGGAGGCAACCCAATTTTGGAAGGTCATTGAGCTGGTTGATCACACTCTTTTGCAATCACCCCACCTGGTAAGACGTTCCAATTTTCCTTATTGTTCATTTTCACATTACATATGCATTCATAACATTGAAGACAATGTTGGATTTAGGTTTGGGGGTGTGAGTTAGAACTTGACATGTGATCAGTTGTTCAATTTTCATTCTACATTTTTCTTTTTCGCTTTAAGTTGCTTAGGCGCTAAACCATCAAACTCAGGCTATTCATACCCCAAGATTAGATCGGATTTCCCCATTAGATAGATTAAAGCATTAGGCTTCGTCCCGTCACTTTTCCTGTTCCATTAGGGGACTGGGAGAGCTGATGTGGGCGGTCTAGGACCTTAGGTTAGGGTTAATCTGATGATCAGTAATAAAGCATTAATCATGTAAATCCAAGTAAAATCCCCTAGTTAGGCCCTTCTTGCCCCAATATAAAAAAAGCCATAAAAACTATAAAACCAACAAAATAAACCCAAAAAGATTTTTCCTTTATTTCTTCCTCCACCTCAGGTGCCAGATATTTAATCGAACTTAATGGTAAAAGGGAATAAAGAACTGATTTCTAAAATTGAATAAATGAGAATAACGAGATGAGATGAGTGATTTCGCGCACACTTTTAATCAATCACGGCCCATCGGCCACGCTAAAATAAACACTGGCCCATCGGCCATTTCCAATCAATCTTGGCCCATCGGCCACTTCCAATCAATTACGGCCCATCGGCCTTTCACTTTTATCACTCATGTATCGCACACGAAACACACAGAAATCACAAGTCGAAGTCTCATTTGCATCATTGTTTTGGTTTGAAAAATCAGCCTTTAAACCCTATTTTGCCAAGGGATCAGAAGGGGGTACCCGGGAACGGGGCCGACCCTCTTCTTAAATATTTGGCACCTCCCCCCTTTTATTTTATTTATTTATTTTTTATTTTACTTGGATATATTATGATTATGCTATGTGAGGATTAACCTTTATTCAAACTTTAACTCATGACCCTGAATTGACCCAAATTAAAGAGACCCAAAGAAACCCAAATTAATGTGACAGGACAACCGTCGTGTGTTGCCGGCAGCACATTAGACGAGAGGAAGAACTCACCTTATTATTTTTCTCCCCGTATTTCTTCGGCTTTCGTTGAAGAACGGTGTTACGGCCGTACCGTAGCTGGCGATCGTGATCCGTCAATTTTGAGAGTAGTTGGAATCCTCATTTTCGATGTAAAATTTAAATAGCATATATAGATGAATGGAGATTTCCCCAAACCATGTCTCTCTTGGAGAAGGGGGGGGGTCGAAATTCACATCCGACAGAAACCTGACGAGAAGCCGTGCAAATCAGAGTACAAAGTTTCTGATTTTCTGGAAAAGCCGAAGACTTTGTAGCCAATTTTCCGTCAAGAGTCGAAACTAGGTCAAACGATGTCGGAATGACCTGAAATTTGAGGTGAAGCTTCCTGAGCCATAAATAGGACTAACCATGGGCTTTTGTTTGAGTTTTGAAGCTGTTTGAGGTCCCGTCGATGCTAGACTTGATTTCATCGCGAGGAAGATGTCGAGCTTTGGTATACGGTCAACCGATGTCCAATTGACCTGAAATTTGACAGGGCGCCTATTGGAGTCATTTTGAGATGATCCATTAGCTCTGATTTTGATGTCATGGTCCCGGGGAGCTCCGCCGCCGAGAGGCTTGATTTTGCTTCGGAGCGTCAAAGCTGGGTCAAACGTTGTCAGAATGACCTGAAATTTGACGTGTAGCCCTTTGGAAGTATGTAGAAACCACCCATATGCTTTGTTTGATGAGTGATAGCCTCGATAGTTTTCTCCGCCGAAGGGCTTGATTTTGCTGCCCGAGAGTTGATGGCGGGTCAAATAGTGTCGGTTTGACTTGAAATTTGATATGGAGCCTTTTGGAGGTATTTTGAGTCTATCCGCAGGCTCTGATCAAAGATTTGATGTCTTCGACGCTGTCGCCTCCGGGAGAGCTGACTTCGCTGCGACTGTTTCCTTTTTGGGCCAAACGATGTCAGAATGGCCTGAAACTTGATGTAGAGCCTCTTAGTGGCATTTTGAGGCCAACTGTGTGCTCTATTTTGTATGTCAGAGTCTCTGGCTTCAACGCCGTCGGGAGCTCCTGCTTAGCTGTTGAAGGAGTGAAGTTAGGCCAAATGGTGTTGAAATGGCACGAAACTTTATGTGTACCCCTTTTTTGGCTATTTTGAAGGATCTTGCAGTTTTTTTCTTATTCCGACAAGATTTGATGCTTGAAGCGGCATTTGCCTATTTGTGGTAGGATGCGGCTCCATGTGGCTTTTAATGTTGAAGAGGCAAAGTGACATTTTTGGTGTCAACAGTATAAACACATAATAATCCCTTACAGTCTAGCCAGTCATGTTTATCAAGTACATGCCACAGGGTCCTAAGGTACACTATAAGTCAAGTCCAATACCTAATTCTACAAGGAATTATGTTTCATAATTAGTTAGGTGTTTTATGCCAAGAGAGTGTACAAGGAATGATATCAATAGATACAATTAACAAGTCAAGGAGGAATTACAAACCAAACCTAGGCAAATGGTGTCATCCTTGTACCCCACATGTTCTAACGGAGTACGTGTGGTATTGGATCAACGATGCTTCTCGAGAAATCCCTTGGTGTACAATCATGTTACGCATCCATTGATTTAGTTCCATACGCATTCGGTTATCCCATGTTTAATACACGAATACCTAGACAACCCATCGAAGTACACCAAGCCAAGTGCATTGATTTCAACCCCATTATTGGTCATGTGAGAGTAGGTTTATGGTTTTCAACATCTAAGGCTCAAACCTAGGTTACCGGTCTCATTTTAAGTAAAACATGAGCTGGAACAATAATCCAAGTAGTTACATTACTTCCTAATCTCCGACCGTAACAAAATCTTTGCCATTGGATTCTACGTCTAAAGGGCTTTCCAATGGCATATAATACGAAGAAATCCAACGGGCGGATTAAAAGTTACAAGTCTCCGAAGTTTTCAAGTGTTGTCAGAAATTTACCCTCCGATCAATCAGACCTTTTGTCCGATCGATTGGACAGTGCCAGATTGCTGTTAACTGAGACATGTTTTCTGTCCGATCGATTGGACAGTGAACTGTCTCAGTTAACTGGGACAGAAACCCTGTCCGATTGATTGGATAGAGCGCTCGGTCGATCGGCACTGCACTAGAACCCCGAATTTGGATGTTTTGCCTTCTTCCTCCTCAGGCCATTTCATGGCTAATCTGCAGAAAATGAGCCACCATGCTCCCCATTCATCACATTCATCATTACCATCATTCCCAACAAATTAAACACATCCTAGAATTACCAATTACAGTTGTTAATTTAACCCCAAACCCCCAGAAATCTAATCTAGCATATTAATCCCAAACCAAAACATAACCACAACTTGAAATTTGGGTATTCTAACAAGAAATCTAACCTTTATAATCCTTTTTATTTATAGAATTCAAAATCAAAGACTTCATTCACTTCATAAAATTATAAAAACAACCTAAGCACTACTAATCAAAAGTAGCATAAACCATCAAAAGACCTATATCCTAAGCATGGCGTATCAAACTTAAGCATGAATAATAAAAAAAATGTTTTTATTTTCAGAAGTCAAGCATGGAAGATTGCTTAGGGCATGAAGACAAGTCTTCTAAGCAATTAAGCACATAAACATGGAAACAAGAAAGAGTTACTTAAACAAATAAACTAGAAATCACTTATCTTCATTCATAGCTCCAATCAAAAGGTCTAGTCAGCCATTGCAAAGAGGAATACTTCATTTGTGATATATAAACTTCATCTTTACAATCTTCTCCTTCAAATAACTGTTCAGACAAGGCCCAAAGCTACCTTAAAAAATAAAATTAATGGAGAACTAGAACTAGAACTAGAAGAAGGGAAGAGAAGAAAACGGAAGGAGGAGAGAGGGGGAGTGGGACGTCCTATGCTAAGGGAGAAGTAGGCATGGCATTGGTGTCCCATAGGGGCGGTCCTCAATCTAGAGTTTTTGGAGGGTCAAGATTGAGTTTGGAAGGGACTCTATCTTGGGTTCTTTGAATTGAGTCCCAACTAGCTAGAATTGCTTGCCACCAAGAGACTTCTAAACTTGAAATTCTGCATAGCCTACAACTTTCTTCACTTGCGCCCACTTGAAATTGAGAATATCCCAAATCTGAATTTCAAATTCGTTGCACATCTTTTGAGCACATGTGGGGACCATATGCAATTAGGATTTCTTGCAAATTATAGTACAATCCCGCCTAAAGTTCCACCAGTCAACTTCCTGAAGTCACACCTCCCTCAATACAGCTCCGCTTGATGCAATCATGGGCTTTACAGATATCTACTTGAAAAGATCTTTTCAACGGTGGGTAGCCTGTGCCGACCGGACACTACGTTTGAAAGTTATGGCCGTTACAAGTTGACGCCCTTGAGAAAAATGAAAATAATTATGCAAGAAGTTTCTTCCTCCTTCTTTCTTTCTTTGACAATCAAGACTCCTTGGACTCTTTCCTTCCTTAGACTTCAATTTCAAACTTTTGGATTTCAAAATTATCTTCATGCACCAAAAGAAAGAAAGCTGAATTTGTAACATCAATGGGTCCGGTCCCATCTTGGCTGTATGTGCATGGGGTAAAGGGGTTGGAAAATCAAAGGGAAACTCATCTTAAACCTAGTCCAAAAGCCTTGCAATCTAAAGGAGAGGAAAGAAAGCAAGGACAAAGAAGAAGCTACCTGCGCGAGGAAGAAGGAGTTCTGCAACAACCCCGACTTGGTCTCCACAACCCATGAGCTACTTAGAACCTCCGGGTCACTGCCTCGATGGAGATTTTAAGTCCTAAATGAAGTTAAATTCCTTCCTTTTACTATAAATTTTGGTTTTTTTGTTTGCATGGGGACCAAATGATTCTGGACTAAAGTCTCATTATGTAAATCATCTTTACTATGGTCAAACAGACACAAATCGCCCTAAGTGATGTGATGAAAGGAGTCATGTTTAGACCAAAACCCCCACTTCCCATGCGGATGCCAACTTTAAAGGTGAAGCCTAAAATTGATGAAGGAATTGGAAAATTACAAGCAATTGGATTTTAATGCATCCTATGTTCTTTGAGACCTAAAAACGGCTTTCCAACCCCTTTTTCTACATCTTTTATAGCCTTTTCCTATCACTAAATTGTAATTTAAAGCAAGTGTAATATTTTGTGTGTTAGAGGGACGAGTGGGGGGTTCATGTATTCTTTAAGTTATTTCTCACTAGTGAGTTCAAATGTCGAGTCCACAATCTCTTGATGTGAAATTCAAATTTTGTACTTGAAAATTGAAACACAATGAAATGTTCATTTTAATGTTTTGTTTCTCTTCTATCTTGGGTCAAGTACATTTTTTCCTTCCTATAAATGTTGGTTGCTTTCTACAATGGCATCTCCCATTCCCCCCATAGATTGTCGGAAAGCGGGGAACAACCGTAAGACTTGGCGTGCATTGTATTGCTTCCTCTTCCTTTAGATGACATGATCTATGATCGTGGCATACTTTGGTTGGCGAGCATACCTTTGATACATGCAACCTTCCAAGTTAGTCTAATCCAAATTATATCTTTTTCACCCATTTCGAGCTACCCATTTGAAGGCGAGATGCTGACCGTTTGTATTTAGATTGTTTAGGCTAGTTCAATTTAGTCTGACCAAGTCTATTTGCTAGTCTAGCCTAGTCTCATTCATTTTGCCTGCTCATTTTCCTAGTCTTGTCTAGTCTTGTCCGTGTAGTGTACCAATTACTAGTTTTACTCGATACTTATTGAATTCAACTAGTTTGAGGCTCAAAAAGGACTACTCAGTGTGGAACACCCATTTTTGCTCCCCTATGTTTTTAGGGCGTGTAGCCACATTGATCCAATCCAATCATTTTACACAATCTACCCCCCTGAATTGTTATTTGCCCCAAATTTGACACTCATCCAACTTTTAATCACCGTTGGATTAAAATCATAAGAAAGTGATGCCTTTAAAACCATTAAACTTTAGAGCCATGGATCAAGGGGTTAAGATAATCTAATGGAGTTGAAAATTTTCACATAAGTAGATCTCATCTAGATTATAACCCTTCTTTATTTTGGTTATCTTTCTCGATATGGAGCCATGGATCAAAGGGTTGAGGTAATCTAATGGAGTTCGAAAATTTTCACGTAAGTAGATCTCATCTTAATTACAACCCTTCTTTATTTTGGTTATCTTTCTTGATATGGAGTCTAGTTAGGTATTTTAGTTAGATTCTGTTCGGCACCACTTAGGTTTGACCCTGCCAAGTCGAACCTGGCTGTGGTTAGATTTTGTTATTACTAGTTTGCTAGCTGCAGGCTTAGCCCTCGTAAGTAGCGCAGAGGCACTTAGTACAATATCTGAATACTTAATGGCCATGTGGATAATTATTATTACTCCTGGGAGAGCTTTTCTTAGTACCCTTCATAATTACTCGATATTACTCGCTTACTCGCTCTCGGCCACAAACGCGGTTTGCAATCATGACTGCTAAGAGAATTTAGCCATGTGGATGCCATTTTTGCTAGAAGTGTAGCCTTGTTTAGCTTTGTGACATGTGATTTTCGTTATGCTTACTCATATTGCACTATCAAGCCTAGTTATACTTCTTATTTGGAATTTTGCAATATTAACTGTCTTTTTATTCTGCTATGCTACTTATTTGCTAGGTATACAACACTTGGTGATGTAGGTAGCCAATCCCCTACCTCCAAGCAAGCGCTTACGGCTATCCCAGAGGGACTCGGGCACTGCTGATGTGATGCGATGCATCGAGCTAGCGCAAGATGCTTGTCACTTTTTGGGGAACGCGGCTCTTTTGGGTTTATCTTTTGTAGTTTTGTTTACTGGCCATTGTTTTTGTTGGCATTGATCTTTTGGGTCATAAATAAACAGTCTTTGGTAAATGCTCAACTTTAATACTAATGCAATGGAAATATTTCTCTTTCTGCTATCCAGTTTTGTTATTACCATCTCATTACTCAATACATGTACTTGTGATTTCAATAGTGGCTCGCACAAGCTTTTGACATGATCCCTCTTGGATATAAGGGGCCCGGTTAGTCCACATATAGCAGAATCCTATTGGAAAAACCACTGCTACGGGGAGAAGGTTTTTAATTATTCACTTTGCAGAGGAGGCACCGCGATCCCGAAATGCGGAGTTAGCAGCAAATCCGGTCCCAAGTTGTGACAGTTTCTTAGTTCAATTCAACATCTTTGATGTTTTGTATAAATATCCATTGTCTATTTTCAATAAAATCATTTCATATAAATCTTATAAAATATAGTCCCTAAATCTTCACGAGGATATTGCTTTTGGAAAAATATGATAACAACACCTGAAAAATACATATTGGGATTTATATAAATAAAATAAAAGGCTAGGTACTGCTGGCCATATATGCTCAATATCGTTTTCGTGAATTGTTGATTAAATGGTGATGCTTTGATGCAATGCATTGACAAATCCGTAGCATTGGCACCTTAGGGCCTGTTTTGCATCGTTTTCGTGTTGTTCCTAATCTTGTGCTCGGATAAGGTTGTGCTAAGATTGAGTTATGCTGAGATTATACTCTCCATAGCTTGTTTGGAAACATTATATTAAATTACTCTACAGAGAATATGATGTACGAAACTTGTTTGGTAGCATTATAAAAGTTTTGCTCTAAGGAGTGGACATAAGAATTACAATGTGGGACCCACCTTTTTATTGTTTGCGGCACTCAATTATTATCGTACATGGGGCCCAGTTGTAGAAATTACATTGTGTTACCCACCTTTAAAAATTAGAAAATGGAACCCAAATTTATAGGATTTACAATGTGGGCCCACCTTTATAAAAATTATAATGTGAGGCTACTTTATTGTAAATGTAAATATGCGACCCACCTTTATAAATTACAATGTGGTACAACCTACAAAAATTAGAATATGGGGCTCACATTCATAGGATTTACAATGTGGGTCCACCATTTGTGATTGTGATCATATGACTCACATTTATGAATTACAAAGTGGATCCATATTTTTTGTGATTGTGGACATAAGGGCCCACCTTTAAAAACTACAATGTGGTTCCCCACCTTTAAAAATTAGAACATGAGTGCAGTGCATTCATAGGATTTACAACGTGGGTCAGGAATTATAATGTGGGGTCATTTTTTTTGTTTTGTGAACACGGGACCCACCTTTGAAAAATAACAATGTGGTACCTACCTTTAGAAATCTGAACATAAGGTCACATTCATAGGGTTCACAATGTGGGCCTACATTCATAGGATTTACAATATGGCTCCACCTTTTGTGATTATGACCATATGACCTAGTTTTAAGAATTATGAAGTGGAGACACCTTTTCTGTGATTGTGGACATGGAACCTACCTTTAGAAATTTCAACGTCATTCCCACCTTTATAAATTAGAAGACAAGCCTACATTCATGCGATTTATAATGTGGTCCCACCATTATAATTTTATAATATGGGCCCACATTTTGTGATTGTGACCATGTGACCCACCTTTAGAAATTACAACGTGATGCCCACCTTTAGAATTTGAAATATAGGGCCCACATCCACATAATTTATAATGTGGTCCCATCATTATAGGAGTTATAATATGAGCCCCACCTTTTGTGATTGTGACCATATGACCCACATTTAGGAATTACCAAGTGGGGTCACTTTATTAGAAATATGTGAGAGGATTTGAAATCTTTAAATGTTATTCTTTAAAAGGCAAGAAATAAGTTTGAAACAACTGTGCTAGTTGGTTGTTTCTTAAAAAAAAAATAAAGTTTTTTTGTTTCAACTTTTGTATGCCAGCGGGTTA
This sequence comes from Persea americana, assembly GCA_029852735.1. Lineage (NCBI taxonomy): Eukaryota > Viridiplantae > Streptophyta > Magnoliopsida > Laurales > Lauraceae > Persea > Persea americana. The sequence continues at coordinate 45,636,959 of CM056813.1, forward strand.
AGATTTTGAGATTCCTTCCGGTGAGACCAAATTTCGAAACATTGATTTACACATGCCAAACATGTTTTCTACACCCTATCTCGTGGGAACATGAAAACATCTGAATGGCACGATGCCAAACGAACCTTTAGTCTCACATAGGTTCCCAAGGATCAATCCCTGTGAGAGTAGAATGCACACCCTCTCACAATTGTGTAAATGTCGTTATACTTTCTACTGACAGAATTAGATTGAGAATCAATATTTTCATAGTGACATACTCAGTGACAAACGCAAAGAGTATCCCTTTGCTCAATCAATTGGCAATTCCACATTTCACCCAGATGACCGGGGATTGATTCTTAGTTTCCCCCAATCCTCGTATGTGCGAGTTTAATTTCACTCCCCATGTGTGTGGGTTCTCTCCGCACGCATGCGAGTCCTTCATCTCGTGAGTCCCACCCCGGTTATCTAGGCTAGAAAAAAAAAAAAATTACAAACTGCTGAAAACTTTTACTTACGATGGTAGCCTTGCTTTAGCAGAAAGCTACTCTCATTAAAAGTCTTGGCAGGTTTTGGAGAAATAGCCATGATACTCGAGTCAGATTGATGATGGCTTGAGAGAGAGAGACAGTCAGATTGATGGTGACATGAGAGAGACGATGTTGGCAGGTTGGTGGCAAGCTCATAAATGTTGTAAAAATTCTCTTTTGTAAACGGTGTGCAAGGTAAAGAACTGTGATATTTGTGCAAGGTAGAAGGGATGAACCAACAAGACGCTGTAATGAAAGCACGACTAAGAGGTTGTGATCGGTCGGCCTCAACCATTGTTGCATTGATGCTTAGTTTCTTTTCTTACAGAGAATATAATGGGTAGGTCAACTCTAATGCCTGTTTTTTACATTAGAATAGATAAGAGTTAAATCCATATAATTCATAATATATGTAGTTAAAAATGAAGATCAAATGTGAATTTTAAAAACTAAGTATTAAAAGGCTTTCCTCATAAGAAAATAGAATCAAGGGAAATGCCCAGCCAAAACCTTAGTAATTTAATATATAGGAAAGCAAGGTCTACATCTCCACGAAATGCCCAGCCAACACCTTAGTAATTCAATATAAAGGAAAGCGAGGTCTATATCTCCACCGCATATTCTTCACTACTCACAGTTTTAATACTCCCATTAAGTTTAATTCAATAAATACCTATAAATTGAATTCCTATATGTTTTAAATATAAACAAACGGTCCCTAAATAAAGATTTGATAAAGTTGATAATCCAAATGGATGTAATATGGTAATGTATGCAATCTAGTTGGTGATGTTTGAGGTGATCTCTCTAAATTTGTGCTTAATAATCATTAAGTCTAGGGTTTACACCTTTAAATAGAGATATAGAGAGTCCCCTTGTTTAATTTGATCTTACTAATGGATTCTCCACATCCTACTAGGATTTGGATTCCTAAATTATTACAAACACAAATTGGATCTCATCATAAAATCTTACTAGCAACGCAGGCCTGTACTTAGCCCAGGCCTTGATAAAAATATCAAATAGTTTATGCTAATTATTTTTTGTATGTAAAATTGGCTTCCCTTTAGCATTCACTGGAGCATCATCATAGCACCCATTTCCCCACAAACAAAATAAAACAAAGCGTAGAAAAAAAAAAAGCTACAAAATTAAGCAAATAAATACAAAGGCAATCCAAATTAAATTAAATTGCAATCATATCATATCAATCTCATGCTCGTTTATATTATGGTGTCCCTCATCTCACACTTCACCACAATAACAACAACAACAAAAAAGAAGAAGAAAAAAGCTTACAAAATTAAACAAATAAAAATATGAATAGAAACCATAAGGTTTATGTTTCTATTTCCGTATTTATTTTGAAAACTTATTTTGCTTGATGGTTGGGTGAAGTTAGAATGGATGAGGACTATTTATTTTTACTTTGACGATAAGGGTGTGTGTTATCCCTTCACTTGAACATGCAATTTGTACCGTGTCGAAACAAACAACTCCTTACATGTTTGTACAATCAAAGGAGCCCAGGAATGGTCTATTAGACCTATAATTTTGAATTTTCAAAGGAGATTAGTGCCTTTGACGGCATTATTATTTTTGTTATCCTTGCAGAATGTAATGGGGAGCAGTCCATTATCTAGCTAGTTTTGTTTCTGGCTAAGACTTGGAGCAGCTATAGCCCACATGATGTAGGATACTTCAAACCGAAATGAACTTCTACAAGGCCTACTTTTAATCCACTCCCAGTGTCATGCAATTGCAGTCTAATAAAACCCTCACTTCATTGTAACATGTGTTTGTGGAGATAATGAAAACGAAAAGAGAGAGGATAGATCTTAAGAAAGTCTTAATATTAATTTAAATTTTAAGTTTAGAGACAAATTAGGGATTTGCAGTTTTAGATTAGACAACAATGACATAAGATGGAAAGGGATTAGAAATTGTATTAAACTAAACCTAGGATTAAGGGAGGAAATTTAAGGAAATCTGTATGGGTTGAGATTTCAATGGAGGAGATTTAAGGAAATTTGTCGGGCTGTATATTATTTTTCTTTTGTATTGCTTTGAAAGGAGAGATTTCTAAGGGCTGATGTGGCACCCTTCACAGCCCACCTCCCCCTTTGCTTTAATATATATAATTGCGCTGGTCCCCGACCCCGCATGATAAGCCACAAGGCCAACAACTGCAACAATTAGAAGAACTATATAGACTTCACATTATTCATCTAAATTGGCCCTTAGTACTTGTTAAATGCAATAAATCCAGTGTTTATTCCAGCATCTAGATTATCAAGTTTCATTGGCCATGGAGATGAGAAACTAAATCCAATGTTCAGAATCAAGCAGTATAGTAATTCTGTGTATTCCTCAAATCCCATGAATTCCATGCAACAAAACAAGCCATTAATAAGCCTTTGAATCATAGACTACATTGGGCCCATTCCACATAATTGAGCAAAATATTTCAAAAATCACAACATTCATTTGAATGAACAACAAAAACTATAAAAAAAACCGTACATAATACAGTGTGATGCTATATTTAGGTCTTCTTCTAACACTAAATAATATTACCGTGATTGAATCAATACACTTTTCTGCTTCCATACCTAAAGATTTACGGGCAAATCACAACATTAATAACTGTAGGCGATGAAAACACGACACCCACTTAGATTGAGATGAACTTTGTAGATCAGGGAATACCGAACGCCAAGAACCTGAAAAGGGAAGGAAAATGGCTTGGGTCAGAGCCCTTGGCTGTCGTGAGCCGAAGGCGCTCCGATGCCTGAGTTAGTTCTGAGAAAACAAAGCAGGAGGAGGGAGAGGAGAATGAGAGACAGTATATTGTGTATTTTGTGTTGCGTACCTCCATGGGGCTGATCCCACGTGTATATGTAGACATTCCTCGTTCATTCTCTCTGTGAGTGGGGGTAGGTGGGGTGAGGTCCCATCGATCCTCACCCTGACATTCGCCGGTAGGTAAAAAGGGAATATCCCATCAGAACCTTCCATGCTTTTGGTCAGTTGATGTTAAGGGATGATAAAGCCAACTTCTTATCGCCATAAATGAGCAATCCTATCGTCATAAATGAGTGATTGTTTAGCTAACTTGTGGAGGTCGGAAGCTAAGTGACTGTTTAGCCGGTGTCCCTTCCGAGCTGGAGAGATGGTTGTCGAAGTATGGGAAGGGGTCACCGAGAAGGAGTAGTTTTGGATCAGAGGGGGTCCCTCCTGAGCCTGATGACTGTTGCTGACGTGCGGTCTTTATCAAGATGTCCTTTCGCCTGTCCGAGGCATTTAATAGTCCTCAGAAATTGCGCCAATGGTGGCACGTGTCGCCTCTTTGGCTGCCACGCAATTAATTCGAAAAGACGTTAGGGCTGCGAGATGCGACGTTAGGGCTGACTGAGGCGACGCCTCATTAAAGGCATTTCTCGAAAGCCGAAACGGCGCCTCCAACCCTTATAAATCAGGGCTTCTCCTTCGTCCTCACTTTCTTTTACTCTTTCGAAATTTCTATTGCACACTGCTAGAGAGCTTCCCCATCGCCTGCAAGTTGCTGGCAATCTCGTCTATGCAGTCCCCCTCGTAAGGCTTCTCTCTGCTTCTCTCTTTTCCTTTCTTCTAGGTAGATTTTCGTCCGGGTAGAGAATGGGGATTTACAGACACCTGTTAGGAGACCCAGCTTCCATAGCCTTCTTTAGGGACATGTACAAGATCCCTGCCAATGTGGAGGTCAGACCAGACGACCCTGATAATGGCCTCGCCTACAGCGATGGCTGGATGCCATTTTAGCTGGTCTCCGTTGTGGAGGGAGGGGTCCGCTTCCCCATTCATCCGCTCGTTAGGGACTGCCTCCGGGAGTGGAGGTTGTGCCCCTGCCAACTACTACCCAATGGATTCAAAATTATCATGGGAGTAGTGCAGCTGAACGAGATCCTGGGGGTCGACCTCGGTGTCCCAGACATTGAGGACACGTACGACCTCTGCAAATCCGCAGAAAGGAACACCCATTACCTCCGGCTGAGGGTTCACCGGGTTGGCTTTGTAACCGCGCTAAAGGACTCCAACAAATATGCGGGCGAAGACTAAGTATTTGTCAGAGGAGAATGGGAGTTCGGCGAAGCAGAGCCTAGCACCACGGTCCGGATTCCTCGAAAAATAGGAATTCCTCCAAGTAAAGACGAAAGTCTTTTCGGTTTGCAATTATACTCTTCTGTCTGCCAAACTAACAACCTTCTGTTTCCTTCTGTTTATGCAGATTTCCGACAGAGAAAGGAAGTAGCCAAGAAGAACCGCTGGAAAGTGAACATTGATTGGCATGAGAAGGTGAGGAATTACCGTGGTCACGACTGCCGAGCTGCGTGGTCACTCCTGGGGTATACGCCCCACTACAAATCCTTCAACACTTCGAGAAGGGTGTCCGGGATAGACTTCGTGCTGCGCGGAGAGGGCGCCAGCTCAGAGCCAACAACGACCACGGTAACCAGCTTTGAGGCAGTGATAGTCGCGATACCCACTGGGCGTTTGGTTGAGTCCGGAGACCGAGCTTCAGCTCCGCTCCCTGACCCAGAACCTGCTGGGACCTCGGTAGCCGAGGCCGGGCCTTCGCGGAGGAGGAAAAAACTCGTAGCTTCCAGCACGTCTCAGATCTCGGCATCTTCCAGCTCGGAAGAAGAAGAAGAGGAAGAGGAAGAGATGCTACGTCAACGCGGCAAACGCTACGCGACAGAGGACCTGTCTGCCGTGGCTTTCGGGGATCTCAGGGGCGAGGCCCTGGATCCCCCCCAGGCCGTCATCGTTGCTTTGGTTGCGACGCCTACGGCCACTGCGAACGGAACTCCTACTGCCCCAGTTGCCGAGACGGACCGTGCAGCCGCGACCGAGGCCACTCACCCCACCGCGGTCGAGGTCGCCTCAGCTCCGCCTCCAATGACTATCGTTGTCGACGACTCGCCCCCAGACCCTGCTACAAGGGCTGGAGGTCGGGCTCGCTCCGCTGAGGTCGTTGAGGGGAGCCGACCCAAGAAGAGGGCAAGGGTCGAGGTCCCGCCTGGTCCCTCGTCACCTCCGCCAGCCGGTGGAACGGTCTCGCCCACTCCGCTGGCTCCTTGGAGGCCAGCCATTGAGGAAGTGCTGGGGAGGCAGCTGGCCGAGACAGACCGTGCGGTCCATCCTTTAGTGGTTGCTGCGCTGGGGCGAGCCTACGCCCTTCCTCAGGACATGGCGAGGTGGGCGGAGATGGACAACGAGTCGCTCCTGCTTTCGTCAATGCGCTCGCTGGTAGCGGTAAGTGCAGCATTTCTTCGAAGCCTTTACTTTGGTATTCTTTTATTGACGCTTGGTTTCGTTCTGCAGCTATTGCAAAAATGCCAGACACGCATAGAGAAGCTGAATGTAGCCGAGGCCAGAGCGGCTTGTTGGGCGGCCGAGAGGGAGGAGCTGCAGGCGTCTTTGGCGGCTAAGGAGGCGATGCTGATAGAAGAGGCGGGCAGGAATGCTGGTCTCGTTGCCGACCTCGAAGAAGCTCAGGTCCTGGTGGAGCATCCCAGGGAAGAGGTAAAGGAGGAGGAGACCCAGAACGCCCACCTTGCCTCTGAGCTCGATGATCTCCGGACCGTGGTGGCGCGGCAGGAAAAAGACCTGCGAATCGCCAACTGGACAAACAAGAGGCTCCTCTCCCAGCGGAACATGGTGAAAGGCGAACTAGAGGTGGCCTTGAAGTGGAAAGCGGCCGATCTTGAGTCTGCTCTGGCGAGGCAAGAAGCCAAGCTCAAGGAGGAGGTCTTGGTTGAGCATAACGCCACCATGGAGGAGGAGGTTGGCAAACTGACAGCTGATTACAAGGCTCAGTTGCCAGGGATCCGGGACCGAGCCTGGGAGGTCGGATAGAAGGCAGCCTTGAAGAAGGCTGGGGTTCCTGGGGATAGCCTTATCTTCAGGAATCTCCCCAAGTTCCCTCGCTCGGATTCGGAACTCAACGCCATATCTTCGCCTCTCCCTTGCCCACCTTCTCAAGCCTGCCCAGAGGTGAGCGCCGCCCCCAAGGTACCTCCGGAGGCTCCTCCAACGGCCAGTGCCGAGCTTGAAGCTTTCCCCGCGCCCGAAGTCGTGCAAGTTCCTCTCGAAGCCGCCGCCCCTGAGGCCACCGTTCCTGAAGTTAGCGCGGTCGTCTCTGAAGCCACCTCGACCGCTCCCGAGGCCAGTACGGTCGTGACCGAGGTTGCTCCAGAGATTGACTGCAATGTGGAAACTGCAGCCCTCTGAGCCCCTTTTGTATTTTTTCTTTCTTTCATTGTATTCTTCTTATCCATTTTGTAATCAGGATTTTTATTAATGAAACAACAACTTCTTTTGCATTCTTTGGCTTTCTTTTTCCTTGTCTATGATGAAATGGGTGTGTGGACGACGTTTATCTTGCTATGCTTTATTCGCTAAGTAGTTGGTCTGGGTAACCGAACTCCTCGTAAGCCTTAAAATTGGATGTCTGCCCCTGACCGAGCTTCGGTTCATGAATTGTGGTCCCAATCAGCACCCATAACCCTTGAGAGCGGAGGCTGCCGGTATTGACTGATGAAGGGATCCTCCTTGGTTCAACAACTCGAGGTGTCCCTAAGCGCCGAAGTCAGTGTCTTGGACATTTTTGGCTTTACCGCCGTAGCTGGTGCTGGCACCGAGCTAGGACGGTTGGCACTCTAACTGAGTTGCCGAGCCGGGGGTGGTGCTGTCACCGAACCCTGATGAAACTAGCTTTACCGCCGTAGCTGGTGCAGGCACCGAGTTAGGGGCGGTTGGCACTCTGACTTAGCTGCCGAGCCGGGGTGGTGCTGTCACCGAACCCTGATAGAGCTGGCGTTGCTGCCGAGCTTGGGGGTGGTGCTGTCATTGAACCCTGATGAAGCTTGCATTGCTGCCGAGCTTAGGGGTGGTGCTGTCACCGAACTCTGATGAAGCTGGCATTGCTGCCGAGCTGCGTAACTTGGAAGCAATTTGAAAGAGAGATCTGTTCCAGAAGAATGTTCTTTTTTATTGTTGTTTGAATCCTTGAATACATGTTTTCAGAAGTAAAACCTTTTAAGGTGCATTGCATTCCACGGTCATGGCAGCTCCTTGCCTTCCATGTCCTCAAGCCTGTACGCAGCTCTTCCTGCTGCTGATAGTACTTTAAACGGCCCCTGCCAGTTGGGTGCCAGTTTGCCTTTGTTAGGATTTCAGTCGCCAGGAAGTGTTTTCTTCAGGACTAGTTCTCCCACCGTGAACCTTTTCGCTTTGACCTTCTGATTGTACCCCCTGGCCAACTGCTGTTGATAGGCGGCCAGGCAGACAACTGCTGCCTCTCTTCGTTCTTCAGCGAAATCTAGCTCTTGGGCTACATTCAGGTCATTCAGCCCCTGGTCACAGAGTTCCGTTCTCAAGGTCGGGAGGCCGACCTCAAGGGGAATAACTGCTTCCATGCCGTAAGCAAGGGAGAACGGTGTAGCCGAGGTGGAACGCCTTGGAGTCGTTCGGTAAGCCTATAGAACACTCGGAAGTTCTTCTGCCCATTTTCCTTTGGCTCGGTCGAGTCTCTTCTTGAGTCCGTCAAGGATCACTTTGTTTGAGATCTCAGCCTGGCCATTGCTTTGTGGGTACGCCGGGGTGGAGTAGATATTTCTGATTCCATACTCCTGGCAGAAGCTTTTGAAGAAGTTGGAATCGAACTGGGTTCCGTTGTCAGAGACGAGGGTTCGGGGGACTCCAAATCTCGTGATGATGTTCTTCCATACAAAGTTCTTCGTGTCTTGCTCGGTGATGGAGGACAGAGGCTCCGCTTCGACCCACTTTATGAAGTAGTCTGTGGCTACTATCAGCCACCTTTTGTTCCCCGGAGTTCGGTGTTGCGGACCTACGATGTCTAGACCCCACTGAGCGAAAGGCCACGAGCTGGATAGAGGGCTTAAGTCCTGCGCTGGCTGGTGGAGAGAGTATGAGAACTTCTGACACTTTTCACATTTTCTGGCGTAGATTTGGACGTCCTTTTGCATATATGGCCACCAGTACCCTTGGCTGATTGTTCGGTAGGCAAGGGACCGACCTCCGATGTGGCTACCGCAGATCCCTTTATGAATTTCGTATAGGAAATCGTCTACTTTGCTTGGGCGGACGCACTGGAGGTAGGGTCTGGTGAACGACTTCCTGTAGAGCCTGCCATCTGGAGAGAGCGAAAACCGGGCTGCTTTCAGCCTTATCTTCTGCACTTCCGTCCTGTCTTCGGGCAGCTGGTCGTCCTTTAGGTAAGCAATGACTGGATCCATCCAGCTCAGACCAAGGTCGACACACATGAGTTGCCGAGGTCGTTGGAGTTCGATGCTGGGCTCTTGTAGCGTCTCCACTTCGACAGTTCTTCTATTAGAGGCTTCGACAGCTGAGGCGAGGCTGGCAAGGGCGTCGGCATGGGAATTGGACTCTCTGCCGACCTGCCAGACCTCGGCCTTTTCGAACTGGGAGAGAAGTTCTTTCGTGTGAGCTAAGTAGGCCGCCATCCTGTCGTCTCGAGCTTGGTAGTCTCCACTGAGCTGGTTCGTCACCAACTGAGAATCATTGAAAACCACTATACGTCGAGCTTCCAAGATTTTGGCACTGTTCAGCCCGGCGATGAGTGCTTCATACTCGGCCTCGTTATTGGATGCCTTGAAGCCGAGTGTTAGAGCTTGCTCGATGACAAGGCCCTTCGGAGACTGGAGGACTATGCTAGCGCCAGCCCTCTTAGACGTTGAGGATCTGTCGACGAAGACTTTCCAGGACTGCTCTTCCTCCATTTCGGTGATTGCCTTTGTATCCTTATTGCTCCCCAGTTCGGTGTCGAGCAGGGTCGGCGCCGAACTCTGAGAAGTGAACTCCACAATGATGTCTGCTAGAACTTGGGCTTTGATGGTCATTCTGGATTGATACTTGATATCATATTGCCCCAGTTCGACAGCCGATTTGGAGATTCGACCGGAGAAGTCTGCCTTCCGGAAGAGAGCCTTCAGTGGGTGCTTGGTCACGACCACTATAGTGAAGGTTTGGAAGTAATGGGAGAGCTTTCGCGAGGCGTTGACGAGCGCCAGGGAAAGCTTTTCGAGCTGTAAGTACCGGGTCTCGGCGTCGAGCAGGATCTTGCTGGTGTAATAGATAGGCCTCTGCTGGTCGTCTTCTTCTCTGATGAGCACCGAGCTCACTGCGTGGTCCGAGACCGCTAGGTACAAGTATAGCGCTTCGCCATGAGTTGGGGTTGACAGTAGCGGAGGTGAAGAAAGGTAGCGCTTGAGCTGTTGCAGGGCCTGATCGCAATCCGGCGTCCATTGGAACTTGGAGCCTTTGTGTAAGAGCTGGAAGAAAGGCCTGCATTTGTCGGAAGCTCGGCTGATGAAGCGATTGAGAGTGGCAACCATGCCGGTCAGCCTCTGAACTTGTTTAGCCGAGGTCGGGCTTTGGAGCTCCTAGATTGCCGTGATTTGGTCAGGGTTTGCTTCAATCCCTCTTCTTGTGACCAGGCTCCCCAAGAACTTCCCGGAACCGATACCGAAGGCGCATTTAGACGCATTTAGCTTCAACTGGAACTAGCGGAGGATGTCGAAAATCTGGCGGAGGTCGGCCAAGTGGTCCTGTGACTCTTTGGATTTGATGACCATATCGTCAATGTAGACCTCCACTGTCTTTCCGAGCTGCGCCTGGAACATCTTGGTCACTAGCCGCTGGTATGTCGCCCCCGCATTCTTCAGTCCGAAGGGCATCACCCTATAACAATAGGTGCCTCGGGGTGTGATTAAGGTTGTCTTCTCTTGGTCAGGTATGAACAGAGGTATCTGGTGGTTTCCTCGATAAGCGTCGAGGAAACTCATACGGTCGTGTCCGGCGGTGGCGTCAATGAGCTGGTCGATCTTCGGAAGAGGAAAGCTGTCCTTGGGACAGGCCGTATTGAGGTTGGTGAAGTCCACACAGACCCTCCACTTCCCTGTCTTCTTTTTGACCACTACTGTGTTGGCTAGCCACTGAGGATAGTGGACCTCTTTTATTGCTTGCGCCTCGAGCAGCTTCTGAACCTCTTCATTCACGACCTCAGTTTGTGGGACCCCGGTTCGGCGTGCTTTTTGGATTACGGGCTTATGGTTGGAGTCCACATTCAGCTTGTGGCACATGACTGTTGGGTCGATGCCGGGCATCTCGTAAGGTGTCCACGCAAATACCTCTTTATTCTCGAGGAGGAGGTCCAGTAGCTCTGTCTTCTCAGGCTCGGGGAGCTGGCTTCCAATCAGGAAAAATCTGTCCCGGTCGGCGGGGTCGATCCTGACCTCGGTGAGGTCCTCGATGCTCTTCTGCGCTGCTTCTGTCCAGCTCAGCGACATGGACTTGGGATGATTCGGCTTCTCCAGGCAGCACGGCCATCAAGCATTGTCTGGCCATGTGCTGGTCGCCTCTTACAGTGATCACGTCGGTCCTGCCAGACTGGTTCTCTAGGGGGAACTTGAGCTTTTGATGACTGGTGGAGGGCACGGCCTGGAGCTGAAGCCGACAAGAGGGGTTCGGGCAGTCTAGAGGTCCTCGTCCTTGAATTTCAACTTCTGAAAGCAATCATAGTACAGGATCTCGGACGAGCTGCCTAGGTCGACAAGGACTCTTTGAACCAAGAAGTTCTGCAGCTTCAAGGTGAGTACTAGGGGGTCGTTATGTGGGAGTTCGACGTCCTCTAGATCCCTGTCGGAGAACCATATTCTGGGCCCCTCCATCTTGGCTTTCTTTGCAGCTGGCTCTAGCGTCGCAGTCAGCACCTGCTTCTTGTGTGAGGCTCTTCTGGCCTCGGCATGGGCCTGGGAGCTCCCTTTAGGCGGAAGAGCGAGGTGGATGACATTGATGATGCCCTCCAGTTCGCTATCCTGGACGCCATCATCTCGGCGCAAAGGTCGGCTGCTGTCCCGGCCTTCTTCCTTGATGTAGTCCTTCAGGTGCCCCTCCCTCACAAAGTTCTCCAGGTGGGACTTGAAGCTTTTGCACTCATCAGTTCTATGCTCGCTCTGCTTGTGATAAGCACAGAACTTGCCTTGGTCCCAGGAGGAGGGGTCACTCTTCATTGGCTGCGGCCACTTGAAGAAGGGTTGCGCCTTTATTTTGTTGAAGAGCTTATAAATGGGCTCCTTGAAGATCGTGTTTATTGCCTTGAAGGTGGCGGCATCGTGCCTGGTCCTCCTGCCGCTCCCCGAGGCTGTGGCAAAGGTGGAGGGGTCCCGTCGACGATCTGAGGACCGGGCCCTGTGCCGATCCGGGGATGGGTCTCTGCGGCGGTCCTCCCTCCTGGAGGACCTGTTGTCTCCTTTGGATGGTCGGTCCTTCTAGGTGAGGCCGAAGTTCTCCCATCCTTGGACCTCGTCTTCTTCTGCCTGGATGAACTGGTTTGCCCGGGTCATCAGTTCTTTCATGGTGGCCACGGGGTACATGACCAACTGCGCCCGAAGCTGGATGCCCGGGCGCAGGGCCAGTTGAAAGGATTTCACCGCCATCTCCTCAAAAGCGCACTCGATCTGGCTGTAAACAGTCCAGAAGCGATGGGAGAACTGGGTGACGTTCTCGTCTTCTCCCATCCGGAGGGCCATTGGATCAGCATCAGTCTTTGGGATGACGCGATGAGCTTGGAACTTCTCTAGGAAGGATGTCCGGAGCTGCCGCCAACTGGAGATGGAGCCTCCAGGGAGTGAACAGAACCATCGCAGGGGGAGATCTCCCAAACTGGAGGAAAAGACTCGACAGTTCAGGAAGTCGTCATCCCCCCAGACCGACATCCTCTGGATGTAATGTTGGAGGTGAGCCGCAGGGTCCGAGGTTCCATCATACAGGGTGAACCTTGGGACGTTGAACTTCTTGGGGAGGGAGTATTTTCTGATCTCCCTAGAGAAAGGAGATGCGCCTGTGTCCTCAGCTTCAAAGGCGCTGCATTGGTCTCGGGCGATACCAACAGTCTCTATATTCTAGCGGACAGTCTGCTTGACCTGCCGGTCGATCCATTGCTTGAGCTCCTCCTTGTCTTCTTGTATCCTCCGCTGCTTCTTCGGCCTTTCATGCTCGTGGCTGCTGCTGGAGTCTTCTTCTCTGTGGACCCGATCACGCCTTTTATTATCGAGGACGTGCCTCAAGTCTCGCTCATGGGCCGGAGGAGCCTGGCTGTGCCTGGGTGGAGGACCCGAGGCATGGCTTCGCCCAGGAGGTGGACTCCGAGCCCTTCTCTTCTCTTGGAGCTGCTGTTTGAGCCACATGATAAGCTCGTCCTGCTCCTGAATGAGGCGGTTCTGAGCTCTGACCTCATCCAGGTGAGGGTCTTTGTCTTCGTTAAGGTTGACTCGATGGTGGGACTGAGATCCAGCCCGTGCTGAGTTTTCACTCAGCTTGGTGACTGACTTGTCACCTCGCCTGGCGTGCTCATTGCTACGACGGGCTGCTCTGGAGGCGGAACATTGTGAAGGGAAGGCATTGTCAGGCCCCTAGACTGCGATACCGACTGGACTGTAAGGGACCTTCCTCCTAACCTTCTCTGTCGAGGGGGTGGAACTTGTACCAGCACAGGCTGCATGGATGGTCCCTTGCCCTTGGAGGATCCTTCACCATTTCTGGTTTTTGGAGGCATGGTGTTTGAAAGCTTTTTGTTCAGTGATTCTCACAGACGGCGCCAAACTGTAGGCGGTGAAAACACGACACCCACTTAGATTGAGATGAACTTTGTAGATCAGGGAATACCGAACGCCAAGAACCTGAAAAGGGAAAGAAAATGGCTTGGGTCAGAGCCCCTGGCTGCCGTGAGCCGAAGGCGCTCCGATGCCTGAGTTAGTTCTGAGAAAACAAAGCAGGAGGAGGGAGAGGAGAATGAGAGACAGTATATTGTGTATTTTGTGTTGCGTTCCTCCATGGGGCTGATCCCACGTATATATGTAGACATTCCTCGTTCATTCTCTCTGTGAGTGGGGGTAGGTGGGGTGAGGTCCCATCAATCCTCACCCTGACATTCGCCTGTAGGTAAAAAGGGAATATCCCATCAGAACCTTCCATGCTTTTGGTCAGTTGATGTTAAGGGATGATAAAGCCAACTTCTTATCGCCATAAATGAGCAATCCTATCGTCATAAATGAGTGCTCCTATCTGTCAGGGCGCGCCCGTACTTCTCAGAGGAAGGTGACGGCCCACTCTGCCTTCAAAGTTTCTACCTGGACCAGGAATGGCCTGGCCGTGCTGGGCACTATGCCGAGCTGGCACTCACGCCGAGCTGCCGAGCTGACCCGTTGTGCTGGCACTCCTAAACGAGCTGCCGAGCTGCATGGTGGAGGTCTCTTGAGTCGGCGCTTCTTACCGAGCCGCCGAACTGCTGGGTTGTGATTGCCGAGGCCGAGGTGGACAGCTAACGCTCCTACCGTGATCCTCTCTTAATCTTGTCATTACGGTGTTTTACCCACACAATAACAATGAACTTAAAGCTTAGGAGCAGCGGTAGATTGAAACTCTTCTTGGTTGAGGTTGACAGAGGAGGAGCACCATTGCTATGATAAGAGCCACCACCACTCCTATCAGACCCAAGTTATCGTCAGAGACGTCGCAACATATCTTTCCCATCTCTCAATAGTCTGAATATATGGCTCAGAAGCCTTTGGTGCCTAGGAAAGTGCCTCTAATTATATAGAAAATGTGAGGTTGGAAAGGTCCTGATTTGATCTATCTGGACTACCTTGGATGAACCACATATGCCCACGTCAGCAACAAAAAGATTAGCCTCAATCTTGTTTCTCAGCTCTGCAGGATTGATACTCTGAGGGTCTCACTCTCACTTTCCATGGGTGACAAGGAGTAAATTTTATGTGGGACCCACCTATTGAAAACCCAAATCACACACACAATGAAAGCTCTTAATCCGCCCTTCCTGACCTCTCCTCTCTTCCAGCTGGATGCCCCAAAATTCTATTCAGATGGGATTGGTAGCATGCATTTTCAGCTATTTGAGTGTTCAATAGGTCAGACCCAGTCTAGAGTTCTGATTCTTTCACCCTACCAAAACAGAGTAAGGTGAACAGCATCAAATCTCACTTGGATATCCAGGGTTTGTAGCATGGGCATTCCACCTTCCCCCACCCTGGGGCTTCTTCCCTCCTCCAAGGGCCCCCTTATCTCACCAGAGGTCTCCTTCTCTCACGCATGAGTTCTCCCACCGGCTTGGGTTAAAAAATAATAATAATAACAATAAAAATAGAGGACACTCAAAAGAAAAGCAGAGAGGACTTTCTCCTGCCCTTGTACACTTCGCACTTCCTTGAATACAGGGGTAGGCCTAGGGCTGTCAAAGGGTTGGACCTGGGCCGGGCGGAGGTAAGTCCTTATCCTATCCTCACATGTGTGGGCCGTTCCTAACCCAGAAAAAACCGTCGTCTTTTACAGGGGGCCTACAATTTTTAGGCCTTTATCCTACCCTCAAGGGCCAGGGCCGAGCTAGGGTCGGGCCGGGGCCAAAAGAAAAGAATACTTTTTTTTCTTTAAAGAAAATAAATCTTTCATACGCCACCACTGACTTCCAACTTAATGCTAATCGTCCTAGTTTGTCCAGATAAAGGACCGATAATACAAAGGCAGTTAAGACTTTTACTGTTTCAGATTTCACACTACTCTTATACTGGTCAAGTACTCTTCCTTCTGTACTAAATATCGATTCAAAAGCAACTGTCGAAACTGAAATTACTAAAATGTCACGAGCCATTATTGAAATAACTTGATATTTTGCTAAATTAACTTTCCACCAATTCAATATTTTGAAATTTATAAATTTATCCCTTAGCTCCTCAAAATAATAATTTAATTCAGATTTTTTTTCTAAAGCAATTGTTTGAGTCATTTGTTCCTCAAATATTAAAAAATCATCTTCAAACTTAGTAACTTTTACTAAATTAACTTTATCCACATTTGACAATGTCATAGTATAGGTGTATCATAAATCACGCAATACTCTTTCTAAAGTTCTCTAAAAGGGTCTAAGAGTATCACCCTGACGAACACTCGTATCTTCACTTGATCCATATAACTTTCTTAAAGCATACCCTAAATACAACAACTTACGTTGAGGATCAAAGAGTATAACCATTTCAAATACTTTATTATATTGCTCTTAATATTTATCAAAGTTTTTCTTCATTTTTCAAACTATATTTCTACAAAAGATATCTACACTATCTAACTTTTATACCAATAAACTATGTATTCTAATCACTTATGGTAAAAATAAATGAATAGATGGGTACTCACTTATTAAGATTTTTAAAGTAACTTCATAAAAGCTATTAAAAAATTTACATATTTAATAAACTGAGGGCCGGGGCCGGGCCCCCTCAGGGCCGGATGAGTCAAGCTCTAGCTCGGCCCTCAAGATTGCGGGCTTTTCAAAATAGGGCCCTACCCTATTTTCGGGCTTTAGGATAAAAAACGAAGCCCTCGCTTTGAGACCTTCTGCGGGCCGAGCCTGGCCGGGCCCCCTCATGAAAGAGCTGGATTGACAGCCCTAGGTAGGCCCCACCTTAGGAGAGGGTTTGGATGTATGCACCCGCAGAGCGCTGGAGAAAATTCTCATGCTATAAGTACATTTGGATAAAGTCTTGACCATAAAATGATTTTTTTTTTAATCTTTTAAATCCTTCACATCTTCTTTTCTATCATTGGAGTGTCAAATAACATGAAGACGGAAGTAAATAAAAATGTTGGGTTCATCATAAGAGGGCCTAGTAAATACTTCTTTGAAAAATCTATTCCACAGTCCATGGACTTTTGGACCTAGTTAGGTGGGGCCTACCTAGGGTTCCATTTGAGTGGACTAAAAACTCCCCCCTATACTTCACAAGTCCCACTAAATTTGCACCCATTGAAACGGGCTATACACCGTTGGATCGATTGTACACCAATTCGAATGGATCGTACACCATTCAACTTGTGGGCCACGAATGAGAATGATGGGATGATTGGTTGGGGTTGATTTTTTGCAGAGAGAAGGAGCCCAGGGAGATCATTTGATTCCATAAGTCCCAGTCGTAGGTGGGGCCCATATGGGCCCCATATTGACGTACCCACTGGGTGACTAAGAGGCTCACGTCCCGTTGGGCTGCATAATAAACATAAATTCTATTTTATAAAATTAGATATAATGCTAATCGTTTAAAATGAATTGAGATTTTTTATTGTTTAAAATGAACTGAAAACTTTTCTTTAAGATTTTCTTTTGAATTTTATTTTTATTGTTTTTACTGGGTTTTAGTGGGGCTTATTGTACTCGATGAGAAGTGCTCCTATAAAAGCTTCCTTTACGGTCTTACAGTATAAGCCATCTATTTACACGGGCCCACCGGATTTTGATAGATCCAAACGGAGTGAGTTGTTGGATGGAGGGTCAATTTTATTGATTTATATAAAGCCGCTAAACTTGTGGACCATAGATGAATAAGTTAGAGGTATTAGATGGACTTTAAATTTGATATCCAGATTGGCCCTGCTTGGGTCTTTCGATCCCCCCTTGTTCCATGATTTGTAGGGTCTCTAGTGGGCCTCACTAGGTGGCTTGTACCATAAGGCCGTAAGAAAAGCTTGTATTCTCTCTCTCTCTCTCTCTCTCTCTCTCTCTCTCTCTCTACACACACACACACACATGAGGAATGTTCATGTTGGCATTCGTCGGTCATTAAGCACTCCAGAAGCAAGTCTCCACTTCGACCATCTCGCTTTTACCCACTTTTAGGGAGACTGTGATCTTTTCCGACAAAGCCTTCATGGCCATGTTGGAGTCATTCCTTCCACAAACCAATACCTTCGTTGTCACGAATGGTGAGATTGGTTTCTCTTTGAAGGAGTTGAGCACCATCACTGGGCTGTCTATCCTCAACAAACTCTATGAGGAGTTTATGCCTATCGACAACATCTTCGAGGAACAGTCTGAGGAGTTCCGACTTCTGTACTTTCAACTTGTTGCCTTATATGATTTTTTTAAGGAGAAGAAGGGCTCAAAAGTCAGGTCCAGTAGTTAGAAGAGTTTTAGCTCATCGTCCCCCAATTCTTTTGAGAGCAGAGAGTTTTCTGACAGCATAACCCGGGAAGCCAAGGCTAAGAATCCGGGTTCGAGAAGACTTAGAAGAATTTCTTTGCGGGCACAAATGCCATTGAAGAATTGGGGAACTTCTGTCATGCAAGAAGACTTGAAGAATTTCTTTGTGGGCACAAATGCCATTTGCTCTGACATTGCGCTGTGGAAAGATCTCGCTGTTTACCTCATTTACTGGCTAGCTGAGGCTGTGTTTACTGGTGGAGATGGCACGCACATCAGGCCGCATTGTATTTATCCGGCTTGTCAGATAACGTTTGGAGACCAGCTGGCTTTGGTGCCTGCTCTTTACTCCTATTTGTGCACCGAACTACAGGCTGCTGCTTTTCTGATTCGGCTTGGGCTCCCCAGCCTATATATTTATTTGTGGCATGTATACCACTGTCCTGACTTCCACCAGTTGGGTGCTGCACAGGATGATGACCCCTTTTTTATTTGATTGGCTAAAGGGACAGCAATCTTTGAATCTCTTTTGCCTTCTGGTATGCGGATCCGACGGTTCAGGGACGTTAAGATAGGGTAGTATTCAGTGATGCTTTCTCTGGATTTGCATAAGAAGTCTTTCAATTTTGGTGTCTCCCACAACTCCATCGGGGCAGGGTCTGGAAGACATTATTCCTTGACCAACGCATAGAAGATGTGACTTTTTAACATACGTGTTGGCACAATGGTGTACTGTCGACATCTTTTTGTTGACATCCAGTCGTATGTCCCCTTGCGTTTTGCATTGCGGTTGGGCTTCTCTCAAGGCGTTGTTGGAGCACCTAAATAATTTTTTGTGCAACTATGACTAAATACCATAGAGCTTGGGAAACCATTAATTATAGTGGCTCACTATAAGTTTTAATACCAATCATCCTTGTGCAACTGTGACTACCAATATTAGATTGGCCCCACAATCCTTACAAATTTAATGCGGGGTCGTATAAACATAGGCAGTTAGTGATATCGTCAACTGGGATAATTTCATAAAAAAAAAAAAAGGTACGAACTACTAAATGGTGGTTTTGTTATCATTCTTCATAAAATTGATTAATTACACTATAATCTTAATTATTTGGTAAATATCTCTTTTATAAATTGCCAAACACTTCAAAAGTACATTGAAATTTATGAAAATTGCCAAACATCCTAAGTGACACAATATAATAATATAACACTATTTTATTATACGATAATCAAATCTTATAATATTTAAACTTTTTGATATTAAAGTATGCATTTATCCAAACACCCCCTAAATTTCCAATTAAAAATAAGGAAGCAGTTTTCCTTTTTTTTGTAAAAAAAATAAGGAAGCAGTTCGGTATCTCATTGGGTGCACCGAGTAAAATCCTTCCAGATTTTTTTTTTTTTTTTTTTTTTTTTTAAACTCTTAAGATCATTTTAGTAAAATGAGAGATGACCTGAAGATCATTTTACTGTTATTATCTATTTTACATTGAACGTAGCTCTTGATCTGGATAATTCGGTTTAGGCTATATCATCATCATTATTGTCGAAGCCTCATCAAATGAATCAATATGGATCTGCTAATTTAGGCAACATCTATACAACTATAGATACAACCTTACACTACATTTTCCAAACGTGCCCGTCTTATTCAGACAACCATCAATCAAAGCCAGGCACAGGGCACATGTAAAAGGCACAAGCACTGACCTAGAGGAGTGGCTCAAATCAGCATTTCTTATACCACTACCTTCCATGGCTTTGACAGATTGAAAGAAGTATGACTGTAATGGAGGATCAGGGTCATCTCCGAACAACAGTCAACGTTGACTGACAGCTTTGAGCGGGGCATTCCATGAGGCTGGTCATGATCAAGAGAGGAGGGGAGCTTCTATACTTTCATCATCATTAGGAGGATCGTTGTTTGATGACTGCTCTGGTTTAAGAAGACAAGCCTGACCGAGGGCAATCACCTGTAAAAAAGCAATTTGGAATCAGTCAGAAGATCAACATCAGGTATTATTAATACAGGCATCATGCAGGTAACCCAGGTTCACTAAACATGTAATGTGGGGGCCACAGTTCATGAAGGCAGACCAATGGATCAGATAACTCTGACAACAACTGGCTGGAGTGATCTCTGATTGATTTAAGACTCAACGCAACACAAATTGCCTCATGTTCACACAGGATAAAGTGGAGAAAATCTGCTCTGAAGCCCACAATCCACCAAATTCAGAGAAGTGAATGGAAACCGATCACTACAAAATATATAATTTGGATCATGTAGTGCTCACTTTGATGAGCAGATTCTATCATGGATACAGCAAGCACATAACATGGATGAAGTATGGATGCAGATTGAAAACAAAGTACTTAATATGGATATCTTGTCTATCACCTTAAGCTGGTTAGGGACACTGTGTAGTGCATGAGTAAGCAAATATATAATCCTATGCTCCATGGACGCCGAATTGTGGGCCCAACCTGCTGACCAACTTTGGGATGGGGATTGGGGATTTGAAGATATGGGTGGGGCCCCACTATGTAAAAAAATCAGCCATTTCATGGTCCTAACCCTAGCTTCCATGGCCCACGAGTTTAGTCCATTCGCATGAGTGCAAAGTCGATTCAACGGTTCAGTCCATTTTCATGGGTGCAAACTCAGAGAGGAGCGCAGGGGCGGGGGGGGGGGCGTGGTTGGGTTTGGACCATGAGGTAAGCCCTCTATGGGTGTGCATAATGCACGAGGACCCACAAATGGATCACACAGAGGGGGACCCACCCGAGACCCATACAAATGGATCACACAGAGAGGGGGGCCCCTTTAATTACACCAGTCCTTTTTTTTAACCCATCCGAATGGACTGTATCGTTGGAACGAGGGGTGAGTTTTTTAAGGGGTAAAGCTTGTTAGCCCTGGAGAAGGGGATAGTATTATGAGATCAGGCTCATTCTTGGTACACAGGTAGGCCTCAACCAGATGAAGGCATCCCCCTGGTCTCATCCCCAAGTGGGGCCCCACAGTGAGGTGCTCTGAAAGCTTCCATGCACACCATGTGCACTTGATAAGCCACATATATATATATATATATTATATAGAGGAAAATATTCAAGTGAGGACTAGTTCTCACCTATTATATGAAAACTTTTTTGCGGGGCCCAACTAGCAACCCATCCAAACCTAGCAACCAATAGGAAACCCCCTGATAGTCATTAATCCCAAGGATTGGCACACATCTGAATGGACTGAACCGTTGGATCGAGGGTTTTGAATATTTTTTTGAATATGAAGCCGTTAAACTTGTGGGCCATGGATGAAGGGGTTAGGGGCAAGTGTTTGGGGTTAAACTTGATACTTGGGGTGGTCTCACATAGATCTTTCCACCCCCCTGGTCCCATCCCTAAATGTGGGCCCCATAAAAAAGGTCTCATATAATATGTGAGAACTAGTTCTCACCTGAATATTACCCATACATATATATATATGTGGAGCGCTACACAACGCTCGACGCCCCTCCTAGTTGGGCCCACTGGGATGCATGATGATCATGGAAGTCCATTGGATGGAAAGATCTATGTGAGGCCTACCTATACACAAAATCTTGAGTCCATAAGATCATCCCAACCTTTTGATCCATGGCCCTAAAACTTAATGGTTTAGAGACATCATTTTATCATGATTTCAATCCAATGGTGAGGAAAAGTTGGTTGAGTGTCAAACTTGGACTTATGACTATTCATGGGGGGTAGTGTGTGAAAGGGCTAGATTGAGTCAACATGGGCCCCATGAAAAAAAAAAGGGTGGATAAAGGGGCGTTTTTGAGGATTTTCCAATATATATATATATAGAGAGAGAGAGAGGGAGAGAGCGCGCTATACCTATCCGAATGGGACTTTGTTGATTTGAAATCATACATAATTGATGCCGTGTTAAACTTGGGGACCATGGATCAAGGGGTTAGAATGATCTTGTGATCTTGAGATTTTGCATTGGATCACATCCAATCTCCCAATCACCTCACCTCCCCCATGATTGGTGGGACGGGCACCCACAAAGCCATATGGACGGACAGTCCATCAGGACCATCCACAGAAGAACATGGCCCATGGATATGTTGTCCATCTTGACGAATCTGGGTGTCATATAATACTAGTGAAATATTAAAAATTGTCATACTGTTGAGTAAATCTGCAGCATTAGCCCTACAATTTGTCAGGGTCGGTTGTTGGACCAGTAACTTTTTGGTCATTCGAAACTAAACCATCCTTGTCATGATTTTCTATTGTGAGGTTCTGAGCAATTGTCAGGTGTATGCAGATACTTTGTCTATTTACTAGTTGGTAGCAAAACAAGTATCTCCCAACACATTACAAAGAACGTAGTAATTTTTATGTAGTCTACATAACACAATGATCTCTTATTTTTCTATCTTGGGCTGCTGAAACTACTTCAGTCTAGGGGTGAATCTCTCGGAACAAAGCCCCAACTCAGGAGGCTGAATATGGATTTGGTGAAATTGTAACACAACAATCAGTTGTATTTACCATTTCCGCTTGGTGAAATTGTAACACAGCAATCAGTTGTATTTACCATTTCCGCACGCACGTGGAGAGAGAGAGAGAGAGAGAGTACCTCAAAAACTGATGCACATAGGAGGCTGAATCCTTTGCAATGAAAGGGTGCTTTACTTGAAAGGAACAAAGCTGAAAACAATTCAGATGGTCATGAATGATACCCAAATAATCATAATGTAATTAATTTAGGTTTCTTCGACACGTTTCAATGTAATTAATTTAGGTTTCTTCATATTAATTACATATATCTGTATGGAGGTATTGGCAGTTTCTACCGCCCCCAAGTTAAATTTACAACATCTAAAGCACTTCAAGTTCCCTAATTTGAGTTTCAACTCACATGTTAGTGGGCTCATCGCAAGTGGTGATATCAAGCTTGCCACAGACTGCACACCAGCTATGAGTCCTTGTGCTTTTCCCTGTCACATCAAATTGCCTTGTCAGACTGATGTAGACACAGTAGTAGCTGAATTTGGAAGCCAATAAGAAATAAAATTTGATAGAGAACTTTGTAGTTGCAGAATATGATACGTATCATATGCATGTAACATGTACTGATACGTATCATTTATCATTTGGTATCAACATGTACTGATACGTATCAGAATATTATTTTCTGGGAATGCTATGAAACAGCCAAGAAGAAACATACGGGTTTTATGGTTGTATAACAAATTGCTTATTCAATGTTTAAAATATGCAACTCAATTACATCCGAGTTGTTAGAAGTTTCCTTTTGTGTTACTCAAGATGGTGTCATCTGTGTTTTTTTCGGGTTTGAACTTGTTAGTAATAGCCCTTTTGTACTGCTTTCATCTGTGTTTGTTTGGGGTTCAACCACCGGAATGGGCGTGCCTTTTACCCTTGTAATATCAGACACAATATAATTTTAGCCATTACCAATCCTAAAGTATCAAGACATCAATTTTATGGATGTTGAAAATTCAGGAATTTAAAATCAGCTGATGTCTTAGTGCATCTGTACTTGATCATCCTCTTGACCTTTCGTTTCTCATTTCCAAATTTCATGTCAATAAATTGCACAAGGTGCTGAGAATTTATGGCCCTGATCATTTTAAATGGGGAACAACATAGTAAGGCAACCCAAAAGAAACATAGTACACAACTATCATCCACCCAGTGCGGTGGGCACCACTACAGGAAAGTTCCTGTATCTACATTAGGACCTCTCTGTGTAATTACTTCCTTCGTTTTCTATAAGAGTGCAACTCAGCAGAATGGGTAGGGAAATCACCTAGCCCTA
The DNA here is from genome assembly GCA_029852735.1 of Persea americana. NCBI lineage: Eukaryota > Viridiplantae > Streptophyta > Magnoliopsida > Laurales > Lauraceae > Persea > Persea americana. The sequence goes on from CM056813.1 coordinate 45,660,393, forward strand.
GCCTGAATTGATATTGATACAGCTACTATGCCCAAGCCATGCTCGAGACTGGATGGAGCAGGAAAGACCAGGCCCATGCCTGACGTCAAATTGAAAATTTGGACCCAAGTTAAATTCAAGGCTGGATTGACCCAAGTGGAGAGAGAGAGAGAGAGTGCAAACTGCTAGAATTTTGGGAGTCCAGAGCGATAGGGAAAGAGGTCGTGAGTGTTAGAAAAGTTAGGGTTTTGTTTTGTTTCTTTTTCTTTAATTACTTTTAAAAATGGTATTAGTATGCCACATATACTTATATACTATAATGCCTAGATAAGGATATAGGTACAGACACAGACACGGATATGGGGATCAAGATACAACTCTACATTTTTGAAAATCAAGGATATGGATATGGATACAGCTATCCTAATTTTTTTCTTTAGAACATTTCTAAACTAATGAAATTATCATTGTTTACATTCACTTCAAACATTTTTTATGCTGAAAACTAAAAAATTAAATAATAATAGAACTACATGAAACAATGAACTTCGAAAGTAGGATATGCTAAACTAGTACCCTAGAAGTATGGTTGGAGAATTGAGTACAGATATGAGTATCTTATGCGTCTAACACAGATATGCAGTACAAAGTATTCAGGTATCATAGCTTATATATTGCACTAAATATTGTATACAATTATTTATAGCATGTATATATAGCTGGGCCTCCTTTGGGAACTGAGGTCTAAGCCTAAGCCCAGGGCTGGATTTAATTCAGGCTTCAAAATCCGGGCCCAAGCCTAAAAATACAAGCTCAAATTGCAGTTGCATGCTGGTGTTTCGCATGGCTGAAGTTGCAGCCTTAGTTTAATACGTGATTTTCTAAATGTCATCCCATATCATCTCCATGCTTCAGTGAAGTACAAACTGATGGAATGGCTAGGGAATTGTTCAGGTTATGAATTTATTATTATTCCAGTGGACAGAAAACAGAAGTGTTCATCCGGCCTACATTCTCTTGCTTTTGTTTCGATCAAACTGGCCAAAGTTTCAGTGCCAATCTCATATCTAACAAAAAGTTTTACAATTTATTGGCTTCTGATGTTAACAATATAATTTTGAAAGCAGTACCGGAATCCTCTCTAAATTGGCTCTAACAGTTTCAGAAGGATTAAATAAAAATTAATTACTCATGTAGAATATGCTTCTGAGTTCCAAATTCCAGCACATACATATTTATATATATATATATATATATATATATTTCAGCATCACATTTGTATTCCGAATTTTCACCCAAAATAACAAAATGAGAGGAGAAACTATACCTGGTCAGCTGAGATTGCAGCTTTTGAAATAACTGCATAAGTCTGTGAAATCAACGTAAGAGATGAATGAAAATCTATGATGAAATACAAGAATATAGTAAAGTAAATGGGAAAAAAAACCTTTACAAAAGTCGATCCTGGTAACTAAGGGCTCAATTAACTCCATAATACTTACAGATGGTGTCACAAGAACATAGATGACCCCAAATGAAGCACTGAGGTAGGGAACCTGCATCACTGGTAATAATTAGCTGAGGCATTTACAACACATGTGAACAAGCCCAATAGTACTACTTGGGCCCTTTTTCGTCCAATGGCAGAGAGACCCATATGAGAGCTATGGTTTCTGTCCAAGTAATCATTGTTGACTTGTTAGCATGTGAAGCATTTTCTGCAAGTTAAAAGGTACACAGTTACATATAGTAACTCCTATGTTTTTCTATCCACGAACTTCTCAGCTGATTTGACAAATTAGGCTTTTGTATGCAAAATATAGCAGACCATCAAGCAAGTACTCATTAAAGAGCACATTGCTCAACCCAGTTTTCTTTCCTCTCGGAATTTGGAAAACCAGACAAATCTCATTCTATTCCAGCCAGAACAGCAAAAATGTTTTCTTCAGATGCCCAAACTGGAATAAACAAAAACATCCTGTACATTCTAGTTTGTGTGTCACCTTCATCAATTTGCTTGGCTGGTATTTGGAGAGTATTTGGGTAAGATAAAGACGACTCAATCATATTAGAGACTTCTTATAACAGTAGAACACCTCAGATTTCTCATGTGGTTCTTTCACCTAACCCTATTATGAGCACAAGTAGGGCATTTCCAGTCAATTCCTATGAAAAGAGGTTTGATAACCTACGATGCCCGGATACTCCAAAATAGCAAAGTATTTTGTTGTATTTTATTCGATACTTCACTTTTTATGTGTTAAATCCGTGTCCCTATCACATCCATGGCATATCGAGCATCATAGTTGGTAATAAATAATGATTAGACCTAAAAGGGACTGTCTCATTCTTTTCCTCGACATTTAGATGTTAGGCAGGACCTTTTCACTTTCTTTTCTCAAGTTTTTGAAACTTCTGATGCAAACTGATCAAAGCATTCTTTGAGAACTACCAGAATGCCCAAGCATTTTGTTCCACTGATATAAATGAGACCACAAGTGGAATAGAAATTGGCAACGCTCTATACTTCTTAGAAAAAGGGCTATGAGTTAAGGTCAAAGTCGAAAATCAGAAGACCAATTTTCAAATGAACAATTTCTTAAGTTTTTTGTAGACGACTAACTCATTTGGTTCCAAATATTTTTAGAGGCAAAGATAGAAAGGAACAACAGATATTATGAAGTGTCTACTAAGTAATAGATACCCAGGGTGCCCACGCCAAGCCATAGAGAACAGCCTGCAGTGAAGAAATATAAAAAAATTAGATAAAAAATTCAGTTCCTAAAATGTAATTGAATTAAAAGTTAAGATTCAGTCAACTAAGTGAGAATTCTATGAATTTTATGAATCAGGCTGTATACAGAATCCCATTGCATTTGTTCCACCCAAAAGGGGCCAATGTTTTCTTGACTTGAGAACCTTGATTCGAGGGCCAAACTGTGGATGAGAAATGACAGAAAGACTTCTGAGAATAGAAGATCCTACAATCCATCCAATGTAGATAACCATCTGATAAATAACCATGGGTCCCTCTGGTGAAGAATAATGCATCAGGCATCCGAACCCAATAATACTCTTTGAAACAGATGCTGAGATGGTGTCCTTCAAACAAAGACTCACATAAGCAATTGATGCAATCAAGGCAACACACAATACACCTTTCTCTCCAAGCAATGGATTGACAAGTGGAAGCACCAAAATCTAAATAAAAATAAAAGAGTTATTAGTGCTAGCAATGAGAAAGCAAACTAGAATTATTCTAATCCTTAATGATATTATAGAATCTGCCATCTAGTGCAGAAAACTCCTTGAGATCAATGTTGAACAATATAAATTATAGAGGCAGTTTAGAAACTAATATATGTTTCTTATTGTCCATGAGCAGAGAATGAGGAAGTCCTTTTAGTGGTACCTGTGAAAAAATGGAACCTATTCCAACCATCATCAGAATTTCTGCAAATTGATTCTTGCTGAAACCAAAAGCTGACTTCAGATAGTACTGCACAGGGATGTTAGGTAAGTGTTGAAGTAGAGATTGAGACAGGCTTTCTAAGAGTCGGATTCATTGACAAAAGAATGTTCACTAAGGCATGAGTTGAACTCATGGACTAGCGTGAACTCAGTCCATATTATAACATGCAGAAAGGGAACTTACCAGCAAAACATTGGTAATCCCTGACATGCCCAACGTATAGAAAAAGGAAACAAGAGAGATGCGCTTAAGTGTACCACTGCAGAGTTAACAACAACTTTTAGCCCAAGAATAATTAGTTTAATAAACAAATAGTTGGCAGTGTGTGTAAATCATCATCTTCGTGAACCAAATTTGGTTGAATAAGTACCGATTTTCTCAAAGTAGAACTGAAATTTGGTTTGACAAGGTTTTATTGACAACTGACAGTATGACAGAATCCTCCTTCCATCACAGCTTAGGACTGGCAGTTGCCAAGGACAATAAATCGTGGAGGAAAACCATAATGGGTCCAAAAATTGTCATAAAAAGGTAATAAAAAAAAAAACAGAGCATTGGAGGGCATTCGCAGTGCTCAATGCAATGCCTCACAATGAAGAGACTACTGGAAAGGGGCCATCTAAAGGGCCAACCTTAAGGTTAACTATAAGCACATTGGAGATCTCAAAAGAGACCATTACCATTGTTAATCCATTCATGTGGGTAACTAATTAAAGCTAGATGACAAGGCATGTCTAAATATAAATCTAAAACTTCTTTTTTTTTTTTTACAAACAGAAAGGTAATTGTTTGGCTTTTTATCAGTTGTAGGTGTTCACTTGTGTGCACTTCTTCAATGATGATGCACGCACAAGTATTGATGCACACAATACTTGCATTTTCATTTAAAATAGTAGATATCCTAATAATAATTTGAACCCAAAAGAATTAGAACATTTCCAAAGATTTGTAAATAGGACATATAAAGAAGGAAACAATTCCAAAACGGTAATAAGCAAACTATCAAGTTTATAAATAGACAAACCTACTAGCAACCACAGAAACAGTTTCTTTCATTGAGTTCCACCGATGCTGGAAGACCCCAGTAATCATAGCAAAACAAGGTCTATGTTGGTGTGGATTTTGAGCTGTGTTAACTGTCTCTACGAGAAATATTTTCATGTAAACTGTGGCACAAACCAATAAAAATATTGACACCTGCATACACAGTTAGTTGAAACAATAAGCATACCACCCATAGGCAAAGGCAAATCTCCAATGAAATTAATGTTGTGATTGAGAGAAGCATGCCCCAAAAATGCAATCTTCGGGAAGAAAACGTGCAAGCAAATTTCCTAACACATGAGAAGCAGAAAAAAGCCCTGTAATACATCCAAATGCTGCTGCCCTCTTACTGCCCTCAATAACATCTGCCTGAAAAATAGAGAGGTGTTATTTTGGTGGGAGCAACTAATCCACAAGAACTTTAGGTTAAACACAAGAAAGCTGGCAAGTTGTCTGCAATATGATTTTTGTAGGTATTCATAAATGCATGCACTTTGATGGTTTGAACTCAAAGGTTTCGTCAAATTATAAGATTAATAGCTAATTTTGGGTGTGACCACAAATCTAACCATGATAGGGAAAAGTTTCTTACCGCATAAGCAACGGATATGCAAAATATACTTCCTTGGCTGATTATATATGAAATTGTGCGAAGCACATAGTATGCGTAGACAAATTCCTTTGAATTTTTCCATGCAAGTAAAGCTGATACAAAAATTCATGATATGAGTAATTTAAAACAGAAACAAAAATCTAGGACCTATATGAATTATAAACCTCATTGAACAGTATGTAGCACTTCTATGTAAGGTCAGTAGCACAATATGTAATTGGGGAAAAAAAAATTGCTGTCAAATTACCATCATTAAAACCACATAAAAGGTTCTCATTGTCGCAGATATGAGGTTGCAGGTTCAAGCAATAAGAACTACTTAACAATGAAGTGAATAACAAATTAAAAATAGTAACTTGAGAAGTGTTTAAACCAGTTTGGGCTTCAATAGAAGTCATTCAGATTGTTGACTTTCTCACATATTTTACATCATTATCATCTGAAACTTACCCTTTGTATATACCACTTGTGAATATCTAAATAAGCACATGATGAAAACCATTAAAAATGCGTACTTAATATTAGAAACAATATGGTTTTACACAAGCATACACGTTCATATATGGACAACTACATTAGAAAGCCATACCAAATGGGAATATAGACGTAGAAATAGTAATGAGAAGCATTGGTTTACGCCCATACTCGTCCGCAAGTTGACCCAGGAGAGGAAGCATTACCATTTTAAAGATTCCTACAACCTGAATGAAGAAAGATATGCATGAGTCCCAAGAAAATATATATAAACAAAAAGCTAGTCATCTGCATATAAATATACTCCATTTGAGTATAATTGCTTCTACATGTATTTCGTATTTACAGTTCGGTCAAGACTAACTATAACTAAATCATGACCTGTAGGGTTGCATGCTTGGAGCTGCTCCAAAATATAGACATTCGAGAGAAAATCATCAGAAAGGTTAAACATAAAGCATTTCAATTATAATGTAAAGGTTACACATAATATAAGGATCTAGAATGAAAATGTTTTGTAGTGCACAAGAAGACCATACTCAGTAGAGTTCCAAACAAGAATTTCTAGTTTCAACCAAGAATTAAGTACAAACATAAAAATCCCACTCAGAATTTTGGGAGGAATTCCTCAAAAAATGAAACTTATAAAGATTTGGTTAGAAACTTATAACGAATTTGCTATCTATGGTGCAAAAATAACTCTGATGTTCAACTGTAATAATTTCTATCAGCACAAGATTTTCTTTATGTAATTTCTGCTCCTACTCTATTATATATTCATAGAGTCAACTTATTTAGCTGTTCTGCGTAGAAAAACGTTTAGATGATCAATCCATGGGCTTTCAAATGGAATTCTTACCAAGGCAGATGATACTGAATTTCTGAGTTAGTTCTTAATGTTCTCTTTTGGATGACCCAATGGGTTGGTTTCCTTATCCATATATGAGACAACCACTTCCCCTGTTTCATTCCATATGGGATAAAAAAACATAACCAGGGATCATTCCAGATGAGGCTTATCCTAAACCAACTAACAGCTCAAGGGCACGAAGAGCAGTGTAGAGCCTACAGACTACAATTTCAGGTAGTCCCACAGACTACTAGACCCATTTCTCGGAATATTCTCAGAATCAGAAATTGAAACTTGTAACCATAAATGAAGCTCGGCAAACCCTATGAAAAATAAAAATCATAACTTCTGAAAGCAACAACTAACCACTAACAATAGTTGTCGAAATCATGTACTACCAACCAAATTCAATGCAAAACTCTCCCACAATCAGATCAAAAGAAGAAGAAGAGGAAGAAGAAGAAGAAAACCAGAGTCCTTCATTTCAACCAAATTTTAAGGGAGAAACATCAGATTGAAAGAGGAAGAGAGGGAGGGATGGAGAAGAGAAGAGAAGATGACCGTTTGCTGGAGTCCTGTTAGGTAGATTGCTTCAGAGCAAGTGGATTCACCAGGGCAGAGAGCTCCTGTAGTGATGTCGACAAGTACGGAGACCGTCATCTCTTCCGCGACCCAATGAAAGCAAAGAGGGACCAACAGATGAACCAGAGGACCCAAGGATAGAAACCCTCTCAACCCTTCCCATTCCATCTTTGATGTTTGATCTTCTTCTGCTGATGATGATGATAGAAGATGGGAACTTGTTTTTGTTTATTTCTTGCAATAAAGAGAGAGAGAGAGAGAGAGAGAGAGAGAGTCTGGTTTTTTAATCTTTGTATTGAATTCTAGTGCCGTGTTGATAGGCTTGACTTTGTGACAAGATGGGTGTATTTATAAGAGGAAAGGAGGCGCGCGGGTTCGTGCCGTCCGAACTCTCACGTGTGGGTGGCTCGTGCAGTCGTGCTCGAAACTTATGTTAGTGGAGAACTGTCGACGTCGCGGTTATCAAAATTTTGAATGTGCGAGACGAGAGTGCCCTCGGCTCGCGTCTGATCGGCTGGATGACGGGGTAGAGCCTAGACTCTAGACGGGAAGGGGCACGCATAAGACGTGGACTGATTTTTGTTTTGTTTGTTTTTAAGGACTTGGACTGCTGTTGCTGTTATTAAATTGGAGATGCTCATCCTGTGGACACTATGGATGTGCTGACTGCCGACTTGTCAACTTGGCATCCGAAAATATCGAATCTGGGTCCTCTTGTCTCATATTAGTTACACTTCTAACACTTTCCTCTCGAACTCTACCGTGGCCCCCGTACATATAGTTTCCCATCTCATTTGGCATTCTATTAGTACACCGAAAGCTAAGTAAAATTTTTATTTTTTCAGATAAAGGGTCATATCAAAAGCAGTTTAATTCAAAATTTCTTCAATTCTTTTAAAAAAAAGTAAAAAAACAACTACTTTTATTCACTAAAAGAAAAAAAAAAATACACTTTTCTATACAAAAAGTAAATGAGATTCAAAACCAAATAACTAAAAATAAAATACCATCATAACCCACTTATATTTTATTCTCTCTTGATTTGATACTTTACTTCACTTCATTTCACTTGATTTTAAGAGTAAAATTACCAAATAGGCAGTTTTGATTCAAAAGGAGTGGGCCACACTTTTCAATTGAGAACAATGACGGAAATGCTACTGGGCGCTAATGTGGAATTACTACTGATATGGTGTCGAATATGTTTTTGTTGTGGTTTTCAATTGGACGATAGGACCCACTTCTTTAGCCTTTTTATTTGCTATGGAATAACATAAAAATAAAGTAACAGAAAATCTATCGATTGCATTTATTTTTTTACCTTAAAAACGTATTTATGGAGTTGCAAACGATTAGTAAAGATAGCTTAAGATATTTCATTCTATCTATATTGTATTCCATGGCAAACAAACAAACCTTAAGAAAGTGTTATACGGTTTCCCTCTAATAGGTGCGACATAGGATCCGGACTTGAAAAGACCGGGGTCTAGCTTTGTATTTTGGTCCCCTTGGATACATTTGCAGATCTACTTAGAAATGGCCTTTTACTCTATGGAAACACTTTATGAAAGAAGAACTTAGGAAAAGAAAGATATGGCCAGTCATTTAAAAAAAAAAAAAATAGCAGCTCTTTTGAGATAAATGGAAGCGAGTCCGGATGCCTTGTTGTAGCTATTACATGAAATCATGTAACACTTTTTTAGAGCTCTATCATAGGATCCACATAGAAATCATGTAGACCGTTCAAGGTGAATTTCATCTCCTCCAATAATCAATCCTAAAGTTTTGGCTCAAAAGGAATGGATCCCACCGTATAATTGAGCATTATGATGGAAACGTGATTAACGTCACGTCAAAAATAATGCTACATTAGTGCATAGTCACATTTTCACCATTCTACTCAATCAGTTGATGGGACTTACTCCTTTTAGACTGAAACTTGAGGATATACTAGCGGAGGAGATGAGATTCATTTTGAATTGTGTGAATTATCTCTAAACCTCCTAGGCATAGAGAAGACTTTCTTATTAGGCATAGAGAAATCATGAGTTAACATGGCTGAAGTTCAATTATTGAAAATCCGGTCAAGCCAAAATGAATCCCCACTAGTCGTATGGGATGTACCCAGATTTTTTTTTCTTCTGCTTAGTTGGACCACTGGTCATAAGACTAATAGAGATCTTCAAGTGCCAAAACCACTCAAACATGAGTTGAGATCTATCTAGATTTTACTCCAGTGGAAGGTATTCAACCATAAGATTTATGAGTTGATTAACAAGTGATAATACGATTTATCATATTTATTAATCACATTTTTAATTAAAAATTAAGAGGATTTTACAGGTACCCCATAGGACCCCATACTAGCACAGTAAAGACAGAAAGGGTCCTTTGGATGCGTTTTTGTCTTTTTTTCTTTCTTTTTTTTTTTTGTCATTTAGCGATATGGTTGATATCAACCATTATGTGGCGATTGCTCTCGGTTTGTAGAACCCAAATGGAAAGTGAGTTTTTCTTTATTGGTTGCTGGTGTTGCTCCAGAGCTATGGATGCAGTGGATGGGGCTAGGGGAGGCAAGGAGATGGAGGATACGAAGGAATGGAGGGTAGTGAGCATGGGGTCGTCTTCATCGAATGAGGAGGGAAGATTGTCGTGGAGGGAGAAGAGGGGAGGGGAGACAGAGGCGATGTTGTACGTAGAAACGAGGAAGAGGGCCTAGGCTTAGAGGTGGTGGGGGAGAGAAGGGATAGGGGCCAAGGACCTGTAGACCCAAGGGGAGTGAAAAGAGGGGAGGGCGGAGGATCAGCGGGTAGACCGGCAGATTCAACGTTAATATTATTAGCGTGGACTAGATGAGGGTAGAGGGAAAGGGCCCCACATAAGACGTGGGCTGGTTTTTTTTTTTTTTTTTTTCTAAAGACGTGGAGTGGACTGTTGTTACTGTTATTAGCCTGGATGCTCATCCTATGGACCCTTGGATGTGCTGACTGCCGACTTGTCAAACTTGGCATCCAAAAAGATCCAATCCAGATCCTCTGTCTCAGAAATTACACGGAACTGTCTAACAATTTCCTCCAACTCCACCGTGGGGCCCATATAGATATAAGTTGGACAATTTCAAGATGAATTTTCAAGATGAATCCCGTCTCGTCCGCGGATATATCCTAGAGTTTGTACTCAAAACAAGTGGGCCTCACTATCCCTTAGATAACCATGATGTGGAAACATGACTGGGTGCTGACATGGCATCACTATTGACATGGTGTTGAATGTATTTCTATTGAACGGTGGGACCCACTTCTTTTAAGTTGACGTTTGGCCTGTTTGCATTGCTTTTGCTAAAAAATGTAGCGGTTGCATTGTTTTTACTCAAAAATGTGTTTGTGGAGTTGAAAATCATAGAAATGGTCAATAATTTTATAAGTTTATTTTAATATTTCTTTTCAGATGACAAGATTGCGAAAACATTTCCTAGGAATTCAGCTCCATGAAAATAAGAAATACCCAATTATATTTTCAAGTTAAGGAATTCAAGATAAAGTGGGTTTCTTTGACTTTCTAAGAATTATGTTCATGCAAACAAACATATTATGAATTTTCAAGATAAGGGAAATCATGCTAAAATAAGTTCATTTGAATTTGTAGGAATTTCAATTTCATGTGAACAAATAGATCCAATCTTTCGTAGTATAATAAGTTCCTTTGAATTTTTAGAAACTCAGATCTATAATAATTGATTGGCCCAATCATATATTTATTGATTATGAATCCATTTCTTTAAGTCCCCCAGAATTCAACTCCATGCAAATAAACATGCCTTGTTATATATTTATGATAAAAAATTAGTGGTAAAATGGTTCGTTGTAATTCCTAAGAAATATTTTTATGCAATTAAATCTGCCCTAGGTAAGATAGGCAACTAAAATTTCATGAGTGGTCCATCCTTTCCATCTATCAATTAATGTGATTTTTGGTATTAGGACCCAAAATATGTACATCTCGAATCATAGACAAAAAGGCCAATTTTTTTCTTGTCTCCTTTAATGAAACCTTCTTGAATCTTTCTTATGTATGCTTCATTATCTTCACAGATAATATTCGGGATACCTGCAATATATGATAATTGATAAGAACTATGAACATACTGAATCAAAGATTTTACCCATACACATTCCCTACTGACTTCATAAAGGGCCAAAATCTCAGCATGGTTGAAAGAAGTAGCTACCAAAGTCTGTTCATAGAACGCCAAGAAATGACGGCATTACCATTAAGAAACACGTAACTTATTGGTGATCGACCCTTATGAGGCCAGAAAGATAACTCAAATCCGAGATAAATTCTGAATATTTGGAGAAACGTCGCTCTTGATACTGTTGCTGCAGGAGCACATTCGATACATGAAAATTGGATAACGCTTTCTCCAACATCTGCTCTTCCGAAACCTTTTCATTACATAATCTTAATTTGAAAACAATATTGAAGAGGGCAGAATTGTATTCAGATACTGTTTTGTAATCCTATAACCTTATGTTTAAGCATTCATTCTAGGCAGCTCGTAGTATGACCATCTTCTGGTGAACATACCTATCCTTTAGGGATTTCCATTGGCCTGCTGGGTCTTCCTCAGTAAGGTATTCATTTTTTAGGTCGTCATGTATGTGATGGCGCAAGAAGATGAGGGCTAATGTAATTTCCTCTTGGGACATCTTGTTACCTTCATTTATGGTCTCTCTCAGTTTCTTGGATTGCAAGTGGATTTTAGCATCCAATTGCTAAGATAAGTAATTGTCCCCTTTATGTAAAGTACTTTAAAGTCAAGTTTAGCCAGATTTGTCATCATGCAAGACCTCTAATAATAATATATATATATAATTAACCATATGTAGATGATCAATAAAGCAAAAAGGGAAAAATGAAAACTTAACATCATAAGTAAATTAAGAAATGAATGTAAACATGACAAATAAGTTGGCCAATGAAATGTTAGAACATCTGGTTCTCAACTTTGAGAATCAGAACTGCTGGTTTTGTCAAGACTTCAGGCTTGATTTAGAGCTTCAGGTTCATAACACATGAAATTAGAACTGTAAGTTCTGTCAAATCTTCAAGTTTGAAGTAGAACTTCTGGTTTTAACAAATGATCAGAACTTCTGGTTAACTTCAGGTTTTGATTTATGGATATGAATCTACAGGTTCATATCAATATTCCAACTTCTAGGACTACTTGTCCATAGTTAAATGAACTTCATGTTCAGATTTAAAACTTCTAGTTCGTAATTGCAGTTTAGAAAAAATTTATGACCGTTGAAATTTTGATTTGTTGCGTCTATTAAGTAATGCTCATTCCCACAAATCTATAATACTAAACCGTTTGTCCATTAGAGGTCAAATGAGGAAGTTACTGCTGGTTAAAGATTCTGTTGGACGAAGAGAACGGGATCCGTGCTTGCGTTGGCAATAGAGATCTCTTAAATGACTTGGTTCTATAGAACCAATTCATGACTTTAGCATTACAGCAACAGCAAAACGATGGCTGGGGTAGTATGGTGCTTGTCGAGGTGGAAGAGAAAGAAAGAAAAAAGAGTAGTTGCTGCTTGTAACGCACGCAAATCGAGAGCAATATAGCAACAACAAAAGCAATATGGCAACAATAAAACTATGGCTTGGGTAGTACGGCGCTCGTCCCAAGGCTGAAGAGAAAGAAAGAAAAAAAGGGTTGTTGCTGCTTGTAACGCACGCAAACCGAGAGCAGCGGTTGTCGCTTGCAACGCACAGATGGGTTTGTCTTCTTCCCTCAAAGTTTACGGTGAGCCTTTTTTCTCTACAGCTTCGCGTTAATAACGTGTTAGAAAAGAGAAAGATTAAGAGAGAAGATTAAAGAGAAAAGCAGAGAGCTTTTTTATTATTTCATTATTTATACAAATATAAAAAGTAGAGGTCTATTTATAGGCAAAATAACCTTATGAAAGAATAATCCTAATTCTAACTCTGACTTATTTTAAGTGGGCATCCACCCAAAATCTATATCTTATAACATATTCATTTGTTTTTACCTAACCTACCTGCCTGTATTCGAAGGATCGGACCCATGGCCTCAAGATGTACCATAAGATTTACTGAATGGTAGGGCCCATGTCTGTTGTGAAAGACTTTCCACCATGTGCTCTAAGGCCTCACAGTCGTGTGGTCCCTAGCCCATCGTCCTACTGGCAAGTGTCTAAGACTCCCTTTTGCTTGTACTCGAGAAAATTGGGGAGACATTTTTGAGGTTCAGAACTGGGCCTACTTATTAGAAATTTAAACTAGTAAATGCCCCCACCATCCTGCATTTCTCTCGCCAAATTTCTACTCCAGCGTGGGGAAAAATTGATCTAGTATAGGATAGATCGCTTATTAAATAGTATAATCTTACCAAGTAAAATTTGTAAAATATCTACCAGATGAGAATATTCTCATCTTTTTATACTGAACTTCCACAAAAATAAGCCAGCTCACATTGACACTTATCCATCCTAATTTCACACTGTTTTTGGAATTATTCCTTTTGAATTTTATCACTATAATTTGACTCATTTTAAAGCCATTAAACTCTGAGGATAAAACATTAAAGGTTAGGATCAGTGGATTAGTCTTATAATTTGTATTTTCTTAATCCACTTTCAAACCTCTTCATTGCCATATCTTCATGATAGAAACAGAGGGTTGGGGGCGGCTATAGCCCACCCAAAACTTTAAAAAAAAAAATCAACAAATTTTGAAAAATTAGATGCGACTTTAACATATGGCCCCCAAGGAAAATTCCTAGTTACAACTCTACTTATCTCTCATTCTTTACATAAATCGAAGTGAGCCCCACACAAGGTGGGGTTTTTTTTAAAGAAAAGAGCACTCGAGCTTTAATGCATTATGGATCATTGCTCTATAATTATTGCTATGTAAGAGGGGAAAAAAAAATATTCCCTCTATCCAAAACGGGTAAGCTAGCATATTTAGCATTCACCCGTTTATTACAGGCAGAATGCATTATGAGTGATTGGCTGAATCTTCGGTTTGTATTTATCTAGTCACCTCTGCCAATAAATAGATACATTACAATTAACAGTGACTTTTTGGCTAAATATACACAAATCCTCACCACCACCACCACAAACTTCTAAAGATATGAGACTCCTTCGACCTGTCCGTAGTGAGCCAGATGAGTGGATGATAGTCTAGCATTAACCTTATCTTATATGCACTTGCTTCAGTTCTTCCAGGTCTTGAACTTGTTGCCCACCCTTCCAATCAAACCATTATACATCCATTTATCGATGAAGTGGACCAGGTCATGAGCCTTCTCTTAATGTGCAAGAAGCCAGGGTGATATTAGGTTCCAAGAGAAATTCGCATCCGAGTGAAAGAAGGTCCCACGTTAATATGATAAAGCAGATACGGTCGATACTTATGTCGGCGATGCACTGATTATCACGAAGCCGAAAACAGACACCCAATCACAGTAAGGCATGTGCCGGGTAGCAGAACTTTGACAGCTAGTGCTTGTTTGATTGCATTTTATGAACCTGTACAGGCATAACGTCCGACTCTCTTTATAATGTAGCTTCTGTATCAATGGGATTGTTTCTTAAGAGTGGGCCTCATTTAAAAGAAAGTATCGAAAAGTATTTATAGAATCAGGACCTTCTCAAAAAGTCCACTCAGGGTCACTGTATGATTTTACCTTACCAATTCACACTCCTACTAATAACTTAAGGGCTGGGTTTGAATTAAAGAGGAAATATGATAATGAGCATTGATGTGAAAATGCACGTGTCTCCGTGTACCGACCGGATTTTACTTAACGGAGAGCGCTCTTTTTTTTTTTTTTAGGAAATAGTGATGAGGAGAATGGTGAAGTAAGGAAAACTTAGGGTAAGTTTGACAATTTGCTATTAAAATAAAGGTATTGTAAATCATCATCAAATCAAGAGAAAATAAAATATAAGGGGGTTATATTATCTTTAGTAAATTGGTAGGGAATTTTTCTGACTTTTTGAATAAAATGTAGGTTTTTTTTATTATCATTTAATAGAGAAACAATGCTGCTTTTTTTTTTTTTTTTTTTTAAAGAATGAGTGAATTTTGTAGATTTGTGCTCCTGATGTGACTGCTTATGTAAAAAATGAGTCAAACTTGAGGATATATGCCTTTTAAGTGACCACCATATGAAAAGTAAATGTTTTATATTATTTTTACTAACTTAATAAATTAGCGAACGTACATAGGAAAATCCTTTGGGATCTTGACTCGCTTTTTGTAGGTCCAATGAAGTGAATGACGCAATATGTGTGCGTTTATCAATTCAAAGAGTCCGGATCCCCTGTTTGGACCAAACAGGGAAACCCTGTTTGGTCTAATGAAGGGGTGCCACATGGGGAGAAAGAAAAAAAAATTTCATTGGGGAGATGGGATGTGGTGATGGGATGTTTTTCCCCCATGTAGCACCCCCTTATTGGACCAAACAGGGTTTCCCTGTTTGGTCCAAACAGGGGATCCGGACTCCAATTCAAAACAATGGGAAGGTGCCATGTAATCCTCTATGTGGGAAGAAAAAGAAAAGAACAAAATTGTGCCAGACTACCGGATAATAAAAAGGTCGCTTGAATAAAATACAAGTTTAGCAAAAGAATAGATATAGAATAAAATTAAGGGATGGGAAGGAGCCACATGTTTAAAGGGTAGGGTCAAGGGTTACATGTAGTAGCATAAGCTCAAGTTCGGGCTTGTCTTCCATCGGCTGGGCTCAAGCCGGCTTGACTCTAATTATAGTCCATGTTGGCAGCTAGACCGGACCTCCAGCAGGATGGTCCCGTCGCCCACATGTGCCACGAGTGATGCTAGGAGCCTAGGACTGCTCGTTTCGTCCTGTTGCCTGTTTCATTAACCATGGTCAAAAAGTTTGTTGAAAAAGAAAAAAAAGGCACAATTCTTAAAAATAACTTAAATTAGGGCTTAAGTTTTTTTAATAAGTACTCAATTAAGGGTAATCGGTCATTTAAAGTTACTTTCGGCGATTTCTTCTCTCGATTTTTCTTTTAAATACCCAAATCACCCTTCATTTATTTCCTATGTCATACTTTCAGTAGCTACTATATGACACTGATCAGCGTAAGGACTTTGATTGTCGTTAATTATTGTATGGATGCTGATGAAGGAGCAGATGGAGAAATTACAAGAACGACTGCGGATTCTATTTTAATGAAGGTCAATTTGGGCATTTTAAGAAAAATTAATGGAAAAAATCACCGAAAAATAAATTTAAATAGGCAGCTATCCTTAATTGAAGACTTGATGGAAAACTAAGGCCCTAATTTGATTTTTTTTTAAAAGGTCTGTCTTTTTTTGAAATAAAACCAAAACTTGTGGCCATATTTGAAAATTTTCCCAAAAAACCCTATTTTTGTAGCAAAAATCTGTGTACGTCATGGTCTCCAACGTCCAAGCCACAAATGAGCTGATAGAGGATGTGAGTATGAGTGTTAGAATGTGTAAATTTAAGTTTGAAAGTAGAGAAGGCTAAAAAATTTAAAATAATAAATTAATAAATAACTTCCCATGATCATGAAATTCAAGATAAAGTGGAGTGGAGTGAAAAGTATTAAATTTCAAGATTCCTCCCTTCATTTAAACAAAAAGGTCAAAAAACAACATTCTTAAGCTATGAAAAGACAGAAACCCCTCTACTTGTTACCCAAAGAGTTAAAAAAATTCCTATCAAGGTACTAAAAAAAAAATCATTATACTATGATTAAACCCGATAATATTCTATTCTCTTTTGTTTTGAGGCTTTACTTCACTTCACCCCATAAGTAATTTTACTAAACAGTTTTTTGGCCACTTCACTAGTAAGGTGGCGTGGTGTGAAGTAAAACATTCTTTCACTAGACAAGAAAAAAAAGACCATGGTCATATCAAAAGTAAAAAGTTTCAAAGTTCCTTCCTTAAGTTTTTAAAAAAAGTAAAAAAAAAAAAAACAACATTATCATGTCACTAAAAGATAAAAATCCATCTATTGCTTACCCAAAAAATGAAAAAAAATTCTTATTAAGTCACTAAAAATAAATTTTCATCATACTATGATTAGACCCCTTAATATTTATTCTCTTCAAAATTCATTTCACTTCATTTCACCTAAGTATTTTTTTCAAACAAATCCAAGGTGACCGTGAGTGGACCAATCACGTTTGGCACGTCACCGCGGACAGCCTGTTATGCATCCAAATGGAGACTGTATATAGAGATGTGGTGGATCGTAATTGGTTCACTTACGATCATCGTAGGAAAACTCATGATCTTGATTTAGCAAAAACCAGCACACCATCTGCCAGCACACCTAGAAAGTGTAGCAAACACAAAGCAGCCGGGTAAGACGTGGGTTTAAGTAATCAACCCTTCGTTCACACGGCACCCTAAAACAGGCCAAAATCATCACCCATAGACATCGATAGACTTTTTGGGGGCCTTCATTCTACCACAACAAGCCCAATTTAAGGAACCGGATAATCCTCTTACACCACGTGTGAAGACCACCATCTTGGATAAGTATTCCCTTCTTGTGAGCTCGATGCTAAAATCCCAACACAATCCCATTTGGCATATTAGATGCGTCGCAATTGAATGCATTTATTTTGTTAGGACAATGAAGGCGACATGTGCTTAAAACCTATTTGATCTTTCAAAAGACTATCGGATGGTCAGTTCGTCCTTCAGGACAATGGACGTGGACTTTCCATACCTTTGCCATCTTTCATAGACAGCGGGACCAGGAGATGGACAGTCGCTGCTAAAGACTGACTTATGCATACTGCAATGGTCATTTAGAGATGGAGAGTTCCACCGCACAAGAGCTCTTGGAGTCTAATTTAGTGGGCAGGGTGCTAAATTGTTCCTTCTAGGTGGTTGTATCAACAAGGACAATTGTCATTGACAAATATATCATTTTATGAGCTATAATATTTGCTCAACAGAAAGAAGAAATCTATTAAAATTGCCATCAATCAATCTGATATGGCATATGCTCCACAGGTAGAAGAGTTATTTTGTTTGGCCACTTCACTACCAAGGTCGGGGTTCAAGTAAAGGATCTTTTCACCGGATAAGAAAAGACTTGGGGTCATATTTAAAGTGCAAAAATTCAAAACGCCCCCTTCATTTGAAAAAAAAAAGTAAAAATTAACATTCTCAAGCCACTAAAATACAAAACTCCATTTGCTTTTTATCTAAAAAGTCAAAAAGATTCATTCTCAAACCATTCAAAATAAAATCTCATCAATTAGACCTCCTAAAATTTTATTTTATCTTCATGTAAGTCTTCATTTCATTTCACCCAAAGTATTTTTACCAAACAAATCCAGTAGCCCAAGACAAATGCGATATCCCATAAAAAGTACGGATTTTGACAGAATGATGATCACAAGTTCTGAAGCCCCATGACTGATTTAAAAACCCAATATAGTTCTTTTAAATGATTTATGTAGTTGGAGTTTAATTAACAGGAAGTTGGAAAAAAAATGGTTAATATGGTCCTCCGCTCTCTTTGAAGTGACGGTGAAAAATAAGGGAAAGGAATAGTAAGAAATCGATCTAATTTTGCTTGCACGGCATGATGCCATAGAAAAGAATCTCCATGGGTATTGAAAATCTATGTTAGGTGCGGAATCGATTAATTTGATGAAATGGTGTGTCTCGTCTTGGAGTTCGGGCCTTTATCAGATTCTGGGCCAAGATGTAGATGTGTCTAATAATCACATATTTCAAGAAACAATAAGTCTAGCTAGCCCGAATGTCTGGCCCGATTTATGGCTCGATCCGAGTTGGACTCCAGTTGGACTCTGAGTTGGACAATTTATTGCTCTTGGGAGTAAGCCCGAATGAAGTTGATTAGAAAAAAAAAAAAGAAAAGAAAAAAAAAAAAACATAGAAACGCATGATGGACTTGCTTTTTGGTTTCTTGGGACTACTGAGGTCAGTGGACATGAGAGTCCATGGGGCCCAACTCTTTCGTGACCGGAGACGAAGGGAGTATCAACATTTTTTTGTATGGGTGTGCCTGATTTTCTACTCTATTTGGAATTGAGAAGTGGTGGTCCGTAGATCCACTTTCAAAGGTAGAAAATGAAATCAACTTTTTTCTATTTTTTATTGCACATTATATATTTAAGAAAAGAGACATGGTTTGCCGTGAAAGGCAAAGTGACATTTCTTGTGTCAACAAATGCCCCCTCGAGGTAGAGCGACGAGTTACATAGCTTTTGTAGTCAATGTGCCTTGAAGAGAACTTTGAATGAGAGCTTCGGAGTTGACCAAGAGTCTTTAAGCAATTTGCTTTTGGTATAGTAGCTTTTTGAGCTTCAAGGGGAATTTCATGTTAGTGAGAGGGGTCATGTATCATCTCAAGGCAGAGTTTTGAAAATGACACGAGGGATTTGGATTTGGGCTTTTTGGGTTTTGGATTCTCTTTTTGACATTATGAACCTTAAGGCTTTATGAGGCGCATTAAGCGTTTAAGAAGGGTTTTTTTGGTTTTTGACCTTGTGACCTAATAAGCTGTTTGTGGCAGGTTAGGGGGTCAGAGTTTGGGTTTTGGTCACTCTTTAAAACTATTTTGGGTCCATTGGAGTGGTTTAGATTTTTATGGAATGTCAATTTTAAGGTTTTAGCTTAATTTGGTGCATGGGGTTGGATGATTGAATTTTGGAAGCTCACGGGGCTTGGATTTTTTTGTGTGGTCCAATTAACTCAAAGAAGCATGGAACCATTTTGTATGCTCTTGGTAAGAGGCATTTTTTTAAAGGAAGTCCCTTTTAGTGCCTAGGTGGTCAAACCTAGCTCACATGGGCTAACCCACGGGACCTAAAGCTTTAAATATGGCTTAGATCTCATGTGGTGTCACTTTTGTAGAGAATACCCAAAAATATCTCCTTTAGATAGAGAATATCTTAAAATATCCCTACTCGGAGAGAATCTCTCAAATTCCCTTTCTTGTGGGAGAGAATTTCTTAAAATATCTTTCTTTGGGAGAGAATCTCTCAAAGTATCTTTATTTGGGAGAGAATCTCTCAAATTTCCTTTCTTTTTGGAGAGAATCTTCTCAAAGCATCTCTCTTTTCGAAAAGTTGCTAATTTGTAGCACTTACCTCCTTGTTTCCTCTTTTGGCTTGATCTCTTCTATAAAAGCAAAGGGAGATTGGATCTCTTGCTCTTATTTCTTTCTTTTGCAAAGATCTCTAGAGTGCTTCAAGACTAAGAGCGCTTCTTCTTCAAGGATCTTCAAGTTCTTTCTTCTTCTCCATCAATGGCTTCAAGTAAGTCTTTCTTTCAAAGAAGACTCCATGTAGAAGTAGAAAAAAGTTCTCTCCTCTCTCTCTTTTTTTTTCTTTTCTTTTCTTTTCTCTCTGTGTTTTTTTTCTTTCTTCTTTTTTTTTTTTTTTTGCTCTTCACGTTTTTTTCTCTTTTTTTTTTTTCTTTCTTTTCTTGCCATGGCCATGGGCTAGCCCATCTCTTTTTTTTTTTGCCTCTTTTTTTTTTTTTAATTTTTGAGGAGGTTTCTCTCTCTCTCTCTCTCTCTCTCTCTCTCTCTTTGTGCTCACTATGTAATGAGGTTTGTGCAAACCAAGATGTTCATGCATTTTTTTCTCTCTCTTTTTTGATAATGCATTAAATAAAAGGCTAGGGTTCCTAGGTCAAGCCAAAACGAGTTTTGACTTGGACAAAGTTTGACTGGTTTTGACCAAGTTGGGTTGGAATTGGTCAAACTTTGGTCAAGGGTTTCCTAGCATCTAATGCATAACAATTTCCTTTTCTATGCATGAATCTTTTGTAAATTGAATTGGAAGAATGGCATGACAGTGTATGCCTGGAAGGCTTTGCAAGTTTTGGAGTTCGGAGCTTGCAGCAATGTTGAGTCCCTTTTCAATCTTGCGGGGACTTGAGAAGATTTGCTTGATCTCGAAGCAATGTTTGAGTCCAAACTTTCTTCAAGAATTTTCCATTGAATATGAGCTCGCAGCAACGTTGAGTTCATCTTCAAGCTTCCCATTTTTTTGGGGGTGTTTTCCTTTTTCTTTGGAATTGCCCCGGAACCATGCCGAAATTTCGCTAGGATTTTTTTAACAAAATTCTGTCATTTTAGTAATTGATCTTTTCTTTCCCAACCTTCGCAGGTGGTTCCTCTATAATGAACAAGGGTAAGGGGCCTGTTACGACGCACCTCATCGATCTGCTAGATCTTCCAATGCGGCCATATAGTGGGTCTGGGAGAAGGCCCAGTATGTGGAGAGAAACTTGGAAGAGTGTAACTCCTTCAATCGAGATGAGATGAGGCAACAATTGATGGCTTTCATGGATGAGGAAGTCTACAAGATCATGGTAAGTAATCGTCCTTGAGTTACAGACGATCAAAGCATTGTGCCAAAGCCTATCTTTTTCTTTGGTGATGCAGTCCCTGACGACTTGACTTACCAAATGAGATGTTTCCAGTTCTCTTACACAGCAGATGGTGAGGAGAGGATTGTTTCTATCCGGTCAATTTTTTATCGCACTATCTCGATCATGAGCCTTTCTCCCAAATGCTGATGGACTCGGCTTTTTCGGTCTCGGGCCTACCGAGGTCGGCGGACGTGAGAGTCCATGGGGGCCCAACCCTTTCGTGAATGGGGGGCGAAAAAAGCGAGCGTCAACATTTTTTGTACGAGTATGCCAAATTTTCTATTCTACTTAGAATTGAAAGTGGTGGTCCGGAGGTCCACCTTCACAAGTAGAAAAGGAAATCAACTTTTTTCTAGTTTTCATTGCATATATATATTTAAGAAAAGAGACATGTTTTTGCCGTAATAGGCGATTTTTCATTTGTTTACCGTAAAAGGCGATTTTTGTTTGTTTATAGTGAAAGGCGATGTTTTTGTCGTAAAAGACAATTTACAATTCTCATCAAAATGTAAAAACCAGAGTTGTGATTTTTTTTTGTCTCTTTAGAAAAATACAAATTAGAATGAAAAGCAAGAAAGGGAGATCTAACTTCTCAGGAGATTGCCGGGACTCGTTCAGATTGACGGTCGCGAGTAATGTATGGACTTCGCCATCATCATTCATATGAGAACAGCGGATTCTTTGATTTGCATGGCTTTGTTTGGACCTCAGATTTTTAGAGGATAAAGACCAAGATGAGGTCTTATATCCAATAAAAAGCTAAGTAGATGGGTTGAAAAGCCATGTCTAAGCCATATGGATAGAAGAAAAGGGCCTTGAGAGGGGATGGCCCCCCCAACGGACTTCAGTTACCATGTGGTGTTTGTTGTAGAGTCTCTTCGACGGAGGAGAGGTTGTTGTAGCAACTTTTATAGAAGGATTTCTTGTTGATTCGATCTCGATGGATTTTCCAATCCGTTTCTTCTTGGAATGACCCCCTTTTATAGGCTTTTGGTGGCCATTAGGAGGGTTTATGAGCTTTTAATGCATTAAAGCCACATGATGGGAGGAGTTACAAGTTTTTATTTCATTATTTTGTAAGTCCTTTTTCTTGGCTTTTGATTGGCCGATGGAGAATGATGGGCATTTAATTGCCTTTATGCTCCATGATGAGAGGAGTTACATGGTTTAATGCCATGATTACTTGGACTCGTAACTCCTTTTTCCTTGCTTTTGATTGAGCCGTCCAAAATAATGAGTTACTGACCGCATTACTTTGTCATAAAATGGGTCAATTAACTACATTAAGTGATCACCGAGGAACTTGAAGAGTCGCGGGCCACGCCGCGTCTTTTGGAATTCTTTTTGCGATGTAGGGGGCTTGATCGCCGATAGATCTTCATGTTGTTTGTTGTCGGATCACCATACAACTTCAGACATTAATTGTTACTTGTGGGCCGATAACATTTGTCTAGTCGATTTCTCGATCGATCGGGCAAAAAGTGTGCCTTCTTGGTTGTCCGGTTGGCGATTTTGAAGCATCCGATGATGATCCAATGATTTCGATGGTGGATCCATGATATTGATGAAGATTGACGGATTTCATGCCCGAAAAATCCGTTTTTTGGAAACCACAGGGGCTAATCATCTCGAAACGTGAAAAAGAACCCAAAAATGGGCATTTTGGGGAAAATCCGGCGACCCAAATTTCTATGGTCGCTGGCGACCCGGATTTCTATGGTCGCCGACAACCATGGGCCAAGGTTGCTGGTGACCATAGGGATTTTTATCCCTTTTGGTTGCCGATTTTCGGCCGTTTTTCGGGTTTTTCTAATTCTTTTTTCTTTGGTATTTTTTTTGACATTTTTGCACATTTATTGGCCTAATTTTCCTGAAGAAAACTTGGCGAAAGCTGTGCAAATCGGAGTGCAAAGTTTCCTATTTTCCGAAAAAGCTTAGGACCTTGTTGCCGATTTGCGTTAGAAGCCAAAACTAGGTCAAATGATGTCGGAATGACCTGAAATTTGAGGTGAAGCCTCTTGAGTAAAAAATAAGACTAGCCATAGACTTTTTTTTTTTTAGTTTTGAAACCGTATGGGGTCTCGTCGCCAGTAAACTTGATTTTGTCGCGAGAAAAATGCCGAGCGTTGATGTACGGTCAACCGATGTCCGATTGACCTAAAATCTGACAGGGAGCCTATTTGAGTCATTTTAAGATGATCCATTAGCTCCGACTTGGAAATCATGGTCTCGGGGAGCTCCGCCGCCGGGAGGTCTGATTTAGTTTCCGAGAGTCAAAGTTGGGTCAAATGTTGTCGAAATGACCTGAAACTTGACGAGTAGGCCTATGGAGGTGTCTTGAAACCACTCATACGCTCTGTTTGATAAGTGATGGTCTCGGTGGTTCCTGCCGCCGAAAAGCTTGGTTTTGCTGTTTGAGTGTTGATGGAGGGTCAAACGTTGTCGATTCGACCTGAAATTTGACACAAAGCCTTTTGGAAGTATTTTGAGACTATTCATAGACTTTGATTGAAGACTAGATGTTTTTGGTGCCGTCGCCACCGGGAGAGCCGACTTTGCTACGGCTGTTTCCTTTTTGGGCCAAACAATGTCGGAATGGCCTGAAACTTGATGTAGAGCCTTCTAGTGGTATTTTGAGTCCAACCATGTGCTCTGTTTCCTAAGTTAGAGTCTCTAGCTTCACCGCAGGTGGGAGCTCCTGTTCAGCCGCCGAAAGAATGAAGTTAGGCCAAATAATGTCGAAATGGCCCGAAACTTCATGTGTACTCTTCTTATGGCTGTCTTGAAAGATTTTGCAGTTTTTGTTTGATTTTGACAAGATTTGATGCTTGAAGCAGAATCACCTGTTTGTGGTAGGATGCGACTTCATGTAGCTTTCGGATGCTAAGAGTGTATGAAGTGGCAAAGTGACATTTTTGGTGTCATCACATGTCAAACCCCAACCCAAGATTAGCGCGATTAGTGTTAGTTAAGTGCGTGTTTAGTTATTATGTGGGTTTAGTGTTCGTGGGTTAGAAATTGGTTTGATTTAGTCTGGAATTAGCTTTGAGGAATTTTGAGAGCGTTTATGCAATTCAGTCACACTCAGGGGTGCCTTGAGTGAACGTGTAAGCTTGGGAGGAAATTTTAGTTTTCTGAACTTAATCGTGATTTCGACCTCATTTGAATGGTTTTATGTTATTGTTCAACTTTTGGGTTTAACCTGTTTTAGTTTAAGACCCAGAAATCCAAGTTTCGGCCAAAAGGGTAAAACAGTCATTTCACACCAAATTTGGATCCAAATTTCAAAATCTCAAAACCATGTCAAATTTATACTTTTTGGAAACTAGATTTTTCGGTGATCGATTTTGTCTTCTTCGCCGTTTCCATCCGAGGCCTGTAAAGTGATGTTTTAATGGTCACAAGCTTTGAGCATAGTGGGACCTACTAGGACCCATTTGACTTAAGCCCTCTCTTCTCCCTCATTTCTCACTCACGTCTCAGAAGTCGTCCTGCAACTCTTTTCCTCAAGTTTCAGCTGAGAAGAGCCGTTTCTTCCTCTCACTTTCTCTCCTTGCATGCCTAGGCTAATGACCTCCAAATCAAAATCTAAGGATACCATCTTCTTCCTCTCAATCTAAGCTCTCTATTAGTACTGTTTTCGTGGAGATTCTCGTTGTGAGGAACCACCATTTTCATCCTTGATCCTTGTTTAGCAAGTTCCAGGCATAAGGATCTTCTTCTTCCTTTCATTTTGGTCTTTTGAGCTCATTATGAGACATTTTCTCTAACATGCAAACCCATTTTCGAAATGGGGGTTTTGGTTGCCCAAAATGATGATTTTTGGAATGTTTTCATGGGGTTTCTTGTAGATTTCGTGGCTTCCATTGGTAGGGACCTTGAGAGATTTTTGAACTTAGCTATTGGTGAAGGCAAGTGATCAACTTAGCTTTTCTTGATGCATGCAGATGTTGAATGGTTTGATTTCAATGTTTTGATAGTTCTCCATGTTAGCTGAACAATGTATTCATTCAGATATATATTGTGGTTAGAAATTTTGTTTAGTTTGAAATGCATGTGTTAGAAGTTTCATCTTAGTGGTTTTCATTCCATTCAAGTGATTTTTATCTTGTTTAAATGTTTTGTAAATGGATGAAAGAGTGGAGAAGTATGTTGTGAAATGGATAAATGCAATGGTTGTTAAAGTTGTGTGAGAATGACCCTTGGAGAGCATGGAGGCTCAAAGGGAATGCAGGGATTTGACAAAGGAAGGAATGAGGTGGAATGGAGCAAGAATGGAATAAGAAAGAATTGCAAAAATCTGACTTGAACTGGGCTGCCGAGCTTTGTCGGTCAACTGGTGGTTAACTGTCGGCTAACTGACAGGTCTACTTCGGCCAACCGATAGCCAACCGAGTTCCGTTTGGTTCCATTTACAGAAACGTGTTTTGTGACAGGGAATCGTCGGTCAGCTGTCGGCCAACCGAACTGCACCACTTCGGTCGACCGACAGTCAACCGAGGGAAGTTCGGTTCCATTTCCAGAATGGTGATTTTCTGTCAAGAAATCTGATGGTCAGCCGTCGGTCAGCTGACGGTTAGCCGACACTCACCTACTCGGCTAGCCGACAGGTAACCAAGAGCTGACCGAGTTTTCAAAATTGACTTGTTTTGTGGGAGTTTCTTGGGATTGAAAACCTGAATTTGATTAGGAACTTTCAAGCTGGAGTTTGTGTGCTTGGGGCTCAAAATGTCCTTTTACCTTCTGAAACACCAATCTTTCTCTCATTAAGACATTTGGGTCTCAACCACATGAAGATCCAATGAAAGGTCTTATCGTATGCTTGACAAGTTTCGCTTAGGGTCGTGAGTTGATACATTGAATTTTGTTCTAGCACTTGCTTTGTTTTGTACAAGTATAAGTTTTGTTTTGAATTATTCAAGAACCTTGTTGGGGAACACTTTACAATCTACTCTTGGTTAGCTTCGCTTTGCATTGTTTTGATAAGTGTTTTCCCCTGTTTTCGATAAGTTTTGTACAAGTATCGACATGTTTTGTGCATACATGAATATCATTGAATACCGCTGAGCTTGGACTGCCCTCTCAGTCTGATCCACTAGTTAGGGGGTCCTTAAACATAAGGACAATCTGCAGATTAGTCGTGTAATTGTACACATTCTTGTTTTGTCCGGTTCTGCGGCCGGTTTTCCCGCTCACCTTGTGTGACTTTGGCTTTTGTTTTGTTTCGTTTCGTTTTGTCTCGTTTTGCTTGCTCTTGTCATCAAGTATGACGGAGAAAGGATGAGCTCAATGTGGATTAATGAATCATGTTGTTTTCTTGTCATCAACTATGACGGAGAAAGGATGAGCTCAATGTGGATTAATGAATCATGCTTGTCTTGCTTTATACTTTAAATATGTTTTGTTCAGAACTCATGCCATGTTTTAAGCATTGTTGTTTCAGATTTCAATTGAATTATATTATGTCTAAATTGATCACCTGCCAGACTGTCGTGTCTGACCTCTTTTGCTTTGGTGTTTAGATGCAGGAGCCATTGCCCCTGAGGAGGAGTGCCCGGAGGAGGCTTTCGAGCCACCCCCAGCTCGTGAGTGGCAACCCAACGACGTCCTCTAGACGTTGGGTGGGGTCTTGAGTACGACACATGAATAAGAATATTTTGTTTTGTATTTTGGGTTGTATGGCCTTTGTTGGCCCTTTTTCATACTTTGGGAATATTTAAACTTAACTTAACTTACTTTTGTTCTTTTGAAAACCTGAAAGTTAACTTTTGGTATTGCCATGCTTATGTTTCCTTCTCTGAATATTGTCTTTAAGATGATTTAGCTTATGTAAGTTGAGGTTCTGTCACGTGTATTGGAAAGGATAAGATTACTTGCACGCTTCCGCAAACAATAGTTTGTGTGAGATAAGTTCCAAGTTTGTTTTGGGAATCCTCATTGCAGAAACCTGTGGGTTAATCGTAATTGATAGTTGGTTGACAGCACCTTCACAACACGTCGCGGGCCCGAGTCCGGTGTCGTGACAACACATGCTCTAGGAGAGAAGATCCTCCAAGCTAGGTGAGTAGGACTAATGTGATGAAGTTTAGATATGTGGAGAAGTCGCCAGTCCGTATGGACATTTTGATGCTGGCCTGTGGTTACCAAGGTTCTGAGTATCCATCGGTCGATTTGAGACCGGTGGGCCTTAGCATTTTCAGGGGCAATGCAGCAATTGGGTGAAACCTTTCAGCTTCGCGGCCATTTCAGTGCTAACTTGAATTAGAAGTCATGGACTGATCATGTCCTGCAAATTGGTGGTGCCATTATGAAGGAGGCCGAGATCTTTGATGCGGTCTGCGCTTTTAGGGAGACCGTGATCTTTTCTGACGAGGCTTTCATGGCCATGTTGGAATCATTCTTTCCACAAACCAACACCTTCGTTGTCACAAATGGTGAGATTGGTTTCTCTTTGAAGGAGCTAAGCGCCATTACTAGGCTGCATTCCTCGGCAAACTCTGTGAGGGGTTCATGCCTATTGATAGTGTCCTTGAGGAGCAGTCTGAGGAGTTTCGATTTTTGTACTTTTAGTTTGTCGCCTTCTATGAGTTTCTAAAGGAGAAGGAGGGCTCGAAAGTTAGGTCTGGCAGTTCTAAGATTTTTAGCTCTTCATCTCCCAACTTTTTTGACAGTGGAGAGTCTTTTGACAGCATGTCTCGGGAAGCCAAAGCTAAGAATCCAAGTTCGAAAAAAACTCTTATCATGCGAGAAAATTTGAAAAACTTCTTCGCAGGCACAAATGTCATTTGTTCTGACATTGCGTTGCGGAGAGATATCGCTATTTACCTCACTCATTGGCTAGGTGAGGTTGTTTTTGCTGGAGGAGATGGTACGCCCAGCAAGCAGCATTGTATTTTTTTTGCTTGTCAGATGGTGTTTGGAGAGCAGCTAGCTTTGGTTCCTGCTCTTTACTTCTACTTATACACCGAACTGCAGGCTGCTGTTTTCTTAGTTCGGCTTGGGCTCCCTATGAATAGGGTATTTTCAGCCCATATATTTTAGTCGTGGTATGTGTACCACTGCCCTGGCTTCCACCAATTGGGCGTTGCACAGGATGATGACCCCTTCATGATTTGGTTGGCTAGAGGCACAACCATCTCCAGATCTTTTTTGTCTTACCGTTTGAGGATCCCTAGATTGGGCAATCTAGGCTACAAGAACGTCGAGATTGGGCAATCTTCAGTGAAGCTTTCTCCGAATTTACAAAAGAAGGCTTTTCACTTTGGTGTCTCCCATGACTGCACTAGGGCAGGGTCGGGAAGACATTACGTCTTGACCAACGCAGAGAAGAGATGCTCTTGACCAACGTAGAGAAGAGATGGCTTTTTAACATACTTGTTGGTACAATGGTGTACCATAGACATCTTTTTGTCGACATTCAGCCGTATGTCCATTCGTATTTTGCGTTGTAGTTGGTCTTCTCTTAAGGCTTTGTTGGAGTGCCTTCGAGTATGGTGAAGCTCTTTGGAGGTTTGTAGGATGGAAAAAATGCATGGGATTTTTATTGTGTGGAGGATACTACTGCCATGATTTCTTATTCTAAGTTGCCCACTTTCCAGACTGCT
Source organism: Persea americana (assembly GCA_029852735.1). Lineage (NCBI taxonomy): Eukaryota > Viridiplantae > Streptophyta > Magnoliopsida > Laurales > Lauraceae > Persea > Persea americana. Next base: position 45,689,477 of record CM056813.1, read on the forward strand.
GGCTTTAAGAAGTGGTTCGTGGAGAGTTTTTTGGTGTACCGGGGGCTTTCCAAGAAGGAGCATGATGTTAAGCAGTTTTCCGAGAAGGGTCTCAGGAGATCAGATGGCATTCGACGAGATGAAGTTTTGGCTTTCCTTTCTAGGGAGAAATATAAGATAGGCTTTCTCGATGAGCAGATTGCCATTAAATTAGAAGCTGTCCAAGAAGTACCTCGTGAGGTCTTGGAACAGCTAGAGGAGGAAGCTGAGATCGACGCTTGGATGCAAGCGGAGCGGAGGCGAGCTCCCATGGAGTCCACTAGCAATAGTAGACCGTCCAGTGGGGGCTCGAGTAAGAAATCTGATTTTGGTAGTGGGGCAGGTGCTTCAAGTAAACAACCCCACAAAGGCAAAAGGAAGGAGGGCCGCGCCGTAGTAAGGGACGGCACGAAGACTCTCCTGATTTGGAAGTCCCTCTCACCATTGATGAGGAGGTCGTAGGGGATGCTGATGACCCTCCGGAAAAGAGGATTCGAGAAGAAGAGACCACTAGTGATGGTATGATTCTTTTCTTTCATGAAGATTTTCTAGTTTTGATCTGCTGCTTTCTTTCTTTTAGCAGAAGATGATGACTTGGTGATGCCCGAGGTTTCGACTGATGAGGTGGTGACGGATCTGATCGTGGCATTTGAAGAAGAACCAAGGGACTCTGGAGTGAATCTAGAATCTTTACCTGGTATGTTTCTTTTGCCTTTCCCCCTTTTTCTATGCTGTCATTTGCTAACATATTGTTTGTTTTCTTGCTGGCTGACTTGCCATAAGATTATGACGACTTTGAACCGTCCATGGATGCAACTTTCGACGACGCTTTGGATGAGTTCATGGGGGCAGGAAGTATTCGGCTAGTTGTCGAGGAATGTACTTTGTAGTAATAAACTTGACAATAATTTTCAATATGATCATATTCATACCTTTTTCTCTTTCATTGGCAGGCTGTGAAGTGACAGGAGAAGTTCATTTGTCTTCTTCAGAGCCAGAGCAGGGGGTGCCCGCAGTTGTTCTAGAAATAGGGGCTTCTTTAACCAGTTTCGATGCTGCAAATGTGAGACCTCGTGATGAGATTCCTTCCCCAATGTCTCTAATTGGAAAGAACTTACTGATTACTCTTCCAACGAGTCACGACATGGGCCGTCGCCCGATGGAGGGAGGTGAGCCTTCATCTGGGCCATCCCTACAGTTTGCAAAGAAAGTGCGGAAGAGTGTCTTGAGTTCATGGATTGAGACTCTCTCTTCTGGTCACTTGGAAGCTGGATTCGGCATGAATAAGCATGTGCAAGAGATACTTGCCAAGAGCGAAGAGGTTGGTCTAGATGTTACGGGTGCCACTGCTTTTGTTGATGACATCATTACGCTGGGCAACAAGTGGTCTGAGACCAAGAGCTTTCCATATGGTGACTTTTTCAAGGAAATGTTTCTGAAGCTTTCCAGCAAAGTCAAATATGAAGTGGATGAGATCTCGCGGACTAGGAAGTAGTTCGTTCGGGAGAGGAACGTCACCGGGTTGACTATCATTGAGCTGACACATGGCTTTCACCGCCTTGATAGGGAGGTCAACGAAGCCAGGCAGCGTCTTGCGCAATTAGAGGCACAAGCTGGTGCCAAGTGGATTGTCATAGTGGAGGCTAGTGCTAGAGAGGGACTCTAATTCACCAGGTTGAAGATGTTGACAGCAATCTCAGGAGGAAAACTCGAGAATGTGAGCGATGGTAAATTCTTTGGGCAAAGCTTCCTTTTGTTGATGATGGGTCATGGCGTTCTGCGGCATTTTATGGCAAAATTCTTTGAAAGCTAAGGCCAAGAGGTTGCTTGAGGAGTTGAATTTTTGGCTGAAGGCCATGTTAGACTGAGCTCCTAATCACTTTTGTAGCAAACTCTTTTCTTCCTTCTTTGGTACCTCCATGTATAAAACATTTTTTTGGTACTCTTTTTTTTTTTTTTTTTGTATTCCCTTCTTTCACTTAAATCCTTTTTTGATGAAAAAAAATTTAAGCAAGAGTTAAATGGGAATGTTTGTGTGAAAATTTGATCAAAAGGTTGTCATTTTGTAAAAATCTTTTGTCAAAAGGTTGTTTTGGCATAAAAGCCAGATTTTGTGGCAAAAAGCCTGGATTTTTAATATCTCGAAAACCAAATTTTGAGATAGCATAGAAGCCATATTTTATGGCGTGAAAGCCAAATTTGGGTTTATGGCATAAGAGCCAAAATTTTATTTTTAGCATGAAAGCCAGGTTTCGTGGCATGGGAGCCAAAATTCTGTTCGTGGCATGAGAGCCGAAATTTTGTGGCATGGAAGTCGAAATTTATTTTTGGCGTGAAAGGAAGGTTTGTGGCATGAGAGCCGATTTTTTGTGGCATGGAAGCCGAAATTTGTTTTTGGAGTGAAAGCCAGGTTTTGTGACATGAGAGCTGATTTTTTGTGGCACGTAAGCTGAAATTTGTTTTTGGAGTAAAAGCCAGGTTTTTTGAAAAACAAGTTTTGGTTTTTTGCGTAAAAGCCAGATTTTTGATTTTTTAGTGTGAAAGCCAGGTTTTTGGCATTAAAGATAGTGTTTTTTTGTTTGTTGGCATGAAAGTCGGGTTTCGATTTTCAAAAATGCAAGTATCAACTAAGAGTTGCATCCACGCTGAATGGTATTGTAGGTATCGATGGACTGTCGCCCCTTTGCTCATTCGGTTGCGAGTATCGATGGAATGTCGCCTCCTCGTGAATTTGGGTGCAAGTGTTGGCTAAGAGTAGCCTCCCTACTCAATGGTTTTGCAAGTATCAATGGAATGTCGCCTCCTTGCTCATTCGGTTGCGAGTATCGATGGAATGCTGCTTCCTCGCGGTTTGGGTGCAACTGTCGACTAGGCATCGCGTCCCTACTTTTTAAAAATTTTGTTTTGCGGGTATCGACTGAATGTTGCTTCCCCATGATTTTTGAAATTTGAGTTTTTTTGAACCTTTGGTTTTGTTTTGTTTTGTTTTTTTTTTTTTTTTTTTTTGAAATTTGGGCTGTGGATATCAACTGAAATGTTGCGTCTCCACGATTTTTGAAATTTGAGATTTTGGAAGTATCGAATGTGGTTTGCATTCTTTCAATTTTTGAGTTTTGCGAGCATCAACCAAACGTCATTCCCTGCGGTTTTTGAAAAACCATTTTTTGTTTAAAGACACGAGGGTCGTAAGTTTTGACCTAAAACCATTTTTGGTGGTAATAGTCAGGACAGATTAGGGTGGAAATCCCTGAGTCTTGATTTTTATTTCAAACCATGAATTTTGGGTTCAAGAGTAGAAAGTTTTGGTCAAGTTAGGGAAGAGGCTCCTAAACTTGGATTTTTTTCTTTTTTAACAATGAAATGGTGAAAGTAAGCATTGTTTTGAGGTTTTTATTTTTTTTAGAATCTTCAGTATAAAGATGAAAATTCCAAAAAGAGTGGGTTTGATGAGTAAGTACCTGTTAGATTGAATTTCGACCCCCCAAGAAAGGCATGGCTCAGGAAATCTCCATTCATTTATAAATGCTATTTAAATTCTACATCGAAAATGTGGATTCCGACTACCCTCAAAATCGACGGATCACGATCGCCAGCTACGGTATGGCTGAAACATCGTTCTTCGACAAAAGCAGAAGAAATATGGGAGAAAATAAGTGGGTGGGCTCTTCCTCTCGTCTAATGTGCTGCCAGCAACACACGACGGTTGTCTTGTCACATTAATTTGGGTCTCTTTGTTATTGGGTCAATTCAGGGTCATGAGTCAAAGTCCAAATAAAGGTTAATCCTCACTTAGCATAATCATAGTGTATCCAGGTAAAATAAGATAACTAAAGTAAAGAAAATAAAAAGGGGGGAGGTGCCAGATATTTAAGAAGAGGATCAGCCCCGTTCCCTGGTACCCATTTCTGATCCCTTGGCAAAGTAGGGTTGAAAGACTGATTTTTCAAACCAAAATGATGATGCAAATGAGACTTTGACTTGTAATTTTTGTGTTTTTCGTGTGTGATAAACGAGTTATAAAAGTGAAAGGCCGATGGGCCGTAATTGATTGGAGGTGGCCGATGGGCCAGTGTTGATTGGGGCTGCCAATGGGCAGTGATTATTTAAAAGTGTGTGCGAAATCACTTATCTTATCTCGTTATTCTCATTTATTCAATTTTAGAAATTAGTTCTTTATTCATTTTCACCATTAAGTTCGATTAAATATCTGGCACCTGAGGTGGAGAAAGAAACAAAAGAAAAAATCTTTTTGGGTTTATTTTGTTGGTTTTATAGTTTTTACGGCCTTTTGATATGGGGCTAGAGGGCCTAACTGGGGATTTTTACTTGGATTTACGTGATTAGTGCTTTATTACTGATCATTGGATTAACCTAACCTAAGGTCCTACACTGCCAAATAATCCGATCTAAACCTAGGGAGTAAATATCCAAAGTCTGATAGTTCTTGTGCCTAAGCAGTTGGCTGGGGGTGACTTTGTTAGTTGGTTCGGTGTTATTTTGAGTTGAAGATTGATTAAGAGGTGGATTAAATGTATGTTAGGATTATGTTTAATTTGTTTAAGATTATGGAATTTAAGGTTTTAATTCGAGAGGTGAAACAATGTCGAAATCGGCGAAACGAGGTTGTCAGAGGACTTGGGCGCACACACAGTGGAGCCTATGTCACCCTAGCGACTTGGGCGCACCTACAGTGGCGCCCAAGTACAGGTTCTGTGTGGTTTGGCTAGTGATGATGGTATCGACTTGATTTCGGAGTCTTGGGGGTTCTTGCTTGATGAATTTTAATATTTCAAACTGTCTTAATTCTCTGATGTTCAAATGTCAAAGTGATTCGGATCCGGATTTTGAAACAAAACCAAGAATTCGTGTTTTAGTGCAAATGAGAGGATAGGCGCGAAGGGAGTGGCGCCTAGGTGGATTTGTTGTGATTTTCAAGTATTTCGGATGAGGCTTGATTACTGGTCTTTGGATCCATGGATTATCTTAGGTTCTGGTCTTAATTAATTTAAGTTATAAGGTGTTTAATTATTGGTCTTTAGTCGTGGAGGTGGAGTAGGGTTAGAGTGCAGGCTAGGCGCCACGGGGGTGGTGCCTAAGTATTGTTTGTTGGTTCGTAAGCTTTGGATCTTAAGGTTATTTTTAGATTGAAACTTTATTGGATTGGATGTCTCAGTGGAAAATGCATCTTCGTATTCAATTGGGATTTGTTTGAACGTCAATTAATTAGGCTAAGTCGTGAATTGGGTTTTTCTGAAAACGGGAAAGCTGGGCGCCCAAGGTGTGGTGCCCAAGTGGATTTGGCAGATGGGCGCTCAAGGGGTGGGGCCTAGGTGAACTGTTTTGTGGTTCAGGTCGGTTTCGTGTTTTCTAGGTTGACTTGAGGTTGAACTTTTATGGTTTGATGTACTTTAAATTGAAAGTGTTTTACTGTGTTGTATTGATTATGATTAAGTTAGGTTTCAATTAAATAGGTTTCTTAGTGATTGGAGGAGGCAAGGCATCAAGAGGGTGGTGCCGAGGTGGATGTGGCAGGACGGGCGCCCAGGTGTCTGTCTTGTGTGTTTCGCGTTTCTTAGGTCGATTCAAGTTTAAATTGATTAATATTTGGAGCCTGTTAAGTTAAAAAAGTTTTATTATGTTTATTGGGATTGGTTTAAGGTCTTAATTAGTGAGATTAGGTTTTGGTTAAAGCTCCTTTGGCAGTGGACAGAATGGGCGCTCAAGGAGTGGTGCCTATGTGGAATTCAGTATGGTGGGCACCCAGGGGATGGCGCCCAGGTGACTGTGCTTAGAGCTTTAGGTTTTGTGTTCTTTTTAGGTTAATTCAAGGTTTAGATTGATTTAAGGTTTTAGGTTTCAAGTTAAAAGTATTTTATTATGTGGTTTAGGATTGGTTTAAGGTCTTAGTTAATTAGATTAAGTTTAGTTGGTGTTCCTTAGGGACTGAACATAATCAGTGCCTAGGGGGTGGTGCCTAGGTGGACTTGGTTGGATGGGCGCTCAGGGGGTGGCGCCCAGGTGGATATCTTTTCGTGGTTTGAGTTTGTTCGGTGTTTTAGGTTAGTTCGGATTTCTGGCTTTAGTTGTTTTAAATCCCAAGGGATTTCTGGTGTGTTGATTTGGGTCAAGATTTGAAATTAATAGCGATTCGGTGGTCCCGGGGTTAAAATGTGACTTGGACTCACTTGTGGCGGCGCCTAAGTCCTTCTGGTGTACTTGGGCGTACCTGTGGTGGCGCCCAAGTGATTGGTTCATGGGCTTTGGTCGTTCTCGGGAATTCGTTCACTTGGACTTTGAGTTTCAGGTGATCAACGTCCATAAGTATGATAGTGATTAGAGTTCGGGAGTTGAAGCGCAACCGAAGCGCGTCCTGGGGTTGGAATGAGACTTGGGCGCACCTGTCGTGGCGCCTAGGTGTGTTAGGTGACTTGGACACACATGTGGTGCTGCCCAAGTGTCGGCTTACTAGGGTGGCTTCTAGTTCGATATTTCTAAGGTATTTTTAAGTCGGTTTTGGGTATTCTAAGTCATGTCTAGGTGGGAGGGGGGTTTATTCTCTAGTTGTGATTTGCCTATTGTTTTAATTAGGTCTTGATTTAGGGTCTTGATTAATTAGGGATTGGGAATTTGTTTAATTAGGGTTTGACTAATTGGGGCTTTAGATTACTGATTTCAATTAAGGTTGAATTAGATGTCTCAATTAGGTGTTTTAAATAGGTGTTTTAAATTATATGCTTTTGATTAGGTGTTTTTAAGTAAATTAATTTACTTAGGCGCGAATAAGATAACCTAGGATCATCTACTTAATATCTACTCTTTTTTTATGGATTTTTCTACTTCTTTTAATTTCTTTTTTTTTTTTGTTCTTTTCTCCAATTACTAAAGAGCAAGAGGAGAAGGGAATAATTTAATGATTTTCTGATTTTTTTGGGTGTTTTATGCTATATCAATGCAACCTAACCTAAAGTGTGATTATTCAATAGTTCGAAGTCCAGAAGTTCAGCAGTCAACCAAAATCATCACAGAGATTCAACAAGTTAAATGGAATGCAAAATGTGGAAGACGTGGGCTGGAAGGCAAGTCGGGGACTTGGGCGCACATACAGGGGCGCCCAAGTGTCTCTGCACTACTTGGGTGCATACACAGTGGCACCCAAGTGTCTCCCCTGCAAGTTGTGATGCACTTGTGACTTTCGGCTATAATCCGATGCGATTTCTGATACTTCGTGACTAAATGCAGGGTCCTAATATGAATCATTGATATCAGAACTGTAAGACCCCGTCCCGAGAGTTTCCTATTAATGCTAATTAAGACGTGCTTTAGTTATAAGTGAAATTAGTGGAATTGGGTAAGTGTGGATTAGAATAGCTTTTATATAGTTTTGGATTATTTTGGGAACTCTTTTGATTTAGTGGGACCCTTTGGGGGTTCCTTTATTGTGTTTTGTGTGATTTTGGAATTTATTTGATATTTGGAAAAATCTATATTTTGCTCTGTTTGATCTATTTTATTATTCTCAACAACTTTCGTGTTTGTCCCGTTTTCGTTTGAGACCTCTAGACCTTGCTTTGCTAATGATAGGGGGAAAACAGTATTTTTGCACAAAATCCGGACACTATTTTCAATGTCTCCGAAACCCGTGAAACATATACTTTTTGAAAACTAGAAATTTCGACGAACAATTCCTCCTTTGTTGAATCCATCCGAGGCCCGGAAGTCGATGTTCTGAGCCCTATAAGATTTTTTAGTGGTGGGACCCACCCCCACTTTCCACAAAAAGAGGAGCCTCCTTCACTTTTTCCCTTTCCTTGCAATTTTCATTAGAAAAGAAGTGAGTCCAGCCTAGGGTTTTGTCTTCTCCTTTTCTTGCTCCTCCGTCTCCAAATCACTCTCAAACTATGGCTAAAGGAAAAATGGTGACTACAATCTTCTTCCTCTCTATGCTAGCTTCCTATTGACACCATTTGTGGAGGAATCCATTTACTCCAAGGTCCACTTTGAACAAGCTCTTGCCATTAAAGAACTTTCCATGTAAGTGATCCTTCCCATCTTCTAGATTGTGTTTCTATTAGCCCTAGAGAGTCTTCATTTCCATTATTGGAAGCTCTCTCTTCCTATTCCTTGATTTGCCATTTTAGGGTTTGTAATGGAGGTTATTTTGGGGGTTTTTGTGTAGTTGTGGATTTTGAGCTTGGAGAGTGTGCTTAGAGCTTGATTAGCTTATTTGGAGCCAAGGCAAGTGGATAAATAGAGTGTTTTGATGATTTCATGTTTTATTTGAATTTTCACTATTTGTTTTCATTTATGTTCCATGGTTTATACAAGTGTGCAAATCAGTGTTTTGATGAGCATCTCCTTCTATTTAGTCTTTTGGAAACAAATGAGTGCATTGCTTTTGGTTAAAAGTTATTATGTCATTCTTTACGACTTCATTTATGTGGGTTATTTGTTGCATTAAATGAAGTGGACATCATTGTGAATTAATGTGATTTTTGGTTTCAAATGGATGGTTGTTGGAGGACTTCATGTGGTTGAAGTGAGTAGAAGGAGGGCCATAAATATTGTGTTAATGGTTGGCTTGAATGGGGTTTTGAAGAGAAGAGAAGAGAAGTTGAGGTCCGAACTGCGGAAGGAGTGTTTCTGAAACAGTTCGCTCGAGCGACCCCACCTTCGCTCGAGCGAACCCTCACAGAATATGGTTAGCTCGAGCCATCTTCTAGCTCGCTCGAGCCAACCCCTCACAGAAGTTGGTTCGCTTGAGCGAACCCCCTTCCAGAGACTTGTTCGCTTGAGCCATTCTCCCAGTTCGCTCGACCCTCCCTGACTCGTACTAGTTCGCTCGAGCGAACTTATATTCACTTGAGCGAACCCCTCCCAGAATGCTGTTCGCTCGAACGAACCCTTCAGTTCGCTCGAGCGAACTATACAGAATTTCTGGGCTGTTTCCAAACATGATTAAAAGGTTGTTTAAGGTCCAGTGAGGTTGGTTCGGAGTCTAATATGATGTGGAGGAATAAGAGGTGTTATATGAAGACTGATTTGGAAAAAGAACCCCAATTCTGGAGATTTATTGAGGATAATGGACTTACCAATTTGTATAGAGAACTCGGGATGTCTCAAACCTTCCGGAGTACCATCCCATAAACTGTAATCGACATACGAGACCCTTATATTTATTGTTTAAATCCTGAAACATCAATGTATGGTATGGAAATATGCGGGGGCCCATAGTATCCGCTTTTATCAAATCTTATATGTTTTCGACAGTTTTCGCATATTAGTACAAGTGGCATTTCAAAATCACTGAAATCTGTAATTCGAATATTTGATCAGCCTTATGCATTTTAATAAGATATTATTGTGTTAAATGCGCTTACGAGCCTTCAGTTCAGTTTGTTTTGGGTGTTATACACTCCTTTAGATATGTATATGTTTTGAATGCGTTTTAACCTATGAGTCAGCACCACTAAGCTTGGACGACCTTGTCGGTTTGATTCACCGACTTGGGGTCCCCCTTTAGCTTCTGTCAGCTGCAGTCTGAATTCTGTTTTGTCTTGTCATTCGGTTCTGCGGCCGTGGTTTTGCTCAGTATATTATATATGTATGTAGTTGTTTCTCACCACCTCGTGTGCTCCGAGATCAACGCCTTTAGTGTGCTCTCATCACCTTAGTGATGGAGGATTTAGCTTAAGTGTGGTGGCCATCTTGTCAGTTCTTGTTCCTTGATTACGTTCATGATTTATATTGCATTCGTACTTTAAATAAACAATGCATTCTGTTTTATAATAAATTATTGTTTTATTACGATTTCATTATGTTTTAGGTTATGCTTTGACTTCTTTCACAGTATTATCTATTCATCGACCTGCCAGACCGTCATGTCTGACCTATTTTTGTAGTACTCAGGTTCAGTCCCCGTTGTTACCTTTGAGGAGGAGCAGGAGGAGGCGGTCGGTGAGCCGCAACGTTTAGTAGAGTGGCAAGCTGATAATGTCATATAGACATTAGATCAAGCTACGAGTTGCGTAACGTTTTGGGAAATTATAGAATGACATTTGATTTATACTTTTGGTTGTACTGGCCTTTGTTGGCCATTATTTTTAGGGAATGATAATTTAACTGATCTTTTGTTTAAACTTCTAACTTTATATGCTGGGAATGCCAATGAGATCATTGCTCACTCTGACATCATGTCATTTATATGTATTTATCAGTTTTGCATTATGGAATGGATTAAGAATTTGATTTGCTACACTCTTCCGCACCAATGTAAATGTTTTGTAAGTGTGTGTGAAATCCTCACAGCGGAAACCTGTGGGAAATGAAGTGAGTGTATATCCATATGTCCATTGTTAAATGTATGTATGTTTATCAATATGTGTATTACCGTTCGCGGGCCCGGATCCCGATCCGGGGTCGCAACAAGAACCTTCGGATTTGAAAGTGATGACTCGAGGATCAAGGCTTGAGGGCCAAATTCCTTTGGGAGAGACTTGGGTGCACCCACAGTGGCGCCCAAGTGCACTGTCCTTTCTTTTTTCTTTTCTTTTCATTTTGGTAATGTATTTGCTTATTCTTTTGATGCCTTCGCACGGTTCGGAATGCAAAGTTATAGATCCAACGGCCCTGATATCAACTTATATGAAGAAAAATCTGGATTTGAGAGACAAAATGCATGCGAGACAAAAACCGTGGTCGAAACCCTACTCCAGAGACTTACCCTATGTTTGGGAAGGGGGGAGGGGAGGGGAGGGGAGGGGAGGTAAATTTAATTTTCCCTCCTCTTGTTTGGATAGTAAAAAAGGAGGGGAAAGAAAAGTGAAAAAGTAGGGTTTTGTTTGTTTGTGAGGTAGAGAGAAAATTACCAATTTACTTTTATTTTGTAAAAAAGTGAAAAGGTGATAAGGGCATTTTAGTAAAATTCCCTCCCCTCCCCTCTTTCCCTCACACTTTCCCCCCACTTTCCCGCCATTTTTGAGGGGAAAATTTTAAGGTGGGCCCCACAAGCATTTTACCCCCATTTTCCTTCCCCCCACTTTCCCTCCCTCCTTCCCAAACACCATCAACTTCCACTTTCTCTCCATTTTCCCCCCTTTTTTTCCCTCCCCCCCACTTTCCCTCCTTCCCAAACAGAGGGTTAGGCACACACACAGTGGCGCCCAAGTGTTTTTTTGCACTTTTTTTCTTTCAGATTCGGATTTTTCCAAATGAAAATGATATGGATGCAAGACCTATTCTAATCACGAGTTTGGGATGATGAAAATGATGAAGATTTACAAACTACGAATGATCCTAAGTATGTTTCTAATGAGGGATGATTGCTAAATATCAGGATCTGCTACAAAAATACTACTATTAATGCAGATCTACGTTGTATGCATGATCCTAAGCATGTTTCTAACTACTGATGATGATGATAGATATTTTACTAAGAAAACTAGATCTAGAAATACCGGTTTGGATTAAGTCTTTCAAGTCCTAGATCGAAGCTCTCGCGCAAATCCATGGCCTCCGGAAGCTTTCTCCATTGCTGATCTTGAGAACCAGAATGCTCCCTCTTCTTCTTCTAGATCTAAAGCTCTCTTTATGGTGGCTACTCTCTTTCTCTCCCTTTTTTTTTCTATTTTTCCCTCTTTTTGGTAGCCTCTTTGCAAATGGGGTTAAAAGATCCTTATATAAGATTTTGGGCGTGCAAAAGGGGTAAGGGTTGTTGTTTGCACGGGTTTCTAGAAGCTTCACGCACTCCAAGGCAGATTTAGGGTTTTTCTGGACTTGGGCGGTCACATGGTGGCTCCCAAGTCGGTCCCATGAGTTGGGCGCATACATGGTGGCGCCCGTTCTAATTTTAGGGCTTAATGGGTGTAAGGTTCGGGTTTGGGTTGTTTTTGGGCTGAGGTAGCGTCGGAACTGCGAAAAATAAAGCGGGACGCACCTAAGTACGCACCCAAGTGACCCTAAGGCGACCGGAGACTTGGGCGCATCTGTGTGTGAGCCCAAGTGCAGCTTGGGACATGGGCACACCCATGGTGGTGCTCAAGTGTGTTTCCAGCAGGGGCCGCTAGGGAAGTCTCCCAGCGGTCATATCTTTTGATCCAATGGTCGGATTCGTACGTTCTACATATTGTCGGAAAGATCTCGGGACTTAGAACTCATTGATCCATGTACCTCAGTGACAAGTGCGTTCAACTCGGAGTGTCGACGCGATTTGTCTTTTTCTCTCACGAATTTTTAGAGGTCGCCAAACTAAGTCTAAAATTACCAACAAGCATCTTCATCGTCATTAATTAATCTAAATTATGCCATTAATCATTCAATTATGGGAGAAATGGGGGCACCACTATATATGACAGGTATTTAAAACTATCGTAGGGGACCAAATGAGGTGTCTACAGTATGCCCCTCTTTGGAGAGCAATACGTGGAGAGTTGTGCACCATAGAAAGTAGTCACACCACTCATGACTCACAGGAGATTTTTAGCTCGTGAGTGTGGCCACCTAAGGTTGTATGCAATTGCAAACTCGTTATAAAGGTGAGGTTCACTTTTCTAGGATCGATTTTGATTCAGGGGGAAAAAGAAAAAAAGAAGAAGTTACGTGCCTATTGATTTGATTGGAAACCCGAGCTGTATGCCTCGGTGCCCATGGACGTGGCGGGTTGGGGACCGTGCCTCGGTTGCTTAATTTGAGATGATGGTGGGAACTATGCCCCGGTGGTCTGAATCAGAAGTCGATCTTTCAATTGGCTAGATCACTATTAGAATTTCATTTGTTCTTGTAATAGAGTTCATTTCAAATGGCGTGTCTTTTGACTTTCATCCACAATTGAATAGGATTATGGATGTACGGTTGGATGGCCGATGGGTTTTTGTAACTGAGATGTGGTTGAGTACTGTAGTTGGCTTTAGGGTACCGAGACCGCTGGCACTCGGACCGGGTATGTTGGGGATAGATATCGATGGTTGAGATAGTACATAAGACCAATGGCTGGGGATCAGATCGAATCGGTTTTGAAATAGCCACGGATTGGTGACAGATTTGGCCTAATCAGTGCCAATCCGATCGGTGTGCACCCCTAACGCTAGACACGAGGCAATGGCCGAGCCTAACCTTGACCAGTGTAGCCACCTAAATAGGGTCTTGGGTTGTAAAACGGAACCCAATTTAGTGGTAATGGACACCGTTTGATGTTACACGCCTACAGGAGCACCAATGATACTTATTAAGCATCTAAGACTCCGTAATCACTGTCTTAGGTGAAGTGAGACCAAGGACCTGAAGAGAAGGACATCGATTATGGTGTATTGAGGCATAAGGTACCTATATAGTCAATAACGGACACTGTGGCTGGCTGGTAGGTCCAAAGCTTGGATATAGGCCTTGGGAGGTATTATAAACCAGGGCGTCGCACTTAGGCTTTGATCCATGATCATCATAGTCCGCATGGGATGATAAGTCATGGCATTTTACTTGAAGTCCTGACCTACAATATTATTAACTTAACGGTAGACATTGAAGGACGGACTGTATGACGAGATAATATTAATTAAGCGCATAGAGAAGCGGAGTATACAAGCTTCTACGTTATAAATTAACAATTGAGAATCACGAGGATGGATTAGCTATATCCGAACTTTGTGACTCATACCATTGACTAATATCGTCTCATATTAAGGATGATAAGGTGATCCGATTTAGAGTACCCCCTCCTAGTGATCTGTAGGATTGTGGATGTACGGTTGGACAACCAATGGATTTTGGTATCGACATTTATGTTATTGATACTGAGATGTGGTTGGGTACAGTAGTTGGCTTTAGGGTACCGAGACCGTTGGCACTTGGACCGGGTATGTTGTGGATAGATATTGATGGTTGAAATAGCACATAAGACCAATGGCTCGGACTTGGCCGTGGCTATGGATCGATCGATATTGAAGGTTGAGATAGGACATAAGACCAATGGTTTGGACTTGGCCATGGCTATGGATATGGATATTGATGGTTGAGATGGACTCATATGTATATTTCTATTTGATGAGACGACACCGATGCGTGGCCATGGCCCCCGTGATTGATATCTATTGGCAGTTGTTGGGACGACGATGATGGGTTGGCTCTGACCCCTCCACGTCCCTTGTACTTCAACTTTGGACGTATTTCTATGTACTCCTATGGATGGATGTATATTGGATGTATGATTATTGTGTATTATGGATGATGTTGCTTGGTGTCTTTAACTGCCAACGTTGATACGGCTGGATTTAGATACGATGGTCATGGGCATGGTAGGACTACTTCCTCATGTTATCTCTGTTGCTGGTGACACTTATGTGCTCGTATGATTTGGATGATATATTGATAATGATGGCTTCTCTTATTTACCTGATATGCTGTATCAAACATCTGTTACATTCATATCTCGAAACACTACACTCCACACCGATCTGTTGTATTCTGATATTCTATATTTATTATCAATGTACTAATCATGTAGGTATAACTGGGATCATGTATAACCTTCCTCCCTAGCTATTAATATAATATATTGCCATCTAAACATGCCTATTTGCCTAGCTCATTGAGCCTGATCCAATCCTTGGTACTTCCAGGTATTTCTCCTCTTTTCTTTGCTTGGTGGTTGATCAATTGCCGCACGGTTCGGAGAGTAATGCGGTTTGTGCATTGAGAGATATCTATCACATAGATTTGTTATTCATCCCTTTATTTGTAGCTGGTTGTGTTGGCCTAGGATTGCATATAGTTCAATTTCAGAAAGTACCTTGTAAACCTTTAAGTAGAATAAAATGGTAGGGCATTGCCCATTTACTTGCTCATATGAGATTCATACTTACTTATCTTATTGGAATTTTCGTTTCTCTTGGATACTTTCCCGTAGTGTCCCTAGATTCAAGGCACCTTGATTTTGAGGCGTTACACCTAATGGAACGAGTGATTGGCCCAAATGACCACTCACTGGCAACTCCATCTTCTTTAAATAGGAGAGACCCACCTACATCAAGCCAAAATAATGAGAGCAGAATTGACTAGATTGCAACACAGTTGTAGCAGCTTTCACAAAGACTGTCCAAGGAAAGTGGCCAATCTTCAAAAAGTGGTCATCAAACAGACCTGGAGAAACCCATAACCTACAAGGAGGTGGTAGACTTGCTAACATAAACTAGGGATGAAGGAAGACTTAGGAATAAGGGATTATGCCAAAATATCCACCCGAAATGGATTTAGTTCCATATCCTCCTAAATATAAACATCCAACCTTCCAGTCCTATACGGGGCGAAAGTTTTGCTTATCAGCACATAGTCTACTTTAAGTCTCATATTGGAGGCATGCTTGAAAAAAATGCCTTGAAGATCAGATCATTCATAGGCACTCTGAGGGGAACGGCCTTTGATAGTACAAATAGTTGCCAAAGAACTAGCTCACCTCATTGGCGGTCTTGGAAGAAAAGTTTTTGTTGTGCTTCCAAGCAGAAGATCAGCCAGTCAGTGAACTCACTCACTCAAAGCAAATAAGGAGAGAATGAGTCTGTTTAGGCCTTCATAAATAGATGGAGGGTACTGGCTTACAGATGCAAAGAGCCTATAGCTCAGAAATCAACAGTAAACATATGGAAGTCCAACCTCAAACCTGAGATTAAGCAGATGGTGATCAGTGTTAAGACTAAGTCTATGTCCAAATTGCTGGAATCAACCATCAATGTAGAAGATTGTCATAAGGAACATGATTAGAAAAACAAGTCCAAAAGAATTCAAGCTTCCACACCTTCTATATCCAAGGGTAAGAGGAAAGAAGAAGTTTTCAATATCCAGACTTCAAAGACTCCCAGAAAGGCATAGGACCCTAAAGACGATGTTGCCAGAAAAGAAGAATGTGAAAAGAGGGAAAATGCCAAGTACTTTTTCGATGAAACTATTGAAGATATTTTCAAAACCTTACTAGAACATGGGAAGCTGGAATTATCTCCTTCTAAAAGGCCAGGCCAGGAGGGAAAGACAGGCAATCCAAATTTATTGCTCTTATCATTGGATGATCTCCTGTCCTTTGAAAGAATGCTTCATTTTGAAGGAAAAGATACATGATATGTTGGCTAAAGGAGTCATGCAACTTGACAAAAAGTGTGATTCCGCATCAGTCAACATGGTAGCATTTGGATCATTCAAGCCCACCAATATCAAGCCCTTCATGCCAAAATCAGTGGAACTTTGACTAATTAATAAAGTCAAAAATGAAGATGGACCCATTCCTGTCACCACAACATCTGGGGAAGAGATATGGGTGCATCCTGATCTCAAAAATGATGAAAATTGGGAAACGGTGAAGTCAATGTCCACTTTCGAAAAGAGGAGAAAAGCCAAGATGTCACTTCGTAATTCTCGTCGAGCAGTTAAAGCACAACCTATAAAAGAAGCAAAGAAGGAAATTGATCCTGCACAGAGAGAGATAGCACCGGTAGAGTCTTCTAAATCAATGAGGAAAACTATCACTTTAGTGGACTTTCTTCTCTTGATCAATGAGGAAGCGGACGAACTACAAATTTCAAATTGCAATCAAGTGTCCACGGTTGGACATCCTCCTCTTTCAGATTCAAATGACTCAGATGATGAATACTGGATACCTCCTCTGATGCCACCGCATATGGATGATGATGACTATCAAGAAAATGATTAGGAATCAGATCTTGATGAAGAGGAATACCTCTCAGATGAAGTGATGAAAGAGAATGACTTCATCACAAATTTGTTATTCTATCTGGCAAAAAGTCTAAAGATAGAAGTCAAAATCTACAATCACAGGCTCCTTGAACCTGGTGATTAGCCAATAGACCCACCTCCGTTCCCTATGCCTCCAGAAATTCATCCAGACCCTTTATCAATCGTGCATGATAGTGAGCCCCGTCGTCAGGCATCTGCAGGCTTACCCACGATGCATGGTGCTTCTAGCCCACCAACACCAGTAAGATCAAAAGTAGGTCAAAACAACAATTCTAAGAAAGAAGAGACTTCGACCATTGAGCATCAAGGTAGTGTCGCCAGCAACGTTCCAACTGTTTTTGCTCCAAGTGACTTCCCTATCCCAGTGATCGCCGTATCGGATTTTGAGAATGATTGGCAAAATATCCCACTGAAGGATATACTAGTTATCACGATCAGTGATACGTCTTTAGGTTCTAGCAGGGCTCATCGTGTTGAATTCGAGGATGCTCTTGATGTCATGCCAATTAGCCCCTCATACTCGGTTGTTACGAGAGCATCTGAGGTCGTCACTTTGGAAGATGAACCAACAGATCCTGGGAGTGAACCCTAGGTGACTTCATGTCACATTGCCACTAGCATATAAGAAGAAGTCAACACATTCTTTGCATCCGCTAGTGTGGAAGACTTGGTCAAAGGAATGAGCAATCTCTTCTACCAACAAGAAGAAATTTTGGCCATCCAAAGAGGCACTATAAATGGACTCAGATCCGGAAGAATTTGTAAAGTCAATTACGACAAACCTTCTGCGTCCACGTCTTCTAATCCCCCTTCTGCTTCCCCTTCTATGTCTTATAAATGCAAATGATGTAAATGCAACTGTTAATGAAAGGCCAAAAAAGCCATTTAAGTATGATCTTATTGAGCACCTTAAGCATATTGTACATTCTTGATCTATTGTAGATGTCTAAGGAAACTCGGGACAATTTTATCCAAGAACTTCAAGCACTAGATCCAAATAATCAGGTGCGTGTGGCTTAGGTGCATCAAATAGAGAAGAAACATCAAGTAACTAAGTCCAAAAGACCTCAGAGGTAATCCAAAGAGTGTTACTCTATCCAGAATGCTTCTAAAGCTACCATTTCATTTTCTAAAGAAGATTTATCGCTGGGCAATGTCAAGCATACAAGGCTTCTGTATTTCACATTGTAAATTAAAGCAATGTTGATTCCCAGGGTACAATTGAATCAAGGATTAGGTCTCAATCTCATTACCATTATAGCATTACAGGAATTAGGAGTGCTGCCAAGCAAGCTTACCAATACCAATACTTAGATTCAAGGGTATGATGGTGAAATACAAAACCCTATTGGAAAGATTCGAATCAAATTCCAAGTTGTAAGTTTGACTTCTGAAGCCACTTTTCATGTCGTCAAGACCCGAGCCTGTTATAACATCTTACTTGGAAGAAGGTGGTTACATGATTACGCCATTATACCCTCCACCTTCCATCAGTGTTTCAAATACATTGATGATAATGGGAAGGTACATTGCATTTTCACCGATGAAAAGCCTTTCAAGGGTAAAGAAGTTTACTTTACTGATGCAGCTATGTATGAAGAGAGAAGTGAACGACAAAGGTCCAATATAAAGAAATCTTCAGTGGAAACAGGCCTGGCCGAGCTAGCCAAAGTCTTAGTTCATTAACAAAAGAAGAAGTTAGTGGTGTGGTTTGTGGATACACCTGAACCATTTACGATCAAGGTGAAACCCGATACTAAGAAGGGAAAACCTTTGGTCATCTCGACTAAGTCTTCCGAGTCTATTAACGCAGCTTCTTTAGTTAGTCAATTAGGTCGAGACGCCCCTTGGCCTGATCCATTGATGATTCTCAATGCGAAAGGTTAGCCGTCCCAAGATTTTAGAGGAATCGGATACCATACGAGTACAAGATTCGACCTGTGTAGCCCAGCCGCTCAAAGAATCTTTGAGATGATGGGTGGCAACACAGAAAATCACGAAAATGATCGAGTCTATCCTACTCTGATGGCCTCGTTTCACAATCGAGGAAGTCGGCAACAAGCAGAATTCAGAGGAGGACTGGAAAGCGAAGCTCATAGTTCATCACGGCATGTCGCCTTAAGGCATTCATTGGATCTAATACGCATCTTATAGGTGTATCATTCGATGGAAGAAGAAGCAGTCACTGTACGGTAGCTGGTTCTTATGCGTCAAGAACCTGGTGAATCCATTGTTAGATTTATAAATCGATGGTTGGAGATGGCTAGCAAATGCGAAAGTCCTCAAAATCTATGGATCACGTTGTGCCTACATAGCTTACACAATGACTTCTGGATACTCGCCATTGGAGAAGATTTCAAGAATTTTGAAGAATTGGCCATGTTCATGGAAACTGCTGAAGATCGTAATCTTCTCCCTCTGAGAAAAATGACAAGAAGAATGCACACAAAAAATATAGTAACTCTAATCAAAGACTCTGATTTTGAGTTTGATTCAGAGGATGCTAATAACGTATTCATTGATCCACCACCAACAGCAGTGTATGAGCGTCCTCTTCATCCATAATCGGGTTCATATACGACATTCAAGATTGAAGGGTTGACTTTTCTTTTACCTACTAAAGGATCATGGAAACATGACATGATATTCCATCGAGCGGAAGATGCCTTTACATCATCGCCGCCTATGGAGTTTATCAGTGAAGGCAAGCCGAACTTCAAACCCTACAGTCATCAGTCTCATAATATGATAAAGAATATGTGTTACAATCTTGAGAGACCTACTGGTTTAGGAATGACCGAAGGGATATTGGTACCTTACACCAGTATGCCTAAGAGACAAAAGGAAGAAGTCGAATGGAATCACCGAATAGAAGATTCTCAGCCGGGCATTAGATTCACTCCTGATCAAAGTGTACCTAGAGTTGTAAAGGACTTTAGGGCAAAAACAGTTGTCACGAGGAAATTGTAAGTCATATCATAAAAAATTGAATTTGGATGAAGTGTTTTTTTGGTAAAATAGAATTTTATTAAAGAGAACAAAACAACATACATAAAGAAAAACCCCAAAAAGGCTACATTCCATCCTTACTGGATAGGAACCAAAGTGGAAAAGAACCATCCCAAAAGCAACTGCTACTTGCCAAGGAGCTAAAGTGAGCTATACAATGGGCTACCCTATTAAATTCTCTAGGAATAAAAGAGAACTTAACATATTCAAAGGACTTAGCAATGACCCACAAATGGGTCCCGCTCTATCATGACCAGAAATCAGGGGCTCTCAAACTCCGCATCGCGAGTTCAATGTATCACACTTACATAGATAAGTCATCAATAACAATGATAAGAATTTCAAAGCATAAGTAATTTCATTTAATAATTAAAGCCAATTCCTACAAAGATTTACTTTGAGTGTAACCCAACCCAAAATTTGTAAAATACAATTCCAACAAAAGATTTAAGGTTTTCAAAAGAATGCCATCTAAAATGAAAGGAGATAATTCCTCAAAACTAGGGTGTAGTACCAATTAGCCGCAAATGTCTTTATCCCCACACTATACCCATAGGATATCACATGTGAGGAATCCTAGTTTCACTTATTTTATAGTTTTTTCATTAGTTTTTTTTTCAATTTTAATATACATTGTTCATCTTGAGATCATCCAAGGCCAAATGGGGGAGTTGTAAAATGTATTTTATAAACAACTTGCACCCATAAGTCCAGAGCTTGAACCCATCCAATATAAATTTGAGAAATGAATGATAATTATAGTCTTTGTGCAAATGTTTTTTCTCATATTTTCTATATATAATTATTATGAAATCCACCCAAGATTTCCATAATTTCGATCATCATACACTAAGTTTGGAGCTTATTTATGAATTAGAGCTTTTGCCTCTGAAAAAATAAACTAAGTGGGTTGTGCTTTTAAGAACTATTTTAGCAAACGCGATTGAAGGTGGAAATTGCAAAACTTACATGATTTGGATGAAAATAACATAATAAAATTTTCAAAATGACGAAAACTAGTGTGGGTTCTACATTTTAACTTTTCAAAGGTGGGCCCAATTACCACAATTACTAAAGGTGGTTATCTTTACCACATGAAATTAGAGCTTTTTTTTATTATTCAACCAAACAAACTCATTGTAAGATTGAACTTAAAAATTAGCTTGTATTAATTAGACCAGAATTTCTAAATGGCCCCTTAGGTGCCGATTGCAGTTGATGGATGCTGTGATCTTCAAATTTGAAAGAACCGTTCTTATTGACCCAAATTTATGAATCCACGATGGATTAGACCATTGGGTTGGATATGATTTTGAATTTAGGGTTTTGAATTAAATTAGAACATTAAATTTGTTGGGATTTTGAGTAGAATTAGAACATTAATTGAATTGGGTACGATTCTGTGGTACGATTTTGAGTTGATTGAGACCACTGAGTGGGGTAAGACTTTTTGTTGTGGCTGTATGGGAAGTTTGAAATTTGAGAACTTTAAAAATGAGCATTATGGTATTCTAAATGTGTTTGGACTTGTATCAGGGGTTGATGGGGCTTGATTTAGATCATTAGATTAGGCAAGATTTTGTTAAAACTCTATGATCACTCAAATCTTGAAGAAACTCTATAATGGGCCTCTTTTCTAATTTTTTTTCTTTTTTTCTTTTTTTGCAAAATTTCTTTATAATAGAAGATGGCCCACCATCAAATTGATCAATAAAATAAAAAAATTGTCATAGTAATTTGTTCACAATCTTTTGTAAGTGATTAATCTGAAACCTAGCCTTTTCTTTTATTTTATTTTATAACGGAGGCTTTACCTTCAAAGTTCCACCTCGAAATTGATTTGCCTTGGGCCTTGGATTTCTAGGGTAACAAATGAATATCATTTTCATTTATTGCATTTTTTATTTTTTAGTGTCAATCTTTTTAGATTTTTATATCTTTTTATTATTTTTATTTTCAACCCAATGAGATAATGTTGAGCACAACTTCAATAATTTTCTCTTGTATTTTTTTTATACTAGATTTCATATTTTTTTGATTTTTTGAAACTTTGCCCCCCCCAAAATAAAGTTCTTTGTTTTGCCCAAACGCTTGTCATCTATGCACCCGCGTCCTGGGAGTTGGCGGGGTGGCAAAGGGCATGCGTTTGCTCCCCAAGTCTTGTGCTCGAAACCCACCCCCAAATTGCCCAATATGCATTTGTGTGGATTTTATTGGGCGCGATCCGGGAAAAAGTCCTTGTTGGATCAAAGATCTCAAGATTACCAATGTCATAAAGAAAGACCCTTGTCCTCTATCTATGTTTGAGACCTGCTGTTACAACAAACTCCCAGAATTCCTATAAATCTATACAAATATCATAAAGTTCTTAATTCTCCTATGCCCTTTAAAAAATGGTCATAACTTTCTTCAAATGAGTTTAACATACCATCAATTGAAACCTAAATATAGCTGTCAAAGGGCCAGGCCAGGCCAAGCACCCTCAATATATGCATGGCCGGGCTTAGGAAAGCCAAAGCCCTTAGAGGGCCTGCGCTACCTAGGACCATACCCGACCCTCGAGGGTCATGGTTAGGCCAGGGTAAGGGTCATGGTTAGGCCAGGGTATGGCTCAGGGCCTTAAAATTTTTTTTTTCTACATTGCTGCCAAGTATATATCGAGTGTCGACAGAGGTTATCTTATCAAACTTCTCATGAGAAGGGACCACTAAAATACTTGGAGAACAAAAGCTGCCTCTAATTAAAACTTAGTTTTAGCGGACTAAGTTATACATGCTTTGGTGACTTTAGTTCTAGATATATGGTTTATTTATTTTATCAAAGAAGGAAAATTGTTAAAGAGTCTCTATATCTCACACTGAAGGAATTTTCACATGCTAAATCATTCCAGCAAAGTCTTATCTTTGAGAAATTAACTTAAAATATTTACATTCACTTGCCTTTTATGAATTGACCTTATTTTCAATTTAGCACTAATCTGACTATTAAGTGTTGTCGGATTTCAATAAAATAAATAAATGCATCTAAAAGTCATGATTAGTTTAGACATTGAAATTCTGGGTGTTTTAATTATCTAATTAAAATGATATTTGTATCATCTCATATCCATGAAGTTTCATGCACATCAAACTGCCTTCATAAATTGGGATCCCAAGTCACTCTACAAAGGAAAAGTGTATTCTTACTGGCAACAGTACAAACCCTTTTGCACTAGAAAGAATATATATAAAAAACAATATAAATAGCTTAAATAAGAAGCAGTAAAATTAAAACAAAATGATCGTAAGCAGCCGTACGTTCAACACTTATTGCTTGTGCATTAAATATAATACATAACTTAAATAATTGAATAGAGATGAGATGAACCAAGTGTGTGTACGAGTTTCTAGGGCATTTTGTAATGGGCATGGGGAATGAAATTGTCTTCATAGCTCCATTTGATTATTGCTAAGAGATTACTACAAGGGCATTTTAGTAAATATATATATTTATCATATTATATAAAATAAAAAAACACTAGGAGGTCAGGGCAGGGCTAGGGCCGGGCTTTGACAATACAAGGGCCTTCTCTTAGAAACAAAAGCCCTTATTTTAAGAATTTTTTTTGAGGGTCAGGCTCCCCTTGTCTTTGGCCAAGTTGGCACCCTAAAGCTAATTGAATAACTCACCCAGTGGGTCCAATTTCAAATAATTCAAACATTCATTGACACATGAAATTTGATTATTGTTAAATAATTAAACTACTAATATTCCCAAAACTCAATTGACATGGTCCCCTCATCGACCATTGCTGCATCACACAATCAGCCCAAAAATAAATGTCTCTATCATTATTACTTGATGAATCCTGCATTAGAGAAGTCACAATAGCTGAGGGAAACCTTAGTTTCAAAACCAGAACACACAAAGGACGAGAGCTTACACAAAAGCTATAGAGATCTTATTCAAAAGCTGTAAAATGTTTATTTCTCTCCAAGTAGAAGTGCCAATGGTTAAAAGAAAAGCTTTAAAAACCAGCACACACACAGGACGAGATCTTACACAAAAGCTATAAAGATCTTATTCAAAAGCTGTAAAAGGTTTATTTCTCTCCAAGTAGAAGTGCCAATGGTTAAAAGAAAAGCTTTAAAAACCAGAACACACATAGGACGAGACCTTAGACAAAAGCTATAAAGGCCTTAGACAAAAGCTGTAAAAGGTTTATTTCTCTCCAAGCAGAGGTGCCTTAACTATAGCATTGCTATAACCGTTCTCAAATAGGAACCGATGACCAGCACTAGGAACCTCATGATACTGAATCCAAGGCAGCTTTGCAGCAATGTAACGCTGTATTTCCACCGGAACAATTCTGTCGTCATCCCCATGCCATAAGTGAACATAACCTTCTTTGTTGATGAATGGATTTTCAAGATCCATAGGGGAAAAGCCCCAATCTGTGAAGGCCATGATCATGTCATGATGGACGCTCTCAAACTCACCCTGTTGCCTTGTGTATGTCTGAAAATGTAAGAAGAATTGAATAGAAGAGTATCAGATCCGAAAGCCATTGATACAGCATTTAAGAGCTGGGTTTTGAAATGGACCCGCTGGAATTTTGTCAACATCTGATACATCAGATGGTCACAAACTTTTTAGAAATGGTTGCATGTACAATTAGGGGTTCGAGAGAATGTATGTATCCGGAACATTATTGACGATTGAGAAGACTTGATCACCTCAATTGTCTCCCGTGGTCGGGCCTGTTTGGTAATTTTACTTTTAAAATAAAGTGAAGTGAAGTGAAATAAAGAAAGGAAATAAAATATAAGTGGGTTATGATGATATTTTATTCTTAATTGTTTGTGATAGAATATTTTTGACTTTTTGTATGGAGAAATGGAGTTTTTTTTAGTCTTTTAGTGAATTAAGGTAATTGCTTTTTGATTTTTTTTGAAAAATATGGATGGAGTTTTGAATTAAAGTGCTTTTGATTTGATGTTTAACCTTACTTGACTTGACTTTATTTGACAAGTAAAATTTTACTCATATAGTTGGTCTAGACTAAGAAAACACATGCCAACCTTCTAGGATGCATACGATTTATGTATGACATTTACACAATAAGTTAGGATTGTAAAATTTAAACAATTATATGGGGCATCCACCATTCAATTAAAACTGATTGCAGAAAGTATGTGAGCTACAAATTGATGAATACTTCTTGAATGGTATGATACTGGCTTTATTGTTCCATCCATACAATTGCAAATGACCGCTCCTCGTGTATTTATGTAAGCATGAACGTAAAGTACATATGAATACGCATGCATACATATAAGTATAATTAGAATTCCTTTTAGTCACAGATTTTCAGAGATTTGTCTGTAACTTGACCTTGCAAGAAATTCACGGGTGCCCTTTAATCCAAAGAGGTGGCAGAGAATGTTTCGCGCATATGCAACTCCATGTAGACGCCCACGAGAAAAATTAATTTTTTTGGTCATGGTTTGTGTGAGAGATACAATTTTAGCACGATGTCCACCCCCTCACATCTCAAAACACACGCACATGCACACACGTACACGGAGTCACTAACCCCAACGAATTGGCTCTCACCTTAATTTAATACTAATATAAATTATATTTGTCAGTATTATGATTTTTGTTTACTACCCTTCGCCGTTTGTTAGTCTCTCTGTTTTTTTCTCTTTTTTTTTTTTTTTTTCTTTATAATGCATATTGATATAATAAATAGAAATGACAGGTTTCTTTATTATGCATGTTGGTATAAATAGAAATGATAGGATTGCCCCACAAGGGCGGAGCCATGGGCATTTTTGGTTTTGTCTGCTAATTTGCCCCCCCCTCAACTTTTCTTTTATTTCTTATTTTTCTCCACCTCTTTTTTTTTTTTTCGAAGCTTTTGATAAATAATATAAATTTTAGAGCACTAAGGGTAGTTACTAGAAGAAAACTCATCAAATGACTTTTCCGATTCTTCACTTCGTCTAAACCTCCCAAAGATGTTTCTTCCTACGTTTTCATCTCTTTTATACAACTACAAAGCTAAGTACTTTTATTGCTCTCACACTAGGAGAAATCCTTCTTGTGAACATTCCCATCCAACGGCTGCTTGGCAAAGTTCACGTGGGTATATGGCACTTCCCCTTATTCGCACTCGGCCTGCGATGTTCGCTTGTAGATATTGTCCTGTAGGATAATATTTTGCATCACACTTAAGACCTTCATTTCCTAGTGCTTGAATAAAATATTGGTGCACACTTCTATTGCTCTTCGTTTTCTTTTATTAAGCCTATAATATTCTTGATTCTCTCGAGTTTGGCACTCTCATAATTAGCACATTTTGAATACTTGCCTGCTTAAAATGTTATTAGATTTTGAAAATTTGAAATTTAATATAAAACCTGAATAAAATCAGATTTAATCTAATTTTTAAGTAGGATATTTCATGTTTTTATATATAGAGGTGTTTAACGATTCTCCACCCTAATTACATGCCCAAAGGTTTCAGCAACCTAGCATTTTTGTCTAAGTAGTGAAAGATCTAAGATCTAGATGATGGCCAAAGATCAAGGCTTGTTGTGAACAACCCCATATTATGATGTTTAAAAATTAAATTAATATAATTCTTAACTATAATCATGTATTACATGATATCTTGTTGTGGATACTAAATATGTTGTGGATCAAAGTGTTGAGGTCGAACGTCCACCCTCGCTCTTGAGCGGTCATAATTGTAGTCGAGCTCTCACCCTCACCATAAAACTATTGTTGTGACATTTCCCTTCACAAATTGATTTTGGAATAAGTGGTAGCTCAATGCGGTGTAAGATCCTACACAAAAGGATCTAACTAGAACTCTTAAAAATAATGATGTCTTGAACTTAGGGAGTCAAGAATATGCAGGGTTTCAGATAAATGAATTACCTTATGAGGTTTTACTCTCCCCAACTTTGGGAGGAATACTTTATCTCGGGGAGACATGACATCCATGAAATTGGAGATAACGTTAGAAGATGGGAACCACTTCTGAGTGTTCCACCAGTATACCAGCCAAGGGGCGTAGTGAGCAACTCGAGCGGCCCATTGGTCTGCTGCAAGTTGCTTCTTGAAAGCTTCACTTGATAAATTGGCTGGAAGACCAGACCACCAGTAGTTGATTGCGGGAGCGATAAGTGCTGCTGCTCTTAGCCTGTCAACATTCAAATTTCCAACATTAGATGGTGGGAGAAAGTGAACACCTCATTTATTTTCATGGCCTCCTAGCTATTCATGGTAAAATGGGTTCCAATGATGGAATACTGAAGTGGTGAAGCGTGAAGGATATAAGGTTGATAGGTTTCAATACCCTAACTTTCGTGGGATCTTATTTACTGAGGTAATGATTTGGGTATTGAGTTTCCAGCAAATGGGAGATTATCTAATAGTAGTCATCTGTGAATCCTCACCTTCGTTTCTTCATTTCTTTAATGGTCTTTTATAGAATCCCAAGAGCAAGATTCCATGGAAACAAATTACGGACCGTAAGTGAATAGAACAAAAGGCCACATTATGATAAAGTAGGAAAAAACATTATATCCATAACTATTGAGAACTTCACTAGTAGAGTTGAGTGAAGTAAAACCTCCAATTTTCAGATAAAAGATCACATCAAAAGTACACATTTTAAAACTCTCCTCCTCTATTTTTTTTTTGTTTGAAAAAACAACCTCATTTCTTCACTAAAAGACAAAACAACACCCATTTTTTAAACAAAAAGTTAAAAAGATTTCCTCCCAAACAACTCAAGACAAAATATCATCATAACCTACTTATATTTTAGTCTTTCACTATTTGAGGCTTTACTTCACTCTACTGTACATTTAAAGTTCCCAAACAGTCTTGTATTAGTTTGTTCAGAGAATTATCTACATGACCCCGAATGGTTGAAGATATTGCTAAATTTAATAAATGTACCATGAGTTATCCCTAAAGGAAAGGCATTATTTTAATTAAAAAAAAACTCAAACTAAAAAATAAAATTGTTAAAAGATATTAAATAAATTATTTTTATGCTGAGTGAAAGAAAGTAAAATAAATAACCTTGAGAAGAAAGTACTTTAGAAAAAGTTATATACTATTCTCTGCAAGACCATACCAGCTTGAAGTTGGTCAGATGGAAAGGTTTGTCAAGTCTCTATGTATTGCGTTTGAACAAATAATATAATGATAAAGTTGTGATAAAGATGAACTTGATGATGGGCAAATTTATTGCTATATATCATGATAATATTCAATAAGTTCAGAATAGTGGCAATGACCACAAACTCGATAGAAGGGGAACGCTTTAGCCTCATACGCCCCATATTGTGAAAGCTTATTTTTGGATGTACCCAATGTCCAAAATAGTTATCTACTACTTGGGCCTCTATCAGTTACTGGTTGCCATGTCCTCTGAATTGCCAATTTCTAACTGCCAATAGAATGGTTCTTCCTAAACTACAATAAAATATAATTTTGCCAACGCAGTCACCGCGTCTGGTAAAATCAGAACTGCGTCGGCAAAGGATTTCCCAATATTGCATTTCAGTGCGTCGGCCGCACATTGACTAATAGATGTAGCAAAATCCATAGCTGACGCTATTTTAAGTGGTGCTTACGGGTTCAAAATATAGGCCTTATGTGTTTTTTTCAAGTTGGGTGGGGGCTTTCCTTATATATGAGTCCGACCCTTAATGAATAACCACCATAAGTTTATAAGATATCGTCAAATCTTATTTTGAATGGAGGTTATCTCATCGTACGATTAAACACACACAAAAAAAAAAAAAGTTAATAAAACAACATTTTTTTAGCCATGGTTTTTTGTTTGGTCAATCTTACAGTGGTTCCAATTTAATTCTAAACAAAAAATTGGGATACCCCATAAATAAATGTGTTTTATTATTTTGAACGACTCTGATCCAATTTTAATTCTATTTTTAATTCTTTGTAGTTGCCCCCAGAATTTTAAAAAAAAAAAAAACATGAAAGAGGTAGAGAGTTGGGAATAAATCCAAGCAATTAAAACGGTGTGCTCATATTATTTTGGAAAAAAAGAATTTTACTAAATGGGGCTTTGCGGATGCAGACTTGTGCATCACCAATAGGGAAAATAATTGTCAACACATTATTGCATCGCCACTAGGAAAACACGCGTTAGCAAAACTTTCGCACTCTTTTGGGCGAAATCTTTGTTGGAGCCAATGCATGTTTTCCACCACCTTTTCCAACGCGGTCTTGTGTCGGTAAAAGTAGAAATTATCTGTGACTTTCGCCAATGCCAAATATGCATCAGAAATAAGTTTTTTACGAATGCCAATTTTCATTGTGTCGGCAAATACTGTCGGGAAAGTTTTTCCACGACGTTTTCCAACACAGTCTTACTTGCGTCGGTAAAAGTAGCAATTCTCTATGACTTTCGCCAACGAAAATTTTAACTGCGTCAGAAAATAGTGTCGGGAAAGGTAAGTTTGTCAAAAATGGAGTTCTGCAGACGCAACTCATGTGTTGGCAATGGTGTAAATAAAAACTCAAAGCTTTCCCAATACACACCTATGCGTCACTAGTAGGCAAGATAATTGCCAACGCATTATTGTGTCGTCATTAAAAAAACACGCTTTGGCAAAACTCTTCCTCTCTTTTGGGGGGATTTTTTGTTGGTGTCAATGTGGTTTCCACAGCTTTTGTCAACGCGGTTTTACTTGCGTTGGTAAAAATAACAATTTCTGTGACTTTTTCCAACGTAGTCTAAATATGCGCTGTAAATAAGACTTCAACTAATGTAAATTTTCACTACGTCGGAAAATAGTATCGGAAAAGGTGTAGTTTGTTGTAGAGGATCCAAACATATCGGCAATGTCCCCGCTGGTACCTAAGAAGGTTGGAAGAAAAATGGAAACAAAGAACAATGTATGGCTGCAACATACCTGTGTGGGATATATCTGAGACAGGACCAAACAGTTTGTCCCCCTAGCGAAATTCCAATCACATAAAACTTGGATCCCAACTCGAGTTGGTCAGCAAGTTCTTCAATATCCATAGCAGCACTTTTCACTGTCCTTTTTGGATGAGGATCGCTTTCACCATACCCAGCTCTATCATAGGATACTAAATAGATTCCCAATTCCTCAGCCAATTCCTGTAAATGACGAAACAACCAATCATCTGCAAGATTAGGATGAGTTTCACTGTACCTTGAAATTCAAGTCGTTTGAATATTTTGGCAGCATGGATGGTATCAATTCCCACGTGTTTGGGCACGTATGCTTGGAAGCCAGAGATTGCATAAAGCAAAGTGTTCTACTACCTTTTCTGATTCTGCGCAACAGAGGAGATGACCATCTTGTCTGCTACAACATTCAACTTGTGTTTTGAAGCATGCAATAAGAGCTTGTTCGTGCAATGAGAGGATTCTATATTTCTTGAATTTTTATTTCCATATGAGAAAAATACCATGCACTTCTACTACTTCTATAGAAAATCAAAATCCTCATTCTGAAGGAAAATTAGTCCATTTTTTTTTCCTTTTAAGGAAAATGAATCACACCGAACAACAGAATAGTGGAATATGTATGAAAAATCAGAACAATTTTTCTCTCCACCGTGGAACCCCCTTATCGCACAAATACATCTCAATGGAATGAATATGAGATTTTGAGGAAACAAATGATACCGAAGACAGTGGAAATGCATCATGTCTGCAAGAGTCAAAGCCATGAACAAATACAATCTTATGATTGGCTTTATCTTTCGGGACGCCATGTTCTTTGTAGGCAAGATGCCTTCCATCTCTGAGTTTTATCCTAGGGGCTGTAACAGGAGGTCCATTTGGAGATCCACAAATCTTAGGAGGAGAGGGTTGAATTGCGCGATAAGACCATGCTATTAACCCCATAAACAATGCTGCTAATATTTTTTTCATCGTTGTTCCTGAAATGTTCCAACTTGACATGAAAATCAGAACGGAAAGATAGGCTAAATATAAGGAAGACATGCAGGCTCCACATTCAATTGCCACTCAGTTTTTTCAATCTCAAACCAGCTGCAAGTGCTCTGTTCATGTAGGGCCAATCTGTTAAATTGGCATATTCCTAGTGTTTCCAATTAGTTATTTTCACTTTAAAAGGGGCTAAAACTAAAAGTAAAAGAATAAAGGTGAAGATTTAACAAGATCCATTAAAAACTCTCTCCATCATGCAAGTCCACTAAATGGAACCAAAGCAATGGTCTCACCAACATCTCCAATCGTAGACCACCCTTTGCTCTTTGGGTCTTTTATAGTCATTCAATACAACCCAATTTACAATGAATTCATAGGTATTTATTATGAAGCAGGCAAATTGGCATCCAGAAAGAAGGGATAGTTACTCATTCAACGTGTGTTTTGTGGCAATCGGAAAAACCGAGGTCAGCCAGGAGGTAGCTTTTGTCAAGACATAGGTCAAGCCCAACCCAATGAGTCCGGTCAACCCAACTGGTCAGGCTAGTCCAAGAAGACTGATTTTAGGCATGCTGTAATCTACTCTGCATCACTAACAGCTGGATAGCTTAGTATACATTCTATTTATAGGCCTTACAATTGGAATCTAAATCATGTTTATATTATTAGAATATGATAGATAGATACTATGTCAAATTCGACCAGCCCGTACATCCCAAAAGCTTAAGCCATTGGAAGCATAAAACCAGTCCACTTAATAGCTTTTCTGCCTCTCCCATCCCAAAATCAATCCATTTTGACGGTCAACATGCCATCTAACTTGATTTCCAATCTCCACACCCCTTACATCAGAATGGAAAACCATCCATTCCTGCAAAACCTCAAAACCAATTGAGGACTGAATATTATTGAAAAAAGAAACATGAAAAAAAGCAGAATAAAAAAAAAAAAACTATTTTCTAGCATCTCTTCTTAAAATTGAAATGTTCAAGAAAAAAAAGGCCAAGGCAAGGTAAAGAATTATAGCACAGGTAAGCTGCTGATACATAAAAGAAGTGATGTTAGAGATTAAGAAAGAAAGTAATAAAGAAACACAATATTAATAAAAGAGGAAAAACCAGGATCACCTGAAGTGAAATGGAACGAGCTGATCGGATTTGATTTGCTAGTGTGAGCTCTTGCAGTTACAGGTGAGATCTTTCCAATTCACTTGAGCCATCTTTGCAGTGCTTCTTATATAGGACCCAGATGGTAAAAAGCTCTCAAATCCATGCAGGAAACATATTCCTAGTTCTAGAAAATGAATTTGGACGTCGTCTTCTATGAAAGACGTGGACACTCGTATGACAGCTTGACATGGAAAGCATGACAGCTCAAGGTTTAATGATGGCCCCCACTGATCAGACTGTCAGGCCTAATCCATATAAATTGACGGTTGATGATAACCGGCAATGGTCCCTTTCACATATTGAAAGCATAAGCAACCGATAGTATTTTGGAAGTTGGTGTTAAGTCGTATTCCATCCAAATAAGGCGTATGTATGTGGAAGTAGTATGAAGCACTTGCGGCAGTACCTGACACCTTCTAAAGATGCTTCCCTTCACAGTTCCACTCTTGGTCTTTTTGTTTTTCCATTTTTTTTTTCCCTTTCTTTTGACGCGAGTATGCCTGTGGTATTTTTACCTGATTAATAGATAAGTTTGGGGTAGGACTCGAACATAAGAGTAAACCTGCACCTCATGCGTGTGAACCATCACCCAAACAAACCACATTTCTTCCAAGTTCAGATCCCCCGACTATTCAAGTTGAATCCCATATCCTCAAATGACATATCTTAATATTTTAATTTATTATGAATAGCCCTAAAAAAACACATTATCGACGATGTGACTGGGCAGTGACGACGTTTAGGGGCAGACTAATACACAAGTATGTGGGTGCAGTCGCACCTGTTAAACCGCGGTGCGCCTCAAAAAATTCTATAAAAATCATGGTTCCTCCCCACAAAATCCACATTAAAACTCTCGGCTTGTCCCAAAACCAAACTGCCTATTAAGGTCCACACCTCTCAAACGAAAATCCCGGGTCCACCATTGATGAAGTTCGTCATAAGTTCCCAACATGTGCCACACGGTTCCTATTTAAATTGCTATAACATGGGATCCCTTGAAGTAACTACGAGAGGATCCGAGCTCTGTTAGGATTTTGAGTGTTGGCTAAATTCATGAGTTGGACAAAACTCTGAGTCTTTTGAGTTGTAATCTTATTTTAGAAAGGGGCTCTGAAGATAGAAGATTGGAATGACTCAAAAAGCTGGAAGAAATAGAAGTGCTGAAATTATGAATCATCCAGAGTGGGGTCCACTCAAGCGACCACTTCATCCGCTCGAGTAGACATGAGTCAGAATGGCCAGACGCTGAAACAGAACCTATCTGCTTGAGTGGACATTCCATCTGCTCGAGCGGACAATGCGACAGAGTCCAAGTTAAATTAGAAACTTATTTCTAATTGTGCACAAACTGCTTGTTTTAATCATAATCAAGTTAGGCAACCTTAAGCACGTCTCAAGGGCTATTTAAAGGATTCCATAGCTATTCTAAAGACACACCTCACCTCTCAAAGTTCTAAGTTAGAGATTTAATTGAGAGAATTCTTCTTTAAAGATTTTTTAAGAAGTTGTGCTGTCAAGTTCTCTAGAGTCAATTTCTTTTGCATCCTTTGTAGAAGATCATTTAGGAGTCAAGCGCGAAATTGAGTCTGTTGCAATCAACTGTGTGAACTCATTGAAGCATGAAACGACACAATGCAACTCAAGTCCTTAGATTGGGGATATATGGGGAGGAAATCTGAGTTTCTTGTAATTGCGAGATTCATAGTGCTTGATTATCGATCCAATTAGTATCCGTAGTTTTTCACCCGGTTAGGATTTTTATCACAAAATCCGGTGTCCTTGTAGTGCGTGCTTGTGATTTTATTTTCGCTGCAATATTACTATTTATTTTTTCACACTGTTGAGCTGATTTATTGAGCAGACTAATCTAGAGATCTTGCGAACCCTAAACTTTCAAAATCCTTCCTATATTTAGAAACCCTAATATCATCTTCCATGGCAATACAAGCTTGTTCGTAGTATGTCCAACAACGGCCCCTCGACCACAGTTAGATGCTAGTTGGATGACAACACGGTAGTATAGTTAATGCTGTGATGTCAGTGGGATATAAGGAGGGAGGTATATATAGTCCAGTGAGCATAAAATATGAAAATGAGTTCTATGCGTTAATAGGAAAACTTAATATTTATTTTATAGAAAAAAGTAGGATGCATTAAACAAAATCAACAGAATACAAAAGCTAGGTCTTTGAGAGGACCCGTTACACGAAGTGATAAAGTTTGGGTCCCTTGTGAAGGATTAGGCTTTGAAATACTCCAACACACAGCCGGAAATCTAGTGTTTTTTTACGCTAGGAAGCTTTTACGGATCTCATGTGTCTGGATTTCAATGTGAAAGATGCAAACTCAGGGCTCTCAACTCCCGTATATAACTAATTCCGATGAGTCAAGCGTCCTAGAGACTTCTACTACGTGGGGATAAGATTCGGTCCTATTAATCTATCCAATTACTGCAAAATTCCTATATTTTCTACAACATACAAAGTTTTTTTTATTATAGTGGGTCTCTTATTCTCTTTTGGAAATTGCCATCTACTTGATTTGATGTGGGACCTACGGCACGCAGGCCACATGATTTTCTACGATCTCCCACTTTACACAGATGCCATATACATGAAATATATCTCAGCCTCATGAGCATCATATGCCTTTCAAATGACTCTATAGGCAATGCCTTGGTAATATCATCAATCATTAATTTCTCCCAAGGCATATAGGATATATCAATATCTCTCTTTTGAGCCTTCTCCCTAATAAAATAATATTTTATCTCAATATCTTTTAAATGATTGATGGTTAGACTTTTGTTCATTCACCGTTGAGATAGCCGATGTACTATCTATGATCATTGGGACATGCTCTATTTCTTTAGTTACTTCTAGGTTACACAGGAAGTGTTTCAACCTAAGAACCTTTTGGATAACTGTACTGCAAACTATATACTTTACTTTAGCCATTTACATAGTCGTTGAGCGTTGTTTCTTGCTCCCCAAGACGACACCTCCTCCAAAGGTAAGTACATAACTGGTCGTGGACTTTCTCTGCTAGTCCAAACCACTAGCCCAATTAGCATTTGAGTACCCTCACATCTCCAGGAAATCACCTTGATAACCTAGGTGAGGTTTTACAGCTCCTTTAATGTACTATAAAATCTTTTTAACCGTGTATCAATGTGATAATTGCCTCTGCTAAGTCTCTTTCTAAGGGGAAGTCTATCCAAAAGGAGATGCCACATGAAAGTCTTCAGTTTGGCTAATGCTTTGTATTTTTTTTCTTTTTTCTTTTTTCTTTTTTAAAACATATGGCATGAGTGCTTTGATTTATGATTTGTACATAACAAAATGAGATACTATTGTTTCTCAATATCTTTTTCCTATGTGATAACACTGTTGGTATGAGCACCATTTTGTCAATGAGGGACTTTGCAACATTATGGAATAAAAAGTTGAGATTATTATTGTTATTATAATTATTAAATGTCCATACAAACTTCAATGCTTTGAAGGAGAGCACTGGTTAGGCCCATATGAACTTCATGATCTATGTACTTGGTACCATTGACTTCGATTATCTCGTAATGATGTTCTACGTGGACATGCATATGACGTTTCTTAAACTCCTCACTTACAAAGAGATGTTTAATCTTTATGTGTTTGGGGCCACATGAACGCTTATTGCTCTTGAAGAAGAAAGTAAACTAGGTTTATTTGTAAATGTAGTCTACCACTTGAGTCCTTGAATGAAATTCTTTAGCCATACTTCTTATGATGTGGCCTCATTACATGCCACGGACTTTGCTTTCATGGTGGATGAAATAACAAATGACTATTTTGCACTACATGAAATTGTCCCTCTTGTCAGTAGAAAGATGTAATCTTTTTTTGTTTTTGTTTTATATAAGGTAAGTTGGTATTAATAAAAAAAGGAAAAAGAAACTGAGCAGGAAGAGCCCTCAATACAAATAGAGGAAAACAACTAACCGGTAGAAAGGAAAATAAGGAATAAAACAGTCCTAACTAGGAGAAAAAAAAGGACTAATCTAACAGTCCCAAGGAAACCATAATGGGGTGAGGAGCCAGAGCTTGTCTAGCACCTGATAGGGAGTTGGCCATGCCCTTCAAACGATCCCAGAAAATCAACTGAGCTCTAACCAGTGATGGCTTCTTGTCATTGTACTTGGAGTCATTTTGAAGAAGCCAAAAACCAGAGATGGCATGAAAGAATATAGCTATAGCACATTTTCTTCCTGGGATATCTCCGTCTAATGCAATAGCTGACCAGATCGCTATAGCTGAGAGAGGGGAGGGAGGAAGAGGGCCATTGAAGCTGATGAGCAAGCCCTAGACTAATGAGCCAGTTTGTACATGAGAAAAAAAGACGGAGGTCTAATTCCTCATTGCTAAGGCAGATGTTGCATCTTGACGCCATAGACCAACCTTTAGATTTCACTTAACATTCTATCGAAGTTTTTTTGTGGATGAGACACTAGGAGAAGCAAGCCAACCGTGGGCTGAAGAACTTGTTCCAGATCAGGCCAGACCAGGGAACTTCAGTTACTAAGGATCTCAGGAGATTCCATGCAGCTTTAAGGGAGAGGGTGCCCGTAGAGTTACCTTGCCAAGACAATAGGTTAGGGACTTCATTGACACCTATAGGAATTTGGCTAATAGATTGATGAAGGAAGTCCTTCAACTCTTCTGGAAGGTGATTTGGGATTTGCCAAGAGTTATTCTAAATGATGTTAGCAACTGAGTCCCTTACAGAGAACTGCATGTGAGGAAATCTGGGAGCTATAGCATCATGATCAATCGATTTGTCAAACCACAAACTGATGGAAAGCCCATTCCCAGGAATCCATTTACTGTCTCGTTGAAGGTAGGAAGACAAAGACCGGAGCCTCTTCCAAATGCATGAATTACCCTTTAGATTCCCCACATACCAAATGGACGAGCTTTTGAAGTACCTAGTTCTAAACCACTTTGCCCAAAGAGAGTCAGCAAAGACCGCAGACCATCCCAGCTTCAACATGCAGGCTTCATTTGCCTCCTTTACCTTGCGCAAGCCAAGACCTCCCTCTGATTTTGGTAAGTAGATCGTTTCCCATCTGATAAGGTTACTTCTCAATTTCTCCGGGTTACCAGACTATAAGAAATTTCTCATCAGCCGTTCCATTTGGAGGCAAGTTTTACTGGGAATGGGAATAACCAGGGAGATATGGAGAGAGATAGAAGAAAGAACATGCTTAACTAGGATAAAACGCCTAGCAAAAGAAAGACACTTTGATGTGATTTAAATTAATCCATTAAAATCACTGCAAGTGCACAGTTGTCTTGTTGAGACAATGGCAATTACAGGTCGATCCCACAGGGAGCACTACTAAGTTAAAATTTAAAATATGATTTTTTTTATCAATGATAATGACAAGAGAGATAAAGAAAAAAAATCAACAATAATAATATTGAGAAAATTCTAGATCTAAAGTGTAGAAATAAGATATGAGAAAATGCAGATCAGAATATCATGAATACATTAAGTAGTCTCAACATCATTCTTTGCAATCGATAAAATAAATTTATCCCAGAAATCCTTCAAATTAGAAACAAATTAATGTTTCTGATTCGGATAATTTGTCTATCAAAGAGTATATTTTTTCACAATTTATTTAAGGCAAAAATCTCCTTCACCTAATAAAATTATGAACTTAACTAAGTATCACATATTAATTAAGGATAGATTATCAAAGAATTTCAATCTAAGAATAATCTATTAAGAAAACATACACGATTAAAGCATTGTTCAAATAAAAAATTAAATAACACAGGTTATCAATGATAGAAGGCGGATTTATTATTATAATCAATACGCAAGAGACAAAAATATCACATAGATTAACGATGAGAAACACTTAACTTCACTTGACTCTTTGATCCAGTGATCTACTCCTCCATTGCAAAAGATGTGATTTTCATTGAGAACTTCATGGCAATTACAATCTTCTCTCACACTCTTCTAATCTAGTTTTGGAACAGGGCTCTAGAATACTAAAAAATAACTCTTAAATTCTATTAATTAGGGAAAGAAGAGAAAGAGGAGTGAGAGTAATATAGTGGACGTCCAAGGGAGAGAGTATGTCGTATGCTTCCTTTTAATTCCTTTTATAACTCCTAGTTTTCTTACAGATACATTGAATCTAGACACCTTCTCTGTAGATTTAATTTATCTTCATTGATAAGGTATATCTCTTGTCCTTTTTGAATTTGAATAAGGTGGAACCTTTTCAAAACGTCTGGATGGATTGGCTAATCTTCAGATGGGGGACCCACAAGGGATATGCAATAATGGATTATCAATGATGTGGATTTAATTGCAATCCTGCCTAAAAATGAATATGAAAATCTCCGGGCCCATAACTTTGTCAATTTAGCTCCGATTTGCTCAATCTTGGGCTCACGGACATAGACGCTAAATAAGCTTTTCAACGATAGGTAAATTTCATCAATCTGACGATCAAATTGAAAGTTATGGCCATTTGAATGAGTTATCTTGAAAAGAATGGGATTAACTTCTAAAATTTGATTTGCAATGGACTTTATCTCTGTACAACCTTCATTTTTTAAAGGATATTAGATGTTGATGATTTAAACTCTTCTTCTTTTATTCCAATCAAACTTCTACTCTTTGAATTATCCATTAATAATTTCAAATCTGCAACTACTGCGGGCCCTGCCATGTCAGACATTTCATCTGCCTGAACAGTGGGCCCTATGAGAAGTCTTTTAATGTACTTTGAACTCTTCAACTGACATGATGAGTGGACCACTCCTTTGATTGATTTGCACATGGCTTGTATGTGAGGTCCACATGGTGAATTCTTTAATTTACTTCTTTTCAAGCTTCAATTTAGTAATATAGGGCCCAAGATGACTATATGTGCTTGAAAGTGAGTTCCGTGACAGAGACCTGCAATTCTCATTTTTAGCACATTCTAATTCAACACATCAAATACTGAAGAGCCCATATTGAAGCGGGACCCATCCAAATAGAGTTCTACTCCAACTGGGACTCTTCGGAGAAAAATTGCAAAATGTTCTAAGTTAATGCAGAAAATATATGAAAAATGTGAAAATTCAGGTTTCTAGGTGAAAATGCATGAAATGATGGAATTAAATGAATAATGATGCAATTCACCAAATAAAACCCCTAATTCATCCTAAAATGATGTGTAAATATACAAATTCATGAACTCAACACACTTTGTCTTCCAGCCTAGATCTTAAAGAGTCCATGATCTTATTAAAATGAGCATGTCTGAAGCTACCAAAGAATAGAGGAACACCAAGATAGACAGATGGAAGGGAGGCTTGGGGAATGGGGAGGAGGCTAGACACCATATGGGCTCTCCTAGCATTGTATTCTCCAATAAACAGTTCACTCTTCTAAAGGTTGAAACTCTAACCAGAGGAAGCTTGATACTTGGAGAGGATTTCTAAAATACTGAACATATCACTCTTGTATGCCTTAAGGAAGAGCAAGATGTCATCTACGTAGATCAAATGGTAGGGAGTGGACTGAACTGGAGAGATTGGGACAATTTTCCTAGACTGTCTTTGCCTTTCAATCTTGATACTAAGGATCTCCTATGCCAGGATAAAGAGGTAGGGCGATAGAGGGTCACCTTGATGCATCCCATAAGAGGAGCAGAAGAAGCCACAAGGGGCTTTTGTTAATTAGAACGGAGCCTCTAATGGTGCAAATCAATTCTCTAATCAGATTG
Organism: Persea americana; assembly: GCA_029852735.1. NCBI lineage: Eukaryota > Viridiplantae > Streptophyta > Magnoliopsida > Laurales > Lauraceae > Persea > Persea americana. The sequence goes on from CM056813.1 coordinate 45,729,138, forward strand.
ATCCAATCCAAGGAGAAATTGAAGAAATGAAGAGCCCTGAAGAGAAAGTTCCACAGCAGCCTATCAAAAGCGTTTGCAATGTCCAGTTTTAAACAGACTATACCTCCACTAATTTTGGGTTTGAGCTTTTGGAATAAATCGTGGGCTAGAGCCACGTGATGATGAATGGACCTCCCTTTCACAAAAGCAGACTGCTGACTCGAAACTAGGGAGGGAAGAATGCCGAATAACATGGTAGCCAAGATCTTAAAGATAATTTTATAGGTGAAATTGAGTAGGCTGATCGGGCAGAAGTCGGAGAAGGTCTCTGGAGACTGTTTCTTAGAGATGAGAGATAGGAAGTAGGTGTTAGATTCTCTCAAAACTCTTCCTGATGAGAAGAAATGAGTGACCATAGAGATGACCTCTTGATCAACAATGTTCCAACAACCCTTGTAGAAAACCCAAGAGAAACGATCAGGGCCCAAGGAACTACTCTTTTTAAGCCGGAAGACAGCCTTCCTGATTTCTAAAGGAGAGGGGATTGCGGTGAGATATTGATTTTTCTTTATCGAGACTGAAGGCCCTGCCATATCAAATGGAGATTCATCGGGAGTAGCTAAGGAAGATTGCAAGAGAATGGAGAAGAAGATAGAAGCTTGGACTCTAATTTCTTCTTCATCCTCGAGATGGGTACCCCAAGCAGAGATACTGTCTATGCGGTTATCTAGACTTAGCAGATAGATGAAATAATTTTGTGTTCCTGTAGCCTGCTTGAACTCATCTGACTTTGGCCCTTTGCTTCCAATGAACAAATTCAGCATTTAGCCAATTGTGAAGAATGGATTTTGCAGAGTTCAGCTCCCTAAGGATAGAGTCGGGAGGATTTTTTTCAAAAGCAATTTGTATTGCCAACACTGACTACTTAGCTTCAATAATCTTGATCTTCAGTTGCCCAAAGACTTCTTTATTCCAGATTTTGATATTATGCTTGGGTAATTTCAGCTTTTGGGTGAGGAAAAACTAAGGAGTGCCATTGCATGGGGAGGCCCATCTAGTCTCAACAACCATGGAAAATGTTTCATCAAACAACCACATTTCCTTAAATTTGAAAGGAATGTTTTTCAAAGCTAGACTTTTCGTATGAGACAAGTGGAGGGGGCTATGATCAGAAGCAAGCCTTGGGAGATGTTTCACAATAGGATCCTCAAAGGTATCATGTCAGATGGAATTGGAAAAAGCACAATCTAGTCTAGCTGCAACATAAGCCTAGCCCTGTATGTTGCTAGCCCAGGTGAATTTGTTTCCTATGAAGCATAAGTCCTTGAGAGCGAAAACCATTGCTATGTCTTTGAATTCGTTGACTTAGAGAGAGTGTTGACACAAAAAATGTCACTTTGCCTCTTCAACATCAAAAGCTACATGGAGCCACTGTTAGTTTTATGGTCTCGATCCATTAAGATTGATGAAATAAATTGATTAATTTATTTATTTATCAATATATTCATGCTTTCCTTTCATAAAAAGAAATGGTGTTTTATTATTTGTTTGCACATAACTAATACGAATGACATGATGGTTCATGAAATGAACCGGAGTCCATAAGTATACTAGATGCAATACATGTGCATGGATGAGATCAACATACGAGAGACATGTATAGCAAATCTTATACTTGAATATCTTTACAACCAGTGATGAGACTGGACATCTTATCTGACAAGGTTGCAGTACTTTGATTACTATGCGATAGTGTGATTTGTCTCGATCATCAGAATGTAAGATTCTGGATCATAGTGCTGGTACATTGGATGTATTGAAGGACAATGAGAAGTACCTTATAAACACTGTCTTTACTTTAAGGTCTGCTCTCATAATTCCCTAGCAATAGGCTCTCAATCGTGAGACATTAATGAACTCAAGTTTCTGCCTATTCATTTGCTTTAAGTCACCAATGAGCGAGGCCAATTGTAGGTCAACACCTCGGTGATTTGGGTGCGTGGTAGTGGAGCTGTGAGAACATTCGATGGTCAAGATGGAATCTATCTTTAATATCCCCTTGTGCCAATTAATGAATTTATCATTGGAAAGTGCGTACCCATTCCAATTAAGAGTTAATTAGATCGGTACCAAATGATCATTATAATTGGGGCTCAAAGGATATGGATCTAAGTTTGGAAGACAAGTCCAATTGATCCATGGATATTGATGGAGGGGCCTACTTGTGGACATTGGGAAGTTTAGGGGTCTTCATATAATTTATTCCTAAGACTGGAGTTCAATTGCGTTTATTTAGTGGAGTTATTTGCAATTAACTACGGGCCCGAATTGCACATGAGATGTGGGGTCGTGGTGTCCTAGTTGGAGCTAGCTTTCTATGGAATCCCTAGTGGTCCCCACGCTAGCCCAAAATTGGATCTTTACTAATTCTATTTGAACTCAAAAGGAAGGCTACTATTTCTATTTGAGGTAAGACTTCTAATAGTGGTAATAGTATGAATAAAGGGTTACTAATTATTATGGAAGTTGAACTTCTAATAATAAACAAAGAGAGAAGGTTGAAAAACTATAAAAGGGAGAGAAGGGAACCCCTTGGACGTCCATGCTTATTCCAAGAGGAGATTCACGCCCATAAACCCTAAGTGCAAGAGTTGCACTCCTTCTCCTTCCCCTCTCTCTCTTCTAGATCCCTTCGAGTTTCCTTAGAGATTCTAGTTAGTTTTTCTCTTGGAGATTCCACCATCTCTCTTGAGGAAAGAGATCTGAAGCGGGTCATAGCGTGGAAGACGATTGGGCATTGGAGATTCTTATTTTGGAAGAGCTCTTCATCAACGAGTTGAATCAAGTTCTACATTAGAGCACAACCGAGCTCCATAAGTATTTTCTACTCCTTGTATGTTGTGGAATTTCGTGGTTGCATGTTTGCTGCTGTTTCTATCTTCTAGATAGGGTTTATTACTGTACATGATCATGAGAAAAAGGACATGGATCCTGGATTGAGTTTTGTAGCATTCTGGATAGATGATCACTGCATCAAGTTAGTCAAAAGTTTTTGAAACCTATCCTAGAGGCCCACCTATTTCCAATAATTGGTATCAGAGCCATACCTCATCTCTAATCATGTTAGATCAGTAGGCTTGTTCTACTCTTTGCATGAGATGCGAAGAAGATAGAGCAAGGGTTGTGTTTGGATCAAGTTTTGATGAATTTGCTTGGTTATTAGTAGATTCATGTTTGGATAGTCACAAAAGGGTTTAACAATGATGGAAGGATGGTAGGAAGCCATTGGGAGACTTCAGAAGAGTTTTGGAGTTGTTTGGACACGAAACAAAGAAAACCCAAAATTCTGGTTCGTCTGTCCAGTTGAGCGGGACCAGTGTCCGGTCGACCGGGTACTTGCATGCCGGTCGACTGGGGACACTGTATCAGCAGAGTGCGGACTGTTGGTGCGGTCGACTGAGCCATTGCCTGGTCGACCGGGTACACTGACACAGAACTGTGCAGGTTTCAGTTTCGAGTATGTTCAGTTTTGTTTTCCTTTTTAGGGGCGCTGCTCCCTAGGCCCCAGTGAGCTGACCGGGCAGCTCGAGCCCCGCTGGGGGCCACCCCCGGACCCCCTTTGCGAAGTGCATGATTTACGAAGGTGGCAATTTTTGGCATCTTGTTTTTCCATTGTTGTTTGATAACCCGGTTTTGTGAGTTGCTTGGTTCTATGAGATACTAACTTGCAGGTGATTTGGTCCTCTCCAAATGGCCCACAAGTCTTTTACTTTCTTTATATGGTTGTTGATTTATTTGAGGCTAAGTGTAAAGGGCATCATGGTTTCCTTGGTTTCCCGTGAAAGGGCAATGCATGGTGGTTTCCCTACTGCCCTTTTATTTCCATGTTTAGATTACCATGTAAGTCTCATTGTAGAGACATTGGAATTTATGTAATTTTATAAATTTGTAAATTCCGGCGATGTCCAAGACGAAGAAGGAAAGTGAAGTTAGACTCCTAATCAAAGAGTTTGAAGATTAACAAAAGGTGTTTTGGAGAAGCTCAAAGAGTTTGTGGAATCCCAAAGTTTCGGAAAGTCTAAAAGTCCAAGAAGTCTATTCCGCTTGGGCCATGTGTAGGAGAGGACTAGTTACTATTTTTAGCATTTTCTATTTGTGGATGAATACTTGATTTAGAATATTTCCAAATCTGATCCAAACATAGCAAGTTACTAAAATTGGTCAATTCAAATTAATTTTTGGAAAGAGTTCTAATTAGTGTTGATGACCCATGAGATGGACACATCGGTAACACTAATTTAAGAAACTGGACTTTCCATAAAATAACTTGACTTGGAACCAATCTTTGATCACATCATGAGATGATTTGATGTTCATATTTATATATGTGGGCCCTAATACTTTAAAAAGAAAATCCTCAAATCTAAAATATTAAGTGGGAGCGGGGCATTTAAATTTTATATCCCCATGGTTTTCCACCATAGGTCCATTGTAAAGAAAGTATTAGCCTCGTGCCATCTTGAGAATGGCTGTTCTCCACGGAGGGCTTTTATTTGTCTGGTTACTAGATATGGATCTCCCAAAAGGATAGTGTTGGTGAGACGGGGTGGGGGTTCACTCTCTAACGAGGAGCTGCTCACAACGGTTGTCACATAATGCTAATTGGTGGGTCATACTTAACTAAAATAGTGATGCAGTACTCCCAAGGATTTGCCTCATGTATTTTAGAAATCAAAGCTAATCGGGAGTCATACATTATTTGGTATGAGATACCTAGATAATAATGAATGATAGGGGATCATGGATAGTTTTAATCAATAATTTTGACTCACTTTGATCCGCACCAATCTAGGTGGTATCCGCACTCCCCAAGGAGGCATATCCCAGGGATTGGAATTCCGATGTGTTTTGAATTTAGTGGTTATGAGGATTCCCACATAAATTTGGTAGAATACTAAACTTTAATGTCATTAATATTCTTTAATTGAACGTATGGTTATGTGCTACAGTTAATTAAGCATGAATTCAAATACTATTCTTTCACTTGCAACCATCCTCAACCAGAATAAGTTGATGGAATCCAACTATATAGACTGGAAAAGGACCCTGGATATTGTCCTGACAGCTTCAGGATGCAAATATGTCCTTACCATACCCTCCATTCCTGAGCCTGAGCTTGATGCACCACAGTTTGAGAAGGATCTTTACACCAAGTGGACCAAAGGCAATGAGATGGCCAGATATTTTATACAGGCATCCATGTCTAGTGTTTTACAACACCAACATCAATCCTATAAGTCAGCATACGATATTATATCGAACTTAAAGGAGATGTTTGCGGACCAGGTTAGACCTGCTAGGCAAGCTGTTATGAAGGTGCTGATAAACACAAAGATGGCTGAGGGAACCCTAGTACAAGAACATTTGTTGAAAATGAGTTTCGCACTGAATGAGTTAGATGTACTGGGTGTTAAGATTGATAGGGTGTTAAGATTGATACAGAATCGCAAATCGACATGATCCTTCAGTCACTACCGAATTCTTTCAATCATTTCGAGATCAATTATAATAAATTGGAAATGACTATAGCTGAGTTGTCTCGTCTGCTGATAGTGACTGAGGAAATCATGAAGAAAGAGTAAAATCCCCTCATGATAGAAAAGTCCTTTGCTAGGACCAAGCCGAAAGGCAAAGACCGAGATAGCAAGAAGAAATCAGTCATCAAAGGTCCTAAGGTGGAGAATGGTTCTACTTGTGGTATGGCCAAGGCTAAGGGTACAAGAGTAAAGGGAAAGTGTTTCGACTATGGTATGACAGGACCTTGGAAAAGGAATTGTCCAGAACTTCTGTCTAAGGAAATGACCTCAGGTATGATTGAGTCACTTGTTTCTGAAGTTAGTTTTACAACTGGTACTTCAGAATCCTAGTGTGTAGACTCCGGTGCAACTAATCACATATGTAATACGTTGTAGGAGTTACAGGTAACCAGAAGGATTAGTGGCGGAGAAATCATTACTAACCTGGGATTGGAAGCCAAGGCAGATACAGTGACAGTGGGAGTAGTAACTTCGTTATTAAGTTGATTTTGTCAGATACATTATATGTACCATTTTAAGACATATTTTGAATTTCAGTTTCTAGTATGATGAATAAGAGTTATTCTATTACTTTTTGTACTGAAATTGTCTTAAAGAGATACGATACTTTTATATATTCTAACAAGGTAATCAATGGCTTTTATTTATGAATTCCCACAATGTATGAGATACATGACACTGAAATTAATAATAGACTATCATTAAAGAGAAAGTCAGCTTCGTCTAATCCAACGAAACTTTGGCACTTGAGGCTAGGTCATATAAACCTAAATAGGATAGACATGCTAGTGAAAGATGGTATCTTACATTCATTGGTGGTAGAACCAATGTCTGTCTGCGAGTCCTGTCTGAAAGGTAAAATGACCAAAAGACCCTTTTCATCTAAGGGCATTAGGGCCAAAAGATTTATTGGAATTAGTGTACAATGATGTGTATGGACCCATAAATATTAGAGCGAGAGATTGATATGAGTACTTCATCACTTTCATCGATGATGACTCAAGACATGAATACATATACCTTATGCACCGCAAGTCTGAGACTTATGAAAAGTTCAAAGAGTTTCGAACGGAAGCAGAAAAGCATTTAGGTAAAAATATCAATGCTCTTCGATGAAATCGAGGAGGAGAATATCTCTCTGCTGATTTTATAGGATACTTATCAGAAAATGAGATTCTATCCTAGTTGTCTGCTCCTGGTATGCCTCAACAGAAACAGAGTAGCAGAAAGAAGGAACCAGACTCTTTTAGATATGATCAGGTCTATGTTCAGTTTCTCAAGGTTACCTATAGGGATATGTTTTGGAAACTGCAAAGTATATACTAAACCTCGTTCCATTTAAGTTTGTACCTAAGACTCCTCGGGAGTTGTGGTCCGGGCGAAAACCTAGTCTACAACATAAGGGTTGTCCGGCACTCGTGCTGAAGGTTAAAACGGATAATTTGGAATTGAAGTCGAAAGTAAACACTTTTATAGAATATCCCAAAGGAACTAAAGGTTAGTTATTCTATAATCTTAGAGAGAGCATAAAGTGCTTATCGACACCAATGTGGTTTTTCTGGAGGAATATTATATGATTGACTGGAAATCTTTAGAAAAGGTTATCTCGGAAGAAATTCAAAGAGAGATCAATTCCAAATCCAAATATGACCGAACTTGAAGAAAATTCACCCATACCTAACCCAGTAATTACACCAATGCCTTGTCATAGTGGGAGCATTGTCAGGACCCTTGACAGGTTCTTGTTTTTCGGAGAGTCTTACGAGGCAATCCCGGAAGAACTGGAGTAAGATCCCTGTAACTATGATGAAGCAATCAATGACATAGATTCGGGAAGTTGGCAAGATGCTATGAAAGCTGAGATGGAGTCTATGTCTATGTACTCTAATCAGGTCTGGACACTTGTGGACTTGCCTGCCAATATTAGATCTATTGGGTGCAAGTGAGTCTACAAGAGAAAGAGAGGACCAGATGGAAGAGTTGAGACCTTTGAGGTCAGGCTTGTTGCGTAAGGATACACTCAGAAAGAAGATATCGATTATGAGGAAACCTTCTTGTAGACACCTCGTTTTGGCACCCTATGAGGAGCAATTCAGTCCACCCTATTTAATGATGTCCTGATTAGGCTCCGAGTCAAAAGTCACCAATCGTCTCTAGGCCTCTGATCGCCCCGGGAGTTGGCTCATTGTGATCTACTCATCGAGAGCTTTCTGCCCATATATAGAACTCCAAGATCTGACAGGCGGATCAAAAATAATGACAGCGGGTCCCACAACCTGGGGCGCCCGCGTGAAAAATCACCTATCATTTCTGGACCTCTGATCACCCAGGGAATTGGCACATCTTGATCTACTCATCGAGAGCTTTCCGCCCATATATAGAACTCCAAGATCTGACGGGCGGATCAAAAATCATGACAGCTGGTCCCACACCCCCGCGGCGCCCGCGTGAAAAATCACCTATCATTTTTGGACCTTTGATCACCCTAAAAATTGGCTCATCGTGACCTACTCGCCGAGAGCTTTCCGTCAATATGTAGAACGTCAAAATCCGACGAGCGGATTGAAATCTACGAAACCTGGGCCCCATTGATGATAACCCGGCCAATCTCCACCGGACCCCACCTTCTCGACCCAAACCAGTTTCTTTTGAATCCAAACCCACCAGGCCTGGCCCAATGAACTCCAGCCCAAGCTGAACCTGACCCGATCCAACTCATTAGGCCAAGTCCAGACCTCACCTGACCCAAACACAACCCGAGCCGGATCCAAACCTCCTGACCCGAACTTGACCCGTCCCACGAGGCCCATTAGCTGCATGGGAGAGGACAGTCCATGAGATCTGGACTCTCCCCTCCCCCTTAAACCTCGTCTTTTCCTCTCAATCTCTTAACACCTAAGCCTTGTCCCTCTCATGTCTCTCCCAACCCAGGCCTTATCCTTCTCAATTTAAAACACCCAAGCCCATAAAAAAAAAACACACGCATCCTAGATCTCTGAGAGTCCTCTCACGTAGAACTCATCACTCCATCTCCATCATTGCTTTCCACCTCCCAGAACCCTATGCCTGATTATCTCCATCAACCCCCTCCATCTCTGCGCTCGTTTCCTCTCCAGACCACCATCACCTTCTTCCCTCCATCTGACCTCTCTCTGGCCACACCCCATCATCATCTCTCATCTCTCCCTTCCATCTCACAACCCCGTCTCCCTACTCAGCATCGTCACAGCACCGCCCCTTGCACGCACCGCCACCCTCTGGAGCACCTTCTTCATCCTCGCAGCATTGTCTCCTCCGCCTCGCCACCAGACTCCGGAACAGGATCTCTTTCCCAGAACCCATCTCACGTTCATCATCCTCCCATCTCCCGCATCACCATCAGATCCATCATCTTCTCACGCACGTCCATCTCCTTCATCACACGCAGAACCTCTATCCAGAACCCATCTTTTACTACCCATCATCCTCCATCCAGATCATCTCCTTCTCCATCGCAGACCCCAGGCTCCCCATCATCATCTCTTGCTCTCGTTCTCTCCCTCTCCTCTCTCACGCTCTTTCTTCTCTCCTCTGCCCCACTGCGCACCACCCTCTCCCACTCTCCCTGTCCTCCCTCTTCCCCATCTCTCTGTCTCCCTCTTTCTGTTCTCTCTCCCTCTCTGATCCGCCCTTCTCCTTCTCAGACCCATCACATCTCCCCTCTCGTTCACATCCCTGCGCAGATCCCAGACCTCCCAGACACCATCCTCTGCTTCATCTCCCTCCTCAGCACTGCCAGACGCGCTCAGAGACACCGCGGAAGCCCGGACCACCACGCCAGCACCCATCTTCGTATGCCGCAGCGCCTCTCCGTCCTCTGCTGCAGTCAGCACCGCTGGAGACCTCCCCACCAGGTACGCCCTTCTTCCCTTCTTTGCACTACCTTGCACCCACACGCACCCACTACGCACCGTCCTTCTTCTTCTCTCTCTCTGTCTCTCTCCCCGTGCTTCCACTCCCCTGCAACACCACCTGCACCCACTGCACACCATCCCTCTCTCTCTCTCCCCATCTCTCTCGCTCACTCTCTCTATATCTCCTTTTCACGCTCTTTCTTCTCGTCTCTGCTCTGCCCTCCGCTCCACCTCTCCGCCTGCTCGCTCTCCCTCACCTCTCTGCTCTCCTGGTCTCCCTCCCTCTCTGCACTCTCTCCGCCCTTCGTCTCTCCCAGCACCATCCTATCTCCTTCTCCTTCCTCTTCTTCCACTCCTCTGCCACCCGCGCAGCCACCTTCCTCCCTCTCTCTCGCTCCCCATCCCTCTGTTCTCTCCCCTACTCTCTTCCTCTCCTTCTCTCTCATTCCCTCTTCTCCGCCCTGCTATCACCTCGCTCCACCTCTCATTCTCTCTTCCCCTCCTGCTTCACCTTCCTCTCCCCGTTCTCTCACTCTTTCCTTCTCGCCCGTCTCCCTCCACCTCTCCGTTCCCCATCTGTCTCACCCTCTGCGATCCATCTCTCTCTCTCCCTGCAACTCTCTCTGTTCCGCCCTGCCCCTCTCTCCCCTCTCGTTCTCTCCTTCTCTCCTCTCTACTCTCTGTCACTCTCTCTCCTTTTCTCCATTCCCTTTTCCCTGTTCTCCTCTCTCCCTTTCCATCCTCTTCTTCCACTTCCCTGCAACACCGCCGCACCCACCTACACCCCTCTCTCTCCCTCTCTTTCCCTCCTCTCCTCTCCTTATTCCTCCACAGCCCCTGCACTACCCCCCACCCTGCACCCCCTGCTGCACACACGACCGAGCCACTGCCCACTTGCACCACGTGCATCACACCTGTTCACCCACCTGCACTCCTTCATCGCACACCCACTGCTGGCACCACTTGCACCTTCTTCACCTCCGACTTGCCCGTTTGGATTGCCAATCATGGGAGCTACCAATCCAGCCCAAGCACGCACAGGCCCGGTTTCACTCCACTATCTATTTTTTTGCATTCAATTCTTCAGTCGCTGTAGTCCGTCTTTTGTTCTTCATGCATCTAACATGCCATGCATTTAGATTTAGATTAGTGTTTTAGGCCATTTTTATTATTATTAGTTTTTTAAATTAGCCTTAATTTGTATGTCAACATGCATTTAACATGCCCATGCATTATAATCGTATTACATCTTGTTTCTTTAGTTTATCCTCTTTATAAAAATTGAGACTGCATTCCCTTTATCTTTTCATGTTATTTTCTATATAAAAATTAGAATAAAAACCAAAAAAACACCAAAAGAAAGTAAAAATAGCAGTAAAAAGTAAAGATTAAAAATAGGACTTTAGCTACCCTATTAATTAGGATAATTAGGCTAAATTTAATAATTAAGTTCTTTTCATCCCTCCTCTCATTAGGATTAGGAAATATTATTTAGGAAATTTCAAATAAATTCTTAATAAAAAGAAAATTAGAAATTCACTCCCCTCTTCTTCCCATTTCAATAGGATAAATTAATTTAGGATCTTAGGCCCTATAAATAAACTCAAAAAATAAAAATAAAACCTATAAAAATCAAAAAGACCAAAAACAAAGTAAAAGATATCAAAAACTCTCAAAAATATTAATAAATTGGAGTTAGAAATTAGACTATAGCCTAACTGATTAGGTCAGACCTCGGACCTAGATCTAGGTCTCCCCCTAGCCAGATTAGACTACCCTAGTTTCATTAATCCCAACTGATTAGGTCCCACTATCTCTCCGGGCCCCGCTAAGGGACCGGGAGAGCGGATGTGGGCGGTTAGGACCTTAGGATAGGGTAGAGATCCATTAGGGAAATGGAATAGTTAGATTAAATCCAAGTAGAAACTCCCCTAGTTAGGCCCTTCTAGCCCCAATTATTAAAATCCAAAAAAACAATAAAACCAACAAAACCAATTTCAAAAATATTTTCTTCTCTTTTCCTCCACCTCCGGTGCCAAATATTTATCTGAACTCAATGATTAAAGGGAATAGAGGCTGATTCTGAGAACCTGAATTAATGAGGATGACGAAATGAGACGAGTGATTTCACACACCCCAATATCAGTTTATTTACTACCGGCCCATCATCGGCCACCCTCAATCAATCCCGGCCCAACATCGGCCATTTTTATCTTACTTCTGGCCCATCATCGGCCATGCACTTTTATCACCTGCGTATCGCACGCAAACCCACAGAAATCACAACTCGAAGTTTCATCTGCATCATTCTTTCTATTCGAAGAATCAGCCTTTAAACCCTAGGTCGTCAAAGGACATTGAAGGGGGTACCCAGGAATGGGGTTGATCCTCTTCTAAATATTTGGCACCTTTCCCCTTATTTTCTTAGTTTATTTTCATTTTAATTCGCTTATCCCCTAGAATATCTGGATTTAACTTTAATTAGTCTGTTCAACCCTGGATGTTGATTTCCCCTGCCTAGTTCATTATGGTCCCATCTTGAAGCCCATAATTTGACCCTTGACCCAAGTTCGACCCGAATTAAAAGACCCAAATTAAGTGACGAGACAACCGTCGTGTGTCGCCGGCGACACATTAGACGAGAGAAGAACCCACCCCATTTTCCTCCCGCATTCTTTCGGCTTTCGTCGAAGGACGGTGTTACGGCCGAATCCGTAACTGGCGATTGTGATCCGTCGATTTTGAGGGTAGTTGGAATCCTCATTTTCGATGTATTTTTTTATCTCACACTGTTGAATGGCGATTCCCCTATCGGGGGGGGGGGGGGGGGTCAAAATTCACATCCGACAGATTGGCGATCGTGAAGGGACATCTTTCGTTGTCTTATCGTTTACTTGGGTCTTTTAGAAGTTTTATTATGGAACACGAACCTTTGATCAATGACTGAATGTCCGTGTCTCGTTTATTTAAGGGTTATTATGTGTACAAATCAAATATGAACTGGCGTCCGCATAACCGCCCGCTGAAGCTCTCCCCTTTACAACATAAGAGCGCATCCCTATTAGTCTTTCCTCTTTCCCGCATTAATTCCATAAAACATTCTCTTCTTTCCTAAATTCTTTCCATTCTCATCTTTTCTAAAGTCTTTCTCTTCTCACCCCCACTTTCTTACAAATGGCGAATCACCCATGGGGAATGCCGGACATTCCTCCTATTTCAACCCCGGGAGCAACTCGAGCCATCGATGAGGCTTATTTCCCCCCATTAGATACTGAAATCTCTAGATCTCTTTCTACCCCATTATCTGAACCACGCTATTCCCCGCGCATATCGGGCTCTCCGATTGTCGAACGGGTCCCTTCTCCCATGAACGCAGTAGTCGCGAGAAAAAGTCACTCTAGTCCTCCAACTCCAATAAGGAGGGACTCATACTCTGCCGACTCTCGAGTCACGTATAAGGATTTGGTCGGATCGAGCAAACAGACGGTAGAGCATAAGACCTATGCCAACATCACAACACGGGCTCGCCGTGTGCTTCAACCGGTCACTTCACAAGTCATCCATCATTCAACTACGGTTACCCGAATTGAACCGATTACCTCTATGGTCCCCCAATATAGAACACCTTTTGATACATCCATTGTGACCACCACTAGACAAGCAAGACAGCAACCAGCCCCGATCCCATATGCAAGTACGCGCCTCCATATAGGCCAAGAACAGGTGGGCCTGGCTCGATCACTCATGCCGAGGGTCCCGCGGCGAAGCCCTTCTGTTTACACCAGTGCACAGAACGCACCCATAATCCACCATCAATACCAGCATGAGGTAGTCCAACCCCAACTTCAAACAATGACTCCTCCGACTGTCTCCGTAAGCCGATCTATCCCAAACTCATCTGGCCTTAGGCTAACCCATCATCAACCGACGGGGTACGAAAGATCACCTCTGACGTATCAAGATCAATTGACCCCAGCTTACGAAATGTTAGATGAGGAGCAGGATCCCCCACTCTATTATGATGAAGTTGCGGACGATGTAGACCCTCATGAGCTTCACGAGGAACATCGGCCGGACCATCCAGCCCACTAGTTCTCCCGCCAATTGACTTACATAGGTCGACGATTAGGATTAGCTCATGACCTGGATAGAACTCGAAACCAAACCCAAATTCAGGCCCCTAGGAGAACACGAGTTGAGGAAAGCTACCACTATGCGCTTTTGGGACCCCAACTGGACCCTCAACACGATCTTGTAGAACCGATTTATTATCGAACCCCAGTTGAGGCCCCGAGACGTGGCCAAGCGCACGAAGATCAAAACCCTGATTCCCATGCAATTAGAGAAATGCGGAAGGAAATAGAAGGGCTGAAGAGTGAAATTAGAAAGAAGTCGCCGTCACGACAAGGCAAAAGGTTAGGGTTCTATGACTTCACGAAGAAAGAAGAGACCAAGAAATCACCCTTCCCAGCTAAAGCCCCAAAGTTCGTAGCATATGACGGGACTACAGACCCTCAACACCATTTGGTGTCCTTTTGCAGTAAATGCCGTATAATCGCTGACGACAATGCCCTCCTCATTAATTACTTTCAAGAATCGCTAGTCGGAGATGCGCTAACTTGGTACACATCTGTGCCCTCACACGAGATGAATAACTTCGAGGATGCGATAGAAAAGTTTCTGGTGCGATACCAACCCCTAACTAAGAACAAACCCCTGTGGCATGACTTAGCCAACTTAAAGCAAAAGAACAATGAGGATTATGAAGAATTCGCCGCAAGATGGCTGAGTCAATTCACGAGGTCTGACTGCAATATGAAGGAGGAGGAACAAGTCAGGATGGTCATTTCGAACATGAAAGAACCGATGAGGACATTGATGACAATCAGGGAAGTCATGAATTGGAGCGGCCTACACCATTGATTGTCGAGAATGAAATAGAACCTAGACGATGGAATATTGAATAACCTAGGCATCTCCGATCAAAAAAGGATTGTCCGTCGCGTGACCAATCAAGTGGAAAATCGCGTGACCCCGGAAGTAAACTCGACCCAAGAGGTGGTTTATCGCCCATATAATCCTGGTCAGGAAATGAATTTCAACCAACAGCGGAATCAAGGACAAAACCGGGATGTTAATTTCCAAGGGAACACACAAGGCTTCCGGAACGATCAGAGCTATCGGGATCTTCCTCGGAATGATCAAAGATATAACCAACAACCACATGACCAAAGGGGACCCGTTCATCCAAGGCAAAACATAAATCCGGCACGACAACCTGTGAATCAGCCGGTGATGCCTCAAAACCCGAATCAGAGTACTAATCCTCGGCCGAATTATAACGCAGTCTCGCTCAATTATAACGACAATTCATGCCAAAACAATGACGGGAACAAGAGAAGTCTTGGACCGAAAAGGGCTAACTACCCGCCCCTCCCTCAACCTTGGATCACTGTTTTCTGGTCGCTCATAAAACAAAACGCTATCCAGCTTCCACCAGAAAGACAACAGCAATGGCCAGACCACCTTGATCGGACGAGATTCTGTGCATACCACAGGATGCTGGGACATGACCTAACCCATTGCTATACGGCCAGAGACCTGATCTACGACCTCAGTGATGAAGGGGCGATTGAGTGGAATAGCATCAAACCCATGGGAGTCTACGGTCCGCAGAAAATGCCACAACCCCAAGGTCCGCTTACCAGTACGACACAGCGAGTACCGAACATGCAAATCTACACAAACCCGATGCCACAACACGCTGCGTCAACCTCGACACAACCGTTGCAGGGACTGTCGGCCAATGTCGCCACCGTGTCACATCAATCAACTGATTTCCCGATCCAGCCAGCCATTAGTCAGAATCAGCCCTACTATGATGATTTTTTTGAAGATGATGACTATTGGAAATACGTCAATTGGGACGGGAAAACTAAATTCAGACTAGATAACATCAAAACCGGCATGGTAATCGACTCCCCGGACCTTTACAAGGTGTTCTTTGACGATGATGTCGCGTACGAGGGGTCTCGGACCAGCACTCACTCCCAATTTAATCACCCCCAGGATGTTGGGCCGTCACAAGCACACCTCCGATCAGGACGGATCCGCCCACCGCGGCTACCTCCGATCGCCAGTGCGCCGGATCCGGGCTTACAAATCCCCAACGCGCAGACCGAAGAGGTTGTCGAAGAGAGACATCATGTTCAGCTGGAGACTGGGATAGAGTATGATCTCCTAAGGGCATCTAACGAAGATACCAGCTAAGGTGTCAATCCTCGATCTGATCAAGACTTCCCCTATGCATAAAAAATAGCTGATGGACGCCATCACCCACTGACAAGTTCTGGAAAATATAACCCCAGAGCAACTACGGGCGTCCATTGCGTCCTTGTCGTCTGAGACATCCTTGCCAATCCTCAACTTTACCGAGGAGGAACTAAAAGAAATACCACCTGAAGCGAGGACCTCACCCCTACATCTCACAGTTAGGGTGGCTGAGAAAGAGATATCCGGTGCTTTGGTAGACACAGGGGCATCCCTAAACATCTGTCCACTGAAAATATACAAGACGCTGGATCTAACTGCTAAAGACCTAACCCCAGCTCCGTTGGTGGTGACAGGATATGACGGAAATAGGAAGAACGTTTGTGGGAAGTTCATGTTATTGGTGCAAGCAGGCCCGATCTCAGTACCCGAAGAATTCTACGTCATGGATATCCCAGCGACCTTCAACTTGATATTAGGGCGTCGCTGGTTGAATCACATGAAGGCGGTCATGTCCACTAGGCACCAATGTATTAAGTTTCCCCACTTAGGAAAAATTGTGAAGCTAATGGGGGACCCACCTGTGATCGAACCAGAAGGACTTCAGATACTTCCCACCTTGCGACCGGCCCCTATCCCGCCTGGAACCAAAACCCATGGATACAGGGTTGATCCCACCATTTCCCTGACGGACATCGATCCCGTCCGGAGTATGATACCAGATCCGGTCCCTCTACCTGAACCGCCATTAAGAAAAGAGTGCATACATGGCTGGAACCTCATGAGAAAACTTGGATATCAGCCCGGTTTGGGGCTAGGTAGGAATGAGGATGGGATTCTTGACCCCGTTATCCTGGAAGCAAGGATAGGAACAGTAGGACTGGGATTCAACCCGTATGATCAGGTAACACTCTCCAAAAAGGATTGGAAACTTGGGGAACACTTCGTCAGGCATAGCAAGCTCTTGAAACCCAATGAACCTCCCAACGGAGAAGGATGCCATCCGATCCACCCCCAGGAAAAAGGGAAAGAACTATTGATAGAAGCTATAACTGATTCGTCGTCTGACGACGAGGAGGTCGAAACTTACGAAGACATCTTTGGTACCTGGGAAGAATTCCACGAATCTGACGAGATTAGAGGTTCAAGTTTCCCCCTGGAGGAAAGTTTCCAAATGCTGTCTTGTAACATGATTGGTATTAGTGATCCGGTGAAATTGCCAAAAAAAAAACGCCGATTTCCGAAAAGAGTAACGACTATGAAACCTGGGAGGTCAAAGACCCTGATAGCCAAGAAGTCGTATACTGGCCAGCTGCGTGGCGACACTGGAGAGCAGGACCTTCAGAAGAAGACAACAAAACCTGGGAGATCGAAAATCCCGAAGGCGACGAAGTGGTGTACTGCCCCGCAGTTCGGCATTGCTCGGGGCAGGGATCTTCCTCCTTAGATAACCCCTCTTCAACCCAACCTGTACCATATCATTTTAAAAACCCAAGAAAATCACAAAACCCCAAAATCCAAAAAAAAGTAGAAAACCCAAAACCCAAAAATGTAAGTAGTTTAGGAGTAGAGACCTTTGACTATTGTAGGGTCATAAGAAAACTTGAGCGCTGGAAAATTCCCCCGGTAGAGCAATCACGGCTAGAGGAAATCATGAGCCAAATTAGCAAGATAGGGTATGAGTCGATGCCCATTATTTCAGAGCCAGAATCATCTCCGGGAACCGAGAACGTAAAGGATGAGATGGGCGTTTACGAATTAGTAGATGCCGAAGGAGAAGACGATGAAGTCTTGGAAGAGTTCCAAAGGGTCATTAAGAGGTTTGACGAGCAAACTCAGTCGACGGCCGAGAAGACAAAAG
The DNA here is from genome assembly GCA_029852735.1 of Persea americana. NCBI lineage: Eukaryota > Viridiplantae > Streptophyta > Magnoliopsida > Laurales > Lauraceae > Persea > Persea americana. The sequence continues at coordinate 45,746,738 of CM056813.1, forward strand.
AGATCAACTTGGGGACTGAGGAAAGGCCCAAGCTAGTCCAGATTAGTGCATGCTTGGAACTCAGTGAAGAAGAAGAGATCCTTAAAGTCCTGGATGAATATCAGGACGTATTTGCATCGGACTACCATGACATGCCAGGACTAGACCCGCTTCTAGTAGAACATCAAATTCCATTGGAAGAGAGTGCGAGACCGGTTAAACAGAAGCTGAGAAGAATGCTCCCTGACGTTGCGGTGAAGGTGAAAGAGAAAGTTGACAAACTTCTCCAGGCCAAATTCATCAGGGTAGTGCTGTTTCCTCAATGGATTGCCAACATTGTCCCGGTCAAGAAGAAAGATGGACGTATCAGGGTCTGCATCGACTTCTGGAACCTGAACAAGGCCTCACCTAAGGACGACTTTCCCTTACCACACATAGACGTGCTCGTCGACAACACCGCTGGGCATGCAATGTTCTCATTCATGGATGGATACTCGGGGTACAACCAGATAAAGCTTTCAGAAGAGGATCAAGAAAAGACCTCGTTTACTACCCCCTGGGGGACTTATTGCTACGTTGTCATGCCCTTTGGATTGAAGAATGCAGGTGCAACCTACCAAAGAGCCATGATGGCGATATTCCACGACATGATGCACGATTGTATGGAAGTATATGTCGATGACATCTTAATTAAATCCCAAACTCGTGCAGACCATGCCGCAGCTCTGAAGAGGGTCCTCCAAAGGTCAAGGGAGACAAAGTTGAGAATGAATCCGAAGAAGTGTGTCTTCGGGGTGTCGTCAGGAAAACTTTTAGGGTTCATGGTCAGCAATCGAGGAATCGAAGTCGACCCCTCGAAGGTGAAAGCTATCCTCGAAATGCCGCCCCCGAAGAACCTCAAAGAAATAAGAGGCCTCATAGGGCGACTACAGTTCATTAGAAGATTCATTTCACAGCACTCGCAAAGATGTGAGCCGTTCTACAAATTGCTAAAAGGAGGCGTGGAATACCACTGGGACGACGACTGCCAGAAGGCATTTGAGGATTTGAAGAAATATTTATTGAGTCCCCCCTTTTTGAAGCCCCCTGCTAAAGATAAGCCTCTCATTTTATATGTGTCAGCGACGGAATCCCCGATAGGCATAGTCCTAGGTCAACATGATGAGACTAGCCGGAAAGAGAATGCAATTTATTACTTGAGCAAATCTCTCTTGTCATATGAGCGGAAATACTCCTCAATAGAAAAAACGTGCTTAGCGGTGGTTTGGGCTGCCCAGAAACTCAGACACTACTTCTTAGCCCACTCAGTCAAACTCTTGGCCAGAATGGATCCCTTGAAATATATCTTTGAGAAACCTGTCACTTCAGGACGAGTGGCACGGTGGCAGATGCTCTTGGCAGAATAAAAGGGCAAGCCATCGCTGACCACCTTGCACATCTCCCCCTACCACAGTATGAACCGGTCAAAACCGATTTTCCAGATGAAGACGTGCTATGTGTAGACATAGAGGAGATAAAGGACCCCGAGTCGTGGACGATGTACTTCGACGGTGCCTTGAATCAAAATGGAAAAGGGATCGGGATAGTGCTTTTGTCCCCAGAAGGAGTGGCGATACCGAAGGCCTTCAAAGTCGGATTCCCAGTCACTAATAGTGAAATGGAGTACGAAGCACTCCTAGCAGGTTTAAGAGAGGCCGCGAAGTTGGAAGTTAAGAAACTCCGAGTTCTCGGGGATTCAAAGGTGGTCATATCCCAAGTGGCAGGTGAATGGAAGGTGAACGCCCCTAAGCTCGCTCATTATCATGAAAAGGCCAAGAAAGCTTTGTCCCAGTTCAAGAAAGTGTCCTTTCTTTATATCCCGCGAGCTTTAAACCGGCTGGCCGACTCGTTGGCCACCTTGGCCTCGATCGTGGAAGTCCCCCTCGACAAGGGATCCAAGACCTTTCACATCCAAAGGATAGTTGATTACAGTCGGTAACAAAGATACTGACTTCATGTCAGATAAGGATTCCAAGAAATCAACTACTGGGTATGTGTTTATGCTGCGCTTGAGAAGCAGTTAAGGAAGCAGTTTGGCTTAAAAGATTCCTTATGGAACTTGGAGTGGAACTTTTGGCAGGACAGCCGCTCACAGTTTATTGTGATAACAGCAGGGCAGTCACTAAGTCCAAGGAACTCAAAAGCTAAAAACACTTACAGAGGGAATAACACATGGTCAGAGAGATTGGGCAGAGAGGTGATACTGCAATCACCAAAATAAACTCTGTAGACAATCTGGGAGATCCCTTTACTAAGCCTTTGATCACCAAAGTTTTTTGAGCGGTATGTAAACGGGATGGGCATAAGATGTAACCCTGAATGGCATTGAGCCCAAGTGGGAGATTGTTAGTTTTATGGTCTCGATCCATTAAGATTGATGAAATAAATTGATTAATTTCTTTATTTATCAATATATTCATGCTTTCCTTTCATAAGATGAATGGTGTTTTACTATTTATTTGCACATAACTAATACGAATGACATGATGGTTCATGAAATGAACTGGAGTCTATAAGTATACTAGATGCAATACATGTGTATGGATGAGATCGACATACGAGAGACATGTATAGCAAATCTCATACTTGAATATCTTCACAACCAGTGATGAGACTGGACATCTCATCTGACAAGGTTGCAGTACTCTGATTACTATGCGATAGTGTGATTTTGTCTCGATCATCAGAATGTAAGATTCTGAATCATGGTGCTGGTACATTGGATGTATTAAAGGATAATGAGAAGCACCTTATAAACACTGTCTTTACTTTAAGGTATGCTCTCTTAATTCCCTAGCAATAGGCTCTCAATCCTGAGACATTAATAATCTCAAGTTTCTACCTATTCATTTGCTTTGAGTCACCAATGAGTGAGGCCAATTGTAGGTCAACACCTCAGTGATTTAGATACGTGGTAGTGGAGCTGTGGGAACATTCGATGGTCAAGATAGAATCTATCTTTAATATCTCCTTGTGCCAATTAATGGATTTATCATTGGTAAGTGCGCATCCATTCCAATTAAGAGTTAATTGGATCGGTACCAAATGATCATTATAATTGGGGCTCAACGGATATGGATCTAAGTTTGGAAGACAGGTCCAATTGATCCATGGATATTGATGGAGGGGCCTACTTGTGGACATTGGGAAGTTTAGGGTCTTCATATAATTTATTCCTAAGACTGGAGTTCAATTGCATTTATTTAGTGAAGTTATTTGTAATTAACGCGGACCCGGATTGCACATGAGATATGGGGTCGCGGTGTCCTAGTTGGAGCCAGCTTTCTATGGAATCCCTAGTGGTCCCCACGCTAGCCCAAAATTGGATCTTTACTAATTCTATTTGAACTTAAAAAGGAAAGCTACTATTTCTATTTGAAGTAAGACTTCTAATAGTGGTAATAGTAGGAACAAAGGGTTACTAATTATTATGGAAGTTGGACTTCTGATAATAAACAAAGAGAGAAGGTTGAAAAACTATAAAAGGGAGAGAAGGGAACCCCTTGGACGTCCATGCTTATTTCAAGAGGAGATTCACGGCCATGAACCCTAAGTGCAAGAGTTGCACTCCTTCTCCTTCCCCTCTCTCTCTTGAGGAAAGAGATCTGAAGCGGGTCATAGCGTGGAAGACGATTAGGCATTGGAGATTCTGATTTTGGAAGAGCTCTTCATCAAAGAGTTAAATCAAGTTCTCCATTAGAGCACAACCGAGCTCCATAGGTATTTTCTACTCCTTGTATGTTGTGGAATTTCGTGGTTGCATGTTTACTGCTGTTTCTATCTTCTAGATAAAGTTTATTACTGTACATGATCATGAGAAATAGGACATGGATCCTGGATTGGGTTTTGTAGCCTTCTGGATAGATGATCACCGCATCAAGTTGGTCAAAAGTTTTTGAAACCTATCCTAGAGGCCCACCTATTTCCAACAGCCACATCCTACTACAAACAGGCAATGCTGCTTCAAGCATCAAATCTTGCCAGAATCAAACAAAAAATGCAAGATCTTTCAAAAGAGCCAAAAGAAGGGTACACATGAGGTTTCGAGCTATTTCAACACCATTTGACCTAACTTCACTCCTCCAGCGGCTGGAGCTCCTGGCGGCGACAGTGTTGAAGATATCAAATATTTGATCAGAGCCTACGGATAGTCTCAAAATACCTCCAAAAGGCTCCACGTCAAATTTCAAGTCAAACTGACACTGTTTGATCCTCCATTAACTCTCGAGTAGCAAAATCAAGCCTCTAGGCGGCGAGAACCACCGAGGCCATCACTCATCAAACAAAGCACATAGGTGGCTTCTACATGCTTCCAAAGGGCAACATGTCAAATTTTAGGTCATTCCGACAACGTTTGACCTAACTTTGACACTCGGAAGCAAAATCAGGCCTCCCGGTAGCGGGGCTCCCTGGGACCATGGTATCCAAATCGGAGCTAATGGAACATCTCAAAATGATTCCAATAGGCTCCCTGTCAAATTCCAGGTCAATCGGACATTGGTTGGCCATATATCAAAACTTGACATTTTCTTAGCGGCGAAATCAAGGCTAGCAGCGACGGGACCCCAAACGGCTTCAAAACTCAAACAAAAGTCTATTGTTATTCCTATCTATTGCTTAGGAAGCTTCACCTCAAATTTCAGGTCATTCCAACATCGTTTGACCTAGTTTTGATTCTTGACGGAAAATCGGCATACTCCGCACATCCCGGTCTTCGGCTTTTTCAGAAAATCAGAGACTTTTGCACTCTTATATGCAAGGATTCTCATCAAGTTTTCTCCCGGAAAATCAAGCCAAAACATGTACAAAAATATCAGAAAAAATATCGAAAAAAAGAAAAAGAATCGAAAAAACTGCAAAAAAGGCCAAAAGGCGACGACCAAAGGGACAAAAGTCCCCATGGTGGCTGCCGGAGACATTGGCCCAGGGTCGCCGCATGGTCGTCGATGACCATGGAAATCCGGGTCGCCTGATTTTCTCCGAAAGGGTCATTTTTCCGTCCCTATTCGAGTTTCGAGTTGTTTGGCCCTTGTGATTTTTCCAAAATCTGATTTTTTGAGCATGATATCCGTCGATCTTCGTAATATCACGGATCCTCTATCGAAATCATGGAATCATCATCCAACGCTTCAAAGTCGCCAATCGGCTGACCAAGAAAGCACACTTTCTACTAGACCGATTGTGAAATCAACTGGACAGATGTTGCTGGCCCATTGGTGTCAACCAATGTCTGATGTTGTATCGCCATCCGACATCAAACAACATGTGGATCCATCGGCGATCATCGCAAGAAGAATTCCAAAAGACGCTGCGTAGCCCGCAACTTTTTAAGCGACTTGGCGACCACTTAATGCTATTAATTAACCCGTTTATGGCAACTTATTGCAATCATTAACTCATTATTTTGGACAGACCAATCAGAAGCGAACAAATGGGTGTTACAAGTCAAAGGACTCATGGCATTTAAACCATGAAACTCCTCCCATGATGGAGATTAAAAGCAATTAAAAGCTCTTAATTCTTCACCATCCAATCAAAAGCCAAGGAAAATGAGTAACAGAATAAATGAATTAAAACTTGTAACTCCTCCCTTTATGTGGCTTTAAGACAATTAAAGCCCATAAACCCTCCAAAATGGCTACCAAAAGCCTATAAATAGGAGAGCATTCCAAGAAGAATGGTTCGGGAAAAATCGATCAGAAAAGTTCAGAAAAATCAGAAAATCCAGAACTTCTGTAACTGTTGCAACAATTTCCTCTCCTTTGAAGAAACTTTGCTGCAACTAACACCATAAGGTGATCGAAGTCCCTTGGGGGGCCACCCCTCCAAAGTCCCCTCTCCTTCTATCCAACATGGCCTAGATGTGGCTCTTTAGCCCGTCTACTCATTTTTTTATTGGATATAGGACCTCCCCTTGGTCTTTATCCTCTAAAAATCTGAGGTCCAAGTCAAGCCAAGTGAATCAAAGCATCATGTGCTCTCATCTGAAGGACGATAGCGGAGTCCATACATGACTCGTGACCGTCGATCTGAATGAGTCCCCACAATCTCTTGAGTAGTTGGATTCCATTTCTTACTTTTCTGTTGTATTTTGTATTTTTTAAAGAGACAAAATAAATCACAATTCTTATCTTTCATTATTGATGAGATTTGTAAATCGCCTTTCACGGCAAAATCGCTTCCTACGGCGCAATATCACCTTCTACGGCACAAAACTGCCTTTCACGGCAACCGAAAGAAAATTGCCTCTCACGGCATTCAAAATCTTTGTTTCTTTTCTTAAAAATATGTGTACAATGGAAAGTTAGAAAAAAGATTGATTTCCTTTCTACTTGTGAAGGTGGATCTCCATATCACTATTTCTAAATTCCAAGTAAAATAGAAAATCTGGCATACCCGTACAAAAAAAATGTTGATGCCCGCTTTTCGTTCGCCGGACCCCGGCAGACCTGGGGCAGAGGAAGGCAAGAGTCGGGTCCATCAAGTTGGCACACCCAGTGGGACTCGTTCATTTGAGAACTTGATGTTTAGATTCTTTGGCTCCTTTCTAGTTGGTGGCCTATGTTGAATCTTGCATCTAAAAAAAATACATGAGATGGGATTCTTGGGAATTTCTTTCTTTAAAGTTTATTTCCAGTCTTTCTTTTTTCAAAATTTTTTTTCTCTCTTTTGGATTCAAATTGGAGAAACTTTGGTTCTTTCCTTTTCGGACAAGTGGATTCAAAGTGGATTCAAGAAAAGCCTTGTCCAGAGTGTGGCGGCAGCTAGACTGTCTACTAAAGTAATACTACCCTTACCAGGGGGCTGATCTGTCTATTAAAGTTTCATAAGACTGAATTGGAGACCTATGTGTACTCTACAAAAAAATCTTCAAAAAAGTAAAACCTTCTGTCATTTTTTAGTTCAGATTTGAGAAATTATGGTTCCTTCCTTTTTGGATTCATTGCTCGCAGAAATGTTTGAGCCTGTTTTCGGATTGGAATACCATTTGGTCTCTTAGATGGACTTGATTTTGACCTTTTAAAAAAAAAACTTCCGTCAGTTTTGGGTCCACATTCGAGAAATTTTGGTTCCTTCCCTCTCGAACTCAATGCTCGCAGAAATGTTTGAGCCTGTGTTCGGATTGGGATACCATTTGCTCTCCTTTATGAATCCAATTTGGACCTTTCAAAAATCCCATCTCGTGTCCATTCCAAGGATGCGATTTGCAATATTTGTGCCTAGCGGTGTTCGTACACCCTTTCAGGTCTACTGTATTTGCGACCGACACATTTGTAACTCCAACCTTATATCATCTTACCTCGAGTGAGCCTCGCTTCTTGGTAATTTGAATTAAGGTTTACAATTGCTTCTAGCAATCACTGGAACGCTCACTCTGAGCCTACTATGCTTGTGTTTAAAACAATTGTACCCTCTATGGCTTTTTGCCTTATTCATTATGTGTAGGCCGGACCATGCCCCCTGAGCGATTTGAAAAAATAAAACCATAGTATTCTTCATTTATGATCATATTCTTGTAATTACTAATGGATGTGCTCTTGTTATAGAAGTTTTCCAAACTAACAATGGAAGCTTCATTGACCATCACTTTTGATGAGAACAAGTACCAGCTTATGCTTCAAGAGAAGCAAAACAAGCGCACTCACAAGCGCCCTGCCAACTGTCGAAGCGTTATCTCCCTCGGCAACTCACAAAACACTGGGTCAACCTCTACTCCTCAGACTATCGTCTTCGGGTCGCTAGGACCATTCCCACTTCCCGTAGAAGAAACTGAACCTGCCAAGAAGCAGAAAACCGCCCCTGAACATGTCACTGCCATGATATCAAGGGCAATCATAAAAAGTCCTGAAGCCTGCGACAACCCCACAAAGCCTCAGCTTGCAAGAGACCAGGTCTGTCCCAAGACTTGGTCCCCGAGACCTTCACCAAAACAAAGGAGGTCACGAACATCTACAAAGCCAGCATACCTAGCCCCTCTTAAGGAGAATCGGTTTTATCCTCTCTCTTACATGAAAGAGGAGAAAGCTACCCTCCGCCAAACAACAAAATCAAGTCAGCATGAGCCTACTTGCTCCTACAAGCCAAAAATTAGATCATGCATCACCAGGCCTCTACAAGAACCTGCCAAGGCCTGCTCTCCTGCAGCTCGACCCTTCATCTCAACAGGGGCCGAACTTACAAAATTCAAAGCCTCGCTGCGACAGGCAGAGGACCATGTCTAGATCCTATCCATGCCAAGCTTCAAGGAAGACAAGCATGGCTGTTCCGCATGAAGGACTATGTCCTTTATTGCTAGAGCACAGCCAGAGCTAACTGAAGCTCAAATTGCTCGCCGCATACGTCACCGCGCGGCATATCGACATAAGAGACTAGAGAAGCAAAGAATCCAACATTCTACCCTTCAAGTCTCTCAAAAATGGGTCGAGAAAGAAAAATCCGACCAAGTTGCTACTATCCATATGGCAGGCAAAACCAAAAGACACCATAAGTCAGCAACCAAAATTCATGTCAGACTGTCGGTTACTCGCAGCGTCTCTCGGACACGAAGACATCAGGAGGACTCCCCACTCTTTCAAGTTAAGGACTCCAAAGTGACCACTCCTCGGGCTCTTCATCCAAAAGAATGAGCTCCAACTCAGTCATCAAGACGGTTTCATCATTCGACTCTCGAAGGGTGAATGTCCTGGTCACAAACTCTGAAAAACCTTCACAGCACGATGACGTGGCTCTACGCATCTAGTAGCTGGAGCAAGGACAGCAGAGAATAGAGGTTTTAATGGAAAACCCCCTTCTCACTTTCCAACATCTGCCAAATAATGAAGTCCTTCTAAATGATCAAGCAAATGGAGGAGAATATGAGTCACGCGCCCTTACCAAAAAAGGACGTTGACGATATCCTCGCTAAAGCAAAAGAAGAGGATACACTAAAGGAGCATGGAATCAAGCCACCATATCCCTTATGGATGGACTCGGTTCCATTCCCTGCAAAATTCAAGCAACCTACTTTCCAAACATATATGGGGAAAGGTTCAGCCAGACAGCATGTCATCCACTTCAAAATCTTGATGGGAGCTATTGCGGATCAAGATGCTCTCAATATCCGTCTCTTTGTAAGTACCCTAAAAGGTACTGCCTTTGATTGGTACTCTACTCTGCCAGAAGATTCCATTCAAAACTGGACTATGCTAGAGACATGCTTCCTGAACCACTTCAAAGGTGAGGATCATCCTGTTACTATGGCTCAGCTCTGCAGCCTAAAACGGGGAGAGAATAAGTCAACGTACGACTTCATTCACGAGTGGAAGGCAATTGCATACAAATGCTCAGATGTGCTGCCACAGGCGTCGCTGGTCGACATTTGTCGTAACAACATGAGAGCAAGGATCCGCTTCATCATCATCGGCAACAAATCAAAAAATCTAAGAGAACTCCTAGAAGCATCCATGGAGGCTAAAACGGTGATCAAAGAAAAAGGAGGTTCTTCATGTGCAAACCAAGTCAACTCCTCAGCCGCTAAAGAAAGTTGAAAACAAAGCTGTGGGTAAGAGACCTTAACTCTCTAATGCCTTCAAAGAACGAGTAGAGAAGAAATACCTGTTCGATGAAGATATTGAAGAAATCTTTGGGGCTCTCTTGGCAAATGGGAAACTCACCTTGCTTGACCCCAAAAGACCGGGAGATGTTGGCAAAACCAACGATCCTCGGTATTGTCCATATCACCAGATGGTCTCGCATCCACTTAATCAATACTTCATTGTGAGAGAGAAGATCAACGAGATATGGAAAAACGGAGTCATCACTTTTGACAAAAACTATGGGTCTACCTCCGTCAACATGGTGTCATGTGGACAAACATCAAAATCACCGAAGGAGAAGGTCACTACTTCCTTCAAGGTGATAAAAATGACTCAAATGTCCTAAGAGTTGGTTCCTTATCCAACACCCGACGAACAACCCATATGGGTGCGTCCCGATCACCTTGAAGATGAAAATTGAGAGATCGTCAAAATAAAGCCGACTGCTAAACAACGAAGACAAGCCATGAGAAAACTCCGTAAACTTAGACAGCAGGAGAAAGCTCAACCAAAACAAGAAGCCCCTGAAAAGGCAGAGACCTCCTTTACTACTTCACTGGGTGCAACAGAAGACTCCCTTTCCAAGACTCCAAGGGCGGCAAGAAAATTCACCCTTGGTGATTTCATGCTACCACAGCTAAGAAATGAAACTACACCTAAGAAATGAGACTACACCGGGTGCATCATACTCTTGCAACTCGGTAATTCGATTCTCCATGGATGGATACGAGTCCAGTGACACCGCCAGTGACACCGATGAGTGGGAAGAATCCCTTAAAACAGGAGAATACCTCTTCGACGAAGAATGGATTCCTGAATCTTGCCTTATGCCAGTAATCTGGTATAACCCCTTCAACCACAAGGATCCTGGTTTGATGATGAAGAAGACCAAGAGGCTGTTAAAAAAAATGATATCAACCCAGCACCCACCAATGCTCTAGTGGAACCTAACAATGTTAAACCACAAGGGGCAGATGACGAAGAAGACTTGGCTCTTATGCCCGATCCCGCAGAATATGCAATGATCTCGCAGCATCTGGCCATAGAGCAGGATCGCCTAAATGAGCTTCGTCCAGAACTGAAGGTCCCAGAAAATCTACAAACATCTCCTCTGGTAACCCCAGAAAATGAATAAAGTTGCTGAATCGATGATCCTCTTACATATGAGGACGAGTCCAAATCCCAGCGGTCCATTCTTAGGGCATCTCCTATTGCTTGCAATGCTATAGTTCGAGATGATAGTTCCTCTGAAGCTTCATCTGCTGAGGCTGCGGACTCTCAGACTACGTCTGGTAGCATATCTTCTGAAGCTACATCTTCTCGGGTGACTTCTACTGAGATATCATCTTCTCGGCCTTCGTCTCCTGAAATTGTGACATCAGAATTCAAGCCACTTTCGACTGATCACCATGAAAAAGCTCCGGCCGATGACGTCTTCAAAGAAAACCCGGTCAATTGGTCTTAGATACCCGACCTCATAGGTGATGTCTGGACTGATGAAATACTCAACAAAGAAGAAAAGTTGCTGGATGCTGTTCATGACTTGTTCTTGAAAAATGCTCCATGCAATGCAATAACTGAAGACGACAATGGTGCTGCGGAAATGTTTTTAGCAAATGAGAAGGATCAACCCCTTGATCCCGAGGGTGATCTTCCAAACGAAGAACCTTCTCCAGTAGCTCTTGAGGTTGGTAAAGGTACCCGCTCTGGCTGGGATTACCGCAAGAATTACAACCAATCTTCTTCTTGTTAAGTAAATCCTTTGGGAAAACAAGCTGTAAACGCCCCAAGTGGCAACAATAATGAAAATGTAGGCCCTAAGGAGGCTCTCAAGTAAGACTTGATTGAGCACTTCAAACACATACTTACACAACTGCACATCCTAGACTTATTTCGAATGTCACCACAAACTCGTGATAGTCTCATTTCAGAACTGTAAATGCTGAATGCGGATGTTGACAAACATGCCCCACAAGTCCTGCAAATTGAAATGGACTATAGGGTCAAAAAATTAAATACTTCATCAAAGGAAGAAAAAAATAAAACTGAGGGATCTTAAATTGAATGCCTCTCGGTCCAAAAAGTAGCAAGTGTAACCATCGCCTTTGATAAGGAAGACCTCATGCTAGGTGAGACAAAGCACAACCGACCCCTGTACTTCATAGGGTATATCAAAGAGATGCCAATACACAGAGTCCAGATCGACCCAGGTTCTGCACTCAACCTCATCTCTACTTCAACACTTGAAGAGCTGGGTATTCCACCTAGCAAGCTGAGTCACACGTCTGTGTCCATCTTTGGATACAATGGGAGAACTCAAAGGCCTATCGGCAAGATCAGGTTCAAGTTGTAAATCGGTGATCTTATCTTTGAAGTCACCGTGTATGCAATAAAGACCCCTTCATGCTACAACATCATTCTCAGACGCCCCTGGATACACGAGAATGGTGTTGTCCCTTCAACTCTACATCAGTGCATTAAGTTCGTTGGCGACGATGGCTTGATACATCGAGTGCTTGCAGACAAAAAGCCCTTCAAACGCAAAGACGTCCATTTTGCAGATGCTCAGATGTACAAGGATGAAAAGGAAGAAAATGAGGAAGAAACAACATCTTTTGCCTGCAATCTCCAAAAAGATAAAGGCAAGGCTCCTCAGCAATCATCGGAAGAAAACAAATTTTCCAGCAAATCCGAAGAGAGCATTCCATCTTCCTCCGTTGTCTCCTTTAAATCTTCCAAGCCTTTGGTAATCACCACCAAAGCAAAGAAGACAAAACAAAAGACTGGGGTAAGTTCGTTGTCTCCTTTGTGTCTATCATGCAAGACACGGATTCAAATTCAGAGTCAGAAGACGATACATCGTCAAGCCAAGCTGATAATCAGCAAGTTCAGCATGCTCTCACTCCATTGGAGACACCTGCCGACGTAGAAGACCTCAGGGCTACTTCCTTCATCATTCCGGCAACTTCCGTAGAAGAAAAGCCAGTCTTCTTCCACGGATTGGAAGCTTCTTCATCAAATTCTTTGCTTGAACCTTTCCAAAATAAAGGTATGCCTCAACTATCCCTGTATAGTCCAATGGCACAAGCTATCATGAAGAAAATGAGCTATGACGCTCAAAATCCAATCGGTTTGGGAGGTGGCTGTGGTATTCTCACGCCATTGGGACCCACCTTGACCAAAAGCCAACTGGAAGATTGGAAACTCCATCATCATATAGACAAGTCTTCATACGGGTTAGGGTACGATCCTGACACTCCTCTGAGACACTTGACACAAAGGCTACAAAGTCGTTTCGCCAACCAAGCCTTAACATCTCGGATTGTTGAAGACATTTCGCTGGATATCTCTTTGAAGAGTCACCCGTCAAAGATCCAGGAAGCTCATCCAATTGGTACGATTTCTCCGATGATGAAAAGGAATTGTCCAATGACACAGACATACGATTTTCTGACCCAGAAGAACCATTGTTTCCAAAAGAAGTGCCTTACTTCGACCCAGTTTCTATAAGTGATTGGGACCATCTCATAGCAAGCCTTGAGAAAAGTGCTGATCAAGAAGACTTATGGACAAAAGCAGAGCCTTGGTCTGAAAATGCCCTTGAAACTCCAGAAGGTCTTGTTGAGTTGGAAGCCTCCGAAAATACTGTAGAGGAACCACCTTCAAACCTTCCAACGAAAGATCATGTTCAAAAGATAGACTTGGGAACACCAGACAACCCACGTCCTATATTCATAAGTAAGAATATAAAGGATGATGAGTTACCCGAGTATATCACTTTTCTTCGTGAGTTCGTTGATTGTTTTGCATGGTCTTATGCTGAAATGCCTGGCTTAGACCCCAAAATAGCAGTCCACAAACTCAACTTGCAAAAAGATATCAAGCCTATTAAACAAGGCCAAAAAAGATTCCGTCTTGGCGTGATGGACAAAATTGAACAAGAAGTTTAGAAACTCAAAAGCGTTGGCTTCAATCCGCAAGGAACAGCATCCTAAATGGTTGGCCAACATCGTCCCCATGACAAAGAAAAATGGGCAAATTAGAGTCTAAAGATGAATTCCCGCTCCCCATACCGGAGGTAATGATTGACAACACCTACGAATTCAAGTGAATAACTTTCATGGATGGCTTCTCTAGCTACAATCAGATAAAGATGCATCCGGAAGATGAAAGGCACACTTCATTTCGGACCCCATTCAGCTTGTATTGCTACACTGTCATGCCATTTGGTCTGAAAAATGCCGGTGCAACATATCAAAGGGTTATGATGAAGATATTTCAAGATATGTAGCACAAGACGGTCGAATGTTATGTTGACGACCTCGCCTTCAAAAGTCGAAGAAAAGAAGACCATCTCGAAGATCTTTGTGAAGTCTTCCTCCGACTTCGCAAACACAAACTGCGAATGAATCCCCTCAAATGCTTCTTCGGTGTTTCATCGGGTAAGTTCCTCGGATTCATAGTTCGGAAAGCTGGAATAGAACTTGACCCCATTAAAGTCAAGGCTATCCTAGAAATGCCGTCTCCAAGAACCCTAAGAGAACTAAAAGGGCTTCAAGGAAGATTGGCATACATCCAACGGTTTATTTCCAGCTTATCAGAAAAGTGCCATCCATTCTCTCGGTTGATGAAGAAAGGTATGAACTTTGTTTTGGATGCTGAATGTGAAGCTGCATTTCAAGACATCAAGTCATACCTGACCAAAGCTCCAGTGTTGGCTGCCCCCACAACTGAAAAACCATTCATCTTGTACACAAGGGCTCTCGACTATTCTCTGGGTGCTCTACTTGCACAAGAAAACGACGAGGGAAAAGAAGTTGTTCTATATTACCTCAGCCGCATGTTGCTAGGTACAGAGCATCACTACTCTCCAGTCGAAAAAGAATGCCTAGCAGTGATGTTTGATGTACAAAAGCTACGTCACTATTTGCTGTCCAACACAGTATACCTGATATCAAGGACCTCTTAAAGGTCCTTATCACAAACGCAGGTTCTCTCAATGACCAACTGGCAAAATGGTCTATCCCTTTGTCACAGTTTGACATTAGATATGTACCACAAAAAGCAATCAAATGCCAAGTTCTAGTAGACTTTCTCGCAGAGCATCCACAGCCTAAGGATTCTCCGCTCAGGGATGATCTCCCAGACAAGCCTGTCTACAACGTGGAGACTTCCTCATCAGATGCTTCTTGGGACATGTACTTCGACGGTACAACCAGGACAAATGAAAAAGAAAAGCTGATATCGGGAATTGGCATTCTCTTTGTTAGCCCCGACAAATATATGATTCTACATGCATTCTCGCTACTGGAGCCATGTTCAAATAATGCAACTGAATACCAAGCCCTAATTGTAGGATTAGAACTCGCCCTCGAATCCGGCATCACCATGCTGGAAGCCTTTGGAGACTCTCAGCTGATCGTCAATCAGATAAATCAGAAATTTGAAACCAGGAAGCCTGATCAGTTACCTTACTACAACAAGGCGCAATCGCTTCGTCAAAAGTTTGACATCTGTCACATCACCCATATCTGCAGAGGTGAAAACATCTGTGCAGATACCTTGGTTGGACTTACTGCATCTATGGCAATCCAAGAAGGAGAGAACATGCAAATTACAGTTTGTCAAAGAAGGATTCTCCCTCCTCTCAACACACACCAAGCAGTTGCTAAATGCCACCAAGTGGTTGGAAGTCGGATATCCATCCTCAAACCTTCGATCGGCGACTGGAGGGATCCGTTCATTGATTACATTATGTTCGGAATTCTACCTGAAGATCCAAAAGAGCGGGTAAGCATTCAAAGACGAGCCCCAAACTTTCATTTTGGATATTCCTTCAAAAATGCTTTACAGAAAATCTTACAATGGAGTACTTCTACGCTGCTTGTCACAACAAGAGGCTGAAGAAACACTCAAAGAAGTGTATGCTAGTCTTTGTGGCACCCATCAGGTTGGTCCTAAGCTCTACGATCAAATAAAAAGGTTAGGTTATTATTTGCCTACTATGGTAGCTGACGCAATGCAATTTGCTAAACGCTGCCAACAATGCCAAATTCATGGAGATTATGTACACATGCCTCCAGAATGGCTATATCCTACAGCGATCTCATGGCCTTTTGAAGCCTGGAGTATGGACATCATAGGTCTTATCTCTCCCTCATCAAGCAAAGGTCATCGCTTCATCTTCGCCGCTACGGATTATTTCTCCAAGTGGTCAAAAGCATTTGCGTTCAGTGAAATGAAGAGCTCATCAATCATTCAATTCTTGCGCACCAACATCATTTGTCACTTCGGCATACCTAAAAGATTCGTCCATGATAACGGACCATAGTTCCGAGATCATAAATTCTACAGGTTTTGCGAGAAATACAAAATCCAAAGTTGTCATTCGACTTACTTTAATCCGGCATCGACTAGACTAGAAAAAACCTTCAACAAGACACTCTGCAAAATTCTCAAGAAAATGGTCTTTAGTCACAAAAGAGACTGGAGCGACAAACTGCCTGGAGCTTTATGGCCCATCGAACCACCGTTCGAGGACAAACCCATAGCGCACCATGTTCCTTGGTCTATGGATGTGAAGCTGTTGTCCCTTTAGAATTACAAATTCCTTCCTTAAGGGTATCTCTACAAAATGACATGACGCAAGAAAGCAATGTCAAATTGAGCCTCCAAGAACTGGATAATCTCAATGAAAGACGGCTTGAAGCTCTACAAAGCGTTAAGCTTTACCAAGCACGCATGGCAGAATCTTTCGACAAGAAGGTCAGGCAACGCGCCCACAAAAAGGGTGACTTGGTTCTTGCAGTAAAAAGACCAATGGTTTTTGCCCATAAATCCAAAGGCAAATTCGAGCTCGTCATCGACAAAATCTTCTCCAACGGCGCATATGCTCTTCTAAATATGGAGGGTGACAGATGTATGCTGCCCATCAACGGTAAGTTCTTGAAGTGGTACTACCCTTGAAGACTTTCTTTATCGGGTCAGAACAATGCCTACACGGCCAAAGCGTATTCCTAGGTACTTGCTCGTTAGACCCACTCCTTTTGAAATTTTCATCTTTACGTTGAAATTTCTAAAAAAAAAAAAAAAAAAACTCTCAAAACAATGCTTACTTTCAATGTTTCATTGTTAAAAAACAAATCAAATCCAAAAACTCAAGTTTTGGAGCCTCTTCCCTAACTTGACCAAAATTTTCGGTCCTTAAACCCAAAATTCATGGTTTGAAACAAAAAAAAGGACCCAAGGATTTCCACTCTAGTACACCCCGACTTTTACCACCAAAAATGGTTTTTAAAAAAACCGCGAGGAAGCGACGTTTAGTCGATGCCTGCAAAACCCAAAAATCAGAAGGATGCGAACCCCATTCGATACTTCCAAAACCTCAAAATCGCTAGGAAATGACACCTCGTCGATACTTGCAAAACTTTCAGAAAAAACCGTGGAGACGCAACGTTTCAGTTGATATCCACAACTCAAATTTCAAAACAAAAACAAAGGCTCGAAAAAACCTAAAATTTCAAAAATCATGGGGAAGCGACATTTCATCGATACCCACAAAACAAAATTTTTTGAAAAAGCAGGGAGGCGACACTTAGTCGATACTTGCACCCAAATCCGCAAAGAGGCAACATTCCTTCGATACTCGCAACCGAATGAGCAAGGAGGCGACATTCCATCGATACTTACAATACTATTCAGAAAGGAGGCGACTCTTAGTTGATACTTGCATTTTTGAAAACCAAAAACCCGGCTTTTATGCCAAAAACATGGCTTTCACGCCAAAAACCAAAAAAACCGGCTTTTATGTCAAACAAAACAAAACCTGGCTTTCATGCCAAAAAATCAAAAATTTGGCTTCTGCGCCAACAAAACAAAACTTGGTTTTCAAAAAATTCGGCTTTCATGCCAAAAATCTGGCTTTCACGCCAAACAAAAAATAAAAAATTTTGACTCCTATGCCACAAAAATTAGCACTTGTGCCACAAAATTTTGGCTCCCATACCACAAAACCTGACTTTCATGCCGAGCAAAAACAAAATTTTGGCTCTCATGCCATAAAACCAAAACTTGGCTTTCACGCCAAAAAATTTGGCTTTCATGCAAAAAAATAAAAACCGGCTTCCATGCCACAAAATTTCGGCTCCCATGCCATAGAATCTGGCTTTCATGCCAAAAACAAAATTCTGGCTCTCATGCCATAAACCAAAATTTGGCTTTCGTGCCACAAACAAAACCATTTTGGCTCTCATGCCACTAAAATTCAGCTTTCATGCCATTCCAAAATTCGGCTTTCACGCCATCTTAAAATTTGGCTTTCAAGCCAGGCTTTTGCCACAAAATCCGGCTTTCATGCCCAAAACAACCATTTGACAATAGATTTTCACAAAATGACAAGCTTTTGATCAAATTTTCCAACAAACCATTCCCATTCAATTTTTACTTATTTTCATCAAAAAGGATTTAAGTGAAACGAGGGAATCCAGAAAAAAAGAGGGTGCCAAAAAATGTTTATACATGGAGGTACCGAAGAAAAGAAGAAAAGAGTTTGTTACAAATCAAGAGCTCAATCTAACATGGTCTTCAACTAAAGATTCAACCCTTCAAGCAGACTCTTGGCCTTAGCCTCTAAAGCTTTCAGGCTGCGCTTCTTCAAAATCTTTCCATAAAATGCGGCAGAACGCCGCGACCCATCATCAACACGAGGAAGCTCTTCCCAAAGAATTTTCCATCGCTCATATTCCTGAGTCTTGCTCCAAAGATTGCTATTAGCTTCTTCAACCTGGCTAATGGAGCCCCCTCTCTAGCTCGAGCTTCCACAATGGCAGTCCATTTGGCAGCAGCTTGTTCCTCCAAAAGATCAAGACGCTGCCTGGCCTTGATGACCTCCTTATCAAGACGATGCAGGTCCTGTGTCAGCTCAATGATAGCCAACTCGGTGACGTTCTTCTCTCGAACGAACTGCTTCCGAGTCCGCGAAATCTCATCTGCTTCAGATTTGACTTCGCTGGAAGGCTTAACGAACATTTCATTGAAGAAGTCACCATTTGGGAAGCTCTTGGTCTTAGTCCACTTGTTGCCCAAAGCGATGACTTCGTCAACAAAAGCATTGGCACTTGCAATGTCCAGACCGACCTCTTCGCTTTCAGAAAGAATGTCCTATACATGCATGCTTGATCATGCCGAAGCCAACCTCCAAGTAACCAGAAGAGAAAGTCTCGATCCAAGAACTCAAGATGCTTGATGGTCCCGGCTTCCTCTCTCGCCTACCTCCGCCCCGGGTCCGCTAGGGTGTGGCGGGGCAAAAAAAGGACAAAAGCTAGCATAAATATTTTTTTGTACAGGTATGCCAGATTTTCTAGTTTACTTTGAATTTGAAATGGTGATCCGGAGATTCACCTTCACAAGTAGAAAGGAAATCAAACTTTTTTCCAACTTTCCATCGCACATATATTTTAAGAAAAGAGACAGATTTAGAATGCCGTGAGAGGCGATTTTCTTTAGTTTGCCGTGAAAGGCGGTTTTGTGCCGTAGAAGGCAATTTGGCCATGAAAGGCGATTTACAAATCTTATCAATAATGAAAGAAAAGAATTGTGATTTTTTTATCTTTTTAAAAAAATACAAAATACAATAGAAAAGTGAGAAAGAGGAATCTGACTTCTTAGGAGATTGTGGGGACTCGTTTAGATCGACGGTCGTGAGTCATGTATGGGCTCCGTCATCGTCCTTCAGATGAGAACAGTTAATGCTTTTGATTCACTTGGCTTGGCTTGCACCTCGGATTTTTAGAGGACAAAGACCGAGGGAAGGTCCTATGTCCAATAAAAAATTGGGTAGACGGGCTTAAAAGCCATATCTAGGCCACGTTGGATGGAAGAAGAGAGGAAACCTTGGGGGGGTGGCCCCCTAAGGGACTTCAATCACCTTGTAGTGTTTTCAGTAGAGTTTCTTCAGGACAAGAGAGCTTCTTTGCGGAGAGATTTCAAGGCAATTTGCAGAACTCTTCGGATGATTTTTTCGGACCCTTTCCCTTTGGAATGACCGCCTATTTATAGGCTTTTGGTAGCCATTAGGAAGGTTTATGGACATTAATGGCATTGATGCTCCACAATGGGAGGAGTTACAAGATTTAATTTCATAATTTTGTAACTCCTTTTTCCTTGAATTTGATTGGCCGATGGAGAATAATGGGCATTTAATTGCCTTTAATCTCCATGATGATGTGGGTTTCATAATTAACTACCATGATTAAACTCCATAATGATAGGAGTTACATGGTTAATTGCCATGATTAATTGGACTTGTAACTCCCATTTGCTCGCTTCTGATTGGGTTGTCCAAAATAATGGGTTAATGACCGCAATAAGTTGTCACAAAAAGGTCATTTAACTTCATTAATTGGTCGTCAAGTCGCTTGAAGAGTCGCGGGCCGCGCCGTGTCTTTTTGAATTCTTCTGGCGATGATCATCGATAGATTTCCATGTTGTTCGACATCAGATGACCGCGAAATTTCAGACATTGGTTGATACCAATGGGCCAGCAACATCTGTCCAGTTGATTTCACGATTGGTCGGGCAGAAAGTGTGCTTTCTTGGTCGGCCGGTTCGCAATTTCGGAGTGTCCGATGATGATCGAATGATTTCGATGGCGGATGCGTGATGTTGACGAAGATCGACGGCTATCATGCCTCGAAAATCAGATTTTAAGAAAATCACAGGGGCCAAACATCGCGACACGTAAAAAATACCCGAAAAAGTGGGTTTCCGAGCGAAAGTTGGCGGCTTGGATCCCTATTGTCGCCGTTCAGTCGCCGTTTCTCGGCTGTTTTTCGGGCTTTTTTTGCTTCTTTTTTCTCCTATATTTTTCTTGACATTTCTCCTCATTTATAGGCTTGATTCCTCTGAAAAAAAACCTATCGAGAAGCCGTGCAAATGAGAGCACAAAGTTTCCTATTTTTGGAAAAGCCGAAGACTTTGTAGCCGATTTTCCGCCAAGAGTTGAAATTAGGTCAAACGATGTCGGAATGACCTGAAATTTGAGGAGAAGCTTCCTGATGCTAAACTTAATTTCACCGCGCGGAAGATGTGGAGCTTTGATGTACGGTCAACCGATGCCCGATTGACCTGAAATTTGACAAGGAGCCTATTGGAGTCATTTTGAGATGATCCATTAACTCTTATTTGGATGCCATGGTCTCGGGGAGCGCTGTTGCCGGTAGGCTTGATTTTGTTTCCGGGAGTCAAAGCTGGGTCAAACGTTGTCGGAATGACCTGAAATTTGACGTGCACCCCTTTGGAAGTATGTAGAAGCTACCCATGTGCTTTGTTTGTTGAGTGGCAGCATCGGTGGTTCTCGCCGCCGAAAGGCTTGATTTCGCCATCCGAGCGTTGATGGATGGTCAAACGGTGTCGGTTTGACTTGAAATTTGACGTGGAGTCTTTTGGCGGTATTTTGAGATCATTCATAGGCTTTGATCGAAGAGTTGATATCTTCAACACTGTTGCCGCCTAGAGTACCTGCTCAGCTGTTGGAGGAGTGATGTTAGGCCAAACGGTGTTGAAATGACCCGAAACTTCATGTGTACCCTTCTTTTGGCTATTTTGAAGGATCTTGCATTTTTTGTTTGATTCTGACAAGATCTAATGCTTGAAGCAGCTTTGCCTGTTTGTAGTAGGATGCGGGTCCATATAGCTTTTGATGTTGAGGAGGTAAAGTGACATTTTTTGTGTCAACAAATGCCCCCTCGAGGTACAGCGACAAATTGCATAGCTTTTGCAGTTGATGTGCCTCGAAGAAAACTTTGAAAGAGAGCTTCTGACTTGACCAAAAGACTCTGAGCATTTTTCTTTTGATAGAATAGCCTTTTGAGTTTCCAAGGGGATTTTATGGCAGTGAGAGAGATCACGTACCATCTCAAGGCAAAATTTTGAAAATGACATTTGGATTAAGTTTTTGGGTTTTGGATTTTTCTTTTTGACCTTGTGAACCTAAAGGCTTTATGTGGCGCATCAGGCGGTCAAGAAAGGTTTTTGGTTTTTGACCTTGTGACCTAACAAGCTATATGTGGCAGGTTAGGGGGTCGGATTTTGGATTTTGATTTTTGGTCCTATGACCTAACAAGCTGTATGTGGCAAGTAAGGGGACCGTGATTTGGTTTTTGGTTTTGGCCTTGTGACCCAACAAGCATTATGTGGCAACTTAGGGGACCATGGTTTGGTTTTTGGTCACTCTTTGGGACATTTTTGGGTCCATTGGAGTGGTTTGGGTTTTTGTGGAATGTCAATTTCAAGGTTTTGGCTTAATTTGGTTCATGAGGTGGGACAGTTTGGATTTTTTGAAACTCATGAGGCTTGATTTTTTTTGTATGGTCCAATCAACTCAAAAGAGGCATGGAACCATTTCTGTATTTGGTAAGAGGGATTTTGATTAAAAGCCACTTTTAGTGCCTAGGTGGTCAAACCTGGCTCATGTAGGCTAGCCCATGGGACCTTAAGCTTTAAAGATGGCTTAGATCTCATGTGGTGTCATTTTTGTGAAGAATATCTAAAAATATCTCTTTTTGGTAGAGAATATCTAAAAATATTCTTACTTGGAGAGAATCTCTCAAGTTTCCTTGATTTTAGGAGAGATTATCTCAAAGCATCTTTCTTTGGGAGAAAATTTCTTATAATCCCTCTTTTTTTGGAGAGAATTTCTCAAAGGATCTCCTCATTGGGAAGAAATATCTCAAGATCCCTTTCTTTTGGGAAGGTTGCTAATTTTTAGCACTTACCTCCTTTCTTTTCTCCTTCTTTCCTCTTTTCGTTTGCTCTCCCTTATAAAAGCAAGGAGGTTCGATCTCTTGTTGCTATTGCTCTTTTTTGCAAAAAATCTTCAAGAGTGCTCCAAGATCAAGAACTCTTCTTCTTCTTCAAGGATCGCCAAGCCCTTTCTTCTTCTTCTCCATCAATGGCTTCAAGTAAGTTTCTTTTTTTTCTTAAGAAACCCCATGTAGAAGTCGAAAAAAGTTTTCTTTCTTTCCTTTTCTTTTCTTTTCTTTTTCTTTTTCTTTCTTTTTTTTTTCTTCTTTTTTACGTGCTTTCTCTTTCCTTTTTTTTCACACGTTTTTTCTTTCTTCTTTTTTTTTCTTTCTTTCTTCCCTTTTTTTCTTTCTTTTTTTTTTTCTTTTTCTTTCTTTCACGGTTTCTCTTTTTTTCTCTTTTTTTTTTTTACCGTGCGTATTTTTCTTCTTCTTTTTTCTTTCTTTTTTTTTCTTTTCTTTCGTGACCGTACGGGCAAGGCCGTACGATCATGGTCATACGGCCACGTGGCCTGTGGGCTTTTTTTTTTGTTTTTTTGAAAATAGATTCTCTTTTTCTCTTTTTCCTTCTTTCTTTCCCAGATTTCGAGATGCGCATGCATGACTACTTTTTTTCTATGCATTTTTCCTCTCTTTTTTTATAAAAAAATAAAAAAAATGGAATTGGAAGGATGATAGTGCACACATGGAAATCTTTTGCAAGTCTTGGGATTTGGAGCTCACAGCAATGTTGAGCCCTTTCTTGGTCTTGCGGGGATTTTTGAGGAGCTTTGCAAGTTTTGGATTCTGGAGCTAGCAGCAATGTTGAGCCTTTTTCCAATGTTGTAGAAGTTTGATAAGGCTGGCTTGATCTCGCAGCAATGTTCGAGTTCGAGCTTTCTTTGATAATTCTCCAATGACTATGAGCTCGCAGCGATGTTGAGCTCATTTCCAAGCTCCCTATTTCTTTCGGAGTATTTCCCCTTTTCTTCGGAATTATCCTGGAACCATGCCAAAATTTCGCTAGAATTTGTTTAGCAAAATTTTTTCATTTTGATGATTGATTTTATCTTCTTCCATTCTTTGCAGGTAGTTCCTCCAGAACGAACAAGGGTAAGGAGCCTGTCTCTGATGCACCTCGCCGTTCTACCAGATCTTCTAATGTGGCCATACAGCAAGCCTGGGAGAAGGTCCAGTATGTTGAAAGGAACTTGGAAGAGTGTGACTCGCTCAACCGAGATAAGATGAGGCAACGTTTGATCGCCCTCAAAGATGAGGAGTTTTATAGGATTATGGTAAGCAACCGTCCTTGGGTCACAGACGATCAGAGCATTGTGCCCAAGCCTACCTTCTTCTTTGGTGATGCAGTCCCTGACGACTTAACATACCAAAGGAGATGTTTTCAGTTCTCTTACACGGCTGATGGTGAGAAGAGAACTGTTTCTACCCGGTCGACCTTCGATCAGACTATCTCGATCAGGAGCCTTTCTCCCACATGCTCAAAGAGGGAAGATCCTCCAAACTAAGTGAAGAGGACTAGCGTGATCAAGACCGGGGTTTTCGTTGGCAGCCCTTCTGGTTATACAGAGAAGTTGCCTGCCCGTATGGACATTTTGATGCCGGCTTGCGACTACCAAGGTTTAGATCATCCTTCGGTCGATTTGAGACCGGTGGGCCTTGGTATTTTCAAGGGCGATGGCACCAATTGGGTGAAGCCTTTTCGACTTCATGGCCGTTTCAATGCTGACTCGAGCTGGGAGTCGTGGACTGATCACATCCTGCAGGTCGGCGGTGCCATTCTGAAGGAGGCCGAGATTTTTGATGCGGTTCGTGCTTTTCGGCAAACCATGGTTTTCTCCAATGAAGCCTTCATGGCCTTGCTTGAGTAGTTCCTTCCACAAACCAACACCTCATTGTCACGAACGGTGAGATTGGTTTTTCTTTAAAGGAATTGAGCGTCATCACCGGGCTGCCTATCCTCGACAAACTCTATAAGGAGTTCGTGCCTATCGACAGCGTCCTTGAGGAGCAGTTTGAGGAGTTCAGGCTTTTGTACTTTCAGCTCGTCACCTTCTACGACTTTTTGAAGGAGAAGGAGGGCTCGAAAGTCCGGTGTAGTAGTTGGAAGAGTGGTAGCTCCTTGTCTTCCAACTCCTTTGACAGCGGGGAGTCTTCTGAGAGTATGACCCAGGAAGCCAGGGCTAAGAACTCGGATTTGAAGAAGATCTCCGCCATGCGAGAAAATTTGAAGGAATTCTTCGCAAACATAGATGCCGTTCATTCTAACATTGTGCTGCGGAGAGATCTCACTGTTTACCTCACTTATTGGCTGGGTGAGGCTATTTTTGCTGGAGGAGATGGAACGAACATCAAGCCGCACTGCATTTTTTCGGCTTGTCAGATGGCGATCGGAGAACAGCTTGCTTTGGTGCCTGCTCTGTACTCTTATTTGTGCACAAAACTGCAGGCTGTTGCTTTCCTGGTTCGGCTTGGGCTTCCCATGAACAGGGTATTTTCAGCCCATATCCTTTATTCGTGGTATGTATACCACTGTCTTGGTTTCCATCGATTGGGTGCTGCACAGGATGATGACCCTTTTATGATTCGGTTGGCTAGAGGGAAGCTTGTTTTCGAATCTCTTTTATCTGCCCGTTTGAGGATCCGACGATTCTGGGACGTCGAGATGGGGCAGTCTTCAGTGAAGCTTTCTCCGGGCTTGCGGAAGAAGGCTTTTGATTTTGGTTTCTCCCGTAATTCGACCAGGGCAGGGTCGGGGAGGCACTATTCTTTAATCAACGCAGAGAAAGCTTGGCTTTTTAACATACGTGTCGGCACGATGGTGTACCGTAGACATCTTTTCGTCGACATCCAGCCGTATGTTCCTTCGCGTTTTGCCTTGCAGTTGGGCTTCTCCTAAGGCGTTGTTGGAGCGCCTTTGAGCAAGGTGAAGCGATTTGGAGGTCTACAGGACAGGAGGAATGCATGGGCTTTTTATAGCGCAGAAGACACTACCGCTATAATTCCTTATCCTTAGTTGCCCACCCTCCGGACCGCTGGCTTCACGAAGTGGTTCGTGGAGAGCTTCTCGGTGTACCGGGGGCTTTTCAAGAAGGAGCTCGATGTAAAGCAGTCTTCTGGGAAGGGTCTTGGGAAATCAGATGGCCTCCGCCGAGAGGAGGTTCTGGCTTTCCTTTCAGGTGAAAAGCACAAAATAGGCTTTCTCAAGGATCAGGACGTCATCAGATCGGGAGCTGCACAAGAGATACCTGGTGAGGTCTTGGAACAGCTTGTAGAGGAGGAGACTGAGGTCGCTGCTTGGATACAAGCAGAGCGAGCAAAGGCTTCCATGGAGTCTACTGGCAAGGGCAAACCATCCAGTGAGGACTCTAGCGAGAGCCAAATTTTGATGGTGGGGCGAGTACTTCCAGCAATTCGTCCCATAAAAGCAAGAGGAGAAGAGGACAGCGCCGAAGTAAGAGACGGCACGAAAACTCTCCTGATCTGGAAGTCCCTTCCACCATTGCTGAGGAAGCATCAGGGGATGACGATGAGCCTCTAGAGAAGAGGAGCCGAGGAGAAAAGATCAGTAGGGATGGTATGACCCTTCTTCTCTCTTTTTCCGCTTCTTTCTTTTATGAGGCATTTGTTTTGATCTATTGCTTTCTTTCTTTTGGAAGAAGATGATGATTTGATGATACCTGAGGTTCCGGCCGATGAGGCGGTGACAGATCAAATCGTGGCATCTGAGGAGGAACCTAGAGACTCTGAAATAGATCCAGAATCTCCACCTGGTATGATTTCTTTTTTCTTTTTGTTTTTCTTTATCACCACTTGTTGTTATATATATATTTTGTTTTCTTGCCAGAGGATTCCGAAGACTTTGAGCCATCCATGGATGCAACTTTTGACGATGCTTCGGATGAGCTCATGAAGGTAGAAAGCATTCCACTGGTCGTCGAAAAAGGTATATAGTAATAGTCTTGATATTTGATTTTTGACAAGATCATATTCATACCTTTTTCATCTTTCATTGGCAGGTTGTGAAACGACAGAAGGAGTTCCTCTATCATTCTTTGAGTCAGAGCAGGGAGTGCCTACGGCTGACCCAGGAGTAGGGGCTTCTTCCACCAGTTTTGATGAGGCAGAGGAGAGTCCACAGACTGATATTCTTTCTCCAGCGGCCCCGATTGGAAAGAACTTCTTGATTACTCTCCCGACGGTGCATGACATGGGCAGTCGACCAACGGAGCATGGAGAATCTTCATCTAAGCCATCCCGTCAATTTGCGAGGAAGGTGTTGAAGAGAGTCTTGAGCTCATGGGTCGAAACTCTCTCTTTTAGCCATTTGGAAGCTGGCTTCGGCATGATTAAGCATGTACAGGACATTCTTGTTGATAGCGAAGAGGTCGGTCTGGACATTACAAATGCCAAGGCTTTTGTTGATGAAGTCATCGCTCTAGGCAACAAATGGATTGAAACCAAGAGCTTTCCAAATGGTGACTTCTTCAACGAGATGTTTTTGAAGCCTTCTGCCGATGTCAAATCTGAAATGGATGAGATCTCGCAGACTCGGAAGCAGCTCGTCACCGAGTTGGCTATTATTGAGCTGACATAGGACCAACACCGTCTCGACAAGGAGGTCATTGAGGCCGGACAACGCCTTGAGCTATTGGAAGAACAAGCCACTGCCAAGTGGACTGCTATTTTGAAAGCTCGCGATAGAAAGAGGGCTCTCATTCGCCAAGTTGAGGAGGTTGAAAGCAATCTCCGGAGGAAGACTCAGGAATATAAACAATGGCAAATTCTCTGGGAAGAGCTTCTTTGTGCTGAAGATGGGTCGCGACAGCCTACCGCATTTTATGGGAAAATTATGAAGAAACGCGGCCTAGAAGCTTTGGAGGCTAAGGCCAAGAGTTTGCTTGAGGAGTTAAGTCTTTGACTGAAGACCATGTCGGACTAGTCTCCTGATTTTGTAACAAACTTTTCTTCTTTTCTTCTGGTACCCCCATGTATAAACATTTTTTGGCACCTTCCTCGTTTCACGTACATTCTTTCTTTTGATGAAAATAAGTAAAAGTTGGATGGGAATGTTTGTTTGAAAATTTGATCAAAAGGTTGTTATTTTGTGAAAATCTTTTGTCAAATGGTTGTTTTGGGCATGAAAGCCAAATTTTGTGGCAAATAGCCTGGTTATTTGATGGCTTGAAAGCTGAATTTCGAATGGCGTGAAGGCCGAATTTTGGTGGCATAGGAGCCAAAGTTTTGTGGCATGGGAGCCAAAATTTTGTTTGTTTGGCGTGGAAACCGGTTTTTGGCATGCGAGCCGATTTTGTGGCGTGAAAGCCAAGTTTTGGTTTTGCGGCATGATAGCCAAAATTTGTTTTTTGGCATGAAAGCCTGATTTTGTGGCATGGAAGCCGAGTTTTTTTGAAAACCAAGTTTTGCTTTGTTGGCATGGAAGCCAGATTTTTTATTTTTTTGGCGTGAGAGCCGGGTTTTTTGGTTTTTCAAAAATGCAAGTATCGGCTAAGAGTCGCCTCCCTGCTGAATGGTATTGCAAGTATCGATGGAATGTCGCTTCCTTGCTCATTCGGTTGCGAGTATCGATGGAATGTCGCCTCCTCGCGAGTTTTGGTGTAAGTATCGACTGAATGTCGCTTCCCTGCTTTTTTTTTTTCAAAAATTTTGTTTTGTTGGTATCGATGGAATGTTGCCTCCCCACGATTTTTGAAATTTGAGGTTTTTTCGAACCTTTGAAATTTGGGTTGTGGATATCAACTGAAACGTTGTGTCTCCACGATTTTTGAAATTTGGGTTGTGGATATCAACTAGAATGTTGCGTATCCACGATTTTTGAACTTTTTGCAAGTATTGACGAAGTGTCGCTTCCTTGCGATTTTGAGGTTTTTTGGAAGTACTGAATGGGGTTCGCATCCTTCCGATTTTTGGGTTTTACGAGTATTGACTAAGCATCGCTTCCCGCGGTTTCTTGAAAAACCATTTTTGTTTAAAGACACGAGGGTCGTAAATTTTGACTCAAAACCTTTTTTGGTGGTAAAAGTCGGGGTGGACTAAGGTGGAAATCCCTGAGTCCTGATTTTTGTTTCAAGCCATGAATTTTGGGTTCAAGGATCGAAAGTTTTGGTCAAGTTAGGGAAGAAGCTCCTAAACTTGGATTTTGGTGTTTTGGTTTTTTTTTTTTTTTTGAACAATGAAACATTGAAAGTAAGCATTGCTTTTTTTTTTTTTTTTTTTTGAGTTTTTAGAAATTTCAATGTAAGGATGAAAACTCTAAAAGGGGTGGGTTTGACGAGCAAGTATCTAGGAATAGGCTTTGGCTACGCAAGCATCACTCTGACCCGATGTAGGAAGTCTTCAAGGGTAGTACCGCTTCAAGAACTTGCCTTTGACGGGCAGCATACATCTGTCACCCTCCTTTTTTAGAAGAGCATATATGCCGTTGGAGAAGACTTTGTCGATGACGAAGGGTCCCTCCCATTTTGGTTCGAATTTGCCTTTGGATTTGTGGGCAAAATCCATTAGCCTTTTCACCGTAAGAACCAAGTCACCCTTTTTGTGGGCGCGTTGCCTGACCTTCTTGTCGAAAGATCCTGCCATGCGTGCTTGGTAAAGCTCAATGCTTTGTAGGGCTTCGAGCCGTCTTTCATCGAGGTTATCTAGCTCTTGGAGTCTCAATTTGACATTGTTTTCTTGTGTTATGTCGTTTTGCAGAGATAGCCTTAAGGAAGGAATTTGTACCTCTAGAGGGACAGCTGCTTTACATCCATAGACCAAGGAGAATGGTGTGCTATGGGTTAGTCCTCGAACGGTAGTCCGATAGACCCATAAAGCTTCAGGCAATTTGTCGCTCCAGTCTTTTTTGTGACTAGAGACCATTTTCTTGAGAATTTTACAGAGTGTCTTGTTGAAGGCTTCTACCAGTCCATTTGCTGCCGGGTTATACGGAGTCGAATAACAACTTTGAATTTTGTATTTGTCGCAGAACCTGTAGAATCTGTGATCCCGGAATTATGGTCTGTTATCATGGACGAATCTTTTAGGTATGCCGAAGCGACAAATAATGTTGGTTCGCAAGAATTGAAGGACTGATGAGGTCTTCATTTCACTGAACGCAAATGCTTCTAACCATTTGGAGAAATAATCCGAAGCGGCGAAGATGAAGCGATGACCTTTGCTTGATGGGGGAGAGATAGGACCTATGATGTCCATACCCCAGGCTTCAAAGGGCCATGAGATTGCTGTAGGATGTAGCCATTCTGGAGGCATGTGTACATAGTCTCTGTGAATTTGGCATTGTTGGCAGTGTTTAGCAAATTGCATCGCGTCAGCTACCATGGTAGGCCAATAGTAACCTAACATTTTTATCTAATCGTAGAGCTTAGGACCAACCTAATGGGCTCCATAAAGAGCAGCATGAACTTTTTTTAGAGTTTCTTTCACCTCTTGTTGTGATAAGCAGTGTAGAAGTACTCCGTTGAAGGATTTTCTATAAAAAATTTTGGAGGGGATATCGAAATGAAAGTTTGGGGCTCGTATTTGGATACTTATCCGCTCTTTTGGATCTTCAGGTAGGATTCCGAACATAATATAATCAATGAACGGATCCCTCCAGTCGCCGCTCGGAGCTTTAAGGATGGAAATCCGACTTCCGAGCACTCGGTGGAATTCAGCAACTGCTTGGTGAGTGTTGAGAGGAGGGAGAATCCTTCTTTGACACACTGTAATTTTCATGTTTTCCCCTTCTTATATTGCCATAGATGCAGCAAGTCCAGCTACGGCATCTGCACGGATGTTTTCACCTCTGCGGATGTGGGTAATGTGACAGACATCAAACTTTTGTCGAACTGATTGTGCCTTGTTGTAATAAGGCAACAGATCAGGCTTCCTGATTTCATATTTCTGATTCATCTGATTGACGATCAGTTGAGAATCCCCAAAGGCTTCTAGCATGGTGATGCCGGATTCGAGGGCGAGTTCCAATCCTATGATCAGAGCTTGGTACTCAACTACATTGTTTGAACATGGTTTGAGTAGCAAGAATGATTGTGGAATTATGTATTTTTCGGGACTAACAAAGAGAATGCCAATTCCCGATATCGGTTTTCCTTTTTCATTTGTCCTGGTTGCACCATCGAAGTACATGTCCAAGGAGGCATTTGATAAGGAGGTCTCCACGCTGTAGACAGGCTCGTCAAGGAGATCATCCCTGAGTGGAGAATCTTAAGGCAGTGGATGCTCGGCGAGAAAGTCTACCAGAGCTTAGCCTTTAATTGCTTTCTGCGGTAAATACCTAATATCAAATTGTGACAAAAGGATGGACCATTTTGCCAGTCGAGCATTGAGGGAACCTGCTTTTGTGACAAGGACCTTTAAGAGATTGATCCTCGAAATCAGGTATACTCAACTGGCAGGAAGGTAGTGACGCAGCTTTAAGAACAACGTCGGAGAAATCTGTTATGCAGCATAAACCTGTCTCCTTCGAAATTGAAGAAAGCGTATGCTCCATTATAGAGACCTTCCTATCTTGATTCATCGCTGGTTTTAGATGTATGAACGAGAATCAGTGGCTTTTTAACCGCGAACACAAGGTCACCTTTCTTGAATGACTCTGTGGGGTTTAGATCATCAAGAGCGATGTTGAGATCCGATATGTGGTTGATACTCTTTATCAAGGAAGACTCAACGTCGTCAGATGGGATGACCTACCATGTTGTCAAGAGAGATATTTAAGTCCGGTATAAGATACCCTCCTTCAAAAGGTTCAAGTGCTGGACGTGCTGAATATGCTTCAAAATTGTGAAAGATGGAAGACGCGGTATCTTCTTTTTTATGTTTCTGAATCAGAGTCAGTGTCTTGCATGATCGACACCAAGGAGAAAGTAAACTTGCCCCCAGTGTTTTCTTTTGTCTTCTTTGCTTAGGTTGTGGTGACCAAAGGCTTTGATGTTTCGAGAAAGATCACGAAAGGAGCTTGACTGCTTACTTCGAGTGCTTCTTGAGAAGGGTCTTTGTTTGGAAGATCATCATCGAGATCATGGGATTGATCCTTCTAATTTGTTGAAGACGTTTCTGCAGCAGCATTGCCGTCTTCAGTGATTGCGTTGCATGGAGCATTTTCCAAGAACAAGTCCTGAACAACTTCCAACAACTTTTCTTTTTTGTGGAGTATTTCATCGGTCCAGACATCTCCTATGAGATTGGGTATCTTAGACCAATTGACCAAGTTTTCTTTGAAGAATTCATCGGCCAGAGCTTCTTCGTAGTGACCAGTTGGAAGAGGCTTGAATTCTAATGTCACCGTTTCAGGAGATGAAGGCTGAGAAGATGCTATCTCGGTGGAAGTCACCTGAGAAGACGTAGCTCCAGAAGATATGCTACCGGATGCATTTTGAGAGTCTGTGGCCTTAGCAGATGAAGCTTCAGAGGCACTATCATCTTGAACTATCGCATTGCAGGCAACTTCGGAAGAAGATGCCTCCATAATGGACTGTTGGGAATCAGACTCATCCTCCGATGTAAAAGGATCCTCAACCCAGCAATTTTCTTCATTTTTCGGAGTTACTGGAGGAGATGCTTGTAGATTCTCCAGGGGTTTCTAGATTTTGATAAAGTTGATTGATGCGATTTTGCTCTTGCTCTATGGCTAGACGCTGCAAGATCCATGCATATTCTTCGAGATTGGGCATAAGAGCCAAATCTTCCTCTTCATCTGCTCCTTGTGGTTCAACCTCGTTGGGATCGACTAGAGCATTTGTTTGCACTGGGTCAACAGCATTTTGTTGAACAGCCTCTTGGTCTTCATCATCATCAGACTAGGATCCTTGTGGTTGGAAGGGTTTATACCAGATTACTGGCATAAGGTGAGATTCTGGGATCCATTCTTCATCGGAGAGATATTCTCCGGTTTCAAGGGATTCCTCCCACTCATCGGTGTCACTGGCAGTGTCACTGGACTCGTATTCATTCATGGAGAATCCAACTACCGAGTTGCAAGAGTACGATGCCCTCTGCGTAGTCTCATCTATGAGCCGTGGTGGCATGAAATCACTGAGGGTGAATTTTCTTACCATTCTTGAAGCCTTGGGAAGAGACTCCTCTGTTGCCTCTAGTGAAGCGGTAGAGGAGGTTTCTGCCTTTTCAGGGACTTCTTGCTTAAGTTGAGCCTTCTCCTGCTGTTTGAGCTTGCGGAGTTGTCTCTTGGCTTGCCTTCGCTGTTAAGCGGTCGGCTTTGTTTTGACGATCTCCCAAGTTTCATCTTCTAGGAGATCGGGAGGCTCCCATATGGGCTGTCCATCTGGTGTTGGGTAAGGCAACAGCTCTTGGGACATTTGGGTCATTTTTATCACCTTGAAGGAAGTAGTGATCTTCTCCTTTGGTGATTTGGATGTTTGTCCATATGACACCATGTTAACGGAGGCAGACCCATAGTTTTTGTCAAAAGGTGATACTCCGTTTTTCCATATCTCGTTGATCTTCTCTCTCACAATGAAACATTGATTGAGAGGATGCGAGACCATTTGATGGTATGGACAATATCGAGGATCGTTGGTTTTGCCAGCATCTCCCGGTCTTTTGGGGTCAGGCTAGGTGAGTTTCCCATTTGCCAAGAGAGCCCCAAATATTTCTTAAACATCTTCATCGAACGGGTATTTCTTTTCTACTCGTTCTTTAAATGCATCAGAGAGTTCAGGTCTCTTACCTACAGCTTTGTTTTCAGCTTTCTTTGGTGGCTGAGGAGCTGACTTGGTTTACACTTTAAGAACCTCCTTTTTCTTGGCTTGGAGGTTGGAATGGCGGTCGGCTCTTTCTTTGATGACTTTTGACTGTTGAGGTCTTTGATCACCGTTTTAGCCTCCGTAGATGCTTCTAGGAGTTATCCTAGGTTCTTTAATTTGTTGCTGATGATCATGGAGCGGATCCCTGCTCTCATGTTGTGGCAGCACGTCTGAGCATTTGTATGCCATTGCCTTCCACTTGTGAATGAAGTCGTATGTTGACTCATTCTCTCCCTGTTTTAGGCTGCAGAGCTGAGCCATAGTAACAGCATGATCCTCACCTTTGAAGTGGGTCAGGAAGCATGTCTCTAGCATGGTCCAGTTTTGAATGGAATCCTCTGGCAGAGTGGAGTACCAATCAAAGGCTGTACCTTTCAGGGTGCTTGCAAAGAGACGGATCTTGAGGGCATCTTGATCCGCAATAGCTCTCGTTAGGATCTTGAAGTAGATGACATGCGGTCTAGTTGAACCTTTCCCCGTATATGTTTGGAGAAGAGGTTGCTTGAACTTTGCAGGGGATGGAACCGAGTCCATCCATAAGGGATATAGTGGCTTGATTCCATGCTCCTTCAACGCATCCTCTTCTTTTGCTTTGGCGAGGATATTGTCAACGTCCTTTTTGGTAAGGGCTCGTGACTCATCTTCTCCACCGTTTGCCTCGTCGTGTGGAGGAACTTCATCATTTAGTGGACGTTGGAGAGTGAGAAGAAGGTTTTCCATCAAAGCTTCTATCCTCTGCTGTCCTTGTTCCAGCTGCTGGATGCGTGTAGTCATGTTATCATCCGGCGGAGGTTGCTCATAGTTTGTAACTAGGACTTTCACTCTTCGTGAGTCGAAAGAGGATATTGTCTTAGTGACTGAGCTGGAGCTCATTCTTCTAGATGAAGAGCCTGAGGATTGATCACTCCGATGTCCTTGGCTTGAAGGAGTGGGAGAGTCTTCCTGATGTCTTCGTGTCCGGGAGACGCTGCAAGACGCCGGCCGTCTGACATGTATTTTCGTTGCTGACTTCTGGCGTCTTTTGGTTTTACCAACCATATGGACAGCAGCAACTTGGTTGGGTCTTTCTTTTTCGACCCATTTTTTAAAGACCTGAAGCTCAGAATGTTGGGTTCTTTGCTTCTCTAGTCTCTTTTGTCGATATGCCGCGCGGCGACGTATACGACGAGCAATTTGAGCTTCAGTTAGCTTAGGCTGTGCTCTAGGAACTGAGCTTGTCTTCTTTGAAGACTGGCATGGATAGGATCTGGACGCGGTCCTTAACCTGTCGCAGCGAAGCTTTAAATTTAGCAAGCTAGGTCCCTGTTGAGATGAAGGGTCGAGTTGCAGGAGAGCAGGCCCTGGCAGGTTCTTGTCGAGGCCTTGTGATGCACGACTTGATTTTGGGCTTATATGAACAAGCCGGCTCGTACCGAGTAGTTTTTGTAGTTCGGTGGAGGGTAGGTTTCTCCCATTTCATGTAAGCGAAAGGATAGAACTGGTTCTCCTTAAGAGGGGCCAGGTATGCTGGCTTTGCAGATGTCCGGGACCTTATTTGTTTAGGTGAAGATCTCGGCGACCAAGTCTTGGGGCAGACCTGGTTTTTTGCAGGTTGAGGCTTCGCGGGATTGCCACGAGCCTCAGGTTTTTTGGTGACCGCCTTCGGTGTCGGGGCAGCGACACGTTCAGGGGCAGTCTTCTGCTTCTTAGCAGGCGCCGTCTCTTCTACGGGTAGTGGGAATGGTCCCAGTGACCCGAAGACAATGGTCCGAGGAGTGGAGGTCGACCCGGTGATTTGGGAGTTGCCGAGGGAGGTGACGCTTCGGCAGCTGGCAGGGTGCTTGTAAGTGCGCTTGCTTTGCTTCTCTTGAAGTATGAGCTGGTACTTGTTCTCATCGAATGTGATGGTCAATGAAGCTGCCATTGTTAGCTTTTTGGAAAACTTCTGAAACAAGACCACATCCATTAGTAATCACAAGAATATGGTGATCATAAATGGAAAATACTGTGGTTTTGTCTTTTCAAATCGCTTAGGAGGAATGGCCCGTCCCAAGCGTAATGAAGAAGGCAAAAAAGCCATAGAGGGTACAATTGTTCTGAACGCAAGTATGGTCGGCTCGAAATGAGCGTTCCAGTGACTGCTAGAAGCAATTGTAAACCTTAATTCAAGTTACCGAGAAGCGGAGCTCACTCGAGGTAAAATGATATAAAGTTGGAGATACAAATGTGTCGGTCGCGAATACAGTAGACCCGAAAGGGCGTACTAGCACCGCTAGGCACAAATGTTGCAAATCGCATCCTTGGAATGGACACGAGATAGGATTTTTGAAAGGTCAAAATCGAATTCACAGAAGAGAGCAAATGGTATTCTAATCCGATTACAGGCTCAGTCATTTCCGCGAGCACTAAATCCGAAAAGGAAAGAACTAGGATTTCTCAGATTTGAATCCAATAATGACGGAAGTTTTTTTTTTTTTTTTTAAAGTCAAGATTGAATTCATAAAAGAGAGTGAATGGTATTCCAATCTGAATACAGGCTCAAAATTTTCTGCGAGCATTAAATCCAAAAGGGAAGGAACCAAAATTTCTCGAATATGAACACAATAGTGACGAAAGTTTTTTTTTTTTTTTTTGAAGAGAAGAATTTTCGAAGATTTTTTTTTAAGAGTACAGATAGGTCTTTCAAATCGGTCTTATGAAACCTTAGTGGATAGATCTGCCCCCAGGTAAGGGTAGGATTACTTAATGAACTCGTTTGAAGGACCCTTGCCTCGAATAGTCTAGCTGCCTCCACACTCTGGACAAGGCTTTTCTTATATTCACTTTGGTCAAAGAATGCAATTGGTGCAACCTTATGTGTTTTTTTTTTTTTTTAAGATTTTTTTTTGAATGAATACTAATGGACCCTCAAAGAGAGGAAATGGCCCGTCCCAATCCGAACGCTGGCTCAGCAATTTCTGCGAGCCATTGTACGAAAAGGAAAGAACCAAAGTTTCTCCAATTTGAATCCAAAAAGAGAGAAATCTGATTTTTTTTATTTTTTTTATTTTTTCTTTTTTTTTGAAAGATCACTAATAAACCCATCAAAGAGAGGGAAATGGCCCCTCCCAATCCGAATGCTAGCTCAGCCATTTCCGCGAGCCATTGTACGAAAAGGAAATAACCAAAGTTTCTCCAATTTGAATCCAAAAGAGAGAAATCTGATTGTTTAAAAAAAAAAGGTTAAGATTGGATTTACAAAAGAGAAGAAATGGTATTCCAATCCGAACAAAGGCTCAGCGATTTTCGGGAGCTCTAAATCCGAAAGGGAAGAAATTAGAATTTCTCAAATCTGAACCCAACGATAAAATAAAAACAAAAAAAAACCTTTTGTTTTTGTTTGAGAAGAGAAAGAATGGAAATAAGTTCAAAGACAGAAATTTCCAGAGAATCTCATCTCATGTTTTTTTTAAGATGCAAAATCCAACATGGGCCACCAACTAGAAAGGAACCAAGGAGTCTACGCATCGTGTTCTCAAATGAACGAGTCCCACCAGGTATGCCAACTTGATGGTCCCGGCTTCCTCTCTCGCCTACCTCCGCTCCAGGTCCGCCAGGGTGCGGCGGGGGGAAAAAAAGAGAAAAGCGACCATCAACATTTTTTTTTATACGTATATGCCAGATTTTC
Source organism: Persea americana (assembly GCA_029852735.1). NCBI lineage: Eukaryota > Viridiplantae > Streptophyta > Magnoliopsida > Laurales > Lauraceae > Persea > Persea americana. The sequence goes on from CM056813.1 coordinate 45,783,552, forward strand.
TATTCTACTTAGAATTTGAAATGGTGATCCGGAGATTCACCTTCACAAGTAGAAAGGAAATCAAACTTTTTTCCAACTTTCCATTGCACATATATTTTAAGAAAAGTGACAGATTTAGAATGCTGTGAGAGGCAATTTTCTTTAGTTTGCGGTGAAAGGCGGTTTTGTACTGTAGAAGGCAATTTTGCCATAAAAGGCGATTTGCAAATCTTATCAATAATGAAAGACAAGAATTGTGATTTTTTTTTGTCTTTTTAAAAAAATACAAAATACAATTGAAAAGTGAGAAAGAGGAATCTGACTTCTCCGGAGGTTGTGGGGACTCGTTCAGATCGACGATTGCGAGTCATGTATGGGCTCCGCTGTCGTTCTTCAGATGAGAACACTTGATGCTTTTGATTCACTTGGCTTGGCTTGGACCTCGGATTTTTAGAGGATAAAGACCGAGGGAAGGTCCTATGTCCAATAAAAAATTGGGTAGAGGGGCTTAAAAGCCATATCTAGGCCACGTTGGATGGAAGAAGAGAGGAAACCTTGGGGGCGTGGCCCCCTAAGGGACTTCAATCACCTTGTAGTGTTTTCAGCAGAGTTTCTTCAGGACAAGAGAGCTTCTTTGCGGAAAGATTTCAAGGCAATTTGCAGAACTCTTCGGATGATTTTTTCGGACCCTTTCCCTTTGGAATGACTGCCTATTTATAGGCTTTTGGTAGCCATTAGGAAGGTTTATAGGCATTAATGGCATTGATGCTCCATAATGGGAGGAGTTACAAGATTTAATTTCATAATTTTGTAACTCCTTTTTCCTTGAATTTGATTGGCCGATGGAGAATAATGGGCATTTAATTGCCTTTAATCTCCATGATGATGAAGGTTTCATAATTAACTACCATGATTAAACTCCATAATGATAAGAGTTACATGGTTAATTGCCATAATTAATTGGACTTGTAACTCCCATTTGCTCGCTTCTGATTGGGCTGTCCAAAATAATGAGTAAATGACCGCAATAAGTTGTCATAAAAAGGTCATTTAACTTCATTAATTAGTCGTCAAGTCGCTTGAAGAGTCGCGGGCCGCGCCGCGTCTTTTGGAATTCTTCTGGCTATGATCATCGATGGATTTTCATGTTGATCGACATCGGATGACCATGAAATTTCAGCCATTGGTTGATACCAATGGCACACCAACATTTGTCCAGTCGATTTCACGATTGGTCGGGCAAAAAGTGTACTTTCTTGGTCAGCCGGTTGGCGATTTCGGAGTGTCCGATGATGATCGAATGATTTTGACGGCGGATCCGTGATATTAACGAAGATAGACCGATATCATGCCTCGAAAATTAGATTTTGAGAAAATCACAGGGGCCAAACATTGTGAAACGAGAAAAATACTCGAAAAAGTGGGTTTCTGAGCGAAATGTGGTGGCCCGGATCCCTATAGTCGCCGACGACCATTGGGTTTTTTGTCCCCTTTCGGTCGCCGTTTCTTAGCCGTTTTTCGGACTTTTTCTTCTTCTGTTTTCTCCTGTTTTTTTTTTTTTTTGACATTTCTCCTCATTTATTGGCTTGATGCCTCTGAAGAAAAATCTGTCGAGAAGCTGTGCAAATGAGAGCACAAAGTTTCCTATTTTTGGAAAAACAGAAGACTTTGTAGCCGATTTTCCGCCAAGAGTTGAAACTAGGTCAAACGATGTCGGAATGACCTGAAATTTGATGTGAAGCTTCTTGAGCATTAGATAAGACCAACCATGGGCTTTTATTTGAGTTTGGAAGCCTTTTGGGGTCCCGTCAATGCTAGACTTGATTTCATCTCGCGAAAGATGTCGAGCTTTGATGTACGGTCAACCGATGCCTGATTGACCTGAAATTTGACAGGGAGGCTATTGGAGTCATTTTGAGACAATCCATTAACTCCGATTTGGATGCCATGGTCTCATGGAGTGCTGCTGTCGGTAGGCTTGATTTTGTTTCCGAGCGTCAAAGCCGGGTCAAACGTTATCGGAATGACCTGAAATTTGACGTGCAACCCTTTGGAAGCATGTAGAAGCTACCCATGTGCTTTATTTGATGAGTGGTAGCATCGGTGGTTCTCACCGCCGAAAGGCTTGATTTCACCATCCGAGAGTTAATGGAGGGTCAAACAGCGTCGGTTTGACTTGAAATTTGACGTGGAGCCTTTTGGAGGTATTTTGAGATCATCCGTAGGCTCTGATTGAAGATTTGATATCTTCAACACTGTCGCCGCCGGGAGCACCTGCTCAGCTGTTGGAGGGTTGAAGTTAGGCCAGACGGTGTTGAAATGGCCCGAAACTTCATGTGTACCCTTCTTTTGGCTATTTTGAAGGATTTTGCAGTTTTTGTTTGATTCTGACAAGATCTGATGCTTGAAGCAACTTTGCCTGTTTGTAGTAGGATGCGGCTCTATGTAGCTTTTGATGTTGAGGAGGTAAAGTGACATTTTTGGTGTCAACAATGCTCTTCAGCACTCTCTTAGCATATTGAAGAGATAGTCTGGATGAAGTCTCACCCTACCCCATCAGCCGACTGCCTCTGTCATGCTTCATTGGAGGGAAAGTCAACAAACTCTGTCCAATCGAAGATGCTGGCGAAGGAATCTCATCATGAGGTTTCATCTCTGTCGCACCAAAACTAGAAGTAGCCCTTACTTCTGGATCAACCATGGGCACCCCCTGCTCTGGACCTGAAGGAGATAGAGGGACTTCTCTTGTTGCTTCACAACCTGCCAATGAAAGATGAAAAGGTATGAATATGATCTTGTCAAAAATCAATATCAAGATTATTACTACAAAATACCTACTTCAATAATCGATGGAAAGCTTTCTACGTCCATGAGCTCAACCGAAGCATCGTCAAAGGTCGCATCCATGGATGGCTTGAAGTCGTCAGAATCCTCTGGCAAGTCAGCTAACAAGAAAACAAAAATATGTTAGCAAGTGGCGGCAAATAAAAACAAAAAGAGGGAAAAGCAAAAGAAACCATACCAGGTGAAGGTTTTGGAACCACTCCAGAATCCCTTGGCTCTTCCTCAGATGCCACAACCTGATCCGTCACCACCTCATCGGCCAAAACCTCGGGCATCACCAAATCATCATCTTCTGCTAGAAAGAAAGCAGCATATCAAAACAAAAATCTCTCATAAAAGAAAAGAACCGGAAAAAGAAAGAAGGAGGATCATACCATCACTAGTGATCTTTTCTGCTCTACTCTTCTTCTTTGGAGGCTCATCTGCATCCCCCTGACACCTCCTCAACAATGGTGAGAAGGACTTCCAGATCGGGATAGTCTTCATGCTGTCTCTTATTACGACGTTGCCCTCTCTTTCTCTTGCCTCTATAGGCCGGTTTGCTTGAGGTACCCACCCCGCTATCAAAATCAAGCCTCTCGGTAGAGTCCTCACCGGATGGTCTGCTCTTGCCAGTAGACTCCATGGAAGACTTCGTTCTCTCTACTTGCATCCAAGCGTCGATCTCGACCTCCTCCTCCTCCAGTTGTTTCAAGACCTCACCAGGTACCTCTTGTACAGCTCCTGATCTAATGACGTCCTGTTCACCGAGAAAGCCTATCTTATGCTTCTCTCCCGAAAGAAAAGCCAAAACTTCCTCTCTTCGGACGCCATCTGATTTGCCAAGACCCTTCCCAGGAGACTGTTTTACATCAAGCTTCTTCTTGGAAAGCCCCCGATACACCTAAAGCTCTCCACGAACCACTTCATGAAGCCAATAGTCTGTAAAGCGGGCAACTCAGGATAGGAAATCATGGCGGTAGTGTCCTCCGCACTATAAAAAGCCCATGCATTCCTCCCGTCCTGCAGACCTCCAAAACGCTTCACCTTACTAGAAGGGGCTCCAACAACGCCTTGAGAGAAGCCCAACTGCAAGGCAAAACGCGATGGAACATACTGTTGACACCAAAAATGTCACTTTGCCTCATCAACATCAAAAGCTATATGGAGCCGCATCCTACTACAAACAGGCAAAGTTGCTTCAAACATCAGATCTTGACAGAACCAAACAAAAACTACAAGATCTTTCAAAATAGCCAAAAGAAGGGTACAAATGAAGTCCCGGGACATTTCGACACCATCTGGCCTAACTTCAATCCTCCAACAGCTGAGCAGGAGCTCCCGACGGCGACAATGTCAAATACATCAAATCTTCGATCAAAGTCTATGGATGGTCTCAAAATACCTCCAAAAGGCTCCATGTCGAATTTCAAGTCAAACCGACACCGTTTGACCCTCCATCAACACTCGAACGGCGAAATCAAGCCTCCCGGCGGCGAGAACCTCTGATTCCACCACTCATCAAACAAAACACATGAGTAGCTTCTGCATGCTTCCAGAGGGCTGCACGTCAAATTTCAGGTCATTCCGACAACGTTTGACCTGGTTTTGATGCTCCGAAGCAAAATCAAGCCTACCGGCGGCGAAGCTCCCCGGGACCATGGCACCGAAATCAGAGCTAATGGATCATCTCAAAATGACTCCAATAGGCTCCCCGTTAAGTTTCAGGTCAATCGGACATTGGATGACCGTACATCAAAGCTCGACATCTTCCGCATGGTGAAATCAAGTCAAGCATCGTCGGGACTCCAAACGGCTTCAAAACTCAAATAAAAGCCCATGGTTGGTCCTATCTAATGCCCAAGAAGCTTCACCTCAAATTTCAGGTCATTCCGACATCATTTGACCCAGTTTCAACTCTTGGCGGAAAATCGGCTATAGAGTCTTCGGCTTTTCCAAAAAATAGGAAACTTTGTGCTCTGATTTGCACAGCCTTTCGACGGGTTTTCTTCAGAGGAATGAGGCCAATAAATGAAGAGAAATGTCAAAGAAAAATACAGGAGAAAACAGAAGCGAAAAAGCCCGAGAAACGACCAAGAAACGGCGACCGCAAGGCGGCCGAAAAATGGACCAAAGTCCAAGGTCGCCAGCCCCATGGTCACCGACGACCATGGGTGCATGGTCGCCGGCGACCCTGGAAATCCGGGTCGCCGGATTTTCGCCGAAATGTCCGTTATTCCGATTCTTTTCGCGTTTCGCAATGATTGGCCCCTGTGATTTTCTTAAAATCTGATTTTTGAGGCATGATATCCGTCGATCTTCGTCAACATCACGGATCCGCTATCAAAATCATTTGATCATCATTGGACACTCCGAAACCGCCAACCGGCCGACCAAGAAAGCACACTTTCTGCCCGACCGATCAAGAAATCGACTGGACAGATGTTGCCGGACCATTAGTGGCAACTAATGTCTGAATTTTCATCGTCATCCGACATCAAGCAACGTACGGATCCATCGATGATCATCGCAAGAAGAATTCCAAAAGACGCGGCGCGGCCCGCTGCTCTTCAAGCGACTCGGCAACCAATTAATGAAGTTAAATGACCCTTTTATGGCAATTTATTAGGGTCATTTACTCATTATTTTGAACGGCCCAATCAGAAGCCAAGAAATGGGAGTTACAAGTCCAATTAATCACGACAATTAACCATGTAACTCCTATCATTATGGAGATTAATCATTGTAATTAATCATGAAACTCCCATCATCATGGAGATTAAAAGCCCATTACTCTCCATCGGCCAATCAAAATCCAAGAAAAAGGAGTTACAAAATTATGAAATTAAATCTTGTAACTCCTCCCACCATGGAGCATTAATATCATTAATGCCCATAAGACCTTCCTAATGGCCACCAAAAGCCTATAAATAGGCGGTCATTCCAAAGGGAAGGGGTCTTGAAAATTGGGTCTAGAAAAATTGTCTTGAAGATTGGGTCCAGAAAAATTGTCTGAAAACTATCCTGAAGAATTCTCTGCAAAAAAGAAGCTCTCTCACTTTGAAGAAACTCTGCTGCAAACACTACAAGGTGATCGAAGTCCCTTGGGGGGCCACCCCCCCAAGATCTCCTCTCTTCTTCTATCCAACATGGCCTAGATGTGGCTTTTCAACCCGTCTACTTGGTTTTTTATTGGATATAAGACCTTCTCTTGGTCTTTATCCTCTAAAAATCTGAGGTCCAAGCCAAGCCAAGTGAATCAAAGCATCAAGTGTTCTCATCTGAAGGACGATGGCGGAGCCCATACATGACTCGCGACCGTCGATCTGAACGAGTCCCCACAATCGCTTGAGAAGTCAGATTCCTTTTCTTACTTTTCTATTGTATTGTATTTTTTAAAAGAGACATAAAAATCACATTTCTTGTCTTTACATTTTGATGAGATTTGTAAACTGCTTTTTACGGCACAAAATCGCCTTCTACGGCACAAAACTGCCTTTCACGGCAAATTAAACAAAATCGCCTCTCACGGCATTTTAAAACCTTGTCTCTTTCTTTAAAATATATGTGCAATGGAAAGTTAGAAAAAAGTTGATTTCCTTTTCTACTTGTGAAGGTGAATCTCCGGATCACCACTTCAAATTCCAAGTAGAATAGAAAATCTGGCATACCCGTACAAAAAAAAATGTTGATGCTTGCTCTCTTTTTTTCTTCGCCCCGCCGCACCCCGACGGACCCGGGACGAAGGAAGTCGAGAAAGAAAAAGACGGGTCCATCAAGTTGGCATACCCGGTGGGACCTATGTTCAAATGAGAACACGATGCTTAGAATCCTTGGCTCCCTTCTAGTTGGTGGCCTATGTTGGATCTTGTATCTAAAAAAAAACATGAGATGTGATTCTTTGGAAACTTCTTTCTTTGAACTTGTTTCTATTCTTTCTTTTCTCAACAAAAAAAAAAAGGGGTTTTCTCTCTTTTGGATTCAAATTGGATTAAACTTTGGTTCTTTCCTTTTCGTTTGTTTGCGCTCGCAGAAATGTTTGAGCCAACGTTCGGATTGGGAAGGACCATTTCCCTCTCTTTGATGGATCCATCGGAGATCTTTCAAAAAAAAAAAGTTAAAAAAAAAAAACGTTTCAAATTTCTCTCTTTTGAATTCAAATTGGATAAAACTTTGGTTCTTTCCTTTTCGTTTGTTTGCGCTCGCAGAAATGTTTGAGCCAACGTTCGGATTGGGAAGGACCATTTCCCTCTCTTTGATGGATCCATCGGAGATCTTTCAAAAAAAAAAAAAGAAAAAGTTTAAAAAAAAAAAACTTTTCAAATTTCTCTCTTTTGGATTCAAATTAAAGAAACTTTTGTCTTTTCCTTTTCGTGCAATGGCTCGCAAAAATGTTTGAGCCAACGTTCGGATTGGGAGGGGTCATTTTCCCCTCTTTGATGAGTCCATTGGAGGTCTTTCAAAAAAAGAGAGAGCATTAAGGTTGCACCAGTTGTGTTCTTTGACCAAAGTGGATCTAAGAAAAGCCTTGTCCAGAGTGTGGAGGCAGCTAGACTGTTCGAAGTAAGGGTCCTTCAAACGGGTTCATTAAGTAATCCTACCCTTACCTGGGGGCTAATCTATCCACTAAGGTTTCATAAGACCGAATTGGAAGACCTATGTGCACTCTAAAAAAAAAAAAAAAAATTTTAAATTTTAAAAATTCAAAAAAAAAAAAAAAAAAACTTTTGTCACTATTGTGTTCAAATTAGAGGAATTTTGGTTCTTTCCTTTTCGGATTTAGGCTCGCAGAAATGTTTGAACCTGTATTCGGATTGGAATACCATTTGCCCTCTTTTATGCATTCAATCTTGACTTTTCAAAAAAAAAAAAACTCTCGTCACTATTGGATTCAAATATGAGAAATCCTGGTTCTTTCCTTTTTCGAATATAGGCTCGCAGAAATGTTTGAACCTGTATTCAGATTGGAATACCATTTGCTCTCTTTTGCGAATCCAATCTTGACATTTCAAAAAATCCCATCTCGTGTCCTTCAAGGATGCGATTTTCAACATTTGTGCCTAGCGGTGCTAGTACGCCCTTTCGGGTCTACTGTATTCGCGACCGACACATTTGTATCTCTAACCTTATATCATTTTACCTCGAGTGAGCTTCGCTTCTTGGTAATTTGAATTAAGGTTTACAATTGCTTCTAGCGGTCCCTGGAACGCTCATTTCGAGCCGACCATACTTGCGTTTAGAACAATTGTACCATCTATGGCTTTTTGGCCTTCTTCATTACGCTCAGAACGGGCTTTGCCCCTGAGCGATTTGAAAAGACAAAACCATAGTATAGCCCATTTATAATCACCATATTCTTGTGATTACTAATGGATGTGGTCTTGTTTCAGAAAAGTTTTTCAAAACTAACAATGGCAGCTTCGTTGACCATCACCTTCGATGAGAACAAGTACCAAGTCATGCTTCAAGAGAAGCAAAGCAAGGGCACTTTCAAGTGCCTCATCAGCTGCCGAAGCATCACCTCCCTCGGCAACTCCCAAAACACCGGGTCGACCTCCACTCCCCGGACCATCTTCTTCGGGTCACTGGGACCATTCCCACTACCTGCAGAAGAGACGGTGCCTGCTAAGAAGCAGAAGACCGCCCCCCAACGTGTCGCTACCCCGACACCAAAGGCGGTCACCAAGAAACCTGAGGCTCGTGGCAATCCCATGAGACCTCAACCTACAAAAAACCAAGTTTATCCCAAGACTTGGTCCCCGCGATCTTCACCAAAACAAAGAAGGTCCCGGACATTTGCAAAGCCAGAATACCTGGCTCCTCTCAAGGAAAATAGGTTCTATCCTCTTGCTTACATCAAAGGAGAGAAACCTACCCTCCACCGAACAACAAAAACTACTCAGCACGAGCCGGCTTGCTCATACAAGCCCAAAATCAAATCGTGCATCACAAGGCCTCGACAAGAACTTGCCAGGGCCTGCTCTCCTGCAACTCGACCCTTCATCTCAACAGGGGACGAGCTTGCAAAATTTAAAGCTTCGCTACGACAGGCTAAGGACCGCGTCCAAATCCTGTCCATGCCAGTCTTCAAGGAAGACAAGCTCGGTTGCTGCGCACGAGGGACCACATCCTTCATTGCCAGAGCACAGCCCGAGCTAACCGAAGCTCAAATTGCTTGTCGCATACGTCGCCGCGCGGCATATCGACAAAAGAGATTAGAGAAGCAAAGAACCCAGCATTCTGAGCTTCAAATCTCCCAAAAATGGGTCGAAAAAGAAAGACCCGACCAAGTTGCTACTGTCCACATGGTTGGCAAAACCAAAAGACACCAGAAGTCAGCGACAAAAATACATGTCAGACGACCGGTGACTCGCAGCGTCTCCTGGACGAGAAGACATCAGGAAGACTCTCCCACTCCTTCAAGCCAGGGACATCGGAGTGATCATTCCTCGGGCTCTTCATCTAAAAGAATGAGCTCCAGCTCAGTCACTAAGACAGTATCCTCTTTCGACTCACGAAGGATGAATGTCTTGGTCACAAACTCTGAGCAACCTCCACCACATGACGACATGGCTCTACACATTCAGCAGCTAGAGCAAGGACAGCAGAGAATAGAGGTTCTGATGGAAAACCTCCTTCTCACTCTCCAGCGTCCACCAAACAATGACGAAGTTCCGCCACAAGATGAGGCAAACGGTGGAGAAGATGAGTCACGCGCCCTTACTAAAAAGGACGTGGACAATATTCTCGCCAAGGCAAAAGAAGAGGATACACTGAAGGAGCATGGGATCAAGCCACCATATCCCTTATGGATGGACTCGGTTCCGTTTCCCCAAAAGTTCAAACAACCTCTTCTCCAAACATATACGGGGAAAGGTTCAGCCAGACAGCATGTCATCCGCGAGGAACAACATCCTGAATGGTTGGCCAACATCGTCCCTGTGACAAAGAAAAATGGGCAAATCAGAGTCTGTATTGACTATAGAGACCTGAATAATGCATGCCCCAAAGATGAATTCCCGCTCCCCATACCGGAGGTAATGATTTACAACACCTGCGGGTTTGAGCGAATGACTTTCATGGACGGCTTCTCTGGCTACAACCAGATAAAGATGCATCCCGAAGATGAAAGGCATACATCCTTTCAAACCCCATTTGGCGTGTATTGCTACACTGTCATGCCATTTGGTCTGAAAAATGCTGGTGCAACATATCAAAGGGCTATGATGAAAATATTCCAAGATATGCAGCACAAGACGGTCGAATGTTATGTTGATGACCTCGCCGTCAAAAGCAAAAGGAAAGAAGACCATCTCCAAGATCTTGGAGAAGTCTTCCTCCGACTTCGCAAACACAAACTGCGAATGAATCCCCTCAAATGCTTCTTCGGTGTCTCATCGGGTAAGTTCCTCGGATTCATAGTTCGGAAAGCTGGAATAGAACTTGACCCCATCAAAGTCAAGGCAATTCTAGAAATGCCATCTCCAAGAACCCTAAGGGAACTAAAAGGGCTTCAAGGAAGATTGGCATACATCCGATGGTTCATTTCCAATCTATCAGGAAAATGCCGTCCATTTTCTCACCTGATGAAGAAAGGTGTAGACTTTGTTTGGGATGCTGAATGTGAAGCTGTATTTCAAGACATCAAGGCATACCTGACCAAGCCTCCGGTGTTGGCTGTTCCCACAACCGGAAAACCATTCATCTTGTACACAAGAGCTCTCGACTATTCTTTGGGCGCTCTACTTGCACAAGAAAAAGATGGAGGAAAAGAAGCTGCTCTATACTACCTCAGTCGCATATTGGTAGGTGCAGAGCATCGCTACTCTCTAGTCGAAAAAGAATGCTTGGCAGTGATATTCGCTGTACAAATGCTGCGTCACTATTTGCTGTCAAACACAATATACCTAATATCGAGGATCAATCTCTTAAAGGTCCTTGTCACAAAAGCAGGTTCTCTCAATGCCCGACTGGCAAAATGGTCCATCCTTCTGTCACAATTTGATATTAGGTATATACCACAGAAAGCAATCAAAGGTCAAGCTCTGGCAGACTTTCACACAGAGCATCCACTGCCTAAAGATTCTCCGCTCAGGGATGATCTCCCAGACGAACCTGTCTACAACGTGGAGACATCCTCACCAAATGCCTCCTGGAACATGTACTTCGATGGTGCAACCAGGACAAATGAAAAAGGAAAGCCAATATCGGGAATTGGCATTCTCTTTGTTAGCCCCGATAAATACATGATTCCACACGCATTTTCGCTACTGGAACCATGTTCAAATAATGCAGCTGAGTACCAAGCTCTGATTTTAGGATTGGAACTCGCCCTCGAATCTGGCATCACCATGCTGGAAGCATTTGGGGATTCTCAACTGATCGTCAACCAGATGAATCAGGAATATGAGGTCAGGAAGCCTGATCTATTGCCTTACTACAACAAGGCGCAATCGCTTCGTTAAAACTTTGACATCTGTCACATCACCCACATCCGCAGAGGTGAAGACATCCGTGCAGATGCCCTGGCTGGACTTGTTGCATCCATGGCAACCCAAGAAGGGGAAAACATGCAAATTACAGTGTGTCAGAGAAGGATTCTCCCTCCTCTCAACACACACCAAGCAGTTGCTGAATGCCACCGAGTGGTCGGAGGTCGGATTTCCATCCTTAAACCTCCGATAGGCGACTGGAGGGATCCGTTCATTGATTATATTATGTTCAGAATCCTACCTGAAGATCCAAAAGAGCGGGTAAGTATCCAAAGACGAGCCCCAAACTTTCATTTGGATATTCCCTCCAAAATGCTTTACAGAAAATCCTTCAATGGAGTACTTCTACGCTGCTTGTCACAACAAGAGGCGGAAGAAACTCTAAAAGAAGTTCATGCCGGTCTTTGTGGAGCCCATCAGGCTTATCCCAAGCTCTACGATCAGATAAAAAGGTTAGGTTATTATTGGCCTACCATGGTGGCTGACGCAATACAATTTGCTAAACGTTGCCAACAATGCCAAGTTCATGGAGATTATGTACACATGCCTCCAGAATGGCTACATCCTACAGTGATCTCATGGCCCTTCAAAGCCTGGGGTATGAACATCATAGGTCCTATCTCTCCCCCGTCAAGCAAAGGTCATCGCTTCATCTTCGCCGCTACGGATTATTTCTCCAAGTGGTCAGAAGCATTTGCGTTCAGTGAAATGAAGACCTCGTCAGTCATTCAATTCTTACGAACCAATATCATTTGTCGCTTCGGCATACCTAAAAGATTCGTCCATGATAACGGACCACAATTCCGGGATCACAGATTCTACAGGTTCTGCGACAAATACAAAATTCAAAGTTGTCCTTCGACTCCGTATAACCCGGCAGCGAATGGACTAGCAGAAGCCTTCAACAAGACACTCTGCAAAATTCTCAAGAAAATGGTCTCTACTCGCAAAAGAGATTGGAGCGACAAAATGCCTGAAGCTTTATGGGCCTACCGGACTACCGTTCGAGGACCAACCCATAGCACACCATTCTCCTTGGTCTATGGATGTGAAGCAGTTGTCCCCCTAGAGGTACAAATTCCTTCTTTAAGGGCATCTCTACAAAATGAAATGACGCAAGAAAGCAACGTCAAATTGAGACTCGAAGAACTGGATAACCTCGATGAAAGACGACTCGAAGCTCTACAAAGTGTTAAGCTTTACCAAGCACGCATGGCAGGATCTTTTGACAAAAGGGTCAGGCAATGCGCCCACAAAAAGGGTGACTTGGTTCTTGCGGTGAAAAGGCCAATGGTTTTTGCCCACAAATCCAAAGGCAAATTCGAACCAAAATGGGAGGGGCCCTTCATCATCGACAAAGTTTTCTCCAATGGCGCATATGCTCTTCTAAACATGGAAGGTGACAGATGTATGCTGCTCATCAATGGCAAGTTCTTGAAGCGGTACTACCCTTGAAGACTTCCTACATCGGGTCAGAGTAATGCCTGCATGGCCAAAGCCTATTCCTAGGTACTTGCTCGTCAAACCCACCCCTTTTAGAGTTTCCATCCCTATGTTGAAATTTCTAAAAAAGCCAAAAACAATGCTTACTTTCAATGTTTCATTGTTCAAAAAAAAAAAATCAAACCCAAAATCCAAGTCTAGGAGCCTCTTCCCTAACTTGACCAAAACTTTCAATCCTTGAACCCAAAATTCATGGTTTGAAACAAAAATCAGGACTTAGGAATTTCCACCCTAGTCCACCCTGACTTTTACCACCAAAGATGGTTTTGAGTCAAAATTTATGACCCTCGTGTCTTTAAACAAAAAATGGTTTTTCAAAAAACCGTGGGGAAGCGACATTTAGTCGATACTCACACAAAACCCAAAAATCGGAAGGATGCGAACCCCATTCGATACTTCCAAAACCTCAAAATCGCAAGAAAGCGACACCCCGTCGATACTTGCAAAATTTAAAAAAAAATCGTGGAGACACAACGTTTCAGTTGATATCCACAACCCAAATTTCAAAACAAAAAAACAAAGGTTAAAAAAAAACCTCAAATTTCAAAAATCATGGGGAGGCGACATTCCATCGATACCCACAAAACCAAATTTTTGCGAGAAAAGCAAGGAGGCGACATTCAGTCGATACTTGCACCCAAATCCGCGAGGAAGCGACATTCCATCGATACTCGCAACCGAATGAGCAAGGAAGCGACATTCCATCGATACTTGCAATACCATTCCGCAGGGAGGCGACTCTTAGTCGATACTTGCATTTTTTAAAACCAAAAACCTGGCTTTCACGCCAAAACCCAGCTTTCACGCCAAAACCCGGCTTTTATGCCAAAAACCTGGCTTTCATGCCAAAAACCAAAATCTGGCTTCCATGCCAACAAAACAAAAACCTGGCTTTCATGCCAAAAATAAAAAAAATCTGGCTTCCATGCCAACAAAACAAAACTTGGCTTCTATGCCAAACAAAAATCGGCTTCCATGCCACAAAACAAAAATTGGCTCCCATGCCAAAAACCGGCTTCCATGCCACAAAACAAAAACTTAGCTTTCACGCCACAAAAATCGGCTCTAATGCCAAAAACCAGGCTTTTTGCCACAAAATCTGGCTTTCATGCCTAAAAACAATCATTTGACAAAAGATTTTCACAAAATGACAACACTTTGATCAAATTTTCAAACAAACCATTCCCATTCATTTTTTGCTTATATTTCATCAAAAGTGAATTTAAGTGAAATAAGGGGATACAAAAAAAAAAGTGCCACAAATGTTTATACATGGAGGTACCAAAAGAAAAGAAGAAAAAAGTTTGTTACAAATCAGGAGGCTAGTCCGACATGGTCTTCAGCCATAGGCTTAACTCCTCAAGCAAACACTTGGCCTTAGCCTCCAAAGCTTTCAGGCCGCGTTTCTTCAGAACCTTCCCATAAAAAGCAGTAGGCCGTCGCGATCCATCCTCAGCACGAGGAAGCTCTTCCCAGAGAATCTGCCATTGTTCATATTCTTGAGTCTTCCTCCGGAGATTGCTTTCGACCTCCTCAACTTGGTGAATGAGAGCCCTCTCTCTATCGCGAGCTTTCAAAGTGGCAGTCCACTTGGCAGCGGCTTGTTATTCCAATAGCTCAAGGCGCTGTCTGGCTTCGATTACCTCCCTATCAAGGCGGTGCTGGTCCTGTGTCAGCTCAATAATAGCCAACTCGGTGACGTTCCTCTCCCGAACGAGCTGCTTCCGAGTCCGCGAGATCTCATTCAGTTCAGATTTGACCTCGCTGGAAGGCTTCAAAAACATCTCGTTGAAGAAATCATCATTCGGAAAGCTCTTGGTCTCAGTCCACTTGTTACCTAGAGCGATGACTTCATCAACAAAAGCCTTGGCATCTGTAATGTCTAGACCAACTTCTTCGCTATCGGCAAGAATGTCCTGTACATGCTTCACCATGCCAAAACCAGCCTCCAAATGGCCAGAAGAAAGAGTCTCGACCCATGAGCTCAAGACTCTCTTCAACACCTTCCTCGCAAACTGACGGGATGGCTCAGATGAAGACTCGCCATGCTCCGGTGGTCGACTACCTGTGTCAGGCACCGTTGGAAGAGTAATCAAGAAGCTCTTTCCAATCAAAGCCGCTGGGGAAGGAATATCAGTAGGCGGACTCGCCTCTGCCTCATCAAAATTGGTGGAAAAAGCCCCTACTCCCGGATCGGTCACAGGTACCCCCTGCTCTGGTTTTGAAAAAGATAGAGGAACTTCTTCTGTCACCTCACAACCTGCCAACGGAAAAATGGAAAAGGTATGAATATGATCTTGTCAAAAAATATCAAGATTATCATTACAAAGTACCTTCTTCGACGACTGGTGGAATGCTTTTTGCCTCCATGAGCTCATCTGAAACATCATCAAAAGTTGTGTCCATGGATGGCTCAAAGTCGTCAGAATCCTCTGGCAAGTCAGCTGGCAAAATATATATATATATATGTCAGCAAGTGGCGGTAAAAAAAAAAAAAAAAAAAAAAAAGAGAAAATCATACCAGGAGGAGATTCTGGATCTACTTCAGAATCTCTGGGTTCTTCCTCAGATGCCACGATAGGATCCGTCACCGCCTCATCGGTCGGAACCTTGGGCATCATCAAACCATCATCTTCTGCCAAAAGAAAGAAAGCAGTAGATCAAAACAAAAGCTCTCATGAAAGAAAAGAAACGGAAAAAGAAAAGGGAAAAGCATACCATCATCAATGGTCTCTTCCCCTCGGCTTCTCTTCTCTGGAGGCTCGTCATCATCCCCTGATGCCTCCTCAACAATGGTGGAAGGAATTTCCAGATCAGGAGAACTTTCGTGCCGCCTCTGACTTCGGCGGTGTCCCCGTCTCCTCTTGCCCCTACGGGACGAACTGCTGGAAGCACCCTCCCCACCATCAAAATCGGGCGGCCTCTCTTCAGAGTCCACATTGGACGGTCTGCTCTTGCCAGTAGACTCCATGGAAGCCTTTACTCGCTCGGCTTGTATCCAAGCAACAACCTCAGCCTCCTCCTCGGCAAGCTGTTCCAAGACCTCACTAGGTATCTCTTGTGCAGCTCCTAGTTTGATGACGTCCTGTTCTTCGAGAAAACCTGTTCTGTGCCTTTCTCCAGAAAGAAAAGCCAAAACTTCTTCTCGGCGGACGCCGTCTGACTTCCCAAGGCCCTTCCCAGAAGACTGCTTTACATCAAGCTCTTTCTTGGAAATCCCCCGGTACGCTGAAAAGCTCTCCACAAACCATTTTGTGAAGCTAGCCGTCCGAAAAATAGGCAACTCAGGATAAGAAATCAGGGCAGTAGTGTCTTCCGCGCTATAAAAGGCCCATGCATTTCTCCCGTCCTGCAGACCTCTAAAGCGCTTCACCTTGCTCGAAGGCACTCCAACAACGCCTTGAGAGAAGCCCAACTGCATGGCAAAACGCGAGGGAACATACGGTTGGATGTCGACGAAAAGATGTATGCGGTACACCATCGTGCCGACACGTATGTTAAAAAGCCAACTCCTCTCTGCATTTGTCAAAGAATAGTGTCTCCCAGACCCCGCCCTGGTCGAATCACGGGAGACACCAAAATCAAAAGCCTTCTTCCTCAAACCCGGAGAAAGCTTCACTGAAGACTGCCCCATCTCGACGTCCCAGAATCGTCGGATCCTCAAGCGGGCAGATAAAAGAGATTCGGAAACAGGCTTCCCTCTAGCCAACCGAATCATAAACGGATCATCGTCCTGAGCAGCACCCAATCGGTGGAAACTGGGACAGTGGTATACATACCACGAATAGAAAATGTGGGCTGAAAATACCCTATTCATGGGAAGCCCAAGCCGAACCAGGAAAGCAGCAGCCTGCAGTTCGGTACACAAATAGGAGTAAAGGGCAGGCACCAAAGCAAGCCGCTCTCCGAAAGCCATCTGACAAGCAGGAAAAATGCAATGCGGCCTAATGTGCATTCCATCTCCTCCAGCAAAAACAGCCTCACCCAGCCAATAAGTGAGGTAAACAGCGAGATCTCTCCGCAGCGCAATGTCAGAATGAATGGCGTCTGTGCTTGCGAAGAATACCCTCAAATTCTCTCGCATGACGGAGATCTTCTTCGAATCCGGGTTCTTAGCCCTGGCTTCCTGGGTCGTACTCTCAGAAGACTCCCCGCTGTCAAAGAAGTTGGAAGACAAAAAGCTACCACTCCTCCAACTGCTACACCGGACTTTCGAGCCCTCCTTCTCCTTCAAAAAATCATAGAAGGCGACGAGCTGAAAGTACAAAAGCCTGAACTCCTCAGACTGCTCCTCAAGGACGCTGTCGATAGGCATAAACTCCTCATAGAGATTGCCGAGGATAGGCAGCCCAGTGATGGCACTCAGTTCCTTTAAAGAAAAACCAATCTCACCATTCGTGACAACGAAGGTGTTGGTTTGTGGAAGGAACGACTCCAGCATGGCCATAAAAGCCTCATCAGAGAAAACCAAGGTTTGCCGAAAAGCGAGAACCGCATCAAAAATCTCGGCCTCCTTCAGAATGGCACCGCCAACCTGGAGGATGTGATCAGTCCACGACTCCCAGCTCGAGTCAGCACTGAAACGGCCACGAAGTCGAAAAGGCTTCACCCAATTGTTGCCATCGCCCTTGAAAATGCCAAGGCCCACCGGTCTCAAATCGACCGAAGAATGGTCTGAACCTTGGTTGCCGCTGGCTGGCATCAAAATGTCCATACGGGCAGGCGACTTCTCTGCAAAACCAGAAGGGCCGCCAACAAAAACCCCGGTCTTGATCACATTTGTCCTCTTCACCCAGCTTGGAGGATCTTCCCTCTTCGAGCATGTGGAGGAAAGGCTCATGATCGAGATTGTCCGATCGAAGGACGACCGGGTAGAAACAGTTCTCTTCTCACCATCAACTGTGAAGGAGAATTGAAAACATCTCCTTTGGTATGTTGAATCGTCGGGAACGGCATCACCAAAGAAGAAGGTAGGCTTCGGCACAATGCTCTGATCGTCCGTGACCCAGGGACGGTTGCTTACCATAATCTTATAATACTCCTCATCCTTGAGGGCAATCAAACGTTGCCTCATCTCATCTCAGTTGAGCGAGTCACACTCTTCCAAGTTCCTTTCAACATACTAAACCTCCTCCCAGGCCTGCTGTACGGCCGCATTTGAGGATCTAGTAGAACGGCGAGGCGCATCAGTGACCGGCTCCTTACCCTTGTTCGTTCTGGAGGAACTACCTGCAAAGGATGGAAAGAAAAAAAAATCAATCATCAAAATGACAGAATTTTGCTAAAAAAATCTAGCGAAATTTTGGCATGATCCTGGGGCAATTCCGAAGAAAAGGGAAACACCCCGAAAGAAATAGGAGCTTGAAGATGGGCTCAACATCGCTACAAGCCCATAATCATGGAAAATTCTCGAAGAAGGCTCGAACTCAAACATTGCTGCGAGATCAAGCCAAAGCTTCTCAAATATCCGCAAGATCGGAAAAAGACTCAACATTGCTGCGAGCTCCAGAATCCAAAACTTGCAAAGCTCCTCAGAAAATCCCCGCAAGACCAAGAAAGGGCTCAACATTGCTGCGAGCTCCAAATCCCAAGACTTGCGAAAAGATTTCCAGGTGTGCACTATCATACTTCCAAAATTCCATTTTCTAAAAAAAAGAAATGCATAGAAGGAAAGTTGTCATGCATGCGCATCTCATAACCCAAAAAAAAAAAAAAGAGAAGATCTCTTTTCAAAAGAAAAAAAAAAAATTGCCCACAGGCCACGTGGCCGTACGGTCTTGTCCGTACGGCCACAAAAAAAAAAGGAGATAAAAAAAAAAAAACACACGGTAAAAAAAAAAAAAAGAAACCGTGAGAAAAAAAAAAGAAAAGAAAAGCCATGGTAAAAAAAAAAACAGAGAGAAAACTGTGCAAGAAAAAGAAAAAAAAAAGAAAAAGAAAGAAAGAAAGAAAAAAAAAAAGAGACGTGCAAAAAAAAAAAAAGAGAAAGCACGTGGAAAAAAAAAGAAGAGAAAGAAAAAGAAAAGAAAAGAAAATATGAAAAACTTTTTCCTATTCCTACATGGGGTTTCTTAAGAAAAAGAAGAAACTTACTTGAAGCCATTGATGGAGAAGAAGAAGAAAAAGCTTGAAGATCCTTGAAGAAGAAGAATTCTTGATCTTGGAGCACTCTTGAAGGTTCTTGCAAAAAGAGAGCAATAGCAACAAGAGATCCAATCCCCTTGCTTTTATAGGAGAAAGCAAACCAAAAGAGGAAAGGAGGAGAAAAGAAAGGAAGTAAGTGCTACAAATTAACAAACTTCCTAAAAGAAAGGAATTATGGGATATTCTTTCCCAATGAGGAGATATTTTTTAGAAATTCTCTCCAAAAAGAGAGGGATTATGAGAAACTTTCTCCCAAAGAAAGATACTTTGAGAAAATCTCTCCCAAAATCAAGGAAACTTGAGAGATTCTCTCCAAGTAAGAATATTCTTAGATATTCTTAACAAAAATGACACCACATGAGATCTAAGCCATCTTTAAAGCTTAAGGTCCCATGGGTTAGCCCACATGAGCCAGGTTTGACCACCTAGGCACTAAAAGTGGCTTTTAGTCAAAATTCCTCTTACCAAGAGCATACAAAAATGGTTCCATACCTCCTTTGAGTTGATTGGACCATACAAAAAAAATTAAAAAAATCCAAGCCTCATGAGTTTCCAAAAGTCCAAACCATCCCACCTCATGAACCAAATTAAGCCAAAACCTTGAAATTGACATTCCACAAAAACTCAAACCACTCCAACGGACCCAAAATTGTCTCAAAGAGTAACCAAAATCCAAACCATGGTCTCCTAACTCGCCACATACAGCTTGTTGGGTCACAAAACCAAAACCAAATCCCGGTCCCCTAACTTGCCACATACCGCTTGTTAGGTCACAAGACCAAAATCAAAATTCAAAACCCGACCCCCTAACATGCCACCTACAGCTTGTTAGGTCACAAGGTCAAAAACCGAAAACCTTTTTGACCGCCTGATGCGCAACACAAAGCCTTTAGGTTCACAAAGTCAAAAAGAAAATCCAAAATCCAAAAACCCAACCCAAATGTCATTTTCAAAATTTTGCCTTGAGATGGTACGTGATGTCTCTCACTGCCATAAAATCCCCTTGGAAACTCAAAAGGCTACACTATCAAGAAAAATGCTCAGAAAATCTTGGTCAAGTCAGAAGTTCTCCTTCAAAGTTTTCTTCGAGGCACATCGACTGCAAAGGCTATCCAATTCGTCGCTTTACCTCGAGGGGGCATTTGTTGACACAAAAAATGTCACTTTGCCTCATCAACATCAAAAGTTATATGGAGCCGCATCCTACTACAAACAGGCAAAGCTGCTTCAAGCATCAGATCTTGAAAGAACCAAACAAAAACTACAAGATCTTTCAAAATAGCCAAAAGAAGGGTACACATGAAGTCCCGGGCCATTTCGACACCATCTAGCCTAACTTCAATCCTCCAACAGCTGAGCGGGAGCTCCCGACGGCAACAATGTCAAATACATCAAATCTTCGATCAGAGTCTATGGATGGTCTCAAAATACCTCCAAAAGGCTCCATGTCGAATTTCAAGTCAAACCGACACCGTTTGACCCTCCATCAACTCTCGAACGACGAAATCAAGCCTCCCGGAGGCGAGAACCTCTGATGCCACCACTCATCAAAAAAAACACATGAGTAGCTTCTGCATGCTTCCAAAGGGCTGCACGTCAAATTTCAGGTCATTCCGACAACGTTTGACCCGGTTTTGATGCTCCGAAGCAAAATCAAGCCTATCGGCGGCGAAGCTCCCCGGGACCATGGCACCCAAATCAGAGCTAATGGATCATCTCAAAATGACTCCAATAGGCTCCCCGTCAAGTTTCAGGTCAATCGGACATCGGATGACAGTACATCAAAGCACGACATCTTCCGCACGGTGAAATCAAGTCAAGCATCAACGGGACCCCAAACGGCTTCAAAACTCAAATAAAATCCCATGGTTGGTCCTATCTAATGCCCAAGATGCTTCACCTCAAATTTCAGGTCATTCCGACATCGTTTGACCCAGTTTCAACTCTTGGCGGAAAATCGGCTACAGAGTCTTCGGCTTTTCCAAAAAATAGGAAACTTTGTGCTTTGATTTGCACAGCCTTTCGATGGGTTTTCTTTAGAGGAATCAGGCCAATAAATGAAGAGAAATGTCAAAGAAAAATACAGGAGAAAACAGAAGCGAAAAAGCCCGAGAAACGACCAAGAAACGGCGACCGCAAGGCAGCCGAAAAATGGACCAAAGTCCAAGGTCGCCAGCCCCATGGTCGCCGGCGACCATGGGTGCAAGGTCGCCGGTGACCCTGGAAATCCGGGTCGCCGGATTTCCGCCGAAACGTCCGTTTTTCCGATTCTTTTCGCATTTCGCAATGATTGGCCCCTGTGATTTTCTTAAAATCTGATTTTTGAGGCATGATATCCGTCGATCTTCGTCAACATCACGGATCCGCTATCAAAATCATTTGATCATCATCGGACACTCCGAAACCGCCAACCGGCCGACCAAGAAAGCACACTTTCTGCCCGACTGATCAAGAAATCGACTGGACAGATGTTGCTGGACCATTAGTGGCAACCAATGTCTGAATTTTCATCGTCATCCGACATCAAGCAACGTACGGATCCATCGATGATCATCGCAAGAACAATTCCAAAAGACGCGGTGCGGCCCGCGACTCTTCAGGCGACTCGGCAGCCAATTAATGAAGTTAAATGACCCTTTTATGGCAATTTATTAGGGTCATTAACTCATTATTTTGAACGGCCCAATCAGAAGCCAAGAAATGGGAGTTACAAGTCCAATTAATCAGGACAATTAACCATGTAACTCCTATCATTATGGAGATTAATCATGGTAATTAATCATAAAACTCCCATCATTATGGAGATTAAAAGCCCATTACTCTCCATCGACCAATCAAAATCTAAGAAAAAGGAGTTACAAAATTATGAAATTAAATCTTGTAACTCCTCCCATCATGGAGCATTTATATCATTAATGCCCATAAGACCTTCCTAATGGCCACCAAAAGCCTATAAATAGGCGGTCATTCCAAAGGGAAGGGGTCTTGAAAATTGGGTCCAGAAAAATTGTCTTGAAGATTGGGTCCAGAAAAATTGTCTGAAAACTATCCTGAAGAATTCTCTGCAAAAAAGAAGCTCTCTCACTTTAAAGAAACTCTGCTGCAAACACTACAAGGTGATCGAAGTCCCTTGGGGGGCCACCCCCCCAAGATCTCCTCTCTTCTTCTATCCAACATGGCCTAGATGCGGCTTTTCAGCCCGTCTACTTGGTTTTTTATTGGATATGAGACCTTCTCTTGGTCTTTATCCTCTAAAAATCTGAGGTCCAAGCCAAGCCAAGTGAATCAAAGCATCAAGTGTTCTCATCTGAAGGACGATGGCGGAGCCCATACATGACTCGCGACCGTCGATCTGAACGAGTCCCCACAATCGCTTGAGAAGTCAGATTCCTTTTCTTACTTTTCTATTGTATTGTATTTTTTAAAAGAGACATAAAAATCACATTTCTTGTCTTTACATTTTGATGAGATTTGTAAACTGCCTTTTACGGCACAAAATCGCCTTCTACGGCACAAAACTGCCTTTCACGGCAAATTAAACAAAATCGCCTCTCACGGCATTTTAAAACCTTGTCTCTTTCTTTAAAATATATGTGCAATGGAAAGTTAGAAAAAAGTTGATTTCCTTTTCTACTTGTGAAGGTGAATCTCCGGATCACCACTTCAAATTCCAAGTAGAATAGAAAATCTGGCATACCCGTACAAAAAAAAAATGTTGATGCTTGCTCTTTTTTTTTCTTCGCCCCGCCGCACCCGGCGGACCCGGGACGGAGGAAGGCGAGAAAGAAAAAGACAGGTCCATCACATACGGCTGGATGTCGATAAAAAGATGTCTACGATACACTATCATACCGGCACGTATGTTGAAAAGCCACGCCTTCTCTGCGTTGGTCAAAGAATAATGTCTCCCCGACCATGCCCTGGTCGAATCACAGGAGACACCAAAATCAAAAGCCTTCTTCCGCAAATCCGAAGAAAGTTTCACCGAAGATTGCCCAATCTCGATGTCCCTGAATCATCGGATCCTCAAATGGGCAGATAAAAGAGATTCGGAAACGGCTGTCCCTTTAGCCAACCGAATCATGAATGGGTCATCATCCTATACGGCACCCAATCGGTGGAAACCAAGATAGTGGTATACATACCACGAATAAAATATATGGGTTGAAAATACCCTATTCATGGGAAGCCCAAGCCGAACCAGGAAAGCAGCAGCCCGCAGTTCCGCGTACAAATAGGAGTAAAGAGCAGGCACCAAAGCAAGCCGCTCTCCAAACTCCATCTAACAAGCAGAAAAAATGCGGTGTGGCATGATGTGCGTTCCATCTCCTCCAGCAAAACAGCCTCACCCAGCCAATAAGTGAGGTAAACAGCGAGATCTCTCCGCAGCACAATGTCAGGATAAAAGGCGTCTATGCTTGCGAAGAATTCTTTCAAATTTTCTCGCATGACGGAGATCTTCTTCGAACCCGGAGTTTTATCCCTAGCTTCCTGGGTCATACTCTCAGAAGACTCTTCGCCATTAAGGAAGTTGGGAGACAAAGAGCTAAAACTCTTCCAACTGCTACACCTGACTTTCGAACCCTCCTTCTCCTTAAAAAAATCGTAGAAGGCGATGAGCTGAAAGTACAAAAGCCTGATCTCCTCAGACTGCTCCTCAATGACGCTATCAATAGGCATGAACTCCTCATAGAGATTGCCGAGGATGGACAGCCCGGTGATGGTGCTTAGTTCCTTCAAAGAAAAACCAATTTCACCATTCATGACATTGAAGGTATTGGTTTGAGGAAGGAATGACTTCAACATGGCCATGAAGGCTTCATAGGAGAAAACCACGGTCTTCCAAAAGGCGCAAACTGCGTCGAAGATCTCAGCCTCCTTCAGAATTGAACCACCAATCTGCATGATGTGATCAATCCATGACTCCCAGCTTGAGTCAACACTGAAACGGCCACGAAGTCGAAAATGCTTCACCCAATTGCTGCCGTCACCCTTGAAAATGCCAAGGCCCACTGGTCTCAAATCAACCAAAGGATGATCTGAACCTTGGTAGCCGCTGGCCGGCATCAACATGTCCATGTGGACAGGCGACTTCTCTGTATAACCGGAAGAGCCGCCAACAAAAACCCCAGTCTTGATCACATTGGTCCTTTTCACCCAGCTTGGAGGATCTTCCCTCTTAGGGCATGTGGGAGAAAGACTCATGATCGAGATAGTACGATCGGGTACAAACAATTCTCTCCTCACCATCAGCTGTGTAAGAGAACCGAAAACATCTCTTTTGGTATGTCAAGTCGTCAAGGATTGCATCACCAAAGAAAAAGGTAGGCTTGGGCATAGTGCTCTGATTGTCCGTGACCCAAGGATGACTGCTTACCACAATCCTGTAGAACTCCTCATCCTTGAGGGCGATCAAACGTTGCCTCATCTCATCTCGGTTGAGCGAGTCACACTCTTCCAAGTTCCTCTCCACATATTGGACCACCTCCCATGCCTGCTGTACGGCCGCATTAAAAGAACTAGCAGACCGACGAGGCGCATCGGTAATAGGCCCCTTACCCTTGTTCGTTCTGGAGGAACTACTTACAAAGGATGGAAAAGAAAAAATTAATCATCAAAATGACAGAATTTTGCTAAAATCCTAATGAAATTTTGGCATGGTTTTGGGGCAATTCTTAAGAAAAGGGAAACACCCAGAAGAAGATAGGAAGCTTGAAGATGAACTCAACATCGATGCGAGCTCATAATCAATGGAGGAATCTCAAAGAAGGCTCAAACTCAAACATTGATGCGAGATTAAGCCAGTCTTCTCAAACCTCCACAAAATTGGAAAAGGGCTCAACATTGCTGCGAGCTCCAGTCTCCAAAACTTGCAAAGCTCCTCAAAATCCCCGCAAGACTAAATAAAGGGCTCAACATTGCTGCGAGCTCCAAATCCCAAAACTTGCAAAAGATTTCCAAGTGTGCATTATCATGCTTTCAATTTCATTTACAAAAATCATGCATAGAAGGAAAGTTGTCATGCATGAGCATCTTGAAACCCATAAACTTCATTATCATGGTGAGCAAAACGGGGGGAAAGAAAAAAAAAAAAAAGGAGAACCTCTTTCAAAAAAGAAAAAATTTATGGGCTGGCCCACTGCCACGTGGCAGTACATGAAAAAAAGAAGGAAAAAAAGAACAATGAAAAAAAAAGGGAAAAAACCGTGAGAAAAAAAAAGAAAAAAAAAAGAAGCACGTGAAAAAAAAACGTGAAAAAAAGAAAAAAAAGAAAAAAAAAACGTGTGACAAAAAAATCGGGGAGAAAACACGTGAAAAAAAAGAAGAGAAACAAAAGAGAAAAAGAAAAAGAAAAGAAAACGAAAGAAAGAAACTTTTCCTATTTCTACATGGAGTTTCTAGATGAGGAAGAAAACTTACTTGACGCTATGGATGGAGAAGAAAAAGAAAAGCTTGAAGATTCTTGAAGAAGAGAAGATCTTGGAGCACTCTTGAAGGCTTTTTGGCAAAAAGAAAGCAACAAAGAGCAAGATATCCAACCTCCCTTGCTTTTATAGAAGAAAGCAAACCAAAAGAGGAAATAATGAGAGAAGTAAGGAGGTAAGTACTATAAATTAGCAATCTTCCTAAAAGAAAGGGATTTTGAGATATTCTCTCCTAAGAAGGAGATCCTTTGAGAAATTCTCTCCAAAAAGAAGGGGAATGTGAGATATTCTGTACCAAAAACAAGGAAACTTGAGAGATCCTATCCAAGTAAGGATATTTTTAGATATTATCTACCCAAAAGAGATATTTTTAGATATTCTTCTCAAAAATGACACCACATGAGATCTAAGTCATCTTTAAAGCTTAAGGTCCCATGGGTTGGCCTGCATGAGCCAGGTTTGACCACCGAGGCACTAAAAGTGGCTTTTAGTAAAAAATCCCTCTTACCAAGAGCATACAAAAAATGGTTCCATACCTCTTTTGAGTCGATTGGACCAATACAAAGAAAAATCCAAGCCTCATGAGTTTCCAAAAATCCAAACTATCCAACCTCATGAACCAAATTAAGCCAAAATCTTGAAATTGATATTCCACAAAAACCCAAACCACTCCAATGGACCCAAAATTGTCCCAAAGTGTGACAAAAAACCAAATCATGGTCCCCTAACTTGCCACATACAGCTTGTTAGGTTATAAGGCCAAAACCAAAAATCAAATTTTGGTCCCCTAACTTGCCACATACAGCTTCTTAGGTCACATGGCCAAAATCAAAATCCAAAACCTGACCCCCTAACCTACCATATACTGCTTGTTAGGTCACAAAGTCAAAAACCAAAAAACCCTTCTTGACCGCCTAATGCGCCACATAAAGCCTTTAGGTTCACAAGATCAAAAGGAAAACTCCCAAAATCCAAAACCCAAAAACCAAATCCAAATGTCATTTTAAAAACTTTGCCTTAAGATGGTACGTGATCTCTTTCACTGCCATAAAATCCCCTTGGAAACTCAAAAAGGCTACTCTATTAAAAGAAAAATGCTCAAAGACCCTTGGTTAGGTCAAAAGCTCTCCTTCAATTCGTCACTGTACCTCAAGGAGGCATTTGTTGATACCAAAAATGTCATTTTACCTCTTCAACATCAAAAGCTATATGGAGCCACATCCTACTATAAACAGGCAATACTGCTTCAAGCATGAGATCTTGAGATCTTGTCAGAATCAAACAAAAACTGCGAGTTCCTTCAAAATAGCCAAAAGAAGGGAACACATGAAGTTTCAGGTCATTTTAACACCATTTTGCCTAGCTTCACTCCTCCAGCGGCTGAGCAGGAGCTTCTGGCGGCGATAGTGTCAAAGATATCAAATCTTTGATCAGAGCCTATGGATGATCACAAAATACCTCCAAAAGGCTCCACGTCAAATTCCAAACCGATTGGATTTGGAGCGTCATAGCCCATTTTCTTCATGATAGCTTGTTCCATTGGACTATACAGAGATAGTTGAAGCATACCTTTATTTTGGAAAGGTTCAAGCAAAAAATTTTGATGAAGAAGCGTCCAATCTATGGAAGAAGATTGGTTTTTCTTCTGCCGATGCTGCCGGAACGATGAAGGTAGTAGACGCAGGATCTTCTACGTCAGCAGGTGTCTCCGATGGAGTGAGACCAGGTTGAACTTGCTGAGTATCAGCTTGGCTTGATGGTGTATCGTCTTCTGGCTCTGAGTTCGACTTCGTGTCTTACATGATAGACACGAAGGAGGCCGCAAGCTTGCCCCTAGCTTTTTGTTTTGTCTTCTTTGCTTTGGTGGAGAATACCAAAGACTTTGAGATTTGAGAGAGATAACGAAGGGAAATTGATTGCTCTCTTCGGACTTACCGGAAGGTTTGGTTTCTTTCGATGATTGCTGAGGAGCCTTGCCTTTATCCTTCTGAAGACTTTTGGCAAATGATGCTATTTCTCCCTCCTCCTTTTCCTTTTCGTCCTTGTACATCTAAGAGTCTGCAAAATGGACTTCTTTGCCTTTGCAGGGCTTTCTATCTACAAACACTCGATGTATCAAGACGTCGTCGCCAACGAACTTGATGCACTAATGTAGAGTTGAAGGGACGACACCATTCTCGTGTATCCAGGGGTGTCTGAGAATGATGTTGTAACATGAAGGGGTCTTTATTGCATACACGGTGACTTCAGAGATAAGATCACCGATTTGCAACCTGAACCTGATTTTGCCAATCGGCCTTTGAATGCTCCCATCGTATCTGAAGATGGACACAGATGTGTGGCTCAGCTTGCTAGGTGGGATACCCAGCTCTTCAAGTGCCGAAGTAGAGATGAGGTTAAGTGCAGAACGTGGGTCGTATCATCAACATAGACCAAAAGGAATGTGTAGCCCTTCGGTGTGCATCGAAGAAATAGTGAGCTATCAGAATGACTCGGACGAAATCCAACTTGAAGAATTGCTAACCGGAATTTATCAAACCAAGCCCTGGAGCCTGCTTAAGTCCATAAAGAGATTTCCGCAATTTACAAACATGCTGAGGAGGAGAAGCATATCCCGAAGGAGGTTTTAAGTAGATAGTCTCTTTCAAATCGCTATGAAGAAAAGCATTTTTTACATCCATTTGCCATAGAGGCCAGTTGCGGGCTGCAGCGACGCAAAAAAGAGTACGAACAGTGGTCATTTTGGCCACTAGTGCAAATGTCTCTGCATAGTCAATTCCATACTCCTTCTTGTAACCCTGCGTAACCAATCTGGCTTTGTAGCGATCAAGACTCCCATCAGAGTTAACTTTTACAGAGTAGATCCATTTACTGCCAATCACAGATGCATTTTCAAGAGTCGGTACCAAGTCCCATGTTTGGTTTGCTTCAAGAGCGAGCAATTCCTCATTCATAGCATCCTGCCGGTAAGCTATCTTTGAGGCCTGTGACTATGAGGTGGGGATAGGAGCACTATCTAAAAAGGAAAATAAAGCAGAAAATCCATAACGATTAGGGGCAACAGAAAGACGACTGGAGCGTCGTAGAGAGATGGTATTATCACGAGGAGCATGATTACCTGGTGGTTCAGTAGGCGGCACTGGGAGAGGATCAAGAAAGGGAGTCACCATAGGAGGAACCGTGTTACGCAGGACATAGACTTTGGGAAGAGATGATGGAGAAGCCGATTCCTAGAATTGTGGCAAATAGGACACAGCAATAGGATGATGATCCAAGCGTAAGGAAAAGAAAGGAATCTATTCCAAGAAGATCACATTGCGAAATATGCGCATGCGGTTATCGAACTGATCATAACACAAAAAAAAACTTTGTGTTCATTACTGTAGCCAAGAAAAATGCACCTGGCCGCCTGTGGCTGTAAGTGCCAAAAACGACACCCACTTAATTAGGAGGAAATAGAACTTGATGGTCGGGAAAGACCGAACGTCGGAGACCTGAAAGTGAAGGAAAGGAGCTGGGATCAGAGGCCCTGGCTACCGTCAGCCGAAGGCACTCCGATGCCTGAGTTAGTTCTGGAAACTAAGCAAGGGATGAGTGGAGAAGAGAGATGAGATTGTGCATGTGTTTTTGCCTTGCGTACTTTCATGGGGCAAATCCCATGTGTATTTGTAGACGGAATCCTCGTCATTCTCTTGGTGAGTGGGGGTAGATAGGGTAAGGTCCCATGAGGCCTTACCCTGACACCCAATGGTAGGTAAAAAGGGAATGTCCCATCGGACATTCCCATTTCCCTTGGACAGCTGACGTGATGGAATGATAAAGCCAACTTCTTATCTCCATAATGCACCACCCTATCTATCAGAGCATGCCTGTACTTCTCATAGGAGTACGATGGCCCACTTCTAGCCTTCAGTGCCTTTACTGAGACCAGGAATGGTCTCGCCGAGCTGACACTCTTGCCGAGCTGCCGAGCTAATACACTGCCTAGCTAGCACTCTTTGCCGAGCTGCCGGGCTACTGAGCTTTGGTTACCGAGATCAGGGCAACTAGCTGGTACTGTTACTGAGGTTTAGCCTAATCTCTGTATTATAGTATTTCCCCACACAGTACCCCCAAGAAAAACAAGTAATAGGCTTCAAAGTTTGCCTGGTTGACATCAAAACTCATTCAAACTCATACCCTAGTTTTGGGAACTACACTAAGAGAGGTTAGCCAAAGTTTTCCAACAAATTCAAAGGAGAAAGGAGGAGGAGAGGTACTACATTCAAATTGTCGATTAGCGGTTCACTGCATTTTCTGCATTGTGTATTTTTTATATTTTTTTATCATTATGAGGTCATCCAAGGTTAGATGAGAGAGTAACAAAATGCAATGTAAATAAGTTATACCCACAAGGCCAGAACAGTAGATCCCACGTAAAATAGACTCGAGAAATGAATGAAATACAAAAAAATTTCTAAGATCATTCTTTCTCATATTTTCTGTATTTCCAAATCACTGTGAGTCACACCTAAACCCTTTACAAAGAATTTTGGGAGCACAATCATCTTCAAGAAGCATACATCAAAGTACCTTCTCTTGAATATAAGCAATTAACTCATCCATATTCAATGCAAAAATATAAGGGCTTAGGACTAACAATTGATGCAAATATATGGTCACTGGAAACTAACATATCTCTCCACAAGTAGTTCTCATACTCGTTGTTGCTCCTTCATACATGTCATTGATCAGTTCAATATAACTTCTTGGAACGTTCATTTTATTTAAAACCCACCAAATTAAATCTTTAGGTACCCTATCTTAAGTTTTTTCTAGGTAGATGAAAACCATATGTAGATTTTTCCTCTTCGTTCGATTTTTTTTCCATTAATTACCAAAGTGAGAACATAGCTTTCATACTTGACCTCCCTTGTATAAATTAAAATTGATTTTTGAAATATCTTGGTCTTCTTTTTAAGTCTTTGCTCCATTACTCCTCCCATAGCTTCATAGAATGACTCATAAGTTTAATCTCACAGCAGTTGGTACAGTTTTGTTCATCTCTCTTGTTCGTATAAAACATTGCTTCCCCATTCATCCGGCATTTTCTTTGTCATTAATATCTCCAAAGTGTTTATGTAGGTCCACTTAAATGTTTATGTTGGGCTTAAACTATTGTTTCTCAGGTCTGAGTTATTATTTTGGTACGATAGCTCAAAGTAATTAAAGGTTCACATGTAGAGATTACTACTTAAGCTAGTCGAGTTGGGTTTAGGCCATGCCGAGTTTAACTCTTTTTTGGGCCTCAAGTTGGCCCATTTTTGCGATTTCTTTTCTCTTGTTCAATTTTATATCCAGTTTTAGAGTTTACATGCTGAAACCAATCAGGTTCAATAATCTGTTAAATGCTATTCGTGTTTGGAAAAGTTTTAGAATGAAGACCAGATCCGTCTAATGGCAGTCAAATTTGTGGCCATGATTAGACTATAAAATGTGAAATTTGGACCAGTTCAATAAGAATTAGCCTAATTATCCATCAAGGTGCATGGGCCAAAATTGTCACGCTTTAGCTTAATCAAGCTCAGTCTGATCAAGCCATACACAATAAAGCTGGATAAGTAACCTGATTTGTCTAGGATCAGGTTGATGCAATCAGGGTATTGTATACCCAGACTATTTCATATGTTCATTGTCCAACAATGTTCTCCTAATGCAGCCCAGCTGTGTGGGGCCCATTGGGCCCATCTATGATCAATGCAGGTATTTTTATACTCTCATTCCCCTCTATCTGAAACTAGGCCCGACTTTACTCTCATTAAAGTTTCATCCACCATTGGATTGAATCTCAACAAGATTTGTGGTAAAAAAGACCACCAAGTTTTATGGCTATTAAACCAAGGGCGAGGATGATTTCACCGTGCTGATTTTTTATTTTTTTTAACTGATCTTTATCCATAAGAATACCTTCTCGCTCCCACTGATTAGTAGGCATCTAAGTGGGCCCCACGAGCTAAACAAAAATGAGAACTATGCCGTACTTGTATAGGGAACGCAATGGGGGCGGTTCGGGTAGGTAATACTAATTCCATACCCACCCTGCTAGACATATGACTCATCCTAAACCTACCCCCACCCGTGATGGGTCTCACTTCATCAAAATTTAAATCCACCCCGCAACGATCCGCTGAACTTCATACCCGCCCCAACTTGCCCCAATATATGACTGGTTAGTCAGGCCGAGTGTTTTGTGGTATGAACCTCGCCCCTAATTAACGTGGATACCCAAGTAAGTCTTAAACTAATAAAAACCTCTACCAAACTTGCCCCTAGTAGGAGTGGTTTGATCCTTATTGAAACCTGACCCATCACCACCCCTATATATGCCCATAGGAGAACATCACCAGCTCCTACCCCAGGTAGAAATTTGATTTTGTAACTGCTACTTTTCTTGAATGACATTTATGTTTCGTGAGGTAAAAGATCTAGAGGAAATTTCAACATAATCTGAAATATGAATCGATTCATCTTAAATGAGTATGAACTATGAAGTACAAGATAAAAAAAATAAAAAATTTAAGATGATGTGCTGCTGGTGCTGGTGTTGTGTCTAGCAGGCTAGACATGCATGGACACTCAACTTGTTTCTTAGTTTCCTAACTTTTTCTTATTGTTTGGAAACACTTTGAAATTTACAGCCTTAATCTCACTGAAAGTTGACTCATTTTTTTAGGTTAGGAGTCCTATAAGATAGTAACCCTTTCTATAAAGGGTCTTTGGCCCCTCAGTCGTTTATGAATTTGTATTTTAGGGGCTATTGCTTTATATAATCTTGCACTATCGAGTAGTAAAGTATCAATCCAAGGTCAATGGAACAAGTCTTAATTAGTTATATCAATTCTTTCACCGTTAATTAGCTTCAGATATGTAGTTGGTTGTTGTGACTTTGGTATCTCTTAACCTAGATCTTGATCTTGATGATTGGACTCAATTTGAAAATTTTGGACGTCCTATCGCCGTTGATCAAGATACCCCCAAAGTCTTTGTGAAATGCTCTTTGACGAACAGACATTTTAAAATGCATTAATTCCTCAATCGAAGAACTGTAAATCTTCCTTACCTTTCATATCTTAAAATAGATTGATATGAAATGTTTCCGTCTTCGCAATAGGTGAAGATGGAGAGGTTCTTGCATAGATCGAGACCGCCTTTTAGAATGAATTTATTTTTCTTCTCATCCAAGAGTCTTAAATAATGAAATATTATATAAAAACTAGTATAATATTATAATATTGTAATATTTTTTTCATTTAACAGTTTATGAAGAATACAACAAAATTTAAATTGAGTTGTTTGACAGTTATCTTATATTATAATATGTTTTGAAAAAGAGCTTCAAGATGACGAAAAGCATTTTAAAGTTCTTAATTAATATAGAAGGGCTCATTGTTGAATTTATGGCCTGCACAACAACTTTTCCATTTCCATACAAAGTGGCCCCCTTTGATCTACAAACCCTCCTACACACACATTCATTCCGATGATCCCATGAACTGGCACTGAATCGCATTTCGACTGTGATTCAATTCTACCATTGAATAAAAAAACGAAGAGAAATTACACTTGTAGAACCATTAACTTAAGCCCTTAGAATCAAGAGTTTAGATGATCTAACATGAGAAATGTTTAGTGAACTACCACTAATCTCAAACCCTTTTTATCCCCAAGCCTTATGAATTATGATAGACATGTGAGAAGGACCAAATACAAACTGAAGTGTATTTTAAAATGAGAAATTGGACTCTTTTAGAACTCTTCATAAAATTGATAATGGATTTAGTTTGTGTTTTCATGTGGTTGAAATACAAACTTAGTTTTTGTGGATTTTGATTAGTCTCTCTATTATCAAATCATAGGAGTTTTACTTGAGTATTGTCATATGAAATCTTTATAAAATTGATAATGGTCTTTTTAGTGAATTAATCAATATGAACTCATGGATCCATGTCTGCTTTAATTTTTAAGTTCTATAGTGTTTTAATGATGTTGAGATTCGGATGGGTTCCACGGACCCTATCACACAACCTATTTATTAAAGTAAATTCCATCGCTGAGAAATATATATAATGTTGTGCATGTGAGTTTGGAAGCACAAAACCTGCAATCGATCAATCATGCTATATAAGAGAGAGGCTGGAATTTTACATGGTCCGACAATGCAAGATCAAACGGATCTGAAATCTAATTCCAGATGGCTCCAATATCGCACAAACAAGTCTCTGCCCTCTGATTGCTCAAACTTCTCCATTGACCGTTGGACCACCAATCTCCTTCTTTAACTATGTAGATCTGCCCGATCGCAACGAGTTTGTGGGTGCAAACAGGTCTCGGATCGGACTCCGGATTGTCAAGATATCACCAAAATAGTTTCTGCCATCGATCTCAGTCAAATCATTTGACCACTGACGTCACTATCGACATCACCTGCCACTTCTGGGCTTCTGCAACGCGGGTCAGGATGACCTGGATCTGAACTTGACCCAACCATACTGCAACCTACCCTAACTGGGTCCTCTTTTCCTCCTCTGTTTCTACATACTAAAGCAGAAGTCCGTCCAAACTGAGAAGGGGCTGCACCTCCTCTTCTTAGGTGGAGTGTGATGCACCGACAACGGATCACCGGCCATCCCTGTCTTCTCCAGAAACCTCCAAACACAGCCCTTCCTGTTAAAACCTGGAACAAATCCGAAGTCCAGATCTCTGCAATCAGAAGCACCAGCTTGCACAGTGATGGCCCACCTCTGATCTTTCCGCATGCCCCATCTTGATCAGCACCGAATATCCCTTCTCCGCAACCAGCAGGTTTTACGCTTCCATACACACGCGCACAACATATACTTTAGAAATGAAGTTCGGTGGATCCACATAATACACATATATGATTTTCATTATTGTTTCTCATTGACCTTCTTATTAATAATATAATACAGATAATTTTTTAAGAATATTTCTAGCTATTAATAATATTGTTTTCCATTGATCTTCTTACATTTATTTTCCTTCTGATGTTAACTTTACTTGATCAATAAAATCATAGTAGATATTTAATTACAATTTATTATTTACTGGCAAGGCATTTTATTGAAGAAAGGTTGCTTCATACTAAAAAATAATGACTGGAGATGTAATGAAAAATGCCAATCATTAATTTAATGAAGTCTTATGTATTTCTTAATAGTTTTTTAATTATTTTCGGAGGCATTTAATTCAGCCCTCCCAGTAAAAGTTTGTTTTTTATTCCATCCATAGCTGACAGATTGGCCATTCATGAGTCATCCAATGCATTTTTATACGGGGACCACTCTGAGAGACACATCTGCACAAGGATCTCAAATTGAAAGATCACTATAATCATCAAATCCTTGAACTTCTCATGCCCAGGTGGCCCCATGCACAGAGAAGACAAAATGGAAAAAAATTGAAAAGGAAAGGAGCAAAAGAACATGAACTCATGTCATGCTATTGGATTCACAAAAACAGGAACAGACCCATCTCATTCAAAGCATCCAAAAACTGAAAAGCAAGGCGACGAAGCAATCAATGCATGTAGTCCCAAACTCAAAGCATTTAACAGTCTGCCACTTGTCTCTAATCTGCTTTCTACCGGCAGGACCCACTAATAACATTAGAACTTTTAGTAAGTACTGATTCATAATTTGATGCGGCAGAGATACGGGAGTAAGGCACTCAAGACTACTAGAGAAACAGCACCACTTTATAACCCATTGGTCTGCCACTTGTCTCCAAGTTAGAAGAGCCACCTTTCTTTTCTTTTCTTTTCTTTTTGGTATGGTAGAAGAGCCACTTAGAACAGCAAATAGTTTTCACCTCGTACAATCATATAATAAGGAGACAAGAAAAAAGATAGAGAATCATAAAGGAATTAAATAATTTGTGATTTATGTGTATATTTGTTAGTTTATGTGAACTTCTTGGATCATCAATTACATTTATTTGTGTGTTTATGTCATTAGGGGGGGGGGGGGGGGAGCGCTTGAATAAATTTTTATTTCACCAATTATTATAACTATCATATTTTTAAGTTTTCTTTCGACATAGTTGTAAGTTCAAACATGAAAAATATATTATGATTCAAAACTAAATTTTACATGAAAATTAAAACCAGTATCTATTCAGCCTTAACCAAATATAAACAAAGAAAAGTCGTAAAATAATTGTTTCTTAGTATATTTCAACTCAATCATCGGCTTCTAAGTTTTGAAGATTTTTTTTTTTTAAATATCCATCAATTGTATATGACTTTCCCATCTATAAATCAAATAAAAATCATATTTATTATATATCCAAAATCAAATAAAAAGTATTCATTGTCTCAAAATAGGAATCATTCATCAAACAATTCAATAAACACACGGTACATGTAAGAAGATCTCTTTTACATATATGATACATGCTTGGTTACTAAGATTTTAGGGTTACAGTGGTTAGAATTTTTTCACTTTCCTTTGCATCCAAAATGAACACTCTCCATCTTGATATTTATAAGGTCGGATGCCTAATCTTTCCAGACTGGCTTTTTTATGAAGAACTCATGAGGTAAAAACTCAAGTAGAGAGTGATTCTTTTTTTTCTTCTATTTTGTGATGGGAACTGCCACTGTTTGATAGTTACACACAGTAGAGGGAATGAGTGGTGCAAGAGGGATTTGAATGTGATTCATGCACACTCTTACAAAGAGACTTCCAAACTATTTATGTTATCCATTTATTTATCCATCACCTATGTCTTTATCTATTGCTTTCAAGATGGATTCATTCAGAAACTTTGAATCTTCCTTGGCAGGAATTTTCTTCGGACCTAAGATTTATAAACCCATTTTCTGCAATCGTACACAACAAACACAAACCCAACTCACTTCAAGAAAAATAGAAACCAAAACCCACAATGAAAAACTAAAACACTATGTAACTTCTCACATGACAAAACAGAGAAAAATGCTTCATATAAAAAAATAATCAAAACCCAATAAAAGAAAACATTATAATAACAATAAAAATCTAAAAAAACTCAACATCACAGCTAAACTGTCCTCCTACAAAAGGACTGATAAAGAATATAATAAAAACACATCAACAACATATCACATTCTAACAAATAGGTCATGATCATTATTTTGATAACCAGACATGGTCTACTTCAATATTCAATCCAAACCTGATAAAATACAATACAAAAACAAAATTCAAGAAACCAATCATCACTAAACAAAAATCTAGCAATATCAATTTAAAGAAAAGATATCAGAAAGGAAATATGCACTCTCCAAAGGAGAAGATATCAGAAAAGCTTCTTCTTCTTCATATGAAGCGACATTTTGGAGGACAACAGCTTCTTCTTCTTCACTCTCTCTATCTCTTGGTTTCTGACTCTCTGGAATGAAATGAAATGGATGAAATGGGTCATGGGTGAATGATCGAATGAGATTTGAGAAGATTTAGGGCAAGGGATTTTTATAGTTTAGAATTTAGGATCTGCCTCCTTTTTTTATTTTAGTTTTCTTTTTACTTCAAAAACCCTTGGGTTGGAGGGTGTGGGTAGTGGGTGGGTGTGGGGTTGCAAAGTTTGGACCTACAAGAGAATTTTCCAATGTAGCTCCGCCCCTGTTGTAAGGTCTTGCGTGCACTCGGGGATTAGTCAGATACAATTAGACACCTTTCTCAGCACAAACACGTGTGTCTGTAAAACTCCAGACTAAGCCATGAGGACTGAAATAATGATGCTTTTTTGTTGTGCTAGGATCTTTCAATGATGCAGAGTGAGTATATATGATCGGATGAAAATTCCATTGTGGATGTTGAATCGTCATCCAATACATCAGATGACAAATCATAAACATTGCTTTGTCGAGCAGATCATAGATTGTGGACATTGCATTGTCACCTATTAGATCGGAATATCATAAATCATAGATATTGCGCGTCCTTTGGATTATAGAATAGATCATGGGGTCTATAATTGGTGTAAGAAGAATGAGACAACCAATAGAGGTATGCCATCCATCAACAAACGAAAATGAGTATAAGAGAAGTGAAATAGCAAATTGTGTTGCACAACTCTTTATTTATCAAAGTGATATCATTGCTGAGAGTGAGACTCAATACTTTCAGGGAAATGTGATTGTTACCGGATATAGTGAGATGGTCGTGTTGCCCAATTTTTAATTTTAAGTTTGAATCAAAGGAAAATTTAGTCAAACATAATGTTTAGTTTGAGAATGTAACGTGATTACATCATAACGTGCACTGAAGTTGTTTGAAACTAGTGGGGGTGCAAAATTTTGTTCCAAGTGAAGTCCCATTTTTGAAGTCAATATATGCACTTTTATTTTCCCGTAGTGAGGTTGGAACTTATAGTCCGTAACAAACTCATTGCTTGGACCTTTTTCTAAGCTTGTTCTCATATATAAATATATATATATATATATGGGAAATACTCATATGACAGTAACTCATCCACTATTATGAGACTAAGGAGGGACCTACTGGATCCATATCCAATGCCAAAGCCTAAATATGAGGATCCCCTCATCTTACTCTTATAGTAGCGTGAGAATCAGGAGATGCTTTTATGAGAGTAACTCTCACAATTATATGAGAATAAGGGTGGGAGCCCTCACATTCATATTCAATGCCAACAGCTTAAATGTGATCGGCCTCACCCTTTTACTCTCACAGTACCGTGAGAGTAAATTTGACAAGAGCATCTTCATATATATATATATATATATATATATATGTGCATCCATCTCTCACCATAGGGTGAGGGAACTTTTCCTTTTTGCACATAAATATTCCTTTTATACATATGACCATATATGATTTTTCTTCTTTTGCACATCAAAATTTTCAATTATGAAAGTGTCCCTCACCCTATGATGAGAGATGGATGTACATGAATATTCTCCATATATATATATATATATTTATATATAAGAAAAACAAACTCATGTTTTAGCATAAAGTGAGCGAAAGCAGTCTTGATGGATTTGGCTTTATGGATGTGCGAATTAGGGCATTCTCTCATGAGCTATTGGTAAGGCTTTGGAGAATTCGTAATTGCTACATCTTTACTGTTTTAAGATCTGAGTTTCTCCTACTTGTCGAGAAAACTTTACTACTCACATTCACTTGCAAGGGTCTTGAAGAAACTCCTCTTCCTTTACACAAATCATTTTTTTTTCTACTTTTTAAGTTTATGGATATAAATCCATATTTTGCCTCTTGAGTGCAGTCTTGAGGCAAAGTGGGCATTATATAATGATGATGGATATTTTGTTCAAACCAACTGCATGTGGAGAAAATAGGGCCGGCTCAAGGCAATTTGAGGCTTGAAACAAAAATCCTAAATGAGGCCTTTTTTTTATTTTTTTTTATATTATTATAAATATTTTATATAAAATCTATTTTTCTTGCCTTTTGTGATGCAAAATTACTAATTAAGTCAGTTGGTTTTTTTTTTTTTTTTCTAATTTGAGAAGACTGCAGTTGCTATTATGGGGCCTTATGTTTTGCTATTAGTAATTAAGTCACAACTCTCTCGAAAGCTAAAGCTTCAAGCATTGGTCAAAACTTTTCTAAAGCGGGCAAAAAATTAAATATAGATAGAGAGAAAGGGCCCGGAAGACAAGAAATTGACAAATATTTCTATAGTGGGTGATCTAGAAAATTGGTTAGGCAAGAGAAAAAGAAGATCTTAATTGTATCTTCTCAAGAGAAAGTTATTATGGAGCATTATTTTTTAGAAAAAACAAAAGGATGTCGATTGTTGTTTTAGAATTTAAAAGATGTCTGTTGCTATTATAGGACCTTATGTTTTGTATTTTTGGGGCTATATTTTTTGGGCTTAAAGCAAGGACTTTCATTACTTCATGGTAAAGCCGGCCCTAGAAAAAAATAGTGTCTTTAAATATGCATTTGATGTTAATGTTCCTTACCCATTGTTCTTAATGTTTATTGTCCTCATAAATTGCCTCTTCAAACATCTGGTAATATTATTTTCAACAGCAAAGATACGTGAGTAAACCATATACAAGAGACAAGACTACCATAAACCATATACAAGAGACAAGACTACCAGAGAAACAGCCCTAGTTGAAAACTTGAGTAGTACCACTTGTCTCCCAGTTAGACGTACCAGTTAGAAAGGAAATAGACTTCACCCCGTACAATCGCATAATCAAAAGCAAGAAAAAAGATACAGAATAATAAATAAAGTAAGCGCTACAGCCACAGCCACATGCTTATTACAGCAATTGACACGACATGTGTCAGTGAAGTAGTGATGTGAGGGAGCTTTAGCGTCTCCTCGCAGCAGTTTCCCTCTGTGCGTTGAAGAAGACGGCAGCAACTGGGGGGCCGAGATCATTTTGGGTTGCAAACCTTCGCGTGTTGAAATGGTCCCTTGAAGCGGGTGGGGTAACTCCTTGCCTGCGTTTCTGCTTATAGAGAAGGAATACATATCTGTGAATGCCTATGTTAGGCTGTGGATTCTCATAGCTTACCACCTCCCTTCCTACTCAAAGTTAAAACAGCTCAATTGTCAGTGAGAATTTTCAATAGTACTCGACGTGGGACTCTACTCTAGTAATCATGAAGTTTAAAAGGGGTTCTAATAAGATCACATGGAAAATTAGATCGCCAGTCGGACTTACAAAACCTGTTTCTTCTTTTTTACGTGTGTGTGGTTTTAGAATCACATGTAAGATTTGATCTATTTGACAGTGGGACGTATATAATGTTAAGATTCCCATTATAATAAAACAAGATGGAAACTGAATCTGAACGGTCTGGATTTCAAATGTAGGGATTAAGTACTAATGGATTTATAGCAATGTTTTTACAGAATCTACTAGAGAGATTAGCGACCCTCTAATAAGAGAATTGAGACTTCTCTCTCACATGTAGAAATATAAATGGGTCCAGACCCAGTCAGTTCTAATGTGTGGTGAACTTGGACTTGTTGGCATGAATATACTTGGTACGGATGCCAATTTGCCCTATTGGGTTTATATACAACTTTATTGAAATTAACAAAAGCTTAGTATATAAGATTTTTGCATATATCACTCAGGCAGCAAGACTTGAGTTTACTCAGATTTTATTTACTAGAGTAATTGCTGGGCATTTGTTTTCCATGTCCCCTTAATTTATTCTTTATTAAAAAAGAGTCTAATTCATGGCCAGTTATGGCTGGTCACCTTTGTTTCTTTAGTTCTAGCCATTCTGAGGAGTTATTGGAATTCCTAGGAATTCATTGCCATGGAAACGAGTGGGTCCCTTTGGTATTTTCCATTATTTTGGCCGGATGAGCTGTGTTTTTCAATGCCAAAAGAAAATTATTTCCAAACCTATTCATAAAAACACCAGTCTCATTTGTGTAGCTTGGGCAGGAATAGCCTGCTGCTTCCATTCCAAAGAATATTTGAATGGCTTGGATCTTACATATGCGTGTATGGCTAGATGCAGAGAGAGAGAGAGTGAGAGAGAGCATATTTGTCTCTGTAAAGTAAAAAATAGAAGAAAACCTACCAAAAGTAGCATCTGTGGTGCCGGGAATGTCTGTCACCATCCTGCAACAGTGTTGATTCCGGCAGCAAAATGTTAGTACTCATTAGTTTAACCTATTAATGTCAATGCCACAATGCAAATGTTAGTATCAATTGCCCAAAAATATGGTATATCTTTTTATCACCAAAAGTACAGTTGGAAAAAAGGATCGAACACCCTTCAACTCATTTCACCTGTTTTTGTTCTTTTGAGCATAAATATAGAAACCATGAAATAAAGGTAAAGGGAGAAGAAATGAGGAGACCGGTATGGAAGGAAATAACCTTCTTAGTTTTCCTATTACTTGAAAATAATGTACGTTAACATGAAAATCAAACTAGCAGTGAAGTAGACACTGCATGATGCTAAGTACAACATATATGATACCATGATCTTGAATACCTTGCCTTTTTTTACTAAATATATGTATAGTACACATGAAACAAACCTGTAAATATTTATGTGTACATATATACATTACCTGCGTGGAAAATACATTACATCTGTATGCATACATGACTTTTTTCTTCATATGAGAATATACTCCGGATTTTCTAGGACCCATAGTGTAAATTCGCCACATAGCATACCTCTCTTTACAAGTTAAAAGAGCTAAGTTCCACTATGTTTGGCTTTTTGTTTGTGTAACAAAAGCATTTTTAAGGGATTTAGGTACATCTACAGAGTATATTTAAGTTAATCTAATCACATCATAACTTTAATCTAGTTAATCCTAATTACCTTCTCATTCAAATATTATAACCTTATTAAATCATAAATCA
The DNA here is from genome assembly GCA_029852735.1 of Persea americana. Classification (NCBI taxonomy): domain Eukaryota; kingdom Viridiplantae; phylum Streptophyta; class Magnoliopsida; order Laurales; family Lauraceae; genus Persea; species Persea americana. The sequence continues at coordinate 45,825,305 of CM056813.1, forward strand.
CAAAATATCTAAATAAAATTCATCATTGATAACTTCTTTTTACGATAAAAGTATTCTCAATTATAAATTCAAGTTAAAGAAGAAAATTGTTCTAATTTTTCATGCATCTTATTCTTTCATCATTTGGAGTGACATTCTTTTTTGTTGGAAAAAAAAATAAATAATTTTTGACAATAGACAATATTTTATGTTCATGGAGGAGTGTAGAGAATGCAAGATTCCTCATGGAAAAAAAAATCACGGAGCACTGGATTCTCCTGGTAACACACCCAAAAGAAGTACACAGTCTGTCGGATTTATTGACATGCTTGATAGGTTTGGATGTGGACCAGAATCACCGGGCTTATCAAATTACCATATTCCTTTATTTTAGAGAGGAAATGTTAGTCGTTTGGTCTGTTACGTGGAGGATTGAGACAGTGGGCGGAGAGATCCCTCTTCGACTCATGTATGTCGCAGATCGTCTCACCTGGTGTACAAGTGCAAGCGCGTTTCTTTTTTGTGCAAACTGAATCATGTGTCATAATATCCAGTTCCCAAGGCATGTGAGTACAAAAGTATTGTGCTTCTTTAATTTTTCTTCTCTTTATTTATTGGGCTAGAGAACTAGGCATTTTTTCTTTGGCTAAAAGTTGAAGTGTCAGATTTAAGAGTATATATACCAATGCACGTGCTCCCTCAGGTATGGATCACTAGGGCCAGGAAAATCTGGATCTGTCATGACCTGTAGAAGAAAATGATGATATGACTAGAAAGGTATGGAATAGCAAATGGGGATTTGTAGTACAAGATTCACAAATTAAAGGAAAAAAAAAGAAAATTGAGTTTGTCTCAGTCCCTCTGTGCATGTTTGTTTTTGCTTTTATATATATATATATATATATATATATTTCCAGCCCTCTCCTCATCTCAAGTGGACAGGAGAGGGTTGTCCGTTGCCTAGACTGGGGCCGACTATTTGGTCCATCCAAATGGACCACACTCAAGGCCCCCCTAAGTTGCATATGTCTACAAAAATTTGGCCCCGTTCAATTAAACCGGACCGTTGGATCGAGTGACACCCATCCAAATGTATTGTACACCATAAAAATTTTGTGTCCCAGATGGAGATGATAGAAATTATCTTTAGGGCTGGTTTTTTGTAGAGAAGAGGGTCCGAGGAGGGCCCCCAAATCCCCCTAATCCCCATTCTCATGTGGGTCCCCAGGTGGGCTCCATGCCATTGAGCTGACGCCCTTATCCTCGGCTTGAGCTGAGGATAGGGGGCCTCTCTATATATATACACACACTTTGTGTTATAATTGGAAAATAAGGGAACCTTCCTCAAGTGTAGTTACGTTGATTAGAGGCATAGCCTTTGTCAATTAGAGTTTGTGAGTTCAAATATGAAATATAGAAATTAATAATAATAATTTATTTTTTTTAATGTGAGTATTCATGAGGTCTTTGATCAGACATGACTACTCACCTGAATGACACTCACTAAACTCACACAAATTATACGGGTTACATATGAGGTAGATTTTGAACACAAGACGTGGAGAACAAGAGCATGCCTTATGCCACTCTACCAACCCCTAGGTAGGTAAATAAATAAATTATAAAGGACGCTATTGGAGGTGCAAGAGCATATACCAGTGTGAAGAAAGACCTCATATCACCACCTTCAACATCAACCTTAGGTTTAGAGACTACTGAAGATGGGTAAAACTCCTGGCCGTTACAAACCTTCCTGCCGGAACTGTAAGTGACACTCATCTGAACAGTTGGACTGAAGTTGTCGACAACATCTCCTATAACTCTCCCCACAAGGAGAGGCTCCAACACTCTTGCCATGAAAAGGACAGGAGAAATGAGAAGGATAGTAGAAATCCAGGAGAAATGAATAAGGCTTTGGTTTTGCCAAGGAGACTCTTATTGGACAAGTGAAGGAGGGTTGGTCATATTTATAGTGTTTAAAAGAAGTTTCTTGAAGGTTTCTTCTCATATGCCCAGGGGGTGGAGGAGAGGGCCTAGTTTATAAAAAATGGAGGTGGGTCATGTAGGAAAGCTAAATGATGTCTTTTCCATAATTTCAAATCAATAATAGAACTTACTTTCTATGAATCTAGAAAAGCATAACAACATGCTTGTGGTTGCCTCTCTCTCAACATACTTTTCCAACACCGTTTACTAAGTTTTCACTCACCTTTAGTCAATTCAATCCATTCACACACCACGCCTCTCTTGAATTGGCACTGGCTGGAATTTTATAGAATATAAGATATTATTTGCCATTGAATTTTATCAAAAAAAAAAAAACAAAACAAAACAAAAAAACTATAGGATCATTAAACTATTAGTAATTAAAACTAAGGGCATGAGTCACTGGTCAGCATGTATCATATTTCACGGCCGTCGTGCATATTTCCCGGCCATCATGAACGGCTGTGAGGGTTTGTATTATATTTTTCATTTTTTCCTTATGATAATGAAATTGTAAGATTCTAGATTCTAGAGGTAAGGCCTGCGTGACTGATTTCTTTAGTCAATGAAAGCTATCATTCAAAAAAAGTATAATCTACATGACTGAGTTGAGCTGACACTTCTCTTTTTTCTAACAATAAAGGTGCTATAGGGCTATAGAACCATCCCAAACTGCATCTAAGCATCTTCATTTTTTTTTTCCGTTCAAGGGAAAAGAGAGTTTCCTGAGTTGGGTCATGTTGAGAACCTTCCCAAACTGCACGTATGTAAAGAAAGTTGCTATATTTAGACATGCACTTAAAGATTTTTTAAGGGCATAAAGGGATTCCACCATAATCAAAAGTGTTTGTGCTAGGAGGTCATTTCAAGGAAAAGGATTCATGGTTACCTTATTTGGTAAACAAAAGTAGGGATTTCCATAATTTGGAAGGAAAAAGAATGATTCTGGGTGAGTTTTTGTGTAGTTTGGAATGGTCCTACTATTCCCATTTTGATTGCAACAATAAATAAGTTCTACGATTGGCCTCACTATGATTACCAAAACATTGGAAAACCTTTAAATAAGGCCTTTAAGTATTTGTGTTATTTAAAAATAGGGAACAAGTTTCAAGACAATTAGGGCCTAACTTTTCCAAGAATTTTTCGACGAAGGACATCTGACCATTGAAAGGTATTTTTCGGCGAATTTTTTTCTCAATTTTTTTTAAATAGTCAAATGATTCTTCATTTAAATTAATTTAAAATTTTAATAATATTTCTTGTTATTAATAATATTGTTTTCCATTGATCTTCTTACATTTTTAATTTTCTTTGATGTTCACTTTACTTCAATAAATTTTTAGTAGAATTTTAATTACAATTTATTACTTACTGGCATGGCATTTTATCAAAGAACGGTCATACTAAAAAAAGAATGAGTGGAGATGTTATGAGACAATTCACGAATTTAATAGAACTCTATGTGTTTTTTAATAGTTTTTCTCAATTATACAGAGGCATTTACCTCGGCCTTCCCAGGCAAAAAAATAAATAAATTATTCCGTCCCTAGCCAACAGATTGGTCATGAGTCATTCAATGCATTTTTATGCAGGCACGACTCTGAAAGACACATCTGCACAAATATCAAAAATTGAAAGATCACTATAATCATCAAATCCTGGACCTTCCCATGCCTAAGTGGCCACATGCAGAGAGAAGACAAAATGGAAAAGATTTGAAAAGGAAAGTAACATGAAAGGAACAAATTAAAGGACAGGAACTCATGACTAGGGCTGCACAGAAAATCCAATATCACTGTTAAATTGGACCAAACCTACTGAATCGGGCAATTCGGATCGGTTTTATAGTAGATCAGTTTAGGGCTTATTTGGTGTCTCTTATCTATATGTAACAGATCTGTATAAAACAGATATGTTTCAAATGGCCCTGTTTGAAATAGATGATGTAGAAATAATTTGTTTAGTTACACAGAAAAAATGATTGAAATAGACATTTTTAAAACAATGGTTGAAAATTTTTCATAAATATCTCAAGATCCATCAAGATTCAAGTATTAAAATTTGACGTCATAGTTGTGTTTAGCTTTCCAAAGAGAATTAACGGTTTGGATCTTGCATTTGGAGGCCTTCGTTTTAAAAAAGGTAGATATAAATGTTTGTGGTTTTTTGTAAATATCTTAAAATCTATGATGATCCAATGGCTAAAATTCGGACCATATTCGTGCATGATCTTCTGAATATATCCAATGGTTTGGATCATGATTTTTTGTGACTGAATTTACAAAAAAGAAAAAGAAAAAACACATTGCCTGTGTACAATTTCAAAACTCAGTAAAAAATCATGGTACATCAACGGTCAAAAACATTTTTATAACTATCTCAAGATCCACTTGGATTTAGAGGCTCATTTTTAACTTGGGACTGTTTTTGGCCATCCAAAGAGAATCAATAGATCGGATCATGATTATGGGGTGCACAATGTCCAGAATATTAGATCGAAATGCTCACTTCTTTTGCAAATATCTCGAGATTCAAGATAGATTAACGACTGAAATTTTGACACGCGGTCGTGTTTGACCTTCTGCAAATATCTGACGGTCTGGATCATGATTTTGGGTCACATAAATTCAAAAAAATGAAAAAACTGACAGTCCGTTTCCTATAGCAGCTGGTGTCTTTCCGATTCAAACATTAACGTCTGATTCAAAACAGGCCCTTTTGCTGGCTTTTTGAAATAGGGGCAAAGTATCTATAACCCATTTCAAATGGACATGTCAACCTCAGTTCCCAAACAGTCTAAAACAGTTTTAAGACAAGTAGAAGTAAAAATAAGAGACGCCAAACGCCAGCTTCGTCTATGGTTTGAAAATTGTAGAAACCGCTTAGATTCATCTGCTATCGGTTTGAACTCTCGGTTCATCGTCTGAACCGAACTGACTGGTATAATATGTAATTTGAGTATATGACTATTTGGGTTTTATCTTTGCCCTAAATATTGGAATAAATACAAATTGATAGGGTTGTCATCATTTTTGAAAATTTTAATTTCTGATTTTAAAAAAAATTATAAAAAAACTGAATGGTTTAACCGAACGAACCTCGGATCAATTCGGTCTAAGCCCTCTTTCCATCAGCCGAATTGAATTGCTTAATTAAAAAAACTTATTGATTCAGTTTGGTGGTTGGTTGGTTGGTTATCCAAACCGACAATATGCAGCCATACTCAAGCTATTGCTACTGGATTCATCAAAACAGGAACAAACCCATATCATTTAAAACCTGCAGAGACCACAAAAGCATCCAAAAAATTGAAAAGCAAAGCAATGAAGCATTCAAGACATGTAGTCCCCTGCCACTTGTCTGTAATCTGATTTCTACCGACAAGACCCACTAAAAATATTACAACTTTTAAGAAGTACTGACTCATAATCTGCTACGGCAGAGATATGGGAGTAAGGCACTCAAGACGACAAGAGAAGCAGCCCCAGTTCACAACCCATTGGTTTGCCACTCGTCACCGAGTTAGAAGAGCCACATTTCTTGTCTTATCTTTTTGGTATAGTACGTAGAAGAGCAAATTAGATCCGCAAATGGATTTTACCCCGTACAAATCACACAATGAAAAAACAAGAAAAAAGATTGAGAATGAGAAATAAAGGAATTAATTAATTTTATACCCATGGAGATACCCTTGTTAGGACACGTGTGTGTCAACTACACATGTGTGTTAGTATTAGGCTGTGGGTGCGACTGCATCGACGAGATTCGAGAAACTTCTTAAATAATATCTTAAAAAAACTCTATTTTATTATTTGACTTCTTAACTTAATTATTATCCGCACCACCAAATGAAGATTTTGGGTCCGCTGTTGTGTGTGTGTGTAAAACTCAAGACTAAGCTACGTATTGAATCATTAGTTGAGGAATGAAACAATGATGTTTTTTCTTGTGTTAGTATCTTTTAAAGATGCAGAGTGGGTATGTATGATCATATGACAATTGCATTGTGGATATTGAATCATCATCCTGTACATCATATCACAAATTATAAACATTGCATTGTTGATCAGAACATAGATTGTGGACATTGCATTGTCATTTATTAAACTGGAATATCATAGATCATGGATATTGTGTAATCATCCTTTGGATTAGAGAATAAATCATGGTGGACATAATAGGTGTAAGAAGAATGAGTCAACCAATAGATGTATGTCATCCATCAACAAACGAAAATGAGCATAGGTGAAGTTAAATAACAAATTACGAGGGAAATGCGATTCTTACCGGATATAGTGAGATGGTCTTGTTGCCCACTTTTAGCTTTTAAGTTAGAATTAAAGGAGAATTTAGTCAAAAGTATGGTTTACTTTGAGAATGAAATGTGATCACATCATAAGGTGCATTGAAATTATTTGAAACTAGTGTGGGTGCAAGATTTTGTTCCAAATCAAGTCCCATATTTGAGGTCAATATATGCACTTTCCTTTCACAATAGTGAGGTTGGAACTTATAGTCTTTGACAAACTCATTGCTTGACGTTTTTCTAAGCTTATTCTTTTATAAATATGTCTTTAAGCATTAAAGAAAAAAAAGAAAAACAGACTCATGTTTTAGTATTGGAGTGAGCGAAAGCACTCTCGATAGAATTTGATTTTATGGACATAGGGATTAGGGTCGTTCTCTCAAGAGCGGTTGGTAAGGCTCTAGAGAATTCACTAATACACTACAACAATTTGCACTTTTACCAGCATTTTTCCAGGCGCAATCATTAAACACCAAGGAAAGTTACCTTTTACCGGTGAAAAAGCTTCTTCTGCCAGGAAAAGATAGGGTTTTCCCGGCAACAGATTTTCGCCGGCAAATGTTCGATTTTTCTTGGCGATTTGTTTTTTTCGCCGACAAAGGTCAAGGCAAATTTCACCCGCCAACTCCGCCAAACGATCCCGCCTTTTTTTCTTTCTTTTTTTTTTTTGTCGGCGAATTAATTGCGTTGGGCAATGTTTTTTGTCAATATATTTTCAAAATTATTTTTGCTGGCGCACTATTTGCACCGGTATTGTTGTTACTAATGCCGAAACCCCTTTTGCGCCCATCTATTTTCCTTTCGTAATTCTCAATCGACAAACCGTTCCTGCGCCCATCTCGCCTCCATCCCTCATCTCTCTCACCCATCCCTCTCTCGCCTGCCCATCTCACCTCCATCTGTCATCTCCCTCTCCCACTCCCACGCAAGCCATCTCCTCTCCCAGGCGCAGAACCCCCCTTTCCTTCATCTCCCAGGTGACCTCATCCCCTCTCTGCTTCACGATCCCTCTCATCACCTGCACAGACCTGGCCAGCACCATTCCTCTCTCACGCCTATCCTCACGATCCCTCTCATCGTCTCCATCCCTCATCTCCCTCTCCCAGGCGCAAAAAATCTCCTCTCCTCCATCTCCCAGGTGACCTCATCCCCCTTTCCCTTTCATCATCTCTGTCTCACGATCCCACTCATCACCTGCACAGACCTGCCTAGCAGCCCCCCATCTCCATCGCCATCGTCTTCCTCCCTGCATAGACCTCTCCATGACCATTCCTCTCTCACGCCTCACCCTCTCCACGCTTGTCTCTCCATTATCGACCCATCTCACAGCCCCCCCTGTGCATCAAACATCTCCATCACCCACCTAAGAGTCTCTCCTCTATCCTCATCACCTGAGGCTGATCCCTGCAACACATTCATCAAAAGACCTCAATGTCTCTCTCGCCTCCCTTGGCATCTCTCTCGGCATGCCACCTCCTTTGTCTTTGTCTCTCTGGCATCTCCCAGGTAATTGATTTTTTAGGGCTTTATAGATTTCTTGCTTGAGTTCTGTTCCTTTTTTGTTTTTGAAGAGAGTTTTCATTCAATCCAGGCACATTACTGATACTGCCATCTCAAAGAGAAATTCTTCAAACATAGCTAAAAAAATAGTCCCTCAGATGAACAATGATAAGAATATATATTTCCATTGTGTATAATTAATCAATCACTAGCAAAAGGACTTTAAGTGGTTTTGATCTCCTGCTTAGCATTAATACTGAGGCTGACTCAAAAATTCTTTTAGGCTGGCACAAGGATCAAATTCACCACCATGGAAAATAAAGATATTGCTAAGGAGATTCACTTCCTACTACATCAATGATGGACGGTTGATTTTCTTACATTTGTCATGAATTGGAAGTCAGAGGCGGATTCACTTGCAAAATCATAGGTGTATATTGCTGTAAGTTTTATGTTTTGGATGTCTGCAACTCAATACCTCCTGCTCCAATGCAATTGACAATTGATTCTACTAGTAGAATATATGAAACCACTAGAAAATCTTCTGTGTTCTAAAATTGCAAGGATCTTGGAGAGAAAACGATCTAAGTTTCCAACTTCTCAATTTCCGAACTGGGAATTGGCAAGGAACTTAGAACATTATTGGGAATGTTCTCCACAGCTAGGCCTTCCAAATCTTGAATTCTGGTAAGCCTTGGTTAGCCTTTGCTTGCAATAAAATTCATTGTTTATTGCCAACTAAGGTGGAATGAGTCTTTTGCCAACTAAGGTGGAATGAGTCTATTGCCAACTGGTTATTATGAGACAATCTGCTTCTTGGTTTGGTGCAATATTTAAAGCAGACTTACTGTTTTTTCCCTCAGTAGGGGACTTATTTATGTATGGACAAAAAAAATCAACCTTCGATCTAATGGTCTAGTCCACCAGGTCATGGTTTTGGTCGAGCTCTTGTTACAAAAAGAAGCAAATACAAGAGATGGGGTTTGAATGTTTGATACATTCATGAGCTGTTATTAATCAAACAGTTTTCTACCTATGGATAATGTAATCTCTGGGGTCTCACCCCTCCCACCTTCTCATCTTAGGCACTATGCTCCTGTTTTTTGCTCTATTTCTAAAGGTTAGATTTTGAGTCTTTTGTGCTTTCATCTTTATTACATGGTTATTGGATATTCAAAATGAAATGAGAGCTCTTTGCCTTTTATTTTAGCATTTTCTTGCTTAGCTTCTATAATCCAAGTGTGGAACACTGCATTTTTTTCTTTGCTGTTTTCTGTAGTGTGATGGATCTTTTTTTTTTGTATATCATACAATCTATTCCTCTTTTTTTTTTTTTTTTAGCGGTTTCTTTATAAGTCTTTATAACCTTGTTGAAAAGTTTTTCTTGTTCTGCTACTTGTTGGAGATTCTGAATGAATGGTATCGCTTTTCCTTTTATTTTAGCATTTTTTTTTGCTAAACCCAAGTGGGATTATGAATGGTTAACTATAGGGTCTATTTTGGAAGAGGAGGAAAAGATGTAGAAAATGTTGTTGGAATGATGGTCCTGACTTTTTTCTCTTGCCTTCCTCTGTCCCAGGTCTGCCGGGGTGCAGCGGGCGAAGAAGAAAGCGAGCATCAACATTTTGCACAAGTATGCCAGATTTTCTTTTCTACTTGGAATTTGAAATGGTGATCCGGAGATTCACCTTCACAAGTAGAAAGGAAATCGAACCTTTTTTCTAACTTTCCATTGCACATATATTTTAAAGAAAGAGACAAGATTTTTAATGCCGTGAAAGGCGATTTTGTTTAGTTTGTGAAAGGCAGTTTTATGCCGTAGAAGGCAATTTTGCCATGGAAAGCGGTTTACAAATCTTATCAATAGTGAAAGACAAGAGTTGTGATTTTTTTTGTCTCTTTAAAAATAAAAAATACAATAGAAGAGGAAGAAAGAGGGATGTGACTTCTCAGGAGATTGTGGGGACTCGTTCAAATCGACGGTCGCGAGTCATGTATAGACTCCGCCATCGTCCTTCAGATGATAACACTTTGATGCTTTTGATTCACTTGACTTGGCTTGGACTTCGGATTTTTAGAGAACAAAGACCAAGGGAAGGTCCTATATCCAATAAAAAACCAAGTAGATGGGCTGAAAAGCCGCATCTAGGCCATGTTGGATAGAAGAAGAGGGGAAACCTTGGGGGGATGGCCCCCCCCAAGGGACTTCAATCACCTTGTAGTGTTTGCAGCAGAGTTTCTTCAGAGTAGGAGAGCTTCTTTGTGCAAAGAATTCTTCAGGATAATTTTCAAGACCCTTCGAATGATTTTTTTAGACCATTTCCCTTTGGAATGATAGCCTATTTATAGGCTTTTGGTGGCCATTTAGGAGGGTTTATGAGCATTGATTGCATTAATGCTCCATGATGGGAGGAGTTACAAGTATTAATTTCATAATTTTGTAACTCATTTTTCTTGGATTCTGATTAGCCGATGGAGAATAATGGGCATTTAATCTCCATAATGATAGGAGTTTTATGATTAATTACCATGATTAATCTCCATAATGATAGGAGTTACATGGTTAATTGTCATGATTAATTAGACTTGTAACTCCCATTTGCTTGCTTCTAATTAGGCCGTCCAAAATAATGAGTTAATGACCGTATTAACTTGTCATAAACGGGTCAATTAACAGCATTAATTGGTCGCCGAGTCACTTGAAGAGTCGCGGGCCACGCCGTGTCTTTTGGAATTCTTCTTGTGATGATCATCGATGGATTCGCATATTATTTAATGTCGGATGACAATGCAAATTTAGACATTGGTTGACACCAATGGGCTGGCAATATCTGTCCAGTCGATTTCACGATCGGTCGGGCAGAAAGTGTACTTTCTTGGTCGGCCGGTTGGCGATTTTGGAGTGTCCGATGATGATCAAATGATTTCGATGGCGGATCCATGATGTTGACAAAGATCGACGGATATCATGCCTCAAAAATCAGAATTTGAGAAAATCACAAGGGGCCAAACATCGCGAAACGGGAAAAGAATCGGAAAAATGGCACTTTCGGCGAAAATTCGGCGACCCAGACTTCCAAGGTCGCCTGCGACCATGCACCCTTGGTTGCCGGCGACCATGGGGGTTTTGGCCATTTTCCGGTCGCCGTTCGATCGTCGTTTCTTGGCCGTTTTTCAGGCTTTTTTGCTTCTTTTTTCTCCTGTATTTTTCTTGATATTTCTCCTCATTTATTCGCTTGATTCCACTGAAGAAAACCTGTCAAGAAGTCATGCAAATCAGGGCACAAAGTTTCCTATTTTTGGAAAAGCCGAAGACTTTGTAGCTGATTTTCCGCCAAGAGTTGAAACTAGGTCAAACGATGTTGGAATGACCTAAAATTTGAGGTGAAGCTTCCCGAGCATTAAATAAGACCAACCATGGGCTTTTATTTCAGTTTTGAAGCCGTTTGCGGTCCCGTCGACGCTAGACTTGATTTCACCGCGCGGAAGATGTCGAGCTTTGATGTGCGGTCATCCGATGTCCGATTGACCTGAAATTTGACATGGAGCCTATTGGAGTCATTTTGAGACAATCCATTAGCTTCGATTTTGATGCCATGGTCCTGAGGAGCTCCACCGCCGGTAGGCTTGATTTTGCTTCGGAGCGTCGAAGCTGGGTCAAACGTCGTCGGAATGACTTAAAATCGACGTGCGGCCTTTTGGAAGCATGTGGAAGCTATTCATTTGCTTTGTTTAATGAGTGGCGGCATCGGAGGTTCTCGTCGCCGAGAGGCTTGATTTTACCGTTCGAGAGTTGATGGCAGGTCAAACGATGTCGATTTGACTTGAAATTCGACGTGGAGCCTTTTGGAGGTATTTTGAGACCATCCATAGGCCCTGATCGAAGATTTGATGTTTTCGTCACTGTCGCTGCCGGGAGCTCCCGCTTAACTGTTAGATGATTAAAGTTAGGCCAAATGGTGTCGAAATGGCCCGAAACTTCATGTGTACCTCCATTTTAGCTATTTTGAAGGATCTTGCAGTTTTTGTTTGATTCTGACAAGATCTGAAGCCTGAAGTAGCTTTGCCTGTTTGCAGTAGGATTCGGCTCCATATAGCTTTTGATGTTGAGGAGGCTAAGTGATATTTTTAGTGTCAACAAATGCCCCCTTGAGGTACTATGACGAATCACGTAGCTTTTACAGTCGATGTGCCTCGAGGAAAACTTTGAAGGAGAACTTCTGACTTGACCAAGAGTCTCTGATCATTTTTCCTTGATAGAATAGCCTTTTGAGTTTCCAAGGGGATTTTATGGCAATAAGAGAGATCACGTACCATCTCAAGGCAAAATTTTGAAAATGACATTTGGATTGGGTTTTTGGGTTTTGGAATTTCCTTTTTGACCTTGTGAACCTAAAGGCTTTGTGTGACAATTTTGGGTCCATTGGAGTGATTTGGGTTTTTGTGGAATGTCAATTTCAATGTTTTGGCTTAATTTGGTTCATGAGGTGGGATGGTTTGGATTTTTTTGGAAACTCATGAGGCTTGGATTTTTTTTGTATGGTCCAATCAACTCAAAGGAGGCATGGAACAATTTTTGTATGCTCTTGGTAAGAAGGATTTTGACTAAAAGCCACTTTTAGTGCCTAGGTGGTCAAACCTGGCTCATGTGGGCTAGCCCATGGGACACTAAGTTTTAAAAATGGCTTAGATCTCATGTGGTGTCATTTTTGTAAAGAATATCTAAAAATATCTCTTTTTGGTAGAGAATATCTAAAAATATTCTTACTTGGAGAGAATCTCTCAAGTTTCCTTGATTTTGGGAGAGATTTTTTCAAAATATCTTTCTTTGGGAGAAAGAGAGCAAGGAAAGAAAGGAGAAAGAGAGCAAGGAGGTTGGATCTCTTGTTGCTTATTGCTCTCTTTTTGCAAAAAAAATCTTCAAGAGTACTCAAAGGTCAAGGATTCTTCTTCTTCTTCAAGGATCTTCTAGTTCTTCCTCTTTCTCCATGGTTTCAAGTAAGTTTCTTCTTTTTCCTTAAGAAACCCCATGTAGAAATAGAAAAAGGTTTTCTTTCTTTCCTTTTCTTTTCTTTTTCTTTCTCTCTTTTTTTTTCCTTTTTCAGGTGTTTTCTTTTTCGTTTCTTTTTTCACACGTTTTTTTTTTCTTTCTCTTTTTTTTCTCCTTTCTTTTTTATTCTCTGTTTTTTTTTCTTTTTCTTACACTTTTTGTTTTTCTTTCACGGTTTCTCTTCTTCTTTTCTTACCTTGTTTTTTTTTTCCTTTTTTTTTTTTTTTCTTTTTTTGTGACCGCACGGACAAGACCGTACGGTCATGGCCGTACGGCCACGTGGACTATATATATATATTTTGAAAATGATTAGTTTCTTCTCTTTTTTCTTTCTTTCCCGGATTTTGAGACGCGCATGCATGATAACTTTCCTTCTATGCATTTTTTTTTATGAAATTGGAAGGATGATAGTGAACACCTGGAAATCTTTTCGCAAGTCTTGGGATTTGGAGCTCGCAACAATGTTGAGCCCTTTTCCAGTCTTGCGGATATTTGAGGAGATTTGGCTTGATCTCGTAGCAATGTTTGAGTTCAACCCTTCTTCGAGAATTTTCAATTGATTATGAGCTTGCGGCGATGTTGAGCCCATCTTCAAGCTCCCTATTTCTTTCGGGGTGTTTCCTTTTTCTTCAGAATCGCCCTGGAACCATGCCAAAATTTCGCTAGAAATTTTTTAGCAAAATTCTGTCATTTTGATGATTGACTTTCTCTCTTTCCATTTTTTGCAGGTAGTTCCTCCAAAACAAACAAGGGTAAGGAGCCTATCACTGATGCGCCTCGTCGTTCTACTAGATCCTCTAATGTGGCCATACAGCAGGCCTGGGAGGAGGTTCAGTATGTCGAAAGGAACTTGGAAGAGTGTGACTCACTCAATCGAGATGAGATGAGGCAACGTTTGATCACCCTCAAGGATGAGGAGTTTTATAAGATTATGGTAAGCAACCGTCCTTGGGTCACGGACTATCAGAGCATTGTGCCCAAGCCTACCTTCTTCTTTGGTGATGCAATCCCTGATGATGCGACATACCAAAGGAGATGTTTTCAGTTCTCTTACTCAGTTAATGGTGAGAAGAGAACTGTTTCTACCTAATCGGCCTTCGATCGGACTATCTCGATCATGAGCCTTTCCTCCACATGCTCGAAGAGGGAAGATCCTCCAAGCTGGGTGAAGAGGACAAATGTGATCAAAACTGGGGTTTTTTTGTTGGCGGCCCTTCTGGTTTTGCATAGAAGTCGCCTGCCCGTATGGACATTTTAATGTCGGCCAGCCGCTACCAAGGTACAAATCACCCTTCGGTCGATTTGAGACCAGTGGGCCTTGGCATTTTCAAAGGCGATAGCAGCAATTGGGTGAAGCCTTTTCGACTTCGTAGCCGTTTTAGTGCTGACTCGAGCTGGGAGTCGTGGACTGATCACATCCTACAGGTTAGCGGTAACATTCTGAAGGAGGCCGAGATTTTTGACGCGGTTCGCGCTTTTCAGCAAACCATGGTTTTCTCTAATGAGGCCTTCATGGCCATGCTGGAGTCGTTCCTTCTACAAACCAACACCTTCGTTGTCACGAACGGTGAGATTGGTTTTTCTTTAAAGGAACTGAGCGCCATCACCGGGCTGCCTATCCTCAGTAAACTCTATGAGGAGTTCATGCCTATCGACAGCGTTCTTGAGGAGCAGTCTGAGGAGTTCAGGCTTTTGTACTTTCAGCTCGTCGCCTTCTACGATTTTTTGAAGGAGAAGGAGGGCTCGAAAGTCCGGTATAGCAGTTGGAAGAGTGGTAGCTTTTTATCTTCCAACTTCTTTGACAACGGGGAGTCTTCTGAGAGTACGACCCAGGAAACCAGGGCTAAAAACTCGGATCCGAAGAAGATCTCCGCCATGCGAGAGAATTTGAAGGAGCTCTTCGCAAGCACAGACGCCATTCATTCTGACATTGCGCTGCGGAGAGATCTCGCTGTTTACCTCACTTATTCGCTGGGTGAGACTGTTTTTGCTGGAGGAGATGGTACGCACATCAGGCCGCATTGCATTTTTCTGACTTGTTAGATGGCATTTGGAGAGCGGCTTGCTTTGGTGCCTGCTCTTTACTCCTATTTGTGTACCGAACTGCAGGCTACTGCTTTCCTAGTTCGGCTTGGGCTCCCTATGAATAGGGTATTTTCAGCCCATTTTTTTATTCGTGGTATGTATACCACTGTCCCAGTTTCCACCGATTGGGTGATGCACAGGACAATGACCCGTTTATGATTCGGTTAGCTAGAGGAAAGCCTGTTTCCGAATCTCTCTTGTCTGCCAGTTTGAGGATCCGACGATTCTGGGACGTCGAGATGGGGCAGTCCTTAGTGAAGCTTTCTCCGGGCTTACGGAAAAAGGCTTTTGATCTTGGTGTCTCCCGAGATTCCACCAGGGCAGGGTCTGGGAGACACTATTCTTTGACAAATGCGGAGAGGAGTTGGCTTTTTAACATACGTGTTGGCACGATGGTGTACCGTAGACATCTTTTCGTCGACATCCAGCCATATGTTCCTTCGCATTTTGCCATGCAGTTGGGCTTCTCCCAAGGCATTGTTGGAGCACCTTCGAGTAAGGTGAAGCGTTTTGGAGGTCTGCAGGACGGGAGAAATGCATGGGCCTTTTATAGTGCAGAAGACACTACTACCATGATTTCTTATCCTGAGTTGCCCACTTTCGGGACTGTTGGCTTCACGAAATGGTTCGTGGTGAGCTTTTCAGCATACCGGGGGCTTTCCAAGAAAGAGCTTGATGTAGAGCAGTCTTCTGGGAAGGGCCTTGGGAAATCAGATGGCGTCCGCCGAGAAGAAGTTCTGGCTTTTCTTTCAAGAGAAAAGCACAGAATAGGCTTTCTCGAGGATCAGGACGTCATCAAATCGGGAGCTGCACAAGAGATACCTGGTGAGGTCTTAGAACAGCTCGCAGAGGAGGAGGCTGAGGTCGCCGCTTGGATACAAGCCGAGCGAGCAAAGGCTTCTATGGAGTCTACCGGCAAGAGCAGACCATCTGGTGAGGACTCCATTGAGAGACCAAATTTTGATGGCGGGGCGGATACTTCCAGTAATTCGTCCCTTAGGAGCAAGAGGAGAAAAGGACAGCGCCGAAGTCAGAGACGGCACGAAAACTCTCCTAATCTGGAAATTCCTTCCACCATTGTTGAGGAGGCATCAAGGGATGATGATGAGCCTCCAGAGAAGAGAAGCCAGGGAGAAAAGATCGGTAGTGATGATATGACCCTTCTTCTCTCTTTTTCCACTTCTTTCTTTTTATGAGGCTTTTGTTTTTGATCTACTACTTTTCTTTCTTTTAGTAGAAGATGATGATTTGATGATGCCTGAGGTTACGGCCGATGAAGCGGTGACGGATCCGATTGTGGCATCTGAGGAAGAACCCAGAGATTCTGAAATAGATCCAGAATCTCCACCTGGTATGACTTCTTTTTTCTTTTTGTTTTTCTTTACCGCCACTTGTTGACATATATTTTTTTGTTTCTTGCCAGCTGACTTGCTAGAAGATCTTGACGACTTTGAGCCATCCATGGATGCAACTTTTGATGATGCTTCGGATGAGTTCATGGAGGCAGAAAGCATTCCGCCAGTCATCGAAGAATGTACTTTGTAGTGATAATCTTGATATTTTGATTTTTGACAAGATCATATTCATACCTTTTTCATCTTTCATTGGCAGGTTGTGAGGTGACAGAAGAAGTTCATCTATCTTTCTCAGAGCTAGAGCAGGGGGTGCCTTAACTGATCCAGGAGTAGGGGTTTCTTCTACCAGTTTTGATGAGGCAGAGGCGAGTCCGCATGCTGATATTCCTTCCCCAGCGGCTCCGATTGGAAAGAGCTTCTTGATTACTCTTCCAACGGTGCCTGACATGGGTAGTCGACCAACGAAGCATGGCGAGTCTTCATCTGAGCCATCCCGTCAGTTTGCGAGGAAGGTGTTGAAGAGAGTCTTGAGCTCATGGGTCGAGACTCTTTCTTCTGGCCATTTAGAGGCTGGTTTCAGCATGGTTAAGCATGTGCAGGGCCTTCTTGCCGATAGCGAAGAAGTCAGTCTGGACATTACAGATGCCAAGGCTTTTGTTGATGAAGTCATCACTCTAGGCAACAAGTGGAATGAGACCAAGAGCTTTCCAAATGACGACTTCTTTAACGAGATGTTTTTGAAGCCTTCTAGCGAGGTCAAATCTGAACTGAATGAGATCTCGCGGACTCGGAAGCAGCTCGTTCGAGAGAGGAACGTCACCGAGTTGGCTATTATTGAGCTAACACTGGACCAGTACCGTCTCGATAGGGAGGTCATTAAGGCCAGACAACGCCTTGAGCTATTGGAAGAACAAGCCGCTGTCAAGTGGGCTGCTATTTTGAAAGCTCGCGATAGAGAGAGGACTCTCATTTGCCAAGTTGAGGAGGTTGAAAGCAATCTCCGGAGGAAGACTCAGGAATATGAACAATGACAGATTCTCTGGGAAGAGCTTCCTCATGCTGAAGATGGGTCACGACGGCATACTGCTTTTTATGGGAAAATCCTGAAGAAACGTGGCCTGGAAGCTTTGGAGGCTAAGGCCAAGAGTTTGCTTGAGGAGTTAAGCCTTTGGCTGAAGACCATGTCAGACTAGTCTCCTGACTTTATAACAAACTTTTCCCCTTTTGTTCTGGTACCTCCATGTATAAACATTTTTTTTTTGGCACCTTCTTTTTTTGTATTCCCTCGTTTCACTTAAATTCTTTTTGATGAAAGTAAGTAAAAGTTGGGTGGGAATGTTTGTTTGAAAATTTGATCAAAAGGTTGTCATTTTGTGAAAATCTTTTGTCCAATGGCTGTTTTGGGCATGAAAGCCAGATTTTGTGGCAAAAAGCCTGATTTTTGAGATGGCATGAAAGCCAAATTTTAGTCGCATGAGAGCTAAAATTTTGTTTGTGGCATGGAAGCCTGTTTTTGGCATGAGAGCCGATTTTTGTGGCGTGAAAGCCAAGTTTTGGTTTTGTGGCATGAGCGCCAAAATTTTGTGGCATGGGAGCCAGATTTTGTTTGTGGCATGAGAGCCAAATTTTGTTTATGGCATGGGAGCCGATTTTTTTGAAAACCAAGTTTTGTTTTGTCGGCGTGTAAGCCAGATTTTTTATTTTTGGCATGAAAGCCAGGTTTTTTTGGCATGAAAGCCGGGTTTTGGCGCGAAAGCCTTTTTTTTTTTTTTCAAAGTGCCAGTATCGACTAAGAGTCGCCTCCCTACTGAATGGTATTGCAAGTATCGATGGAATGTCGCTTCCTTGCTCATTCGGTTGTGAGTATCGATGGAATGTCGCTTCCTTGCTCATTCGGTTGTGAGTATCGATGGAATGTCACCTCCTCGCTTTTTTTCTCAAAAATTTTGTTTTGTGGGTATCGATGGAATGTCGCCTCCCCACGATTTTCGAAATTTGAGGTTTTTTCGAACCTTTGTTTTTGTTTTGAAATTTGGGTTGTGGATATCAACTGAAATGTTGTGTCTCCACGATTTTTGAAATCTTGTAAGTATTGACGATGTGTCACTTCCTTGCGATTTGAGGTTTTGGAAGTAACGAATGGGGTTTGCATCCTTCCGATTTTTGGGGTTTGTGTGAGTATCGACTAAAAGTCGCTTCCCCACAGTTTTTTGAAAAATCATTTTTTGTTTAAAGACACGAGGGTCGTAAATTTTGACTCAAAACCATTTTTGATGGTGAAAGTCGGGGTGGACTAGGGTGGAAATCCCTAAGTCCTGATTTTTGTTTCAAACCATGAATTTTTGGGTTCAAGGATCAAAAGTTTTGGTCAAGTTAGGGATGAGGCTCCAAAACTTGGATTTTGGGTTTGACGTTTTCTTTTCGAACAATGAAACATTGAAAGTAAACGTTGTTTTGGGTTTTTAGAAATTTCAACACAGGGATGAAAATTCCAAAAGGAGTGGGTTTGACGAGCAAGTACCTAGAAATCGGCTTTGGCCGTGTAAGCATTGCTCTGACCCGATGTAGGAAGTCTTCAAGAGAAGTACCGCTTCAAGAACTTACTATTGATGGGCAGCATACATCTGTCCCCTCCATGTTTAAAAGAGCATATGCGCCGTTGGAGAAGACGTTGTCGATGACAAAGGGTCCCTCCCATTTTGGTTCGAATTTGCCTTTGGACTTGTGGGCAAAAACCATTAGCCTTTTCACTGCAAGAACCAAGTCACCTTTTTTGTGGGCGCGTTGCCTGACTTTCTTGTTAAAAGATCCTGCCATGCGTGCTGGGTAAAGCTCAACACTTTGCAGAGCTTCGAACCGTCTTTCATCGAGATTATCCAGTTCTTAGAGTCTCAATTTGACGTTGCTTTCTTGCGTCATTTCATTTTGTAGAGATACCCTTAAAAAAGGAATTTGTACCTCTAGAGGGACAACTGCTTCACATCCATAGACCAAGGAGAATGGTGTGCTATGGGTTGGTCTTCGAACGGTAGTCCGGTAGGCTCGTAAAGCTTCAGGCAGTTTGTCGCTCCAGTCCCTTTTTGTGACTAGAGACTATTTTCTTGAGAATTTTACAGAGTGTCTTGTTAAAGGCTTCTGCCAGTCCATTTGCTGCCGGGTTATACGGAGTCGAATAACAATTTTGAATTTTGTATTTGTCGCAGAACCTGTAGAATCTGTGATCCCGGAATTGTGGTCCGTTATCATGGACGAATCTTTTAGGTATGGCGAAGCGACAAATGATGTTGATTCGTAAAAATTAAAGGACTGATGAGGTATTCATTTCACTGAACGCAAATGCTTCTGACCACTTGGAGAAATAACCCGTAGCGGCGAAGATGAAGCGATGACCTTTGCTTGACGAGGGAGAGATAGGACCTATGATGTCCATACCCCAGGCTTCGAAGGGCCATGAGATCGTTGTAGAATGTAGCCATTCTGGAAGCATGTGGACATAATCTCCATGAACTTGGCATTGTTGGCAACGTTTAGCAAATTGCATTGCGTCAGCTACCATGGTAGGCCAATAGTAACCTAACCTTTTTTATTTGATCATAGAGCTTAGGACCAGCCTAATGGGCTTCACAAAGACCAGCATACACTTCTTTGAGAGTTTCTTCCGCCTCTTGTTGTGACAAGCAACGTAGAAGTACTCCGTTGAAGGATTTTCTGTAAAGCATTTTGGAGGGAATATCCAAATGAAAGTTTGGGGCTCGTCTTTGAATGCTTACCCGCTCTTTTGGATCTTCAGGTAGGATTCCAAAAATAATGTAATCAATGAACGGATCCCTCCAGTCCCCAATTTGAGGTTTAAGGATGGAAATCCGACTTCCAACCACTCGATGGCATTCAGCGACTGCTTAGTGTGTGTTGAGAGGAGGGAGAATCCTCCTTTGACACACTGTAATTTTCATGTTTTCCTCTTCTTGGATTGCCATAGATGCAGCGAGTCCAGCCAGGGCATCTGCACGGATATTTTCACCTCTGCGGATGTGGGTGATGTGACAGACATCAAACTTTTGTCGAAGTGACTATGCCTTGTTGTAATAAGGTAATAGATCAGGCTTCCTGATTTCATATTTCTGATTCATCTGGTTGACAATCAGTTGGGAGTCCCAAAATGCTTCCAGCATGGTGATACCGGATTCAAGGGCGAGTTCCAATCCTACAATCAGGGCTTGGTACTCAGCCGCATTGTTTGAACATGGTTTCAGTAGCGAAAATGCATGTGGAATCATGTATTTGTCGAGGCTAACAAAGAGAATGCCAATTCCTAATATCGGCTTTCCTTTTTCATTTGTCCTGGTTGCACCATTGAAGTACATGTTCCAAGAGGCATTTGGTGAGGAAGTCTCCATGTTGTAGACAGGTTCGTCTGGGAGATCATCCCTGAGCGGAGAATCCTTAATGCTCTGCGAGAAAGTCTGCCAGAGCTTGGTCTTTGATTGCTTTCTGTGGTACAAACCTAATATCAAATTATGACAGAAGGATGGACCATTTTGCCAGCTGGGCATTGAGAGAACCTGCTTTTGTGACAAGGACCTTTAAGAGATTGATCCTCGAAATCAAGTGGACTCAACTGGCAAGAAGGTAGTGACGCAGCTTTAAGAACAACATCGGAGAAATTTGTTATGCAGCATATACCTTTCTCCTTCGAAATTGAAGAAAGTGTATGCTCCATTGGAGAAGGCTTTGTCAATAATATAGGGACCTTCCCATCTTGATTCATCGCTGGTTTTAGATGTATGAACGAGAATCAATGGCTTTTTAACCGCAAACACAAGGTCACCTTTCTTGAATGGCTCTGTGGGGTTTGGATCATCAAGAGTGATGTTGAGATCCGGTATGTGGTTGATACTCTCTATCAAGGAAGACTCAACGTCATCACCTTCTTATTCGATGGGTTGACCCACCATGTTGTCAAGAGAGATATTTAAGTTCGGTACAAGATACCCTCCTTCAAAAGGTTCAAGTGCTGGATGTGATGAAGATGCTTCAGAATTGTGGAAGATGGAAGACGCGGTATCTTCTTCTTCTGTTTCTGAATCAGAGTCAGTGTCTTGCATGATTGACACCAAGGAGACAGTGAACTTGCCCCCAGTGTTTTCTTTTGTCTTCTTTGCTTTGGTTGTCGTGACCAAAGGCTTTGATGTTTCGAGAAAGATCGCGAAGGGAGCTTGACTGCTTACTTCGAGTGCTTCTTGAGAATGGTCTTTGTTTGGAAGATCATCATCGAGATCATGGGATTGATCCTTCTCATTTACTGAAAACGTTTCTATGTCAGCATTGCCTTCCTCAGTGATTGCATTGCATGGAGCATTTTCCGAGAACAAATCCTGAACAGCTTCCAACAACTTTTCTTTTTTGTTGTGTAATTCACCAGTCCAGATATCTCCTATGAGACTAGGTACCTAAGACCAGTTGACTGGGTTTTTATTGAAGAATACTTCATCGGCCAGAGCTTCTTCATAGTGATCAGTCGGAAGAGGCTTGAATTCCGATGTCACAATTTCAGGAGACGAATGCTGAGAAGATGATATCTCGGTGGAAGTCACCCGAGAAGATGTAGCTTCAGAAGATATGCTACCAGACGTAGTCTGAGAGTTTGCATCTTCGGCAGATGGAGCTTCAGAGGCACTATCATCTCGAGCTATCACATTACAAGCAACTTCGATAGAAGATACCTCTAGAATGCTCTGCTGGGATTCAGACTCGTCTTAAGATGTGAGAGGATCATCGATCCAGCAACTTTCTTCATTTTCCAGGGTTACCGGAGGAGATTGTTGTAGGTTTTCCGGGACCTCCGGTTCAGGATTTTGATGAAGTTGATTGATGCGATCCTGCTCTTGTTCTACGGCAAGACGCTGCAAGATCCTTTCATATTCTTCAAAATCTGGCATAGGAGCCAAGTCTTTTTCTTCATCTGCTCCTTGTGGTTCAACCTCGTTGGGATCCACTAGAGCATTGGCCAGTGCTGGATTGACAGCATTTTCTTAAACAGCCACTTGGTCTTCATCATCATCAGACCAGGATCCTTGTGGCTAAAAGGGGTTATACCAGATTACTGGCATAAGGTGGGATTCCGGGATCCATTCTTCATCGGAGAGATATTCTCCGGTTTCAAGGGATTCCTCCCATTCATCTGTGTCACTGGCAGTGTCACTGGACTCGTATCCATTCATGGAGAATCCAACTACCGAGTTACAAGAGTATGATGCCCCCCGCGTAGTCTCATTTCTGAGTCGTGGTGGCATGAAATCACCGAGGGTGAATTTTCTTGCCACTCTTGAGGCCTTGGAAGAGACTCCTCTATTGCCCCTTGTGAAGAGGTAGAGGAGGTTTCTGCCTTTTCAGGGACCTCTTGCTTGGTTTCAGCCTTCTCCTGCTGTTTGCGGAGTTGTATCTTGGCTTTCCTTCGCTGTTGAGCGGTCGGCTCTGTTTTGACGATCTCCCAATTTTCATCTTCTAGGAGATCGGGATGCACCCATATGGGCTGTCCTTCTGGTGTTGGGTAATGCACCAGCTCTTGGGACGTCTGGGTCATTTTTATCACCTTAAAGGAAGTAGTGATTTTTTCCTTTGGTGATTTGAATGTTTGTCCATATGACACCATGTTAATGGAGGCAGACCCATAGTTTTTGTCAAAGGTAATGACTCCGTTTTTCCACATCTCGTTGATCTTCTCTCTCACAATGAAACATTGGTTGAGAGGATGCGAGGCCATTTGGTGGTATGGACAATATCAGAGATCATTGGTTTTGCCAACATCTCCCGGTCTTTTGGGGTCAGGCAAGGTGAGTTTCCCATTTGCCAAGAGAGCCCCAAATATTTCTTCAACATCTTCATCAAACGAGTATTTCTTCTTTATTCGTTCTTTGAAGGCATCAGAGAGTTTAGGTCTCTTACCTGGAGCTTTGTTTTCAGCTTTCTTTCGCGGCTAAGGAGTTGACTTGGTTTGCACATTGAGAACCTCCTTTTTCTTTGGCTTGGAGGTCGGAATGGCAGTCGGCTCCTTCTTTGATGACTTCTGACTGTTAAGGTCTTTGATCACCATTTTAGCCTCCATAGACGCTTCCAGGAGTTCTCCCAGATTCTTCGATTTGTTGCCGATGATCATGAAGCGGATCCTTGCTCTCATGTTGTTTCGACAGATGTCAACTAGCGACGCTTGTGGCAGCACATCTGAGCATTTGTATGCCATTGCTTTCCACTTGTGAATGAAGTCGTATGTCGACTCATTCTCTCCCTGTTTAAGGCTGCATAGTTGAGCCATAGTAACAAGATGATCCTCACCTTTGAAGTGGGTCAGGAAGCGTGTCTCTAGCATGGTCCAGTTTTGAATGGAGTCCTCTAGCAGAGTGGAGTACCAATCAAAGGCCGTACCTTTCAGGGTGCTTGCAAAGAGACGGATCTTGAGAGCATCTTGATCCGCAATAGTTCCCGTTAGGATCTTGAAGTGGATGACATGCTGTCTAGCTGACCCTTTCCCCGTATATGTTTGGTGAAGAGGTTGTTTGAACTTTGGAGGGAACGGAACCGAGTCCATCCATAAGGGATATGGTGGCTTGATCCCATGCTCCTTCAGTGTATCATCTTATTTTGCTTTGGCGAGGATATTGTCAACGTCCTTTTTAGTAAGGGAGCGTGACTCATCTTCTCCACCGTTTGCCTCATCTTGTGGAGGAACTTCATCATTGTTTGGTGGACGTTGGAGAGTGAGAATGAGGCTTTCCATCAGGACCTCTATTCTCTGCTGTCCTTGCTGTAACTGCTGAATGCGTAAAGCCATGTTATCGTCCGGCGGAGGTTGCTCAGAGTTTGTGACTAGGACATTCACTCTTCGTGAGTCGAAAGAGGATATTGTCTTAGTAACTGAGCTGGAGCTCATTCTTCTGGATGAAGAGTCTGAGGAATGATCACTCCAATGTCCTTGGCTTGAAGGAGTGGGAGAGTCTTCCTGATGTCTTCTTGTCCGGGAGACGCTGCGAGTCGCCGGCTGTCTGACATGTATTTTTGTTGTTGATTTCTAGCGTCTCTTGGTTTTGCCAACCATGTGGACAACAGCAACTTAGTCTGGTCTTTCTTTTTCGACCCATTTTTGGGAGATTTGAAGCTCAGAATGCTGGGTTCTTTGCTTCTCTAATCTCTTTTGTCGATATGCCGCGCGGCGACGTATACGACGAGCGATTTGAGCTTCAGTTAGCTCAGGCTGCGCTCTGGTAATGAAGGATGTGGTCCCTCGTGCTCGGCAACCGAGCTTGTCTTCTTTGAAGACTGGCATGGACAGGATCTGGACGCGGTCCTTAGCCTGTCGTAGCAAAGCTTTAAATTTTGCAAGCTCGACCCCTGTTGAGATGAAGGGTCAAGTTGCAGGAGAGCAGGCCCTGGCAGGTTCTTGTCGAGGCCTTGTGATGCACGACTTGATTTTGGGCTTGTATGAGCAAGCCGGCTCGTGCTGAGTAGTTTTTGTAGTTCGGTGGAGGGTAGGTTTTTCCCCTTTGATGTAAGCGAGAGGATAGAACCGGTTCTCCTTGAGAGGGGCCAGGTATGCTGGCTTTGCGGATGT
This sequence comes from Persea americana, assembly GCA_029852735.1. Lineage (NCBI taxonomy): Eukaryota > Viridiplantae > Streptophyta > Magnoliopsida > Laurales > Lauraceae > Persea > Persea americana. The sequence goes on from CM056813.1 coordinate 45,850,171, forward strand.
CCGGGACCTTCTTTGTTTTGGTGAAGATCGAGGGGACCAAGTCTTGGGGCAGACCTGGTTTTTTACAAGTTGAGGCTTCGCGGGATTGCCACGAGCCTCTGGTTTCCTGGTGACTGCCTTTGGTGTCGGGGCGGCGACACGTTCAGGGCCGGTCTTCTGCTTCTTAGCAGACACCGTCTCTTCTACGGGTAGTGGAAATGGTCCCAGCGACCCGAAGACGATGGTCCGAGGAGTGGAGGTCAACCCGGTGTTTTGGTAGTTACCGAGGGAGGTGATGCTTCGGCAGCTGGCAGGGCGCTTGTAAGTGTGCTTGCTTTGCTTCTCTTGAAGCATGACTTAGTATTTGTTTTCATCGAAGGTGATGGTCAACGAGGCTGCCATTGTTAGTTTTTGGAAAACTTCTGAAACAAGACCACATCCATTAGTAATCACAAGAATATGGTGATCATAAATGGAAAATACTATGGTTTTGTCTTTTCAAATCGCTCAGCAGGCATGGCCTATTTTGAGCGTAATGAAGAAGGCAAAAAGCCATAGAGGGTACAATTTGTCTAAACGCAAGTATGGTCGGCTCGAAATGAGCGTCCCAGTGACTACTAGAAGCAATTGTAAACCTTAATTCAAGTTACCGAGAAGCGAAGCTCACTCGAGGTAAAATGATATAAGGTTGGAGATACAAATGTGTCGGTCGCGAATACAGTAGACCCGAAAGGGCTTACTAGCACCGCTAGGCACAAATGTTGTAAATCGCATCCTTGAAAAGGACACGAGATGGGATTTTTTTTAAAAGGTCAAGATCGAATTCGCAAAAAAGAGCAAATGGTATTCCAATCCGAACAAAGGCTCAGCGATTTCCGTGAGCCCTAAGTCCGAAGAGGAAGGAACCAGGATTTCTCATATTTGAATCCAATAATGAAGGGAGTTTTTTTTTTTTTTTGAAAGGTCGAGATTGAATTCATAAAAGAGAGCAAATGGTATTCCAATCCGAACAAAAGCTCAAACATTTCTGCGAGCACTAAATCCGAAAAGGAATGAACCACAATTTCTCGAATTTGAACTCAATAATGACAGAAGTTTTTTTTTTAAGATTTTTTTTTTAAGAGTGCACATAGGTCTTCCAATTCAGTCTTATGAAACCTTAGTGGATAGATTAGCCCCCAGGTAAGGGTAGGATTACTTAATGAACCCGTTTGAAGGACCCTTACCTCGAACAGTCTAGCTGCCTCCACACTCTGGACAAGGCTTTTCTTAGATTCACTTTGGTTAAAGAACGCAATTGGTGCAACCTTAATGTGTGTTTTTTTTAAAAGATCTCCAATGGACCCATCAAAGAGAGGAAAATGGCCCCTCCCAATCCGAACGTTGGCTCAAACATTTCTGCGAGCCATTGTACGAAAAGAAAAGAACTAAAGTTTCTCCAATTTAAATCCAAAAGAAAGAAATTTGAAAACTTCTTTTTATTTATTTATTATTATTATTTTTTTTTGAAAGATCACCCATGGACCCATCAAAGAGAGGGAAATGATCCCTCCCAATCCGAACGTTGGCTCAAACATTTCTGTAAGCCATTGTACGATAAGGAAATAAGCAAAGTTTCTCCAATTTGAATCCAAAAAGTTAAGATTGGATTCTCAAAAGAGAAGAAATGGTATTCCAATCCGAACAAAGGCTCAACGATTTCCGCAAGCCCTAAGTCCGAAAGGGAAAAAACCAAGATTTCTCAAATTTGAACCCAATGGAAAAAAAAAAACTTTTTTTTTTTGGTTGAGAAAAGAAAGGATGGAAACAAGTTCAAAGAAAGAAGTTTCCAAAGAATCCCATCTCATGTTTTTTTTTTTAGATACAAGATCCAACATAGGCCACCAACTAGGAAGGAGCCAAGGACTCTAAGCATCGTGTTCTCCAAATGAATGAGTCCCACCGGGTATGCCAACTTGATGGTCCCAGCTTTTTCCTCTTGCCTTCCTCCGTCCCGGATCCGTCGGGGTGCGGCGGGGCGAAGAAGAAAGCGAGCATCAACATTTTGTACGGGTATGCCAAATTTTCTATTCTACTTGGAATTTGAAACAGTGATCCGGAGATTCACTTTCACAAGTAGAAAGCAAATCGAACGTTTTTTCTAACTTTCCACTGCACAGATATTTTAAAGAAAGAGACAAGATTTTTAATGCCGTGAAAGGCGATTTTGTTTAGTTTGCCGTGAAAGGCAGTTTTGTGCCGTAGAAGGCAATTTTGCCATAGAAGGCGATTTACATATCTTATCAATAGCGAAAGACAAGAGTTGTGATTTTTTTGTCTCTTTAAAAATACAAAATACAATAGAAGATGAAGAAAGAGGGATCTGACTTCTCAGGAGATTATGGGGACTCGTTCAGATCGACGGTCGCGAGTCATGTATGGACTCCGCCATCGTCTTTCAGATGAGAACACTTTGATGCTTTTGATTCACTTTGCTTGGCTTGGACCTCGGATTTTTAGAGGACAAAGACCAAGGGAAGGTCCTATATCCAATAAAAAACCAGGTAAACAGGCTGAAAAGCCGCATCTAGGCCATGTTGGATAGAAGAAGAGGGGAAACCTTGAGGGGGTGGCCCCCCCAAGGGACTTCAATCACATTGTAGTGTTTGCAGCAAATCATTCGAAGGGTCCTGAAAATTATCCTGAAGAATTCTCTGCACAAAGAAGCTCTCCTACCCTTCAGACCCTTTCCCTTTGGAATGACCGCCTATTTATAGGCTTTTGGTGGCCATTTAGGAGGGTTTAGGAGCATTGATTGCATTAATGCTCTATGATGGGAGGAGTTACAGGTATTAATTTTATAATTTTGTAACTCCTTTTTCTTGGATTCTGATTGGCCGATGGAGAATAATGGGCATTTAATCTCCATAATGATGGGAGTTTCATGATTAATTACCATGATTAATCTCCATAATGATGGGAGTTTAATGATTAATTACCATGATTAATCACCACGATTAATCTCCATAATGATAGGAATTACATGGTTAATTGTCATGATTAATTAGACTTGTAACTCCCATTTGCTTGCTTCTAATTGGGCCGTCCAGAATAATGAGTTAATGACCATATTAACTTGTCATAAACGGGTCAATTAACAGCATTAATTGGTCGCCGAGTCACTTGAAGAGTCGCGGGCCGCGCCGCATCTTTTGGAATTCTTCTTGAAATGATCATCGATGGATCTGTATGTTATTTGATGTCGGATGACGATGCAAATTCAAACATTAGTTGACACCAATGGGCTGGCAACATCTGTCCAGTCGATTTCACAATCGATCGGGTAGAAAGTGTGCTTTCTTGGTCGGCCGGTTGGCAATTTTGGAGTGTCCGATGATGATCAAATGATTTCGATGGCGGATCCGTGATATTGACAAAGATCGACGGATATCATGCCTCAAAAATCAGAATTTGAGAAAATCACAGGGGCCAAACATCGCGAAGCGCGAAAAGAATCGGAAAAATGGCACTTTCGGCGAAAATCCAGCAACCCGGACTTCCAGGGTCGTCGGCGACCATGGGCTAAGGTCGCCGGCGACCATGGGGTTTTTGCCCCTTTTCCAATCGCTGTTCGGTCGTCGTTTTTCGGGCTTTTTTGCTTCTTTTTTCTCCTGTATTTTTCTTGACATTTCTCCTCATTTATTAGCTTGATTCCACTGAAGAAAACCTATCGAGAAGTCGTGCAAATCAGGGCACAAAGTTTCATATTTTTGGAAAAGCCGAAGACTTTGTAGTCGATTTTCCGCCAAGAGTTGAAACTAGGTCAAACGATGTCGGAATGACCTGAAATTTGACGTGAAGTTTCCCGAGCATTAGATAGGACCAACCATGGGATTTTATTTGAGTTTTGAAGCCGTTTGGGGTCCCGTCGACGCTAGACTTGATTTTACCCCGTGGAAGATGTCAAGCTTTGATGTGCGGTCATCCGATGTCCGATTGACCTGAAATTTGACAGGGAGCCTATTGGAGTCATTTTGAGACAATCCATTAGCTCCGATTTGGATGCCATGGTCCCGGGGAGCTTCGCCGCCGGTAGGCTTGATTTTGCTTTGGAACATCGAAGCAGGGTCAAACGTCGTCGGAATGACTTGAAATTTGACGTGCAGCCTTTTGGAAGCATATAGAAGCTATTCATGTGATTTGTTTGATGAGTGACAGCATCAGAGGTTCTCGCCGCCGAGAGGCTTGATTTCGCCGTTCGAGAGTTGATGGCGGGTCAAACGGTGTCGGTTTGACTTGAAATTCGACGTGGAGCCTTTTGGAGGTATTTTGAGACCATCCATTGGCCCTAATCGAAGATTTGATGTCTTCGTCACTGTCGCCGCCGGGAGCTCCCGCTTAGCTATTGGAGGATTGAAGTTAGGCCAAATGGTGTCGAAATGGCCCGAAACTTCATATGTACCTCCTTTTTGGCTATTTTGAAGGATCTTGCAGTTTTTGTTTGATTCTGATAAGATCTAAAGCCTGAAGCAGTTTTGTCTGTTTGCAGTAGGATGCGGCTCCATGTAGCTTTTGATGTTGAGGAGGCTAAGTGACATTTTTTGTGTCAACATGGAACTTGGTACAGTGAACATTGTGTGGCAAGTAGTAAAATTGTTGGAAATCTCTTCTTTTTTTCCTTTTTTTTAATGGATGGTCTTACTTACTATATAAGCCAAGTGGAATATTGGCATCTTTTTGCCTATTTTTTGAATAGTTTGGCTCTATGGGCAGTAAAAATTCAATACTACTTGATGGTAAGAAGGGTTTTCTCAGAAATAGCATAAAACTACAATTTCTCTGCAACCATGAATTTGATCTTGCAGAAAAACCCAGAAAACAATTTCAGATACAAAACCCAGAGCTAGGATTCCAAAACTACTAAATATCATTCATTGATTCTTCCTAAAACTATGACTTGTGTTCTGTCTTATATAAGAATCAGGAAAAGAAAGAACGCTATAATTTCAAGACCAGGCTAATAAAATCAGAACAAGTTGAAAAACAAAATGACTATGTTCTTCAAGATTTAAACTACTTATCCATCCTCTGTAGTGCACTTTTCTGCAACTTTTTTGACAGTTCCTCTCTTCTATCCACTTCATGGTTGTTTTTTAGTGACCAAATCAAGCTCCCATGTCAGGCATCAAGGAAACCAAAAAAATGCATTTTTTAAAGAGGAAATGATGAGTGTTTGGGAGGATTTCTCCTTTTTAACAAAGACAAACTAGCAATAGGAATGCAGCTATGGAATTTCCTAACTTTGTCAGATGAAAATGTTGGTTTCTTATCTAAGCATGATGCATGTCTCTCTACAATATTCTCTGCCATATCCCACGCCTGTCTTCCATAGCTTTTCTTGTTTCTTTCTTCTTCTTGGTGTCACTCTTCAGTTGGCATCAAAGTGCCCCCACATCTTTAGCAGTGATGACATGTGGCCAAAATTAAGGCTATCTGGACACTTCATTGTCTGGTTGGGTCATGGGCTAATCACTAAGGTGCAAATGAACTAAACCTCATTTTTATGCCTTTGAGTGAATTGATTAGAAAGATGACCATGAATGCCAACCAGTAAAGTGTTCGGCAATCCCAACCTCTTCTCCAACAACATCAACCCCAACAACAATAAATATGTTTTTTAGTTCTTGTGGGTACTATTGAAATGGATTTCTAGCATTTTGTTTTTTTTTTGCATTTTTAGCGAAGGCTGTTGATTTTTTTTCTTATATTTGAGTTCTTATTTTTTCTCTTTTTTTTCCCTTTTTGCATTTGTTTTATATCATCTATTGGTTGAATTTGAGTTAACCACCACCTTACATATATGAACAAATATGGATAAGAGTTGGAATGTTACTGTATCATAATAGATTCTGTCAGCCGTATATAGACGGGGTGAATTCTTTTATTGAATTCACAAAGGCAAATTCAGGCGGGAGTAGAGTGATCAAGTGCCCTTTTGTTTTATGTAAAGCACAAGTTTCAAATCATTAAGTTGAACTTCTTATATTGGTTTTTTTGTGTGCTTTTGATATCTAATTTGATACCTTGTATTAATGAGTTAGAGTACTTATGACTATTAATCTGCTATATGTTGAGTTTTTGGGTTTTTTTGTGGTATTGTTATGGTTTTGCTATATAGTGAGATGGAAGATGGCTATGGTCGTTGTTTCATGTTGGGATTTGTGAAGTAGGTTTTATGTAAAGTGGTGAGGATGTATTGTGTTTGTTTGGTTGGAATCAGATTAGTACAGAGAGGTGGGTTGTCTAGTTGATACATGTTGCAGAGACAATGGATAAAAGAGATAAAAGAAGAAGAATGGGAAAACATGGAGAGATGGGGAGTGAAAGAGAAAGGAGGTGGGTCGTATCTGTAAAGAAGAAAATGAGGGAGAAAGAAGATAGAGGATGGTGATGGACTCAGGTTCTGTGATGTAGGATAGGTTGAATGGGCTAAGTGGAAGTTGGTCTGGAAAGTTGATGTGATCTTTGCAGATTTTGAGATGTGGTTCAGAGATGGGAAAGGATGATGAAAAGGTGTGGCAATGCACAAATGGGTCATGTGGTTGGGTTGCTAGTCATGGTTGATTTGAATTTGTTACACCATTGGATTAACTGTTTGATGAAAGCGTGATAATGATTATGCATAAGATTGTGTTTATTTCTTTTTCATCAAATAGTCAATTCAATAGTAGAACAAACTCATATGGGTGTATAACTTTTAGATACCGCATACAACTAAGGTTGTTTGTTCTGAAGGGTTTCAAGGTCAATAGGTGGGCCCCTTCATGGAGTTTCACTTCTTTTAACTCAGGTTTCTCTTGTTAAAGCCTCCCAGGACCGCATTCCGGTTCAACAAGATCAGGTTTCTTATCTGCTGTAACTTTGTTGTTTGTCTATATTGTTAGTTTTATAGTCTCAATCCATTAAGATTGATGTAAGAAATTGATTAATTTCTTTATTTATCAATATATTCATGTTTTCCTTTCATGAGATGAATGGTGTTTTATTACTTTAATGCACATAACCAATACAAATGACATACTGGCTCATGAGATAAACCAGAGTCCACAAGTATATTAGATGTAACACATGTGTGTGGATGATATCCACATACAGGAGACATGTGTCACAAATCTTATACTTAAATTGATTCACAACCAGTGATGAGATTGGGCATCTCATCTGACAAGGTTGCAGTATTACGATCACTATGAGATAGTGTGATCTGTCTCGATCATGGGAATGAAAGATTCTAGATCATTATACTGGTACATTGGATGTATTGAAGGACCATGAGAAGTACCTCAAGAACACTGTCTTTACTTTAAGATATGCTCTCATAATTCTCTAGCAATAGGCTCTCAATCCTGAGACATTTATGAACTCAAGTTTCTATCTATTCATTTGCTTTGAGTCACCAATGAGTGAGGCCATCTATAGGTCAACACCTCGGTGTCTTGGGTAAGTGGTTATAGAACTGTGGGGACATTTGATGGTCAAGATGGAATCTATCTCTATTATCCCCTTGTGCCAATTAATGGATTTATCATTGGTAAGTGTACACCCATCTCAATTAAGAGTTAATTGGATGGTACTAATGATTGCTATAATTAATTGGGTCTCAAGGATAATAAGATATGGATCTAAATTGTTGGGACAGTCTGTCCAATTGATCCATGGATATTTATAGAAGGGCCTACTTGTAGTAATAGTGAAGATTAGGGTCTTCATGTAATTTATTCCTAAGACTGGAGTTCAATTGCATTTATTTAGTGGAGTTATTTGCAATTAACTGCGGGTCCGGATTGCACATGAGATGTGGGGTCGCGGTGTCCCAGTTGGAGCCAGCTTTCTATGGAATCCCTAGTGGTCCCCATGCTAGCCCAAGATTGGATCTTTACTAATTCTATTTGAACTCAAAAAGGAAAGCTACTATTTATATTTGAAGTGAGACTTCTAATAGTGGAAATAGTGGAACAAAGGGTTATTAATTAATATAAAAGTTGGACTTCTAATCTTAATGAAAGAGAGGAGTTGAAAAACTATAAAAGGAAGAGAAGGGAGCCCTTTTGGACGTCCATGCTTCCATCCCATTGGAATTGACGCCCACTCCTTGGCTTTGTGAAAGAGTTGCACTTCCTCCTCCTTCCCTTCTCTCTTCTAGTTCCCTACTACTTTCCTTAGAGATTGTAGTTAGTCTTTCTCTTGGAGATTCCACCATCTCTCTTGATGAAAGAGACCTGAAGCGGGTTATAGCGTGGAAGACGATTGGGCATTGGAGATTCTGATTTTGGAAGAGCTCTTCATCAAAGAGTTGAATCAAGTTCTCCATTAGAGCACAACCGAGCTCCATAGGTATTTTCTACTCCTTGTATGGGGTAGATTTTCATGGTTGCTTGTTAGGTGTTGTTTTCTATCTTCTTGATAGGATTGATTGCTGATCATGATGGCTGAGATTGAGGACATGCATCCTGGATTGGGATTTATTGAGTTTTGGATGGGTTTTCACTACTTATAGTTGGTGAAAGCTTTTGAAACTTGTCCTAGACACCCTCCCAATTCCAACAATTGGCATCAAAGCCAGACCTCATCTTTGATCATGTCAGAGCAGCAAGCTTGCTTTGTTCTTTGTATGAGATGCGAAGAAGAAAGAGGAAGGACTATGTCTTGGATCGGTTTTTATGGTTTTACTTGGTTTAATGGTGAATCCATTTTTGGACAGTCACAAAAGGGTTTAATAATGATGGAAGGATGATAGGAAGCCATTGGAACACTTCAAAAGAGTTTTGGAGTTGAATGGACACGAAAAAGAAAAAACCCAAAAATCTGATGTTCGTCTGTCCGGTCGACCGGGACTCGTGTCCGATCGACCGGGTACTTGCAGCCCGGTCGACCGGGCTCTTTGGCCGATCGACCGGGGACACTGCGATAGAACTTGCAATTTTTTAGAAATTTTCTATTTCGGGTCTTCTTTGTGTGTCCTATTTTTCCAGCATTGTTTGACAGCCTATTTGTGTGTTTTGTGTGGTTGTATGAGATACTAACATACAGGTTATCTTTTCCTCTCCATATGGCCCACAAGTCTTTTACTTTCTTTTAATGGTTGATTGATTTTTTAAGGCTAAGTGTAAAGGGCATCATGATTTCCTTGGTTTCCCATGAAAGGGCAAGGCATGATGGTTTCCCTATAGCCATTCTAATTTCGATTTTAGATTACCATGTAAGTCTCATTGTAGAGACATAGGGATTTATGTAATCTTCTAAATTTGTAAATTTTGGCGATGTCCGAGACAAAGAAGGAAAGTGAAGTTGGACTCCTAATCAAAGAGTTTGAAGATTCCCAAAAGGTGTTTTGGAGTTGCCCAAAGAGTTTGAGGAATTCCAAAGTTTTGGAAAGTCTAGAAGTCCAAGAAGTCTATTCCGCTTAGGCCATGTGGAGGAGAGGACTAGTTACTAATTTTAGCTTTTTCTATTTATGGATGAATGCTTAATTAGAATGTTTCCAAATATGAACCAAACATAGCAAGTTACTAAAATTGGTCAAATCAAATTAATTTTTGGAAAGAGTTCTAATTAGTGTTGATGACCCATGAGATGGATACATGGGTAACACTAATTTAAGAAACTGGACTTTCCTTAAAATAACTTGACTTGGAACCAATCTTTGATCATATCATGAGATGATTTGATGTATATGTGGGCCCTAATACCTTAAAAGGAAAATCCTCAATTCTAAAATATTAAGTGGGAGCGGAGCATTAAATTGAGAAATCTCCATGGTTTTCCACCATAGGTCCACTGTAAGGAAAGTATTAGCCTCGAGTCATCTTGAAAATGGCCATTCCCCAAGGAGGGCTTTTATTTGTCTGGTTACTAGATATGGATCTCCCAAAAGGATAGTGTTGGTGAGACGGGGTGGGGGTTCACTCCCCAAGGAGGGGCTGCCCACAACAGTTGTCATTCAATGTTACTTGGTGGGTCACACTTAACTAAAATAGTGATGTAGTATCCCCAAGGATTTGCCTCATGTATTTTAGAAACCAAAGATAATCGGGAGTCATACATTATTTGGTATGAAATACCTAGATAATAATGAATGATAGGGGATCATTAGTCTTAATTTTCACTTACTTTGATCCGCACCAATCTAGGTGATATTCGCACTCCCCAAGGAGGCATATCCCAGGGATTGGAATTTCGATGTATTCTAAATTTTAGTGGTTATGAGGATTACCACATAAATTTGGTAGAATGCTAAAACCCTAATGTCATTAATTAATTGAATGAATGGTTTATGTGTTACAGTTTTTCAACATGAATTCAAATACTTTCAATCCACTTGCAACCATTATCAACCAGAATAAGTTGGTGGGATCCAACTATGTAGACTGGAAAAGGAACTTGGATATTGTCCTGACCGCATCAGGATATAAATATGTCCTTACCATGTCCCCCTTGATGAGCCTGTGCCGGATGCACCACAGGAAGAGAAAGATCATTATGTCAAATGGACCAATGACAATGAGATGGCCAAATGTTACATTCAGGCATCCATGTCTAGTGTTTTGCAACACCAACATCAATCCTACAAGAATGCATACGATATCATATCAAACTTGAAGGAGATGTTTGCGAACCAAGGCAGGCCTGCTAGGCAGGCTGCTATGAGGGTGCTCATAAGCACCAAGATGGCTGAAGGTACACCAGTGCAGGACCACATGTTAAAGATGATGGACTCATTGAATGAGTTGGATATACTGGGTGCCGCGATTGATGCTGAATCGCAGATTGACATAATCCTCGAGTCGCTACCAGATTCATTTAACCATTTTAAGATCAATTATAATATGAATAAAACGAATCTGACCCTAGCTGAGCTGTCTAGCCAGTTGGTAGCAACTAAATGAATTATGAAGAAAAGGTCAACTGCCCTGATGACAGAAAAGTCAGATGCCAGGCCCAAGCCGAAAGGCAAATGCTGGAAAGACAAAAAGAAATCAGTCCCCAAGGGTCCTAAGGCGGAAAATGGTCCTAATGGTGGTGTGGCAAAGGCTAAGGGTTCAGGGACTATGTGAAAGTGTTTCCACTGTGGTAAGACAGGACATTGGAAGATGAATTGTCCAGACTTTCTGTCAAAGAAAAAGACCTCAGGTATGATTGAGTCACTTGTTTCTGAAGTTAGTTTTGCAACTGGTACTTCAGAGTCCTGGTGTGTTGACTCTAGTGCAACTAATCATATCTGTAATTCGTTGCAGGGGTTCCGAGAAACCAGGAGGCTCAGTGACGGCGAAATCATTATCAACCTAGGATCTGACGCTAAGGCAGAGGCGGTTTCAGTGGGAGTTATTACTTTATGTTTTTCAAATAATAAATTGATTTTGTCAGACACTTTATATGTACCATCTTTAAGGCGGAATTTAATTTCAGTTTCTAGTTTGGTGAATAAACGTTATTCCATTACTTTTGATACTGAAGTTGTCATAAAGAGGAATGGTATTTTTATATGTTCTGGCAAGGTAATCAATGGACTTTATTTGTTAACTCCCACAATGTATGAGATGCATGATACTGAGATAATTAATAGACCATCATTAAAGAGAAAGTCACCTTCATCTAATCCAACAAAGCTTTGACACTTGAGGCTAGGTCACATCAACCTAAACAGGATTGATAGGCTAGTGAAAGATGGTATCTTGCTTTCATTGGTGGTAGAACCAATGCCTGTCTGCGAATCCTGTCTGGAAGGCAAAATGACCAAAAGACCCTTTTCATCTAAGGGCAATAGGGCCAAAGATTTATTTGAATTAGTGCATACTGATGTATGTGGACCCATAAATATTAGAGCGAGAGGAGGATATGAGTACTTCATCACTTTCACAGATGACTACTCAAGATATTGATACATATACCTTATGCACCGCAAGTCCGAGGCTTTTGAAAAGTTCAAAGAGTTTCGAGTGGAAACGGAAAAACAATTAGGTAAAAGTATCAAGACTTTTTGATCGGATCGAGGAGGGGAATATCTTTCAGCTGATTTTATGGGATACTTATCAGGAAATGGGATTATATCCTAGTTGTCTGCTCCTGGAATGCCTCAACAGAACGGAGTAGCAGAAAGAAGGAACCAGACTCTTTTAGATATGATTAGGTCTATAATGAGTTTCTCAGGATTACCTATATTCTTTTGGGGATATGCTTTAGATACTGCAATGTACATACTAAACCTCGTACCATCTAAGTCTGTACCTAAGACTCCCCGGGAGTTGTGGTCTGGGTGAAAGCCTAGTCTGCAATATTTACATATTTGGGGTTGTCCAGCACATGTGTTGAAGGTAAAGACGGATAAGTTGGAATCGAAGTTGGAAGTATCCATCTTTGTAGGATATCCTAAAGGTACTAAAGGTTGGATATTCTATAATCCTAGAGAGCAGAAAGTTCTTGTCAGCACCAATGCGGTTTTTCTGGAGGATGATTATATGATAGACCGGAAATCTTTAGAAAAGGTTATCTTGGAAGAAATTCAAGAGAAATCAATTCCAAATCCTACTTTGACCGAACTTGAAAAGAATCCGCCCACACTTAACCCAGTAGTTACACCAGTGCCTCGCCGTAGTGGGAGGATAGTCAGGCCCCCTGACAGGTTCTCATTTTTGGGAGAGTCTTACGAGGCAATCCCGGAAGAACTGGAACAGGATCCCTGTAACTATGATGAAGCAATAAATGACATAGATTCGGGACATTAGCGAAAAGCTATGAAAGCTGAGATGGAGTCCATGTACTCTAATCAGGTCTGGACACTTGTGGACTTACCTGCCAATATTAAATCTATTGGGTGCAAGTGGGTCTACAAGAGGAAGAGAGGACCGGACGGAAGAGTTGAGACCTTTAAGGCCAGGCTTGTCGCGAAAGGGTATACTCAGAAGAAGGTATCGACTATGAGGAAACCTTCTCGTCAATAGCCATGATCAAGTCTATCCGGATACTCTTATCCATTGCGGCTCATCTCGATTACGAGATTTGGCAAATGGATGTCAAGACGGCGTTTCTCAACGGCCATCTTGAGGAAGACATCTATATGACGCAACCAGACGGTTTTGTGGCAAAAAACCAAGAGCAAAGAGTTTGCAAGTTGCAGAAATCCATTTATGGACTAAAGCAGGCATCCCGAAGCTGGAACATCTGTTTTGACCAGGCAATCAAGGCATTTGGTTTTTGTCAAAATCCGGATGAGTCATGTGTGTATATGAAAAGTGAAGGAGACAGGGTAGTTTTTCTTGTATTATATGTTGATGACATTCTTCTTCTCGGAAGAGACATAGGAATGCTATCTATAGTAAAAGTTTGGTTGGCAAAGACATTTGATATGAAAGACTTAGGAGAAGCTATCTACATCCTAGGGATCAAGCTTCATCGAGACCGGAAAAATAGGATGATTGGCTTATCTCAAGCTGCGTACATAGATAAGGTACTAGTGCGGTTTGCAATGCAAGACTCCAAGAAGGGTATCACACCTTTCAGGCATGGAGTGCACCTTTCCAAGGATCAGTGTCCCAAGACACCTAAGGAAAAGGAGCAGATGAGAGAAGTGTCATATGCCTCGGCTGTTGGCAGCCTCATGTATGCTATGCTTTGTACTAGACCGGATATCTGTCATGCAGTGAGCTTGGTCAGCAAATATTAGTCTAACCCAGGTCCTGACCATTGGACTGCTGTGAAGTGCATTCTCAAATACTTGAGAAGGACTAGAGATTACATGTTAATTTACGGCAGTGATGAGTTGATTCGAGTCGGTTACACAGATTCTGACTCCATGTCAGATAAGGATTCCAGGAAATCAACCTCTGGGTATGTGTTTATGCTTGGCGGCAGAGCTATCAGCTGGAGGAGTATTAAGCAGGAATGTACCACTGATTCCACCTCGGAAGCTGAATATGTGGCGGCTTGTGAAGCAACTAAGGAAGCGGTTTGGCTTAAAAGGTTCCTTATGGAACTTGGAGTGGTACCTTTGGTGCGACAGCCGCTCACAGTTTACTGTTACAGCAGCGGGGCAGTCGCACAATCCAAGGAACCCAGAAGCCATAAAAGCCAAAAGCATGTACAGAGAAAATATCATTTGGTCAGAGAGATTGTGCAGAGAGGTGACATTGCCATCACCAAGATAGCATCTGCGGATAATCTCGCAGATCCCTTTACTAAGCCTTTGACTACCAAAGTCTTTAAGCAGCATGTGGATGGGATGGGCATGAGATGCAACCTTGACTGGCATTGAGCCCAAGTAGGAGATTGTTAGTTTTATGGTCTCAATCCATTAAGATCGATGTAATAAATTGATTAATTTCTTTATTTATCAATATATTTATGTTTTCCTTTCATGAGATGAATGGTGTTTTATTACTTTAATGCACATAATCAATACAAATGACATACTGGCTAATGAGATGAACCAGAGTCCACAAGTATATTAGATGTAACACATGTGTGTGGATGAGATCCACATACAGGAGACATGTGTCACAAATCTTATACTTAAATTGATTCACAACCAGTGACGAGATTGGGCATCTCATCTGACAAGGTTACAGTATTACGATCACTATGAGATAGTATGATCTGTCTCGATCATGGGAATGAAAGATTCTAGATCATTATACTGGTACATTGGATGTATTGAAGGACCATGAGAAGTACCTCAAGAACACTGTCTTTACTTTAAGATATGCTCTCATAATTCTCTAGCAATAGGCTCTCAATCCTGAGACATTTATGAACTCAAGTTTCTATCTATTCATTTGCTTTGAGTTACCAATGAGTGAGGCCATCTGTAGGTCAACACCTCGGTGTCTTGGGTAAGTGGTTATAGAACTGTGGGGACATTTGATGGTCAAGATGGAATCTATCTCTATTATCCCCTTGTGCCAATTAATGGATTTATCATTGGTAAGTGTACACCCATCTCAATTAAGAGTTAATTGGATGGTACTAATGATTGCTATAATTAATTGGGTCTCAAGGATAATAAGATATGGATCTAAATTGGTGGGACAGTCTGTCCAATTGATCCATGGATATTTATAGAAGGGCTTACTTGTAGTAATAGTGAAGATTAGGGTCTTCATGTAATTTATTCCTAAGACTGGAGTTCAATTGCATTTATTTAGTGGAGTTATTTGCAATTAACTGCGGGCCCGGATTGCACATGAGATGTGGGGTCGCGGTGTCCCAGTTGGAGCCAGCTTTCTATGGAATCCCTAGTGGTCCCCATGCTAGCCCAAGATTGGATCTTTACTAATTCTATTTGAACTCAAAATGGAAAGCTACTATTTATATTTGAAGTGAGACTTCTAATAGTGGTAATAGTGGAACAAAGGGTTACTAATTAATATAGAAGTTGGGCTTCTAATCTTAATGAAGGAGAGGAGTTGAAAAACTATAAAAGGAAGAGGAGGGAGCCCTTTTGGACGTCCATGCTTCCATCCCATTGGAATTGACGCCCACTCCTTGGCTTTGTGCAAGAGTTGCACTTCCTCCTCCTTCCCTTCTCTCTTCTAGTTCCCTACTACTTTCCTTAGAGATTGTAGTTAGTCTTTCTCTTGGAGATTCCACCATCTCTCTTGAGGAAAGATATCTGAAGCGGGTTATAGCGTGGAAGACGATTGGGCATTGGAGATTCTGATTTTGGAAGAGCTCTTCATCAAAGAGTTGAATCAATTTCTCCATTAGAGCACAACCAAGCTCCATAGGTATTTTCTATTCCTTGTATGTGGTGGATTTTCGTGGTTGCTTGTTAGGTGTTGTTTTCTATCTTCTTGATAGGATTGATTGCTGATCATGATGGCTGAGATTGAGGACATGCATCCTGGATTTGGATTTATTGAGTTTTGGATAGGTTTTCGCTACTTATAGTTGGTAAAAGTTTTTGAAACCTGTCCTAGAGACCCTCCCAATTCCAACATATATACCAACCTAAACTTAAAAAAAGAAAAACCTACCACTTGGGACCAAAAATGCCCCACTTGATTGTAATTGTTGACTACTTGGGTGTTAGGATATATATGCTATAGAATAACTTAGTCCAATTTGTTACAAATTCCTAAGTGAATTTGAAAGTGTTGTTTTAATTTGCTAACTGCCTGCAAGTTGATTGGCTTCATTTAAGGGGCCAATTTGGATGCAAGTTTTTTATTTTAAGAAAAACCATGTTTTGGAAATTACTTTATTTTTGTATTTTGAAATCTGGGTTTTTACTAATGAGGAATATGGATTTAGAAAAGGCATGGATGGGACTGTATGGATGTTTGTTTATGAGGTTGGGTTTTCTATAGTCTTTGCAATGATTGATGAAGTAGGAGGATATGCAAAGGTGGGGTCTGTTTCTAGTAAAGTGAATAAGGCCTTGACTTGGCATTGTTTGATAGTGGTTGTGTTGGAAGGGTGGAATATGCGGATGGTGTTGATGTTTGGTTCAGATCTGCTTGCAAGGTTTTTAGATTGGTTTTGGAGATGAGTAGTGGAGAAGGAGGGTGGATGGATCATGAGTTGAAGTGGTCAGAGCAGAGGTGGGTTCAAGTGGGTAGAGGGGTGTTTGGTTGGGTGGAGACAATAGACAAATGTTGCAGAGTTGACTTTTTAAGAGGGTTCACAAGTAATAGATGGCTAATATACTTATTTCATATTGTCATTGTTATCATCTTCAAGGATGGACTTCAATACACTTTTGGGAGGCCCCACCTTTGTCCATCATTTTCTTTTGAAAAATCCCACACCTTTGAGTTCCAAGTTCCAACTGCTGACAATCGTTGACAACTTGTATTAACCGTGCCCCCAATTTCACTTCAATATGGGTGGCGTCCACTGTTGAATTGGTTATGTAAAGTAGAAAACTACCTCTATTCTTTTTTCTTTGAAATAGTAGAATGATCAATCCTATAGGAAGTTTACTTGTGCCTATGTGGCCATTCTTTGTCTAGCAACCGAACATTTTTTTCACTGATATTTCCAGCCTTTCTTGTTAAATTGTGGATCTTGTTAAATTTAAAAGAAAAGAAAAATGATTAGTCGTTGTGCCTTTCACTTCTTAATCATATGTTACTTGCTCCTTTTTTTTATGCATGATTGAATGAAAATTGAAGAAAGTTTTTTGTTGAAATATTCCATGCAGCTAAGATGCAGCGAACATGAAGGAAAAATGGATGCATAGTAGTAGATTGCTATGTGTTAAAATGGGATGCATGAAGTTTTTTTGAACAATGTTCCAGGTGTTGGAATGGTGCAACAATAAGATGATTGTCATGACCCCGAACCCGATTAGTAATAAAACCGGAACCGGGGTGTGAAATTTAGGGCTAATTAAAAAAATTTTGCCCTTAATGCCCAAGGATCAAAGTCCGCTGTGAGGATTGTGTAGTTTAGCCTCATTAACAAATTATCAACGGGACTTGTCCGGTAAACACAACATTAAACCTGTAAGAATATCAAAGTAAGTATAGATTTCATTCCATTATATATATGTTCAAGTTTCAAAAAATATAACATATAAAGTTTATATCAGGATCATCTCGAAAACCTAGGTCCTGGTACAGATATACAAAAGTATGATAAGTCCAAAAGTATTGAAATCCTCAAAACATGAGATGAAGGGCACGATGAAAGATATCCCTGTGTAACTCACACTAGTGCCGGAAGTGATGACATTGAGCTACGTTATCAACACCCCACTCTCCTACCTCGTCCTCCTCCCCCGGTTGAGGATCCTCTGGGATTGCCTCGGCATCCAAGTTGGCGTAATAGTAGTAGGTGTCATTTGTATACCATGGTATAAATAATCAACAATATGTTGGCAAGGAGATAAGTAATATACATTGTTCATCACATGTTTCAAATGAGAATAAAGACAAGTACATAATCATAAGGTAATAAGGTACATGCTAGGCATAAAGTATGAGTAATACGAGAGTCATCAATTAACAATGTAAAATCCTAGCAAAATAAATAAGAATAACCATCCATGCAATGTAAGGCAAGCTAGAGGAGACTCCGAGGATGTCCCAGCCATCTCACGGGGGTATAAGTGACGTCCTAGCCGACTACAAATACCCAAAGTCTAACTCTATGGGGATCCTAACTCCCGGTCCTAGGAATAGTAGCACGGTCATAGCCATCTCCCATCGCGCCATGGACGCCATTCAAAGCCGACTGCCCACCCTAGCGTTCAGTAGCCGGCCCACTTTAAAATCCTCAATCTGCAACTGGTCATGAATGCAAGATGATGATGATGGTTTATAAATGATACAATTTCAAGACAAATACACGTGGATAGATTTTCAAGTACAAGATAACAAGCCAATGGCTACTCCAAGTCAAGCCCAGATATAAGTCAAGTTCCATGAGTAGTCATCTTTCAAGTCTAATCACACGTGTCCATCAATACATGACAAAGGTACCTAAGAATACACTCTAAGTCCGGTCAAATCCTAAATCTGCAAGTTAAGTTACAAGTTATACAAGTATACAAGATTAGAGTGTAGAATGTACGACAAGCTACGGATACAAGATTCCCGAGTCAAGAGTGAATAACAAAGCCAATCCTAGGTTAGGAGTTGTCCACCGTATATCGAACGTGTCCCCAAAGGAGTACGTATGGAGAATGAGTCAATGGTGTCCTAATTTAGAGGGCCCATGCTGTACGGAAATTGTTGGGCACTAATTAACTCATTTCCGCACACATTCGGCCAAGTTACGTTGATATACAGAAAATCGCAAACAACCGATGAAGCACACAAAGCCAAACGTGCTCCGTTTTCATTTTTCCTAATTGGTCATGCAAAGGTAGTGTCAATAGTTTCCAACCTAAGGTCAAAACTAGGTTTAGAATCCCTTTGCAAAAGAGACAAGGGGCATGTTTCGTTGATCCACTACCCACTTCCTTTTCTAATATCTGATCATTTAGATAAGTATACCATTGGATTCTACATCTCAAGGGTTGGATTCTACATCTTAAGGGCTTTCCGACGGTATACAGAACTCCAAATTCCAATGAATGAGTCAAAAGTTATGACTTCCGGAAGATGGTCATCCTTAGTTCGGAGGAGTTCGCTCGAGCGAACTGGTCACAGAATCTCTTTGGCTCAAGCGAACGGAGGTCCGTTCAAGCCAAACTTCCCAGAGGCTCCTTGGCTCGACCGAACTAAAGGTTGGCTAGAGCCAAGTGCCCGAAATTGCATAAAATGACCCATTTTGAGTCATAACCTTGGGGAGTCAAATCCCCTATCCTATAATACCATCTCTGCAAGAAAAAAGAGAGCCTCTTGCTCTCTCCACATCCATTCCATTCCTCCCATCAACAAACTCAACCATTCAATTAGGGTCCAATCCCATTAAATACCTAATCTAGCATGTGAAATCCAAATAAACATAGACAAGCTTGTCATTATGGGTTGCTAAACAATTGCATTGTCAAGAGTGAAGATAAATATACATGCATGAGCAATAGATAAAGTTAATCTACATACCTTCACCAAAGAGAGTAAAAGAAATGAAAATTTGAGAAGATAAATGAGGAAGGAGAGCTCTCCACTCACACCCTAGCCAAACCACTTCCAAAAACCCTTCTCCTACACCCAAGGAGCACAATGGAAGAGAAAGAAAGGAAATCTATCAACATGCAAGATCTCTACAACAATGAGGAAGGAAATTAGGGAAGAAAGGGTTGAGGAAAACTTACCAATCTGGATCAAGATGCGGAGGAAGACGAGAGAAAGAAAATGGTGAGCTTGGTTGCTTGAATCTCCACTCCTAGGTAGCACATGCAAGGGAAGAAATGAAGGAGAAAGAAGAGAAGGAGTTCCAGCAGCTGGTCCTTTGAAATGGGAATGAAACGAATGCACGGAAGTTGCTGGAATGAGTTTAAAATGAGGGATCGAGGGGGAAATGACTCAAATGCCCTCTTTGAATGAATTAAGAGAAATGTGATTATTTGAGGGACTTCGGGGGGTCAAATAATGACGAGCGCAACAAGATCTTTTCAACGAATCCAAATTCGGTAAAAACGGAATTTTCTGAAAAAATACTCAATTTTCCTATTTATGACAACCTAAACCCTTATTAAGACTAATCACACTCAGAATCAATCTAAACTTCGCAAGCCACTTTCTAATGATAAAAGAAACTTGCCTAGACACTAAACTCGCCTAATTAGTTAGAATCACAATTAATTAGGCCAATCGCCAATATTAAGAAATTAAACACCTTATTAAGGTCGGAGGCCTTACAATGATCATATATGAAGATGTAAACTTTCATTGGCATTTGAATGTTGGTAAAGAGTAAAATGTTAGTATGGATTTTTATTTTGTAATGGTAATGGTAAAGTGTTTTTAATGTTGTAAGGATATTTGAATATTAATATGAAGTGGAATGAATATTTGGAATAGAAATAAATGTTGGATATGTAGTAGATTTGGTCTTAGATAATGGAATTAGCAGTTTCAATTAATTCATACGATACAGGCTAGAAGTTGTAATGATGCAATGATGTATATACAAGAAAAAAATTAAAAAAATCAAATAAATAAAATAAATAAATATTGATTGCAGGCGTAACCTTTACTGGCGCAGTAACATGTTGCTGGCGAAAAGAAACACCGGCAAAACACCTTCAAAATAAAAAATAAATAAATCTTTTCCCGGTGAGAAAAAACGCTTACAAAAAATTGTGAAAAAATAATTTACGTAAAATATAAATTTTTTGCCGGTGCAAAATAAAAGCCAGCAACAGTCTTTTAATCAGTTTATTATTGAAAAATAAACGTCTTTTCGTGGCGTTATATACTTCTTTTCCCTGTAAACAAAAACGCCGTTAATGTATAACTTTTTTACTGGCGCTACTTTTTTTCGACAGCAAATGGTATTACTGGAATACTTCTCCCAGCACATTACCGGCGTAAGAGAAATCGCCAATAAAAGTTTTCACCAGTGCTTTATAGACCTTTTCCAGAGCTTATTTAACGCTAGCAAAAATGTAAATTATTGTAGTGATACTATTACTTTATTGTTTTAAGATCTATGTTTCTCCTCTTAATCACGGACGCTTTACTACTCACATTCAGTTGCAGATTCAAGGGTCCACTCGTGAATCCGCATTATAAAAGTTTTCATTTGGGGGTTGTGGGGCATATTTTCTAAAACCCAATGGTTTTTTCCTTTCTCTAAAAGCTTTTTCCAACCACTAATAGTCACGGCCTTGCCCAATGCGGGTGACCCATGAGATGGGTTGTTTTCACAATTTCACCCCTTTAAATATAGCAAATTTCCGCATTAAGAAGTATTATTGTAAGTGCAAAATAGAGTGCCTTGCAGAAACTCCTCTAATTCCTTCATACAAATCCTGTTATTTTTCCTCCTTTTTAAGTTTTTGGACAATGATGATGGAATTTTTTTGTGCAACCAGCTACATGTGGAGAAAATAGTGTCTTTAAATAATCATTGGATGTTAATGTGCATTACCTATTATGCTTAATGTTCATTGTCCTCATAAATGCCCTGTTAAAACATCTGGTAATATTATTTTTGACACCAAAGATATGAGAGTAAACCATACAAGACTACCAGAGAAACAACCCTAGTTCAAAACTTGAGTAGCCTGACACTTGTCTCCAAGTCAGAGGAGCCAGTTTGAAACGACATAGAGTTCTCCCCGTACAATCACATCATCAAAGGCAAGAAAAAAACAGAAGATGGAGAACGAGAAATAAAGGAAAACGCGACAGCCACAGGCTTATTACAGCATTTGACATGACTTGTCAGTGACGTACTGAAGTGCGAGAGCATCAGCGTCTCCTCGCAGCAGTGTCCCTCTGTGCGTTGAAAAAGACGGCACCAACTGGGGGGCCGAGATCTTTCTCGACTGCAAACCTTCGAGTATTGAAATGGTCCCTTGAAGTGGGTGGGGGTAATAGCTTGCCTGCGCTTCTGCTTGAAGAGAATGAGTACATACCTGTGAATGCCTATGTTGGGCTTTGGATTCTCATAGCTCACCACCTCCCTTCCTACTCAGTTAAAACAGCTCAATTGTCAGTGAGACTTTTCAATAGTAATAATGAAGTTTAAAGGGATTTCTATCAGAAGTTGAGAAGACACCATTTCTTTCCCATCGCTAAAATAAAAAAAAATAAAAAAGGACCATCAGTCAGACCCATATATGAAAATTATACTACACAAAGTTACTGTCCGGACTGAACAAGAATTTTATTTTTACTTTTTTTTTTTTTTTTGGTTTTAGATTTCAAATGTAGAAAGGATGGAAACCATGTAAGATACTGTGCAGCGACTTGAAAGCTTAAGCTGGTAAGATCAAAGCCTAAACAGGTATATTAAGTCCTGTCTAACTTAGGACTTGGGCGATGAGGGATGTGAGACTTCCCGACATACCTAATCCACTACAAAATGCATTGTGCACTAAGAATTAGTACCTAAATAGATCTAGTTAGAGAATTTATGTATTATATACACTGGATGTTTTTAAAGATATCATAAAGAAATTCTTATACACAAACTTTTCATGGTTATATTTTGTTATTATTTACATTGAAAGGACAATTAAATTTCTCTACTTGATATTTCATGCTATTTTGTTTTTGTTGACCGGCATTTACATTAGACTCATTCCCATGTTTTAGTATTGCCTTAATTTGGTCTTGGTCCTATGCTTTGGTCTTTTAAATTACACTCTCCTTCAGACCTCTGCTATTTTATGTGCTTTTCCACTTTGATCTTAGGCTTTCATTTATAATTTTTTTTTTCCGGAAACTTATATTATGGGGCATCCTCTAGAAGAAAATTACCAGCATAT
Organism: Persea americana; assembly: GCA_029852735.1. Lineage (NCBI taxonomy): Eukaryota > Viridiplantae > Streptophyta > Magnoliopsida > Laurales > Lauraceae > Persea > Persea americana. The sequence goes on from CM056813.1 coordinate 45,873,014, forward strand.
GTAAATATATACACAAATATGAATAGCAGATTCTCTGTGGCAACATTTCCACCAAAATGATATCAGAACATTTCCGGGTTCAAATTTTTGTGGCTAACTTGTTTGCATGGAATTGAATCCCTAGTGAATTCAGTTCCAACAAAAAATTATTAAAGATATGAAGTGAATGATAAAAGGTTGCAATGTATGTCAGAATTGAGTTTACTAAGATTTCATTTGCTAGGGTGATTGCGGGGCATTTGTTTTCCATGTCACCTTTATTTATTTTTCATTAAAAATAGAGGCTATTTCATGATCAGCTATGGCTCTTCACCTTTGTTTCTTTAGTTCTAGCCATTTTAAGGAGTTGTTGGAATTCCTAGGAATCCATTGCCATGGAAACGAGTGGGTCCATTGGTATTTTCTATTGTTTTGGCTGGATGAGCTGTGTTTTCAAATGCCAAAAGCAAATTATAGGACCCAAACCTATTTATAAAAATACCAGTCTCATTTCGAAAGTGTAGCTTGGGCAGGAATAGCCTGCCGTTTCCATTCCAAAGAATATTTGAATGGCTTGGATCTTGTATGACTAGATGTTGAGAGATAGAGAGCATACTTGTCTTTGTAAAGTAAACATGGAAGAAAACCTACCAAAAGTAGAATCTGTGGTGCCTGGAATGTCTGTCACTATCCTACAAGAGTGATGATTCAAGAAGAAAACTGTTAGTAATCATCATTTTTTTTTTTTTTTTTTTTGCTGAAAGAGCACTCATCAGTTTAACATATTAATGCCAATGCCGACATAGTATCAGTTGCCTTTTTTTTCTCTAAATGAGTGGTATGCAGGGAGATTGGGGATCTCTGTAGTAGTTAGCCATTTCAATTACCCCAAAATATGGTATATCTTTTTTATTTTAAGAATAAAAATAGAAACCATGAAATAAGAAATGGAGGAGAAATGAGGGACCGGAATGGTAGGAAATAACTTTCTTAGTTTTTCTATTATAATATATTAAGCTAAAATGTTTTGGATCTAATTTTTATTGTACTTCATATTTTGACTGGAAGTTACTTTCAGTTTTTACAACTGCTAACGTACCCTCCCTCCCCTAATATGCTTCCCCCACTACCGACTCTCATCTCTCCCGTTTCTAATGGATATAAAATCCCACATATCCGTGATTAGCACGCGCTTTTGTGCTAGTTTACTTGAAAATAATGTATGTTACCATGAAAATCAAAATAGTGAAGTTGAGACTGCATCATGCTATAGGAACTATAAGTACAACAAACATGTGTATACATATATATATATATATATATATATATATATGATACCATGATCATGAATACCTTGGCCTTTCATATTAAATATATGTATAGTACACATGAAACAAATCTGTAAATTATGTGTACATTCTATTAGACATGTGGTCATGGGGACCATCAAACCATATTAGATCTTACACATACATCACCTGCGGGAAGAATACATTACGTCTGTATGCATTCATGAATTTTGTTTAATTTTTTTTCATATAGGTATATACTCCGGATCTTCTAGACCCATAGTATAAATTCACCACACAACATACCTCTCATTACAAGTGAAAAGAGCTAAGTTCAACTATATGCTTGGCTTTTCTTTTGTGTAACGAAAGGGTTTTTAAGTATTTTAGGACTATTTATGGAGTATATTTAAGGTAATTTAATCACATCATAACCTTAATCTAATTAATTCTAATTACATATTCATTCAATTTTTTTATCCTAATTAAATCATAAATCTTACCTACTCTAATTTGAAATATCTCAAGAAAATTCATCCTAGATAAATTATTTTTAAGACAAAAGTATTCTCAATTATATATTCAAGTTAAAGAGAGAATTTGTTCTAATTTTTCATGCAGCCCACTCTTTCATTGTTTGGAGTGACATTGTTTTATGTAGAAAATAAAAAAAATGAATTTGTTTTAGTCAATAGACAATATTTCATGTTCCTAGAGGAGGGGAGAGAATGCATGATTCCTCTCTTAAATGGAAAGAAAAAACCATGGAGCACATGATTTTCTTGTTATACAAACACACCCAAAAGAAGCACACCTCCTATATGGGATTTACCTACATGCTTGGAAGTCTGAAGAGGCATTAAAATTGATAGGTTTGGATATGGACTAGAAATGAGTATCAGGCTTATCAAATGATCATGTTCCTCTCTTTTAGAGAGGAAATGTTACTCGTTTGGCCTATTATGTGGAGGATTTAAACCTTGGACGGATAAACTCATCTACTACTCATGTATGTAGCAATCTAGACTCCCATCTACGGAGCAATTACATCTCTTTTTTGTGCAAACGGACTCATGTGTCGCAACATATCTAGTCCCGAGAATCAGGATCCTTCGAGTGGGTATACACACGATGACCGTGGGTGAACCAATCATGATCCGCTACGTCACCGTAGGGCAACCCTGTTCTGGACACAGGCAGCTTCCCATGTTCATGGCAGGCTGCCCCACGATGACGTGACAGACTATGGTCGGTCCAGTCACGGTCACCGTGGGGTTTTACCTCACTAGATCCAGACTTCTAGTCCCCAATGCTCCCCAAGGCATGTGAGTTCAAAAGGTATTGAGTTTCTTTCATTTTTATTTTGTATTTATTTATTGGGCTATTTTTATTTGGTAAAAATATTTTCTAACATGAGATTTAGAGTATACGTACCAATGCAGGTGCTCCCTTAGGCATGGATCACTGGGACTAGGAAAATCGGGATCTGTCATGACCTGCAAAGAAGATGATATAACTAGAAAGATATGGAATAGCAAATGAAGATTGTAGTATTAGATTCACAAATTAAAGAAAACAAAAAGAAATTAAGTTTATCTCAATCCTTATGTGCATGTTTGTTTCTACATATATACTTCGTGTTATAATTGAAAAAAAAAAATAAGAGAATCGTCTCTCAGGTGTAGCTTAATTAGTTGGTTACAGGCATGGGTGGGTAGAGGCATGGGTGTGTCAGTCCGTGAGTTCGAATCCCCAATATAGAAAAAAAATAATACATAGACTTTTTATAATGTAGGTATTCGTGAAGTCTTTTGACCTAACAAGACTATTCCCCTTAATGACACACGCTAAACCCATATAAATTACGATGGGCACATCAAGGGTAGGCTTCGAACACAAGACGTGGAGAGCGAGCTCATGCCTTATGCCACTCCACCGACTCCCAAGTGGGTAAATAAATACATAAATAAATTGTAAACGACACAATTAGAGGTGTAAGAGCATATACCAGTGTGAAGAAAGACCTCATATCACCACCTTCAACATCAACCTTAGGTTTAGAGACTACTGAAGATGGGATGAACTGCTGGCCGTTACAAACCTTCCTGCTGGAATTGTAAGTGACACTCATATGAACAGTTGGACTGAAGTTGTCAACATCTCCTATAACTCCCCCCAAAAGGAGAGGCTCCAACATTCTTGACATGATAAGGACAGGAAAAACGAGAAGGATAGTAGGAATCTAGGAGAAATGGATAAGGCTTTGGTTTTGTCTCGGAGACTCTTAATGGGAAGGTGAAGGAGGTTCGGTGATATATATTGTGTTTAAAAGAAGTTCCTTGAAGGTTTCTTCTAATATGCCAAAGGGGGTGGAGGAGAGGGCCTAGTTTTAAAAAAAGGATGTCGGTCGTGTAGAAAAGCTAAATGATGTCTTTCCCCTTATTTCAAATCAATAATATAACTTGCTTTCTTTGCATCTAGAAAAACATACCGACATGCTTGTGGTTGCCTCTTTCTCTCAACCTACTTTACCAACACTTTTTATTGAGTTTTCACTCACCTTTAATCAATTCAATCCATTCACACGCCACTGCCTCCCTTTAATTGGCACAGGGCTGAATTTTATAATATATGACATTATTTACCATTGAATTTTATCACAAAAAAATGTATGACCATTAAACAAAAAGTAATTAAAACTAATAAGGGCATGAATCATTTGGTCATCATGTATCATATTTCCCTCATCCACAGCCTAACTTTTTTATTGGCATGCCTCTCTTGACCGTCATGCATCTCCATAGGCCCTACTGGAAGAAGATTCTCAAGTGTCTATAGTGAAGCATTGTTTGTCTATAAAGAGAGTATATATACCAAGCAAGTTATATACATAGAGAGAGGGAGGGAGAGAAAGAGAAATCATTAGTGAATAAGGGATTGAAAGATCTCCTGAGGGAGTAGATGGGTGCCACATCAACATAATCCAATTATTCTAGCTAGCAAGCTAGTTAAGGGTCTCGAAACTTAACAGTCTTATGAGTGCATATATGATCATTTTTTGGGTTTATATCTTGTATTCTGGGTTAGCCAATGACTAGGTTCAGGGTTATGAGTACTTTGGTAATTGTATCAAGGCTTTTTTTAGAGTAAAAAAAGTGGAGATAATATATATGATGTAATTTGTAACCCTAGACTCTATGAAGGGTGTGAGAATTCTCTCTCCCATGGCCACCTTGGACTAAGGAAAGTCGAGCTTCTTTCCCGTACACATAGGCACTCTTACCGAACCATGTAAATCTCTATGTATGATTTTCTATCTTTTTTGTGTGTGACTTCTTTGATTGTCGATCACAAAGTTTAATGCTTTCGCACACATGGGCACAACAAGTGGTATTAGAGCCACAACAAATAGTATTAGAGCAAGGTACAGATCCTCGAGTTTTGAGTGAGGTGGAGATCGCTCGAGTTTTGTGATCGATATCTCAGAGCCCAGGTTATGCTGACATAGACGAAAAGTGTTTCGGATGACCGGAGTTATCAGATCAGAAGATATGGGAGAGATCAATCAGATCTCTACTAGGTCATTGTTTTCGGTTTGCTTGAGGACTATTAGATCTCGTGATTGCTCAAAGAAGAAAGAAATATTGTTGCCAATTATAGAAACCAAATAGAGAAGAGGATTGCCGGTCCAACATTACTACCAGTTTGTCGTGGTTAGAGAAGAGCCACATAGGAGCATCATCTCCTTAAATTTGGAAGGAAAAATAAAGAGCAGGGCTCTCGTTGTTACAGAAACACAACTTGGTAGAAGAGATTAGATTAGATCTCAAGGTGGCGTGGAGGGAGGAGTCTTGGATTTTGGCTGAGGCAGTTTTCGCAAGATCTCCTAATGACTTAGGCCCACTATCGACATGATATTGTTCGCTTTAGCTCATGGGATTCCAACCCAAACTTATTGCACTGTTTTAAAAGGCCCAAGTGGAGTTAAGGCCACGTCACACATATAAGTACCCAGGCTATGTAGTTGTCCACTTCCAATGTGGGGTTTATGTAATTCTATACATTGCAAATCCATGTGACTACGGACACCCCGACAGATGCCTTTCTTCAGATGGGGCACAATTGTCTGGACTTTACACTCTCTCTCGCTAGGAGACAGAGCTGTCCTCGGCTCTGATACCATTTTACAATGACTTGGGCCTACTATCCACATGATACTATCCGCTTTGGCTTATTGGATTCCAACTCAATCTTATTGCACGATTTTAAAAGGCCTCATATGGAGTTAAGGCTATGTCACACGTATATATACCTAGGCTCTAGAGTTGTATGTTTCTGACGTGGGACTCATGTAGTTCTTGATGGACCCGGCTTTTGCATTCCTCTGCCCCTGGGCTGTCGGGGCCTGGCGGACGAAAAGCGAGCATCAACATTTTTGTACGGGTATGCCAGATTTTCTATTCTACTTGGAATTTATGAGTAGTAATCCGGAGATTCACCTTCACAAGCAGAAAAGGAAATCAATTCTTTTTTCTAACTTTCCATTGCACATATTTAAGAAAAGAGACAAGGTTTTTTTTAATGTCGTAAGAGGCGATTTTTATTTGTTTGCCGTGAAATGCGATTTTGTGCCTTAGAAGGCAATTTTGCCGTGAAAAGCGATTTACAAATCTCATCAATAATGAAATACAAGAATTGTGGTTTTTTTTTTCTCTTAAAAAAATACAAAATGCAATAGAAAAGTAAGAAAAGGGATTCTAACTTCTCAGGAGATTGTGGGGATTCGTTCAGATCAACGGTCGTAATTCATGTATGGACTTCGCCATCGTCCTTCAGATGAGAACATACGATGCTTTGATTTGCTTGACTTGGCTCTAACCTCATATTTTTAGAGGATAAAGACCAAGGGGAGGTCCTATATCCAATAAAAAAACTGAGTAGACGGGTTGAAAAGCCGCATCTAGGCTATGTGGATAGATAGAGAGGGCCTTGGGGGGGTGGCCCCCCAAGGGGCTTCAATCACCTTGTGGTGGACTTTGCTGCAGAGTTTCTTCGAAATAGCAGAGCTTCTTTGCGCAGTGTCTGGATTTTGGAGAGTTTTTCGGGAATTTTCCTGGGATTTTTATGGACTCATTCTTCTTGGAATGACCCTCCTTTTTATAGGCTTTTGGTGGCCATTAGGAGGGTTTATGAGCATTAATTACATTAATGCTCCATGATGGGAGGAGTTATAAGTTTTTAATTCAAGATTTTGTAACTCATTTTTCTTGACTTCTGATTGGCCGATGGAGAATAATTGGTATTTAATCGCCTTTAAACTCCATGATGAAAGGAATTACATGATTTAATGCCATGATTGCTTGGACTTGTAACTCCTTTTTCCTTGCTTCTGATTGAATCGTCCAAAATAATGAGTTAATGACAGCATTAACTTGTCATAAAATGGGTCAATTAACTGCATTAAGTGGTCGCCAATGCGCTCAAAGAGTCATGAGCTATGCCGCGTCTTTTAGAATTCTTCTTGCATTGATCGCCGATGGATCCACATGTTGTTTAATGTTGGATGGCGATGCAACTTCAGATATTGATTGATACCAGTGGGCTGGCAACATCTATCTAGTCAATTTCTCAATCGGTCAGGCAGAAAATGTACTCCCTTGGTTGGCCGGTTGGCGATTTTGAAGCGTCTGATGATGATCCAATGATTTCGGCTATGGATCCGTGATGTTGATGAAGATCAACGGATTTCATGCACCAGAAATCAAATTTTTGGAAAACCACAGGGGCCGGAATTCTCAAAACGCGAAAAGGGTTGGAAAAATGGCCCTTTTGGCAAAAATCCGGCAATCTGGATTGCCAGGGTCGCCGGCGACCATGCACCCACGGTCGCCGCCGTCAACCATGGGGATTTTCTCCTTTTGGTCATCGTTTTTCGGTCCTTTTCATTTCTTTTTTCCTCTATATTTTTCTGAAATTTTCCCTCATGTATTTGGCCTGATTCTCCTGAAGAAAACCTAATGAGAAGCTGTGCAAATCAAAGCACAAAGTTTCTTATTTTTTGGAAAAAGCTGAAGACTTTTGTTGCCGATTTGCCGTCAAAAGCCGAAACTAGATCAAACGATGTCGGAATGACCTAAAATTTGAGGTAAAGCCTCCTAAATAATAGATAAGACCAACTATAGGCTTTTGTTTGAGTTTTGAAGCCGTGTGGGGTCCCATTGCCAGTAGACTTCATTTTGTCGTGAGGAAGATGTCGTGCTTTAATGTACGGTCAACCGATGTCCGATTGACCTGAAATTTAACAAAAAGCCTATTGGAGTCATTTTGAGACGGTCCATTAGCTCCGATTTAGATGTCCTGGTCCCGGAGTGCTCCGCCGCCGAGAGGCCTGATTTTGTTTCCAAGCTTCAAAGTCGGGTCAAATGTTGTCGAAATGACTTGAAATTTACCGTGTAGCCTTCTGAAAGTATGTTGAAGTCACCCGAATGCTTTGTTTGATGAGTGATGGCCTCGGTGGTTCTCGCCGTCGAGATGCTTGATTTTGCTGCTCGAGGGTTGATGGAGGGTCAAACGTTGTCGGTTTGACTTGAAACTTGACATGGAGCCTTTTGGAGGTATTTTGAGACCATCCATAAGCTCTAATCAGAATATTTGATGTCTTCGACACTGTCGCCACTGGGAGAGCTGACTATGCTGCGGTTGTTTCCTTTTTAGGCCAAACAATGTCGGAATGGCCTGAAATTTGATGTAAATCCTTCTAGTGGCATTTTAAGGCCAACTGTGTGCTCTATTTTGTGTGTTAGGGTCTCTGGTTTCACCGCCTCCGGGAGCTCCTGTTCAGCTGTTGGAAGAGCGAAGTTGGGCCAAATGATGTTGAAATGGCCTGAAACTTCATGTATACCCTTCTTTTGACTGTTTTGAAGGATCTTATTGTTTTTGTTTGATTTTGACAAAAATTGATACTTTAAGCGTCATTTACCTATTTGTGGTAGGATGCGACTTCATGTAGCTTTTTTATGTTGAAGAGGCAAAGTGACATTTTTTGTGTCAACAGTTCTATACATTGTAGACCCAAGTGCCTACAGACGCCCCGACAAACACTCTTCTTTAGGGGGGTCAAGATCGTATGGACCTTCCAGAACTAGAGGAAGAAGAGGACGTTGTCGTAACCTATTGCTGCACGTTGTCATACTTAGACAAGTGGCCAACGTTGCCCGGAGTTTCTGAGAAGAGAAATGCAGATCTAGACTCGTTCTTAGTGACCATCGTCGGAGAAGGTAGTCAATACTGTTGCCAAGTTCAGTTGTAGAGGAGCGATTGGAGTGAGATTTGAAAGAAGAGAAAGACGAGGGTGGCTTCCCACTTGCCTAAAACGAAGAAGACGCCGGATTTGCAAACCTACCCAGAAGAAGTCCAATCCTGGTTGCAGAAGGAAGGAGTGAAGGTAGTGCCATGATTGAATCTTAGTGTTGGTTCTCTGGTGAAGAAAAAGGTCTGACTAAGTTAGATTAAAATTAAGTTCGGGTCATTTTAACCACATTGCAGAAGAAAGCCCAGTTAGAAAGAGTCGTTGACATCAGCATGTTGACATCATCAAAGCGCAGTCAAAGAAGTTTGATCAACTCAAATGAGTCAAATTCGACCAATTTGAAGAAAGTTTACAGATTAGGTGAAATGAAGGTGTTCATTTGAAATCAATTGTAGACAACAAAAAGGGCATGCCTTTTTACTCTGAATGGTAGAAGAAGTTTGCAAGAAAAAGACATGTGATGCCTTAGATCTATTGTCGCACAACCATGTATCGCCAAACAATATGTGATGAGTGTTAAATATTGCATATTTTACCCCTCATTAGTCCGATTTTTATTAGCATCTCATATGCATATCATTCGCTTTACACAGAGATTTTATCATTCTATCACATTAACGGATTATCGGATTATCATGCATAAATCCGATTATTTATAGCGCATTTTTATGTAATTTCTCTTGTGTAGGTAGACCCCGCGACTACCCCAACCTTCCCGCTAGTGTCTAAAGTCATCAAGAAGAGATTTCAATAAAATAAGTTACATGAAGAAATCTAGGTGAAGTGTTGAAGAATTCCAAAATAAGAGGACAAGACTTTAAAGATAAAAGAAGTCATTTTTTAACACAAACGAGTGGTTGGTGTATTGGTTATAGCTTTTGTGGGTATGATGGAGGTTATGAGTTCAAACCCTAGTAATTGCATATTTTTTTCTACATAGAAAATATTTTTATCCAACTTTAATCTCTCCACCAATCAAAACTTGCCATGACACAAATCTATGTGAAATGATATGAGCCAATCAAAAGCCTTCAAAATGAAATGAAAAGACCACAAAAGGCAAAAAAGCATATGTGCTTTTAGCTTTTGGAAGGAAAAACTGTTGCAACTAATCAAATTGAAGCAATCCATGTGAAAGCAAAAGAGCCAATGAAAAGCCTCCAAATCAAGTTGAATTAATCCATGTGATAGCAAATGAGCCAATCAAAAGCCTCTAAGTTGCAACCAATCAATTGAAAGCAATCCTTGTGAAAGGAAATAAGCCAATCAAATGTCCTCAACGTTTCTATAAATTGGGATGTATTTCTAGAGAAAGGGAGTTCTTTTTAGCAAGTTAGCCTTTTTGCAATTTTATTTTTACTTTTATATTGTAATTAGGAGCTTATTTGTAACTAGGCTAGAGAGAGATTGTAATTAAAGATCATTAATGAAGATTTATAACTCTTTCTTGATGTTTAGTAGCTAAAGCTCTTAGATTAGGCTCTCCTTTTGAAGCTAAGTAATGTGATTAGTTCAATTCCATGCATGTTTTAGTTTAAATTCCGTACTTGTGCCTTGAATGATTAGTAGATTTTATATTTAATTGTGTTAATCTCTCTCATTTCTCATGCTCTATCTCTACACTTGATGCTTGGATAATCTCAATTGATGCTTTGTAGTTGGATTAAGTTCTCTCACATAGCATGCTCTAGAGCCTTTATCTTTGATCTTTTGTAACTTGATTTTGATGATTAATTGTTAGGGTAGTTGGGTTATGATCTATGATCTTGGCTTTTGATTTTCTTTACTTTGATTTTCATTGATATATCATCCAATCCAATTAGGCAAGAGATTGCTAATTGGATTGTAAATTTAGGAATTGAATTAGAACATGCATTGTGTGAATTAATTACATACTTAGTGGATTTTAGATTGCCTAATCTCTTATTTTTATTGTTGTTGATTTAAATCTTTGTTTAATTTGTTATTTTCACTTATAGATTGTTAGATTTACACTTCACATAACTTGTTTTAAAATCCTACACATTTCACACCACATTTTCACCTTAAATCTTTCATTTCCACCACCATTCATCCATTAGTTTAGTATAGCTTGTTAGATTAGCTTAGATCTTATTAATTTCATATTTTAGATTGTTAATTAATTGTTTAAATTGCATAGCTTAAAAGTGTTAAATGTTTGCTTTAATTGTTTGTAGTAGCTAAATCTTAGTTCAATTTTAATCTAATTGGATTCATTGCTTGTTCCATCATCTCCTTGTGGGATAGATAATCCAGACTCTTTAGTCCTTTACTACTTGACGACACCGTAGTCTTGCGGTTAAGCGTTGCACATTTTAGTGTCGATCAACATGTGACGTCGTTCATCTTGCCAAAGCCAACTAGCGAACAAGCAACAGGCAAGAGATGATGTCATATGACATCAGTAGTGCTCAAACATGAGTTTTGACTACATTGAGGGATCAGTTTACGTCAGCAAGGTCAATAGATATTTGGTAGATCGGAGGCAAAAATTTTGTTCTACAATTGTGGAGTCATCAAGACTCGGATTCCCAATCCCTGTTGCTTGCACGCCTATGGGGATTGGATCTTCGCAGTGGTGATGAAATTGGGCCAGTTTGACTGCTCGACAATGAGTGATTCAGAAATCGAAGTCACTCAAATTCGAAAATGGATTCGAGCGTCAAGCTCAAGGTGAAGTTGGATGAGAAGATGAGCTTTTCTCAAAGTTCAAGGGTCGGTTCAACATATCAGAGTGCTGAAGAAAGAAGACAGCGCCTAGTAACAATGGGTGCGTGGATGTACCATTCAACAAGGTACAGGAAGACATTTCACACACTCATGTGGCTCGAGTTGTGGAGAATCCAAGCCAAGGTGGAGATTATTTAGTTTATGTCTGGTATTCCGGGTTGACTGGATTGGTTCATTGGGTTGACCGATGACCAGGTGCAGGGTCGTGAGTATTTTGGTAATTTTATTGGGCATTTCTTGAGTATATATGATGTAATCTATAACTAGACTCTGTGAAAGAGGTGAGAGCTTACTCTCCCATGAGTGTCGGCGATTGTTGAACCACGTGGGACCGAATAAGATAAGTCAACATTCACACTTCCGCACACATGTGTACACCATGATGTATTAGAGACACAACAAGTGGTATCAAAGCCACAACAGATTTAACTTTGGGTCCCTAAAAAGATTATAATGATCATCAAAGAGTATTCACGTTTATTAATCCATTACAAAAACTTTCAATCCCATTACCTTGGTGATTTGCTTGCATCAAAGAGCCCCAAATCCAAATTCACAACTCCTAGGACTTTTCTAACAAAAACAAACTCTTTAGGGCTTGTTTCTTGAAAAACTTTCTTATTGGAATTTTTGTTGTTGGTGATTTTTATCAGCATGTCATCCCACTAAGCTTTTATATTTTATATTTGATTTGCAAAGTTTCTAAGGTTATTTTTGCTGATAAAGTTTCTCACGTTATGAGAATTTTAGTTTCCAAAATGATAGATTGACAGCTTTTTCGGAATTCAAATATCCCCTAAAACAAGATTTCTCATATCTAACCTCTAACCAAACAGATGTACTTTCTTTCTATCTCCCCTATTTGTCTTTATGTGGATGTCTATATAGTTATGCAACACACCGCATTGGTGTTTCTCTTTGAAGACCCCACCTTTTGTGGTTCCTCATTGATACTTGACAATCAAGACGGACATGAATTTGAGTCTGAATTTGAATGAGTTTTGTATCAATTCCTCAAACCTCATATATTTGTATAAACATTATCTATCTCATCTTTTTTTCTTTTTTTTGCTGCCACATCCATATTAATCCTCAACAGTCATAAACAACCCTTATGGGTATTTATTTTTTAGAAGCTTTTAACATGGGTTAGATTGAAATCAAAATTTTTTTAAAGAAAGAAATAAAAAAGATCTTTTTGTATATATCCCCCTAAGATTAGTAAGATTTGTAAATAGGCCCCTGAGGTTTTAGTATTTATAAATAGGCTCCTACCTTTTCTTTCTAATGCCTTTCATGTCCCTAAAATCAATATTCCTAATAAGAATGGGCAGCCACCATGAGATTTTTGTTGGATTTTTAAATAAATGACAACTTTGCTCTTACATCCATTATTTTATCTCAAGTCCCAATGCTTTCTTTCAGTAACTCTCTCATGCACATATCCAAGGGTGGACACCAGTACAAGGGCGGGCTTGGGGACTAAATCCCACACCCATATATGAGAAAAGTTTAAAATTCCCTCATCCCCCCTGCAAATGCTAAAAATTAATATATATATTTTTACATTTGCCCATTTCCCCCAATATTTCTTTTCTATAGAGCCAAACACCACTCCCTCGCAAATTCTAAAAATTAATAATTTTTTTACATTTGCCAATTCCCCCAATATTTCTTTTACACCCCCTGCACATAAAGCATAATCATGTATTTTGAAACTTTTATCAATCCAACAGTGGGTCATGTATAGATTGGATAAATTATAACTAGTTATAAGTACAGGTGTTGATTGTTGTCATGATTGGATTTAATAAAATGAGCCATATATTGATTAAAAAATGAATTTTTGTAGGGTTATTCTCTCCCACTAAGTGCAATTGTTAATGTTACATGCTTTATTTAAAAAAATTGAGTCCTAGCTTTTTAAATTATGCATATAAGGATAAAAGAGATGGACAAAAGTGTCATTTCTCTCCAAATACTTATGGTGGTTGGAAGACTATTGATTTTGGGGACACATAAGGTATTAAAATGAAAATGCAGGGGCCTATTTGTAAATACTAAAACCTCAGAGGCCTATTTACAAATCCTACAAACCCTAGGGGGTATATACAAAACACTCAATAAAAAATCTTGATGTCAACAATGAATCAAGTGGGGCCCATATGTGCTAATGTGAAGTCATCCTAAACATGTTAGGGCATGCTTAACAACATATACTCAAGATTTGTATGGTTGAGGATTTCATGTTGAAATCGGTTCATATCGATTTTCTACAATTCCATGGATACTATTTGAACAATAACCTTGACGATTCCCGATCATTAATACATAGAGTCCAATAAGCATATCTTGAAATGGTACTGAAATGGGTTCTCCAATAGCCAGAGAAAAGATATTCATATGATCAGAAAACATAAATAAACGAGCCTTCGCTTAAGCTTCCAAAGATAAAGGTACATGAACAACCATTTGATCCCAATCAAAGTATGTATGAATCCTTTACGAGCTAATGGATATAAACAAATAGCATGTCCAGCCACTAAAATGGGCTAGGATGCCTGTAAACCTAATCCATGGATGTGGGCGATCTATTCAACAATACAATTAGCTAAGAAAAATTAGTAAGAGCGCATAAAACAATAAAATGAGGATTTCCAAATCCTATAGGAGGAGGTCAGACTTGAAAATCCTCAAAATGAGGGATTTAGTTGACCCAAATCCTCAACGATTTACAATTATCAAATATGGATTTCCTAAATCATTGGAGAAAACTGATGTAGGATCCAAGAGGTTTCAGTTGACGAACATGGCCGCCATCTTACCAATTGTACTGCCTCTAGTTGCAGCCCTTTTCCCAGGTTGTCCATAAGCTTGTGAGGGAAAACAAATTGATTATCACAAGAGTATTGACTTGTGACCAACATTGAAAATGCCAATTCTTATATATGAAAGAGACTAATTCCAATTGAGAAATCAGGCTCAATTCATTTTGACCCTTACTAATTTATTTTGACTCAAGCCACACGTTGGCTCAGTGGGTTCCAGTGAAACGTCTCTTAGTCTTCCTCATAATGTATTTATTTACCTCTTCCCCGTATGCTCAACGCATCTCATTCAAAACGCTCAAAGCCCCATCTCTCTCATTCTCTAATAACGTGCAACTCCTCTCCAACTGTTTTTGTGGGCTACTGTAATTCATATCCTCTTTATTACCATATCATAACTCCTCTCCTCTTCCTTTCTCTAACTTGAAAAAAACCCTAGTGTTGCCTTCTCTTCCTTTCTCTCTTCTCCTCTTCCCTTCAGTTGTGGGTTTGTCCACAACTCTGCTACAACGCTGCAATGTAATCAAAGGACCAAGCTTCGGTGGTGGGAGCATGTTAAGACAACCCCGAAATGATGCAGCAAGTCCAAGGTGAAAGACTCGGGAGGAAAAAAGAATTTGTTAAAAGAAGCCTTCTTGCCATTTGACTGTGCAATCCGCCAGTCATTATTCCGAGACGGCTACATCATATCCATCAAGGGGACAAAGGGAACAAAATTCTATGGGGAATATGCACATGAATTCTGCTAGCAAGTTGCCCTCAACAACTTTATGAAATCGGATGAATATTTGGTCATAGATTCTTCAATGGGTTGTTGAAGCCATCCATAGCAGACAAGAATCAAGTAATTTCAAAATGGATGAACTTATGTTTGAATTAGGATTTGGAGGGAAAGAGTTCTTAGATGAACGGATATTGGGGTGGGTCTTGTGTTTTATTTATTTATTTATTTATTTGGAGTTTGATTTGAGAATTCTATTGGATTCTAAGCAGTCATAAACCTGTTCAACTTAATACATGTAATTGTTTGTGTTCTGTTTGTAACTTATATTCAAATATGTTGAACTTGATACATGTAATTGTTTTTATTCTCTGTTGCCATTGCCACTGTCACAACTCTTTAAAAGTATTATTTGTATGCAAATACTTACCCCAAAAGACTGAGTTTTGCGACCCTGATAGTGCTGCTTTTTTTTTTTTTTTTTTCAAGTGGAACTCTACCGATGGTAAGAAACAATGGGTGCAACTTGGATGGTATTACCTGAATTAAATGTTGGTAAGCCGTTTGCTTCGGAGATATGAATTCCCATAATAGAAATCATAAATTAGAGCCTGTGCAGATGTGAACTATAAAATTGTGGCAAGGTCTCTTTCAATAAGATAATATCATGTGATATGGTTTGAAAAATAATATGCTTTCTATATATATTTGTGACAAGAGAAGGAGAATATAGTTAGTAAAAGAACACGAGGCAGTGAGATATTTGTTATTTCATTACTGTCCCTTTTACCATATGCAACTCACATCCTTTTTCTACAAAATTTGCATATATTGGTTGGTTATTCACCCGTGCTGAGCACGGGCATCTTTTGCTAGTTATTACTGATTACCACTAAGCTCCTAAATTCCAAATCACCTTTATCTATTTTGGATTTAATTGTCCATTTGCATGGGTGAGCAATTTATTCTAAAATCTATACAGTTTATTTCCAAAATATTAGTGCATAAAATTAGCTAATTTATTTGTCACACTTTATTCGTAAGAGATTCTCACACTACACCTGCATGATCATATTGTTCTTTCACTCAAAAGATAAGTTCTTCTAGATGGTTCCACTGAATAAAACTCCACTAAAAATGCTAAAATATGTTTGAGCTTTGTTTCTGCTTAGTATCTATACAGTTAAAAGAAAACTTCAGTTATTTGAAAGACCTCAGATTCAAACCATGGTCTGCGATGTACAGTTTAACAAAAGGTTGCAACTGATCAGGTTGGTTGGTCAGGTGCTGCTGCAGGCTAAGCCCAAGTCAAGCTGAAGAGTGTGTGGGTAAATGTAAACCCGAACCTGGCCCAAAAGAAACATCACTTTATATACTTGGCTCAAATTGTAAATCTCCCTGCCCTTGTGCAATTTGGGTTTAGTCTTCAGATGGGCAAGGGTTGGGTCTAGTGTCCAAATCATTGTACAAATATCTAGCATAATTCACATTCTATGTATTTCACTCTTCATAATCTACGTACGTGAACTAAAATCTGACTCAAATTCGATTCGGGTTTCAAAATCTAGGCCCAAACCAACCTGAACCGAACAAACCCAACTAAATCACTTTTGCTTGGGTCGGGCCATGTGGGCTAGGGTTTAGTGCAACCCAGATTACAAACCTAGATGGTGAAATGTATAGTGGGGCAAAGGGCCACTGAATGACAGTGAGGGTTTTTAATTTTTTTTCATTTTTCATTTTTTCCATATGATAATGAAATTGTAACATTCCAGAGGTGAGGCCCATATTATAATCTACATGACTGGGTTGCGTGAGCTAACACTGATCTCTTTTTTCTAACAATAAAGGAGTTATATGGCAATAGAACCATCCCAAACTGCATCAAAGCATCTTAGGTTTTTTTTGTCCATTTATGGGAAAAGAGAATTTCTTGAACTGGGTCATGTTGAGAACCTTCCCAAACTGCACGTATGCAAAGAAAGTTTCTATATTTAGACATGCTATTAAAGATGCTTTTTAGGAGCATAAAGGGATTCCACCATAATCAAAAGTGTCAGTGCTAGGAGGTCATGATTTCAAGTAAAAGGATTCATTATTTACCAAAAAAAAGTAACAGGATTCATGGTTACCTTATCTGGTAAAGAAAAGGAGGGATTTCTATAATTGGGAAGGAAAAGGAATGATTCTGAGTGAGTTTTTGTGTAGTGTAAGGATTCTGTGTTTTATTTTTGCATGCAGGGAAGAATTTGACTCTTCCCTAGCCTCCTCAGGTTTCTCCATGTCGGATAATCAGTTCATGGAGGCACCTTCAGTCATATGAAGCAAGATTGGATACCTGGTGTACAAAAGATCAAAACCTTATTTTTCTAAATTGACAAAACCGTCACGTTAAATAAATCATCATCATCATCATCATCATCAAAGCCTTGTTCCAACTATGTTGAAATTAGCTATATGAATTCTATTTATATATTTTTTTCATTCTAACCTATGCTAAGACGAATCGAGGGATGGGTTGATATTTTTCGTATTTATCATTACTATTTTCATTTATTTTCCCTTTTGGCTTACTCCTTTTCTTGGTGGACAACCTACCTACATAGAAGTATGTATTATACATTTCATATAAAAATCTGGAAAAACATTGGCGGCAGTTTTTTTTTACAATTTTTATACATCTGAGTTAATCGGGAATTATATTTTAGAATGGTCCTACTGTTTCCATTTTTATTGCAACAATAAATGAGTTCTATGATTGGCCCCGCTATGATTACCAAAGTATTGAAAAGTTTTCAAATAAGGCCTTAATTTTTTCCTTATTTCAAAAAAAGGAGACAAATTTTGAAACTTTTCAAATTAGGGCCTAAGTTTTTCAAGAACTTTTCAATTAAGGACATTTGACCATTTAAAGGTATTTTTCGACGGCTCTTTTCTCAATTTTTGTAAAATACTCAAATTAACCTTCAAACATTACATGAATTTCATCATTTTTTAAGTTTAGATGGTCACCCTACTTTCGAACATGGTTCCCATGGTAATTGTTAACACTAATGGATTATATCATTAGTACGAACACTAAGTAGGTTCCTCCATAATAATAACCAAAGAAATGGTTATAAGAGTCATTCAGTGATGGCGAGCATTAGATAGGCCCCACCAAAACATAGAAAAAAAAAAAAGAGAGAGACAAAAACACAAAATTGATAAATGAAACTAAAAAGGTTTTTTCATTAACATCTTGCACATAACCTTTTTCCTCTTTGATAAGAGATGTATTTACATGAAGGCAAATTGGGTCCAAAGTTTGGATTGTTGGATTCAAGTCTTGATTCTCTAACAAGGTCCACAGGCAATGTGCACAAGACTTCAGGCATAGCTGTTGGAGTAAGAAAGAAAGATAACTGAAAGATCAATTCCATATATATTATGTAATAAGGGACTTGAACTCACCCATCCATACACAATACCTGTCCTAACAGCTAACATATTATATATGCAAATAAAATACCATAAAAAATTAGTTTATAAACCTTAAATCTGAATATGAGCTTATATACCATATCACATACTAGGGAAATTTGGTGAGAACATTTAGAAGAGGAGCTTATTTTTGTTGGAAGTTTCCAAAATTATAGAAATCCAATGTTTGAATCTTGACTTGTTGGAATTTTTTTTTTCATATGCATGCATTTTTCATTCGGGAAAAGTGTTGAAAATGTCATAAGAAATAATAGCCCTTTTGAGAACCCATTGTTTATTTAGAAACTTTCCTTCTTTTATATGAAGTCCGACGTCAAATGTGTTGAGGAGAAGAGGCATTTTAGAGAGATTCCTTGCCAGTTTGGAAACTCTACTAATAGAGTCAAGTGAAGTAAAGTTGATTTTGAAGAAAGAATAAAATATAAGTGGGTTATGATGGTATTTTATTTTTAGTTGTTTGTTATGGAATCTTTTTTACTTTTTTTATGGGAAAGTGATTTTTTTTTTTTTTTTTATAAAGGTTGTTGCTTTTTTACTTTTTTTTTTTAAAAGATGGAGCGAGTTTTGAATTAAAAAACTTTTGATATGACATATTGTCAGAAAAATGGAGATTTTACTTAACTTTTACTATGTTAGTAAAGTGCAAACTAGCCCAAAAATAACCATGTTAGTCTAGTTTACTTTGACCCTAACTGGCGGGTCTAGGCTTAAAGCTTGAAGCCACAATGTGGAGGCCTTTTTTTGAGAATTTATTGGGCCTAACTTAGGTTGCCCTAGTTTTTTATTGGGCTGAGTTGGATTGTTATTGAGCTAGGTTGACCCATTCCCTATTTGGGCATAGTCAGATTGTTTATTGGCCAGATATCTAGACTGGTGTGCCTGAATGCTAGTTATGAGTTGTTTTAACTACCAATGATTATTGATTGCACGGGACTCGGGCATTTTTATGAACTACTAGGACAGTAATTAACCCGTGAGAATTAGCAGGACTACGTCCATACATTTCAAATTTAATATCCATATATTTATACATTGCAAATTAATGTATACTTAAAGAAAAAAAATATATGAAATTTTAATAAATGATTATTTGTTATAGCATATGTATATTGGGTGGATGCCCACCTGAGATGAGTTAGGGTTAGAATTAGGGTTCTCCTCTTGTGGGGTTATTTTGCCTATAAATAGGCATCGCCACCTTGTATTTACATACAGTTAATGAGATACAGAGAAAAGCTCTCCCTTCTCCCTTTAATCTTCTCCCTTTAATCTTCTTTCTCTTTGTCTCTCTCTTTTCTAATACATTATTAGCATGAAAAAAAAAAAACCTTCCTCTCCTTGTGGGTTTGTTTCGTTTGCTTTGTGCAACGACTACGGTTTCTCGTGATGAGTGCAAATCAAATAGACTTTTAAAAAGTGCATCTTCATTTGCCTTTTTTTTTTTTTTTTAATCTCTCCTCTTGGTTTGATTGAAAATCAAATAGATTTTTTTTCTCCTTTTTGGCTTTTCGATTTCTGTGCAATATCAAGGCGCAGCTTTTCTTTTTCTTTAATAGTTCTGTTTGGCATGCATCTTAAACAAACATATTCTCTTTGTCAAAGACATTAACAGTTCTCTCAAACTGCGTGCATTGCAAGGAAAAAAAAGACTTTGCTGATATATTACTGACGCAAGCGTAGATCCTAGTATTCTCTGTCAACAGAATCTTTGGCTAGGCACAACTTCTTCATCCGACCTCCCATCAACGAACGGTTTGGTTCTGTAGATTCGTGGCAATGAGCACTACCTAATAGTCTCAACATATCAACATTTTAACGGTCAGAAATTTTTCTAAACTACGAATACGGTAAGTGGTATCTGATCATTAGTTAAATCCAATTTCTTAGTATGCGTGAAATCAATTTATTATATCTGTGTACAGTAATCGTAGTGTTTGTTTACTGTTAATCCTCTTGCATACTTTATTTTTAAAAAAAAATTATAAATACTATGAATGGATCACAAAAATAGAACCAAAAGTTCTAAATCTGGACCTGAAGTTTACTGATTCCTGGACAATAAGTTATAGAAGTCGGGATACTGATATGAACTTGCAGATTCATATCCATAAAATTATAAAGCCATGGAATGAAACCTGAAGTTCTGACAGAACCAAAAGTTCTAATTAATTGTTAGAACCAAAAGTTTTACTTCAAACCTGAAGATCTGACAGAACCTGCAGTTCTAATGAACTTGAAGTTCTAAATCAAGCCTAAAGTCTTGACAGAACTTGCAATTCTGATTCTCAAAGTTTAGAACCTGATGTTCTAACCTGATGTTCTAACTTTTCATTGGCCAATCTTTTTTGTTATGTTTAAATTCCTTCCTTAATTACTTCTAATGTTAAGGTTTTATTATTTTTTCCTTTTACTTTATTGATTATTTGCATCCGGTTAACTTCATATATATATATATATATATATCTTATTACAGTTGTTGCATGATGTCAAATCTGGCTAAACTAGACTTTAAAGCACTTAACATAAATGGGGACAATTATTTATCTTGACAATCGGTTGCTAAAATCCACTTGCAATTCAAGAAACTAGGAGAAACCATAAAGGAAGGTAACAAGATGTCCCTAGAGGAAAAGGCGTTAGCCCTCATCTTCCTCCACCATCACATACATGAAGACCTCCAAAATGAATACCTTACTAAGGAAGACCCAGTAAGCCTATGGAAATCCCTGAAGGATAGATATGATCACCAGAAGATGGTCATACTACTGATGGACCCGTCTTTTTCTTTCTCGCCTTCCTCCGTCCCGGGTCCGCCGGGGTGCGGCAGGGCAAAAAGAAAAAAAAGAGCAAGCATCAACATTTGTTTTTTGTACGGGTATGCCAGATTTTCTATTCTACTTGGAATTTGAAGTGGTGATCCGGAGATTCACCTTCACAAGTAGAAAAGGAAATCAACTTTTTTCTAACTTTCCATTGCACATATATTTTAAAGAAAGAGACAAGGTTTTAAAATGCCGTGAGAGACGATTTTGTTTAATTTGCCGTGAAAGGCAGTTTTGTGCCGTAGAAGGCGATTTTGTGCCGTAAAAGGCAGTTTACAAATCTCATCAAAATGTAAAGACAAGAAATGTGATTTTTATGTCTCTTTTAAAAAAAACAATACAATAGAAAAGTAAGAAAAGGAATCTGACTTCTCAAGCGATTGTGGGGACTCGTTCAGATCAACGGTCGCGAGTCATGTATGGGCTCCGCCATCGTCCTTTAGATGAGAACACTTGATGCTTTGATTCACTTGGCTTGGCTTGGACCTTAGATTTTTAGAGGATAAAGACCAAGAGAAGGTCTTATATCCAATAAAAAAACCAAGTAGACGGGCTGAAAAGTCGCATCTAGGCCATTTTGGATAGAAGAAGAGAGGAGATCTTTGGGGGGGGGGGGGGTGGCCCCCCCAAGGGACTTCGATCACCTTGTAGTGTTTGCAGCAGAGTTTCTTCAAGGCAAGAGAGCTTCTTTTTTTGTGTAGAGATTTTTTAGGACAATTTCTTCAGAACTTTTCAGATGATTTTTTCAAACAATTTTCAGGACCACCTCAGACAATTTTTCTGGACCCAATTTTTCAAGACCCCTTCCCTTTGGAATGACCGCCTATTTATAGGCTTTTGGTGGCCATTAGGAAGGTCTTATGGGCATTAATGATATTAATGCTCCATGATGGGAGGAGTTACAAGATTTAATTTCATAATTTTGTAACTCCTTTTTCTTGGATTTTGATTGGCCGATGGAGAGTAATGGGCATTTAATCTCCATGATGATGGGAGTTTCATGATTAATTATCATGATTAATCTCCATAATAATAGGAGTTACATGGTTAATTGTCATGATTGATTGGACTTGTAACTCCCATTTCTTGGCTTCTGATTGGGCCGTTTAAAATAATGAGTTAATGACCCTAATAAATTGCCATAAAAGGGTCATTTAACTTCATTAATTGGCTGCCGAGTCGCTTGAAGAGTCGCGGGCCGCGCCGCGTCTTTTGAAATTCTTCTTGCGATGATCATCGATGGATCCGTACGTTGCTTGATGTCGGATGACGATGAAAATTCAAACATTGGTTGCCACTAATGGGCCGGCAACATCTATCTAGTCGATTTCTTGATCGGTCGGGCAGAAAGTGTGCTTTCTTGGTCGGCCGGTTGGTGGTTTCGGAGCGTCCGATGATGATCAAATGATTTTAATAGCGGATCCGTGATGTTGACGAAGATCGACGGATATCATGCCTCAAAAATCAGATTTTAAGAAAATCACAGGGGCCAATCATTGCGAAACGAGAAAAGAATCGGAAAAACGGACGTTTCGGCGGAAATCCGGCGACCCGGATTTCCAGGGTCGCCGGCGACCGTGCATCCATGGTCGCCAGCGACCATGGGGCTGGCGACCTTGGGCCATGGTCGCCGGTGACCATGGGCCAAGGTCGCCGGCGACCTTGGACTTTGGTCCATTTTTCGGCCACCTTCCGGTCGCCGTTTCTTGGTCTTTTCTCGGGCTTTTTCGCTTCTGTTTTCTCCTGTATTTTTCTTTGACATTTCTCTTCATTTATTGTCTTGATTCCTCTGAAGAAAACCCATAGAAAGGCTATGCAAATCAGAGCACAAAGTTTCCTTTTTTTTGGAAAAGCCGAAGACTCTGTAGCCGATTTTCCGCCAAGAGTTGAAACTGGGTCAAACGATGTCGGAATGACCTAAAATTTGAGGTGAAGCTTCTTGGGCATTAGATAGGACCAACCATGGCTTTTGTTTGAGTTTTGAAGCCGTTTGGGGTCCCGTCGATGCTTGACTTAATTTCACCGTGCGGAAGATGTCGAGCTTTGATGTACGGTCATCCGATGTCCGATTGACCTGAAATTTGACGGGGAGCCTATTGGAGTCATTTTGAGATGATCCATTAGCTCTGATTTGGGTGCCATAGTCCCGGGGAGCTTCGCCGCCGGTAGGCTTGATTTTGCTTCGGAGCATCAAAACCAGGTCAAACGTTGTCGGAATGACCTGAAATTTGACGTGCAGCCCTTTGGAAGCATGCAGAAGCTACTCATGTGTTTTGTTTGATGAGTGGCGGCATCAGAGGTTCTCGCCGCCGGGAGGCTTGATTTCGTCGTTCGAGAGTTGATGGAGGGTCAAACGGTGTCGGTTTGATTTGAAATTCGACATGGAGCCTTTTGGAGGTATTTTGAGGCCATCCATAGACTCTGATCGAAGATTTGATGTATTTGACATTGTCGCCGTCGGGAGCTCCCACTCAGCTGTTGGAGGATTGAAGTTAGGCCAGATGGTGTCGAAATGGCCCGAGACTTCATGTGTACCCTTCTTTTGGCTACTTTGAAAGATCTTGTAGTTTTTGTCTAGTTCTATCAAGATCTGATGCTTGAAGCAGCTTTGCCTGTTTGTAGTAGGATGCGGCTCCATATAGCTTTTGATGTTGATGAGGCAAAGTGACATTTTTGGTGTCAACAACTACCAGCTGCCCAGAATGAATGGTTAAACCTGAGGTTACAGGATTATAAAATAGTATCTGAATACAACTTTGCCCTCTTCAATATTGTTTCCCGATTAAGGTTATGTGGTGAAAAGGTTTCGAAGGAGCAGATGTATGAGAAAACGTTATCCACTTTTCATGCCTCAAATGTGCTCCTGCAGCAGCAGTATCGAGAACGACGTTTCTCCAAATATTCAGAACTTATTTCATGTCTCCTTGTCGCTGAACAAAATTGCATAGTATTGATGAAAAATCATAACTCCAGACCCACTGGATCTTTGGCAGTTCCTGAAGCAAATGCCAATTTTAGCTCAAACAAAGGCAGAGGAAGGGGGAATGGAAGACATAACTCCTCCAGACGAGGTGGTTTTAAAGGTCCTCCACCAAAATTCAAAAATCACCAGAAGTGGTCTTCCCCTCAGCATAAGAACAACCAGGATCCACCAGATAATCCTTCCCACCATCCTAATGACACGTGTCACAGATGTGGAAAAAGTGGGCATTGGTCACGCACTTGCCGTGCACCAAAGGAAGTGACGGAACAATACAAAGCATACAAGGCAGCTGTTCATTTAGCAGAGACAAATGATCCGAAAGGTTGGAATTGGAATACAATGACATCAGAGAGGCCTCCAATTGAAATTACAGACTTAGAGACTCGTGATTTCTTTAAGGATGAGGACAACCAATATTTGGATAATGAGGCATTTAACAATCATTTGGGAGCACCCCCTGGCATGGTCTAGAAGACCCATAATTTTTTTAACTTCACAAACTTAATTTTTTTTTTAGTTCATTTGAGACGCATGTTTCTTAGACTTTTCCGTTTTGATGGGAAACTTCATTTATGTCCTAATTTATGGTGAATGTTTTACTTATTTCAATTTTATCACGTGAATGCATAGTTATATTAAGGTATGAATCATGGAACTGAGGACAATCTATGTTTGGCAGATAGTGTCATAACACATACCATTATGAAAAAATCAGAAATTTTTCTTAGAATTACTATTCATTCCATGAACGGTATCCACCATAGCTGGACCTGTGCAAATCATTAAAGGCTCCGGAAGAGCCCATATGATGAGACAATATTCCCGCTGTTATGGGGAGATAAGATAGTTCCTGAAGAACATATTGTTCCTGTAGAATAACCCGTTCCTGAAGAATGGGGAGAACTAACAAGGAATACTTCCAGTCTGTCTCATCTAGATCCACGTACTTCACAATGTGAAATGAAGTATGAAGAATTATGATTTGCAAGAAATTGCAAATAGATTACCTGATGCATTTAACGATGCAGCAAAGGTGACAAAATCACATGTGCTAGCAATGAATGCACCTACCGAGATTAATGTCCATATAGGACAAAGTCAATATATAGCAGCAAAGGAATATACAATACGCCAAAAGCGTGGTAGACCTATAGGTTCAAAGGACTCAGCTCAGAGGAAAAGGAGAAATAAGCAATCATCATCATGTCCTCCCGAAGAGGCACGTAACCCTCCCAAAGAGGTTCCTCCCTCCTGAAAAGGTTCCTCCCGAAGAGGCAAGTAACGCTCCTGAAGAGGTTATGGTAAAATTCGTTCTCTCTAGAATAGTGAAAGTCCCTGGTGAGATTTTGGAAGCCCCTGAAGAGGCACCAGTACTGGATAATGAAGAGATCTTTATACTTTGCAATTATTCAAGAGAGAGATGGAATAGAAATGATGATGATTGGGACACAGGAACCACGTTCTATAAATCTTGGAAGGATTTTTTTTGCTTGAAGCAAAGCCAAGGAGTACGTACTCAATCCAATTAAGACACTGGATTGGTATTAAACACATCATATGATATTTGCGTGGAACAATTGATTTAGGAATATTTTATCGTAAAGATTTCAGTTTTGTAGGATTTGCAAATTCAGGTTATCTCTCTGACCTCATAAGGGTCGATCACATACGGATTTTGTGTTTTTAATTGGTAATACCGTCATTTCTTGGCGTTCTACTAAACAAACTTTGGTAGCTACTTCCTCCAACCATGCTAAGAATTTGGCCCTTTATGAAGCTAATAGGGAATGTGTGTGGCAACAATCTTTGATTCAGCGTGTTTATAGTTCTTGTCATTTACCATCTATTGCAGGTATCCCGAATATTATCTATGAAGATAATGAAGTATGCATAAGATAGATTCGAGAATGTTTCATTAAAGGTGACAAGACTAAGCATATAGCACCGAAGTTCTTCTTCACTCATGAACTTCAGAAGAAAACTGAAATTGAAGTCAAGAAAGTTTGTTCGAGTAACAACCTGGCTGACCTGTTTACCAAAACTTTGCCAATAATTAGTATTCCAGAAACTTGTATATGAGATCGGCACGCTTAGAATTCATCATCAAACTATGTGAATGGTTGTTATTATCAGGGGCAGTGATTTGTGAGGGGGCATCCTAAAGTATGATACCCTGGACATTTGTGCACTGTACTTTTTTTCCTTTTCTAGGTTTTACCCTACTGGGTTTTCCTAGTCAAGGTTTTAACGAGGCAGCATTATGCACGTCCAACACCAGTTCAAAGATCTTGAAAAATGTTGTACTCTTTTTCCCTTCGCTTTGGTTTTTTTTCCCATTGAGTTTTTCCTTAGCAAGATTTTTAATGAGGTAACTGTCTTTGAATGGTGGTCATCCAAGGGGGAGTGTTATAGCATATGTATATTGGGTGGATGCCCACTTGAGATGATTTAGGGTTAGAATTAGGGTTCTTCTCTTGTGGGGTTACTTTGCCTATAAATAGGCCCCCCCACTTTATATTTACATACAATTAATGAGATACAGAGAAAAGCTCTCCCTTCTCCCTTTAATCTTCTTTCTCTTGGTCTCTATCTTTTCTAATATTATTATAAATGTAATGACTATAAGTTTGGAGAGTTTTGATTTATGAATATGAATGAAATTAACATGACAATAAAGTTTCATTTTTCTTTATGAGCCTTTCTTTCATTAATGTCATAATTTAGCATGAAATTACCATTCCATCAAACAAAACTTAAAATTTTATTTTATAGAGAAAGTAAAAGGTTAAAAGACTATGAAAGTATCTATTTTTGCGAGAATTGTTGCATGGTAAGGAAAACGATAAAAGTGGCAATATATGTGAGTACAACATGTTAAAAGCTAAGTAGATGGAGTTAATAATTCAGAAGTTAGGGATAACTGACAAAAGAAAGAAGTTGTCATAAAATGTGAGGATAGACGCGATATGGTTTGAGATATTGGGAACAACTGTTAGTCAAAATTATAAAGTTATGATCAAAATCTAGTTTAAAAACCCTTATCTTTAATATATTGTAACTAGCCCAATAACCCGTGCTCAGCACAGTATCTCCCTGCACTGCAAAATAAATAATCACATATTAAAAAAAGAAAACCTCTTTCCATAGGACAACTTGGATAAAATAAAAATAGAGAAATTGGAGCAAAAAGTCTATAGTTACATAAGAACAACTGAAACATGAGTAGTTTGATGGAAAAATAAGGGGGTAGTTGCATGAGTTTTTACATAACTATCGGTCAAAATTATAACCGATGGTCAAAATTGAAGCCAAAACCACCTTGGCATAATATATTATAATAGCATCTATTTCTCTATTTACACTCAATCAAGGTCACGAAAACCAGATCAAATTGCCGAGGGTGGAGCCGTAAAAATTTACTATTTACATATAAAATTCAGTGAGACGGGAAGGGTTTTTTTGGTAAAAAAAGATATTTCATTAAAAGGCAAAAGAACATCAGGAGGGAAAATAAGAAAAAGAACAGTTAATCCCTAGTCAAAAGGATACTAGAGGCCCATTTCCAGTCTACATCCTGTCTACTAGAAAAGCAAAACTTAGCAAGCCTATGCACATGCTCATTTAGAGCCCTAGGGATAAATTCAAAGTCTACAGAGACAAATAAAGAAACCAAAGATTTAATGTCTAGAATAATTGAGTTAATGGACCAATCAAGGCCTCCCTTCAAAGCATAAACCATTTCTTGAGCGTCCGTCAAAATACGAAGCCTATCAAAACCATTCTTCGAAGCCTTTTCTAATGTAGCTAAGACCGCCCTCGCTTCGGCCTCCTTTGAAGATACGACTTTGGGCCCTTGGATAGCACCTGCATCCACAATAACATCATTTAACATCATAACATAGCCAAACTAAGCATAACCTTCCTTAGCCTTAAAGGCAGATCCGAGAAGATTATTATATCTTCTTTGCTCGAGAACCCTAAAGAATCAAAGGAGAGTTTCAAATCTTTTTTTACGGGAATGTCCCTATAGTGGCATGAGGGATCCTCAAGCATCTTATGGACTAATCCAATGATCTTAGAGGGATCGAATGATTGACCTCTATGAATAAAGTCATTCCTAGCTTTCCATATAGTCCACCACATGGAAAGGATCCACATTTTTGAGTGAACATCCCCAAGAGGAGGAGTCGGGTGGCCTTGCTCACATGAGATCTTCCACCATTCCATTAAGTCTAAAGGGTGTATAGAATCCGATAAAAAACCCCATGCGAGCCAAACCAACTTGCCTTAGCAAATTCACACTGCATTAGAGCATGCCCAATCGAGTCCTCCTCTTTTTCACATATAGGACATTTTTCATCTAAAGGAAAAATCTTTAGATTTAATGATGGCTCTTACCGGAACTGCATTCCTGAGACATTTCCAACCAAACAATAGGACCCTTTGAGGAAGAGGAAGTCTCCATAAAGCTTTCCAATTTACCATCGAAAGGAAGTTAGCATCTTTTTTAGAGCATATTAATCTATAAGCTGATTTAGTAGAAAGTTGTTTGTTTTTTGAAATGGGCCAAACTCTTTCATCCTTAGTAAAGGATCTAGAGATACAAATCTTACCAATATCCTCAATGTCAATAGGGTTGTTAAAATACTCTTTTAGAGCATTTGTATCCCGGTCTCTATTAGCATTCCATAGATCTTTAATTTTAAGATCTGGGTCAATGATAGATGATAATGGCTTTTTCAAACCATTTTTGAAGGGAATCCAGTTACATTTTCAAACAGATATGTTCTCTCCATTACCAATTATCCAGCCAACTTTTTCATTTATGAAATCAACTCCCTTTACAAACCCTTTCCTGAACCAGGAGTTGCCTTTTTTTGCATTAAGCTTCCCAAAGGTTACTTCTAGGGTAATATTTAGCCTTTAGAATCTTTGAGCAGAGGAGATCCTCATTACTTAGACATCTCCAACAAGTTTTGGCTAGAAGGGCTAGATTATTACTTTTGGTGTCTCTTATTCCTAAACCTCCCTCGGCAATATGCTTACATAATTCAACCCATTTGATAGTACGAAATTTTCTTTTTCCTACACTCTCACCCCACCAAAAGGCCCTAAGCATTTTATCAATAGAGTCCACAGTTTTATTTGGGAGACGGAGAACGGACATATTATAAATAGGAATAGGCCGAGGCCACAGACTTGATTAATGTGTTTCTGCCAGCTTGGGATAGCAAAGGGATTTGCCAAGAGCTAATTCTGCTTTTGATTTTGTTAGTGAGTGCCTCGAAACTCGAATTTTTATGTTTCCTAATAGTCAGCGGATTTCCAAGATATTTTTCCATCCTTGATCATAATTCTCATACCTAAGATCGAGGCAATATAATTGCATCTTTTCTGGCAAATTCCTTTGCTAAAATAAACTGCATTTGTGAAAGTTTATGAGTTGACCTGATATATCACAATAGTCCTCCAATAAATTTTTAACTTCCCTAGCTTCTTTTAGCTTAGCATTACAAAAGATAAAGCTATCATCAGCAGACAAGAGGTGAAAGATACTAGGGGCGTTTCTGACTACTCTAATACCTTGAATGACTCCCATCTCTTCAGCTTTAGTGAGCATGCGAGACAAAACTTCAACCCCTAGGATGAAAAGGTAAGGGGAGAGAGGGTCTCGTCTTATCCCTCTAGATGTTTTAAAATTTCCGAAGGGGGGCCCATTTAGCAATACAGAGTAGGTAACAGAAGAAATGCATTCCTTAATAAGTTTGGTAAAACTAACACTAAAACCAAAAACATTGAGAACCTCTAGTAAACAATCCCTCTCCATTCGGTCATAAGCTTTAGCCATGTCAAGCTTGATACCCATAGATTTGCTCTTATTCTTGGTTTTAAAAGAATGAATAACTTCATGGGCAATAGTATAGTTGTCAGTAATAAGTCTTCCTTTCAAAAAGGCGCTTTGTGAGGGACTAATAATATTAGGAAGATTATCCTTAAGCCTATTAGTAATGATTTTCCAAATAATTTTATAAACAACATTGCATAGGCTTATAGGTCTAAAATCACACAAAGTGGTGGCTTGACTTTTTTGGAAATGAGCACTATAAATGTTTTGTTAATTTTTCCCAAGGAAAATTTGTATTTGAAGAAACTCTTAACAATATTCACAACATCACGACCGATAGTATCCCACATATGTTGATAGAATTTAGCTGGATACCCCTCAGGACCCGGAGATTTTAGGGAACCTAAGTTAAAGACAACATCTTTGACTTCTTTTTCAGAGGGAATTTCAACAAGCTTTGTATTTTCATCTTGTGAGATGATCGGGCTTATCAGTTTTTTGACCAAGTCCAAATCTTTGGGTCCAGTAGATGTCATGACGCCCTTTACGTGATTACAGAATTCAGACCCTATATCTTCCCTATTGTTCAGCCAAACACCATCATTATTTTTTATTTTGCTAATTTTGTTCCTTCTCCTTCTATTAATAGTGCTAGAATGGAAGAATTTAGTATTTTTGTCCCAATCTTTAAGCCACAGCTGCCTAGATTTCTGTCGCCAAAGAATTTAGTATTTTTGTCCCAGTCTTCTCCTCTTTTGCTAAATATTCATCTAATTTAGCATTGAGTTCCAATTCTGCCATAATACTATTCAGTGAGACGGGAAGGGCTATTTTAAATTTCAGGGGAGCCATGGCCCCCACTATCCCCTAACAAATATAGATCAACCTCAGCTTTAGCTTTAGTTAGACTTCCCTTCATGTTAACCCTTTCCCCATAGGTTCACTCCAACAAATGGACGGTCCAGATCCACCAAATACCGAAAGGTCGTCGAACTAACAAAATTAATAATAGTTCAGATTAGAATAACACAGTTGACCGTCAGTCGGTCCCCTCCTAAATCCTAATTCCGGCAAATATGCATACAGCATTACCCAACATGCCAACAACCGCCATTTCAGCACAAACGACCCAATTGCGGAACAGCAACATCCGTACTTGTCGCCTTTGTCACGTTCCAATCTACTCACCACCTTCTACTTCCCATTCTTGTCTGTCTCAGTCAGCGGAGTTCTCTCTCTCAGTAGCTCTCTTTTCAGGAAGGAACGGTAGTTGAGTCGTGATAAAGTTGAAGTAGCCAATCGTAAATTAATAAAATATTCTTCACACAAGTATTCTTCATATGCAAACAAGACCTTCTCCTTCTCCAACTCTATCAGCATGGATTGGACGAAGGTGCGGCATGTGGCCTCGGTCCTCCTTCTTGGTCAAGTTGTCTCTCTCTTCCTTGCCGTCACCAGCTTCACTGCCTCTCTCATTGCAGATCTAGGTAAAGCTCGGTCCCTTCTTTTTCTTCCTTTTTTTTTTTTAGGTTTTTAAGTCCATGTATGTTTCTCTTAGATCTCAGTTGATTCTGTTCTTCTTTTCTACTTTTTGAATTAGGGGTTTTAGGGGTCGGTTTTAATGGTTGAGATTTGGAATTGGAAGTGTTTGTAATTGAAATGGCTTCGAATTATGAGGGTTTGTTACAGTTTCACTTTACCAAGTTGGGATCTCGTTCGTACGGATCCCACCCACTGAATTAAAAGGCATGGTCACGTGACCAATGCATATTACACAGGGAATGTTCATATGCATCTTTACCTCACCACACTTTTATTTTTGCACAAGAAGATAAAGAAGTGTACCTCACCTTGTGAACTTGAAAAGTATATTTTCCTTGTATTCTTGTGTAAAAAGGGAAGTGTCCCTTACCCTATGGTGAGGGAAAGATGCATATGAACATTCCCCTTATATATATATATATATATATATATTCCGTTTTTTAAAAGAATCTGTTTTGTTTGGGTGTAAAAAGTAAAACTTTAGTAAAAAGAAAGAAGAGGGGTCTAGCTAGCGGTGGGGTCCACCTGAAGTCATGGCATTGCGAAGAGATGGATGTAAGGGTGTGCAAAATATCATTGCTAACAACTCATCTTAACCCCTTAATTTATAGCCCTAAGTTTAATAGTTTAAAAATGAAATCATTTGCTTGGATTTCAAGTCATAATTTGTCTTATGGCAATTCACAGGAGGTTGTGTGGGAGAGGGGCAAGTTGTTAATTATAATTGGGCTAGGTGGCTCAAAAAATAAGTGAGACCACATAAAATCAGATCTCCTGATTCTCATGTTGAGCTGGGTTTTTCTTTTTTGAATTCATGCACCCACGCATGTAGGGGTGCTCATGGCCCGGCCCGATTAGGCCCAGCCTGGATATATAATCTTGGGTCTGTTTAATATTTGGACCAGGCTTGGATTAAGTCATATAAAGCCCTAATCCTGGCCTCACCTGCCCGAGTAAATTGATAATTTTTTATTTTTTTTAATAATTTGTCCAAACAATTGTTAGAAAGCTCATACAAGTCATAAGAGTCTGGTTCAGTTAACCCCAAGGGGTTGGCCGAGTGGTCAGGACCATGGTTCCTCTCTCTTCCGGAGCCAAAGGTTCTGGTATCGATCCCCGGTTCCCCCCTTTTTAAAAACCGAAGGTTGAGTCCACTAGTGCTACCACCTGGGACTACGGGGCTTTTACCCGGCTTCTCTCTGGGCCTAGAGGGATTAGTCCAGCCCGAACGGTTGGGAACCCTCCGTTAGCAAAAGTCTGGTTTGGCCCACCTAGTTCAATTGACTAAAATAGGTGGACTTAGGCATGACACTTACGTCTATGTCAGACTTGAGCTGGATACGGGCCTATGTTTCTACAGTCGGGCTCGGCTGGATAGGCCTTAGTCCAGCACATGAACACCCCTATACGCTTGTCCCTTACTGCCTGAGCAAATAGAGGTAATGGTTCTTACTCTCTTTACCCCTACACGCTTGTCACATGAGTTCATATAAACAAAAGTATGGAGATCGAAAATGCCTCATATCCAAAAGGGCCTAGAGTCCACTGTGCACGTTCCTAGGTTGTGTTGCCCATATGTTAGATATTGCCTTGGAGGTCAAAGGTTGATGTTCAACAATGTACTATAAAACTTGGAATTTGGTTCTCATAGCATAGTATGGTTTGGAGCACTTGGCAACATAAATAGGATCGCATTGTAACACATCGAAGTTCCAACCATTAAATAGAACATAAGAGAGCGGTTTTCAATAATGGTTTATACCAAGAGTTTAATATCTCATGATAGTATTGAATTTACATAATCATGAACTCTATACTTGAGGTTGTGACATTGATGGGTACATATCAATTCGCGTGATCGATCAAAACTAAATGCCCTAAACGAGCTAAGACGGTAGGATCGGGCCCTTTTTGTCTGCATCCCCACAGGGAACAAAATAAAATACACATCAATCCTATAATCTAGCATATTGGAGGCAAGAAATAGAAAACTCTAATACTTTAGTATTATAGTAGGATTACTTGCCCGATTGGCAGTAGGATCATCGGTGGATGAAGAAGATTATCAATTTGGTCTGCCTTAATCCAAGCTTTGTGGTGATATGGTCTGGGTCCTAGTGTGATGGGGATTTTTCAAGTGGGTTAGCAAATGGATTGTTGCATAGAAGTGGGCACAGATAGTGTAATGTTTTGATGAGTAAGCCAAATGGTGAAGGATTGTTCTAGAACTAGTCGGGTGCAGGTTGACCTGGACTGGGTTGGTTTGGTTAAAGGTTGTTTGTTTGGGCTGGTGTGATTGTAGTTCAAAATAGCGTCCACTACGTAGTATAGCGGCTGCATTGTTGGCCATAGCGGTTGAGGCCGCTACGCTATTTTGAAAATAGCGGCACTAGGTCTAAAGCCTAGTAGAGCCACCAAACAATTTTAATTTGAAACATTGTTTTTCTCCTCAATGGCCTTTTCTAATTTTGTCTCTACCCTTATATGGTTCCAAATCACTAAAAATGCACAAGATTGGCTACCAGGCAAGATTTGAATTCTTTTGTCCATCTAAAAGATTCACACCACTATGCCGCTACGCATTGCCCACTACGTGGCATTTTGGCTAGTGGCCGTTGTGCCTGCCACAACCGCTCTTTTGTTCCTTGGGTGTGTTGACATTAGTTTTGGGTATTGGGTGTGACTTGGATTGGGGTTGGTGTAAAGTGGCAAGGATAGAGATGAGTTCTCTGTTAAGGTGGGAAATGATTGTAGTGGGTGAAGTAGGCAACGGCTGGGGTTTGAATGTGGATTGACAATTGGGTTGAACTGAATGGTTTTCTGGATGAAGGAAAGATGGTAGTGTACTGGGTTCTGGCAGTGTGAAAAAGAGAAGATGAGATGGTGAAACCGTGATAGTGATGATGGAAATTGAGAGAAGGGTTGGGTAAAAGTAGTGACGTGGGTCTCGGTTCAATGGTGCAGGGTGATGGGAGAGATGGAGATACTGACTTGGCTGTGAATGTCAATATGGCCTGAGGGTGGTTAGTTCAAGTGGGTATAGAAGGGTACTATTCTGTTTGGGTGAGCTCAGAGAGAAGTGAGTCTAGTTTTGTAATGGTGAACACTCCTACTGTGTTGGTTGGTGAGAACAGAGATGGGATAAGAGGAGAAGAAGATGGTGGTGATGCATTGATGGTGTTTGTCTTCGTCAAGTGGGTTAATTTGCGATATGAATGTTGATGGAAATTGGATGGGTAGCGAAGAAGAAAGGTGGGTTCTAGTTCTGACTGGATGGAAACGATGGAGGGTGGCTGTTTGTTGGGCTGGCTAGAAACGTGGGATGGAGGATGGATGAGCATTGCTTTGTAGGTGGCTGTGTTGCTCAGTTTAGTGTGGTTAAGTTGCAGTGGGTTATGGGTTTTAGTTGCTGGTGTATTTGCAGGTATGGGCTCAGCAAAGATTAAGTGTGGTGAAAATGAAGATGAAGATAGGTGACAGGGATGAAGATTAGAAGATGGGTTACTACTTGGATTTGTGATTAGTGGGTTTGGACTATCTGAGAGATTGGGTTTGAGTTCCAGGTTGAGTGGTTTTTGAGCGGGTTGTCATGAAGGGCAGTGAAGAGGAAGATGAAGAATATGAACTTGGTTTGGTGGGTGGTGTTTTGGCAGAGGAGGGTGATGCAGAGCGTAAGGTGATGCCAATGATGGTTTGTAGGTTCTGTGAAGTGTATATATTCGGTTTTTGGGAAGTGGAGATGATGGGTTATGTGGAAGTTGTTTTCGGTCTGCTTTGATCGAATGGATGTGGGTGCAAGGATCAAAGGCAGTGACGATGATGGTGAAGATGCGAGATGGGTACAAGAAGGAAGGTGGGCTTGATTGATGAAAGGTGATGGAGGTCGATGGATTAAGCAGAGAAGTGAGTTCTAAACAGAGAGTGAAAGAAGGTAGTGGTTGTAGTTGAGAGCTAAGGTTGGATTCGGGTATGATTGTAGGAAGGTTGGTAGTCAAGGAAGGAGATGGGTTCTGCTCAAGGTCTTGGTGTGTTTTGATGGCTGCATAGGGACTTGTTTGGCTAGGTTGATGAGGGTTGGTGATGAGAAGAGTGGGTTGGCATGATGAGTTGTAGTATATGGACTATGGTTAATATGGTGTTTGGTTATTCTCTAGCTGCTAACCAATACACCCAAGATGCCTAGGCTTTAAAGGTGAGGCAGACTAACTACTTAACACCTCCCCTTAGGCGGAATACCACCTGGACTCAAAGCACATGCCTGCACAAGACGCGGCATGGGGTCTTTTATCCCTGCACACAAGACACGTCATGGGGCCTTTTTTTCCTGTGCGGATTCGATCCCGGGACATGCTGGTTATGACACCATCTCAAGTTGCTAATCAATACACCCAAAATGCCTAGGCGTTAAAGGTGCGGCAAACTAACTACTTAACAGGTATGAAGATTGGAAATGGTTGGTAAAGTGGGTCTCAGTTGTGATGTTTGGTTTGAAGTATAGAGGGTGGAACCAGCTGTTAATTCGGGGTGAAGTGCTACAGGGATGAAAAGTTGAATGGGAGTTGTAAGTTGCAGAGTGGTTGGCTGTTGAAATGATTCAGAAATGGAGAAAATAGAGAGGGGCGATGGGCTACTGTGAAGGCAATGATGAGGTTGGGCTCTGTTTGAGTAGAGGATTGGCTGAACTGAGAGTGGGTTCGGTGTTCTTGTGGGATGGCAGAGTAACAGGAATGAGATGTGAGTTTTGGTTCAGATGTGTTGATGGGGGTTTGAGCGGAGATGGGTGCGATTCATCTTAGGTTATGTGAGGTGGGGATGTAGCAAAACAACAACATGAAAGAAAAGCAGGGAAGGAAAAGAAACAAAACAACAAATATGTAAGAAAATAAAGAAACAAAAAGGAACTGAACAACAAAGCATGAAACAGCATTAAGGAAAAGAAAAGATGCATAGATGGAGATGCTAAGATGCATGCCAAGGGTGATGTAAGGGAAAACAGAGATGCATAGTGTGATATGAAACATAAAAATCTTTCTTAAAAAAACAAAAAGAACAATGAATGGTATTAGAAAGGAAAAAAAAAGATGGGAGAATTACCTGGAAGAGAGAGACTGAGCGAGAAAGAGAGAGATCTTGTGAGAGAGAAGAAGTTTGATATTGAGTGGAATAATCGTGAGAGAGACCCTCTTTTTATAGTTAAGGAGAGAGAGAGTCCACATGGGGTTGTATAAGTACCAAAAAAGTGAATCTCTTTTGTGATTGGCTGGGATGAGCCAAGAAAGTAGAAAGAAGTGAGCTAAGAGAGATTTGAGATGGAAATAATTTCAAACAAAAAATGGGGTTTATGCTTGCTTATCAAGTAACCCAAAATTCAAATTTAGCCTAATCTCTCCCATTAATCCTTTGCCAACCTATTAGTTTAATCTTCTCTTATCCACAATGGACCCCAGTCACCCCACCAAAAGATATCCAATAAATGAGTATGACTTAATCATGATGCAATAATTAAAGAAATTAAATGAAGATAATTCAGTGCAAAGTGACCAAACAAAATGGTTGGGTCCACACATGATCAAATCTACGGTCACACACGTGATCAAATCTAC
This sequence comes from Persea americana, assembly GCA_029852735.1. NCBI lineage: Eukaryota > Viridiplantae > Streptophyta > Magnoliopsida > Laurales > Lauraceae > Persea > Persea americana. Next base: position 45,910,169 of record CM056813.1, read on the forward strand.
GGTCAAGATTAATTTAGTTAAAAATCTAGAGATCAGGTCCTTATAGGCATTGCATGAAAAATCAAGTTGTCGGCAATCCAACAGTTTCAATTCCATCTACTGATTATTTTTCCTTTAGCAGTCTATTTGATGGAAAGTTTCATTTGAATATTGTAAATTTTGGTGCAATTCCTGTATTTTATTCATATTGGCACCAACAAAAATGATCTCACTGACATTGATAATAACCCTGTTATATAAATTTCAAATGAGACTAGACAGAATTATCAAAACACTGATCAGTGAACTGAAGATTCTTATCAGTACTCTAATCTAATAACATCCCAATCTGGTCTAATTCAGATCTATTAGTTAAGATATGCTATAATTCACCTTTAAACTCATGGAGGACTGAAAATGGCCAATAATGATCAGAAACGGTATGATTGACTGTTTGGAGGTTGAAGACTGAAGACGGCTGATGGTTCAGATTCAGCAAAGGGAAGCAATCAGGTCGAGTAAACTTATTATTAATCAAGACAAATCCCTTTATGTAGATTCCGCCGATTAGGTTCTTCACATTGTGATCCAATTTAGTTCCCCGAGCCAATGTTCACCAGACAAAATTTCTTCTATTGCAAATTTACTTGGCAGAAGTCTCGGGTAGTTCTCAAAACTGACAATCTTGTTTTCCAGCAGTCGGCATGGTGAGAAAAAAAACCTCTTTCATCAATTACTCTACCCCAATGTTTGCTACTCCTGCTAAGGGTCTTGCTACTATTACTACAGTACTACTGCTACAACTACCACTACCACAACTTCTCTCTCTTGTTACTGCTATTACTAACTCCTAATATTCTATATGTAGGTGTTGATACTCCCCTTACTCAATCGCTCTTCACTTACCTGTCATTGGCTTTGGTTTACAGTAGCATCCTTTTGTATCGGGGACAGAAGCTACGGGTATATGTCACCAACAGAAGTTTGCATTTTGAGATTTTATTGTTTGGATTAACCTATCGAACTTTCTTGAATTCATGATGACTTGAATTCAATACTACATCTAGTGTGCATCAACTAATTATTAGTAAATGGTATCCAGCCCTACAAGCTAATGTGTTAATCAATCTTCGATTATTTGGAAATGGGTAATTGATTCAATGGACTGGATCCATTGAAAAGTCCTCCAAGCAGTGGTTTTGAGGTTGATATTGTTTGCAATATGACCCTTTTTGTTGGTCCCCTTAAACCACCAGTCTAGACTAGAAATAAAACGTAAAGAAATAAAAATAAAAACAAAAATAAAGAAGATTTTAGTTGAAGACATTATTTGTAGTGAAAGAATCATTGGATTTTACTTAGTGTACTGTACTATCAATTCAGTTGCATTTTTTGTAGTGCCTAACCCATGATAAGGTGAAAAGAATCTTTATTTTTTAAAACTCCTTCAAGGATTGACATATCCAATGGAATTTCAGTGTCATAAATAAGCAGCTTGGTGCTAAGATCATTATTTTTTGTGGGCTTTGCAGGTTCCTTGGTATTGGTATGTAGTCTTGGCGTTTGTTGATGTTCAAGGAAATTATCTCGGTACGTATTTTGTTGGTTTACTTCCATGTTTTACAAGAAGCTAAAAACACCACTCCATTCTCTAGCCTTTTCCTATTGTCTATTAAGAACATCTATATCAAAATGAGTTTATTTCAAAGATAATGAACACTTGAGTAGTATTTTGCATTACTGGGATGATACTTTGGAGTGGCAATGAAAGTTGCATTCATTACCCACCGATGAGAATTCTGCATCATAGTTATCAATTTTTAGTACCCAACTCCACTACTTACACAACTAGAGAGTAAGATAATCTTTGCAAAGAAAGAACCAAGGACTTGGTATGAATAATACAAAATAAAGGGATGTAGCCATGGGTCTTAAGATTCACGAAAGGAGGCCTAAGAAAAGGACTTTAGATTCCGACTGGGGAGGTCGTCCATCCACCAGGAGGTCTACTATCAAATTTTCTACATTCTTGGGGCTAGTCTTATTTCTTGATGTACAAAGAAACAACTGTCTCCAAGTCTAGTGCTAAGGCTAAATATAGGTCAACGGCATCAACTGCTGCTGAGACCACTTGTATATGTTTTATTTTGCATGATATTGGTGTTTAACTTCATCGGCCTACTATTCCATTTTGATCAAACTTGAGTGCTCTCTACATGTCAGTGAATCTGGCAGTCATGCTCACACGAAGCATATAGAACTCGGCTATCACTTCGTTAGACAGAATCTAGCTTTGATTCTGTTGGTTGCCAGGTTTGTTTCCTCCATCGGGCTGCTTATCAATATCTTCACCAAGCCTCTATCTCAATATTTGTTCTGGTCTTTCTTCACAATCTTGGTCTTCAATTTCAGCCATGCTTGAGTAATAAAGGAAACAGATATGCTGAATTCTAAGATCCCTTGGAGTCTTTAGGGAATTTCCAACCCAGAAAGATTTGCTATACAGTTCAGTATTTTATTTTAAGCATAATAATCTTTCTTGCTTTTCAGAGTTTCCATTTCTTTTAAAACTCTCTTCTAATCAAGTTTATATACTCAGAGATCTTCTCTATTCTCACTTTTTTTTCTTCTGAGAGCTTGAGTTTCCCAAAATTGTTGTTAGGTTTTTCATGATCAAATGGTTAGGTACAAATGAAAATCAAAGGACAGAATCACAATGTTTCTAAATGGCCATCTTTTCTGTTTGTTTGTATCAGAAATTCAGAATACATAGGAATTTAATACATAGGATTCATACCGTAAGCGATTAAAAATGAAGATCAAAGGTGAATTTCCAAAAATGAGCATCAAATAACATTTCCTTTTATGGAAATAGAATCAAAAGAAGATGGGAAATGAATACCAGCAATCACCCTAGTAATTCAATATATAGGAAAATGAGGGTCCTATCCATAATTTTCAAAATCGGAATCGTATCGCAAATCGTTCATACCTATGAATCGAATTGAATCGAATTGCGAATCATATCGTGAATCGTAGGATTTTTTATTTTTCTAATAAAAATGAAAAATAATTAAAAATTAAAAGAAAAAGGAAAAAGTTATTCAGAACCATCCATTTTTCCATTTATAATAGTATAAATATAATAACAAGTAAGTCTATCATAAAATCATATCAAGAACATAATGACATATATTATTATTATTTATATAAATATGAAATAAATGATGTGTAAATAGTTAAATAAGTTTAAAGTATCAATATATATTTTTTATTATCTTTAAATCAAAATATAAAAATAAAATAAAATCCAAACCATCAATCTTACACGGTAGGATATCTCTTAAAGTTAAGTAAGTGTTCATGAAGAAAAAAAACCAATATAGATTAATAAAAGAAGAAGATATAAACAAGCATCATACGTACAGTCGAATGATTTAGTTAAATGCATGTTCTTTATTCATCTTTAAAATCTTATCAAAGCTGTAAAAAATTCTTGCGAGGTTTCGTTAACTACTAAATAACCTTTTACAAATACAAGCGATAAAAGAAAGAGAGAATAAAGAAAGAAAAAAGGTAAAAGATTATTAATATTAGCTTATTGGCTATATCCATTCTTTCTTAGTCGAATCACTTGAATTGTAAAATTCAATGAAACGAGTATTGAAATGTAGGATTCACACCTGAATCCTAAGATTCATTTGTAAATGGGATTCATTACATAGATACGAATTGTTTTCCTTAAGATTTGGGATACGAATCATAGGATTATGATAACTATGGTCCTATCTACATCTCCACCTTATACCCTTCGGCACCTCTTTAAAAATCCTTTGGTAAAGTTCATTCACCATGAATTACTATGTATTTTAATGCAAACAAACAGGCCCTTAAAGACGATGTTTTATCTGTTGGGTCAATGTACCCAAACCAACATACAATTAAAAGCTGAGATTTTAGACTACTTGGGGCTTTAATTTCATTTCCAGAGAAATTCCTAGATATTGGTGATTGTGTTCAGCAGTGGATGAGGTGTCCAATTATGCCATATTTTTAGTTAATGTTATTAATTTACTTGGACATAATTCTATCATTTTTTTTCTTGCATGTTTTTCTCTCGTGACCATTCTATATTTGCTTGCAATCTTGCATACTGGCTTCTATCCACTAAAGTTAACCAATATGTTGAATTGCAACCATTTCTATTTGCTTTATTATCATTTTTCCTTTTTTCCTGTCTGGTCTCCATTGAAGTTTATCAACTTCAATCTTTGTAGAGGACTTATTATCAATGAATAGATTAATGTTTTAATGCAGTTATCAAAGCCTACCAGTTCTCCTCAATCACTAGTGTCACACTGTTGGATTGCTGGACCGTACCGTGGGCCATAATTCTCACATGGATATTCATAGGAACCAGATATTCCCTACTACAATTTTTCGGTGCAGCCATGTGCATTGTAGGCCTTGGTTTGGTGCTTCTCTCAGATGCAGGGGTTTCTGGTGGAGGTAACTTCTTATACAAACTATATGACAAAAAAAAAAATTTCCAGCGTGCCTTAAAAGAGTAGTTTAGTGATTCTGATGGGTATAACGTTTTGAAAAGAACTATTGTAAAAGTAATCATTTTTTATTGGGGTAGTTTTTAATTCTTATAGATAAATGTGCGCGCCAAAAAAAAGGGAAAGTGGTAAAACCATGGAAGAGACCTTCATTTGTTTTTCTCATCTTGATACAGCTTCCCTTTGGTGATTTCAACTCTGTTAAGTACTGGATTTTCTTGCAGGCGGAGCAAAACCTCTTTTGGGTGACATACTAGTTATTGCAGGGACATTTTGTTATGCCATCAGCAACGTTGGAGAGGTCAGTATAACCTCTGTTACCTTCTCTTTTGTCCATCATAGAAGCTGGATGCAACTCAAAAGGAACCTAGCTCAGAATGAGCTTGCATTATAGACCAACTCCAGCCCAAGTCCTATTGGGCAGTTGTATGCTGAAGGAGGCCCATTAGGCCCATCTTGTTGTGAGGATAATTCAAAAGAAATTTAACTTCAATCTTGTATTGGTAAATTAGTAGAAGTTTAATTTGTTTATATTTTATTGTAATCATGGAGTAATTTATTAGATGAGTATTAAAGTATTAGAGATTTACAGTTTCAGTGAATCTTAAAGAGTATTTAACTAAAAGAATCTTATCTTGGCATAGAAATCTCAGTGTTATTAATGTCCAATAGTAGAGTTCTATTAATGATATATTTCTATCAAATCTCTCTTATCCCATTGATCCATCTCTAACAATCCAAAGTAACTAAGAACAGATCTCATATTTGATTTGAATCCAAGAAAACAATAAAAAATTCAAAAGTTTTAGCCATATGGGGAAAATCTAGAATAGGCCTTGCGACACAACTATGCCCCTAGTAGAACCAAGAATCCTGGGTGGGTCCACATTCCACGTTCCCAAATGGGCATAATTGGCCACTTAGCATCAACACTCTCCTGCTTGGACTTTGACCAATTTTGAAGGGAAAAATTTATAAGTTTGAAAATGATATTTAAAAAATTGACACTCTTAGATTCAGTTACAAAAACTTAGATTTGCACCTGATAGAAGAAAAAACCCAGTTGACCTTGGTTGTTATAATGTCTCAATTAAACAAAAGTCACTAATGTGAGTGATCGTGATCACACATCTCAAACGGACATAATCCCTTCTAAGTACCATTAAAATTTAAGTGACGTATGTTATCGAAAATGCTTATGTTTAAATTCTCCCATTAAATGTCTCTTCGTTGACTGTTCTTGCTTTTTAATATACACATTGTAATTGTAGTGTTCGAAAATGGATAAGCAAAAAATCTCAGAATCATCATAATGTGATATCACTTTTAAGTGTCAAAAGATTTTAACATACATCTAGTCATTCAGCTATCAAACCGAAGACCCAGATCCATACTCTTGAACATGTTGTAAATGAAACATATGGTTAACAGCCTTGATTAACCGATAGTCATTGTCTTATCAATATTGATGCCTTTAGAACAACGAAACTTGATACCAATATGTTTTGCTCCCTTAGAAGTTTAGTTGTTGTCAGAGAAGCCGAGAGTAGGGGCATTTCTCACAAAGAAATCTTAGCAGCCCCTCTGAATGATCATGAAAACCTGAAGCCCCAAGATGAAATTTCATAACCATACTACATGGAGTATGGCTGCAAAGCAAATCTAGTGTTCCTCTTTCATGGCCCCCAGCTAACAGAAAAAAAATATCTTGATGCAAATTTCATATCATTTGGACTTTCACGAAAATCGAAGTCTATATAACTGAAAACTTCTAGACTCAACTATCTGTATATTTACATTTGACCTAGGTATGGTGTCTTAGCGAGTCAAAATTGGAGGATTGTGGAGACGGTAAGAATTATGTTGTCATTTGACCTTACTCGAAGTCTTCATGGGACGAAGCTTTAAAGACAATTTTAAATTTGCTATATTGGGTACCTACTAATTTTGTCTCGAACACTGCTTATGAATTATGGATGGGTGGAAAATCGAGTTTAAGGCAGTTTCATGAATGGGGATGTCCTACTGAGGCTAGACTTTATAATTTTCAAGAAAGGAAATTGGATTATCAAGTGATTGATTCTTCGTAAGCTATCCAGAGAGACTTAAAGGGTTCATATTTTATTGTACAAACCATAGCATCCGGATAGTCAACACTCCAAATGCTAGATTTTTTTAATGACGGTGACTTCAATTGGAGACTGAGCCACATAGATTTATGATGCCCAGACACTTCAAAATAAGCAATGTATCGTGTCGTATCATATCTGACACTTCACCTTTATGTGTAAAATCTATGTCCCTACTATTAAGTAGATTGGTCTTCCTCTTCCTAACAGCTTAAGATTTTTGGGATTTATTGGCTAGTCAGACTTGACATGGTATCAAAGCCTTACTACGTCGTGAGTTTGAGCCCAGGGGAGGCGTTATTCCCCTAAGTCATGTGGGTAGGCATGTATGGGTTGTGAATATGAATGGTGTCCCGTCCGAGTGGGGTGTTAAGTAAATTGGTCTTCTGTTTCTTAATAGCTTAAGCTTTTGGGATGTATTGGCCAGTTGAACTTGACACCTGCCATATCCATGCTGTGTCCATGTCATATTCATTTCATATCTGAGCATCATAGACTTAGAGTGGTACTTGGTGAAACTAGTTTCTATCTCCAATTATGGCGATCGATGAGCCACATCTAGAAATTCCACTCCAGCATAAGGATGTGAGACAGTCTAGCATAGTCAAAAGATCCATCATGGATAAACAATTCAAGTATCTAAATCAGATATTAACATTAAGGATGATTTGATGACATTTTCATGAGAAATTAAAGATGATGATTTTAGTAAATGGAGTCACTCCATAAAAGATGAGTTAAAACCCATGGGTGACATAAAAGTTTGGAGACTTGTTGGATTGCCTCTCGAAGCAGAGTGATTTGTTGTAACTGGGTGTACAAAATTAAGTGTGATGCTAAAGGAGAGATTGATAAATCTAAAGCAGACCTGTTGCCATGAGGTTTTTTCAGGAAAAGCCCTCGACTAGCATGATAACTATTCAGCTATTTCTAGTAAGGACTCATTAAGAATTATCTTATACTTCACAAAAAAAAAAAAGAGGAATTATCTTATATTTGATAGCTCATTTTGATCTAGAGTTACACCAAATGGGAATAAAAATCACTTTTTGTTAGTGGGGACTTAATGAATGAAGTATGTATGGTTCAACCTACAGGATTTTTTTAACATAGAAAAGTACATCTTGTTTGTAAATTTGAGAAGATCCATGAGAGAATAGACCAAGCTTCATGATATTGGCATTTAAAGTTCCACACAGCATTAGTAGCTTTGGTTTCATTGAGAACATTGTTTTAGAGTATAGATTTGAAGACTAACGGAAGCAAGTTTATGCTTCTTGCATCATATGTCGATGATATTTTACTAGCCACCAAGGATGGAAATAGTGGTAGCGGCGGGCGTAGCGGCCTGCCGCCAAAACGCTACATAGCGGGCGATACATAGCGTAGCGGCGCTATGTAGCGGCGTAGCGGTGCGATTTGGAAAAATCGTCAAAAAAATATGAAAAAATTCTAGAAAATCTAGAATATTGGAAAATGAGAGAAAATGTATTTTTTTTTTGCAAAAGTAACTAAGGTAAGGGGGCGTAGCGGTCCCCTCACTATATGAGGTCATGTATCGCTGTATAAATAGAAAATAATAGTAATGATCATTTTTTCACATGTGTTCATGTTGCTTGATTATGCTAACTTAGAAACTAATGAAAGGCTCAGAAAAGAAAAAACTATATCATGAAATCAAGACTTAAGAGTACCTAGAGAAAAAAATACATCTACCAAAGGGGGGTGTCTAATAGGATGTATTTAGAGAAGAACTCTCTGTATCGACTGTAATTCGGCGAGATCATGTGCTTTTTGGTGTTCTTTTAAACATAAAAGGGTAGAAGAGTTGTGTAGAAATGTTATTTGAAGAGAAGAAGAAAAGAAATAATTCTTATTATGTATCTTAAAAAAAATTGAAAAGTAGGAATTTTTCTCACCCCGTAGCGGCCCCGTAGCGGTCGTAGCGGCCCGTAGCGGGCTTGTAGCGGACGTAGCGGCCGTTACGGGTGCGGCGGCCGATAAATCGGCCGTAGCGTAGCGGTGGCGGCCGCTACGGCCGATGTAGCGTAGCGGCCGCTATTTTCATCTATGCTAGCCACTAACAACCTTGACATGCAGAAAGAGACCAAGGATCTATCCTGAAAAACTTGAAAAAGAAAGCTCTAGAAGAGCTTTTCCTTGTAATTTGTACAAAATCTGTCAAGATAGATCTCTTCAATTATTACAATTCTCTCAAAAATCATATATTCAAAAGGTTTTGGAAAGATTCCACATGGACAGTTGTAACCATGTACCCTATTATCTATAAGTTCGATAGCGTCAGCTAGACAAAATGACTTGCAAGGTGATGAGATGAAGGTTCCATTTGATTATGCACTTAAGATTTTGATGTTTGCTCCCCTCTGCACTCATCTTGACATTTTATTTGCAGTCAGACTACTTGAAAAGACGTCAAAATGATGTAGCATAAAGCACAGAAATTATCAAAGAAAGTAATGTGGTATTTACAAGGAACAACCATCTGAGGAATTCCTCACCTACTCTTCTCCATATTCAACCATATCACGTCCAAGAGGAGAGAGGTTCAAGGAGAAAAAGGCTATGGAATCGTAACATTTAGAAGAACTCATGCATCCATTGTCTAGCTCTTCAATCAGGGTGTCCATCCTAGAGCATGGATCATGCAGAGTATATAAAATGAAGTCAATCTCCTAGATAATCTTAGTTCCCTATAAAAGTTGCCTGATCCTACCAATGTGATTCTGTCTTCACAATTCTAGTGGATCCATCCCAACTGATCTAGTGATGCTGTAATTGCAAAGGCTAACAAAACTTTAGTCCTCAATCCCTTTCAAATAGTACCCAAACACAATCAAACCGTCAGGAACTAATCCCATCCATTGTCCTAACTTCTCCGCCACTCGCAGCATGTTTTAGTCAGTTTTTGGTTGCTATTCAACACCTCTTCTCACCATTACAACATGTTTCTGTGTCGACCCCTTGCTATCTTCATAGAACGTACTTTTCTGCCTTCCTCTGTTTTTCTATTTCTGTACCGAATTTTTCATTTTCAGCAATCAAAACAATCCCCAATCCACTCTAGTATAGATGCCCATCCACCTTTACAGTCCCTCTTACTGCCCTGTACAAGTTGTTCCTACACCCAAACAGTCCATGTTACTTTCTCATGAAACAACCCTTTTTATTTCTAATCCCTACTCATTGTTCATCAAGGTCAAGTATCAACATGTTCTATTAAGAAGCATCATAAGTCAAATATTATTATTCAAAGAGTGATCTGAACATTTAATTGAACTTGACAGAGGTAATTCAAGATTATTTTAAGTGATGCATTTGAAGGTTACTTCACATAAAGATTATGTTAATATCCCGATGAGAAAGACGCAAAAAGCTGTTATTTATGGGCGAGGGGAGATCCCGCCCAACTCACTCCTCATCTTCGCGCTTCCTGGTGCGCGGGGGAAGAGTAGGGATAGGTGATGGAAGGTCTTCCCATCACCGGAGTCGCTATCCAGGTTGAATCCAAAGCCCTCGGATAAGGATGCATAGATGTGGTGGGAGTACCTATTCAAGCTCAATGTATATCAAACATGGAATGACATGAAGTTTCTCATGGAAGATAGATATATACATGGTAGGTATCCATTCTCCATGTCAGTTTTAAGTCATTTGACACCCAATGGGGACAGTGGTTCTCAAGCCGGAAAATTACAATCAAGTGGGACTGCATGTATTATCTTGATACATTGTCTTTTGCGTCATGTTTCTATCAAGAGAATGCTTCTTCATGTCTGCTATTGAGGCAGATTATAAAGTGATTCCTCAAGTGGAACACACTAAACCAGTACTCGCCAAGTACGAGAGAGCAGGAGAAAGGCAAGATGATGACAAAAATACATCATAACTAAACCAAAAGAGCAAAAAAAAAAAAAAAAACACTATGTAAAGGAGAACAACGAACATAAAGAAATTCTAAATCAAAAGGAAGTAGATTAAATGAAGTAATCAAACAAAGCCACATCTGAAGCTCTTGATATGGACAATAAATTGGAAGAAGTAGAAATTGACAAAGAAATAGCCAAATTTCTTTCTATGAATAGTGTTTGGTCAGAAGATAGAAGAAACAAAGGAAGAAGAAGGAACAGGAGAGTGGGGACTTTGAACCTAGTAACTGACAAGCCTGATCATCCAATGGATCCTATCATAATGACAATATCAGAAAAGCCATAAGGATTGGCGACGGACGAATTGATTGGGCTAATGGTTCCCACAAAAGACATAACCAGCAAAATCGCAAGAACTAAGTTGTCATCAAAGATCAATGATGGGCAGTCAAAGATTTCAATATGATAATGCGGACATTTGGAACATCCGTTGGTTCAATCAAACATCCAAGTGAAATTTGACCTTCAAAAGAAGTGAAGCCTCCATTCTACCACTTATTGGAGAGGGGAAAAAGTCCAAAGCATGTAAAGTTAAAGAAGATCAACCAACAAATTAAAAGTATATACTGTAGATCTTCAACTCGAGAGGAGATCAATATGTCTTTAGGAAAATTCTCTCTAAGCAGGGAGAATTAATGTAGCCCATGGCCGCAGAATGGACTTCTAAATCATAGGCCAGATCCATCTGAGCCTAATTAAATACCAAAAGAAGCCCATTGGGCCTAGCTTTTTGAGAGTATAATTTAGTAGTGATTACTTTGTAACTTGTCTTTGTAAACCAATAGAGAGTTACTATCTTCGTAACTCACGATACATTTACTTTCTTTCCAGTCTGTGATTATCTTAGAATATTTTATTTGATGAGTCTTGTCCTGGTAATTTTCTATATAATTTATGATAATCTTGGAGTTCTTTGGTAAAATAACCTTGTCTTACTAAAGAAAACCTACTGGTACAAAGGTTCATAGGAAAAGTCATTGTTTATTTAGTTGTTATCAAGACTTAGGAAGCAGGCAGCTGACCCCAATATAGTTGGGACAAGGCTCTGGTCAAGATTTATGAAGGAGAATTAAAATGGGTGATTGAATAGATTAGTATTGCTGGCTGGCTGGATTGTGTGTAATTTATTCTCCAAATGGTTCCACGGCTATAAATTGTTATATTGCCTTCACTTTTGGAACACAATGAAAGAAAATACTTGAATTGTCTTTCTCTAATTTTGTGTCAACTAAAGTAGTTGATGTCAAACCTTGATGGAAGCTGTGATTATCCTTTAATATTTTTCTTGGAGAAGACCCGCTTGTTATTCTCTCCCCCCTTCTCCCCTTCCCCCTTTTCCCCATCGTTGCTAACTACTGCATCTAGTCTTTTACTAATACACCTGCTTTGGAGTTTGGGACCTCCTCAATTCTCATTTTTTGGTGGACTTTCTTTGTCAATCTTTACACTATTTTAGTTCACCATTAAAAATACTATGGATTGTTGCCATAGGATTAATACTTATGATAATATGCTTTTGATAAATCATTATCTCATTTTTTTATTTTTTTTTATTTTTTTTTGTAACTGCAGGAATTTTGTGTAAAGAAGAAAGACCGTGTTGAAGTTGTTGCAATGCTTGGTGTTTTTGGGGTTCTAATTAGTATATGCGAGATGTATCCTTTTTATAATTAGAGACTATCTATAGAAGCACGCACCTTGTTTGTATACGTAGTTAAGTTTTCTTGCTATCATTTTTGTTCATGTCACGCCCTCAAACTAGATTACCACAAAGATCCGCATCTCGGGGCGTGAGCCTTGGGGTGTGTTTGATGATAATATTTATCTCCCCCCGCCCCCGATCTGCTAGTGAGGATACCAAAATTTCATCACTTAAATTAACATTTAGTTGAAGCTTACATCATGTTGCGACACTAATTCCCTGGCCTAGGACAAGGATTAAAATAGTGGTTGCAGTAGGCGTAGCGGCCAGTGCTCACAACGCTACGTAGCATGCGACACGTAGCGGTTGTGGCAATAAGTAATGGCATAGCAGTGTGAATTTTTTAGGTGGTAAAAATAATTCAAATATTGTGTAGCAACCAATCTTATGATTTTTTTAGGGATTTGGAACCATATAAGGTTAGAGACAACTTTAGGAAAGACTATTAAGGAGAAAAAAAAAATAAGAAAAATAATGTTTTCAATTAAAATTGATTGGCTTTGCTAGGTTTTAGACCGTAGCGCCGTTATTTTCAAAATCGCGTATCGGCCTACAGCCAATAATGCAACTACTACACTACGTAGCTGCCGCTATTTTGAACCATGCCCTAGGATTCTTTGTCGTTATACAACTATATTTTACATATGTTATTATAATTTCAAACTTATGTTAGAGCATGACGAGAAAACAGGATACTCATTCCCATAGCATGTAAAGTTGTATAACAGAAGTGCATTGATTACAACTCAAAGATAAAAGGCCAACAAAGGCCCGTTCAAATATAACAAAATCCAAATATGCCTATCCCCAAAAAAGTGATAACGTGTCTCTCAATGTCAGCCTCGATGCTCATTTCACATCGTCTGCACTCCACTCCCCGAAACCTTGCGAAGTCTCTTCGACCTCTGCAATCTCCTACTCACCGTTAGCGTAGTCGTCACCTACAGCACAAAGAGTAGCATCATCAGATTGTGAAATATAGTTAGCCAGTAGACAATCCATAATTACAAATCTATATAAATAAGGCAACGATAGAAACATGTAGGGTGAGGCTAGCATACGCAACATGCATGTATACAGGCTATAACAAAATGTAAAGAATAGATGCACGAACATACGTGAATATAAATTGCAAAGTAGCATAAATAACCAATGCAAATGAGTGTCATAACATGTGAAGTGCAGTACGAACTAGTTGTGCACATGATGCAAAAGCATTGACGGAAACATGAATCATGAATAATAGACTATGCGTATGCATGAGCATAACATGCGTGAACCATGCGCCAGGGATGTAACTCCGAATACCCAGGCCCATGTGTGGGGCCCATCCTACATAGGTAGGCTGTTCCACTCTACCCACCTGCCCTTCTACAGGAGAGCCACGTACCTTACACCCAAGGCATGAGCATAATGTGCTTGATAACTTATATGATGGAGGTAACTCCGCAAACCCAGACCAATGTGCAGGCCCCTTCCTGTGCAGGTAGGCTGTGCGGGGCCATAGATGTTACTGCCATTCACTTGGAACATGATACTTGCATGAGTCGATAATATAAGTACATAGAGGACAGAACATAGCATGAAAATATGAATGTGAGCATGCGAAACATGAAACTGGTATAGTCATGTGGGTGTTAGAATGCATATGCTTGAGTGAGTCCTAGGGAACCCAATTCCATCATACCTCACCTACCCTAAAATCGGACAGCATTTTGGCATGCTGGAGTTGGCCCCGAAATAGGTGGAAAAGAGTGTTGGACCAGATCAAATTGGAAGGGTGCATTGTATGAATGCGAGCCACACCAAGTCACCAACCAACCGACCATACCTTGGTCTTGTCAAGTCCGTAGGCAAAAGCACGGCATGTGAATGTGCGCTAAGCCACAAGACCGACTCAATTAGAACATTTTGGACTCCTTGATGTGACTCAGGATTAGCTGGGGATACGGGTTTTACCCATGGATCTATATTTTCCAAGAATTGTGGTTTGGACCCTTGGTAATACCCATCTATCCTCCGGTGAATCCATAACCACATAAGGATGTCAATGTAGAGGTCTCCTAAGTCCATTCATATCAATGATGCAGAATACATAATAAGTAATGCATGATAGTACACTATCAATCCTAAGATCAGGTTTGTCATTCACATTTGGGTACAACGCCATTCATCTCTATTTAGCCATAGGATCGTAGTTACCCATAGCATGTCGCTATTGTGGCACTCTGTTGGTGTTTGGACAACTAGGGTCCCACACTTGCATACCCACAACGTAACATTGTACCATGCATGCATCCGAAGAACCCGTATGGTTAGCTTTATCTTAACTTACTCTTGGTTGTACTTAACTTTATTGGTGAGTCTAAGTTTATGTCCACATCCTAACTTAAGTCCCATACCTACTAGTGATAAACCACAGCGGTACGCGCGGGTCGAGCTCTGCACTGAGCTTGCTAGGGTGCGGGGACAATGGGCCCCTACTAGGGGTCGGGGCGTAAATGGTTTTCGAATTTCCTTCTAGAGCCTACGGCACAAACACAAAAGACCGGGCTCCACTAAGGGTTGGGGAGTAGGGCCTACAATGGCCCACAACATAGGAGTCCAAGGCCAAGGCCAAAAACATAGAGGGGAGGGGTTTCGGGTCAATCTGCATTTCGCTAAGGCCAACCGCCTAGTGCTTCTATCAGTCGGCCGTTTGGCCTCAATCAATTTGGTCATTCGGCGGTTTGTTATGTCAGGAAAACCGCCGACTATATCTGGGGCGAACCGTCAAACAGCGCTGGGTAGTTCAGATATCAGGATTCCTTGTCTTAGTTTCAGGTTTGGGGGTCCTAAACATATTTCTAAGGTTCTGAAACACAGTATCAAGCCCTCTTTTTAGCCTACAATAGTCTAACGTGCAATTTGACCTTGAAGTTGCCCTAACATGTACAATGCATCAAAATCAAACTACTAAGCATGCTTGCCATTGAAATCATGGATTGTCACTTTCCTTAGGCTTCAAAACTACTGAAAATAACCTCTGAAACACGAGCTATAGCTGGAAAACGTATTTTCCCCAAAATCCTCAAATTCGGATTCAAAACCCTACAAAAATTGAAAACGAAGGAGTCGGCCGATCATCGTGCATGTCAAGATGTAGGGTGGAAATAGGGTCCTAAACTCGAATTTTAGAAGATGGGAGAAGCATCTTACCTTTTGGTGCCTCAACGAAGAAGAAATGGTCGCCAACGGAGGTCATCGGGCTCAGATTGGGGAGACAATGGTATGGCCAAGGTCGTGGAGGCGTGGGGAGAAATCCTTGTGACTTGGAACTCAGATTTGGTGGAGAAATGGAGGAAGCAGTGGGCTAATGGCTGCTGGTTCAGTCGCTGGTTTGGGTAAAAACAAAATGAGGAGGAGAAGAGAAAACAATGGGGCTGCCACTTATTTACATATATATATATATATATATATATGAATTTCAGAAATGATGTCGACAATTCTACGTCCCCACAATTTAAGTGAAAAGATTGCGAAAAGCGAAGGGGTTCGGGGCATCGAATAGATCGAGGCCAAGAACAAAAGGTTTTTAAAATTAAATTTACTTTCCAACGAGCCCAAGAATGATGTATTTCGAGGTTCCAAGAGAAAACCCATTTTTTTATGAAAATGACGACTATGTCCCGACTCAAGTGCGAAACTGTGAAACGAAGGGTTTGTGGACATCGAATGACTATAAGTTGAACGCGAAGGTTCCTTGATCTAATTTAAGCTATCCAACTAGCCACAATTTGGCCTATTTTTGAAAATACCCAAAATACCCCTTTTAATAGCCGAAGACAATTTTATGCCTTCTAAGCCGGAACTCAGACCAATAGCCACCAACTGACCATTCGCCACCAAACTAACTCAAAGACTACTAACTCTAAAAACAACTTAGTCAATGCCTAAGTAAGATTAATTAACACTAATTACAATTAATTAGTGTCAGGGTCTTACAATTCAAATATTGCAACTCCTTTGATGATAAGTAGAAAAATTATAAAAAAGTCCATCTGTGATATTAAATCACCAAAAGTTCGGAATAATTTATACAAAAAAGAAAAAAAAAAGCGGGGGGGGGGTGGGTGGGGGGGACACATGTCTAACCATGCTTATTTAAATACATAAGAAGCAAAGAGTGTTGTTCGGCACTTCTTGTATTTTCTTTTTCTTTATTTTTGTGTAGAAAACAGCTTTTTATCATTATCGACTATAATCAGGCATCTAATTATCTTTCTGTGCATCATAATATAGGGAGTAACATTTTAATTTTAGCATCTCTCTTTTCAAAAGTTTAGAAAGAAAATTGATAGTTTTCTCATTCTCATTCCCTAACATTTCATAAGACTTGTATTTGAGAGAAAAGACCTCGAAGAAGTCAAGTGGTCGGCAACAATTGTAAGTTATATATGTTTTGTAGCACCATGCATTATGAGTTTAGATTTGACTTTTAATGTTTCTTTATAACTAGCATGTGTTGACTCTAATTTGTTTACCTTTTGTTACACATAGAGTTACTTTCATTTCTTTGAACTTAGCTAGAGAAAGGATAATAGTGTCTTGTAGTTCAGTCAGGATTTGAATTGGCAAGATGCTGGAGACTTGAGTGTGTTGATTTTCTCTAGCATACCTTTTGGGCCCCTTAGAATTTTTGTAACTTGAGTGCCAATTATATTGACCTTAATTCTTGCATTTGGATGTCCTGAGTTACTCATAAACCTACAGTTTTTTGTTTTTACAACTAATTACATGTAATTAGTGTGAAGAGAGTACTGATTCCGGTACACCAGCGAGGCATGATATCCCTACCAATCAGAGTCGCTATAGATAACTACTTGTATTTGGTGTTGATAATTTACCCTTGTAGATATCCTTTCTTTGAACCCTTCCGGAGGATATTTATGTAATTTTAGTTTGGATCATTAATATAAATACAAGGCCCTCCCTCTAAGAGGGTACGACAGATTTATACAAATCCTAACTTTTTCATGGTGTCATATCAAATAGGCTATTTTGGATTTAGGGTTTGTCACTTCCTTCTAGAATTCCATAGGTTTGTAGAGAAGTTCGAACACCTAATCATGAGGGCCTCTTTTTCCTGTGTGGTTGTCCCTTCTTTGGTGCTACCATAATACATTCTGGTCTTTTTTGTTGCTGCTATCATTGTGCTCAATAGACCCTTGGACCATCAGTAGGGTTGTTCGTATCTGTTCATTGAACGATTGCTCGTTGATGCTGCTTCCGCACCGCAATTCTCAAACATGGATTTTCAATAGAGCCATTGTGATCATTCGTTATTTCTTGATAAGTCTTCCAAGAGCATCACTATACTTCTGGTTTATGTTCATGATATTTTAATCTCTGGTGATGATACCTTTGCCATTGTTTCTTCAAAACAAATATTGCAATTATCTTTCCACATGAAAGATTTAGGGCATCTTATTCTTACCTACTTTCTTGGTTTGGAAGTTACTCCCACTACGACCGATATCTCTCTCTATATATAAGAAGGATCCCATTGGCATGGCTCGCATGACAGATGCTAAGACTTTTGATACTCCCATAGAGATAAATGTCAAATACAACATGAACAGCGGAGATCTTGTCTCAGATCCTGATCTCTATAGAACATTGATTGGTCGTCTAATTTATCTCACCATAACTTGATCGGATATTTCATGTGCAGTTTAGATTGTCAATCGATTTATGTCTAATCCACATTTTCAAAGGATTTTTCTTTACAGCATACTGCCTATGTTGACGCCGGTTGGGTAGGATATCCTGAAACTCGTTGATCAAAGACTGGTTGGTGTATCTTTCGAAGAGATTCTCTCATTTCTTGGAAATGTGAGAAATAGGAGGGTGTCTCCAAATCATCTACAGAAGTTGAATATCGATCAATGTCCTATACATGCTTCGAAATTATCTGGCTTCGACATTTACTTACGGATCTTTTTTTTTTTTTTTGGTAAGCCTTATGGAGCTCAATGTTTCCATCTTTGAACTTACTCCTCTCTAAGCGGACAACAAAAGCTCTATACGACTTGTCGCCGATCCAACCGTTCATGAACGGACAATGATCATCAATTCTTTCATGAACGCTCTGAGGATGATACCATTACTATTCCACATGTCCGATCCGAGCTGCAACTTGCTGATTTGTTTACTAGAGCCATGTCTTGTTATCACCATAATTTCTTAATATCCAAATCCATGCTTCTTGATCATTTGCATCAATTTGAGGGGGAGTGTGAAGAGAGTACCAATTCCGGTACACCAACAGAGCATGATATGCCTACCAATCTGAGTCGCTCTAGACACTACTTATATTAGGTGTTCCTAATTTACCCTTGTAGATATCCTTTCTTTAAACCCTTTAAGAGGGTATTTATGTAATTGTAATTTGTACTCACGAATATAAATACAAGGCTGTAGCCACTTAGGTTAATACAAATCCTAACTTTGTCAGTTAGAGTTACAGTTAACCCAAGATAAGAGTAGGTGAATTCAAAAGATCCAGGAGAGCCTTTATTTCTACTAATTGTGTTTCTGATTTTAAACAAAGGCCAATATATGAGAGGTTTAGTTTTGTATGGGAACTCGAGCTTAGGGAAAATCAGCTAAAGGATTGGAATCAATAATGCAGTTTGGAAGGAAGCCTTAAAAGACTACTAAACCATGGATAGGTCTAACACATCTTCTAAAGGACTTCTCTTACCACAAAAGTTCAAAGGAATAAAAGATAACCAGTGCACCTCCTCCTTAATGGAATAGTCCAATCAATAAGACAACTAGTTGGGAATGTTATAGAAAATAGGTAAAACTCTCTTGTGGAAGGGCTCTTCACACTTAAATGAGTTTCAACTTTCAAGTCATGCTTTTTGTAACTTAAATAGTGAGTGTGGTTTGTGCTTTGGGCTTTGAACGGCTATTTATGTGCATGTTTGTTCGCATGGACTTGAATTACTAGGAATCCATGGCTAATTGGGTTCCAACAGAAGATTATCAAAGAGGTGAGAAGTTAGGATATAGGGTGGAGATGGAGAAGGACACTGGCTTTCTAATGATTGATATACGGTGATCATGGCTGGGAATTCATTTTCCATCTCCTCTCAATTTTTTTCCCAGTAAAGATGAGATTATTTGAAGGCCATTTATGCAAGGAGGTTGTAGGTGGTGAGCCCTTGGGAAAGTTCATTAGGGGTCATTTATTTGAAGCCCACATATGTAAATGGTTCACATGCGTAATGGTTACGCATGATTATTTTTGTTTGGGTTGATTTACGCATGAGATGTGTGAAAATGGTGTGAAAATGGGCTGATTTTGAACCCAGTTTTTTCACACCTTATGAGATGGTTAAAGGATTCACATGTTACTGTTACTAGGTGTACGAGCTACAGTGATTGGGCGTGATCACCGTCCACCATGGTGTCTTTGAACTTTGAGACTTTTGTGGACCTCAAAATGCCAATCTGAACCTCCATTCTCTTCAAAAAGGTAAATTACAGCTAGGAACCAATTTTTAACCATTGATTCATCCCAAATTTTGAGATATTTTCAAAAAATAAAATAAAAAAAATCAAGAAGTGAAAACCGGCCATTCTAGGAATGTGGGCCCCATTTTCATGATCTGAACCGTTCAAACTCTTTAGAAGGCCAATTACAACTATGAGGTCAAATTTTACATTTTAAGTCATCATGCATTTTTGGCTAGGGACTAGGGAGTCAAGTCTCATCCCTGTATTCATCATATATTTTAAGAAATTTGTGATAAATGGTGAAAAATGGTCAACCGTTGGATGCACTCAGATTCACATGAGGTGTGAAAATGACAAACAACTGCATGTGTTTCACATGTGACTCGGTTGCATATGAAAATGATTCATTTGTGAATTATTTATACATGTGGACCATTTTCCTATCCCATGTGAAATTGCCAAACAGCCCCTTAACAAGTTTGAAGTCCAACAAAGATTTATGTAAAGGGGTGTTGGTCTCTACTCTCCCTGTTATAAATTGCATTTTGGGGCCATCACTCTAATCCCAAGGAAAGGAAGAAGCCGATGAACCCAAAAGTATGCTGTAATGTTTTGTGGGTTATACATTGTAAGCCTAGATCTTGATATTGACGGTAGGACTGGATCCTATCACAGAAAACAATAAAGCTGATAACAGTAAATTGATCATGTCCCGTACTGAATTGGTTGCCTAAAAGTAATAATGGCTTCCTAGAATTGTCTTGTTTATATTGTCTCCATAAAGTTCCAGTTGGGCTCAAACATTTAAAAACGCTAATTGGCCTTAAACAATTTAAAATTTAAAATCTTATTCATGAGAAGTGACTTATAGTTATAACTGGAATCAACCTTATTTGGGTGCGTTTTAATTGATATTACAAAGAACCCCAAATAGATGAGGCTTCCATGATGATGATGATTTTAGTTTTACCTAATAAAAGAGCTACAGATTTTATTCATTAAGCATTTGAACTAGATAATTTTTTCTGTATTACACTGAAGGAAATAATATAAATTTAAGTGAATTATTTGCTAATTGATTCTTGCTTTTCAGATATCTCTTTTTGCTGGATTCACAGTGTCGACTTTTCTATTCTACACAGTTGTTCCTTTTGTTCTGAAGGTCAGTAAGTTCCCTTTTTTTGTAGTAGTAACCTAAAGCCTTTTTCCCTTAAATGTGCTGGTAGAAGTTGCGAACTTTGCAACCAATTTGAACTCTGCTTTAATTTACACAAAGCTTAAAATATTCACTTTAGAAAAATTATAACTTTTCTTTTCTAAATGGCAAATGTGAGATTCAATAAGGAAGATTGGAAAAACTAGACCTTAAGAAAATTAAGCTCCCAAAGAATACATCCAAACAACCTGAAAGAAATATAACAAACATCCCTCCCCCACCCACCGCCACTGCCACCGCCACCACCACCACCACACGCACACACACACACAGAAAAAAACAGAAACATCCCAACCTACACGTATTACATAGAAGAAGTAAAAGGTAACCCAACAAAAGTGAAATTAGGTTACCAAGTGGGATCTTCCTGAAAGAGGGTGGATCGATCTGATCAATCAAATGGAATTTCGATCCATCTCAATTGTGGCCCAGTCAATAAAAAGGGCTTACATATAACTTTGGATGGTCAAGATGGATTAAAGATGGGTCCCAAATTTGAAATTAAATATACTAAATCTTATGTGGATCCAAATCAGCCCTTAATTGGGTCTTGTTGGACATCTAATCAAGCCCATAAGGTCCCAATGATGCCAAATAGTCCATCTATCTTAGGTCCATTGGAGCCAAGCCCAAATCCATAAATATGGCCTAGACCAGCCCAAGTTGGTCATCCAGGTCTGATCGATCAGATCAATCATGCCGATGGTCCACTAGGTCCACATATGGGGGCAAATAGTCTTAATAAAGGGGACAACCACTTTTTCTCGGTAAAAAGTAGTTTCTAATTTGAAAATCCTTTCCGACTTTCTCTCTTTTATTAAGGTTGGATAAGTATTCTTTTAAATTGAAAATTAATTACAAAAGGAAACTATAATGGCATATTTCGTGAGGCACCTCCTTTCCACTGGTAGGCCAATCTACTCGTAGTTCAGTTGGTGAGGCACCTCCCTTCTATAGAAACAACTAGAATCCCTGGCTGTAGTGTTGATGGTGAGGGACTTTTGGGAGTGTAGGTGTGTGAGTGCTTACCTCACCAAAAATAAAATAAAATAAAAAAGTAAAAAAGTGGGCCAATATCCCTACAAAGAAGAGACGTCCAGGTTTTGAGGAGAGTTTCAATGAGAATTCTTTCCTTTTATGTTTTTTATTTACTTACATTGTATAAGGTATCTTTATAAAGTTTTCCTTATTCTTTTAGAATTTTTATGATCAATTGAGATTGCTTTAGATTTACGGTTTGATTTGTAGTTGTCAATAACTACATACATGGAGTATGGTTGGGCATCCAACCCTAGGCTTGTTTATGATTTTTTTTTCCAACAAAAATGCTTTATTTGCAATTTTCTATTCCTTTTCCTGTTGGTTTTGAAATTCTCCTGGAGGATTGAAGGTTTCTACTCAATAGATTGAGCACGATTTGGATAAGCAATTTGTTGTTTCTTCTTAATGACATTTTGTTTTTCTGTTGACTGAGGATTTAGGATTTTGGGTTCACAAACCATCCAATTTGGCTTCCCTTAACTACGTCAAATTACCATTGTATCACTTTCATGTGATAACCGGAAATTCATTAATAACATAGAATAAGATATCTAGCCAACTTGAATTTGATAAATCAACTTGGGCCTAGCTTCAACCATCAAGTCGGGTCTTTGAATTTTTTTTATTAATATCAACAAGCTTTCCATGAGCCTAAAATAAATGGTTGATTACAATTTTTTTTGAAATTATAACACCCCACTGAATTTCATACAGATGAGTGGAGCGGCAGTATTTAACCTCTCACTGCTCACATCTGACATGTGGGCAGTTCTCATTCGAATCTTCTTTTACCATCAGCAGGTATAATTATTGTGTTTGATCCTGAGGTCTTTTTTGTGTAATGCTGAGATTTCTCTATCAGGTAGAAATATGTTTTGATTCAAATCCAGAAAGCACGTTTTAAAACCACCCTGGTAACTTGCTGCAGGTGGATTGGTTATATTATCTTTCTTTCGCTGTAGTGGTTCTTGGACTACTCCTATATTCTTTAAGGTATGTTCAAAGCTACCTACAAGACCACCTTTCTCTTTAAAATACTATTGGGATCAAAAGGATCTGTGGTTGGGTCAGGTCAGGTCCATGGTGAGCCCTGCTCAGGGCATAATTAGGCTATTATTACATATCTATACCCAGACCTGGACCTGGACCCAAACATAGGCTATATACTCTATAGCCCAAACTCCTACCCAATTGAGATTTGAACCTCTCTCATATTTGTTAACTATACATTAAATATTGGGAAATTTATAGATAACCACTTATATGTTCTAGTATTTACACAACCACCTATATTTTTCTTTTATAACAAACCACCACCTATGTTCCTTGGCAATATCAATCAACCACCTTTTTTGCCAAAATAAAAAACAGCCACCTTCACTGATGTCCCTCATAACAAGTATTCAATCGTTGTTAATTAAATCCAACTAATATTTTCTGAAAAGACAAAAATGCGCTTACCTTGCACTAGTTTTGAGTACTCAATGCTTAACCTTTGTTATAATAACTCAAAACCAAAATGCCAAATTATATTCTTGTCGTTGAGATTAATAATAAGAGTTACTTTTAGAAGTTATATGATATTCTGACCATAGTTTATTTCAAAGTTCAACTTAAAGAAAGGTTTAATTGTGGAGGTTGACTGGAGTTGAAGGGCAATTTTCTCCCTTTCAGAGTGATTTTTAGAGAAACTTTGTTGAAAGTGGTCAAAGCCCTTTTTCTTACTTGACCGTTGCTCAATGTGATGAACCAGTATTTTCAATGGAGTATATATAGTTGTTTTATGTAGAAATAAAAAATAGAGGTGATTGTTTGTAAATATCAGACAAGTCAAGTGGTAATATGTAAATTTCCCTTAGACATTGTGTGCACATAAGAGTAATCCTATATAGTTTTCTTTCAAAGCATTTCTAGGGATGGGATAGAGATGTCTCAAGGTGGACCATAATGTGGGCTGATATTAATTCAATCATTAGAACTTAACCGTTTATTTAAGAGGCCCAAGATTTTAACAGCAACTTTTACAATTAAAAAATTGTTGAACTGGACCCTGATCCATGTGATTTTTTTATTTTTTTATTTTGGTAAATTCCCCCGATCCATGTTGACAGCTTCCACTCTCATTTCTCCCTATATATTCATATGCATGCATTGAAGTGGTCCCTATGAACTGGCTAAAATGTCAAAACTTAAAATCTCACACTTCAGCAACCTTTTTAATATTTATTGTTATTATTTTTTCACTACATTGAGGATTCAAATTCACACACTTTGCCGCATCGGGGATTCGAATTCACGCGCTCTACTCATAAGCCAATGTCCCCGACCGGCTAAGCTTCAACTGAGGGACCATTGAACCGTTTTCTTTATGTAAAGTCAAAAGTCAAAATGTATGTTTTTAAATTATTCTTTTTCTTCCTACACAATACGAGCATCGCGTGAAGTAGTTTTGTACAAGAGTACACCACAATAGAAGGTGCTCACTATTGCAACCTTAAGATTGTGGGTTCAATTCATGCCACCCATAATTAATTATAAAAAAATTAAAAAAAAACACTATTATATCTGAGTTCATCTGCCACTGCATTGTGAATTTCTGTAACAGTGACCCAAGTACTGCTCCAGCAATAGCTACCATTGAAGAAGTAAATACTCCATACCAACCACTTAACGAAGAATGTGCTGAAGCCAGAGTTGAGCCTTAGGCTAATTGAGATGGAAGTATTAAGCAAGCCATAACTCTGATTTTCATTATATTCCTGATGTGTTAAGATCTAATGAAGCCAGCAAATGCAAACTTCTGGATTGAAAAAGAAGGTGAACTAGGAGCCCTTGAGAAATTGGGTGGTGTCATTTCATTTTTAAGAAGGGCAGAGATGTATTTTTATGTAGAAAATCATCAATCCTCCCATGACAGCCATGCCATGACTCTATTTAACTTTCACAGTGAAGCTTATGTTGAAACAAGAGACCATTGTAGGGAGAAAAACAATTGCAGCAAATAAATTGGGTAAAACAAGATCTGAAGAAAAATGGAATTCAAAAATTTGTGGTATGGAATGCTTTGTACAGGCTTTTTCAAATTGCTTCGCTTTCTTTGGATTGCTTGTGCACTTGAGTGGTGGAGGAGCTTGAACTTGTAGATGACTTTGACCAGCTACATACATGTCAGTAGGAAAAATCAAAATGAGTAGTCTCTAGGTGGGTTGTGCGTGTGTTTTTCTCTTAAAATAAGGGATCCCAACTCATGCACCAAATCAAGCTTGACCAGCTAAGCAATAGCTTGGGACAATTATGAGACTTATGAGACCACACGCTGCACAAAAGTCCCACAATCTACCATTCATGATCTAGTGTTTTTCTAGCATGCGGATTGTTACACCATAGTTGTGATGGAAACAGCTAGAGAAGGGCCAAGGGAAAAATAATAACAAAAACATCCAAGAGGCTTAAGCCCTTCTTCCACATGCAACACGTGCCTAATGCCACAGCCCCAACCCGGCACACAAGGACGCACGTGTGCTTATCACCATCATTTTCCTGTTTGAGCCAAACACTTAAATATGCAGAAAGGAAAACTTTTTTTTGACGTGGGTTCTCCCTAAGGTCTTTAACCCAATAGGACTATTCCCGCAAGTGGCGGGAGCAAACCCACGTCTTATGTCACTCCACCAACTCTCCGGTGTATAAGGAGGATGCTGCACTTTCCATGTGAGATCCACAAACTCATCATCTCCATCTCCCTCAACTTACCAGAGAGAGAGAGAGAGCAGATCCTATGGGTCTGTTTGTGCAGAGCCGTTCCACGACTTTGGTTTCCGATGGGTCTAGGTCGGAATTCTAGATGCTCTCAAAAGAGGAAACCCAGCATAAAAGTGCGGAAAACCCTCCCTTCTCTTTGCTACACTGAACACGGGAAGGAGGCACCGGAAATTATGGCGCATTGTCGACATTGGTTTCCGCTGAAAATTCATCTGCACAAGTAGGCCCTATGATTACAGAATTCCTGAGTTAGAGTGGAATCCAGGATTTCTCCAAATTCTACTCCGATGGTAGTTGGCCCCACAATAGGATTAACCGCATAATGGATAACACAATTAATAAATATGATCAATAATACCTAAGATTGTGTTTATCACATTCTCCATCATGTGGTCAATACTATGGTGGGGTCAACTACTATTAGAGTAAATTTTTTGAACGTCTCATATACCCGGAGGGCATTCATTTTGAGCAGTCCTCTCATTTTGGGTAGCTCAGATTTTCAGTTGGTGGGCCCCACCATTCCTTCAGCTCAGGAACTTTGCATGCATTCAGTTCCATAGATTTCGCTGGGGTAAACCACTGGTGGCTATTGCAAATAACACCAGAAACTGGAAACCATATACATATCACCCAACATGCAAAATCTGGCATCACATAACAAGAGTGTCAAACTTAAATGCTATCTTCCAAAGTAGAATTCCAAAATGCACAAGGCGTCTAGCAAAAAAAAAGTTTGTGTCAAACAAAACCTTTCTCATGTTCACAACATTAGAGCAAAAACCATGGTTTTCTAACACAACGGGTTCACGAGACTCTGGTAGTTAATGAGTAGAAGAACAAAACCCAGCAGGTTTGCATTGCAAGTTAATAAATATTTTTTTTAAATACTTCAATTGTAACATAAGTACATGTCTCTTTAAAGAATATATATATATATAGTATATTAATTGCAATTAATATAAATACTAAGAAACTATTTTTGGCTCGTCGAAACCAGATTAATCAAATCAGGAATCTGGTTACCCAGCATACGACCAGGTAAAGTCTGCCAGATTCCTAGTCGACCCACTAGGTCAGTCAAAAACAGGTATAAACCATATCCTATCAAACTGGGGTGGCTGAATGCTACAATGTATAACTCAAATAGGATTCAAATAAAGAAAGCATGTTCATGTTGATATTCAGACAGGAAAGCATGGAATCATTTTTAGTGAAAAACTAGCAGATAACACAATCTAATGGGATTTGAAGGGTAGAAAAATGACACAGGTTACAACTGTCAGATATCATTTTGCAACCGCAACAACATATGCATTCCATGCGTCTCTTTGAGGGAAAGATGTAACCTCTTCATACTTTACATCTCTCATGCCATTAAATTCTTCTGCACTTTCATATGTATTCGGCATCTCACGGATCCAAAAGTGTACAGATCGGAATCCAGCCTCTTCCAAACAATCTTTAATTTCTGGCAAGGACCACCTGCAGGCCATAATGCATTAACATAAACACAACTAAAATGGCTTAACATCTATAAATAAAGAGAACGGTTTTGATTTATTTTTATTTTTTTGTGGGGGATTGGGTACTGGAGAATGGTATGGTATTGATTTTGATATTCACAAAATATGAAGCAGCAGTTTGTCTTCAGCCAATGAATCTGGGGCAACCAGATCCTGAATTGTTAGTGGAAGTAAATTGACATGGGCATAAAGAGTGAGTATCCAGTATCCACCATGCCATGTAAAAAAATCAAAGAGCAAATAAATGATATAGGGAGAAAAATCTCCTAGCATAAAACTGCAGCAGGAAATTAAGTTAGTTGATCTTGTCATTTGTCTGCAATAGACCTACATGTCATTGTGACAGATGTCCAAAAGATGTGGGCCATTCATTAGATGTGCCTATGTGATCAATTGCAGATCCCTTTCACACTTAATCATGCATCTGCTTTGCACAATGTCTAAATCTTTTAACAGCAGACATTCAATAACAGGCCTTCTAATTGTAATAACTGGGTCCCACTGTAGGGGTTGGAATATTTAATTATGTATTTATGTTTTATTTTGGCGATTTTATAATATTTTGTGGCTGTGCTCTCATATAATTAGTATAAATAATATGATTAAAATTATTTTTAGTGGGATGCCTATTTATTTTGTAGAGACCCATTGTTGTAAGATATTGGGACCCAACTTCTTTATTCTAGGAGGAAGTCGACACTTCTAGTAGGAGACTTATGTTAGAAATAGAACTCCCAATTCTGGTAGGAACCTTGCTAGACAGTGTTCCTAGCAAACTTGGCTCCACAACTATTTTATAAGACCTTTCCCTTCCCATTCTTCCCTCAAACAACAATCAGCCTTGAGAAATCCAAATCCTAGGCTAGATACAGAGAAGTTAGGAAGAATTTGCAGAAGGAGAGGATCAGAGCATTGAAGCCTTGTGGTTCACGTGGTGCATATCAGGTGAGTAGAATTCCTCATACACACGTTGTGTTACCGATCCTTTATGAAGATGTGTGTATCGATTGTTGTGTTGCTATGTAAATTTGCACTGCTTGTTTTCCCAGAACTATTTGAAGCCCTGAATATGGATAAAATGAATTTTCCACAAACAGATTACATGTTTCAGGACTAGAATGCCAGTGTTGACAAAACCAGATCATGGTTATAGGTCTGATAACATCTAAGTTCTGTTGGTAGATATGATGACTCGGGTTTCTTATGATTTAGAAAATTTCCAGACCTTGTTGTATTGCTAAGAGGATCAAATCACATGGAAGATCATGGTTATAGGTCTGATAACATCCAAGTTCTGTTGGTAGATGTGATGACTGGGGTTTCTTATGATTTAGAAAATTTCCAGACCTTGTTGTATTGCTAAGATGATCAAATCACATGGAGATTACAGTGCAGAATTTAGAAAATTCCAGTTCCTGCACGCCAAAAACCAGTTTGGGTCAACTGGGCCCCATTTGATGATAGATTGGGACCATGGATCTGAATGTAGAACCATGGTTGACCACCAAGGTGTTGGACCCACATGAGGTGGGCCCTGTGGTGTTTGGCCCACCATCCAAATACTTAAAGCATAAGAGGCTTGGTTGAAGAAGAAAAGGGCTATCTGGTTGACAGCCTTTGTGGGGCCACAGGGACCACCTGATCAAGGATCAGGACCCTACATCTGGTAGGGGGCCACGGGGCGACCATAGTGGAGGGGGCCCTGCCAGGCCCACCATCCAGTTGCCTTAAACGTGGGTAGCGTGAGTTTCTGCCAATGGGTTTATCATACTTATGTAGGCTGTGGGGCCCAGTAGGGCAATCTAACGCCAAATCAGAACCGTAGATTCAACTGTGGGGCCCTGGGAATTCTGTCCCAGCATGGATTGGGTCAGTGGGACCCATCATCCTGTGTTCCAAAGTGAAGAGACGTGATGAAGCCTGTGTGTTATGACGATGATATTTCTATTAATTACAATTTGCCCTTGGTTCGCTCACTGCACCCACGCTAAGTCCCTGTTTCTTATTTCTGTGGGTCCTACAATGTTGGAAAATTCCATCAAAGCACCTGTTATGGGCTGTTGTTACTTCTAAAAACTTTGCGCAGTTTTCTTGAAATTATAATTGCTGGAAATTGTAAATATTGCCCTACAATCTTTGGTACGTACAGATGAATTTTTGAACTGATTCCTGAGTTTCAATTATCTGTAAATTACAAATAAGGGCCTGTAGTTCATGGTTATTATATTTGAGAATTGTTTGGATTGGCAGCATGAGTTCCTAACTCCTATAAATTATACTTAGAACCCTAGTATTTGACTAATTGTGATTTAAGTTGTAGTTATGGAATTCATGATGAAACTTGTAGAATGTGATCTTTTACATGGTTCTAAGATTGTTGTATAAACTGTATATGCTATTTCACCTATTTCATATCTCATATGTTGAACATGTTAATATTCTCTGAAAATTGTGGGAATGTCTCCACACTATAAGGGGTCAGTGTGAAAATGATTTTACATGATCCAGATACCTGTATGGATAGAAGCGGGGCGTAAATAATTCGGATTCCGTGTAAAAGGCTGATTTCACTACCCCATTTATATAATGCAACAAGGAAGATTGTGATCCATGAACGAGATACCTATTGAATAATAGTTTAGTTGGACCTACCCATTGGACACCCTTAGATGCACCGGCATGAGGCTAAGAGATGGATCCTTCTGACAAGGCTTTCAGGCCATCTGCGCAATTGTCCTGACTTTTAGGTCAGTTGCACTCTGTTGCCCCTTCTGTTTCAAGAGCTACATAATTGTCCTAACTTTTAGGTTAGTTGCACTCTGTTGTCCCTTCTGTTTCAAGAGCTGCATAATTGTCTTGACTATAGGTCAGTTGCACTTGGTAGCTGTAGGTCAGCCGTTCGATTGACTATGGAACACTCTTGTGTTCTGAGGCACCCTTGAGGTGTATTTTTATTCTGGAGCGAGTGCACACGGTGGTTAGGTGGTGATCCCACAGTTAGAATTAGAAACCCTAATTGAATTAATGCAAACACATGTTTCCTTATTATCTGATTTAAATGTTTCTTTTATTATATTGTTGCACACAATTTTTGTATATGTTGAATTCTATTCACTCAGTATGACTGATTGTGTTTTCGCCCCAATTCCAGGTATGACAACCCTAGAAAAGCAAGTCCCTTATGATCAAGAAATTGGTTTTGGCATCTGTGGCTGAGCGTTCCGAGACTCACAGACAAATTAGACTATATACATGTTTAGTGGATTCTTTTAAATTACAAAGACTATTTTAGGAAGTTATGTAGTTTATTTCTTTATTTGAACATTATTATTGGATTTGGATATTCTTTTAATTAAAATTCAGATTTTTGGCAGAAGCCTGGTTATTTTTGCTTCGAATAATTTGATTTATGATGCTAATGTGATACTTTAATAGGTCTCAACGTGGAATTCAAAGGGCCCCGGATTCCGGGCCGTTACACTAATGGATTGCCTCAATGCTGCACACATGCACCGCGTTAGGCTTAAGACATGTTTATCATTTTCGCCTTTTCGTATTGTCTAGAAGAAGCTATACATCAACAGGACATGTTCTTTTAAGAATATGATTAGGGAAGAGTCAGGGTAAACCAAGAAGTTAGCTCCAGAGGTTTCGTGTATGTACAACCCCAAAAGAATAGACTCCGTGATCTTTGTAAGAACTAATAATTATACAAAACTTACAGCCTCCAGCTATATGTAAATGCATGGCGAAGTGTCCCTTGATTCTTTCCAAGTTGAAAGTGTAGGCTGATCCTTGTTGTGCGATTTAGAATATCAAACTCTTCCTGCTCCCAGACGTACTGCAGATATAGAGTCAACTCTTAGCCATTGGCTGTCCAATATTTAAAAGCCATTCTATACAACAACAAAAAAAAAAGAGAGATTTGAAGTATGCAGACAAGAAATTTAAAATTTTATGACGGAAATTAATTGACAAGTCTATATCAGAAACCCAAACATAACAATAAAATTCATGCTAGCACCTGGCATGCCTGATAGTGGTCCCTAAAATTATTTGTTCTAGAATTTTCGAGTGCTAAGAATAATTGAAATTTTCCAATGCTTACAACTTTAAAGAAACAATTAAAATTTAAAAAGTGTTTTGCCAGGGGAAAACGAAAGGAAGAAAAAAGAAAAAAAGATGTGTACACCAAGTATGGAAGATACTAGCCATCTACCATGACCTTTTTCTACATTCAATGCAGACTATGATAGTAGTTATTTCTTAAACATATAATTGAAGGCCATTAATCAGGAGGACAATTTCAAAGATTTTTGAGATGTGGTCTACCGATAACGGGGCCCATCATATGAATGGATCTGGATCACCCGGCCAGAGGTTCATCCAACTATGGCATATTCAAGACTGCAGGGGAATATCCATGCATCCTCTCATAGACAGGTATATAATTCTTCATCACTAGGAATTTGGTCTCTTTTTCAACCACCTTTGATATTTGTTCCGTTTCATCATATACTTTAGTACAGGTAGATAAACTTTCAGCTCCCTACAGGTTATATGGAGGACCGGTAACTTACTGTAAAATTTGAGAACCTCCTCTGAAGTCGTAGTTTCCTCTCTGATGATGTGCCTCCATAGAGGTCCATCGCGAATATACCACCTCTTTTTGACAAGGAGCTGAGGGCATGCTTAAAATACAAGACCAGGTCCTCGCGCCTTTGGAGGCAGCAACAACTGTAATTGAAAGCACAGACAACGTCTCTTGCTGGCAATGAGTGGATTTTTTTCAGAGCCTCATTATCAATTGAATTGCAGGAAATCATTTGCGTCGTACATTCAGAATCGACAACCTGTTCAGCAGTTTCCAAATGTCCTTCATGATCATTCAATGTTATGCTCCCAACGAGATCTTGGAGATTATGTTTGACAAAACTGGCCTCAGAAGGTTGTAAAACATTCCCATGAAACAGAGATATTCGAGAATAGCCATCAGCACCAATCTTATAAACATTATTTTCCAGGCACCATGTCAGCGCCTCAAGATCCAAATCCACTCCTGCAGCAGTTCGTCTTGGATCGCTACAGAGCCATTCTGCGCTGGCAAGTGCAGAGAGACAGCATTATTTTAGTGCCTCAAAGTTCATAATTTACAACAGAAATGAAAAGTACAATAACATAAGAAAATAAATGCATATTGCTTATCCACTCCATTGGGCAGAAATCATAGTGTCAAAATAGTAGGAAACAAGTGAGGAATCAATAAAGAGAACAAATTCTCAAGGGAATTTGCAAGTAAACGTTGAAACATAATCAGTTATATTTAAAATCTGAAGAAGGAAGTTTGAAAACAATGGGATGAATCAAAACCAGCTATTAAAAGACATGATCTTGAATGAAGAATTTGATTAGTGAATTTCATGCTTTCAACTGGATATAATTCAATCTATAAGAGAGATATGTCCAAATAACTAAGAAGAAACAAAATTATATATTCACATCAAGTGAAGGATCGACGTAGTAGTGTATGTCACTTAGTAGGAATGCTTGCAGAGAGAGATTTAACCTCCCACAAACAAGAACCTAAGAAATTCATTCCTACATCAATTTATAATATATTCACATCAAGTAATATAGATCAGGTAGTAGCGTACGTCATTTAGTAGGAAAGCTTGCAGACAGATATTGTAAGACCCCAATCCTTAATTAGTTAATTACATGTTTAGTGGCTAATTAATCTTGTTTGGTGGGTAATTAACTTTTTTATGCATTACATTAGTAGTTAGTTTGGTTTCGGAGAGTTTTGCACCTAGTTAGATACCTAGAAGGACCTTTTTGTAATTCTAATTGAGTGTGGGGTTGTTTGCAATTTTTGAAAGTTCAATGATTTTGGGCTCATTAGATAGAGGGTGTCTTTTGTGGAAACTTTCATGTCTGGGTCAAATCATTTGGAGGCCTAGAACCCCTTGTAAAACCCAATTTCCTCATTTTGTAGAGCCAAGGACCTACTTGTAAATACCTAAAACTCACTAAAATATATAAACCCCAGCTCATTTCCATTCATTTCATTCCGTCTCATTTCCTTCTCCTCCTTCGTCGATTCCTATCTTCTCATATTTTCCCTCCTTTCATGTAAGAGACCGAGAGACTCCATCAATTTCAAGGTAGAGATGGCCAACCCAAGATCCCCTCACCATTGATCATCATCTTCTGACTTGTTACTATATCCGGGTAGAGTTCGTCATTGATTCTCGAGTCACCACCACTTAACTTCGATCCCATTCTAGCCAGACCCAGCTTGGTATGGATTTAGCCTTGTTTATGCTAGCTGCAGCTTAGCCTTGCGTGGGAGTTGACTATGTCCTCCGGTACCATATTCAAAAAATATTATTGATGGCCATATATATAATTTTTTTTTTATGGAGACTCACGGCTGTAGAGATTCAACAGGTCCTCAGGCCCACCATGACAGGCCCATAACCAAAGGCCCATCATAACAGGTCCATAAAGAATATTTCACATGTGGATCTTTGTGAGATCTGGTCAACATTCTGTACATAATTGTAGGATTGTAATTTCTCCAATCAGCCTTCCAGGTTAGACTGGTGGCCTATTTTTGCAACTTCTGGAAAAGGAACCACTGTATTCCAATTGTTGGATCTGATTTCCAAGCACCAATTCTTAAACTATTTCAGAAAACTGTCAAACCAAAGAACCAGTCAAGGCACTCACCTATTGGGCTGATAAAATGCCAGAAAAATGTGGCTAATTCCAAGGAATAATGGCCAAACCAGATGATGTAATTTTCTGGAGATTCCACAATCTGGAGGTGGGGCCCACTGCTTGATCAGGTAGGCAGATAGTTGTCGACTGATTCAAAATATTGCCAGAGATTTCTCCTTGCACTCAGAGTGATCCTGAATGGCTGAGATGCTCTTTCCAGTCTTCTTCCTTGCACTCAAAATTAAGCACTGTTGCTCCAGTCTTCTTCCTTTCTTTGATTCAGTGAATGGGGAGAAACAGAGAACTTGTTCTCTGTTGACCGCTTAGAGGACAGAACAAGAGGATTCAGAGTGTCAGAGTTTCCTAACTTAGCTCTAATACCATGTAAAGGGTCTGTAGATCCCTGTATTAACTAGAACAAGAGGAAGAAGGATTGTGAACTCTGGCGTGTCCCAAGATGGGGATCGACCATGTATATTTATATCGACTGTTGCCTAATCAAAGGCTCTAATTTCAATCTAATTTACATCTAATTACAACTGATTACTGTTTTTCTCTGATACAGTATAAACAAACTTGGATATCGGTGTCTTGATAATGAAACTGGTCGTGTTTTTCTTTCAAGGCATGTTGTGTTCAATGAAACCATTTTTCCATTTCGTACATTCACTACACCCAACACCCTGGCCCCAGAAAGCGCTGACCTGTTGCTTCTCCTGCAACATAATTCAGTGGGGTCCATATCCTCTCCAACTGGCCCTCTCCAAAATACATTTTCAAATGCACCCCTTGCAGGCCAAATACATTCCCCACGAAAACTACACCCATTGCCCAATACATTGTCTGGTCACCCTCCAAGGAAGGCTTCTCTTCTGACAGCTACATCCAACAACACAGCTAACGTGACAGCACCAGCACCACATGTGCAGCCAGCGTCATCTCAGCATCTTCACAACACTATTTCTGCTTTGCCTACATCTCCACCACATCTACAGATGACACTGCTACTTGGCCTGACAGCTTCTTCCCAGCTTCAACATGTTGTTACTCCACTACTTGGCAACCCACTACACATCACCAACAATCAGTTCCAGGCACTCAGCCCAATTTGGATATTGCAGTCCCTATTCAAATCACTGGACCGGATTCCAAACAAGTCATTGGAAACATCCCAGTTCATGTTGCTTCTCCTACTACTGACCATGATGAGTCCACTTGTGCAAATGCTGGAACTGCCCCTGTTGCGACTTCCGTCACTACGTTTGGTTCTCAGCCACCAACTACTGCAATCAATGCCCTTGTGCATCCAATGGTGACATGAAATAAGGATGGAACACGCAAGCAGAAAGTACTCACTGCCACTCGTCATCCCATACAGGCCCTAAGCACCATCAAAAGAAAAATTGAACCCACTTGCTTCAGTAATGCTGTCAAAAGTCCAGAACGGAGGAAGGCAATGGCTGCTGAATTTGATGCTCTTCAACAAAATGGCACTTGGTCACTCGTCCCCCCACGCCCAAATATGAATATAGTTAGATGCAAGTGGGTATACAAATTAAAACATAGGGCTAATGGGTCCATTGAACGTTACAAGGCCCGCCCAGTAGCAAAGGGGTTTCATTAGCAAGCTGGCATTGATTACTCGGAAACCCTTAGTCCTATTGCAAAGCCAAGCACAATTCGCATTGTTCTCTCTCTTGCAGTGCATTTCAATTAGATCATTAGACAACTAGATGTGAACAATGCATTTCTAAATGGTGAACTTAAGGGAAAGGTCTACATGACTAAACCCCGAGGGTTTGTGGAGAGCCAATGTCCCCAACATGTGTGCAGTGCAGACTACACAAGTCATTATATGGACTCAAACAGGCTCCAAGGGCTTGGTTTGAAAGGTTCACAATCCATTTGACCACTATGGGATTTCAAGCTTCTACGGCTGACCCATCATTATTTTTCTAGAAATTCTCTACTACTTTTATTGTTTTATTGTTATACGTGGATGACATTATCCTCACTGGCAATAACCCAGACACTATAAAATCTTTGATTTGCCAATTATCATCCACCTTTGCCATGAAGGACCTTGGACCGTTACATTACTTTTTGGGCCTTGAGGTGTGTAGGACTACTGGCACTTTATTCCTTCCCAGACAAAATATGCTTGATCTACTCAAAAAATACAAAATGGATGGAGCAAAACCTTGTTCATCACCAGTGGTTAGTGGCAGCAAATTGAGTATTCTTGATGGAGATCCACTTTCCAATCCATCTGAATATCGTAGTGCAGTTGGTGCTCTTCAATATCACACTTGGACAAGACCTAATATAGCCTTCGCGGTCAATCAAGTCTGTCAGTTTATGCACGATACCACTACAGATCATTGGACAGCGGTGAAAAGAATACTTCGATATGTCAAAGGCACCATCAATCATGGGATCATGTTCACAAAATCATCCACACTTACTCTTACTTGCTTCTCAGATGCCAATTGGGCTGGCAATCCGGGAGATCACCGGTCTACATCAGGGCTATGCGTTTTCCTTGGGAAAGACCTCATTTCATGGAGCGCCAAGAAGCAACATACTGTTGCCAAATCCAGCACGGAATCTGAGTACAGATCATTGGCACATTCTGCAGCAGAGCTATCATGGATATTATTTCTACTTAAAGATCTTCATATTTCCTATGGTGCACACTCAAATCATCTAGTGTGATAATGTTGGGGCAATTTCATTAGCTGCCAATCCCATCTTTCACGCAAGGACGAAGCACATCGAGGTTGACCATCACTGTATACGTGAAAAGGTGCTCTGTAAAGCTTTAGTTGTGCGCTTTGTCTCAATAATTGACCAATTGGCAGATATCTTCACCAAAGGGCTAACTTCTGCTCGCTTTACATTTCTCAGAGACAAGCTTATGATTCGCCAACGACCCATCAGCTTGTGGGGGCCTATTGGAAGTAATGAGGATAGGCTCTCCACGTCAAATGAAAAGGAAGCTCTTTCCAAAAATCCAAGATTGAAGATGGAAAAGGAAGTTCTTTCCAAAGATACAAGATTGAGGATATCTTCTAAAAATTAAAGATATGGTTTTTCAATCTATCCTATTGTTTAGGATCTGTAACCTCTGTTGGGTTTATCCCTCCTCTCGTGTAAAAACTCTATATATATGTAATACATTCTTTCTCTCTGCACTAAGGAAAGGCAAGAGAATCATTCAAGATAATCATTCACCATAAGTTTATCAATTACAAGCTAATAAGGAAAATCAAGATATGATTGGAGAAATTACAATCCTACAATTATGTACAGAATGTTGACCAGATCTCACAAAGATCCACACGTGAAATATTCTTTATGGGCCTTTGGCTATGGACCTGTCATGGTGGGCCAGTGGACCTGTTGAATCTCTGCAATGGTACCCTTGTTTACTGCACATTATCCAGCTCTCGCCACTGACACTTTGCTTGCAACCGTGCAGTTGAAAGAATGAGCCAACGTGGTTGTCATTTTGCTAGGAAGTACTGGTATTGACTTGCCTTACATGACTCACCAATGTTGTATCTATTTCTTGCACAATCATACCTAGTTTTAAGCATTTTTGTTAATATTCTAGTATACATGTCTTTAACTCTATATTTGATGCAACATGATATATTTATTATATTTGCTTACTTGCTCTAACTTGTTACACTTGGTGTTGTAGGTGGTGGCCTACCTTGCTGCCAACCTTGACCCAGAGAAAGAGGCGGCTAAGGATATGCCCTCCAAGGATTAGTTGAGTGGACCCCCGTTGATGTGAAGTAGACATCGGGCAGTGATAGAGGCATCACCTAGAGAGAGAGAGAGAGAGAGAGAGAGAGAGAGAGAGATGTCTTTTGGGAGATTTTTTGGAGGATTTTCAGAACAGACGTAAGTTTTTTTTCTCAGATCTAATGTTTGGCAGTTTTCTAGGGACAATTTTTCATCTAAACCATCCAAAATCTTAGATAGTTAAGATCTGGTTTTGATTTTTCATACCTGGATGTGTTTTTACCATGGAAATCATGATATGTTGTTTAAATGAATGATAGGGCATTGTCAGATTGATTTTCAGTGCAAACAGTGCAGTCGGCCAGGTCGCCTGGACTTCATTTGAAGTCCTGAACCGGCTAGGGTGCAATATTCTGCTATGTTATGTGTTCAGATCTGACCCCTAAGAATTTGATTTGCATTTCTGGGATTTGTTTCTCTAGATTGTTGATCATATTGTTTGGGTTTTCATCATTTACTGTTGAATTCCATAATCTACTGTTGAGATTAACATTTGCTTAGGCTGTTATGGAGAATTTTGACTTAATACTAGAGAAATTATTTTAACTAGACTCTAGATATCTCTCATCAATCATGATGATTCAAGCATTCTTAAGACAAATATGTTAACAAGGAAAAAAGTTAAAAATATCTATAAGATTTCCCATGATCCAGCTGTTTGTGCAAGGATAGGCCCACTTGACAGATCTAGAACTTTAAGATGAAGAGAAGAAACTTTGGAATTGGATGATCCATTCGATGGGTCCTTGCTTTACTTATAGAATATTGGCCTTAATCAAGGCTATGAGGAAAGAATATAAAGAATATGTGATACAATCTTGTGTACATGGAAAGAGAATAGAAATAGACAACTAATCACTAATCCCACATGATATATGAGAATGGGCCTGTGGGCCTATTGTACATGAGTCTTGGGTCAGCTATTGTTAAGAAACATCCTTAATAGAAATTTTATTATCATGCAGCAACCCAGATTTAAACAAAGATAACAAAGTACGAGAATGAGGATGGCCTAATCTATTGTGCCATAATTGGCTCTTATTTGAACTAGAAGCCGAAAACAAGGCGGAGGCAACCAAATTCCTATCCTATGTAGATAGTTTTAGCGGGAAAAGACGGCCACACTTAGGCCCCTTCGATATCACCTTCCCCGATGCTTGATCCTGTACAACACAACCAGAACGAGAAAAGGAAACAGAACAATGATTATCAACCAGTTGCCCAACAGATAATAAATTTGTAGAAAATTGAGGAGAAAGAAAAACATGACTCAAGGGCAAGGGATATGAGATCTCACCGATGGCAGTAATGGGTATACTACCGCCATCTGCTGTATTGATTCGGAGACTTCCATCATGAGGCTTTAATTGAGATAGATTTTCAAAAGAGTGGGTCATATGATTAGAAGCCCCTGAATCCATATACCAGGTAGAGTTTGATTGTTTGGATTTACCTGAGAGGCCAAGAGCAGAAAAAGAGTTTACGATCATCTGCTGAATTATTTCAGGGGTGAGGGAGGATGAAGAAGCAGGTGGAGCCGGCATCATTGTATTGGCAGCCGGACTCAATGCAGAAGGAGACGCATCCAAAGTTGCCAGATTGGCTTTCTGAGAGGAGGTCTAAGCACGGCGCCGACATTCAGGAGGAACATGGCCCTTCCGTTTGCAGTAAAAGCAGTATTTTTTATTGCATTGAGTGGCAACATGTCCATATTTCTGACAACTATAACACTGCACTTTGGTCATATCTTTGTTCTGCTGGTGGGAACGTGCAACATAGGCCGCAGTTAGTGGACCAGTGGAAACTGCTTGTTGAAGAGTAGCCTGGGTTGTTAGACGTTATTCCTCACGAAGAAGCTCGCCAAAGCAAGAATCAATAGATGGGGAGGGCACTCTGCTCATCAAATTTTGAACGTATTTGTTCAAATTCAGGTCTAAGTGTCATCAAGAAATGATCCCTCTGACTAGTGGAATGAATGTTCTGAACCACCACAATCGAGGCATCAGGGAGGCTAGAGTAAATAATCACAGTGTAGTTCGTCCATAAGCGAATAAAATGAGAGTAATATTCTTGAACGGACAGTGTTCCCTGAGTAAACTGAGAAAGCTCATGTGCCAGATGGAACCGTCGTACAGAGTTATCCTGTTGATATACCTGTTTGAGGTAGTCCCACATGCCTTTTGCTGTTTTGTAAGGTCTAAGATTCAGGATGTATTGGGGATCCAC
Organism: Persea americana; assembly: GCA_029852735.1. Taxonomy (NCBI): domain Eukaryota; kingdom Viridiplantae; phylum Streptophyta; class Magnoliopsida; order Laurales; family Lauraceae; genus Persea; species Persea americana. The sequence goes on from CM056813.1 coordinate 45,950,301, forward strand.
AGACCCCAGAAGCCAAGTCATGATTTGTACATCTTTAGTGTCCCATTTTGAGACTGCCTTTACATCCTCTAATGGTTTGGGATCAGTCCCATCTATATGACCCCATAATTATTTTCCTTTAAGGTATATCTGAAATTGGAAGGCCCAGGATGTATAATTGGTCCCATTAAACTTAATCAGTGAATGTTCACTTTTGTCCATGATTATCACTGTAGGAGTTGGCTAAAGTTACAGAAAAATCTCAAACCAGATCTGTAGACTGATTTCTTTCTCAAATTAGGAATTGATTCAGGATATCTACAAGCAGAAAAAATGGATCTCTAGAGGTTTGGGAATGATCGAAACCCAGAACCCAGGTTTATCGACCTGTTTCTACCAAAAAAAACAAGTCAGACGACCTTGTTTTTGTGTTCTAAGAGAGGAAGTGGGGCCCAGTAGATGATCTGATGATCAATCAGATCTGATGGATATCCAGAACTCCTATTTTCTGTCAAGGCAAGCCAAGATTCTATCCAAACAGTTACAGATCCATGATGTGGTATGCATTTGATGAAAACTTATGCACCAAAACCTGAAACCACTAAATCAATCAGAAATCCTACATCTGAGCCAAAAATTCTGAAAAAATGTCCAAGAAATCCAAGATGAGTGGTCGACCAAAATGGTGTGGCCTGTTGATGCTGCTGTGTTGATCTAAGGTGGGCCCCTGATGAGTTGCTCCAAACGGTTGACGAGATTGGTTCCTAGAACCCAAAATAATACTCAGAGTTCTCTGCTGAGTCAATACAGAGGTCCACAAGTCTCTCATTAACTTTCGATCAAGATAGAATGATGTCTTTGATGAACTTGGGCTGATCAGAGGTGGGCCACCAGTGATCAGACGTCAAGATGTTGATGAAGCACTATGCTAACATGCACGAACAGTCATGGAGTGACTGTTATATCACCAAGATTCGACAACAAGGTCGAAGATGAAAGCTAGAAGAAGAAGAAGCTCTGATACCATGACAAATCTAGAACTTTAAGATGAAGAGAAGAAACTTTGGAATTGGATGATCCATTCGATCAGTCCTTGCTTTACTTATAGAATATTGGCCTTAATCAAGGGAAATTACAATCTCTATATGAGGAAAGAATATAAAGAATATGTGATACAATCTTGCGTACATGGAAAGAGAATAAAAATAGACAACTAATCCCTAATCCCAAGTGATGTATGAGAATGGGCCTGTGGGCCTATTGTGTCAGCTATTGTTAACACTACTGTCTGACTAATAAAACCTTGGCCTCCTAAGGTAAATTACAGTGCCTAATGTGCCATGGGTCAGCATTGGCTGACGCAGGGCCTACATCAAAACTAAATCAATCACTGAAAGAAAAATCAGACTGTCTGCCTGTAATAAGAATATCAATAGAATTAACAGAAAGTACAGAAGAAAAACTAAGATCAAACCGTCTGACCTCAGGAGTGCTGTTCCACAGAAATCTTCCTGCAAATGGAGTGGATATCTTCTGCCTACATACATGAGAAAGAACTTCTGCAGGTAGCTGATGTCTCCTTTTGGTGACTGTTAAAATTCAATCAAAACCAGCATGAAAATTCATCTTAGAAAAACCATGGAAATGATCTTTTTTTCTAAGAAATACAAACAACCATAGAAAGGATTATTTTTTTTAGGAAAATATAAAACCGCTAGAAAAGCAACCTCTTCCAAGTGTATTCTCAAAGAAAATAGAAAGCAAGGCCGTTATTCCTACCAATCACCAACTGAAGTCCAACATTTAGATACTCCATCAAATATTTCTGGCATTGATATAGATCTTGATCTGCCTATGGCCCTGTGTAAGGGTCCTAAGGGAAAGCTAGCTTACAGTATACATCATCCAATCAGAATGCGGTGTCATATCATCATCTATGACCTACGTATCATGATTTTGTGCTAAAGTTATCCACTGAATATAGACCTTCACATGTGAGTGAAGCATTCAAAGAGTCCAAAGTAGAACGCAACGATGCTAGAAGAAATACAATCCCTTGAAAAGAACAAAACATGAAAAGTTATTGATATTCCAGCACAAAAATGTGAAGTGGGATGTAAGTAGGTATATGCAACAAAGTACAACACAAATGGTACTATCCACTGCTACAAAGCAAAGTTAGTGGCAAAGAGTTTACTCAGCCGTATAGTATGGACTACATTGAGACTTTTTCATCAGTAGAAAAATTTTTAATTCAGTAAAGAGTAATCCTCTCAATTGCTTCAAATTTTAACTGGCCATTATATTGTTAGAAGATAAAAATGCCTTTCTACATTGTTATCTTCAAGAAGTATATATGCTGCGGGGAATGTTCTACTACGAGCAGACTGCATACTTCTCATATGCAGTCCAACTTATGGGGCCCACTTAGATGCCTACTTATCAATGGGGTGAGTTACATGGGAAGGTCTCCTTATGAATAAGGGTCAACAAAAAAATCAGCCTTGTTAGATCATCCTAGACCTTCATTTAATAGCCATGAAGTTTAATGGTCTTTTAACCATAGATTTCTTTGAGATTCAACCAGCGGTGGATAAAGGTTTGATAATAGCGAAATTTGGCATGGGGCCAGATCATGGGGTGATGAGAGTGTGAAAGGGCCTGCATTGATCAAAAGGTGGGCACAAGTGAGCCCCATGAAGCTGGATTGCATATATAAATATATATATATATATATATGCTCGTAGGAGACCATTTCTCTATATGCAGTTGCCTCCAGCGCTTAAGATCAGAAGAAAGCAAAAAAGTTTGTTGGTTGAGAAAAGGGTTTCTATGGCCTTAAATAGTGTCCACAAGCATGGTTTAATAAGTTTAGCCAAGCAATGATGAAATATTTATAAGTTTAGCCAAGCTTGGTTTAAATACCAACGGTTTCTTACGTTAAATTTTTCATAAAGTTTAATCCGACGGTGATTATTATCCAGATTGGTGCCAAATTAGGGTGGGTGTTAATTCATGAGGGGTTAGTGAGTGTGAGGGTATTGGATTTGTCATAAAGGCATCCCACGCAATGCTAACAAAGTTACCTCTCATGCAAACCCCTAAGAGGTACCTCTTAACCAAACATAACCATATATCATCATCATCATCATCATCAAAGCCTTGTCCAACTATGTTGAGGTCGGCTAGATGAATTTTGTTTCTCCATTCCAATCTATCTTGAGCTAAATTCTCAAATAAGTTACACTTCCTCATATCCATTTTTACCACCAACATTCACGTCCTCTTTGGCCTACCCTTCCCCTTGGTGAGCCATCAACCTTCATGGCCAAACTTTTTCTTACCAGTGTCTTTGCCGGCCTACATTAGACATGCCCAAACCATCTCAAACGCGTTTCTTTAATTTTATCCCCTATTGTTGCTACCCCTAAATGCTCTCGAAAGCGCTCATTTCTAATTGTATCCTTCCTATTTTTACCACACTTTCACCTCAACATTCTCAACTCTGCTACATCCATGGTATCTCATAGTCTTCAATTCTCAATTTTCTCACAGTAGTTTCAGCTCTTTTTATATGCCCACTAAAGTTACAAACCATATATTCCGTCTTTGTACGACTTATTTTAAAGCCTTAGGATTCTAAAACCTCCCGCCATCTCTCGAGTTTTGCATTCACACCATCTCTTGATTCGTCTACCAACACAACATCATTTGCAAATAATATGCACCAAGGAGCCTCTTCTTCAATATGAGCAGTTAACTCATCCATAATCAGTGCAAAAAGATAAGGGCTTAGGGTTGACCCTAATGCAAACCTATGGTCACTTGGAACTCCCTTGTCTCTCCACAAATAGTTCTCACACTCGTTACTGCTTCTTCATACATGTCTCTAATAATTTCAACATAACCATATATATATATATTTATGTACATACATGTGTGTACATAGATATGTATATACATATCTATGTACACACATGTATATACATATAAGGAGATGCTCCCCCATACATATATATGTACATATATATATGAGTAATTCTCCAAAACACCCCTTTTTCGGGCCCTTTTTTTTGTCATGGGGCCCACCTTGAGTCAATCTAATCTTTTCACACTTCCCTTTAAATAGTCGAACACCCCTTTTTCGGGCCCTTTTTTTTTTTTGTCATGGGGCCCCCCTTGAGTCAATCTAATCTTTTCACACTTCCCTTTAAATAGTCGCAAGTCCAAATTTGACACTCATTCAACTTTTCATCACCATTTTTTTTTAAATGGCAATTTATGGTAATTTGTATTGAAAAAAGCTTTACAGTATACAAGAACTATACTGAGAAACAGCTGGGAAAGATTCCCAAAAGACAGGCACCACCCGAAAGCATAAGAGAGAAGAAAAGAACAAGATCAAACAGCTATGACTTCCCTCCAGTTAAACATAATTGCATCGATGGGTAAGCCCCAAAAGTCTGGAAGAAAGGAAACCCAAGAGGCACCACAAAACTTCATTTTGAGGATTAAGTCTTCTTGAGACGAAGTGGACCCTTCGAAGCATCTCCTATTTCTCTCTTTCCAAATTGTCCAGATGCAAGCCAAAAAAGATAGGTGCCACATGGTCTTCCCTTTGGAGCTATTAATCAGACTTATCCACTCTTTGAACAACTCGGGTAAGGATTCCGCAAGAACCCAACAACAATTGAAATCCTTAAGAATCGAAGACCATAGAGCTTAGTCATCTTGAAATGAAGAAGAAGACAGTCAACCGTTTCCTCGTCAGCTAAGCAAAGAGGGCAAGCATTAACCACAATCATGTTCCGGCGACGAAGATTATCCATAAAAAGAATTTTCTTCCGAAGAGCTAGCCATGCAAAAGCTATGACTCTTGGTGGGGCCTTGATCTTCCAGAGGGAATGCCAATATCCAGTAGAGGCAGTGTCGACCGATAAGGTGGAGAAAAGGGAGGAAACCGATAAAATGCCATCATGAGAAGGGGCCCAAAGCCTACTGTCTTGCCCTTCGCCGGGGATGTTTGTCCCATTAAGCACCTCAAAAAGGTTAAACAGATGGGCTTCTTCTACCTCATTTAGATTCCTTCTAAAGATCAGCCACCACTAACTACTGCTAGGATTATTATGAAGGTAATCATTGACCTTAGCATTGCAGTTTCTTGCGCATTTGTAAAGGTCAAGGAACTGGAGCGCTAGAGGGGAGTCCCCAACCCAGACATCGTGCCAAAAGGCGATTTTCTCCCCATTGCCAACACGGAAGTGAATGGATTGATCGAAGGTAACTTTAGTGGAGCAGATCCCTTTCCACAAGGTAGAGCACCCTTGGGAAGGAGGGGAGATGTCCCATCCGTTTCTCCTCACTCTGTATTTGGCTATCAAGATGCTTCTCCACTGGCCATCTGAGTCTTCCCCTAGTCTCCAAAGCCATTTTCCCGGCAAAGTTTGATTCATTTTCCTTAAAGGTCTTAATCCTAGGCTGCCAGAATCTTTGGGAGAATAAATCGTTTTCTAATTGACCATGTGAATTTTCTTTGAATACTCGCAGCCATGCCAAAGGAAGTCACGTTGAAGCTTCTCGATACGATTAATAATAGCAGTGGGGCATTTAAGGATGGACATGTAATAGATTGGAAGGTTGGCAAGGGCAGATTGGATCAAAGTGATACTGTCACCCAAGGATAAGTACCTTGCTTTCCATGATGACAATTTTTTCTCAATTCTTTCTAGGACGGGATTCCAAACAGAGATTGGCACCCTTCCTAGGCACAGAGGAATGCCAAGATAAGTGGATGGGAATGAGTCTACTTTGCACCCCAAAATGCCAGCCAAGTGATGAAGAGAGGAGGCATCGACAGAAACCCCTAGAATTGCACTCTCAAGGAGGTTGATGTTGAGACCAAAGACAGCTTCAAAGCATCTAAGAATAGCGACCATATTTTTGACTTAGTCATTTATGGCATCACAGAAAAGCAGGGTATCGTTTGCATATTAAAGGTGGGAAACTGAAGGAGCATTTGGAGAAGGCTTAAAACCTCTAATTTGATTGCATTCTTCTGCTTTAAAGAGCATTCAACTGAGAGCTTCCCCAACGATGGCAAAAGGGAATGGAGATAGAGGGTCCCCTTTACTCAAGTCCCTTTCAACCCTAAAGAATCCCTTCGGAGAGCCATTAATAATTATAGAGTAGGTTGCAGATGAGACGCATTCTTTGATCCAATCTCTCCATTTAGATCCAAAACCCATCTTACGCATCATGTAAATTAAGAAATCCCAGTCCACCATGTCAAAAGCTTTTTCCGGATCAAGTTTACAGACAATGCCCGGATTCCTCTCTTTGTGCCTAGAGTGGATGCATTCATCGGCTACTAGGACCCCATCTAAGATCTGCCTTCGGTGGACAAAAGCACATTGAAAGGGAGAATGATGGATGGCAGAATCTTTTGAAGCCTGGTTGTTAGCACTTTGGCTAAGATTTTGTAAATGAAAGCTGATGGGCCTGAAGTCTTTCATACAATCAGCCCCAGACTTTTTTAGGATAAGTACAATGAAAGAAGCGCCTATGGATCTTGACAGTCTGCCTCTTGAGTGAAATTCTTTCATGAAAGCCATTATATCATCTCTTAGAAGATCCCAATGCTTTTGAAAATAGGAGATTGGAAAGCCATCTAGACTTGGAGCTTTATCGCTGGCAAGGTTAAAGACTGCGGTTCCAACTTCTTCCTCTTGGAACTCACCTTCCAGCCAAATAGCAGCCTCCCTAGTAATGGTGGAAAATTGTAGGTTATCAACGGATGGAAAATAGCAGCCTCCCTAGTAAAGACTGCACCCGACCCGACTCGGTATCGGGGAAGTGGGACTCAGACGAGTCCCAAGCCGACCCAACTTGAAACCTTAGAAAAAAAAAACAAAGAGAACGAAGAGAGAGAGAGAGAGAGAGAGAGAGAGAGAGAGAGAGAGAGAGAGAGAGAGAGAGAGAAGGGGGAGAGAGAAAATGGTTGTTTTTTTCAAAGTACTTTAAATAGAGGGAGGGGGAGAGAGAGAAAGTAGTATAAAAAAAAAGAGGAAAGGGTTTTGGGCATTGTGCATTGTGCAGGAAAAAGTTGTTGGCTGCTGGTGCTAGCCCAGTAGGTACTATAGCTGATAGGCCTCCTCCTCCTTTGTTCTTCTTTCTTCTTCTTCTTTTTCTCCTCCTTTTTTTCTGTTTTAAGCATTGAAATGAGGGCTGGTCCGACTCGCCCGAGTCGACTCGAACCTGGCCCTGGGTGAGTCGGGTCCCGAGCTTGGGTTTTTAAACCATGTTTAGGATAATCTAATGGAGTTGAAATTTTTCACATAGGTAGATCTCATCTAGATTATTCCATCCAATGGCATTCCATGGTTGTCATACACCATAGTGGGCCCACCTAAGAGAAGCATTTTTGGAAAAGAAAAAACCTTCCCAGGAGTTTTCTAACGTTCAATGCTCAAGCTGGCGGGGAACCCATCCGCTCACGCGGACCCACCTGGGTCCCACATGGGGAATGGGCTAGGAGGGATTTGAAGATTGACCTAGGCCCATCCTATGTACAAAAATTAGCCCCATTCAATGATCCTATCATCTCCATCCCGGCCCACAAGTTCAGTGATGTACAACCCATGTGCATGGATGTGTAGCCGATCCAACGGTGCACAGTCCATTCACATGGGTCAAAGTTGGTTGGACCCTTGAACTATAGGGGGTGGGGGTTTTGGTCCACTCGGATCGACCGAAGGTGGGCCCCACACGTACGAGCTTCCCTTCTATACACTTGAGCTAAGGTAAGGATCCTCATATATATATATATAATGTCATGTGGATCACACCTTATTTTTTGTTTTTCTGCTCTCTTTGCTTTATCACAGGTGGATCAATAATCATGTCCTTTTACAAGGAAAGCCATATGGGCATATTCAAATGAGACAAAAGAAAAAATTAAGTATGAATATTAGTGATTCATTATCACCAACAACCATCTTTTGGTAGCCCATTTGGCAATTCACTTGTAAAGTGAATTCAAAGTAAAAGGGTCACTTTTAAGATTCAAGAAAAGAATGGGAGGTCCTATAAAAAATTACAAAATTTCAAAAATCACATTTTCTTCTTTTTAAAAAGTCAAAAAGTCAATCTCTCATTCCACTAAACGACAAAAAACGTCTTTTTTTAATCCATAAATTCAAAGAAGTTCCTCCACGTACCACAAAATGAGAAAAAGTCAATAAGGTGGATTTTGAAAGTTTGAACTTTTTGACAAGACCCCTCCTTTTTTTATTACTTAATAGTGACCTTTTACTTTGTATTCATTTTACAAGTAACTTGCCAAACAAGCCCGCTTTGGTAATTCACCTGTAAAGTGAATTTAAAGTGAAGGGTCACTTTTAAGAGACAAGAAAAGAAGAGGGTCTTGTCAAAAAGTGCAAAATTTCAAAAATCACCTTTTTTTAAAGTAAAAATGTCAATCTCTCATTCCAATAAAAGGCAAAAGACCTCTTCCTTTTATCCAAAAAGTCAAAAAAGTTCCTTTACATGCCACAAAAAGATAAAAAAATCAAGAAGGTGGATGATCAAGAAGGTGGATGTTGAAATTTGTACCTTTTGATAAGACCCCTCTCTGTTTTTATAATGGAGGATGTCCTAGCCTGTTGGGCTAGACTAATCTTTACAGGCCCAAGGGGAGCTGGGTAAATCCCCTATCGCCCTAGTGTGGTAGCGCAGCTTCGAAATCTCAACCTCCGAGAACAAACCGTGGTCCTCGGCCAACTGAGCTACCCCTTGGGGTTAACCCGTCTTCTTTTCGTGTCCCTTAAAAGTGACCGTTCACTTTCTATTCACTTTACAAGTGAACTTCCAAACAGGCCACAATTTATTGGTGGTGGTGATACGTAACCTTTTAAATGTCTAAACTTGGGTTCTCTCTGAGTCTCTGTTGACTCGAGCACCATGTTCACATGCAAGGTTAGGCACATGGGGTCATTGATTCAAGTTAAATGCAAACATCGACTATTGTCTTGGCATTTTCATACTTGTAATCTTCATTGAACACAATTCATCATACCAATATATATATAAAGAGAGGAATGATTAAATATAGGCGCTGCATCACTAATAAGTTGTGATAAATGTAAGCAAGTGAAATTCGCAAGATAGAGCCGGTGAACGTCAAGATTGATGATAGATGGACAATTTATTATGTATCAAACCATAGGTATTCAATTGGTCCACAATAATATGTGTCGAACTAAACCCCGAGGGGTAGCTCAGTTGACTTAGGACTATGGTTTGCTCCCGAAGATTGAGGGTTCGAAACTGCACTACCACACTGGGGCCATAGGGGAATTACCCAGCTCCCCCTAGGGCCGTAGGGATTAGTCCGACCCAAAGGGCTAGGAGCCTGGGACACCCTTCATTATATAAAAAAAAAAATGTGTCAAGCTTAATGGAAGATACTGAGAAAACAAATATGATGACGAGATTTATTTCAGAGGATCCATTGCATAAAATAGAAAAACATTCGTGAACAAAGATGTCAATCATTATGATTTGCTCGTTCCTAAAAACATTTTGTCACCTGAACATCTTGGAGAATTAAAAACTCTAATCTGTTTCCATAGTTATTTTTATTCCATAGTTTTTTTTTTTTTTTATCAGTAACACGAGATTCATTAAAAGAAAAGGAGAACAAAACAAGCCTTCAATGAAGGCAACAAAGGTATAATAGCATTATACCTAAACAAAAGCATGGTTATAAAGAAGAAAACAAGAGGACAAGATCTATCCACCCCTTGCTTAGCCAAAGAGTCTGCAAAAGGCATTAGCCGTCCTCCCAGCATGTTGGAATTCCAAATGAATGAGAGAAGATAAAGACTTAATTTCGTTCATATGGAAGTGGAACCTCCAAGGGGCTATCACCGAAGAAGAAGCCCAATAGACTGTGTTCATTGAGGCACTCTCTACGATCACCTTAGTATTGAAATGGGCCACAAAGAGGTGAAGAGCTTCCCAAATAGCCAAGAGCTTTCCCTCATTGGACTCTAAAATGCCAAGATTCTTGAAAAACAATGTTAACACCTATTACGGAGCACCCCTCCTATACCTACAGCCCTGGTTTTCCTTTAGCAGCTTTATCCACGTTGAACTTCAAAGAACCACTGTGATGCAGCGCAAGTAGAAGAAGAGTAGCCAGAAACTACTCTCCAAGCCAAAGATTTGGTATCAAAGATCCAGACCGTCTTGGTCTCACACCAAAGACACATAACCACATAATTGAAAGAAATGCACAGAAGAAATTTTATTTTATCAATGAACTCATCCCTAAGGAGGGATTAGAATCCTTTATATAAACTATAGATCCAATCCTACTTTGGAAACGAATCTAATTTAAGATAAAACTGTAAACTAAAGAAGATAACACTTTCTAATAAAATATCTATCCCTAAATTTTAGCTACTCATTATTGAAAGGAAAATAATTTAGGTGGCCAGACAATCTAAAGGTGATCTCCTTTTTGGGCTGTATTGGCTTGGGCCCACAGGGCATGGTCGACCCATGGATCATGGGTTTGACCTGCATCACACTCAGAGGGGTAGACCAAAACGCAACCCTATTCACCTAGTGATGCCCAACAACCAACGAAGCTTCCCAACTGTGCGGCATGCCATCCACATTAAGATCATTTATTTTGCCACTAAGAATCTGTCTATTATGAACAAAAGCTCCCTGAAAAGGATTGATAATGTGGGGGAGGACTGTTCTCAACTCCCTGAAAAGGACTGATAATGTGGGGGAGGACTGTTCTTAACCTGTTGGCAAGGATCTTTAACAAAATCTTATAAGCACTCCCCAGTAAACCGATAGGTCTATAATCTCTAAGCTCCACTCAATTAGGGACTTTAGGGATAAGAACCAAGAAAGTGGCATTAACTTCTTCACTTAGACGGCTTCTGCAATGAAATTCTGACAACATCTTACAAAACTCCCTCTTCAAGAAGTACCAAGTCGCTTGAATAAAGGAGAAATTAAAACCATCTGGGCCTAGGGCTTAGTCCCCTCCACATTCTGACATAGCCACGAAAATCTCTTGTTCCTCAAACTCTCTCTCCAACCACACAAGAAGAGCAGAAGGAGTAGAAGGAAACTCAAGACCCTCCGGAGTATGTTTGTGAGATGAATCGCCAGATTACAAAGGCTCAAAGTGATTTGCCATCTCCTCCTTAACTTCCATTGGATTAACGGTGATACCATAAACCATAAGAATACTTCCTATGTAGTTGATTCTCTACCTAACATTAGCCATTTGACAGAAAAACTATGTATTTATGTCTTGCTCTTTAAGCCACAGAGCTCTAGACTTTTGCCTCCACAAAATCTCCTCCTTGCGATCGATATACTGTAACTGCTTGACAATCGCCCCTCTAGTCTCCCTCACCTCCTGGCTTAACCCTCTTTCCTCCTCCTTAAGATCCTAAAAATCCAACTCTTTAGATAAACTACTTCTGGAAACCTTTAACTCACCAAACACATCCCTGTTCCAAGCCTTGATCCTCATCCCTATTCCAAGCCTTGATCCTGCCCTTGGAGACATTGAAACTTCTTGGCAATTTTGAGCCCTGCAAAATCTTAATTGTCCATCTGATCCCACCTTTCACCACTCCCTAACCATAGGCAAGAACACCTTATGCAGCAACCAACAATCTTTAAATCTAAATGGACTTGGCCCCCAGTCCACCTCAATGGGACTAACATTAAGGCCTATGGCCAGATAACACTCTTGGAAGAGCCACCTGAATCACACCTGAAAAATGTTCCTCCCATTCCTTAGAAATCAAGATACAGTCAATTTTACTCATAGCCACTCTTGGCTGATTATTTGTCCAAGTGTACTTCCAGCCCTGTAACGGCAAATCAATGAATTCATTGTCACTAATAAACTCAGAACTTTTCCACACTGCGAGAAAAGAAACCCCCTCCTCTCTTTTTGATGGGAGAGAAAACCTCATTAAAATCACCGCCAAAACACCAAGTAACATCCCACTGTCTGTGAATAGAAGAAGGACAAGCCCAGAAAGCATCCCTGGCGGAATCCTCACTCAAACCGTAAAATATTGGCCAAATCCCAAATTAGGTCATCCGCCAAAGAGAGGACTCTAATGGAGAGCACCCTAGAAGATTTGAAGACCTCCTCCTCGACTTTCAGAACCCCGTCCCTCCTCCAAATAATGAGAAGGCCCCCTGAAGTGCATTCAGAAGGAACCCAAGCCCAACCACACCTTCTAGACACCCAAATATTATACTCATATCTCTCCATATTCTTGGAGAGTTTCATCTCCTGAAGAAGCAACAGATCCACTTAATTAGATTAACCAACTTTCCAACTGCCTACCTCTTAGCCAGCCCTCCCAACCTATAACAACAATCATGACAACCTTAAATAGCAGACACCCAAAAACCCACCAATCAAGCATCAGGCATCCATCCGCCCTCCTGACCTACAATTTTCCTGTGGTTCTCAAAGCCACCTTCTCCTCCAACCCTTTCCTCAATATGCACAATACGCTCCACTAAATCTTGCTCACGAATCCCAAAAGACACCCCCAATTTCTTCCCTAGCTTAATCACTGCCAACGCTTCTAATTTGAAAGGATCATGGAAACTGCTACAAGTCGCTGAACAATCCTGGACACACTGAGTGGAATCTTCACCCAAACATCTCAGTGACACTGAATTATTCGAAGCATGAATCTGAACATAATTGCAAGCACCATCAGAATGAAGACTCCCCAACAAAACTTCTTGTTGCGGTCTAGAAGCCCCAGCCACCACCGCAGCAACATTTCTCCGAAACTTAGCATTACCGCTCAACCTATGAGCTCTGCCCCCACAATTTTCTCATCTTAACCGACATGAGAGGAGAAGTGGAAGCATTCCTAGAGCTCCCTATTCCCCAGTGTTTGGACCTTCCTAGACCGACTAATCTTTATCTTCTCTAGAACTCAAACTCAAGGATGTGATCAACAACACCAAGTGGCCTACTAGTAAGTTCACTAATTTGTTGACTTCTACATTCTAGCCTAACCCCCATCATGAAATCCACTCCCTACTCTTTGGTTAGTCAAAAAAAAAAAAAGCAAACCCCATGTGAGTACAAATTCTTACCAGCAAGAAACACATAGAAATGCTCACTGTTTTCTTTGTTTGTTTTTCTCTATTGGTAGAGTTAGGGTTTTACAGAGATAAGGAGGAATGCAAATGTATTGCCTGTACGGATTTCTGATAGAGAAGGAATTTCGAAGGGGGCGACTGCTTCCCATCTCCTTCCTCATTTCCTTCTTCTTCTTCTTCATCTTCATCTTCTTCTTCTTCTTGAATTTGCTCGCTCGAGGATGGGAGATTGTAAGCAGAAGAAGGCAAGGCATCGCCATCATCTTCATTGAATTGATTATAAAGGCGTCGATGCTGCTGCTTTGGTCTCTGCTTCTTCTCCTTCTTCCCCATATCAATGTCGCCTTGCTAGCGTTTGAATGAAAGCCGCTACAAGCTCCTTCGTTTTTTGTATTTTTACTGTCTTGTGTGGTTTGGGTCTGAACTTAGTTGGGCGAACCCTGGCTTCTCTCGTTTGCAGCCCAGGTTATCAAGCCCAAGCTTGCTCGCTCGGTCACCGTCTCGCCAAGGTGGTGATTATATTGAAATCATACTAGGCATTAGTTGTGTGGATGTGTAGTGCAGCATGGACCAGACCGGAGAAATCCACTTAGTCAACACATTGATCGAACCATTGGGTTCAGTCAAAAGGCCTAATTAATCGATAGCTACTGTGGCATTCTTGCTTTTTCCCCCTATTCCTATTTTTACTCCCTGTTTAATCAGGGAACTATTTTTCATTTATTGTTCATTCAACCCGGTCCTGCTTTGTTTAAAAAGTCTTGCTTGCTAAGACTTTTCTAAGTTTTCATCAGTCATGGTGTGTTTTATGGTCTTGCGTGTGCTCTGGTACGAGAATCCATCTTCGGATTCAATCAATCCCTTTAGAAGATTGATTTATTTCCTGATTGAGTTATTTATCTTATAAGATTTAGACTCGTTTGCACAATTGAGAGGATTTTGTGCATAATATGAATTTCGATTTCCACGTGGAGGACAAAATCTTTCATCTTTGTAAGTCTATCCATCACATGGGAAACCAAGGTCTCCTATTATCAAGGAAAATCAATTTCCTTTTTACCTTTTCCAATAGGAAAATGTATCAAAATAATGGAGCGAAGTGCAGTTAGACAATCGGAAAAATTCATCTCTCCTTCACATAATATTGTCATCGCACAAATGCACCCATGGAAAAGTGTGTTGTACTACTAAATTGACTTATAAAAAGATGTATATCCCACAGCTTTCAATCAAATTGTATAAATTTATAATTTATAATTATAAGCTGTTTTAAGTAGCGAAACTCATGTTGATATTGAAAGTTAAAAGAATTGTGATATTCGGTAATCATCATCTTCTAGAAGGTTGAACTTTGTCAAAACAGAGGTTGTTCAATCTAATGGAACAACAGGAGGCCTGGCCTTGCTTTGGCAAGAGACTATTGACCTATTTGTCATTATTGAGGATGGGAAGGACCCCATACCACTCATACAAACACAAATTATGGGAGAACATGAAAGAAATTGGTAAACAAACCACAGGGCCGTCGATGATAGCAGGGGACTTCACTGAGATTCTAGAGAGCCACGAAAAATGAGGAGGAAATTTTTTTAAATCTTCTCAGAGCTAGGGACGCTCTGTAGTTAATGTGTAATATTATGATAATGTTGGACCTTGGCTCCATTGGCCCCACATTTACTTGGTTCAATAAGAGGAAAGGCCTAACTTATGTTAAGGAAAGACTTGGACATGCAATTGGCAATATAGAATGGAAAAACCTATTTCATGAGGCTGTCTTTTATGTTCTCACTACCGAAAGATCGGATCATGCTCCTATCTCTTCCTTGGAAATCCAAAGCCTCCCAAACTGTCGAGACCCTTTAGATTCCACAACATATGGTTGATGGACAAAAAGTGTGATAAAATTATCCTAAGTAGATGGTCCAAATCCAAAAAGATTAATGGTTTAATTCTCCTTCTCTAATTGCCTTATCTCACCACCAATCTGTGCCCATCCTTTCTTCTCAGCCACCATCACTTTCATAATCACCATCCATCTCACCCTCTCAGCAACTCCCATCCATGGCTTCACCGCCTGTAACCATGTAAGTACAACTAGTGTGCTAAGGTCGTTAGTAGTGTTGTCAATGTCTTGATTTCGTGTCACAATATTATCAAGTTTAAACTTATTTCATTTAATCTTGAATAATATTTTTATATAAGGAGAAAGTAACTCCTTATGTGCACTTTTAAAGAAATGACACAAAAAATATTACTTTAGCATTGCTGCTCTAATAAAAGAGGGCTAAGAATTAACATTAGAAAGATATTATATATAATAATATTAAAAAAATTATTTGTTTCGGCTCTCCCCGGCCTTGGCCCTTTGAGGGTAAGATAAGGGCTTCAATATTATAGGGCTGACGAGGACTACGACAGCCTTAGCTCGACCTAAGATTGGCCAACACATATGAGGGTAGGTTAATAGCTTACCCTTACGGCTCTAATCATGGCCCTTGAAGTCATGATCATCCACTATTTTAAAAGAAAGAGAAAGTAGAGAAAAAATATAACTCTTAAATTTGACATATTTAAGGATTATGATCACATGGAATGGGATTTTTTTTTTTTTTTTTTCTTTGAAATTATGCTTAGAGGCATTTGGCTTCCATCTTGATTGTATGAGTTATACTGATATATTGGGGCGGACCCACGTTATGAGCAGGGGCGATCCAAATATTTTAAGAGGCGGCATTGGCCCATCATCCCCGAGGTCTCGAACGTCGAAAATCCCTTCCCAGTCGCCCTCCCCTTCGTTTTCCACATTTCCCAAACCCGAACGAATCGACCAAACCCCTTTCTCACGCTCATCGCTTGCCTTCTTCCCCGATCCCGATCAGGCTCAGGCAGGCGGGGGGCAGTCCGGCTTCGTCACAGTCTCAGCGTCGCACAGAGGTCCGCTCTCATTCCCTGATTCTCTCCAGTCTTCTTCTTTATTCTTTAATGCCTAGGGTTTTTGCTTTTGTTGTGCATTCATTTATTTTTGCAGGTTCAATAGGCATTTGATTGTTACTTTTGTCTT
The DNA here is from genome assembly GCA_029852735.1 of Persea americana. Lineage (NCBI taxonomy): Eukaryota > Viridiplantae > Streptophyta > Magnoliopsida > Laurales > Lauraceae > Persea > Persea americana. Next base: position 45,966,517 of record CM056813.1, read on the forward strand.
TCTCTCATTCTCCATTAGAGGAGATGGACCCTGAGTCCTGATAAGTGAATATGTTGACCCAGAAGATTTTTGCCCTTTCAATTTCTAGCCCCAGATCGATACATGTCAGAAAACCCTAATCCTCTCTTGATTGAATGACATTTTGAAGCTCTAAATTATTTAGGTTCCACACTCATCTATTTTCTTGTCCTGTTTTGCCCAATCCCTAACCCTAACTGATGCTTGATTAACTATAAAGTGATTTATTGAATTATTGGTGAGTTTTATATTTCATTAGACAAATTACCTCATTTTCTTATTGAACCTTTTCTGGACCATTATTCATTTCATCTTGATTTTGGAACAATGTATTGAGCTTTGTATGTAATGAAGGATATTGATAGGAGTGCTGCAGATGTTTTTCTTGGGTGCATGTGGGTTTGAATATAGTAGGCTTGCAGAATGTATTTCTTTGTATGTAAATTTCAACTTGTGTTTCAAAAGGGGATTTATTTTAGAGTGCTGTGAGTATTTTGCTTGGAAAGGAGTTGAGAATTGTTGTCTTGAATGGGCTATGCTTTCATGTATGTAGTTGACATCCATTATAAATTATAACTGCATTACCATCTTTGGCTTTTCAAAAAAGAGAAATATGGAAAATGCTGAGTGTAAGTACTGTCTGCAAAGAGTTCAAATATGAAATGAGAAACTATGTTTCACCATCATTTTCACCTCTTTTCTCTTCATCTACGGATGGGTTTGCGCAACACTGTTTCTAATGGTGTATATCACTTCCCTTAGTTCCATTGGGATGAAATCTTGGTGAGCTTGTATTATTGAGAGGGTATGTAATATGAATTGTCTAGATCTTGCAATGGAGGGTCTTGTGGGTTACAAGAAATCATTGCATGGAAACTCCCGATGATGGCATTATCTAGGGCTACTTTTATTTTAAACTCTATCTACAACTTACGCCAAAGCTCTTTTTTTTTAATCTCATTGGCATTGTCATCATCTTACGTATCATAGTGATAAACTAGCCATCATTTTAAAAATCATTACACAACTTGAGATGGATGCCCCACATGTTTCTTCCATCTCTCACATCATCTTATATTTCTCTTCTTTCTCTTTAAAGGTTTCATGCTAAGAACATACTAGAGAAGGTTTGATTGGAGGAACTCTTAGGAGCACAACAACTAAAGGTCTCTATCAATTTAAGGAAAGGATCAAGGAGGTACTAATTTTCACTTGATAATGATGTTGACGTTGTTGGTGTTTTTCGGGTGATAATTAGCCATTTCTGGGTCTGCCACTGATTCCGGGGTTACACAAATCCATCTGAATCATGGAGCGGAATTCCACTCGTTCAATATTCTTTTTTCCCGTTTTAGGGTTTCAATTGGGAAGAACCTTGAATTGATAAGCAGGACCTAGGGTTTCCTTGAATTTCATGTTTATAATTCACGTCTTAATGAAATTCTGAGGATTACAAGTGTTTGGACAGGATGGATTCAAATTCTCGTTGCGACCGTCCCAAGCCCCATCTCCGGATTCGTCCTGCTTTCAATGCTCTATGCGCTCTTGTTCTGTTCTTCTTCTTCTACAACCGAGATGATGTTCTTCGAAATCCATTTCTCCAGCGTAATATGTACCCGACTTCTTCTCAATTGATTTCGAAGGGAGGTTTTCCACTTCAGACAAAGCATTTCGGATCTTTGCACAGGCGAATTGCCGAGATTTCTGGAAATTCTACGGAGCAAGATTTGACCAATGAGTTGAACAATACAGCAATTGGGAGTCCTATTGTTTGTGCCGGATTGGCAGAGCACAAGGGTTTTGCGAGCCAGTGCGAGTTCCTGAGATACCATCAGCAGTGCGCATCCGGTGGGTTTATTAATTATTTGACATTTTTCTACTGTAATTGCAAGGAAGTCCCCATTTTTGGCTATGCAATTTTGGTTATTTGGTTGGCCGCACTATTTTATATGATGGGTAACACGGCTGCCGACTACTTCTGTTGTTGCCTGGAGAAGCTTTCTAGTCTTTTGAAGCTCCCCCCTACAGTTGCGGGAGTCACTCTTCTTCCCCTTGGAAATGGAGCTCCTGATGTGTTTGCAAGCATCGCTGCTTTTGTGGGTTCTGATGCTGGAGAGGTCGGGCTTAACAGTGTGTTGGGTGGGGCTGTTTTCGTCACCTGTATTGTGGTTGGGGCTGTTTCAATATGTATTGCAGATAAGCGGGTTCAGATTGACCGAAAATGTTTTGTTAGGGACATTGGTTTCTTTCTTTTGACACTTGTATCGCTGTCTCTGATATTAATCAGTGGGAAGGTGGGTGTTGGAGGTGCAGTTGCGTTTGTTTTGATATATGTGGTTTATGCATTTTTGGTGGCAGCAAATGAAATTCTGAGCAAACACGCCCGGAGGTTGAAGCTTGATGTTGTGACACCGTTGCTTCCAGTTAGAGGAAGTATATTTGCTAGTGGGAATGAAGAGGATGAATCTGTTTACAGCCCGCTGCTTGATATTGATTTCAACAATGATGCATCACATTTGCAAGGCACATTGCCACAGTGGATGTGGGCTTCAAACGTGGCTATTTATTCGAACCAAACTCTAAAATTTAGTGCCATAGAAAACCCGAGGCCACTATGGGGTTGGAGTGATGATGAAAGGGAATCCAACCACTTATCGTTCTCATTCTCCTGTTCCAAGATTTTTTCGCTCATGGAGATACCATTGACACTTCCTAGGCGGTTGACAATTCCAATTGTTGAGGAGGAAAGGTGGTCGAAAGGCTATGCAGTTGCTAGTGCTACATTAGCACCAATTCTTCTTGCATTTCTATGGAATGCAGATGAAGGGGGTTCTCATTATGGGAAAGCTATGTATGCTATATGTGTTCTACTTGGCGTAACATTCGGTGCTCTTGCATTTGTATTTACCTCATCCGACCGCCCACCACGAAAATTCTTGTTTCCATGGGTTTTTGGAGGCTTTGTGATGAGCATAGTCTGGTTTTACATTGTCGCTAACGAACTTGTCGCCCTCTTAGTGGCATTAGGTACAATTCTTGGGATTAATCCATCAATGCTTGGATTAACAGTGTTGGCATGGGGCAACTCAATGGGTGATTTGATGTCTAATGTTGCATTGGCTATGAGTGGTGGGGATGGTGTGCAGATCGCGCTTTCTGGATGCTATGCTGGACCCATGTTTAACACTCTTGCTGGTTTAGGGATTTCTATGTTGCTTGGAGCCTGGACGCAGAGACCTGCTTCTTATGTTGTTCCAAGAGATGACAGCTTGTTTTATACTATGGGATTCCTTATGACTGGGCTCATCTGGGCACTATTTGTTTTACCTCGAAATGACATGCGCCCTAACAGAATGTTAGGACTTGGTCTTATATCCCTTTATTTGATATTTCTTTCTGTTAGACTGAGCTATGCAATGGGCATTATATCATTAGCCGGACTAAGTTGACCTTCCCATAGCTGAAAGGAATCGGCAAGCTCAGATGTATTCTTAACCTGTCAAAAAACTTGTGGATGGACCATTTTATCCGGTCCAGAATTTCATCAAGATCAGGAAGGCCAGGGTTCTTGTAGGTTGTCTGTTTCTTTGAACTGTGAATGTAAAATAAGCACTGATTGTAAATGGCATTACATGTATGATAATTGAAAACAACATCTTTCATACATCTGTTGTGGGCTTGCCAATTTGATTACCTAAAGATTAGTTATATATGGGTGCACTCAAAGGCATCTTGGGGCTTTTTATCAACTTTCAACTTAATTTACACTCTATTTGTTTTCTTACATTTTTTACTTATGGGGTACAATGCTCTTGTACCTCTGTTTCCGTTTCGTTGTATCCTCCTTTTTAATGAAATCTTTTGTTGCATTTGGCCGAACTTTGCCTCAATTTCCTGCGGTGGTTGTAGCAGGTTGCAATAAATCATGATTTACTCAATGTATGGTCATATAACTTTGCCTCAATTTTTAGTGGACAATAACTAGTTTTGATAAACTCTATGATGGTGCCTTTTCCCCCTTGGAATTTGACTGATGGTGTTGGGATTCATTTCATTGCCCAGGAATATGAATTGAGGTATGTATTTGTTTTCTTGCCAATGACCTTGCTTCTTAATATAACATTGACTATATTTACTGCTATTGATGGTGTTGGGATTCATCTCTCAGGCCATTTATTTGTTTTCTTGGCAATGACTCAACTTGGTAGGTGCCAAGTTCGTGTTGACCCATATTCAGTAGATTTTTACAGCCGAGCTTGTAGGTTGAATCACACACCCAAGGACCAGTCTGCTTACATGCCGGGAGGCCCAATGCAATGGATACCTGCAACAACACAAGCTTCAGCTTTGCTTGGGGTCCAACACACTGATTATTCAGCTGGCGAGTCTTGATGGTTTAGTGCTCTTTGATTCAAATAGTTCATAGTCAGCAACTCCTATTGGGCTGGCGAGTCTGATTAGGATGATTGCCCTAGGTCACGCAAATTGCCATTCGAATCTGTTGAGATGTGTTGGGGGATCAAGGACCTAGGAATCAAGGATCAACTGGGGGGTAGGTAAGACTGCTAGTTATCTTTTGTGATTTTTAAATACAGCATGTGTCTGTGGTTTCAAGTTGACCCGCACTTGATCCATCTAGCAGTTTGTAGGCCTTGCACTGAATGCAGTGGGCCTTGGTCCACTGCCCAACACATGAAATGGTGATTGTGGATTGAGTAAGAGTTGCAAAACAGTTGGTGATATGTAGTTGATTGATCCCTTCTGGTTGCCGTGTTGAAACCCAGCTCAAACATGTGGATCATGTTCAAGGTGAAGATATTGATTATCAAGGGAAGGCTTTTCAATTTGCAATTCTCAAGGAAATTGGTCGAGACAACATGATCATGCAGATATGTCTTGGGCTATGGTGGTTCACCAAATCAGGTAATTCAGCACATGATGTGCATCAAAATCACTGTGCTCAATATCAATCAAGGATGGAGGAGTAACCTTGTAAATCTGTGATGGAGGAGGTTGACTAAAAAAATATGAAATAGCTGATATAATGTGGGTTTTCTTTGGGTGGTTAAGACGAAATTCTTAAGAAGATGTGAAGCATTTTGTTCAGAGGAAGAATGAAACTGATGATATCAAGGATGGATATATGCTCAGCTGAGAAAATGCATATCGGAAGTCATGGGCTGACATGGTAAGCGATAACAAAATTCTTGATCAGAATCATGACTGATGTGAAAATGAGGACAATCTGACTGTAATGCCTCACCTTGATAACAGTGATCAGAGTGGGGGTGGCAGGGGAGCAAATGATGAAAGGTTGGAAAAGTTGTAGGTGCTTCTTTAGGAGGAAGTGATAAATGGGGTACCTTCAAAAAGGTGAAAAAAATCCATACAGGAAATAGCAAGGTGAAAAACTTCCAGAGTTGGATTAATTAAGATAAGCCTAGTGAGATCAAGGATAAAGCTGCTTTAGTTGTTTTCTAATGCAAGCTTTCAAGTTTCTTTTGGGCACGTTTGGCAAAGGTCCAATCCTCGCCCTTTTTCCTGGAAAACCCATGTTTGGTAATGGGCTCCGGCGTATGTGAGGATTTATGAAAATACTCCATGAATCTTCAAAAGGCCTTGTCAGACTTCCCTGGAAGAAAGCTGCGCTCGAGGAAGGCGGATGAATGATGCTCTTTTGAGGTTACCCTTTTTTTCTTTTGGAAACCCCCTTTTTGGGTCCCACATTCACGATCCAAACAGTTAATCATGTTAAGAATATCTAAAATGGCTACATGATCAAATCTCAACCGATGATTCTTCATAGATTTTTAGATATTTGTAAAAAAGTCCAAATTGTTGGATAATCAGATCTGGACATCTGTGGACCCTTTTTGTAAAATCGGAACCATCAAGTCTATTCAGAAGGCCTGTAACATCCATGAGTCAAGATTTGGCATCCTAACTCATCATGGATGGTGATAAAGATGACAAAAACCTGTTGACCGTTGAACATCCAAAGTGAAATACATTTACTGTTTCTGCATGAAACATATCTTGAGGTGATATTGAACCCGACTTTATGGGTCCCATAATCATGATCTGAACCGTCCGTCATGTTTAAAAGGTCCAAAATGGTTTGAAGGTCAATTTTCAGCCGTTGATTTCTAATATATTTTGAGATATTTGTAAAAAAGTCGACAACCTAAAAAATATTTTTAAATTTTTTTTGGGACCCACAATGAAAATCCAAACCATCCATCATCTCTAGAAGACAGTATACGATTGTGAGAACATTAAAAAAAACTTGTGACCATTGGATGTAGTTATATGCAAATCCATCTATTCCCTGGTGTTTGCCAAACATGGATTGAAGTGGATCTTCTTCGTGAGAAATCCTCATTGAGGATATCATTGTATAAGAAGAATGAAGGAATTCTCTGAATAGATCAAAGGATTCCTCTCCGGTTGCCAAATGTGCCCTTAATAATAGTAGTTTTTGTTCGTGCTTATGGATGGATTTTTTTCTTTGTTTAATGATGTCCTACAATCTTCTCTTTCCTTTTCCATTAAAAATTAGTGAAGTTACCATTCCAAATACAAAAAAAGGAAAAAAAGAAGTAGACGAAAAGAAGAAGAATTAACAAGAAAACTAAGGTCTGAGAAGTACAGAATGATATCCGCTAGGCTCTCTTGGCAAGGATGGTCAGCAAAGGTTTCAGAGGGGAAGATTCAGGTTCAATGAGATGCTACCTTTATTCATTGGCAACTTACCGGTAAAGATCTCGTCAGCATGAGCCTTTGAGATGTTTAGGTGGTGCATTACGCATACATCTCAAAACATTTTCATCTCAAGAAAATGTAGGTAGTACATATACACCTTTGTGAGATATAGGGAGGAGTGTGGGAGTGAGCAAAATTTATTTGAGCTTGACAAAACTGCCTGGATGGTAGGGGAGTTTTGATGAAGAAAATGTATCATGGCTAGCAAGATAAACACTGGAACACTGAAATGGAGAGAATTCACTAGCAAGATAAACACTGGAACACTGAAATGGAGAGAATTCACCGAGAGAGAGAGAGTTCACCCAGAGAGAGAGAGAGAGAGAGAGAGAGAGAGAATGGTGCTGAAACGAGGAGGGACCCATTTCCATCATTAGCAAGAAAAATGCTGACGAGGCAGGAAAATGTTTCTGTAAAATTGTTCCGCACCAAACGCATGAAAAATAGGCTTTCCGCAGAAAACCGATCACTTTTCTGCGAAAAAATGTTACACAAACATGCCCTTAAAAGAAACTCTAGGTGGCAAGATAATGCTCAGGTAGTAGGACCGCTAACACAGCTGATGACATGATACCCCTTTTTTCCTCAATGTAAATCAATTCTATATGATGATCTGAAGAACACCTCCACTCCAGAGAGAGAGAGAGATACTTAAAAAATCTTCTTTTTCCTTTTCTTTTAATTTTCTAAATGTGTTCTGTTGGATCAGGTTTCAAGGAAGAAGATGAGAATGAGAAGGCATAGTGGTCCAAACTGCTTGGCTGCTGCTTTACTAAATATAAATAGGTTAGTGGGTCAGGTCTTGGGCCTGAATATGGGTCAACATACCTGAGTGAGCACCAAGTGAGATGTTTTTTCTGTCCTTTGAAAAACTGTTTAGAAAGCAATTAACAACAGAGTTACTGGTTCTGGCTTTGGAGATTAGCATAGATTAGGGATCACAGAGAGATTTGGAAGCCATGGACAAAAGAGATGACGAGGACGAAGATATCTATGATGAGTCCGATGGTGAACAGAAACCCTCAATGCAGACCTTCCTCTGTCGAAATTCTCCGCTACCTTCTGATACTTGCTGATTGCAACGACTCTTCTTTGTCAAGTTCTTGGTTGAACAAGAAATTATGCACTAAATCTTGCCGGAATGACTCGGGCAGAAATCTCTTAAGGTGATTTCGTTAAGAATAGCGGATGGCTATTTATAAGAATACAATCTAAGATATCTACTCATACTAAGAAACTTAATCAATAAACCTAATCCTTATCCTATCACAAATCCATCCTAAAGTAACTCTAATAATTACAGATAAACCCAATGATCAAAATTACAAATAAAGCTAAATATTTCTCATTATTCTCAACACTCAACAACCCAATTAAAGGGATTAGAAAGAATCAATCAAAGCTAAAAATAATCTACCTAATACCTAACTAGTATGATACAGGTATGGTCTACACAAGAAAGCTCCTCTCCCTTTTATGCAAATCTTCAGGAGCATACACTTCAGTGTGCTGCCGTTCAATATGGTGCCTTGTATCGGTGGTGTCCCTACAACAAGTTCCAGTGTGAAGTGCTAAATGTATGTGTGTCGCGTAAGCCAACATTTTCCCTTCCTTTTTCACCATCCGATCACTTGAGTAATCCTTTACACATGCACATCGAGAGAGTTTCTTAGAGATTACTTGTGGAACTATTTAATCCAACCGAGATCAACGGGATGAGGCTCATGTAGTCACGATGATGACATAGATATCACTTCACACATTATTTTTGCATAGTATTTATACAACTTAGACCTCATGCAAGATCTTATTCTTAGTTCAACAGCAAAATTAACAAAACATCTTTATCTATTTCAAGTGAATTTACTTACATGTGACCATGCATTTTCCTTTCCCATGTTCTCTCTGGCATACATATCTCACATTGAGGAAGGCAATGACGACAAATGGTACAAAAGTAAATAAGATAACATAGCTTTAATGGTACAGGGGCCTAGGATGCATCTCATCATTGGATCTGGGCAGCTTTGAATAGCTCTTTCCATCTCTTTGGGTCACTACCTGGTCCTTCACCCTGCAAAGTCCCATAACAATTTAGATGAGGAAAGTAATGGTAAATATAAGTCATCACCCCCACCCCCCCACCACCACACACACACACACACACAGAGCACAACACAAACCTTACGTTCTCACTTAAAAACTAAATCATCAGCCTATTCTTTGTATATGGGATAGGAGAATTCGTAAAATGTGGCATCATAAAACAGAAACATCATTTACTAAAGATATACTAAAGAAATAACCATCATCCATACAAATATGTATTAAAATGAAACCCCATTTTGATATATATCATCATAGCTAGTAAGGCATTGTTTCTAACAGAACCACTAGCAAGGTTCTCATTTCCTTTAAAACTTTGGACCGCTTAAAGATTTCTTCTAGCCAGCTTATCTTTTGCATGAAAATAATAGATAATGGGTGCTAGTAGGGGGATTAGTCCTGTTGGGTCAAAGACCTCAGAGATACCCACGTCATAAAAATAAATAAATAAATAATATAAAAAGTAATAGATAGTGCACATTGTTCGCATAGAAAACAGACTAAAAAATATGTACAATCCAGTTTTAAATCACACAACAAACAAAGAACTTGTCCTTTTTGGATACTGCTAATCAGCACAATTTCAACCTTGTGGCTGTGAAGGAACAAAATTTTGAGTAATTATTGATTGACTGATTGTAATTCCCTGATTTAGAGGAGTCTCTGAAGATATACTAGCCTGTATCTGGAGATCTTTCGCTGCAGGATCTGAGAGCAATAGTACTCAGATCTGAATATAGATCTGTTTCTGGAGCTTCATCATTCCAGCATCGTGTCAATGTTTTCTTAGAGAATGGTTTCATGCACAGTATTCTGATTTCAACAGTTGGGGCCCACTGGTGATTCATCAAATGTCAGGTCCTTTCATATACATAGTTGTCCATCCATCCTAATAATTATCATGATATTTTGGAGGGGTTTTGGTGGAGTCTTGCAAATCAACAGTTGCGTGGGGCTGTCTACATCATAGCCGTTCATCTTCTTTGATCTAACCCAGATCAGTATACGATTTTGTCATAAGGTGTATAACAAATTCAGGGATCTACCCAGGGTTGGATCCTCCCCAGTCAGGTAATCCCTCCAAAATTGATCTTTCTGTTGCACTTTGTAATGGTACAAGGTCACGTGCTACATGATCCTATTCAAAATTGTTTCTCATCACTATCTATCCCCTACTTTCCATGCTTTTGTCACTAAGATGTCATCAGAGAACATACATACACGCGTATCTAAGGCACTTTCTCGTCTTGAGTGGAAGAAAGCCATGATTAAAGAAATGCAGGATTGACAACTCTTCCAGAAGGGAATCGTACTATGGGATGTGAGTGTTCACAATGAAGCATAATCCTGACGATTCATGAGTTTATGGATTTTCTTACAAAAGCAGTTAGTAGGTAGCAACTAAATGATGTTTTGTCCAAGCTAGGCATAAGGAATATATATGCACCAGCTTGAAGGGGAGTGTTACGAGTTATTTTAAATAAATAAACCAAAGGGGATTTTAGGTAATTTGGGAAGACAGGTGGCTTTTTTTTTTTTTTGTTGTACTTTCATAAATTTGAATAAACTAAATATAGACGTGACTACCTGGCCCTAGGAAACACGGCTATATATACTAGTCTTCTCAATTCTTATTCTCCTTTGTTTTCTCTTGTTTCTCCTCTCAGATTTTTCATACACCTTGTGAAAAAACGATAGATTTAAGAGGAAATTAACGGAAAACCCACCTTTGGTATTTGGTGGGCCAAAAAGGCCCTCATAGTTGCTCTATAACCGCAAAGTCCCTCCTACCAATTTTTACTTTGTTTGAGCGACGATATCTTCGCTCATCTTTTCTTCTTCCTATTCTCCCTCCATCTCATAGTAAATTCCCTTGCCCTTGTCGGGGTTCTCAAGCTTGAGGTTAAAGAAGATGGAGGTGTTGGTGGGTGGTGGTGGTTGGCCTGCCAATTTTTACTTTCTTTGAGCGATGAGCGACAATATCATCGCTCATCTTTTCTTCCTATTCTCCCTCCATCTCATAGTAAATTCCCTTGTCTTGTTGGGGTTTTCAAGCTTGAGGTTAAAGAAGATGGAGGTGGTGGTGGGTGGTTGGGGTTCGGGTTCGGGTTGGAGGAGGGTTTTTTTTTTTTTTTTTTTTGTTGGGGTGGGGTGGGGGTGGGGGTGTGGATTGAGATTGGAGGTTTTTTTTATGGTTGGGATCTAAACTGCGGAGATGGAGAACTTTGATCTTGAGGGGCGGAAGCTCAGCCATATGAAGACCGGTGCAATAGCAACAACCGCCGCCGCAAAGGGACATGGGTGGTTTTGGATGGCCGTTTTTCGGCTGGGGGAGTGGTTTTGGGTGGGATTAGGGTAGTGGTTTTGCGGGGAGAAAGAGGTCTTTGGGAAAGGGTTGAAGAGGGGTAGAAAAAGGAGGGGGTGAAGAATTTGGGAGGACTATGAGAATATTGATGCGAAGGAGAAAGAAATTTCATCGAATGTGGGTGAAAGGGAGTGAGAGATGGGGAAAGAGGAGGGAGGAGGAAGAAAAAAGAAGACAAAGAAGAGACGAGCGATGATATTGTCGCTTAACTGAAACGAGTGACAATATCGTCGCTTAAACACAAGTGAAAATTGGCTTGTACAGTGAAACTATAAGGTCCTTTTTGGTGCACCGGACATCTAAGGTGATTTTTCTAATAATTTCCTCTAGATTTAAATCATTCAAACATTTCAACTTAGAGCATTATCAGTTCTTGGTAACAAATAAACGTAGTACAAGTGTAACTTAAGAAACATTAGCTTACCATGATTAGGAGGACTAGAGTATAAATATATAATTTCAACCAACCTAAGCAATAAGATCACCTTATGAAATAAATGGCAAAAATTACCATCAGTAGTAATCCTTAATCTCATTCGAAATTCAAGAATGATCATATAACTTAGAGTGGTGTTTTAACAAGTGGTTACACCTTAGGGCACATAATTGCCCTAGGGCTCATGTCTAATGTGCAGGCGCTTCACTCATGCTCTATATCAAGGTGCATACACCTTATTTAACATATCTTGTTTTGAAGAAAAAAGTTAGGGGCAATTTATATAAGAACTTAAAAGATTTTCTAGATTGGATCATATCTAGTTTTAACTCTGTCAATCCTAGACACCTCATTACAACCTCATTACAAGGCTTGACAGAGCCAAACTACAATTGGCTACTTTAATATATTCTATACATGATCTAATTCTTTATTTATAAAGAAAAATGTGTGCTCGTGAAGATTATGCCTCATGTTTTTGACAATTGGAAAGTCTAGCCACAAGCCTTGACATTCTAAAACATTGGTATATTTTTTTGGGTAACCCAACTAAGGGGGCTGGGACCCATAAGAGAGCCCACAAGTGGGTAGAGAGCCCGCATGCATGTGAAGAAAGCCCCCACATGCGGGAAAGGAGCCTGCACACACAGAAAGAGGACAGCACACCCAGGGATCAAACCCTAGGCAGCTGGGTGAGATACAAGGTTGCCAACCAACTTAGTAACCTCAAGTTCTCCTAAAACAATGATTTAAAGCAATAAGGTCATGCTTGGAAAAATGAAAGAGAAATTAAGAAAAACCTAGCGTTTTCCGAAAATACCATATTTTCATGAAGAAAAAGTTTAAAATGGCATCAAAATGAATTTCTGAACATAGAAATCTAAATTTTTTGTGAAGACTTTGTATTTTTCAGGAGGAAACATATAAGCGAGACTTTTTCATGACATACTGGTTTATCACTTCCAAAAAAAAAAAAAAAACAGCTGTTTAACAACAAAATGTTTATTCAACTATTTCCCAAAGATAGCCTCAATCAAGAGTTTGACGCTAATCACCTCAATAGAGTTGATTTCATATATTTGACCCTGAGTAAAGTCTATGTCCAATGCCTGTATACAAGCCTCAGCCACCACAAGTCTGCTAACCTCCCCCACAAGTTTATCTCCTATAAAAACAATAAGAAGGATCAGGATGGTGATGAAAGAGAACAAGCGAGTTAAAATCATTTGATGAAACAAACAAGCATCCAAGAGAGATTCTGGAAACAATATGACAGATAGATACAGGAACTGTCTTACTCTGCAACAAATTTTAACTTGAAATTATTTCACATAAACATGAAATGAATGCAGTAAGTAGGTGGAAGGAATGCAGTAAGTAAGTGGAAATGCAAGGGAAAATGATCAATGGATATTGTCATGAACACATAAAACCAAACTTCGTCTAGTCCAGAATTCAAATAAGTAGGTGGCTGCCTCGTGCATGGAGATTATGGAAATTGATACAGTACGTACAATGTCTAGGATAAGGCATACACCATTTCAGAATCATAGGCATCTCCAGCGTCCAAGGAATATTAACACACCAAGATTGTGGAACCAAGGTTGTGGATTAAAAATTTCTTGTTTATTCCATTTTCTGTGGAACATCTAACATGGCAAGGTCTAGATAAACCCAGTTAGAAACTATTACAAATGACTAAAAGATCCATTTGTAATGCATTATAAAAAAGAAAAATGGAACATCTAAACAAATTTTATAAGCTACATGCTTTTGGATTCTTCAATTTGTGTGACATGAAAATTTTTACCAGAAGAGTGCATGTCATTCTTTCAATATTACTCATTTAAATAACAAGATAAGAAAAAAGTTGCATTCTATGATGCCCAGATACGGACACGGGGAATGAGGGTTTGATATGCCAACTTAAAAAATTCAGGATACGGATACGGGTACGTCATTTTTAGAAATATATACAGGTAGTTAAGTGATTAGGAATTATTTTAAGTGGAATATGGCAAGACCCACTGGTGGATCAAATGTTCAAGGAGGTGGGCTATGGGCTCACTAGACCAACAACCTATTGTAGGGAAAAAAATGGGCCGATAGTACAAGTAGCCCAACAGTAAGAAAAAAAAAAATAAAAAAAGAGGTGGGTTGTACTCGTTTATGAAAAGGCAAAGGGAAAGGGCCTTTTGGAGTTTTGCACTTTTCGAAGGGTATTGAGTACACTCCAACGTGCGAATCTTTGTGAAAAGGCGAAAGGGCCTTTTGCCCCTTTTCGATGACTACTCCCAACGTATAAACAGAATGAAAAAAAGAAGGAAAATTTCAAATGAGGCCTTAAGTTTTTGACTTATTTTAAAAAAAGACACAAGTTTTAAAGCTTTTCAAATTGGTCCCTAAGTTTTCTCAAAAGTTTTCAATTAAGGACATTCGTCCATTCAAAGCTATATTTTGGCAACTTTTTCTCTCAATTTTTTTAAAATACTCAAATTACCCTTCATTGAAATAAAACGCTCCACTTTTTCTATATTCTCCTCGTTTTCTTCACTAGTGTCCTCACTGTGATCAAGGACAACTAGCGTCCCTACATGATCAGTTGTATGTAGTGGTTGCCAGAACCATGTAATGGCTTTAAATGAAGGGTAATTTGGATATTTTAAAAAATTTTGAGAAAAAAGTCGTCAAAAAATACATTTAAATGGCCGGATGTCCTTAATTGAAAATCTATTGAAAAACATTGGGACTAATTTGAAAACTTTTGAAACTTGTGTCCTTTTTTGAAATAAGGCAAAACCTTAAGGCCTTATTTGAAAATTTCCCAAAAAATAAAGGAGGAGGAGAAGGAGAAGAAGGCTCAACTCTGACGATAGCTTCAGGCGGCATCCCACGACCTAGTTAAGAAGAGAACAAGTACAAATCTCGTTCCCTCTGTTTTTTTTTTTCCTTCACTCCAGCCTAAATCTCTCTGTTTTTTTTTTTCCAAAACACATGCACATCTCTCTCTCTCTCTCTCTCTCTCTCTCTCTCTCTCTCTCTCTCTCTCTCTCTCTCTCTCTCTGTTTTTTAAAGAAGGTTTTGGGGTAGGGAATTTTCAGTCAGCTCCAACCCTATTGAGATTTCACACCATATCCCTTACCTATATCCGTATCATACACTATCGGTACATGTACCATAGACCAAATGTCATATCCGAGTATCAAAGATTGCAGTAATAAAATGATGAGTACTACCAATATGAAAGGCAAAACAACTTGTTTCATAATGCAATCAATGGTAATTGATCCGTAGACTGAAAATGGAACGGTCTATATTGGTGCAATAAACGATACAAAACATCAGGTATTGAATTAAGTTACAAAGCAAATAAAGTAAAGCTAGAAAATGCAATAATGAGAGAGAGGGAGGGAGAGAGAGAGAGATAGAGCTATAAGATAAGTTGCAAAATCATCTAGTGTAATGAACCGAGAGGATGATTTATGTTCTAAAAAGAACATAGAAAATAAAACCAAGATGATCTTCTAAATTAACAACACTAAGGGGGTAATTTGGCTGCGCTCATTTACATATGTAACTGTTTGTGTCGTGCTTGTTTGTAGCAATTTATGCGTGTGGTGCATAAATCAGGTGTGAAAATGAGGCTTTCTTCACACCTTCAGTCTCACAACCCCATAGATGTGAAACCATTTTACACCCCCAAATGCAAAAGGCGCTGGTACTGTGCAATTCATGGTGATGTGGGGCCCATAAAAAACCTTTTTTTTTTTTTTTTTTAATATTCCTGTCGGCCTCTAATTTACAATCTGAACCATTCATCTTCTTTATGTGGTTAAAAATGGCTAAGACGTCAAATTTCTTATCTTAATTCTTCATAGATTTTAAGAAATTTGTGAAAAAGTTTAAACTGTTAGATCTAATTTTTTGGACTTTTGTTGGCCACTAACTCATGATCCAAACCGTTCAGGGTAAAATTTCTTATCTTAATTCTTCATGGGTTTTTGAGAAATTTGTGAAAAACATCCAAAATAACCAAAACGCATCTAGAACCATTGGATGAACTCATTTACTTATGTGAAAATGGTGAGTTTGACAAACAATAGAATGTATTTCACATGTGTATCATTTGAATCTGTAACAGTTTCACGTGTCATTTACATATTTAACATTTTACATAACATAAGTCCCTCAAATTCTTTATGCACTAGATAGCTTTTGGTAAACATCACTGCTTTAATAATATAGCAAGCATTGTCCATTTTATTAGCATATTCAATATCACCACAAATTGAGTCCATTAAAAAATCATGGGGAAACGCTCTTCCATTCTCATATGAGGGGATTACCTTGGCCAACAAGGACTGCACGACGTTGGCCTGCAGTTGCTTTAAGCAGTGTATTCAGATCATAAGAAGTGTATGGTCCATCAGTCAGTCTTCCAGGCCTAACACAACCAGAAATTTTCTCCTTCAGTGGAAAATATAGGAATATACCTCCATCTCCTGTAGAGGAGGAAGTCTGTAAACAGTAAGAGAATGGTAACATTAACTTGTAGCATAAACCTGATAATCGTGAAGGGAAGGCCAGAGCTACGAACGAAGTCCTCTCCCATCTTCTTAAACTTGAGAACGCCAAAGAGATTCATGATACTGATAAAAATACTTCTCAGACTTGATTATAAGAAATTTATTCACTTTATTATAAACCCAAGTGAGTTAGGGATAACAATCGATGTAGTGCCATGTCCTCTTCAGTCAGGATGTAGCAGGAAGAAGATAGAATGGAGAAATCCTTATTGTGGTTAGGGGTCTTAGTTGGATGGTTTGTGCATTCAAAACTCAGTTTGAGAGCATTCAGATTTCCAATGGGCCATCATGGACATGATGCATGGGGCTGTGCATATTAACGAGTTAATCCATTGCATAAAAGTGGGACTCTAGTTTGGTAATCCAGTGGATTAAGCTCATGAGCCCCGCTGAGGACACGAGTGCCCCAAATTCTATGTCAAGAAAGCGTAACCATCCAATCCTTGGCCTTTTAATTGATGGTTAAGTAAAATATATAGCAACAGTTCAGGAAAATGGAAAGAATTTTTGCGTCAGTTCCAGCCAGGTCTCAAGACCAAACCAACCCAATTACAACCCTACTTTAAATCACACTTCGCTAGTTTGCAATAAAATAATCCGCAATTTGGTCCAATCTAGCTCATTACAATAAGGAATTATCCACACAATGAGTTTAATTAGGGTAAATAACTTGCTACTTCAGAAATATTATGTTGGCCAAATATTTAACTTTTAAGCCAAGACCTTCTTCCACACGGGAGAGACTTACCAGAAAAGTAGTGTTAAAGAACATTAATATGTCATTGAAGAGTAGCTATGATAAGGAAAAAGGAAAGTGGTCCCAACTACAATAAAACCCAAGTAGGAGCTAGTTTCCTATTTGTACTGCGAACCTGTTTCCTATTTGAATGTAATATCTACATTTTGAAAACTATATAAATATATCAATGGCACTCTATTTCTCATGTTGAGAAAGAAGTTCCTCATCCATATTATTGTGTTTCACTTCTTCATAGTATCAGAGCCTTGATTGCATCCAAACAAGATTCTTGTTTTTTACATACACTCAAGGATAAAAATAGCAGCTGCGGCAGGCATAGTGGCAAGTGGCCAAAATGCTATGGAGCGGAGCGATACATAGTGGTCGTGGTGTGAATGGAAAAAAGTTGTCAATTTTCTTTTTAAAAATATCCAAAAAATCCAGAATATTGGAAAGTGTTAGAATTTGATGCTTTTTTCCCCCTATAATAACTAAGATAGGGTGTAGTAGTCACTTCAGTGCATTGAAGTTTTGTATCGTTGAATGATTATAAAATAACATAATTGATCTAACTTTTCCTAAGTATTCATGTTTGTTAGCTATACTAAGTTAAAAACTATTATGCATTTGTAAATTCATAATTCAAATAAGCAGTTTAGCACAACTATACATAACAAAGGATATATAAATTATAAAATAATGGTTAAATAAAATTTAAACCAATAACAAATTAACTTTCATCAAAACAAACAATGTATTTTTATTGAGAGTAGAGAAAAGAATAACTATATCAAAGGGGGTGTCTACTAGGATATGCCTAGAGAGGAGCCCTTGATAGAAATTCTCTACCTTAGTCTCAATTCGACGAGATCTTTTGTTTTTTGGTGTTCTTTTAAGCATAGAGGGGTAGAAGAGTTGTGTAGAAATGTTGCTTGGAGATAATAAGAAAGGAAATAAGCCTTACTATGTATTTTAATTTTTTTTTGGAAAGGATCAGTCAGTCTCAGTCTCACTCTCACTCTGTAGCGGCCTGTAGTGGACCAGAGTGGCCGCTACGGATGAGAGCGGCACAATATAGCCGTTACTCTCGATATATTTTGATCCATGTATAGACCTTTTCTGGTTAGTCAAAGCAGGAGATACATGCTCGTGATGGCGAGATCTATGCATCTGGTGGACGAAGATCATAAGGAAATCAATCGTTGAAGCTAAGTATCATTCTCCATTATCTTCTGTCACCGTAAGCAACAATGTTTCTCTTAAACTGCCATCATCCAACTTCTTGCTATGGAAGATTCATATCATCTTGTCATTGAAAAGTGAAGATATGATGGATTTATTGATGGTGAATATCCTATGCCTAGTAAGATGAACACTAAATATGGAAAGAATAATGTGACTAACCTAGAAAATATTGCATGGAGGAAATCAGACCGTAAGGTTAAGGCATGAATAACTAGTTGTTTATCTGAAGAAGCCTAATGTCTTGTGATGGGATTGGAGATACATCAGAAAGACGTATGCAACAGATTCCCAAGCACGTGAATTTTAATTAACGCAACAACTTCAACTCAACAAAAAGGTGAGACTGACTTATCTGAATATCTGCTCATTCAAATCTATTTGTAATGACCTGGCTACTATTAACAAGCCTATTGAAGATGGTCAGTTGTGATTTGGCCGACCGTGGTCCTGTGTGTTTCTACTCATCATAGCTCCACCAAACTCTCTCCCTTCTCTCTCCAATCACCACACAGCCTTTCGCAAGATGTAGTCCATAATTTTCAACAACATAGAGCTTCCAATCTTAGCAACCATTCAAAACTAATCTTTAAAATTCAGAAGTAATTGATGTTACTGGAAATTACAAAGCCTTGCTTTTTCTTGAATGTGAATGAAACACAGCAAATGCAAATCAAAGCCTACCCCTAAGTAAAGAGTTCATCCAAAGCTTCAAATTCAGAACCTCATGGATGAATGCTAAGCAACCAAACTAGTGAGCCAGGTAATTTAGCTTCAAGTTTTGTGCAGTTGTAGGGACAGAGGCTTTGTTGAATAGAAACAGACAACTTATCAAAATTAAGAAAACAAATCTCAAAGAAATTTTAGGGACAAATAACCTTATTAGTGCATATGAATCGTATGTTAAATTTTTCGTATGAGCAGCATTAGGATTATTGCAAATAGAAACAACATTATTTACTATAAGGATTAAAATACTGTACTCAGGATATCTTGAAAATAGGATTTAAGTTGTGTTAATACATTAATTTTCTAATCCACATAAGATACTAAATGAAATAACACTACCACTTCAAATTGTAAGTTTAGCTTTCCCATCAAGTTACTTATGTACCTCCATGGTAGTTCATTGTATTTTGTCACACCCACAGAAGAAACAAGAATTAATCTCGTCAACGTTGCAGGCAGTGCAGACACGAGATTCCGGATGCCTTCCCAATCTTCAAGATGAAAATACAGTCAGGAAAGTAGAAAATAAAACCCATTGAGGTAAGTCATCTAGTCCGTCAGTAAAGCATGTTAGGAAATTTTGTTTTGTAGTTTAGGGCTTGCATCTGCATGCTGTAGAAGAAGATTTTAGAAAGCAAATGGTGGGCAAATACTGAGAAGCTAACTCTACAAGCAGATACAGATCTGTGATATCCAAGTCATCCATCACCAGGAATGTATCAGACTCAAAAGCTGTCTGAGTCCACCCATCAGATGGGCCACACATCTGTGCAAGCATGTACTTCACTTTTCATAACCTCACATTTGTTTTATGCATGCATGTCTCACCGAGCAAGTGGAAAAGCCCAATTTTTTAGTCACGGCACATTTTCTGTGGGATCCACTTGATGAGTTCCTTGACACTTCTAAGCATGGACCAATGACCTTCCTTCATGTAGCCAAACATGAAATAGTCTTAATGATTATAAATATAGACCAAAACAATGATCAACTAAATTCACTATTGACTGTAGTCAGAGGTCTACATAATTTCATAAAAAGCATTAAGTGGTCAAATAGAGTAGACAAATACATATTATATTATTTTTTGTCCTTAATATTTTGATAGCTATTATTAACATGAAATCCAACAACACAATTCTTTAAAAAAAAATAATTGATAGTCATTCTATCCATACAAGGCATCATACATACCCACTCTTTCTGGTGTATTGTCCCCATCCCATCGTTTAGAAGGAAAAGCCGTAGTTCCAGTGCAGCAAATCACATGTGTGACTCCCTATGAAACAAGATTCCTATATTCTGATTTAATAAGAATAATATAAATAACTAGATCTTCCACAGCATTTAAAATGATACTATTATCTTCAAATTAAATATAGCTCAAAAGTTGTCTACACCTCGAATATCACAGGATTCAGATCATCAGGGTTCCTGGTGTCTCCTTTGCAAACCTATGTGGAGGAAGTGAAATTTACATACAAAGTGAAAATATTTATAGAAGAAAAGTTACACGGACATTACGTGCAATAAAAGCACACAACAGAAACAAAATAGCTGATGCAACAAGAATATAGAACCTAGTACCTTTAAAGCGTTCTCATCTTGTTTGCCAAACAAGAATTCTGCTTTTTGAGGATCCCGCAGTAATAAGCGTGATTTGATATTACGATTGAGCAAAGATGCTACTACCAACTGTCCTGAACAGCAAATATACATGTAAAATCATTAGTGATAAGAAAGGAGTTCATTCATAAGAACTAGAAATACAATGAATGTAATATTAGAAGAACACTCGGTACAAATGGATCATACTATGGAAGAATTAGAAGAAAGAAAGGGGCCAAATTTCTTTTAGTAAACAGTGTTGATCACAAGATAAAAGGGGTAAAGGAAGAAGAGCAAAGACAGGATATTAAAGGCTACGATCTAGTGAGTGCCAAATCATCTAATGGATTTGATCGTAACAGAAATTCTAGAAGAGCCATATGGATCATTTGATGATAAATCAATCTTTCTGGTGGTTCCAAAAGAATATTTAACCACTGATGCACCCATGTTGTCTTCATCTCGGGGGATGAAAGGATAGTCAAATATTATAATTTAATGGTAAAATTTCAACAGTTGGAACATCCAATGGTCCAATCACGCATCCATGAACAACCCGACCACCAGAAGAACCGATGCTTCTAACTACTTCTAGTTTGAGGAAAAGGTCAAGCAAAATTTCCAAGCAACACAGAGAATGAAGATCAACCAAAAACTCAAAAGTTCTTATGGTAGATCTTCGGCCCGGGAGGACAACAATATAACTCAAACGAGAGTTCTTAGGTTTCCTTTTTTTTTTTTTTTTTTTTATAATACTCGTGCAGGCATGCAATTTATCCAAGAAACTCTTGTTCTTTCATTTGGGAAGAGAATAGTATGTGGGTCACTGTGATTAGCCATCTCACATTATATGAATTGATACATATCCATACCTGATTTTTCAGGGTGTTGTTCTTTTGCTATGGGTTTTCATGAGGCCCCATCCATTTCTAAGTTCTAACAACACTACTCAAAATACCCATCCCTCTGTTTCGTCTTCTCTCATCAAAATCAATGCTTCCCAGTTCAAATGACAATTGTAAGGTGACAGAATCATTGCAAAGCAACAACAAGTGAAAAGCTACTCATCAAAAAAAGAAAAAAGATGAGAAACC
The DNA here is from genome assembly GCA_029852735.1 of Persea americana. Taxonomy (NCBI): domain Eukaryota; kingdom Viridiplantae; phylum Streptophyta; class Magnoliopsida; order Laurales; family Lauraceae; genus Persea; species Persea americana. Next base: position 45,988,202 of record CM056813.1, read on the forward strand.
CAGGAAGAGAACGAGAGAAGAGGGACAATACCAACACCACCGGTCCCACCGACGACAAGAACGAGCTTAGAAGATGAAGGGTTGATTTCGGCAACCTGGGTCTGGATGGTTTGAGCCTTCTCTTCTTTCACTGCATGGGGAAGAGCTCCTCTAGCAATTGAAGCAGTAACTTTACTTGAATTTGAAACCTTGATTGAGCAAAATCCAAAAGTGTTGAGAGATGGAAGTATAAGATTTGGGTTTTTCAGAAATTTTTTCTGGGTGCAGTCGATTGAGATTGAGAAATTGTGAAATGAAGTAAGGGAAAGCTTGAAAGCCATGAGAGAGAGAGAGAGACTGCGTGTGTGAGTATGTTGCAAATGTTTGGTGTGTGATTATGTTGCAAATGTTCGGAGAGGAAAGAAAATGCTTCAAACGGTGATAATCTCTTTCGAAGATAGCCGTCTAAATTTATGACGTCGGATAAGATGAGTGGGTTTTTGGTCCTCGTATGAGAATTCGCTTGTGGTCGGTCTCGTAGCCACCAAAGGTGCCGTTTGTGGCGACGAACGCGCAAGGTCTCAGCAGATAAAAGATGGGTGGGGCCCTTAAAATCAAATTCTCGCTCGGATCTCTTTCCAAAAATATCACCTTAGGAGAAAAAGGGAAAGTCAGTGCACATCCATTTATGAACCCCTAAAAAATAAAAAGAAGACCAAAATACCCCATTCTTCTCTCCCTGTCCCAGCTCGGCTCGGCCGCCCACCTCTACCCGGCAGCCACCTCCCTCCTCTCCCTCTCCTTCTCCCTCTCTCATATGAGGTCAAAAAGGGTGTGTCCAAAGTTGTTCGGTGCACATCCATCCATGGAACCCCTTTCAAGAAAGACCAAAATACTCCTTTATTCTCTCTCCCTCTCCTTGCTCAGCTGCCCACCTCCGCATAGCGGCCACCTCCCTCCTTTCTCCCTCTCCCTCTCCCTCTCCCTCTTCCTCTTTCTATCTCCCTCTCCTTCTCCCCGTCTCTCTACCTCTCCCTCCTCGCTCCCTCCCCTTCTTCCTGTCGGTCTCCCTTTCCTTGCTCGCCGCCCAACTCCGCCCCCTCCTCCTCTCCCCCTCCTTCCCCCCGTCCCTCCCTCTCCTAGTGCCCACCTCCGCCCTCTCCCTTTCTCTCTCTCCCTTTCCTTCTCCCTAATCATCCTCCCTCTCTCCCCCTCCTGTTCGGCCACTCAGGGGGCGAACAAATGAGTATATTGTTCAGCCCATGGGTGGTCGAAGGGCCGAACAAGATGATATTGTTCGGCCGTGCAAATAGCAGCTCCCAAAAAAAATGGGTGGGCTACTAAAACAGGTTCTTTCTCGGCTTTGTTTAGCATTTGTGCTCTTACTCCAACAGAGCCACCCAATATAGAACCATGAAAAAAAAACATCTAAAGCTCTGATTTTCACAAGGCCAAAAATGGAGCCTTTCATTTTAGGAGAATTTGCCTTTATTTCCCTAAAACTCCCTAAAATGGGTAGAGGATAAAATCGTGTGCCAAACGTTCTTACTTTCAAACTTCTACCCAATTTAGACAAACATAGGACATTTATACAAAAAGAGGTTGGAAATGAATATGCCAAATATGAGCCAAATTTTTTTAGAGATAATTAGCCAAAAGTCCCTAATCACGGTTTTGTAAGGCCTCCAGTCCAACATTTTTTTCTAAGGCCTATAGTCCATACAGCTAAACATATGTTGGCGAGAGGTCCCTAGATACGCTACATCAAACATATTTTGGCGAAAAGTCCCTAGATACGCTACATCATACATTTTCATCACTGATTTGCCCCTTCAACTATTTAGGCAAAAAAATATGAATTTTAAATTTTCAAATCTTCCGTTCTCCCTCATTCCTAGGGCAAGGTTCTCTCCTATTTATCTGACGAAGAGTCCAGAATTTGGCTGATATTCAGGTTGTCTGCAACATGCATCTCCTTCCTCTTCGGCGATGGCATAGCAACAACGACGATGGAGACTAGTGTGATCTTCCTTCTTCGACGATGCGCGCAGAAAATCAGACCTGCCAACAGAGATGAGAGTGTCTCCTCCCTTCATTGGTTCTGGTTCTAGTTCTGTAATAAGACCGTCATTGTCTTTTTCTTCTTCGACAAGACCAGAACCTTGAATGCCCTTCCTTGCTCACTGTCTTCTTTGATTAGAACGTGGTGGCTAGTGGTTCTCTCCCCTGTTTATCTGACAAAGAGTCTGGGATTTGGCTGATATTCCGGTTGTCTGTAACCTGCGTCTCCTTCCTCTTCGGCAATGGCGCAGCAGCAGCGAAGATGGAGACCCATGGGATCTTCCTTCTCGGCGATGTGCGCAAAAAACTCGCGAGGGACGGGCGGGAAGGTCAACCTGACCTGCAAACAAAGACGAGATCTTCTCCTCCCTTCACCGGTTCTGGTTCTGCAACAAAACCAGCAGTGGTCTTCTTCTTCTCCGGCAAGACCATAACCTTGATCGCCCTTCCCTGCTCCCTGTCTTCTCCGATCAAAACGTGGTGTCCAGCGAAAATCGAGAACCTAGTTCTCTTCTTCTTCCCCGAGCCCACACCTGCGGGCGGCCTGCTGCCCTCTTCTTGGGCAATTCTAAATCCCGACGAGGTCCTTTGCAATCCAGACAGATCTGCTAATTTGGATCCAAAAGTCTCGATCCTTTGATGGACTGCAATGGCCCACTGCGATTAGAACCAACCCTACCAAGCAATTTATTTGTTTTTGGCAAATTTATTTGAGTTTTTTTAAAAATTTATCTAAGTTTTTGGAAAATCTATCTTAGTTTTTTAGCAAACTTATTTGCGTTTTTTGAAATCTATTTGTGTTTTCGAATTTTATTTGTGTCATTTAAAATTTATTTGCGTTTTTTTAAATAAATTTAACTGGGTTTTGGCAAAAAAACTTGAGTTTTCAAAAAAAAAAATCTAAAATTTGGAAAATTGGTTTATCTTAGTTTTGGCAAATATATCTGCGTTTTTTAAAATTTATTTACGTTTTTGAATTTTATTCACGTCTTTTGAAATTTATTTACATTTTTTAAAATTTATTTGCTTTTTTTAAATTTACTTGCGTTCTTTTGAAATTTATTTGCGTTGTTTTGAAATTTATTTGTATTTTTTGAATTTTATTTTTATTTTTTTAAAATTTATTTAAAAATCTCATTAATAGGATTTTCATGAGTCGTGGCCAATTAAATGGTAGTTGACCATTATTAATGGCATATCCCACTAATCATAGGATATGACTTATCTTTAAATAAATAAGATTTTTAAAGAAATGGTAACTTGGACATTTTAGGTCTTCTAATTTGGAAAAATGACCTACTACACTATGAAAAAAGATTGTGGATCTTAATGCTAAACAGTGAAATATTCAGGGACCTATCGCTGAATGCCCCTTTTTTAAGTCACTACACATTTGGAAAGAAGGCAATAGAAACAAGGGGATTTTACCAAAAAAGTGTCCCTAAACATTTATTATCCCATTTTAATCACAAATACACATAAACACCCAAATCGGTGTTCTTATAAGCGTTTTGGACGATTTTACCCCGCATCTACCGAATGACATCGTCATCTCGTTCCCTATCTTTTCATCCCTCATCGAACAAATTGGTCCTATCCCACAGCGTCCCTGCCTCCAGGTTTTTCTCTCATGCCTTTTTATCTCTTTCTCCCTCTCCCTGCCCTCTCCTGCTCTACTTGCCTTCTCCGCTTCCTCCTCTTTCCTTCCATTTATTTGGTAAAATTCCCTTGATTTTTTATCTTCCTCCTTTTTCATTTCTTTTTGAGGGTTTCTCACTTGTCCCAACCAGGAAACCCTTCTCGCTGCTCTCCCTTCTCTCCTCGATCCATCGTCAGAGCTCGAGCCATTGATATCTGGAGCCGTCTCCTCATTCAGTCGTAGCTTTTTCTTCGTCATCCCTCTTAATCATTCTTCTTTTCCTTCGTCCACCTCCTCTTTCCTCATCCTCTCCTTTTCTTATCTTTGTTTCTTTCCTGAACCGGACCCAGACCATAAACACCCTGTAATTTGTGAGTCAAAGGCTCAAGAGGATCCGGACTCCAGCATTCACCGTTTGCAAAACTACACTGCAGAGACCTACCATTCTCTCTCTCTTCTCCCTCAGTGGCCATGGCTACTGCTGCTGCTGCTTCTTCCTCCTCAGCCATATCGGAAAGAAGGGGGGAATTCGAGGAGCTTCGTACGCAGAAGATGTCCAGACATATCTCACACAAGTAGGCCTTGATGTGAACTGTGCCCTTCCATTTCTTTAAGAAAGGTCGGTTTTTTCCTCCTTCACATGATCACTGGATTAATGGGTCTGATCCCCACACCTCCACTTTTTTCATCAATCTATGGTTGAAATTCTATCTGGGTTTTTTGTTTCATATGATTTTAGATTCGTTTGGGTGTTTCTTTTTTTTTTTTTTTTGCTTTTCCACTTGGGTAAGATTTAGATTTCCTTTTCTGCAGTGTTTGATGTGAGATTGAATTAATTTGATTAGGGTGTTCTCTTCATTCATCAAAGAAATCTCTGTTTTTGATAGTTTGATTGGTTCATATATCATTTTGGTGATGGTTATAGTGATTTTGGAAGAATGGGTATTCACAAAATGTCTTTAGGTTGAATATGTGACTATTGCTTATAAATTGAATATGCTGAATTATCTTTAGGTTGCATGGTGTTGGGGTTTTGCTTTCTTTGATTTTCCTGTGCATTGTTTTGCTATTAGATATTGTTTGCATGTTTACATTTGTTTAGGGTTTAATTAGGTTTTTTTAGTTGCTTCTTTTATCAATCTTGAATTAATTTGTAGGTGGTTTTTATTCAATGTCTTATCGATTATGGATTCTGTTGATTTTGATTCACCACCGTCTTTATGGGTTCTTTATTTTCCTTCAATTTGATGATCTCTTTTCTGTTTTTGAGCCATTGTTTGTTCAGCATTCAATAACTTTTGATTGAAATATATATTATGTATTATTGTATCCCATATGGATGGGATAGGGCTTCAATGATGATGAAAATATATACACATTCTTTTTTGTTTTCTTGGTAGGGCATACCCTTGTTATTATTACTATTAAAATTCTTATTATTGGATTATGTTTTAATTCGGGTATCTATTACTACCGAACTTTCTCAATTTCCCTCTTTCAAAATGTATGAATATCAATGCATTATTTGCATGGAAAACAGATAAAAACGAAAGAATCTGAAATTGCATGAATAACAGAATAGGTTAAGAACATATATGGAAATTCTCCAGTTACATCCATGTATTGCTCAGTACCTGTTTGATTTAAATCATTATCATCAAACCCTTGTCCCAACTTATGTTGGGGTGGGCTGTATGAATTGTATTTCTCCATTTCGATGTATCCAGATATTTTTTATTTAATATACAAAAATAGGTGGAAAATTGGGCATGGATTGGGTCAAGGCAACCAAACTTAAACCTGCCTCAAAGTTGAATCGGGTTGAAATTAACAAACTTCTTCAAATTTTGCCACGAGTCTTGGATGTATTGTTGTCAACGATTCAATTTGTTTTCATACTGATTTCTTAATACTAGTCTTGATGTTTTTGAATAACATATGCAAAATAATGAGAAGAGAAGACGACTGGTGGCTCAGCTGGTGGTCAAGATAATGAGAAGTTGTTTTCGGGCTAGAAAGTTGATGGAAACAAATGGGTGCAATGAGTTACAGGTGGGTTTTGGTATGGTTGAGTGATTTTTAGGCTTGGATATGTTTTGGAGATTTTGAAACTTGTATAAATGGAATGGTTAGTGATAGTGAAAGTGAAGGACTGAGATGTGGAGTGAGACAGAGGGAGAGAGAGAGAGATGGTGGGAAAAAACCATGGATATTGATTTTTCAAAATCATGAGAACTGAGTGAGTGTTCTCTTAAATGGGATGTTAAACCCATTTCTTTTCTATTTCTCTTCTTTTCCCCATACTTGATAAAAATATTAAAAATAACTTAAAGGACCTTACTGACGACCAATGATAAAAAACTATGCTGAAGAATTGTGAATGAAGCTATACATATGCTAGGTGAACTAGCATAGTATTCTCCAACATTTTGGCATATAGTTGGTATGCATTAAACCATGATATTATCGCAGTACAAGATACAGTTGGTATACATAATGTTCTTCACCGCCATTTGAGATTAAGATGTACAAAAAGAAACAAAAATTCAAGATCTTAAAAGAAGGAAAAAATGGATGGCTCCAACATGACATATAGTTGGTAATGGTATACATTACAAATGGATGGGAAAGAAGATGATTTCGATGAGGAAAGGTGGAAATTTCTCTTCTAGGCATTTACCCCAAATTAAGTACATGCGGTACACGTAATTGTTAGTGAAAGCCTTGGTATCGTAGTGACATGTTTACTGCCCTAAAAAAGGGTTGAACATGCAGGTGAATAATTCTTATTATGTATGTTCAAGTTCAATAAAACATAAAACAAAACTTTCATTCTATGTTATTGGGAGAAAAAAAAAACAAAAACAAAAACAAAACTTTCATTCTACTAAGATCAAATAACACAAGTTTCCAGCTATGATAACACTTTGTAAGATGCTAATATATGCTTTAATATAATCTTCAACAAATATCTTACATCAAAATTCTAAAGAATGTGAAAGCATAATCATAACCTACAATCAACAAGATGGAAACAAAAGTTACAGAAATCACATTAGTTCTGTTGTCTAGTTAATTTTATAGGACAAAAAAGATTAAGTATGCACATTTTGCATATGTTATACAAAAACATCAAGACTAGTATTAAGAAATCAGTATGAAAACAAATTGAATCGTTGACAACGATACATCCAAGACTCTTGGCAAAATTTGAAGAAGTTTGTTAATTTCAACCCGATTCAACTTTGAGGCAGGTTTAAGTTTGGTTGCCTTGACCCAATCCATGCCCTATTTACCACCTATTTTTGTATATTGAATAAAAAATATCTGGATACATCGAAATGGAGAAATGCAATTCATATAGCCCACCCCAACATAAGTTGGGACAAGGGTTTGATGATAATGATTTAAATTAAACAGGTACTGAGCAATACATGGATGTAGCTGGAGAATTTCCATATATGTTCTTAACCTATTCTGTTATTCATACAATTTCAGATTCTTTTGATTTTATCTGTTTTCCATGCAAATAATGCATTGATATTCATACATTTTTGAAAGAGGGAAATTGAGAAAGTTCGGTAGTAATAGATACCCAAATTAAAACATAATCCAAATAATAAGAATTTTAATAGTAATAATAACAGGGGTATGCCCTACCAAGAAAACAAAAAATAAAGTGTATATATTTTCATCATCATTGAAGCCCTATCCCATCCATATGGGATACAATAATACATAATATATATTTCAATCAAAAGATGTTGAATGCTAAACAAACAATGGCTCAAAAACAGAAAAGAGATCATCAAATTGAAGGAAAATAAAGAACCCATAAAGAAGGTGGCGGATCAAAATCAACAGAATCCATAATTGATAAGACATTGAATAAAAACCACCTACAAATTAATTCAAGATTGATAAAAGAAGCGACTAAAAAAACCTAATTAAACCCTAAACAAATGTAAACATACAGACAATAGCTAATAGCAAAACAAAGCACAGGAAAATCAAAGAATGCAACACCCCAACACCTTACAACCTAAAGATAATTTAGCATATTCAATTTATAATAATTTAGCATATTCAATTTATAAGCAATAGTCACATATTCAACCTAAAGACATTTTGTGAATACCCATTCTTCCAAAATCATTATAACCATCACCAAAATGATATACAAACCAAGCAAACTATAAAAAACAGAGATTTCTTTGATGAATGAAGAGAACACCCTAATCAAATTAATTCAATCTCACATCAAACACTGCAGAAAAAGAAATCTAAATCTTACCCAAGTGAAAAGGCAAAAGGAAAAAAAAAACCCAAACGAATCTAAAATCGCATGAAACTAAAAATCCAGATAGAATTTCAACCATAGATTCAAGAAAAAAGTGGAGGAGTGGGGATCAGACCCATTAATCCAGTGATCATGTGAAGGAGGAAAGAACCGACCTTTCTTGAAGAAATGCAAGGGCAGAGTTCACATCTAGGCCTGCTTGTGTGGGATATGTCTGGACATCTTCTATGAACGAAGATCCTAGAATCCCCCCTTCTTTCCGATACGGCTGAGGAGGAAGAAGAAGTAGTAGTAGCAGCCATGGCCTCTGAGGGAGAAGAGAGAGAGAATGGTAGGTCTCCGCAGTGTAGTTTTGCAAACAGTGAATGCTGGAGTTTGTATCCTCTTGAGCCTTTGACTCACAAATTACAAGGTGTTTATGGTTCGGGTCTGGTTCAAGAAAGAAACAAAGAAAAGAAAAGGAGAGGACAAGGATAGAGGAGGTGGATGAAGGAAAAGAAGAACGATTAAGAGGGAAGACGAAGAAGAAGCTGCGGCTAACTGAGGAGACAGCTCCAGCGATCAATGGCTCAAGCTACGGCGGTGGATCGAGGAGAGAAGGGAGAGCAGCGAGAAGGGTTTCCTGGTTGGGACAATTGAGAAACCCTAAAAAAGAAATTAAAAAAGAGGAAGATAAAAAATCAAGGGAATTTTACCAAATAAATGGAAGGATAGAGGAGGGAGCGGAGAAGGTAAGCAAAGCGGGAGAGGGCAGAGAGAGGGAGAAAGAGAGAAAAGGCGGGAGAGAAAAACCTGGAGGCAGGGATGCTGTAGGATATGACCATTTCATTTGATGAGGGATGAAAAGATGGGGAATGAGATGACAATGTCGTTCGGCAGATGGGGGGAAGGGGGGGGTGTAAAATCGTCCAAAACGCCTATACAAACACCGATTTGGGTGTTTATGTGTATTTGTGATTAAAATGGGATAATACATGTTTAGGGATACTTTTTTGGTAAAATCTCCTAGAAACAATCTACAAAAAATTATGGATAGCTCCTTTGTAATTGCTCCCTCCAGATGGAAGGAGCACCGGAAGAGGAGCATACCCAAAAAAGCCACAGCTGGCCGACAAGGAGCAAACAAAAGAGACTTGGCCCACATCTCAGGCGAGGGAGAAGAGAACTCAAGACTTAAAGAAAAAAAAAAGCCGTAGTTAATGGGTTAAGATGGCTTAGAACAGTAGCAATATTTGACCAGATGAAAGCATCACTGTCGAATTTGTTAGCTAATCTGCTAGCTTGAAAACGCTCCTTCCAAAGAGATAAGGCCGGGTCCTTGAGAGCCTGATGGACAGATTTTCTTTCAGCTATAATGAATAGAGAATCACAATATGATTTTGTAGCTTTGTTAATCAGCGCATAGGCTCCCTTTAGACCATCATCCTCAATGGCTGTGCCCACCCAAGATAACATATTTGATTTGATTATGAGGATTCCAATTGAGTGGCCATTTTTGGTGGAAAGGATAAAATTCCAGACACTTTATACACTTCCTTCCCTTCACTTCTAATGGAAATGTGATTAGAACTGAAGCCTTGCAGCAGAGGGTTCCAATAGGCTGCAATTTTATTTTGGGTGTGGAGAATGAGAAACATGGCTCTTGCTCCAACTTGTACAAGAACAGTCTTGAATTGAATGCGTCTTCCCAAGGTCTTTTGCAGTTGGTGAAGATCTTTGGTTCCTTTTACGCCAATGCTCCAAAACACACTCACTCTAGCTCATGCACTCATGTTACTCTTAGGTTTCCTTTTTTTTTTTTTTTTTTTTTTTTTTTTTTATCATGAGCCTCAAAACACACTTTAACTCGTGCACTCATGTTACTGGCAGCACCGGCATGTTTGGAAATAGAACATGAGATTATGGGTTTAAATATACTCTTTTTTTGTTTTTTTTGTTTCAGCCAATTAGCAAATTGTGTTAAATAAGCAAGGCTTGCATTTGGCATTGTGCCACTTGGATGTTCTAACATTCCCACCAGATGAGACCACAAAAAACATGTTAGGGTAAGTGCAAATCACCATTTTAAATTTTGATCTAAAAGGTATCCCCAAAATTCTAATTCGCTGGTGGTATAACAAAGTAGGAATTTTTTTTTTTAAGAAACAACTTGCTGGTATAATTGTTTCCTACTCGTCTCCTACCTTTTAAAGTAATGCATTTGAAGAGAATTTCAAATTCTCTCACTCATCCGAAAAGTGGGTTCTGTGTTCAGTCACAAAAGATGGCCCCCACTTTGAAATTCCTACAAGAGAGTCACATGATCACAATTACAAAGGTGAGCCTACATCTCCTATGAAGGTGGGTCTCATGTTGTAATTTTTAAAGGTGAGAACCACGTTACAATTTTTGAAGTGTGTCCCATGTACAAAAATAATAGAGTATCGTGAACCTCGATTCCTTTAATTTGGTTCCTTAAAATAAAACTGCTATAATGTTATCAAACAAGTTATGGATAGCATATTTTAGCAAAATAATTAAACATAATATTGCGAAACAAGTTTTGCACAGTACAATCTCAACACAACTTGATCTTAACATAATCCGATCTGAGCATAAAACCGGAAACAACGCAGGAAAAAAGGCCAACCTAAAAAAAAAGGAAAAATAACAATAAGGCCATAATAGCAAGAACTCAAGCAGCCGTGGGGTACGCACATACTGTAGCAGGCGAGGGCAGACCCAGGAAACCTTCGGGGGGACCACTATGTGAAAAATCTTTGGGGGTCATATGTAAAAAATGCATGGAATTTTCAAAAAACATTAAGGATTTTCTGAAGTTTTGAAAAGGGAGGGGGGTGGTTGTGGTGTGACTAAACACCATGTACAAGAAGTTCAAAATATGAAGGGTGGTTTTCAGAAATTTGGGCCGCCAGTGGATGTAGGACTTCTTGGCAAGGTTGTGGGTGTGTCGATGTGAAGCCGTGGTTTGGGATTGGGGCTGGGGTTGATTGATGATTTTCTAATGAAGCTAAGTCATAAACGCGAATTGCTCGTATTGCAAACTAAATAACTTTGCTTCTCAAGCAAGTTGAGGAAAGAAATTCCCACACCACCGGAATGAGCTACATAGCGCATGTTCTTTTACCAGAGTTTTTGACAAGTGTTTAGTATGTCTGGAAATTCATGGAAATGATGCTAGGAATTTGCAAATGCCACATTTCTTTATCAAAATTCCAAGATTACCGCCACCTTAAAAGCCTCAAATGTCCTTTAGAATTTCTGAAATTCTAACCTCGGTTTTTGTTGGAATTTGTAGCCGCTCAAGTATAAAGGAAGATTTAAGAATTCCACATATTAAACAATTTATAAATTTCCTCAACAAGTTCTTTTTTTTTTTTTTCCCAGTAAACAAACAAGCCCTAAATGTCTAAATAGGAACCCTAGCTAAAACCTCTTTCTTGTGTAACGTGTTGACGACTTGGGAGGCAGATGTTTGACAAAAGGTAAACATTGCATTTCTGTTAAGTGGTTAAAAATTAAAGAACCAAAAGTGAATATAAAAAAAAAAAATGCCATCACATACTCTCTCCTGTAATGAAAATTGAATCACGGGAAGGTAGGAAATGAATTCTCAGCCATCACACTAGTAATTCAAGTCCTAGAAAAGTCAAGCTTCCCCGACTACATCTCTACCTTACATCAGTCACTCCAATGGTTAAGTCAAATCCCTCTCAGGAGAATAAAACAATAAGATGGGGACCAATTTAGGTTTCCCAACCCATGCCCAGACCTTTCGATTCCCTCCCCCTGATCAGGCATCAGTTAAGCCCCACATACAAGTGCATTCATGTCAAATGTCTCAGCGGATGCCCGTGTATCTAATAGCCAAATAATTTTACTCTAGTGTTAAAGAAAGTCAAGAAACTGACAAGTGACACCCACAGTTGATCAAAGGACTAATGTGTTTTGTGCAAGGGAGAATGCTGAATGCAGAACACTATCTAAAAAAAATAACTTACTTATAATATGCACCTTTGGTACAGAAAATGAAGGATGCTAAACCATAGTGTACAAAGATCAGGGCCTTTTTTTAAAACACATGCACCATTCAACAATGATAAATATATTGCAATATAGATACAAAATTGAGTAGGGTCCTGCATTTTTGCCATTTCAGCATCCATGCAGAGCACCAGCTCCCAAGCATTGATGGCAGCCCATGAAGTGTCTCAGTCAGCAAAAGGGTGGCACATGTTCAAGATCCAGTTACCTCGGCTGGGGAGGGATCCACCTGATCTACATTAGTTTCAGTACTCTCATACTCAGAGAGGAGGTCCATGAACTCGTTTAACAACCGTTGAACTTTTCTGTTCGATGCCATGGCAGGGAGGATATCTTCCCTGAGGAGTTTGCGCTTTTTCATTCCCTGAAGGGTTTTAAGAAAAATGAGATTATATAAGCAAACTGTAACAAAGAAAGACTCGATGATTCGCAACACTTAATTAGAGTTCACTCTCTCTCTCTCTCTCTCTCAATGAAGGTTGTTTAGGAGAGAAAAAGTTAGTGTTCGCATGTTAGAAGTACCCTACCGCAATCGGACTCGATGTATTGGCAGAATTGATGCTTCGAATATATTTGGCAGGAATTGATCATTTATCCATTGTATTTGGTGTCATGGTGGTGGCATGAAATAGCATAGTTTTCAAAATCGGAATCGTATCGCAACTCGTTCATACCCATGAATCGAATCGAATTGCGAATCGTAATATCAATCGTAGGATTTTTTATTTTTCTAATAAAAATGAAAACTAATTAAAAATTAAAAGAAAAGGACAAAAGTAATTATTCATAACCATCCATTTTTCCATTTATAGTAGTATAAATATAATAACAAGTCTATCATACAACCATTTCAAGAACATCATGACATATATTATTATATATATATATGAATTAAATGATGTGTAAATAGTTAAATAAGTTTAAAATATCAATATATATTTTTTATTATCTTTTAATCAAAATATAAAAATAAAATAAAATCCAAACCATCAATCTTACATGATAGGATATCTCTTAAAGTTAAGAAAGTGTTTATGAAGAAAAAAACCAAAATAGATTAAAAAAAGAAGAAGATATAAACAAGCACCATATGTATAGTTGAATGCTTTAGTTAAATACATATTCTTTATTCATCTTTAAGACCTTATCAATTCTTACGAGGTTTCATTAACTGCTAATAACCTTTTGAAAATACAAGCGATAAAAGATAGAGAAAATAAACAAAGGAAAAAGGTAAAAGATTATTAATATTAGCTTATTGGCTATAGCCATTCTCGCTTAATCGAATCGCTTGAATTGTAAGATTCAATGAAACGAGTATCAAATCGTAGGATTCATACCTGAATCCTAAGATTCATTTGTAAATAGGATTCATTACATAGATACGAATCATTTTCCTTAAGAATCGGGATTCGTAATATGAATTGTAGGATTCTAAAAACTAAGTGAAATAGGATAATCTCCAACTAATTCCACTACTCAATATTGGCAATGGGTGCTGAAACTGCTGATAATGGCGTGGGCAACATTTTGTCAGAGTTGATGCCTATGTATTCAGAGCATTTTGGGGATACAGGGAATGAGACATTGTTTATCTGACATTTCAATTCCTCCAGAAATCCATATTGACAGCCAGTCCTCAATCTGCTTGGACTGAGATGGGACTGGGAAGTGTTGGAATGGGTTGACGTAGGACAACAGGGAAAATATTGAAATGGCTTGAAGCAGGGCACCACCCAAACGTGCCTTGTAGATATGTTTTAAATCTTTCAAAAATTGGATGCTAAGTAGTGGTATCTTTAATAGAGAATCTGGAACATTCAGAGAAAGCACCTCAGCAATTTTAATGAATGTAGGTGGCATTTAGAAACACGAGAATCTCACCAGCACAAAAGGATCCCATGCAGGGCTCTTGTGATCTGAGAATGCCGACTCAGCCATGCCAGTGGGAGGACCAAGAAAACCTTCACAAACTTCTCTAAGACGGGACTCATCTGCTTCTCTGCAAAAATATTAACAGAACGAACCATTGATTTGGTATTTATGAGGGCCATTTGCTGCCAACAGTTAATTCCTGAATTATATGTATTATATGCATCTGAAAGCTACCCGAAAACATATATAAAAACACAACAAATTCGCACACAAACATGATAATAACACTTCATAAATCAGAAAAATAATGTTTCAGTTCCACTCTCAGATACATCAACACCACCAATACAAAAAATATGAATTAATAAATAAATTAAATTAAATAAATATATATATATATTTTGTATGATTGTGTCATATATGTGCATGAGAAGATACAGAATATTACTGATGACTGGTCCACCAAGTAGAAAAAGGGGCTTACAGAAACTTTGTTGCCAGTGTTCCATGTTGAAACAAAAAGGTTCCAGATAACCAGCTTATAACCACACCCATAATTAATAAATAAACATCTAGGTGTTCCAAATGAGTGTGGGAGGCAGATAGGATTTTTTGCTCATAAGCAGCAGCATGCACACACCAAAAAAGCCAAAAAAAAAAGAAGAAAGTATTTCAGGCATAAAATAAGTAACTAACCTTGCCAGAAATCGTACATAGGAGAGGAGGCATGAACGATACTCATTAGGTGACCTTAATGCCAATGAAGAAGCAAACTGAGCCTCCAAATGAGCACGGGTTTGCACCCCGTCATCAGTAACCCTGCAGCATGCCAAAAGATAGTTAAGGTACCACGAACACAAGATTTGATGGATACCAATTAAATATACTTCATCAAGACACAAATATATATATATATATATATTGGGCCTCCTCTCCTGCCCACCCTTATCTTGCAAGCCCACCGACCTCACTTGTGCGGGCCACGGAAATCATGGGGAAGTAGGGGGATCGAAAGAACTAGATGGGACCCACCTATGCGAAAATTCTCATGTCTATTAGAGCATCCTAACACCTTGATCCATGGCCCTCTAGTTTAATGGTTTTAGAAGGCATAAAAAATAAAAAAAAATCTTTCTTTTTCTACTTCAATCAAATGTTTAGTCTCATTTGGATGGATGTCAAAAACCTGGATCCAGCAGTGACATTCAAGGGGGAAAAGAGGGAGAGAAGAGTTATGATTGGATGAATCATAGGAGGGCACAAGTGGGTCCAACAAAGGAGGCCGCACAGATCCTCTACATGCAGCCGCCTGCAGGAGAGGATCTTCCATAAACAAAATAAGAAGTGATGCGGCTGAAGTAGTTCAAACATTCTGGTGGTTCCACCATGCTATAGAGTGAGGGAACAGGAAACCACACAAGGTGTACATGTATTTTTCTTCTTTTCCCACCGAAATCATTATCAGTGAGCATACCCCATTGTTGGTAAGCAATGTGGAAGTTCACTTCATACCCCATTTTAAGGAGTCAACCAGGCTATATGAGTGAAGGACACTGGAAACCACGAAAGGTGTACAGGTGTTTTTCTGCTTTTCCAACCAAAATCATTAGCAGTGAGCATACCCCATTGTTGGTAAGCAATGTGGAAATTCACTTCATACCCCATTTTAAGGAGTCAACCAGGCTATATCAGTGAAGGGCAAAGAAGGCTGGGAAGGTTTTCGCTTGGATTATTATTAATGCCCCAAAAAATCAACATAAGAAGACTACAAATGCAGATTTTAAGGCCTAAACATCAACAGTGAGAAGATATGGGTGAAAAGGGGTGTTCCGATTATGTAGTAGTTGGACGAGTACTGGACTGCTGATTTGTTGGGTATTTTTTTGCATGTGGATAGGTGGGTGTTTATGAAGATGTAACAGTTGGACAATTTTCAGAGGTGAGTGCCTATTTACGTTGGGTCGGGTTTTGTTTTTCCCTTTTTTATTCTTCCTTTATTTAAAAAATAATAATCGGTGGAAGACGGTGAGTTTGGTGAGTTTTGGGGGAACCTGGCTGTGGGGACCACCTAGAGGCAATCATGGGGGTTGAAGTGGATGGAAAGATATCATGACACCAATGGCTGGGAGAAAAATAAGCCCATCAGTTCATCTAATCCTTTGCTCTAGCCATCAAAGTTTAAAGGTTCTAAAGGCATTCGCATTTCTAATTTTCAATCCAACAAGGAGAAACTGCTGGATGGATGCATGATATGAGAGGTGAAGTGAGTGTGATGGGATGGATGGATCATGTGGTCAGACATGGAAGGTTCACACCTTATGTGCAACTCTCACATTGGATCAACAATCAATATGTTCTCTCCTAAGCAGCACACTTTAGGAAAGGGGCCCACCTTTATACCTTCAACACACCACCCAAGATGAATTTAGGCAGCTCTTTTTTTTTTTGTTTTCTTTATTTCCGGGGGCTCTAATCTCCACCTAAGTAAAAAGAAAGTATAGCTGTTACGATTTTTTTTCTCACTAACGACTGTTCCCTGTGGTATTTACCTGACAAGACTATTTCTCCGGGAGAAGTGCCCACCCACACAGACACCCTCTGGGTAAAGTTGAGAGTGGGAGTTGAACACAAGAGCTTGGGGCGCAAACCCAAGTCTTAAGCCAACACACCATCACCCAGTTGGGCTAGTTGTTGTTATGATTAAAAGTAGGACTTATAAATATATAAACTTAAGGGGGTTTTATGTAATTTGAGAAATATCAGGGTTTTCTTGTAATTAAGAAAAATTGAATAAGTGAAACACAAGAGGTCGTACCCCTTACTCTTCTTTTCTCTTAATTCTTCCTCTTTCTCTTATCTACCATAGGTTTTATTTTTTCCTGACCTGAGAAGAACCCATATCTCTCTACATCAAACAATCAAACTTGGAATAGGACCATCAGAAAAGGAAGAAGACTCATACCAGAAGCGAGCTATAGTGCAGGATTGAAGGTTTGGTGGCAGTTTTAGAAGTTCAAGACCAGTTGAACAAGGTGTGAAATTCAACTGTTCCCTAGAATATCTTCGGCTCACAAAAGACACGAGTTTTCAAGTGAAGTGTAGAGCATTGGGAAGCTCAGATCTAACGTGTGATTCAGTAGCAAGTTCTTGTTCAAATCAGGGTATTAAGGGATGGTATGGAATCCAAATTGGGGGAGAGAGTTCAACTTCTCCATCTCAACCACTACCTATTGTTCTGAATCCAAATATAAAGATCACACCTAATCTGGTGAATTACAATGACCATAAAAATTTGGGCCCGTTCTGCAAGAATGACCATCGGAGGATGCAAAAGACTTGTATATCAATGGGTGTATTGAAAAGCCGAAGAAAAAGGACCCGTAATATTCAAATTGGGCTTATGAGAAAGTATTAGTTATCAACTCAATCCTAAATTCACTGGAAGAAAGTATTGCAGCCAATTTTAAATATTCTGATACAGACAAGGAGCTTTGGGAGTTTGGGACTCAATTGAGGAAGCTTATTTGCAAAAAGTGAGATAATGCTAGGATTCAGGAATTGCAAAAGGAAATTGCAGGATTTAAACAAGACGACCTTTGGCATGAACTAGAATTGTACCTGAATCCTGAACTCTGCTGTGCGATAAAACCAGCTAAGTTCTAGAAGATCAGCATATTTGAATTCCTGGGTGGTGTAAACCCCAGAACATAAAATTATTTATGCCCAATACCACCAATCTAAACAGTGTTTACACTTCTTTAAGGTAAGAAAGCCGAAAAAGTCATGGCAGTCAAGAATGGTGTTACTTCTGAGCGATCTGCTCTTGTAAGTGACAATACAGCCAACCCTGGTATGAATACACAGAATAATGGTGGTGGTGGTCGTGGCCACGAAGGTAGTTGCAGTGGATGCACAAGTGGTGGACATGGTCAAAGTGGACAATCTGATGTTGATCGTGATAAATTTTGCTATACTCATTGTGGAAGGTATAGACACCCCCATGAGACATGTTGGAATCTAGTTAGAAGAAATCATGATGTATTTGGTGGGCCAGGTTAGTACTTGCTCCAAAATGCATGGCCATTCCAAAAAATCACATCTCACACACAGAGAGAGTTGATTCTTGACCAACAATGAACACCATCAATATGAGGCCAAATGTGAGAGGATTCAAGGGGGAGAGTGAGGAAATAGAAAGCTCCATGCATGGTAAAGAGTGGACCAAAAACCACATTGATTGGATTTCAAGTTGTCAAAATATTAAGGTTTGAAAATCAAGGGTGAGCAATCAAAGATTTTCAATGTAAAATCCAATGGTTTATACAGTCAGAACTCAGAAGACTCAGAACAAGTGCCAACTTGGGACTGCTGCCAATATGAGAGAGAGACCTCAGGACAGCCCACAATGGAATCAATTTCTACTATATATTCTACCACTTAAAGCCTTCATTAACAGCTCAATTAATTATTTCTTTGAAATGCAAAAATAAGAAAGATGGTGTTTTGTCTTCATTCATATAGTATATATATATCCATCCTATTCTCCCCCCTTTGACTGTAGAACATCACATGCAGCCTACTTAGACAGGGTATTGGCAGTCATCAAAATCTTTTTAAAAAGATTTCTTCTCCATAGAGAGCTTATAAAGTCACCTTCAAGATTTCACATAAGGGGAATGGTGTTGACCTATTCAGAACAATTCACAAGGTAGACCCACCTTGGACAGGCCATTAATGGCCTCATCTTTCCAAACAAACCATTTAAAAATAAAGGGAGTCCATTGGGAGTTCTCCAATTGCACGTGTCTTTGATCAAAGGTAGGGATGTTTTAGGGAAAATAGGAAAAGAATATATGGATGGTCAATTGTGAGGCCTAGCTCTAGAAGTGTTCAAACATTAATACACATGCCCTCAACCAGTCATCGCACAGGCCCAGATCACTTAAGTGGGCCTCCTTGTAAAAGGCAAAGGTTGTCAAGGTCAAAAAGGAGAAACTAACCTGCTCCAACTTGGCTTTCTAGCTAAGAACTTCCCTACATCAACCTGCAATGCTGCTAGCTCACCACTTTGAACTGAACCCAAATTCCAAGAACTTGCAAAATTTGATCCAGGGAAGCAATCATCAGCTATTCTTAGCCAACACATCATGCTTGTATCAAAAAGGAAGGCATGACGCGTGGCTAGAACAACCAAAGGCGAACCAGACCTTGAGAACCTTGCAGATATCACCTTTATTGTGCCTGATAAAGAAAGACACACATCATAAGCATGCTATAATGAAAAAATATAACCAAAGATGTCTAAAAAAATGGTTGCTGTACAGCCCATTGGGATGTCCATTAATCAGGAGATTGCAAATACTGAAATCATTTCATCCTCAAAGAGGCATCAATCAAAGAGTGAAGGGTGAATGCTTGATGATGGATATATGCAAAGGGAACATCAACTCAGCCCTCTCCCCCTCTCTCCCGGCTACACACACACACACACACATTAAGGGGACATCATATCCCATCTTTTCTTTTAGAGCTAACGTGAGTGGGACCCACAGCCTTGTGATTACAACGGCGACCACCTTCCAACGCTGCTACAGGCTCTTGAAAAATAGTTTCCCACGCTCCCCCTTATGAAGACGGATACCACTATGAGGGAACTTTGATGTGTCTTCATCCTTGGCCCTTCATCTTTCACCTTTTCTCTAACCCCTTCACCTATGGGGCACGGATACTTCAACATGGGAACGTATCATAACGTGTCGTAACTGATACTTCACTTTTTATGTGTAAAATCCGAGTCCCTGCCGTGTCTATGGCATGTCCCTTCCGTATCCATGACATATCTAGGCATCATAGCCCTTCACTTATCCGTATAGGGCATAGGAGAATGCCAAACATTCCGTATGTAGTGAAAGGAAGAATGCTTGGGCAAACCATTAAATTGAGGGAGGGAGGTTGGATACTGGTTCACCCTCATGTTCCATGTTAATTGAAAATGGAGTGAGATTCTTTCTAAACATAAAGTTTTCCATACTGTAAGCGACTGTTCAAATATGACTCTTGCAATTGTTTCAACTAAGCATCAGGGAATAATGCAACCAACCCAGATCTAATATCTAGAGGCAGCAATTAGTAAAGGTACAGATCCATTGAAAAACTCTATTCATTGCCGAGCAACTACCTGATCCTTCATCCAAGGTTATCCAAATTATCCTTGGCACTGAGTTCGTACTTGTGCCCATGTCCAGTGATGTAGTTGGCAACAGTTAAGAATTTTTAGAAAGCCTATCCAGAAAAGCCTATAAATAAATGAATATCTATCACGGCAGCATTAATTAGGACTGTTAAGGTCTAATAAATTATTCTTAAAGTTGGTGAGTTCTAGAAAGTTAGTCTAATCCTATATGCTGGTAATGTGTTTTCTTTTTTGCTTGAAATGATATACATTAGTAACATGTGAAAAATAAGCAGTAGTCGATGCCGATGGTATTAGATTAGAATTCCTGATGTGGTTATGATGTTTTAAAAGTTGCATCTGGAAATCCATATAAGGAAGCATCATGTAAGCATCCAGAACATTAAAGAAAGATATGGCAGGCTGCAACAATGAGTTGGCAACAGTTTTTTTATTTATTTATTTTTTTTTATTTTAAGTTGGCAACAATTTTCTTTTTCATTTAAAAGAAAAAAAAGAAAAAGAAAACAATGAGTCCCTCCAGACTGCTCTCTGCTCGTCATGTAAGCATAAAACATCTTGGGATCTTTTGTTAAATTTTTTATGCAAGAGAGTTGCCTATTCCTCTAGTGGCTTTGATGCTCTTATGTAACTTTCTATGTTACTAAACTAGCTGCTACCAACTCGTTTCCTTCATTATTTTCTCTTTCACAGCATATCCTGTATTTGAATTTTGAATGCACATGCTGATTTCTGGGGTTTCCAATGATAGGCCATACCTCCAAAAACAACCCAGATCAGAAGACACTTGTCATCCAATATGTGGCCTTCTAAACACCGAATATGAACCATCACTGCATTTCCTTTTCAATAGATTTGAAAGCCATCAACTGGAAGCTAAGGTTGTCCATTGGGTTGATTTTCTCAGAATGTTCTATCCATACTAAGGCCCATCAGAACACCGGCCCCAGATGCCCCATAAAGGCCCTAGTTGTATTGACTGAAGCCATCATGATCATATGGCTCTTCTACAATTCCCTAATATTTGTTTACGCAGTAAATTGAGCACTGGGCAAGAAATCATACCTGAATCCTTGTTAGTTGAATCATGTCCCAAAGTTACAAGAGAAGATAGTGAGTCATGCAGAATACAGGTCTTATCCAAAAGATCCCAGACAAAAATTGCCCCTCTCTTTGTGACAAGCAGCAGCTTCCACAACTCATCACAGTCTATAAATACCGCCGCAGACCCCGCCATCATCGTTGGCATAGCTCGTCTTCCACATTTTGTGTAAACCTATCCAAGAAGAACAAAGATTTGTCATTTTCTCCCTTTTGTTGGTAATTCTAACTGTAATTTATCAATGCAAGAGTAGGATATTTTACAGATCCAAAACAATGTGAAATTTAGCACAAGCTAGTGTAAAATTGAGACTGTCAAGACAATGGAATAGAGAATTCAGTATATGGGCCTTGCTACAACACAAAGTTGGGCAAGCTATGTCTTGATGTTAGGTGGCTGAAAAAGAACTATCCCACCAAATCAATTCTGGAAGAAAAACTCCAAAGTCCCATCTCATTGGGCCTTCTAGCAGTATGTAGTAACTCTAGCCTAACAAATGTCTTGGATTCAGTGGTCCCAGATGTATGAGTTCAAAGAGCATGGGTACAGGTCTAAAGTGTAATAAAACCTACGGCAGAATATTGTTTCAAGAATTAAAAACCATATTACCAATAAAAATAATAATAACCACAATAATAAACATTTATATCCCATCTGCTTGTAGTCAGCATGCCAGCTAAATATAAAGAAGTCAATAAATTAAGATACTGTCTAAATTTTATATTGAAACAGTTCAGACAGAAAATAAGAGCTGTTTGTATCTAGTTGAACTTCATCTGTAAATGAATTTCACTAAAAATAAAGAACTTAATAAATTAAGATACTGTCTAAATTTTATATTGCAACAGTTCAGACAGAAAATAAGAGCTGTTTGTATCTAGTTAAACTTCATCTGTAAATGGATTTCGGGTTTCATTTGTAATATTATATCTCGGTAGGATGATACTTTCAATTTGGGTCTTTTAATTTTTGTAATAAAAGCTTTTAGAGCTCACAGTGTAGCTGCATTTCACACATAATCTTCCCTCTTCTCACTTTCTTTCCACCTCTTTCTCCTCTTTCTTCCTCTATTTTCATCATTTACTTAAGTTACATCATTTTTACTTCATACCAGCGCATCCATAATCCAAGAGCTGTTGATTGAGACAGGGCTGATGTCCACAGTCCTACACTTGTACTGGTTAAAAAATAACACAGAGAGTGGTTTGTCTCCATTTAAAAGGATTGATAAAGATTTCTGGAGCTGTTTTGGTAATGTTTGTTTAAAAGAAAAACTAGGTCTCCAGATGAAATTCATAGAAAATTCAGTTTGGTTGATGTGATTGCTGCGACTCATGGGGCACATCATTGGATGTGTTTTCCTGATTCTAACGCAAACGTTAAGGGTCTTATCAGCTATTAAAAATCAAGTTTTATGAGGAATGGAGAGTTTTATTGATGAAGCTGTGTAGTTCTTCACTTCCTATGTTGGCACCCAAGTGGCAGATTCAAACTGCAGAAGCACATTCTGGCCCTTTTTCAGTGTTTGCTGGATGTTTCAAGTTAATTAAAGACATTCAATAGATGTTTGTTGGGCTCCCTTTTCTTTGAACATTCAGTAGTTATTTATACGCTCCCCTTTTTAGGGCTGAGTGCAGAAGTGTTGATTGATGATTGTACCTCTAATTGTTGGTTTTCAACAAGGCAGCATGAAATTTTTTTTCTTTGCAGTTTGTGTGACCTACAGCAAAGAAAATTTGAAGAGGTGATAGCAAATATGGTTGTGCGACCCAGTGCGGCAATATCGGAAGTGTTCCTCGGTGAATCCAAATTCATTCCTTGTATCTTGATTGGAATTTGGAAGTAATGACAGCTGCCTATAGTTCCTTCAATTGAGACCTATGGAGAGATATTCTCTATCCAGAGAAAGTGAAAATTGTGTCCATCATACTGCAGTCTTCTACCTTGGGTAGTCTGATTAATGAACCAAAGAAGTTGAACTACCTCCGTCAATTCAATTCGACAAGAAAAGAGTGCCATTGGTTCTTTTGAGTCTAATATGGTAGACTCTCACATCCAAGGATCAAAATAGCGATAGCGGCGGGCGTAGCGGCCAACATATAGCAGTAGTGGTGATATCTAGCGGCATAACAGTGTAAATCGAAAAAGTGGTTAAATTTTTAAAAAAAATATATCCAAAAAATCCAGAATATTGGAAAATGTTAGAATTTGATGCCTTTTTCCTATAGTAACTAAGGTATGGAGATGTTAACTGTACATAACACAAGATAAATAAATTATAAAGTAATGCTTAAATAAAGCTTAAAGTTCAAACCAAATGGCGAATTAACTTCTATTAAATACAAACAATGTGCTTTTGTAGAGAGTTGAGAAAAGAATACCTCTACTAATACCAAAGGGTGTGTTTACCACAATATACATAGAGAAGAGCCACTGAGAGACTCTATGTATCGGCTTCAATTCGGTGAAATCTTGTGTTTTTTAGTGTTCTTATAAGCATGGAAGGGTAGAAAAGTAGCATAAAAATATTACTTGGAGGGAAGAAAAGAAGAAAGAAACTCTACTATGTGTTTTAAAAAAATATGCAGAGTAGATGTCAGTCATGCCCGTGGCGGCCGATAGCGGGACCGTGGCGGCTGCTACATTTGTTAGCAGCGCTAAATTGTCTGTAGAAGCACGATCTAGCGGCCGCTACGTAGATCCATGCTCACACCTACTACTAATCATGCCCTTCCAAATATACCATGGGCCATTTGAATCATGAACAACTAAACATCTATGTTGCACGCAATCTATTTATTCTCTTTCCAAAGGAGATTTCATTTGGGTCAGTATGTCTTGTAGGTGGTTTTATTATTTCAGTTAAGGGTAAAGTTTTTTCCTAATTCCATGCCGCCTTTGGACTTTGTTTTACTTGTTTCTAGTTCTAAAACTAATCTTTCTGCCAGCAATCTTACCAGCTTAAGACATAATCTCTTCAATCCGATGAGTAACCACGCCATCTGAGCAAGTTCCTACACCAGGTTGTCTTGGACTACTTCTAATGCTTCTATGAGAACAACTTGCAACAACCAAACTTAATTTATCTGGTACAAGGATAGACACCCAAGTGTTTGGCATGGGGGGAAATCTTTATGTAGACATGTAAATGACACATGTTGCCTCCAACGTTATTCTTTGTACCATCTCGGAAATATTTACAAGAAGATTAGTGTCAACCTCTTATCCATAAAAAGAAGAAAAGAAAAAGGAGTGGAGGCTCTTTTGTTTAATATACAGAGGAGCATTCTTTCGTGTGATCTCTCTCTTCATGATACGGTTACAAAAATTTGCATGAGGCTAGAATATCAAGGAGTTGGTATTTTAGCTGTGGTGGGATACTTTGTGAGTACTTTTTTTTTTTTTTAATTCCCTATATAATCATGTGTGCATTACACAAGTGAAGGTAAAATGGCCCTTTGTGAGTGCCTTTTCCTATAATTCCCTATATTATTTCCCTCTCTCTCCCTTGCTCAGTTAAATTAACTAGATAAGACTTAGAACAAGAAAGGAAAAATAAAGGCCACAGGCAAAAGACATTCATAAAATATACCTGTAGGGATCCATCTTCGCAACCAACCGCCCAGAAGTTAGCATTTCCAGCCAAGACGGATACTTTTGCCAATATTCTATCAGACCAAAGCCTCTCTGCTTTTTTTGTGCAGTTAAGTTCAGTCTCTTTGGTCATAAATGTATTCCCAATACCAACCATGTCATTCACAGCCCGTTCCACGGGCTTAGCTTCCAAGCAAAAGGGCTCCTCATCTCCACCTTCTTTCTTATCAAACACTCGAATAGTAAGAGCACCACAAGAAGCCTGAGAACCTGACGTGCTTACAATCCCAGATTGCTCCACATTAATTCTTCTGTCAGTACCAACAGAGGCTGGAACCTTTTCGATAATGAGGCTTTCAGTAACCTGGGCTCTTGCAGTAGTGCCCGAACGCTCCTTAATGCCGCAGTGGGTTAAATTGACTTCCTTAGCTCTACAGTCAGCAAGAGGCATCCTATCATCCTTCCCTTGATCAGCGGCTAATGGAGGGAAGTCAGATGCATGAAGTAGGGGCCCACCAGAAATATTTTCCTGATTAACAGGAACCCCAACTGCTTCTGGTATGATTCTCTTCCTGCCATCAGGCCGCCTATACTCTCTCTGCTTCACAGGGCTAGAAATCCGCTTAGGAGCGGCTTTACTCAACCCATCACCGTCAGTATCTCCATTTTTCTTCCCATCCTTCGCTTGTGTTTCTGAAGACTTAATGAGAGACGGACTGGCAGCAGAGTTCCCCAAATCTGTAGAAGGCTTGCTGGGCATGTGATTCTGCTGGATGTTGGGAGGAACTCTTTTGCTAGCAGATTGTTTGGCAGATGCTGCCTCTAGCAATAGCTGCGCTGGACTTTCAGCCAGGTTTGCCTGCCGCCCTCTGACATCGCCATATCGACTTCTCTTCAACTCATCCAACTCAGCATCACTTAATCGGTGGCCCAGTTCTTTCGCTTCAAAATGAAATGTGGCCACCGTACCATCCAAGGAACAGGCAAAGAGCACATACCCATCAGGGCTCCTGTTTCAAGAACACGACTGCAATTTAAAATGAAGGCTACAGATCAGGAATTAAGATTCGACAGATAACTGTCGATCCAAGACAATGCTTGAGTTTGTACATTTGAACCTCATGGTTTGGTTGGTAATTCATATCGAAAACCACTGTGGTAGATTTTCAATCTTAGTAACAGGTCACAGAATCATTTCATTGCCAAAAAATGAGAAACAAGCTTATGACCATAAAACCCGGTATAAGATATATAAAGCAGATGAGAGAAACCAAAAAAATGCAAAGTATTCTAACTCCTGAGGATCAAGCTGCATTATTATCTATCTACTCCCTACTTGAGCAAAGAGTTCACCAGGTTGTTCACACTCTTCGAAATTAGGTTAAAAGGTAATCTCTGAGAAATTGTGGCCTGAATTTCTTTCAAAGTAAAATAGCAATTCACAAGCCATTACCCTTGTCAGAACTTAAGAAATGGCATTAAATGAACTAGTCTCCAGAAAAAGCCAACCCAAGAAAGATGACTTAAAGACCCCCAAAGCCTCCCTGATAAATAAGTTTCTGCTGCTTTAGAATCTGTGATTCCATTTTAGGCCAGAGAAACTTAGAATGCTTACCTGGTTTTCCTTGCTGTGCCATCAATGTTGAAGTAGAACCCACTGGATGGGGATCCCAATTTGCCTTCTTTACCACCTTGCATACCCTAAAATCTCCCAGGAGGTCTATCATTCAATTGAGAGAAATATATGACACCAAGACAGAGGCCATGCCATGAGGGATAATGTTTACCTCCTTGCCTACCATATGCATGCAACTCTACCAACTGTATCAATGCAGGCAGTGGCCAAGTTGGAAAACAGATAAAGACTTAAAACCGCGCTAATAAGGTGGATGGAATCACCAAGTCACATCTCTTGGTGCAACAAAGTCGGTCATTTTGGACTCAGTGGTGACCATATCAGTCACTGATACCAAGTTTTAGAACCATATCACAAAAACAGTCTGGACAACAAAACCATGAGGCATGTACAAATTCAAGGTAACCATATAATTCCTCTAAGAACTGAAAGTGAACTGGCAGAAGATTTAAATTCATAGCAACCAGTAACTGTCATTTACCAGGATAAATCGACCACACTTTGAGTAAAGAAGTGCTTGGCCACAAAGAGAGGACGAGCACTTGCTGTAGTCCACACAGTTATTGTGCGATCCTGACTCCCAATAGCAATCACATTGTATGGTTGAGACTCTTTCACAGCAGTCTTTGAAGCACCGTTAGTCCACCCAACAGGTGCATTTTTTACTTCCTGACCATTGGAGAAGTTCCTCCTGAACATGGAATGGTTGAACTTCACCACAATTACAGGAGCGTTGTGCCCTAAAAAGTCAAATGTGGCAGACCATTCGCCTCTTTCTAACACAGGCGCAGAATGCCTAGGCTTCTGAAAACCATGCGTGGTGGTGATAAAATGGCCACAAGGAGACCATCCAAGCCGCCTAAAAAATGTGGACCCTAGCTGAAAAGTGAAAAGAACAGTACAATTAGAAAAAGGCAAGAAGAATATAGATTCCTAGGCGCCTGCATAAGCACAATTTGCTGAGGTGTTTGACTGAGTACATGTAGGATCCATGTTTCCGTTATAAACTGTTGGAAAGGGAAAACATCCACATTGTAAAATATCCTAACTTTCACTTAACATTGGTTACAGCAAACAGTTAAAAAAGGACACAGTGATGTGGACTTTCAAAGGAAAACAGACCAAATTCAAGTGTACAATCTGTACAACACAGCCATGCTATACAAGCATCAATCCAAAATATCCAAATCATGAGTCCCATTGTGGACAAGGTATAGCCCAAATATATACATATATTGGATTATCCTAACATTTGACTAATGGGCTTTTATACGCCGAGTTGGACCAATGACCATACCTCTTTTCAAAAGTTCATTTGATTACCATCAATCAGTCAGTTAAGATAGCCAAACCCTTCAAAGATTTTTTTTTTTTTTTTTTTTTTTTTGGGGGTAATAACCATCCTTAAATTGGATGCACAAGTTGCACAGTTTGGATTTGAGCTTGTGCATCCACAATCTCCATGTGAATACTGAATACATATGGATCTTCATACCCCAGAATGATTAGCAATAGTTCACCTAATTAGTTGGAAAAGGCTCAGAATACAAAGAGGAAAAAGGATACTGCAAGTAATAACATACAGATTTCGACCAGTGTCCGTCCGTCCTGTGAGCAAGACTCCAGTCGCTGGTGCGCCAAATAATAACAGTCTTGTCATCTGACTGGCTTGCTATAAAAGAACCAATAGGATCCCAAGCAACTCCTTTAACCAGGCTTGAATGGCCTCTCAATACAGCAGTGCAGATGCCATTGCTCATGTTCCATATATGAACAGTGTTATCCAAACTACCACTAGCCAATATTGAGTCATCTGGAGACCAATTAAGATCCACCTACTTCAAGCATGGAAAAACAAACTCCTCGGTTAGAGTATAGTTGATGTGACAACATAGGCAAGACAAATAGATCTAAAGTCAAAGAAATAAACATTTAAACTATGAGATGATTAAGCACGAGTTGTAACAAAGTCATATGCACAAGGTTGAGTGAAGCCCTCTTCGTTTAGGGATCATTTAGAGATGCCTGAAGTAGCAAAATGGTTCAAATGTCCTGCCAAAACAGCAAACAAACTCACTCCCTGGTGATGCAGGCTAAAGGATTCCGAGGAGAATCGAATTGCATTTAAATGGTCCAATCCAAGTTCGAACAATATAGTTAGAGAATCCAATAGCAGCTAAACTTGTGGTCGCTCCGTATCATTCAATAATATATAGCTTCACAGTTTAAGAACTCTTGTGGCACTATCAGACAATAAATTTCCAAGTGCTAGCCCACTTTCCATTTACGCTCACAGTAATATTGAGCCTCTTTGATGTAGGCCCTAGGGTTAGGGCTTGCATGGAAGTGCCAAAGCTCAACACTAGTGTTGAAGCACGTGTCCATAGACACTACACGTCTCCGTGGAGACCAAAAACGAGGATGCACCTCAAAAAGGGAAAACCCTATTCCATTAATCAGCTCTCTGAAAATCCAAGTTTACAATGTCATATAAATAGGAAAAGAAATATTAATGGCTAAGAAATCTAATAATCTAACTTCAAAAATAAAATAAAAACCCTAATGAAATTGGAAACCTAATCCTAATTACAACACATTAAATAAAATTAGGAAACTAATGATATATAATTATTGAATAAAAAATCCTAAATTAACTTGGGCCCTACACATGTGGCTTAAGGACTACCTTGCACCATTCTCCCCGGTTTGGAAAGAACTCGACCTCGAGTTCGGTAATTGTCTGCCTGGATCAAAGATCAGTCAGACGAACTTCTGATCCGTTGGTTGGACTTTAGCTTTTGTGCATAGCTTCATTTTTAACTTCTTTTGATGGTGGGATTTTGTGTGGATGTTCAATTGAACCGTTGGATACTTTATTTGTATAATTTGCACCTTGAAATCACAATTTTTGACCACCTGCCGTTCATCTCCATAGATGAAGTCAATATGAGGGATGGGAACGGATAGATTTTCTTGTGAAAGCACTGTAACAAGTAAATTGTTTTCCAATTCAATGGTTGGACCTTCATTTGAATTTTCCTCCAATTTGAGTATTGTAGTCAAATTTTCAGCAGATTGATCTTTTTCTATATCATAATATGCAATTGGGTTGACTTTGGATTTTAGTTCAGACATCTCTTGAAATTCCGATACATCTACCTTGATGCTAGTTTTTATCATTTGACACCTCTTGAGAATATGCAAGAGTCTCTCATTGAGATCATTTTGAGCCAAATTTTCTTGGATGTGAGATTTTAGCAAGTAAGAACCCGTGTCAATCTCTAGCGCAACACATCGATAATTACTCTCATGGTAATCGTTTTCTAAATTGATATGCCTGGTTTCCATGGATCAGAGTTGATTGACCGCAGTGGAAACGGTTCCAGTTAATTCCACAATGGTTCCTGAAAATTTCTCCATTGATGATGAGGACTCCACTTCAATGTGCTTCTTGGGAGGCATTTTTTATGCAGTTAAATTTTTTTTTTGACAGACCTAATAGGTAGATCTGCTCTCCACTAACACGTAGGCGAAAGTGGATCTGAAATCCAACTTTGGATCGCCCCCGAATCACGAAAATAAGTTCTGGCTACCAAGCCGGTCAACTCTGCTGCCTTGGACTGGTCAAACCCTCTGTTTGACCACTGTTGTTGATTTTTAGGCTCAGTTCTCAACCCAAAGTGCACCTGCATCACACATAATCCGAATATGAATTTGGGTCAGGCATATGTCCAACTCAAAGGTCACGCGCGAGATGAGTTCTGCAGAGAGGAGCTGAGACGTCCTTTTCTGCTTCCAGTCTCAGTGTGACCAGAAGCAGTGCTGCTGCTTATGATGGCGCGATTGGGGGCCTACTGGAGTCCGGGCGGAGAGTGTGCTATTGCCTATTGCTGGAGCAAATCGACGACAGTAGCAGGTACGCTCTTCCTCCTTTCAACTTCTCTCTGCTTCGTCTTCTCTCCCTCTATTTTTTGTTCCGCTCAACAGAGAGTAGGGGCCTTCGTTTGGTGGAATTTTGGTGAAGGGGTTTGGCAGTGGGTGGTTTGGTGATAACGATATGCTGGGATTTTGGGTACGGGTTTGGATTCGACGAGGATTGGGTTCGGTTTTGGGTTTATGGAAGAGAGTCGGCTACCAAATGGGTATGAAGGGGTTTGTTCAGGTTGTGGGAATAGGGTTTCAGCTGTTTTTTTTTTCTTTTTTTTCTTTTTCACTAACAAAGCATGTGTCTAGAAGGTCTTTCTTTTTCCAAATGGGTTTGGGAGTAATTCGGATTTGGTGGTGGGATTAGAATTTACACGTTCTGATGATTGGGATAAGGTTTTAAGGCATTGGATTCGGGTAAGGAGATTTGATGAGGCGTATAGGACTCGGCTGTTGGGGTTTGGACTTTGGAGATGGGTTTTGAGGGATTTTTTTTTTCGGCTCGGGTTGTGTGGAAGTCAAGGCAGGGCATGGGTATCGATGGGGTTCTAATGCACAGGATGGAGAAGGGAATGGGATTTAGGCAGAGTGACTAGGATGCAGATGTCTAGGGATTGATTGGGAAGGGGGCTGATTAGGTAGAATTCAATGGATGACGAAGGTGGATTTTCTGAGATGGGGTGGTGGAAGAATGGTTGTCGGGTAAGAAGGGACGGACATGTAATGGATGGATAGGCTCCAATTGTGGATCAGATCGGGGATCAGAGTGATGTGGATCTTCGCTCTGGTACCAATTGATGCAAGAACTGGGGTTAGGGTTTGCGTGGAAGTGCCGAAGCACATGTCAGAAGACTACACGTCTTTACGGAGACTATAAGAGAGGAATATCTCAAAAAGGGAAAACCCAATTCTATTAATCAACTCTCTGAAAATCCAAGTTTACAAAGCCATATAAATAGGAAAAGAAATCTTGATGGCTAAGAAACTTAATAATCTAACTTAGGAAATAAAATAAGATCATAATGAAATTGGAAACCTAATCTTAATTACAACCCATTGAATAAAATTAGAAAACTAATGACATAAAATTAGTGAATAAAAAATTCTAAATTTACTTGGGCCCTACATATGTGGCCTAAGGTCTATCCTGCATCACTATTCATTCAATCACCGTACAAACCCAAACAAGAACTAAAAATACCCACTATTTTCCAACCCAGTAGTCACGCAAATAAATCCAAATAGCTTTCTAATTCTATTCAGTTTCCTTGTTTAATTAGGAGTCCTAGATTATAGGGTTCGCTTTCTTATTTTTATGAGCATTGTAGAAGGTAGAAGAACAGTTTAGAGTTAATTGCTATAATGATGATATCAATTTGTTATGTTGCTGACATTCTATTTTTGTAATTGTTTATATCATACATGCCATGTTTTTATAACACATACATTTCATATTATGAGTTGATTTAGTAGAATAAACTACATGTATCAAAACATATTTTTTAATTTTAATATTAATCTTATATTTCTACATATATTTTTTAATTTTTATATTTTTTTGAAACATAACTCTGAAACATTTTGCCAAAATCCAGAATCAGCTGAAACATTTCAGTCTGGAGGCCAAACCGAAATGGGGCCCGAAACAAATTTCTCAACTATGCTTCCGATCCAAATGCATCACCTTTCCTGAAAATAAAAGCATACATTAAATGTAGATTAAAGAGAAATAATTAGAAAGATAATTATCTAAGAGAGATATCCCAGCACATATGACCTATTGCCTTATTGGTCCCGTTGACATTTTGCACATAGATGGATTGGGCCAGTTAGACCAGTTTTGGGTCTGGGCTTGGGCCCAATGGACATGTGCTTGGCCCATGAGTATTGCAATAGATATGATCATTTCTCTGAAGCATGTTTTGTGGTTGGCAGCCACTTTTGGGCTGTATCATGATCTCAATTCGCCTACAATTTGGATATACCCTAAATGCACATGCAAATTGTAATATCTCAAATAATAGTCAGATTAATTAAAATCAAACTTCAAAAGAAAAAAAAAACTGCAATAGATTTGAGAGAAACGGCCTTTGTAATACTGAGTTTTAAACTAGTAAAGTTAATGTGATCTTTCACTTCCACCATTTTGCAATTTAATTTTTATCAGTATTATAAGATAAGCCAATTGTACATCAAACCACAAACTCAGCAAAGCAAAACACACTATAGCAAACAAGTAGAAGCAGTTGATTAAAGAATGAAAGCATTCTATTACCACATCTGCAGTATGCCCCCTTAAGGTCATTGTCACTTTCCAATTTTCCACATCTGGAGGCTCTCCACTACCGAATTCTGTCGTGCCTGATCCTGGTTTTCTCTCATGAATAAGAATGACTTGATCATCGGACCCAGATGCAACATAACGACCATGTTTTGCCCACCTGACACAATTAACAGACCCAAAGTGGTCACGGAGTGTTGCCAGCAATGTCTGAGTTGATTGGTCACTTTCTGACTCCCTATCTACTGCTTTCATGTTCCATATCCGAACCTACACAGTACATACACTAAAAGAATAAATCATGTGCCTTCCAAAAGTTAAAGAAATTGTAAAACGGAAGACCTGTGATCGAGTGTAAAATGTAATGGCATGTATGGATGTACCGTAGTTGTGATTTTATATATATATATATATATATATATATAAACCAACAGTGTGCATAGTCAAAATTCACATCAACTGACAACCAACCAAAAAGCTCTTCCATCCTTTCCTCAGCCCATCTGTTTGCAACAGTCGAGAAGCGCTCCAGTCAGATGGATGTGAACTAGGATTGTCTGATCAATGTATGTTAATAGTAGATACACACTGGACCTTCCATGTTTCATGGTGCCTCATGAGTGAAAACAGAGTCACTAAATGGGAGAAGAAAAACAAGTGCTTTCCACTGCTTACTCCATCATAATGCAAAATATGCACTATAACCATACTTCTGTCATAACTTTACCTCAGAACTCTCAAAGATGTTCTCTATGTGGTGACCCATCAATCTCCACCAACATTCATCAGCTCCCATACAAATTGAACATATGCACATCAATTAGGGAAGTAAAAGCATTCACCTCAGGAACCATGGTGGATAGGCCAGCAAGAAAAAAACACATGAACCCTAAAGCCCTATCCATCTGAGTGTACATTCTCCAATAGAACTACAATGAGCATCCACTAAGAACCCATCACATGAACGGTGCGGATCACTGGAAAGATGCCACTTTTGGGCATTCACAATAAGGGGTACCAACCCCTTTACAGCAGTAATTCCATGGAGAAGACCTTTCTCCAACAAAAAAAGAACTGTAAATTCATATGTACGTGACAGAAGCAAAAACCCCACTTCAGAATTCCATGAATTTTAATAGAAAAACAGCAAAGAGACTCAAAAACAAGAAAACCCAAGTAGATTTAACCAAAATAAAAAGTACCCAGAAGAGGAAAAGGTGAAAAAAAAAAAAAAAACCACAACTACCTTGTGATCTCCTCCTCCAGTAGCAAACCTAAGACCACCAGGTTGAATATCAATGGAGAAGATCTGCATCCCCTCATGTCTAATCCAATTGGGTTTCTCAGCTATCATCTTCTGGCTTCTAAAACTGCAGTTACCAGCACTTTTGTCTCTCCTCCTTAAACATCCAAGAGAAAGCCGTGAGAATCCATGCACAAAAAACCCTAGGTGGGGTTCTTGAGAAAAATCAAAACTTGAAAGGCCTGAAGAAGAGAAGGGTACTTGTAATTAGGAAAGGTAGAAAATTGGGTGATTTTTACTGAAGGAATACTTTGGCAAAAGAGACAAGGGTTTTATAGAAAGAGAACAGAAGACTAGGATTAGAAGGAATCCAAGATGACCAAGGGGAGCAGAGGGCTCGCGTCTTGTGAGTTTTTCGTTTCTTTTTCACTTTCGATGTTTTCCGTCGGTGACGCATGTCTGACATCTTTATGTACCCTAATCTGATCTCCCCCATCTTGGTCCAGTACTGGTAGAACTGGCAAAGTTTTACCCAACCCGCTGAGCCCACTCCAACTCAACTCAATTTTGAGTTGCTGTGTATATCCTAATCTATCTCCCCATCTTGTTCCCAGTACTGGTAGAACTGGCAAATTTTTACCCAACCCGCTGAGCCCACTCTAACTCAACTCAATTTTGAGTTGCTTTGTATATGTGGGTCGGTCGCGAGACAAGATTTCTTTACTCTTTTAAAAAGCAGCTGGATTAGGGTTGTCCTACCTAACTCGGTCGACCTGTCTAATAAGTTCCTAAACCCTGATTGACTCCTATATTCAAATTTGAGAAATGTTTGGAGTTCTTTCCATTTCTAATTCTTCATGAATTATGTTAGTGACTCTTTAGTTTCCACTTTCCACTTTCCTATTTCATTCTACAATTATTAGTGTGCGTCCTATATCATAATCGTGCATCGTACATGAATGATTACTTATTTACATTTATTTTTGATGGGTATCCTCGAATTCAAATGGTTATCAATGGGCTATATTGAAACTGGCTGGTGTTGGCTTCTTTTTTTTGCCTTTTGCAAACTTGAAGCTTGATTGATCGGTTTTTTTTTCAATAATATTATCTTCTTATAAATTATAATAACTTATTATTTTTGTTGATCAATTTCATGTATTTTATAATTGTTTGGATTTAGTTCTATTGTATAATGATTATCACAGAAAAGTAATGACAGTATAAGAAATCATAAACAATGATTATTTCAAATGCTTGACCACCCATCCTTAAAATACACAACATAAGCATGAAATTAGTTTGTAAAAGGGTCGATATTCCAAAAATATAGTTTACTTTTATAAATACCTTGTATATCAAGTATAACTACTAGTAAGTATTTCAAAGTAGTTTTAATACCCTATGTGGCTAGGGTCCCTTCCTCATCTAACTACTTATAATATTTTGTAAAAAAATATTTACATGAAAAATTATATGGCCTCGGAAACTATCTTTTTTATCGGTCTCAATAAAAGGGTGTTTTCTAAAAAGAAAACAAAAGGAAAATAGAAAGGTGTTAAACCGAGTTACATGGGTTAAGTTGAGTCAACCCCACATCTAATGAGGGTTTGACGGGTTGGCCCGACCCGAGACTTCATGAGTGCAGTTTGCAACATGTTTTAGAAATGGGTCGGTCACGGGTTGGTTTCCAAAAAACTGACTCCACCTATGACCCAATTTGAATTAGCCGGACCCAGACCATTTGCCAGCTGATTGTAAGTGGCTACACTTCTTATTACTATTGGATAATGTTTTATTGTACCCATTTGTTTTTCTTTTTTTTTTTTTACCAAATCATCTTAAAGTTCCCCTCCCTTACAAGGATTTAATATCAAATTCAAATAATTTGAAGTTATTTATTTAGGCAACATCAAGGGAATGTGTGGCAATAAATGCTAGGAAAAAGATTTTTTATTTTCATGAAGTTGTGATAATCCACATTTAGTAATTATAAATCCCAAGGATTTGGACCAATAGAAATCCTCATATTTGAGTTTTAGTTCCGACCTCCCCCCATAGGATATGGAAACCTCACTTTGCGATTTTGTGCACGGAAACCGATTTTTCTTAACTATTTATATATATGAAAAGATTGATTTCAATTGAGAAATCAGCCTCAATTTGTTCAATTGATTTTGACAGTCCAATTTATTTTGACCATTTAATTATGTAACTTCTCTCTATTCTATTTCTATTCAATAATGACGACTCCATATATTACTCTTCAACATTTCTAAAAATATGTAACGGTTCTGTTCTCCCTTCTATGGTTTAGTGCATCTCTTATTCATATTCCCTTTTTCCTCTTTTAATTCATTTATAATATCTTCTGCTTAGTTTTATCATTTCCTTTCTTAGTTTTGTTTTAGTTTCTTTCTTAGTGACAATGCCAGTTAACGAATAGTAAAGGAAATGTCATTTAATTAAAAATAATTTTTTTCTTAATTCTGTTTTAATTAACAATTGTCCATATCCTCAAAATGAATGAAAATAACTAAGAATACTAAAAGAGATACTTTAAAGTTTTAGATTTCTGTATGTATATTTTTCTTATGGCTGGGCTTAGCACGAGCTTTTTTTGCTAGTATATAGTGATGTGCACTAAGATTGATGCGAAAAAATAATTCACATAAGTCCTCAATGAGAAAAACCCCATACTTTTCTCCCGGTTTCTTCATTTCTCCTTCTTCTCTATTGTCCCAGTGGATCCCAATTCTCTCTTCCTCCTATTCTTCTCATCCTCTCCATCAAACATCATCCTCAATCCATCATCTTCAGCAAGAACTTCATCTTCTCCGTTTCTTCCTCTTTTTGTGTGAGTTGGTAGCATAGAGTTAAAAGATTGGGTTTGAGGGGAACCATGAGGAAATCAATTAGAGCTCTAAGCCAAGGCAAGTATTCAAGTATGATAAACATACCATATAAGTCTTATTTGTGAAATTCAAGATCATACATGTAGATTTTCATTTTCAACTCAAATACGTGGTTTAAATGGTGTTCATCTATATAATGGTTCTCCATTGAACTTGAAGTACTTTTGGTATTACTTTGAATAGCTAAAATGGTTATTTTTAGAAAAGGAGTGGGTATCTTTAAAATATATATGAGTTTTGACACAGAAACAGACAATTTTGATTTTGAGTTATAGGTTTTCTAAAACTTACGGCTAGTCGCAAGCCACCCCACTGCTAACCATAAGCCCACCGTAAATTACCCTATGGTTGCAAAGATAGAACTAAAATTTTAAGCATTTTACTCTGTGCTTAGCCATTCGGCTAACCGCAAGCTCATCGCGGAGTTGACTATAGAGTAAAATATGGCCAACCCTACAAAGACCGTAACTTGAACTTGTAAATTGGTTCCAGACCTATAATCTTACTGCTAGCTGTAGGCTAATCACAGAACACTTGTTTCTTAATTAATTCCAAACCTAGTTTTTCTAGCTTGGGAAGGTACCCTATGATATTCAAACAACCATAATTCTTTGTGAGACGAGTGGGTGATGTGTTAAAGGTAATGGGTCCAGGTCAGGTCATGGGCCAATGTGCAACAACCCATCTCAGGAAACAACTGCAAAAGCTCAGTCAAACAAAGACCCATTCAAATAGAAACTGCTCACTTGAAATAAGGAGTTTCTATGCCACCTATCAGCTGCTGCTCTCTGATACCATTTTGAATTTCTTTAACTAGCCATTCCTATCAAAACCTCAAGTGTTAGTAGAGGCAGCGGAAATACTTTACAATATTTTCCCTTGGGTGGAGCTCACTCCTCAATACTCCCCCTAGGGTGGAATCCGGCCGGTGTACTTTTGGCGACACACATTTTTTTTTTTTTTTTTGCATCGACTCGTTCCTCTTGGGATTCTCACAACCAGTTGGCTCTGATACCAACTAAAAATAACAAATAATAATGAGTGATAGACATTTTAAAACATTAGAGAATGTGAAGAGAACACTACCAGACATTCATTGTCATCAATTCAGTGAATTCTAGTTAATAGAACTTTGAGTATTTATAGAGTATTTCACTAGTATATCTACAAGGGAATTTATCCATGTGTAGCAATTTCCATTTTATGCTAACATTAACTGATAGGCGGCAAAGAGCAGCAGCTGATAGGTGGCAGAGAAACTCCTTATTTCAAGTGAGCAGTTTCTATTTGAATGGGTCTTTGTTTAACTGAGCTTCTGCAGTTGTTTCCTGAGGTGGGTTGTTGCACATTGGCCCATGACCTAACCTGGACCCATTACCTTTAACATGATGTTCAGAGATAACATTGACTTACAGATTGCCTTCACCATGTGTAGCATCATTAAATCAAATGTGTTACTCTAAGGTTGTTTTATTAAATTAACTTTGTAACCCCAATCATGGAGACCTTAAAGCTACACAATATTGTTCAATGATGCTCTCGGGCAATCCTAGCCTTAGGAATGACCTTTATAGTATTGTTATATTTTCATGGATCATCTTGTCCAACGTTTGTATTCATATGATCAGTTCATTTATACCTATGTACGGTTTATCTGTATTATGTCTTGCTTATCTATGATCGGTTCACATATTTTATGTTTCTTGTTTATGTATATTTTTTATTTTGTTTACGTTGTGTATCCTATTTATATTATAAGATCGCATGTGTATATGTATTCGTTATGTTAAGTTAAACTTGTTTTCAGAAAATGAGTTTGTTTTTATTAGAAATGTATTCAGTTTTATTGGTACGTTATTCCCGAGTCGGTACCACTTAGCTTTGGTCCTCTTGTAAGTTGTAACTATACGCGTTAATAGATGGATTGTACAACCTCATGTATGTTATGGGAGGGTACCATGTTGTTGTTGGCATACAAAAAAAGACGTTCCCAACAGAACAAGAAGCATTCAAGATGAGCATAGAAGAGAATGTAATGGTTTACACTTCGATTTCCTTAAAATTGCAGGTCAAAGGACATTCTCCATGGTAAAAAAAAAAAAAAAAAAAGACTCCAAGAAGCTTCCAATGCAAAGGAAGATGAAGCAGTGGAAATCAACTCTATGTCCAGGAGATTCACACTGCCCAGACATGGACCCCATTGACACTGTCCAGCCTATTTTCAAAGGTCAAGTCGAGGTGAATTCTCATCCAAAGTTAAGCAACACATATTCAAAGTGTTCTCCAAAGTTTTAAAGCAATCCAAGATCATATGGATGGGGCCAATTTCTTTCTCAATTGTAAAAGACCCAGCCTCTTTCTCAACAACTGGGGACCAACATCCATAGTTGGAGCTACCATTGCTATTTCCTCTTTAAACTCTACATAGGAAAAAAAGAGAAATGGTTATCATAAAAGACTTCATACACATGTTGTTTTGGCATCGGAGTTAAGGTCTTACCATAAGTCTCTATTACAATTATTGGATCTACTAAAGAACACAAATCAGAGACACATAAAGTATTATAAGAGGAAGAATGAAAAATCGGAAAAGTTTTACCTTCAAGTCTTCCTTCTCTGATAGCTTCTACATGGTAAAAATGAGAATGAGACAATAATTGTAAAATAGACCAACTCAATACGAGAAAATTGTTTGCAATTCTCAATCTCTAAGGCCGATGAAGCGAAGAAGATATCTCTGCTTTACGCTTCTTAGCTGATTTCTCCAATCGTGGCCTCACATCAGGCTTCTTACGAGGAGTGGAGGAGCTCGAGTTTGGTTTGTTGCTCTTTCAACATCGAGACACTCCCTCCCTGGAGGCTTTTGGCTCAATCTTTCTTTTGTGTTAAAGCACCTCGTATATGGCAAGTCTCCTCCGCACGAATGGCAGCTACCTTGGGGTCGGGCTACTCGTCCCTATCATTTGATATCTTCAGATTTTGATAGGTGTGACAAAAATCTCCACAAAAGGAATGACCAATTTGCCAAAAGTATTCTCCCTTATTATACGCCATGAAGTTGCTCTTATTAAAATACAAGAAGCCACCCCTAGGTATTCAAGGTTTTCTTGGTTCTTGGGAATGGGTTGTAGGAGGTGTAGGTATTGGTATAGCAGCAGATCTATTTGTATAATGTTTTGCCAAGTCTTTTTGGGTATGACTGTTTGTACTTTGGTATTGTAGGTATTGTTACCGACCCCATTGCCCCGAAGGCTGAGGTGTTCTATGGAACGTCATCTGCAGAAGACTACGGGTAGGGCACCGAAAGCTGAGGTGTAAGCCTTGCTGTAGCAGCTAATCTATTTGTAAACTGTATTGCCGAGACCTTTGGAATATGACCCTTTAAACTTTGGTGTTGTAGGTATTGTTACAGACCCCATTGTCAGATCCCGACTCAGGTTTATTATATTTTATTATTATTTTTAACCATTATTAGTTTCAAAGCGGGATTAGAGGACGGTTAGCTTGAGCTTTTGGTTAGATTAGAATTTTTAATAGCCTTGGAAAATTTTGAGCGCGTTGAGTCAGGTTTGACCGGGTCCGGGGTGACCCGTGTGACGCGTGTACGAGTGGGAATTTGGCCTTGATTTTCTGAAAAATATTGATTTCCATTTTTTTGAATTTGTTATTCTAATCCTAACAATCTTCGTATTCACTCCGTTTGCATTTGAACCTCAAAGATTGTGTTTTTCGAGAAAAAAGGCAAAACAGTCTTTTCACATCCGAACCTGTGCATAAATTTCGAAAATTGAAAATCATGAGGAAAATATACTTTTTGAAAACTAGATTCTTCAACGATCATTTTCTCCTCTTCGTCGATTTCATCCGGGACCCATAGAAGGGAGTTTTAAGCACTTGAAGTTTTAGGGGCCAGTGGGGCCCACAGCTCAACCCATTTATAAACCAAACACACGTTGGTTCTTCTTCTTCTTTCCTATTTTCTGCAACAACCAAACCAGAGTGGTTTCTCTTCTTATTCACATTTCTCTCCTTTGCATGTCCCACTTACGGTTCTCCAAGTGGAGAACAAAGCACATCATTCTCTTCCCCATCTCCTAAGCTTCCTAAATATATTGTTTTTATGGAATTTCAATTGGGTTCTTCATCTTCTCCAAGCTTATCTTCTTGTTTGAACTACCTAGAGGTAAGCATTGGCTCCCTCCTTTCACCAATAGGTTTATTTGATTCCTTAGAAGTTCTCTTTCATGCATGCAAGGAGTCTTTAGGAGAGCTCCTTTGTTCTTCAAATTTTGTGGAGTTTTGAGCTATTTTCATGGGGTTTTTGATGTAGGGTTGAAGCCTTGCTTTGTAGGAGAATTTTGGAGTGTATTTG
Organism: Persea americana; assembly: GCA_029852735.1. Lineage (NCBI taxonomy): Eukaryota > Viridiplantae > Streptophyta > Magnoliopsida > Laurales > Lauraceae > Persea > Persea americana. The sequence continues at coordinate 46,029,360 of CM056813.1, forward strand.
AGACCCATTGGGAGCTTGAGGCAAGTGAATAATTAGATTTGAAAATACATGGTAGGAAGAATCTACCTCTTTTCTTTTAAATCTTTGGTTTGCAAATTTCTAAATCCTGTAAAGGTTGTTGATTGTGAATTTTTAGAATGGTTTTAAATGTTGACTTCATTGCAGGTGGTGTTTTCATTGTATGAAATTTCAGTTTTTGCCTTAGTTCCGAGAATGAGACTTTACATTGAGGAATTTTGTGTTTATTTTATGTAAATTTTGGATTTTTATTCCTTTCCTTGTCATGTGATGGGAATGAATGGTGATTTTTGGTTGAATGGAGATTCTAGAATGGGAAATATATGTTGAAATGATGTGTGAAAGAGTTGAGTTGAAGGAGGAGAGATGGTACCAGAATTGTAGAAAAACTACACTGAACGAGATAGTTTCTAAACTGTTCGCTCGAACGAACCTGAAGGTCGCTCGAGCGAGTAGGTCACTGACTGTAGAAAAACATTGCAGAAGCCCATCCGCTCGAGCGAACTTTGTGTGAGCTCGAGCGAATGAGCTTCTGGAATGGCTCGCTTGAGCGAACATTCCTCCGCTCGAGCGAAATTGGTACTATCTGACGAAAATGGGAGACAAAAGCTCGTCCGCTCGAGCAATCTTCTTGACGGCTAGAGCGAAAGAGGTTCTTGAAGGCTCCGCTCGAGCGAAAGAGGTTCTTGAAGGCTCCGCTTGAGCAAACCTGGCCACTATTACAAGGGGTTGTTTCCTGCACACTTTTGCACTAGTTTGAAGTGCAGGTTTTCCCTGATGTCTCCTTGACATGAAGCGATGAAAATCGTGAGTCAAATTCTTACACTTCGAAAATTAGAAGGAAAGGACGAGGAGGGTTAGATATTTGAATATCGGGGAGAGAGTCTCTCTTAGATCTCAATGCACATTTTGTGTCCCAATTGTCAGAGATCTTCATGTTAGTTTTATGGTCTCAATCCATTAAAATTGATGAAATAAATTGATTAATTTCTTTATTTATCAATATATTCATGCTTTTCTTTCATGAGATGAATGGTGTTTTATTACTCATTTACACATAACTAATACGAATGACATGATGGTTCATGAGATAAACTAGGAGTCCATAAGTATACTAGATGCAATACATGTGTATGGATGAGATCTACATACGGGAGACATGTATAGCAAATCTTATACTTAAATATCTTCACAACTAGTGATGAGACTGGACATCTCATCTGACAAGATTGCAGTACTTTGATTACTGTGAGATAGTGTGATTTGTCTCGATTATCAGAATGTAAGATTCTGGATTATAGTGCTGGTACATTGGATGTATTGAAGGACCATAAGAAGCACCTTATACACACTGTCTTTACTTTAAGGTCTGCTCTTATAATTCCCTAGCAATAGGCTCTCAATCCTGAGACATTAATGAACTCAAGTTTCTATCTATTCATTTGATTTGAGTCACCAACGAATGAGGCCAATTGTAGGTCAACACCTCGGTGATTGGGTAAGGGGTAGTAGAGTTGTTGGAACATTCAATTGTGAAGATGGAATCTATCTTTAATATCCCCTTGTGCCAATTAATGAATTTATCATTGGTAAGTGCCCACCCATTCCAATTAAGAGTTAATTAAATCGGTACCAAATGATCATTATAATTAATTGGGGTTCAAGGATAATAAGATATGGATCTAGTTTAGAAGACAGGTCCAATTGATCCATGGATATTGATAGAGGGTCTACTTGTGGTAATAGGGAAGTTTATGGTCTTCTATGTAATTTATTTATAAGACTGGAGTTCAATTGCATTTATATAGTGGAGTTATTTGCAATTAACTGTGGGCCCGGATTGCACATGTGATGTAGGGTCGCGAGTCCTAGTTGGAGCCAGCTTTCTAAGGAATCCCTAGTGGTCCCCACGCTAGCCCAAGTTATTAGAAAGATACTAATTATAGTACAACTCTAAAAGGAAATAGAGAGTTACTATTTCTATTTGAAGTGAGACCTCTAATAGTGGTAATAGTAAGTTACTAATTATTAATGGAAATGAGACTTCTATTTTAATTAGAAAAGAGAAAGTTATTAATTATAATGGAAGTGAGAATTCTATTTAAATTAGAAAGAAGAGAGTTACTAATTGTTAGAGAAGTGAGACTTCTATTTCAATTATATAACAAAGAGAAGCTTGCTTTTAAGCAATAAATAGAGGAGATTATAGGGATGGATGTCCCATGCATATCCCCACCTAGGGATTCACGCCCAAGCCTTGTTTGTGCAAGAGTTGCACATGCTCCTTCTCCTTTCTTCCCACTTCTAGTTCTCTTCTAGTTTCCTTAAGAGCTTTATCTTTGAGATCCCACTAATCTTCTTGAGAAAAGAGAATTTGATATGGGTCATAGCGTGGAAGATCAAAAAGTCTTGGAGATTCCTATTTGATACGTAAAAGAGTTTCATCATCAAAGAAAAACACAACTTCTCCATTAGAGCACAGCCGAGCTCCAAATGTATAATCTACTTCCTTGCATGTTATAGATTTTTTATGGATGCTTGTTGGCTGCTGTTTTATCTTCTTGATAGGTTTATTTACTAATCATGATGGCTGAGATTGAGGACATGAATCTTGTATTTGGTTTCATGGCCTTATGGATATTTGATCCTTGAGTCAAGTGGGTCAAAAATTTTAAAAACCAATCCACGAGGCCCAGCCACTTCCAACACTTCAGTGACACCAAACTCTTTGTTCACAAAATGAAGTTGGAACCCTAAGTATGTAATGAGACATCCTAGGCAAGCCAGTCAACCGCATACATCACATCATTCCAAGCAATCAGATTTATATAATTTCTTATAAATTATTTTGAAATGGATTCGAGTGGTTTGCCACGTTTGAACACATTAGAAAGGCTACTCATCTTATTTGTTTCTGAAATTGTCCGATCGTTTTGATACAGAGTAGTCCTTTTATCGGTTTGAATTGTTTTTAGTGATTTGAATCATATTGGTTTGAATTTGAATCGGCACCACTAAGCTTAGGTGGCTTTGTCGGACTGATCATCCAGCTTTGGATCTTAAATAAATTTTGCCAACTATAGTTTGGATTCTGTCTGTTTGCTCCGGCCATGGCAATGGTTTCTGTTTGTTCCGGCCATCTCGAATGGCAATGGTTATCTGTCCGGCTATTTCATATGGCAACAGTTATTTGTCCGGCCATCTTGTATGACAACGATTTCTGTCTGTTTGCTCTTGTTACATCGGTAATAGGAGAATATAACTAAATGTGGGTTGCCAATATTCGCTTATTTATCAGCCAGTTTGAAATGCTTTAAATATGATTTTTCCACATAAATTATCATTTTGACTCATTTTTATTTATGCTTTATTTAAATGCATTTTATTTATTTAAATATGACATCGGTAAACTTGTACATCTTATCTGTTTTATTCACCTGCCAGACCGTCGTGTCTGATCCTTTTATGTTTGGTGTCAGATAACGAACCCGCAGATGTTAAGGCGGAGCGCGCGGGTGAGGCAGTAGAACTGCCGGTGGAGCGCGAATGGCAGCCTAATGATGTCATGTAGACATCATGTTGGGATTTGAGCTTCGATTTCATTATGGGAAAATTGTCGCGCCCCCAAACCCGGACCCTACAGCGGCCCGACCTCGGGGGGGGCGCGAACTTGGGATATAAGTAATAATTATATTCCTCCCAGGATCCGCGTGAGTGAGGATGGCAATTCCACTCATTCTGAATATTTTGCGGAAGCTTACGTGGCGTTGCGACTCGGATTCCGTGGCTATCGGATTCCGCATCGCACCCAACCGTTAGTATACAGCTATTGTATCAAGAATCATATCAGACTGGAACAAACCATCACATTAAAATACAGAGCTGACGGTAACAGGATATTTCATTCCCACATATGTTCAAGTTACAAGTATCAAAGTGCATTAATTACAAAACCCTGAGAACAGGCTAATAAAAGCCATACAAATAACAAGCTAGGTAAACACTACCCCATATGTGACGTAACTCAGATGTCGAGCTAAATGTCTACATGACATAGTCGACGCTACAAATCTGCAACTCATGGCTCCACAGCCAACACGTGCACTCAGCTCGGGGCAAAGAATCTGGACCTGAGTACCAAAAGAGTGGGTCAGACACGACGGTCTGGCAGGTGGGTGAATAGATAAACCAAGAAAGAAATCAAACATATCATAGTTATAACGAAAACCGTCATAAAACAGGGTGCATAGTTCATTTGAAATACAAATGCAATATAAAGCATGCGGGGTATTCAAGGTACAGGAACTGACTAGATGGCAACCACACTAAAGCCAAATCCTCTCTATCACTAGAGTGACGAGAGCACATTGCGTGCATTGGGCTCAATCACACGAAGTGACGAGAACCAATATTATAAACAGATACATATACATATACATATAGCTAGGCAGGACCACGGTCGCGAACCGGGTAACGGGACAGTACGGGATCCAAGTTGCAACTGGCGGGAGCACAGGGGGAGACCCAAGTCAGTTGATCAGACTGACAAGGATGTCCAAGCTTAGTGGTGCCGACTCTTAGGTTACATGATAAATCCAATCGTATACAAAACTATATCAATATAAAACATTCGGGCAGGCGGGATACGTTGCTCATAGGCACGTATTTCATATCACTATCTTTTCATGTATAAACGGGATTGGCAGGACATGTCAGGTGCATAAATCAGAGTTTGCAATAAAACCAGTGATATCGGGTAAGGGTACGTCTAATCTGAGCAAAACGATGAAAATGAATCCTTATACAGCTACGGATTATATATTGGGGCTCCTATATTAAAACAACATGTATAAGGATCTTGTATGTCTATTATTACTCTCCGTATGGTACTCGAATGATTGAGGACATACCAAGTTTCCTTATGCAAGTTGATAAATCCAAAAGTCCCAATACATTTCCGAGATGGTGTTCCTTTCTAAGTCAATCTCCTTATGTCATCCCCTGGGTCTTTCCAAGGTGGTAGGGCATCAGAACAACCCATCCAAACCTTTAAATCCCATAACTAAAAACAATGGGAAAGACTCAGGAATTCTGGGTAAACTCGGTCACCTGTCGGTCAGATGGCGGTTAGCCGCCGAGGTGATCGGCGGTTAGCCGCTGGATAACCGCGGGGCTGACCGCGGTTCCCCTGCTAAAATATATCATTCTGTGTTTCTAACCGCGCATATCGGTCACCTGGCGGTCGCAGGGTTTTGGGGTGGCGGTTAGCCGCTAGCTGACCGCGGGGCTGACCGTGGTTCACCTGTCAAGACACAGCATTCTGTGTTTGTAACCGAATCTGGGTCGGCTAGCCGCCGGTCACCTGTCGGCTAGCCGCCAAGGTGACCGCCCGCTGACCGCCCAGCTGCGGAAACTCTGCATCAGGTGCAGATTTCAGCTCTTTTCTTCCCAAACCATTCCACTTCAACTTCACCCATTTCCTAACATGAAATGGGTCTATTCTCTTCCATTCCACATCTCATTCTTTTCTCCAAACACCATTCCATCAATGCATTAATTCTCTTTCCAAAACAAACCTCATTCAATGCAAGTGCAAATCTCATTCATGAAATCCATAAGTACAAATAAACAAGCTTTAACAAGATCAAAAGCATACATTTTCAAGAGACTGAACAAGACAGAAAGACTCATCAACATGCATATTTCGAAATCAATATAAACCATAGCAAGAATAGGTATTAAATCATCATAAGCAAGTAATAAAATCCACATTTCCTCATAAAACTTGTTAGCATTCAAAAACCATCCATTCATCCACTTGCCTTGGTTTCCAAAGTAGCTAATCAATCTCTAATCACCTTCTCAAGCCACAAATCTCCAATCTATACAAAAACCCCAAAATAAACCCATCTTAGAACCCTAAAATGGCAAACCAAAGAACAAAAAGAAGAGAGTTCCCAATAGAGAAGATGGAGACTCTCTAGAGCTAGGAAAACACAAGTCTAGGAGATTGAAAGGATTGCTTACTTGGAAGTGCTTCAAATGAAGAAAACTAGCTCAAGGAGAACCTCAATGTGGCCGGATTGCTCTTCTAATGGCATCCATAGAGAGCTTGAGATGAGGAGAAGAAGGAGATGAGCACAAATCTCTCATTTTGGCAAGCTTGGAGGTGGGTCTTGTGAGAAAACAAGAAGAAGAAGAGGAAAGGGGAAAACCCTAGGCTGAGTTCCTCTCCTAACGCTGGGAACGAATGGGGAAGAAGAAGATGGGCTGGGCATTTGTAAAAGGGTGGGGGTGGGTCCCACTATCACTAAAACTTGTCGGGATTAAAACATCTGTTTCTGGGCTCCGGATGCGATCGACGAAGAAGAGAAAAATGTTCCTCATAAAATCTATTTTTCAAAAAGTATAATTTTGGCATGGTTTTGAGGTCTCGAAATTTGGGTCCAGCTTTTGTGTAAAAAGGACTGTTTTACCCCTATCAATGGCAAAGTAGGGTTTAGAGGTCTCGGATGGAAGCGGAGCAAATACAAAAGTTGTCGGGAATAATAAAATACATTAAACGAAACAAATTACAGATTCCGGAATTATTGCACAAATCCCAAAGCTAATCAAAACATAATAAACGAACCCCCAAAATCACACAAACTCACAAGGGAAACCCCCAAAGGTTCCACTAAATCGAAAGAGTTCTCAAAATCATTCAAAGCTATAAAAAGCTATTCTAATCCAGATTTAACCAAATTCCACTAATCCCACTTTAGAAAACTAATCCAAAATTAAGAAAACACTAATCCCGGAAATTAGGGGTCGGGTTCTCACAAAAATGACATTGATTTTTGGGAACTTTGTTATTAGCCTCTGTTGGCTGTTTTGGGATGTAACTTTAATATACTTTCTTTTGATCCTTACAACTTAAACTAACCATGGGATTATGTCATGAATATATTTCTCCTTTTGATGCGTAGCTTGCTCACTTATTATTATGTTTCAATGGATTGTATATTGCTACATGCTTCCGCATATGGATATATGTTGTGAAATAGTTGTGATGGAATTGTCAGAGAATTCTCACCGCAGAATCCTGTGAGAAAATAATTAGCGCGCGGGCGGAATTTTCTGACTCGTCGCCCCGTGTCCCCGGATTAAGGACTTGATTATCAGGTCCTCGGTCCGGGGGCGTGACACCCATTTCCCCGAAGGCTGAGGTGTTCAAGGGAACATCATATGCGGAAGACTACCGGTTGTCCACTGGCGATCTAGTGAATCAGTTGGGGGATGGAGTGCGAGATCATAAGTAGTAGTTATTGATGTGTTGTTTCTAGATATGTACTAAAACACTTTGAAACATGTTGAACTTGTAGTCGTTGACTTCCACCTTATTATTTACCATATATGTTGACGATACCATGTGATTGACATCGGTTATATTGTTTTCGGTGATTTTATATTGCATCGCTTCCACATTTAAATGTTCTTTTGTGGTTGGAAAAGTTTAAATTTGGGCCTCACTGCAGACAAAGATCATGGACGTTGCGCTGCCAAATACAGATTTCAGTGTGATCTTTGGGATTCAAAATTGAGGGCTTGACAAGGTGGATTAAGTCTCACATCTTTTGGATGAGGTCAAATTATATCCTTCATTTTTGTCACTAGAGTTTTGAATGAAAAACGAAAACTAACTTAAGTCCATTTCCGAACGGTTTATTTATCATTAGCTCTCTTATAAACGTGAAGCCTAATCATGTATTTCAAAACTTTCATCAAAGTAACAGTGGGTCGTGCATGGATTGGGTCAATTGTAACCAATTATAAGTACAAGTGTTGATTGCCGTTATAATTGATTTGGATTTAATGAAAGGACCACATATTAATAAAAATGAATTTATGTAGCAATTCTCTCTCTTGCCAATGTATTATAGTAATCGTCAATATTATAAGCTTTGGAGAAAAGTAAGCCCAAGCTTTTGAAATTATGCTTATAGAAAAAAAAAAAAAAAAAACTAAGGTGGTTGAAAGGCTACTAATTTCGGGGATTTGGGAAGTATTAAAATAAATGGAAAGGACAGATCACTGAATATAGAAATCTCAGGGACCTATTTACAAATCCTAAAAACCTTAAAAAACTCTTCTTTTCTACTCACATGCCAATTAGGAATGTTGGAGACGGTTCTCTTTATATTTACATTTGGCTGGTCACTCTCTTGTAGTATCTCTTTGTAACTTGATAACTTCCCGCTCAAGGGTCTAAATCTCAACTCAGGTTAAACGGTCATCTGTTGTTTGTTGTGTAACATAATTTATTATCTAGATCTTCTGAGCATCAGTCTCTTTTCAATCTCTGTGTATTTTATTTCCTTTCAAGGAATATGGCTGTTGGAGACGATGCGAGAGATAATTTTTAGCAAGAATCACTACACTAGATAACCTCAGCATCGAAATACAAGGAGACACCTTCAGGTATTCAAGATTTTCTTGCTCTTATTAGTTACTTTGTAAGTTTTTCTTGGCTCTAAAGGGTTTGTAATTTTTGGAAGAATTGTTGTTTTCTCTATGTTTTCTTTTTCTTTTCTTTTTTTTTTTTTTGTTCATTTCTTCATTATAGATGTTGTTGTTATAGTGTTTGAGTGGAATCTTTAGTTTTCTAGTTTCTTTGAGAATCCTTGGATTGAGAGTTTTGTCATCGTGTAAGAATAGGAATTCTATTGTTGCTTTTCTTTTTGTTTATTTTTGTATTATGTTTCTTCTTTTGTAAAACAATGAAGATTTCTTGTTATGGTTTTGTTCAATATTTGGCTTTACAATATAGTGTTACAAACAGACCCCATATTGCCTCTTCTTTAAAGACTACATTACCTTTTATTTCTTACTTATATGGAACATCAAAGAGTATTGCATTCACAATCCATGGAAATAAGTGGCTAGTTTTTAGAGTGATTCAAACTATATTGTTTCAAAATTTTGATATTTTTGCAAACTCGATAGCCTATATTCTATTGTAATTAAAAGTTATTGTTGAATGTTATTTTGGGGAAGTGGGGACAACTGTTATCTACAGAGGCATTATTCATTACATAAAAAAGACTAGAGAGTAACTCCCAATTATAGTAGTTGATGTAGCCAATGTTCTAACATCTATTTTACTTGTCAATGTGAAGAGCATACCTGATTTTTTCCGACAGACATATCTTCAGTACTTGGATTTGCTTGATAACCTTTTTATGTGTTACTCTTATGAAATTTGTTGCTTCTTCTTGCCATAAAATATATATTTGCATTCTAAGAAGAAAAGTTGTACCACATATGATTACTTTGTATTCTATATTTATGCAGATACCAATTCATTGGAATGCTTTCGCGGTCAATTTTCATTTGCAATCATAAGAGTGTCCAGATAACTAGTGAGACAATGCATTGCATAGAGAAAATGTATTTGCCAAAGTAACATTTGCTATTTCAAAGTTCAAGATTGTGAGTGCTGCCCAGGTAAAGTATAAATTGCTCATGTTTGACAATTTTCCCAACTTTTATTTTGGATTTTTTTCCTTGAGAATATGTAATCTAGATTATGTAACTACAAGAAGTATTCATGGTTGATGACTTCTTTCAAAATAAGCATGAATTTTGTGAAGGACCATACATTTTGAAACAAATATTCATTTGTATCCAACATAGGAATATATCATCACAATTGTACAGATAAGATAGTTGACTAGGTTTAGTGGATATTTATTTTTCCTATTCAAGGGATTGTAATAAATTGTATTGTTAAGTAACTAGAAACACCAAAAGCTCAAGTTGTTAGACAATGACGCAATAGTAAAAATACCTAAAGCTTGAGGCATTAGAGAATGACACAAGAATGCATATCAAATGGTCTTGACATGTAATTCCCTATTCACAGGGATTAGATAAGAAAGCATACAAATATAAAAAAGGAGGTGGTTCAATCTTGAGTTCCACTCTGTTCTCTCCAATTTCATTCTCTTTCTCTCAAATGTCGTGGTATCAAAGCAACGACATATCTAGCTGTCTCTTTTTTTTACCATCAATGATAGCATCTCTCGACTGTTTTCCTCGACTACATTTGTCGACCATATTTGTCAGTTGTATTTATGATTCCGCATACGCAATTGCCATTGAGGGTTCAACTGACTATGGCTAAATTCTCTAGCGATTATGTCTACATCTCTTTGTTTTCTTCAAAAAAACGACGAAGGGTTCTTGTGCTAAGTTAGGGATGATATTGCCTACATGTACATATTTTTTGGGCTTGCCAGCATCTCCACATTATGACTTCAATCTCTTTACAGTCGACTGCAACAGTGCCTATTCAACTCTGCTATGGTGTTATTATGTCGACAACATTTGATCAAATAGTTTATCTGTTTTATCTATGAGCTCCATTCTACTTCATCCAAAGGTTAGACTTATTACCATTCTGGTAGTCCATTATTTAGTAGACTTATCAATATTTCTTCACAATATTTAAACATTGTTTGAACTTTGAACAAATCTTCTGGAGATTAATATTTCTGAGACTGTCTTCATCTTAGTTGTTCATCTTGCTTTATTTGAATCTAATATGATTGTAAATTTTTAATCAAGTAACTAAGTGGCCGAATATTACTCGCAAGATCAATCTTGCATTGCCAATCATTTTATCTAATTATATTTCATTTTATTACTCTAACACAATGATGTCTAATAACATTTTGTCAATTTTGAGATTTTTAGATTAAAAATGGATAAAATCGAGACGGTCTCCATAAAATTTAGGGGAACAAACGATTTTTTCTGTGGGAGTTTAAAATCCGAAATTATATTCAAGTTTAAGAATCATGGGGATTTGTTGATGAATGATGGGTCCGGTAAGATATTAGCATCCTAAAAATGGTTGTCATTAGTTGGATCGTTAATTTGTTAGAGCAATCTATTGCTTTTAAACTTGAATACTAGCAAATTATTGCTAAAATGTGGAATTACTTGAGTAGTGTAGGTTGTGGATGCAGCAGAAGCACTGATCTATAATAGCTGGCTACTACAAATGCGATAAAGACAGCATCGGCTTGAATCAGGCACTGGTGTGGAGATCTGTGACTGTCTACGAGAGATCAATCACGTATGATTCACTCTTCAACATCCAAGGGCAATGATGGACACCCTGGATGTAGAAGATGATGATGGAGAATTGTAGATCTAGTGGAATGAAGATGATTTGTTGAAAGGCAATCCAACTGATATCTCTCATGTCTATATATAACCCTTTGGCTAATGGGTGATAAGATCTCTATTTAAATTCGAATTGAGAGATGATTAGGATAAAGTATTAGATCAATCTCTCTCGATTTGAATTTGAATGTAGATATGATAAAGAGATAAGAGAGTTGGATAAAACTCTGACTATTCTTATCCATATCACCATGAGACTCATTGTGAGGGGTGTATCTTTATGAGTGGGGTCCACCCACATGTAAACACAAGTGGGCCCCATCACAAATGCCAATAGCTCCCACTCGTACCGGACAAGATTCATCTCATTAGATCACTAATTTTCATCATCAAATTCTACAAGTAAAAATGGACTTGAAGTGTGGAACCTCCACGATGCCTATTCATAGAGAGAATGTAAACTAAGTCGCCATCTGACTAGAATACACCAACTCACCACACATCAGTCTGCCCTAGACACTCGCATGACCACACCGGATTGGATTTTGACTCATACCCTTGATTCGTGTTCAACCCACATACGTGCTTACTCAACTTATCGAGTAAAAAACTCTTTACAAACATTTATTTTTATAAAACAACATATTTATACATATATATAATTTAAAATATTATTTATCTTAAAATTTCCAAAATACTCGATACAGCACGGGCTGATAAGCATTGTAAGCACGAATAAACTAAAATGTGATGTCAAGGGGTCTTCCCATGGACTTACGAGGGTCAGAATCAACCAAGCAGCTTTCCTAGTACGGTGGCTCGTAGGATCCTATGTTGCCGTGTCACAACTGCAGCTAAAGTAGCATCACCGATCTCATCTTTTCAACACAGAGGTTGGTATAAGGGCACAAGAGCCTCAAGAATCGGTTCACACAATAACCATCTCCATGCTCAAGACTCACTTATGGGACTAACTCTCGCACAACAAACAGGATTCTAGGGTATTATCCCGTTGCTCGTTGGTAGGTCCTTATACACGCATGTCTGTAGACACGCGTTGTAGTGTGAAAATGCATTAGCTCTACAAATGAGCCCATGCTAACATTGCATCGATTCACTACTGCGCAAGCAGATCATCACAAATACAATCACGCTTGATTTTTAAAACAGGCTATCGGACTTACTTAGGGTGTGATTTATCCGACGACTGATGCGAAGTCTCATTCAGTCTTGCAATGCACATCACCCCAAGGCGCACAAGACTGACTCGGCGTTCCATATATCTGTACGCAATCCATATTGGCCTAATCAGTATATCGTACAAATGCATGCACCTCATCTTATCAGTCACTAAGACATCAAGGGTGGTCTTTATCCGTGCGAGTGGATGACCTCACCTATTTGGTGCCACGTGTACATCTAGAACAAACACTTATTGTGTATGTTGCCAATGTAAAGTATATGCACATGTATGAATGAAAGGAATGTAACACGTACATAACCATAAACAATGAGAATTTTTTTTTCTTAAAATAAGTCCAATACACTCCATTGAATAAAAGGATTACATATGTTGCATTCGCATACGCCTTACATGAATAACGAATAGTTCTCGCGCCAAGGATTTGGTCATCGACTCAGCAATCATTTCCAAAGATGGCACATGAGATACTACTATCTCTTTTGCTTCTACTTGTTCAAGGAGAAAATGTCGCTTTCGTTTGATATGTTTTGCCCTCTGATGAAGCTGGGGGTCTTTTGCCAAGCATACATTAGTTGTACTATCTGTTCTCAATGGAATGGGATCACGGGCAATGGATACTAGTTCCAAACCCACTAGAAAACGACGAATCCATACGGCCTTCATGGCCACTAGTGCGCAAGCAACATATTTGGCCTTCGTAGTCAACATGACCGTACACTCCTGCTTCTTACTAGACCATGAAATGGATCCCCCGCTGTTAGGCCCCAACTCAGGTTTGATGTGTTTAGCGTCGTTTAAGCTGATTATTAGTCTCTAAATGGGATTAGAGGACGTTTAGCTTGAGTTTCAGCTAGAATAGAGCTTTGAATAGCTTTGGGGAATTTTGAAAGCCGTTAAGCCCGGTTTAACAAGGCCTGGGGTGGCCTGTGTGACGCGTGTCTGTGTGGGGAAGTAATCCGTTATTTCAAAAAAATTTAGATTTTTACTTGTTTTGATTTGTCGTGTCCGACCCTATAACTTTTATGTTTGCTCTGTTTGTGTTCGAACCCTCGAAATCCCGTTTTTCGATAAGAAGGGCAAAATAGACTTTTCACACCAAATCTGTGCATGAATTTCGATATTTACAAATCATGAGGAAAATATACTTTTTGGATACTAGATTTTTCGCCGATTGATTTTCTCTTCTTCGTCGATCTCGTCCGGGGCCCACAAGATGATGTTTTAGCCATTTGAAGTATTTGGACTAGTGGGACCCACATTCCACTCAACTCAAAACACACCTCTCCCTCACTCACGTTTTGCACCCTCTCATTTGTTTCAAAAACTCAGAGCTTGGGAGAGCCTTTTTCCTCTTCATCTTCTCCTCCTTGCATGACAGCCCATTTGAGCTTGGATTGAAATTCTGATTTCACCTTCTTCTTCCTCTCCTTCCAAGCTTCTCATTGCTATCATTTGTTGGGTGTTTCCAGCTGGGTAGCCACCATCTCCTCTTCATTCCCTCTTGTTTGGATAGCTTCAGGTAAGAGCTTCTCTTCACCTCTCAGAATGAGCTTTAATGACTCTTGAGGAGTCCCTATTTCACACATGCAAACCCATTTTTGAAATGGGCCTTTGTTTTCAAAATTTGTGGCGTTTTTGAGATGTTTCTTGGGGGTTTTTGTAGAGCAAGGGTCCTAGGCTGTGAAGAGGAGTTGTTGGAGTGATTTGTGATACCCAATTTGATCCAAGGCAAGTGAATAATCTGATATTGGAATGCATGCAATTGAATTTTGTTTCTTCTTAAAATTTTGATTTGAAAATGCTATTTCATTTGATTGATTACCTTGGCTATGTAAGGTTTGATTCCAGAAGGTTTCTAGTGTTTAGTCTATGCTCAACTTTCCACGTGATTTTGTTTATAATGGCATGGAAAAAATTCTGGTTTACTGATGGTTTTATAATGTTGGAAATCCATTTTTGGATCTCTATTTTTCCTTATGGTTAATGTCTGATTTCTGTATTAAACTTGTGCATGGAATGGGCTATATTGTTTGTGTTGAATGGAGGTTTGATTGAGGCTAGGGGAACTCAAATTGGGTGCAGGAATGTGATTGTTTTGAGAAGGAGTGGGAGTTTAGAAAAATTGAAGAAGGAACCAAAAATCCAGTGCTTGGGGAGGCTAGACAGTGGACCGGCTCGCTATAATGAGCTTAGGCTCGCTAGAGCGAGAACGGGTTCTGTCCAAGGGTGTTTGTGTGCACTGTTTTCCCCATTTTATTGTGTCATGTGCTCATAGAGACCCATTCTTCCTCGGATGGAATCTTGCAACAAAAATATACACTCGACCATGAAAATCAAGGAAGAGATACAGAGAACCTATAAGTTTGAATTACCTGGGAGAAATACCAAGAACCTTGTTGAAGTCTCGTTGTGCACTCGGAGACCTCAAATGCCAGATGACTTCAGAGGCATCAAATCCATGCTTTTAACACGACATTTGGACTTTGAGTGCTCATTGAGACGGCCCTAGGTAAGCCATTCCGACAAGACTAACTACCTCATTCCAAATTTGAAGGCTTGTACATATTTCTTATAAAACCTTTGAATAGTTTTGTGTGGCTCGTCATGTTACAAATTGTCGGTAAGGCTACTTATTTGTTTCGATTTCGTGTGTCCGTTTATGCTTTGTTCAGAGTAGTCATTTTATCGATTTGAATTATGTTCATATGATTCAATTTATGTTTTGTTCGGATTTTCTTTGTCGGCACCACTAAGCTTGGGTCGCCTTGTCTGGCTGATCACTCGGCTTGGGATCCTCAAATAATTCGCCTACTGCAGCTTGGATACTTTGTTCGTTTGTTATCTGTTCTGCGGTGGATTTTTGTTTGACACCTATCTATATTGGGTTATTTATGTATTTTTCGTTTGCTCCGGCCATTTTATATGGCGATGATTATTTTGATTGCTCTTATTACTTCGATAATAGGAGAACATAGTTCAATGTAGGTTGCCATTATTTTATTTGATTTTCAACGTTCCTTTAAATGTTCGATATTAATTATTTGATTTCAGTACTTGATTTCCTTTCACTCATCATCATTTTCATTTAGTTTTCAAAGGAACTGTTATGATTCTAAATGACTTTGTAAACACTTGTATGCTCTTTTCTGCTTTATTCGCCTGCCAGACTGTTGTGTTTGATATTTATTTATTTGATGCCAGATGTTGATCCCATTGCCCATGAGGCGAAGCCAAAGGAGGAGGCGGTTGAGCCACCGATTGCTCAATAGTGGCAGCCCGGCGATGTCATCTAGACATCGGGTTGGGTGATGAGACACGTATCACTTTTTGGGTGTTGATCATCATCATCTTTTGGGAACTTGTTACTTTAGCCTTTGTTGGCTTTCATTTTGGGGATTGTATAACTTTAAACTTACTTTTTGGCATTGTAAAATTTAAACTTTAACTTTGGGGTTGCTTATGAATGTTTCTCACTTTGACATGAGTTTTGGATATGATTGGTTATCATTGAACTTCAGATGATGTTTGCTACATGTTTCCATGCATATATGTCTATTTTTATATGATTGAAAGGTTATGGATAGTGAATCCTCACAGCGGAAACCTGTGGGAAACAGTGTGAGCAGGTGAAATTCTCTGGCATGCCGCCCCGCGGCTCCGGATTAGGGCCTTGACTGGCTCGTTCCCGATTCGTGGTCGTAACACCCGCTCAGTAAGAACACATATCCCGATATGGATTTGCCGTCATCGGAATCATCCGAAAAGGACGAATAACTGTATGCTAATAAACTCAAGCCAACACTGTGATAGCAAAGCATCATATCTTTTGTGCCCTTTAAATATTGGAAGATTCGTTTGATGGCATTCCAATGAGCAATACCCGGGCCACTTTGAAATTGACTAACCAACACAACCGCATAGCAAATATCGTGGCGTGTGCACAATATAGCATACATTAAACTTCCTACTTCGCTGGCATAGGGTATGGAAACCATTCCTTTTGTTTCAGCATCGGTTTGAGGACATTGCATTACACATAATTTGCAACCCTTATCAATCAAGGTCTCAACGGGACTAGCATTGGCCATTCTAAATTTCTTTAAAATTTTCTCAATGTAAGTTATTTGTGATAGGCCAAGAATACATTTTGTACGATTCCACATAATTTTAACCCCTAAAATGAACTCAGCCTCACCCAAATCTTTCATTTAAAAAACAATTGACAACCAAGCTTTGGTCTCAATTAAAAATCCAATATCATTGCAAACCAAAAGAATATCATCAACGTAAAGGGATAGCAACACAAATTTATGTTTAGATCGCTTAATGTAAACACAATGATCTTTGTAACACATTGAGAAACCATTTGACATGATTGTATTATGGAACTTTTTGTACCATTGTCTCGAGGATTGTTTAAGGCCATAGATAGATTTATTGAGTTACAAACTTTATCCTCGTGGCCGTTTTCTACATATCCTATTGGTTGTTTCATGTATATTTCTTCCTCAAGATCACTGTTTAAAAAAGCAGTCTTAACTTCCATCTAGTGTGTTCTAAATCCATGTGGGCCACAATAGATAAGATCATGCGGACAGAAGAAAATCTCACCTCATGGGAGATTTCCTCATAATCCACACATTCTTTTTGTGTGAACCCCTTAGCCACAAGCATAGCTTTAAATTTGTTAATGGAACCGTCGGCTTTTCGCTTAATTTTCAAAACCCATTTATTTGTAATGGCTTTCCTATCCTTGGAAAGATCCACAAGATTCCATACATGGTTCTTATGCATAGAGCTGATCTCATCATTCATCGCGAGCATCCATTCCTTCGAGTTTACCGATTCCATTGCTTATTTATAAGAATGTGGTTCGTCCTCGTCAGTTACAATGTATGCATAAGAAGGTCCCTCAATTTCAAAATACTTCTTTGGAATTAATCCACGAGAAGAACGACGAAGGGCATCATGATCACTCTCTCTTGCCTGTGACTCCATAGGATCTCTCCCAGTAAGACCAGCAAGTGGTGTTGGCTCCCCTTGGTAGGAGAAGTCATTCATTTTAAATAGTTCAATGGACACCCTTGTCTTCTTTTTTTCACGATGTCGAAACTTGAAGAAATATACGTTACGAGATTCGTTTTCAATTAATTTGCCATTTACATCCTCATAAACTAGAACGTATCCTTTTGACAATTCATAGTATCTCACAAAGAGACTTGGAATTATCTTATGCTCAAATTTATTAGGATGCGGGATAAGGACATACCCTAAAGAACCCCACAGGCGTAGGTCTCCCAAGGAAGGTTTTCTACTGGTCTACAACTCATACAGAGTCTTTGGAACAGACTTAAAAGAGACTCTATTTAATATATATGCCGTAGTTAATGAAGCATCTCCCAAAAGGAGACAGGTAAATTTGCATGAGCCATCGTTGATCTAACAGTGTCTAAAAGGGTCCTATTTCGTCTTTCCGCAACTCCGTTTTGTTGTAGGGTATAGGCCATAGTCAGTTGAGGAGAAATTCCATTTTCCATGCAAAAACTTTTAAAAATCTCCGAAGTGTATTCTCCAACTCGATCGGTCCTAAGGGTCTTAATGTTTTTTTCAAACTTATTTTGAACTTCTTTTATAAAATTTTTGAAAAAAATCAACTGCTCATTTTTCTAGGAAATAAAAAACACACGACCATAACAAAAGTAATCATTAATGAAAGTAATGAAATATCGAGTTCCTTGTCTATTAGCCACATTCATTCGTCCACAAATGTTAGAGTGGATGATTTCAAGGGTGGACTTGGATCTTTCTGCCTTTGGAAAATGTTTTCTTGTTGCTTTGTCTGTCACACAAGATTCACATGTGGGCAACTCCAAGCAGTCCTCCCTAGCCAATTGGATTATTCGATCTTTTCCTATGTCGCCCAATTGAGCATACTACTTAATAGATCCGGAGCTTGTGTCATGCACCATAAATAAATCAGAATATCTAACCATAGAATTATTGAAATCCAAAACATATAAGTCTCCACCATGCATAAATAGAACTATTTTTTCTAATGGAAACTCTATCCCTAGTAAAACGAAAATCAAAACTGTCCCTCGCGAGCCAGCAAACTAAGAGGAGATTCAGCCTCATGCCAAGTACAAAAAGCATCTCATGGAGCACCATAGTTTTTCCTGTAGACGCTAGAAGAAAATAATCATTGATTCCCAATACGTCTTTTAAAGAATTATTTCCCATGTAGAGCTTGTTGCAACCGACATCTATTGAACTGGAACTCCTGCAAATCACTCCTACCCTTTGTCACGTGCTTGGTTGCCCCGGAATCAGTTATCCATCCATTAGAACTTTCATCCACATAAATTGCTTCAGAGCAAACCAAAGAGAATGACAAAGTTAGGGTGTTTGCCGTATTTCACTTAGGGCAAGTTCTAGCGATGTGGCCAAGTTCCTGACATTTATAGCATTTGGTTTTGGCTAAGTTTCTGGGCTTGTTACGCTTCCGATGCTTCTTCTGGTCTTGTTTGGGTGCATTCTCGTCCTTTTTAGGCTTCTTCTGGCGGTCTGCCTCATTTTGAAACTTACATTTACATTTGGTCCCCTTAGTCCTTGGCCCAGATACAAGCTGCTGTTTTGTAAATAGTGCTTGTCCAGTGATCTCCACTTGAACTCTTTGGGCTTCAAGCTCGAGAAGGCAACACAGATCCTTAAAAGTTTTGACTGCCTTAGAGTGGGTCAAAATTTGTTTTATTGTGCGCCAAGAATCAGGTAAAGATCGCAGGACTACAATGATCTTTTGGTCCTCAGTTAGTACATTTCCTGCCCTTGCAAGATCCACAATCGTTTGACTCATTTTGCGGAGGTGGTCCCCGAGGTTTACACCTGGGGCCATCCTATACGCATCGAATTCCATGGTCATTACAAGGGTCTTACCGGCGGTAATTTCATCATATTCTTCTCTCAAGGCATCCCACATCTCTTTAGCCATACCGTATGTTTCATAAGTGGGAACCAATTCAAAATGCATACTACTCAGCATAATGTTACGAGCAGTCCGATTATCTTTATCCCATTTCTCAAAATCATTCAATGCGGGCATGGGTGCAGCATCATTTGCTAATTCGGGTTGGGTCTTAATCGATTCCAAGGTATACGTGACCTCTTGTTCATCGAACAAGTAAATTATGGTTCGGTACCATTTATCATAGTTATTACCATCTAACTTATCTCCCTTATTAAGGTCAGCAATGATATTTTTGGAAGCCATCACTGAAAAAGAATTAAGAAAAAAAAATGATGATCAATGAATGCACAACATCGGCAACGCACACATACGTATCGATTGCCCTTTTTGCACTCAAATCATTCTGAGAATTAGGACATTGTAGTGAAAACCCATCATGCCTAGGGCTAATTTGGGGCTGTCAGAAACAATTATCGTAATTACATGGGTGATTTGATAGCATCATGCAATTCAATACTTTGATCATTATGCAATTATAAAGATGCAAAAGGAGTACAACAAATGAAAATTTTTGGATGATGTGAATCTTTTTAATAGGGAAAATTGTTGTAAATAATTTATTATCCCCCGCATATATTAGGGTCCACAAAGAAATGCCCAATTGGTTGAACATTGCACCTAAGCCTCCAATGCGATCTTATGAAATCAAATCGATCGGGTAAGCCCTTAGGAAAGTGGTGGGGTCACAATAGTCCCGCTTAAAAACCACTTTCCTCGAACATATACTGCCTCCTCTTAGTGGGACAAGGCTTTTCTTGGAATCGACTCAATCAAAGAGCGCAATTGGTGCAACTTGGTGGTCCTCGTCCCATTAAGCTCGAAATCCCAGGGACATCCCATAAACACTACTACATGGCCCATAACATATATGTGGATCCAAATAATGCTATGTAAGAAAAATAAATCTCATCATGAACACGTAACATGATACAAAAATTTATTGCACAAAACATGAACAGCAAGTGGGAGTAAGCATATGCTATTCTTTGAAATGATAATAAGGCATGCACAGAAGCAGGCCCAAAACGGAACTTATAAGTTGGGTTCAAAATCTTAATTTAAGCAAACCCTATACATATTGGGCCACCAATTATTTGAGATTAGTTACGAAGGCATGCCCAATAAACTAACATAATCCATGTCTGGCCTTATAACCAGGTTGGTTAATACAGTTTAAAACATACTTATAGATTAAACACCGATTTCATAATCTTCTCATGTCAGGGCTAGACAAATGAATGGAGCATCAAATGGACAAAATAATAATAATAATGAATACCATTGCATGATCAACAAGTGGGTCTTTATGTTCATGTACAGCAACGTGTACGATACCTATCGAAGCACAAGCACTAAGAAATAAATACACCATATGGCCCACCTCATTCAATTCTCTGTAAGGCATCCTTACCATTGAATGGATCATGTTTCAAAACCCCAAAAAATTATTTTTATTGATCTGATGGCGACTAATAAAAAAAGGTAAAATTACTTGTGAGGATCAGATCTGCTATAAATTATTTTGAGGACTGATCTGGGCCACTAAAAAATCATTTTGGTTTTTTTTGAACTAAAGACGAAAGTTACTTGTTTCAGGCCTGGCCAATTGACATTATTATTATTGTTTTAGTACTTATCCAGATGCCAAATTTTTTTTTTTCCAATGTGTACATGGGCTACATGTGAATCATCGAACTTGCAGTTGAGGACAACTTGCAATATAACCACACGACCTACCAGCCCAATGATTTAGACCATGCACAAACCCATCTAATTTTCCACACAAACTAATATAATTGCCAAGGTTTTAGGTTACCTACTTCGCAACCAAAATAAATCCAATCCTCGCTTAAGGTTTCAGGTTACCTATTTCACAACCAAAATAAATCCAATCCTCGCGTGAGCATGCCGATATTACTTTGATACCTATATAGGTTGTGGATGCAGTGGAAGCACGGATCTATAAGAGCTCGCTGTTACAAATGCGATAAAGTCAGCATCGCCTTGAATCAGGCACTGGTGTGGAGATCTGTGACTGTCTACAAGAGATCAATCACGTATGGTTCACTCTTTAAGATCCAAGGGTAATGATGGACACCCTGAATGTAGAAGATGATGATGGAGAATTGTAGATCTAGTGGAATGAAGATGATTTGTTGAAAGTCGTTCCAACTTATATCTCTCATGTCTATATATATAGCCCTTTGGCTAATGGGTGATAAGATCTCTATTCAAATTCGAATTGAGAGATGATTATGATAAAGTATTAGATCAATCTCTCTCGATTTGAATTTGAATGTAGATATGATAAAGAGATAGAGAGTTGGATAAAACTCAGGCTATTCTTATCCATATCACCATGAGACTCCTTGTGAGGGGTGTACCTTTGTGAGTGGGGTCCACCTACATATAAACACAACTGGGCCCCATCACAAATGCCAACAAGTAGAATTTACAAAATGACCATAGACGATTTCAATTGGCGTATGAGATTGTAAAATACAATCAAGGTGACAACTCTATTCAGGATTATTCTTCCAAGTTCATGACATTATGTGTATAGAATATGCATCTTTAGTCTACACAATGATACTTGCCGATTACGGACTAATTAAGAAAGTTCACGAGTCCACTCAACGTCACTAAGGCCATGTTTGGCATCTCTACTCTTTTTCTGATAGACCATCTAAAATAGAGCTATTAAAAAAGAGCTATAAAAAAAAGAGGGCATTTCAATTTTAGAGGATTTGCCTCTATGTTTTTTAGAGCCTATACCTCTGTTTTTCACATGTCCAGAAAGTGGGCATTTCAATTTTAAAAGATTTGCCTCTACTCCTCTAAAATAAGAAGAGGATAAAGTCATCTTCCAAACGTTCTAATTTTTCTAACCTCTGTCTGATTTAGACAAATAGACAAATAGAGGTGAACAATAGAGATACCAAACATGCACTAACTTTTAATGAAGTTGAGGCAAGAATTTGAACTCGTGCACACTAATTTATAGAATATTCATCCGACGAAAGCAATTGGGAAGCGGATCCTGATGGGACGTAGGAATGGTCTATTATTTGTTTTCAATCTATAATAACCTCCTGCTGCTTTCCTCTTCAGAATATCTGACTCTAAAGAGAAACATCTTTATTTATGCTATATAGATTAGGACATTTGAACTTTCAAAAATTAATTTTTATGTTGAACTCTAGAGTTTTTAAAAATAAATATTTTGTTTCCTCTCATGAAGTTGTTTGTAGTAGTTGTTAATGGCACATGGTAAAACTTTACCTTTTCCAATTAGTGATTCTATTTGTAAAGCATGTTTTGAATTAGTGCATATTGATGTAAGGGGATCTGCTCATGTTTTATCTAGATATGTTTATAAACATTTTATTACATTCATTGTTGATTTTAGTTGTTGCACTCAGTTACACTTTTTTAATACTTATACTAATGTATTTTGTATCTTATATGAATTTATCACTATAGTTGAAAATAACTTCTTTGCTACTATAAAAACCTTGAGGTCAAAATCAAGGGGAGAATAAATGTCAAATCAATTCCAATCCTTTCTTAAAAATAAAAGAATAGAATATCAATGTTCTTACTCCTATATTTCGTAACAAGATGGAATTGCGGAAAAAAATAACACATTCTTGCTACTATCTTAGCCTTTCCTAGTGATTTTTTCTTGTTTCAACTTTATTTTAGGCAGAAGCTTTCCATACTACAACATACTTGATTAGTCATTAATTTACTTCAGTTTTACATGATTATTCTCCTTACCTTTGCCTTTTCTGCTCTCGTCCTGATTATATGTCACGACCCGGGCCCGAGATTAGAGTTACCACGGCCAAACCCCGAGTCGCGGACACCATACTTACTCCCGTAAACCTCGCATCACCGAAGCCAATACGAGATTCACAAGGGATCTTACATATACCGGTCAAATGTACATTTTTGCGGAAATATATACATACATTGACATCCAACTTTACATGTACAAGTCCTTTACATAAAGTAAAGTTTACTTACACATCTCATTTCCTATTTAAATCAACCATGCATATTCAAATACAATGCATGTGATTACTAATTACATCAAAATGAATCTATTCAAAATGTTTATAAAACTTGCTAAACCGGTCGCCTCCGATTTACATCCACTCATTCAATCTTCCTGGAGGAACCGGATTGGTCTCCTCCGTTGGCGGCGCGGTCTCTGTACCACTGGAACGGGCAACTTGGCCTGTAATGTCATCAATAACACTGTGAACACGACGGTTCAACAATGTATACACAATTCTATGATAATCATATGTTTAGCAATTTTAAACAATTTATATCAATTCAATTCAATTCAATTCAATTCACTTCAATTCATATAGTTCTTCCTTGAAGGAAGCATTCAATTCATGTAGTTCTCCCCTGAAGGGGGCATTCAATTCATTATGTACACTTTATCAAGTATCTTTTCGTTGTCCTCTGGCATAGGCGGAAGGGCGCACCATTCACAACCCAGCCTTTAAAGGACTCATTTCATTTCAATATTACTCACTTTATTAAGTGGCTTTTCAAATGTGTGGGTTTTACCGGTGTCTTGATCATAGATCACCGGCATCACCACGGAGCTCCGGAACGCTCCATCTACTGCAGCAGACTTAATCTTTAATTCATTACAGTGTTTGTTCACTTCAGTTCTTTTCCTTTCCTTTCATTGCATTTCCTTTCATTAATTCAACACATTATTCAATGGTAGCTCAACAAGGAGCATAACAGTAGTAGACGAGAGAGGACAAGCCAACTCAAGTCAGAAACAATTAAATTTTCCTAAAACAACATTCGAGTGAAACGTTCATTATGCAATGTAGGTGTTATTTTAGATGACATCACTTTTTAGTGAAATTTACATTCACATAAGTTTAGCTAACACCCATGAAGGTTTAGGAAAATATCAGAAATCAATTCCGATATCCCCTCAATTTCAGTCACCTCGTCGGTTACCTCGCGGTTAGCTGAACTACGGATCTCGGCTAACCGAATCTTGTTCGGTCATCCTGACGAGTTCGGTCACCTACTCGGCTGACCGAAATTCAAATTTCGGTTAGCCGAATTTATTTCTGTCACCCTTCGGTCCATTTTCCAGAAGCTCAACTTCTAATGAAAAACCCTGACAAGATTTTCGGTTACCTTGCGGTCAACCCTCGGCTAGCCGAACTCACAGTTTTGGCTAACCGAACTATGTCGGTCAGCTTTTGGTCGGATGTCGGTCAGCCTGTTGGCTGACCGAACTATACCCAGAAGTTCAGAAAATTCTGAACCGAATTTTTTGTAACTGAACTCCTTGAGTTCTAACAAGTCTATTAACATCTGAAATCAATAGAATTGAGTACACTTGCCTTGGTTGAAGACTAATCAGCAAGAATTCCCTTGTCTAGCTTGAATCCAAGATGAAATCCTCAAGCCAAACCTTCTTTTGAACATAAAACCCAAAATCAATCCATAGACGGAACTCCAATGAGTTCTTTATACTAAAAATCATTCCACACCACTCAGAAGAGTTGAATAACTCTATAAACAATCCAAATCACTTACTTGTAGTCTCCTAAAGGACTTCTTGGACTTGTCTCAAGCTTCCAACTTCAAGAAACAAGGAACAAGATGAAGAAGATGATGGTGAAGATGGAATTCCTCTTCAACAAACTTGTCAAGTTTTCAGATCACCAATCAATGGAGAGAAACTGGAAGAAGGAAGAAGAAGAGAAAGAGAAGAAGAGAGAGCTGTGCTGGGATGATGAATGAACTCAAATGAGTTCATCATTATCTTATAATCCCAATTTTTGCATTGAACCCCCCTCCTATTTCCTCTAATTACTATTCAAGTCAAATGAAAGGTCATTTGAACCAATTCACGCTGAATGAATCGCTACAATTACGAAAGTTAACCTACTCCTCGAGATATACGTGCGAGTATCAAGAGTTTCCGTATTCGACGAAATACGCGTAATTTCATATTTACGAAAAAGTCCTTGCATTACTCGATTTGGCCTAAAACCATGCCAATTCATTCATATCATTCACTACTCTTTTCCTTAAGCTCAATTTGACCATTTGAGCCAAATTCTATATCAATTCAGCCATTAATCAACATTAATTCAAAGCATTAATCCCGATTAAGTAGAGTTAATCATAATTAACTCGGGACAGGGTGTTACATTATAACATGTACATACATATGGATGTAGGTGTTTTGTTTTCTTATCACATGTACATACCAAATTAATATTCGAAATAATAAGATGTGTGGTTTTGGGGCATAAGAATACTTAAAAATGGTTTGTTTGCTATGATCTAGTTCACAAAAAAAGAAAAACTTACATATCACAAAATATTATCTTTATTGACCACCTTTCCTATTTTTGTACAGTCACGTCTTCATCACCTGTTCCAATTACATTTTTGTTTGCATTTCCTCCTCTATCATCATTTGTTCTTCCTAATAAATCTTCGTAACGGTTTATCTACTAGCAATGACATCGAAAAATGCTCCCACCCATTTGAGCGCAATAACTCCCAGCCTTGCTCCTGCAACTGACACCTCCACTGTCACCCTTCGTCGATCAACTCATTTAATCAAACCACCTGATTGATATGGCTTTTCATTTACATCCCCCTTTTCCGCACTCCAGCAGATAATCATTTCAAAGTCCTAGAAACAATCTATCCTTCATAATTGTGGGCGAAAGGCAATGTAAGAAAAGCCTAAAGCCTTAGACATAAATCTTACATAGAATCTTTTTCCATGTCCCAAGGATGTAACTTCGATTGGTTGCAAGTGAGTTAACATAGTACAATTAAAGTACGATGGTTCCTTGATGGATGCAAAGCTCGGCTGGTGGCACTAGTGAAAAACACAAGAATATGGGTTGGATTATGATTAGACCTTCTCTTCGGTTGCTAATTAGACAACTATATTTCGCACATTGATGGCGGTTGTAGTTATCAAATCTGGCATATTCTTCAGATGGAAATAAAGAACGCATTTTTATACGACATCTTGAGGATCTTAGTTCCCTTATATATATATTCAAAACATTGCGAGTCACTCAATCAATTTAAATGGGTTCATCTATTGTTACACCGCAATCTAATTTAATCGAGTTTAACACTAATTAATTGTGCTTTATTAAATTTAATCTTGTTTAGTTGTTAGTTAAGTTGTTATGACCCTAGTTAGTTTGGATTAGGCTATTGGTTAGACCTTGGGTTTTTAGATTGGTAATTTGGTCCCGACTTGACTTGGTTGGGTAGAGCCAAGGGCTTTTTCGTAATTTTAGACTTCATGAATTGTCTTCATATGCATGTCATCTTGACGTCATCGCATGTATCTCGATGAATATGTTAATTTTTGTATTTGACACTCTTTCATTAGACCTAAATTTGGTTAAGTAGTCCATCAAATGGCTTAAAATGAAAATATGTGAAACCAAATGGGTTTCTTTATAAACCTGTAGAAAATAACCCTTTTAAACAACCATCCTCAAAATCTGATTCGATCCTTCTTCATTTCAAGAGAAGAGCTCTCTTCTTCTTAAACCTTTTCTTGTCTCTCTCTCTCTCTCTCTCTCTCTCTCTCTCTCTCTCTCCACCAAGAGATTCCTTGCATGTGTAATTGGAGGGGAGTTTTGGGCTCTCCATCACCTTCTCTACCTCTACGTAACATTGGTTTGGAAAGAGCTTCTTCCTCAAATCTTCCATTGGCTTTCTTTTGGTTAGAACCTAACTTCATCTTAGTGATTAAGTTGTAATGGAGTCATGGAGACCCATTTCCCTTACATGCATGCATTCTTACTAACATTTCCATATGGATTCATTGTTAGGGCTCATAAATAGGGGATTTCTTGTTATTAAACCAAACAAGAGGAAAGAGGGTTTATAAGCTTCAATCAAAGTCAGTATAAGTAAATATTGATCTATGCATGTAGTAATTTTGATTGAATAATAAGATTTCTTTTGAGTTTAATTCTAGTCTCAAGTTAGATTATATGAATGGAATGGGTTTCATTTAGCGTGGATTAATGAAAATGAAATGAATAGTTATGCATATTGTTTATCTTTGATTGAATGATGAAATGTATTATGCTGTAAAATCCTAGCTTTTTGTATGATGATCTCATGGAAACTGTAAAGTGGGTTTTCATTGTGAGAGTTTTTAAATGATGGAATGCTAATGTACAAATGAGATGTGGACTTGTGGGAGCAAGGAAGCTCTACTGTACAAATCATGGCTTGAAACAAGCTTTAGAGATGAAGGAGGAAGCCTAAAACATGGTACTTGGCCAACAAACAACAGCTTAGCCCGAATCAACAACTGTAGGGGCACGGACCACATAGTGGCCAGGCACGGGTTTGAGCCGCATTGGGACCCTGTTAATCCTTCCATGATGTTAGTGTCTTCTCTAAGGGTTTGAAATTGACACCTAAGTAGATCTAGGATGATTGGGAGGAATGTTTATTGAATCAATAGGACCCTTGGATATGGAAAAGACCTTGTGGGACTGTAGGATGGGACCTTGAACCATTACCATGCCCACCGGAAACTTATAATTGTGTTAAGGAACCTTTGGATGCTGCAATCATTTCACATATGTTATCCATTCGGTCCATCATCTTGCCATGGGTGTTGGTTTATGGTGAATTCGATGTACATCTAAACTACATTGGGACACCAACAAGAAGGTAAATGTACATCGAATTTTCCTTAAAGCTATATCCAATGGGACGGTGAGGGACAGTGAATAATGGAATAATGATGGATAATAAGATACCTTGAACCATTTGATAAACTGTGCCTGCCACAGGAAGAGTTCCATTAGTGATATCACATGTTTGTATATCCTTGCTGCTATGTCTAATTGCATGTTTTTTTTCCGTTGTGATATAATGATTACTCAATTATTACTATGTACTAAGTAGAAATGAAAATTGTTTAAGTATATAAGTCAACTGGAAATGATCATAAATGAATGGAATGGAAATAAGAGTAGATTCCTTCTCTGAATGAGAAGATGAGATTCCTTCTATAAGTAAGAAGATGTGATTCCCTTTCCAAGTAAAAGGATGTGATGCCTTCTCTGAACGAGAAGATGAGAATGAGTTAGTGTTTGATTTAATTAGTATCTATGATGTTTCTTTACGCATGAGTATTCAATGATGTGTATTATTGTTCAGTTGAGTGCTACTGATTCCCTTATCTTTTATCAGTCAATAATGGAACTTCGAGACTACATGTATTAATTACTAATTGCTTATCATTGCTGAATTGTCATATTCACAATGTTACCATTGGTGTCACAGACACAAGTGAAACTTCTTGCCTTGAGAAGGCCCCGGAAAGAGAGGAGACCGAGGCCGTTCCTCCTAGACTAGAGGAGTGGACGACCAAGGGGGCTGTCTAGTGGTCGTCTCCGGAAAGCGTTATATAAGGCACTTTTTGGGTTGTGTTTTGGAAAAGTAACTTAAACTCAATAAGGATAATGTAAATCATTTTGGAATTGTAAATAACCTTTTGGGAGTATTTTGTATGAATCTTGTTAAATCAGGTAAGGTATGTTTGGTGGTCCCTACTTAATAGTAAGGATATCATCTTTGTTTAAATATGTGTGAATGTAAAGGGACAGATCATGGATTGATACTTATTAATTAGAATGTTATAGATGCTTCCGCATTAAATGTAGATGGAAGGTGTTAGAGAACAAGTCCAATATGGGGAGAAATGGAGTTTTATCCCTTGTGAATTCACACTCGACCCGAGACAGGTGCAGATCTTACGGGAATACACATGTCACACCTCGGAAATTACCCCTGCCAGGGAATCTTGGGACCGGCATGTGACATCTATGGAGTATTGGTAGTCGTCAAGTTCACTAGTGTCAACCTATAATCACTGGAGCTCCAGTACAGTCTATGTACTTTGTCCAAAGATGGAAAACCTAACTTTCCACATTTTCTAGCTTTTGTGGTGTTTGTGCTTATTTCTACTCTCTTCTTTTAAATTAAGGACCCTATACTTTGGCGGCTCCACTGAAGAATCAAATCTCCCCCTATAACTATAAAATGTTTTAATTCATTGCAATATAAAATAATGTATAAAATCACAACAAATTTAGGTGTCTTATCTATAATAGGGCCCATCTACTTAAGATGTGAACCACTAAAAAAAAGATTTCTTTTACTTGGGATCTAGCATAATTCCACTCTAATAAATTTTGGGCTCACAATAACATTTATCAAGTATAATACACTTAAAATAAAATCATGTGTTTTATCAATTGTGGGCCTACTTATGTAAAACATGAATCATCCATAAAAATGCATCTATTTTCTACATAAAAAATCTGTGCTTTATCCATTATGGCAGGCCTACCTATATAAAATATGAAGCATTCATAAAACTGCCTCTATTTTACATAGGATATGATAAAATTTCAATCTTATATATTTTGGGTCACCGTAATGTGTATAATGTATAATACACTTGATTAAGATATTAAAAAGAATAATGTGTTTTATTCATGACCAGGCTAACGATAGGCTTATCTCTAATTAAAGTGAAACTCTCCAAGGGTCTATTCAAGAGGGGGTATTTATTTTGAATCAGCTTTGATTTTAATAGTTGAGGGTCCTTTGATGTTCAAAACATGGAAAACTCGTAATGCTTTTTGGGAGTCACCTATTCAAAATAATCTTTTTTTGGTTTCATTGCAATACAAAATAAATTTAATGCTTATAAAGAAGATATTGCAATAAATTCATTTATTTTACCCACAGTGGTGCCCACCACTTGAAATCCGAACCACTAAAAAAATAACTTTCTCTTGAGTGGGATGTGATTTAGAGCTTATTAATTTACATATTAGAGCGTTTGGTAAACCTCTAATTAAGTTTCTTACTTGAGATCTTATTTATAAATTAGAGCTTTTGCCTAAATAAAAAGGGAGTTGGTTGTTTTTTTAGAGTTTTTTTTTTTTTTTGGTGGATAAACTGGATTGAGGTGGATAGTGCGAAATTTATATGCTTTGATGGAAATAACCTGTATAGATTTTCAAATGATGCAAATGGTAGGTTCTACATTATACCTTTTAAAAGATGGCCCCCAATTACCTTATGAAATAAGAGCTTTTCTTTATATATATATAAATATATAAATTTTTTGTCAAGCACACTAATTGTGAATTAGAAATTAAAAGTTAGAGATTTGTTTTTTTATTTAAATATAATGTTCTCTCATTAATTAGATTAGAGTTTCCAAACGGCCCCCAAGTGTAATAATACACTTGAATAAAATCATGTTCTTTATCTGCTGCAGAGCCTACATATTTAAAATATGAACTATTCATAAAAATCACAACAAAGCTTTAATCTTATGTTCTTTGACCCACTTTGATATTTATCATGTATACTACATTTTAATAAGACATTAAAAAACATGTATAAAATGCATGATCAATCTAATAGTGGTCTTATCCATAAGGGGTTCTTTATTTTGAAGTGATTTAGATTTTAATAGAGAAGGGCCCTTAGAAGCTCAAACTTAAGTCCACCAAAATAAATTCCCCACTTTTTCAAGGCAATTTCATTAACAATTTGATAATGACAATTTTTTCTACTTTTTTTTAATAAAATGGAAGTTATTGATTGAAAAATACTTAATGAATTAGAAATTAAAAGTTAGAGATTTGTTTTTTTATTTAAATCTAATTCTCTCTCATTAATTAGATTAGAGTTTCCAAACGGCCCCCAAGTGTAATAATACACTTGAATAAAATCATGTTCTTTATCTGCTGCAGAGCCTACATATTTAAAATATGAACTATTCATAAAAATCACGACAAAGCTTTAATCTTATATTCTTTGACTCACTTTGATATTTATCATGTATACTACATTTGAATAAGACATTAAAAAACATGTATAAAATGCATGATCAATCTAATAGTGGGCTTATCCATGAGGGGTTCTTTATTTTGAAGTGATTTAGATTTTAATAGAGAAGGGCCCTTAGAAGCTCAAACTTAAGTCCACCAAAATAAATTCCCCACTTTTTCAAGGCAATTTCATTAACAATTTGATAACGACAATTTTTTCTACTTTTTTTTTAATAAAATGGAAGTTATTGATTGAAAAATACTTAATGGCTCATATTTTTTTTCTTTCCATATGATTGTAGATAGTGATTACTTTTCCTCTTTTCTATGTGATTGTCAATTCTTAAACATGATTTATATGTGCAGTTTCTATATTTTGATGTGAATGTTTTGGATTATTCATTTGATTGAGTCTAAAACTTGATAGTATATTGTTTTAGGATTGTTGCGGAATCCATTAACCCACTGTATTAAAAAAATCTAATTCATGGACCACATACTGAAAATTGATATTCTGATTATAATCACCTTATTTACCCACTAAGCCTGTGCTTAGCCCTGGCCCTGACAGAAAATAATTTTTATTTAATAGAATCTGACACGTTTAAATTTCTCTTAGTATCAAAAGGTTAGAAGATAAAAAACAGGACTGTTTGCAATGATGATTTTGATGTCATGAGGTCAAGACTACGTAGATAAAGGGTTAATATATTGAAATATTATAATAATTACATGCATGAAAATGTCTTCAAAGATGAAGATATGTAATAAAAATGTTGTTTTAAATATTCTAATTTGATATTATTGGGGATAAACTAAAGATACATTGCTAATATCTTTGAAATATTATGGTTTTTTTTATAATAGCTGTAAGCAGCATTATATGAGATCATTAATTTCTATTTTATATAATTAGGGTTTAATTGAATACCTTTAAAGTCTTGGTTATTCTGAAAGCTTTTTGTATCTTTAGGACCTCATATCCATGTCTTACTTGAGTGATTCTTTTTATGCCATATTTTGGGTGAATTCCCTTCGAGGCCCATGGAAGATGTAATTTTAATTTAAGATTCTTCACTTAGCAACTTTGTCTTGGTTGTCCTTTTATCATATTAGTAGGTTTGCCAATAACATGAGGATTGTTTAGCTAAGTAACCGTTGGTTCCTCAAGTGATGTAAGTGCTCCTGTTATGTAGGTATGGTCAATGCCCGGTATATATCTCATACCGGTACAAACACATGTGGAGTTTCTTTCATTTTTGTTTGGTTAATGTACCTTCTTTCCATATTAACAACATGATATACTGCAGCGGATAAAAAAACATAGTGCTACTATCTTTATAATATTAAGGTTTCTAACATGTAGCTATATTTGACATTATATTTGAAGACATTAGTTTTTCTTAGTAATAAGTTTTATAAACTACATATTAATCACATTTGTTTGAACATATATTACCTCAGTATTTATATATAGTTTTGGTTCTTTTATTTTTCTTTCAATACATACATGGAGATGCAACAAACATTACCTCTCCTTTGCTAGTACATATAGAGTATAAAATCTCTTGAGCCTTTCTTACGATGCCATGTATTCTCTGTGAGGGTGCTCATTTGCTGAAATAAGGAACTATTATGATACACACCAATATTGTTGTGTTAAAAAACAAATCCAAACATGTCTAGGATTGAAAACCTGCCAACCTCATTTCTAACATCTTAAAAATGCACGTAGTATGTGTTATTTCTCTCTTTTTCTTTTTAGACTCTTGTCGCCTCCAAATTTATGAAGACTGTTCAAAGTCTTCATATAACTAATAAATCACAAGGTGTGAAGTTACACCAATTTTGAGAAATATGTGAAAAATGCAAAACCAACCAAATCCTATTTTCAACACTCATTTGAGTCCCCAATTCATGATCCAAACCAATAAGTATTCATAGAAATGATAACCCTATGTTTGGATCATGAATACTTATTGTTTTGAATCACGAATTGGATATATATATATATATATATAGAGAGAGAGAGAGCAGGGCTCTCCTAAGTTGAAGATTACCTTATCCTAAATTGGAATAGTGCTGGTGTAACGCCCCAATTCTGAATGCCGAGGTTACCGCCAAGGTATCCGAAATTAGTGCGCTAATTTCCAAAAAATCTGAGAACTTCCAAGATCATAGTCCGCAGTGAGGTTCAATTTAAAACTTTTGAAACAATATAATAATCAATGGTTAAATGCATAAGCAATATCAAAGAATAGCGGAAGCAAATAGGGTATCTCAATCATATATCAAATGTAGCAGGGCATCTGTCTACTAATCTCAAAGTAAGAATATAGTCTGTACATATCAGATGAATAAAAACCCTGTTCACAACAAAAGTTACTTAAAACCCCAAAATGAGTTGCACTCAAACCCCCTGTGCAGGCACTCTATCCTCCAGCTTAACCACTTGGTCAGCTGGTCTCCATCCGTAGTCTTCAACTACGGGTGCTTTGACGAGCGCATCGTCCTCGAGATCGGGGTCAATACCTAAGCAGTAAGAATGGGTCAGATCCAAAGATCTAGCAAGGCATAATATACAAGTAACATAGGATGCATGCATCAAAGGGAATAGAGACGGTCATAATATCATAAGATTAACAATGGTACAAATGCAAGGCAATTGAGTAACACTACTAGAGAAAGGAGTATTAGCGGCCGCCAACAGCCGTCGCTAAAAGTGAGTTGGCGGTCGCTAATAGTCTTTAGCGACGGCTCAGCGACGGCCAGCTGAGGGACGCAATAAAGTCGTCGCAAAAGAGTATTAGTGACCGCCACATTGCCGTCGCAATCCTTTTGAGACCGCTTCGCGAAAAGTATTTTCAAATTTGTTAAAACCTTTAGCGACCGCCTAAATCCGACGGTCGCTATTGCTGTTGTCAAGACTTTTAGCGACCGCCAGTAGCGGTTGCTAAATCCGGAAGCCATACCATTAGCGACCGCCAGTGGCGGCCGCTAAAGCCCATAAGTTTTTTTTTTCTTTCAACTAATTTTTTTAATTTTATACATGTTTTTTATACCTGTCAATTTTGTACCTGCTTTTTATACCTGTACCTGAATATATTATATACAACTACTACAATCAATTAAAAATACTAATAACAAAATAAAGTCTTATATTAATGATATTCAAAAATTACAAAAGTTCCAACAAATTATATTCATTACAATTCCAGCCAAAATAAATAAATAAATAAACATGTTGTCTGAGCAGGGTGCCGTGATCGATCTGATGCTCTCAAACCTGAAGACAAAAAGGTAAATAAATATTAACAGTTAAATGTAAGAATTGGAAATATATAGTAAATATAAACAAAATTAAGAATTAAAAATAAAAATTTGAAAGTTAAACATACGTTTCAACTTTACGAGCAATCCGGGAGTCTAATTCCTGAGCCGTCAGTTTCGGCAAGTCACGAATAACCAAGGGCTCGTGCCTGTCCGGTTTTAGGGGCAACGGAGACTGTTTGCCCAGTTTGGACGCTCGGAAGCCATTTTTCCAAGCTTTAAATTTACATTTAAGGCGAAACCTACGTTTCAACTTTACGAGCAATCCGGGAGTCCAATTCCTGAGCCGTCATCTCCGGCAAGTCACGAATGACCAGGGGCTCGTGCCAGTCCAGTTTCATGGGCAACGGAGACCATTTGCCCAGTTTGGGTGCTCGGAGGCCATTTTTCCAAGTTTTAAGTTCACATTTAAGGCAAAACCTACGTTTCAACTTTACAAGCAATCCGGGAGTCCAATTCTTGTGCCGTTAGTTACGGCAAGTCACAAATGACTAGGGGCTCGTGCCCGTCAGATTTCACAGGCAACGGAGACCGTTTGCCTGGTTTCGACATTTGGAGGCCATTTTTCCAAGTTTTAAGTTCACGTTTAAGGCGAAACCTACGTTTCAACTTTACGAGCAATCCGGGAGTCCAATTCCTGAGCCGTCAGCTCCGGCAAGTCACGAATGACCAGGGGCTCGTGCCCGTCCAGTTTCATGGGTAACGGAGACCATTTACCCTATTTGGGTGCTCGGAGGCCATTTTTCCAAGTTTTGAATTCACATTTAAGGCGAAACCTACGTTTCAACTTTATAAGCAATCGGGGAGTCCAATTCCTGAGCCGCCAACTCCGGCAAGTCACGAATAACCAGGGGCTCATGCTCGTCTGGTTTTACCGGCAACGGAGACCATTTGCCCGGTTTGGGTGCTCGAAGGCCATTTTTCCAAGTTTTAAGTTCACATTTAAGGCGAAACCTACGTTTCAACTTTACGAGCAATCCAGGAGTCCAATTCCTGTGCCGTCAGTTCTGGCAAGTCATGAATGACAAGGGGCTCGTGTCCGTTCTGTTTCACGGGTAACGGAGACCATTTGCTAGGTTTGGACGCTTGGAGGCCATTTTTCCAAGTTTTAAGTTCACGTTTAAGGCGAAACCTACGTTTCAACTTTACGAGCAATCCGGGAGTCCAATTCCTGAGCCGTCAGTTTCGGCAAGTCACGAATGACCAGGGGCTGATGCCCATCCGGTTTCAAGGGCAACGGAGACCGTTTGCCCGGTTTGGAGGTTTGAATGCCATTTTTCCAAGTTTTAAGTTCACGTTTAAGGTGAAACCTACGTTTCAACTTTACGAGCAATCCGGGAGTCCAATTCCTGAGCCGTCAGCTCTGGCAAGTCACGAATGACCAGGGGCTCATGCCCGTCCGGTTTCATGGGTAACAGAGACCATTTGCTCTGTTTGGGTGCTCGGAGGCCATTTTTCCAAGTTTTAAATTCACATTTAAGGCGAAACCTACGTTTCAACTTTACAAGCAATCTGGGAGTCCAATTCCTGAGCCGCCAGCTCCGGCAAGTCACGAATGACCAGGGGCTCATGCCCGTCTGGTTTCACCGGCAACGGAGACCATTTGCCCGGTTTGGGTGCTCGAAGGCCATTTTTCCAAGTTTTAAGTTCACATTTAAGGCGAAAGCTACGTTTCAACTTTACGAGCAATTCAGGAGTCCAATTCCTGTGCCGTCAGTTCTGGCAAGTCATGAATGACAAGGGGCTCGTGTCCGTCCTGTTTCACGGGTAACGGAGACCATTTGCCAGGTTTGGACGCTTGGAGGCCAATTTTCCAAGTTTTAAGTTCACGTTTAAGGTGAAACCTACGTTTCAACTTTACGAGCAATCCGGGAGTCCAATTCCTGAGCCGTCAGTTTCGGCAAGTCACGAATGACCAGGGGCTGATGCCCATCCGGTTTCACGGGCAACGGAGACCGTTTGCCCGGTTTGGAGGTTCGAATGCCATTTTTCCAAGTTTTAAGTTCACGTTTAAGGCGAAACCTACGTTTCAACTTTACGAGCAATCCGGGAGTCCAATTTTTGAGCCGTCAGCTCCGGCAAGTAACGAATGACCACGGGCTCGTGCCCGTCCGGTGTCATGGGTAACGGAGACCATTTGCCCTGTTTGGGTGCTCGGAGGCCATTTTTCCAAGTTTTAAATTCACATTTAAGGCGAAACCTACGTTTCAACTTTACAAGCAATCTGGGAGTCCAATTCCTGAGCCGCCAGCTTCGGCAAGTCACGAATGACCAGGGGCTCGTGCCCGTCTGGTTTCACCGGCAACGGAGACCATTTGCCCGATTTGGGTGCTCGAAGGCCATTTTTCCAAGTTTTAAGTTCACATTTAAGGCGAAACCTACGTTTCAACTTTACGAGCAATTCAGGAGTCCAATTCCTGTGCCGTCAGTTCTGGCAAGTCATGAATGACAAGGGGCTCGTGTCCGTCCTGTTTCACGGGTAACGGAGAGCATTTGCCAGGTTTGGACGCTTGGAGGCCATTTTTCCAAGTTTTAAGTTCACGTTTAAGGCGAAACCTACGTTTCAACTTTACGAGCAATCCGGGAGTCCAATTCCTGAGCCGTCAGTTTCGGCAAGTCACGAATGACCAGGGGCTGATGCCCATCCGGTTTCACGGGCAATGGAGACCGTTTGCCCGGTTTGGAGGTTCGAATGCCATTTTTCCAAGTTTTAAGTTCACGTTTAAGGCGAAACCTACGTTTCAACTTTACGAGCAATCCGGGAGTCCAATTTGTGAGCCGTCAGCTCCAGCAAGTCACGAATGACCACGGGCTCGTGCCCGTCCGGTTTCATGGGTAACGGAGACCATTTGCCCTGTTTGGGTGCTCGGAGGCCATTTTTCCAAGTTTTAAATTCACATTTAAGGCGAAACCTACGTTTCAACTTTACAAGCAATCTGGGTGTCCAATTCCTGAGCCGCCAGCTCCGGCAAGTCACGAATGACCAGGGGCTCGTTCCCGTCTGGTTTCACCAGCAACGGAGACCATTTGCCCGGTTTGGGTGCTCGAAGGCCATTTTTCTAAGTTTTAAGTTCACATTTAAGGCGAAACCTACGTTTCAACTTTACGAGCAATCCAGGAGTCCAATTCCTGTGCCGTCAGTTTTGGCAAGTCATGAATGACAAGGGGCTCGTGTCCGTCCTGTTTCACGGGTAACGGAGACCATTTGCCAGGTGTGGACGCTTGGAGGCCATTTTTCCAAGTTTTAAGTTCACGTTTAAGGCGAAACCTACGTTTCAACTTTACGAGCAATCCGGGAGTCCAATTCCTGAGCCGTCAGTTTCGACGAGTCACGAATGACTAGGGGCTCATGCCCATCCGGTTTCACGGGCAACGGAGACCGTTTGCCCGGTTTGGCGGTTCGAATGCCATTTTTCCAAGTTTTAAGTTCACGTTTAAGGCGAAACCTACGTTTCAACTTTACGAGCAATCTATCAGTCCAATTTTTGAGCCGTCAGCTCCGGCAAGTCACGAATGACCAGGGGGTCGTGCCCGTCCGGTTTCATGGGTAACGGAGACCATTTGCCCTGTTTGGGTGCTTGGAGGCCATTTTTCCAAGTTTTAAATTCACATTTAAGGCGAAACCTACGTTTCAACTTTACAAGCAATCTGGGAGTCCAATTCCTGAGCCGCCAGCTCCGGCAAGTCACGAATGACCAGGGGCTCATGCCCGTCTGGTTTCACCGGTAACGGAGACCATTTGCCCGGTTTGGGTGCTCGAAGGCCATTTTTCCAAGTTTTAAATTCACATTTAAGGCGAAACCTACGTTTCAACTTTACGAGCAATCCGGGAGTCCAATTCCTGTGCCGTCAGTTCCGGAAAGTCACGAATGACCAGGGGCTCGTGCCCATCCTGTTTCAGGGGCAACGGAGACCGTTTTCCCTGTTTGGAGTTTTAAGTTCACGTTTAAGGCAAAACCTACGTTTCAACTTTACGAGCAATCCGGGAGTCCAATTCTTGAGCCGTCAGCTCCGGCAAGTCACGAATGACCAGGGGCTCGTGCTCGTCCGGTTTCAAGGGCAATGAAGACCGTTTGCCCGGTTTGGGTGCTCGGAGGCACGTTAATATTATTTCGATGATTAAGGCCCATGAACTATTGCCTTTAAACAATCATAACAGCAATAAATGAAATGAGCACGCAGATATGAACAAGCAGAAATAAGGATCTTGACACAAATCTAAATGCAATTGATACCATTCTCAAACTTTTGGATCTCACAGAAAACCAACAAAAGGGGAAAAGGCTTTGTAAATCCTCTTTTTTTCTTTTTTAATCTACCATAGGGTTGAGATCCTATATATTGTCATGAGCTTTGAACTAGATTTTCTTGCCATCATTTTTTTTAAAGGAATCAAATGTCAAGCAGTTGAAAGACGAAAGGATAAGAAGCATTGGAAAGAGTTGGAAAGGATCATTCAATAGTCCATATACAAAAGTATGACTGCCCATTCCTTTGATCCCCTTGCATCACTTTAGATAACATAGACAAGCACCAGATTTCAAGAAATCCTAAGAGATTTCTTGGTCGACAAAGAGCCGTGTAGCCCTAAGAGATCCACTGTGGGGCCCAATATGAAATGTTTGGTACCACAGTCATGTGAGTATTAACTAACTCATGAATTAATCATTGCTTTCTTCTGCAAATCAAATACCAATTTGACCAAAGGGATATCTGTGCATGTTTCCAGCACTAGAGGAATATTCATCTAAGAAACCATTGAAATGGACCACCAATCATGAGTGATCTTATCATATAATTATCATTTCCACTTGAGAATAGCTTCAAGTCAGTGAATCAAACCATCAAATCCACAAAATAAAATGAAAGCTTCCCCTAAATCAATCACAATAGGAAAAGAGAGCAATCCCAAAATTCAACATATATCATGTCAAACATCTAGTATTGCCTGATCAGATCTGTGGTTAAGGTGAACCTCGAATCATGGATTCATTGAAGCCTAAGAATCAATGGCAGCATCAATCTGTATATGGATGAATAGATCATCATCTGTCATAAATGCAGCCACTGACATATAGTAGAACCCAGGCCTGGTTGGTGTAAGGCAAAAGCCAAGCAAATACCATCGTATACGCAAAGCGCTTTGCTTTTGGATACCATTACCTGTTGTTAATGCTTTATATCCTACTTTTGAGTTTTGGGACGAAACGATAGTAGAACACTTAATAATGGTGCAATGAGTAGTGATTCTTCTTGACATCCTATCCATATCTTAGCAACCTTAATTTACTTTAATAATGGTGGAATGACTAGGGGCTCATGCCCATCCGGTTTCACGGGCAACGGAGCCCATTTGCCCGGTTTGGGCGCTCAGAGGCTATTTTTCCAAGTTTTAAGTTCACGTTTAAGGTGAAACCTACGTTTCAACTTCATGAGCAATCCGGGAGTCCAATTCTCGAACCGTCAGTTCCAGTTATAACTTTCTAAGTTTCTACATTTATAAGTTTCTAACTTTTAAAGTTTCAAAATCTATAAATTTCTAACACAACTTAGAAAATTTATCTACATGTTGAAATCTTGAGTTAAAAAAACTATTTATACCTGGTCAGGATCAGTCGAGCCTGACGGATCATGACTGCCCTCTCCAACCGAGTTATGTCTCGCCCTATGGCCGTTGCCAGCATCAGGTGCCTATACAGTTAAAAACATTTAAAAAAAACATAAATATTGACACATCAATGACATAATTGACAATTAAACGTACAAAATGTTTTCTTACTAACCTGAGTAGTGGGTGGTGGGTCTGAAGCGATGGGGCCGCGACTCTGTGATAGACGAGCCTCCAACTCTGTCAACTCCGCTCTCAACTAGGCCCTCATCTCTGCCCTCACCTCATTTGCCACCTCCTCTCTGATCGCTGCCTTCATGGACTGCAGCAACGCCTCGACCTCCTCATCTGTATGGAGAAGTAAGCCCTGGGAGGAGCTAGCACCGGATGACTCTGGACGTGTGATGTGCGAGCGTGGAATGCCCGTCCCATACGTGAGCGTGTATCCGTGCCCGTCCCGGCCAACGGCGG
Organism: Persea americana; assembly: GCA_029852735.1. Classification (NCBI taxonomy): domain Eukaryota; kingdom Viridiplantae; phylum Streptophyta; class Magnoliopsida; order Laurales; family Lauraceae; genus Persea; species Persea americana. Next base: position 46,070,108 of record CM056813.1, read on the forward strand.
AGTGGAATATCTTATCCCTCCGTGATGGCAAACTGCGCTCCTCCTTGGGCAACGTCTCCAGGCGTGACTGAAACTGGGCCTGCGTACATTCATATATTATCATGCATAACAAGACATAGTAATAGACAGATAATTTAAGCGGTTCAATATAAAAACTTACGAAGATAGCTGCAACCTTCGGGTGGCGAGGATCTCGAGAATGCATCTAGACGAACATCTTGTCGACCGGACCACCCTCGGCACGCAACTGTTTGGTGGAAAGTTATATTATTAGTATAATATCATACAAAATGACAAAAATATAATTTGCATGTACGATCTAACTCTTTACCTCGTGGCGGACCTAGATGATGTGTCAAGTCCCCAACCTGTGTGCGGGACCCTGCATTGCGCGGTTCCGCACATTCGTAGCTGTCTCCTTTTTGTTTTCAATATTTATCAGTTAATTTTTCTTAGTTACGATAGTCACTAGTAAATTGTAAAAATAAAAATAAAAAAAATTACAAGTTTCTCACCTTTGCCTCCTCGCCTGTCAAGTACCGGACGAGCTAAGTCCACTGATCCAGGAGAACGCCCTTCGGAACTCGCTCAAGTACGTCGGGGACATCCTGATGTGGCTTCCAGTGTTGCATCTTCATTTTATTTTTATGATCTTTCCACATCTTCGGGCACTTCGACATGCAAACTGGCCAGAAGAGCTCAGGACATGCCCTCAAATTGTCCTGGAAAGGACAAATAATTTTTCATTAAGTTATGGTTTAAATTGACAAATCCAAAGGAGAAATGTTAAATTATTACCTTAACCTGCTTCCACATACGATCTAATGTCTCCATCGAGAATGCATCCCAATCAAGTGTAGTCAAAGGGAATGCATATGGATCCCGAACCATATGTCCCAACTGGCTGATGAGCTGGCGAGCATGCGGACCCACCGGATGATATGTCTCATCAAGCTCCACGTCAATGAGAGATCCGGAATTCCACGTCCGGATCCCTCTAGCAGGGCCTCTCCCCCTGCTGGAAGATGGGCCCGTGCTCATAGAATCTGTTCAAATTACAGATAATCTAATTCAATTGAAATAAAATAATTTGCTAGAATTAAAATGTTTTAATTAAATAAACTTATACCGGTCTGTAAAGCTGAAGCAGTCGACGCCGAAGGCCCCACTGAGGTGGATGGGGATAGTTGATCAATCAGGGGCGGCGCGGTGACCATCGGTGAATGGGTCGATGGACTCTGTCCGGAGGGCAATGGCCTCGGCCCGTAGGTCGATGGACTCAAATGGGAGGTCGAGGCCCTACTCAGTGGGGTAATCGAACTAGGCTAGGCGGCACCCGGTGTAGGTCTAGGGTCCCCAGTTGGCATATTGGCCTGGGCCAGGCGCAGCATCTTGTCCATCGTCCGTGAACGATCTCTCCTCTTTCGCCCTGACATATTTGTTCAAATGTTTGTAATATAAATTAATTTAACAAGATAATTGAAATTAACATTTAAAAATTATTTACACTAAAATTTAACATTGGTGAATTAGTTAACAACTGTTCACTGTTTATGTTAGTCAACTGTATCTCCTTCAATGGTTTCCCGAACCCAATTAACATCCTCATCACGTTGAACAACTGCATTCTGGTCAAGAACTTGTTGGGCGAATGCATCAATATTTGGCTCATCACATTCAATCTGATACACTCCCCTCCTTGACATTTAATTGCAACCTGCCAGTTTGGATCTTTCGGACCTCTGACATAGTAAACTTGCTCTGCCATTGAGGAGATTATGTAGGGTTCAACACTGATTTGATCATCACGATGTAACAAATTGGTGAAATTTACCAATGTAAACTGGTAATTATCTGTTTTCACCCCTCGGATGGGATCCACCCAATCACACTTAAACTATTTTGGGCAAGGCTAACTGTACCTAATTATTTTATCTTAAAAGGATGAAACCGTGATAGCATGTCAGAAAGAGTTAATATAATGGTTAATCAGTAAACCCTACCTCTATACCTATACCCAATATTTTCTATTAAGGACAGAGGAAGAAGAAACCTGCCCAGATGGAGAAATTAGGTGTAGATGAGCGGTTGTTGCTTATACAATATTCACACCTCTACAGATTGAGATTGCCCCCACAAGATCACTCTTCCAAAGCTTTGCACTTTCTATAAATAAAGAGAGAGGAGGAAAAAAAAGAAGTCTACCCCAATGGAGAAAATAGATGAAGATGAGCATTGCTACTGTTTATACAATATTCAAAAAGAAAAACCTCAGTAGAATAGAATGGAACAGTGAGAAACAAACCACCCATAAAAAAAATCTTGAAAACTGAGATCTTTCTACTACAGAACGAGGATAAAGGGGCCTACCCATACGGTGAAATTGGAAAACATGTAAGATGAGATGAGCAACGTGCCGCGCGCTGCTGTTTTTCAAAGATGGGAATCCATGTGCATGGATTATTACTTATGAGTATAGTCTAACAAACAATAATTCAGCTCTTTTTGTATGTGGATTACAAAAAGGCAAAGGTAAAATAAGCAATAAACAAACGCAAGAAAGGCAGCTAACACCACATATGCAAAATCACTAGATGATTTCTGCATTGCAAATGCGTACAATGAATCAATTGAAAGAGTACATATTGAAACAGTAAATCAATTGTCTCTACTCACTTGTTACTATTGCGACTTGAAAACTTGATATAGAGAAAAAATGCGATTAATAATTGAAAGGAACCCTCGGTAAACTTTATTCACTGCACAAAACAAATTCAACAGTAGACTTAGGCATTTTGTATAGTCACTAAGAAGAAAGGAGTTGGCAGAGATCAAAAGAAAATGAAAGTAGAAAGAAGCATTTTCATGTATTGAGAAGGGATGAAGAATTTGCCAATACCAAATGCACATTCATATCTTATACAAAAAAAAAAAAAAAAAAAAAAGGAAAAAAAAAAGAAAAGAAAAAGAAAAGTCTGAATCTTGTTTACATTTGATTGAGTTTCTCGCGACTTGGCAGTTGAGCCCTGGTCCAAATCAGGCGAGTCCACAGTTTGATTCTCGACTCCTTGCCACAAGTTACATACACTTTAGGTTTTCAAATACCTACCTATTTATAAATGTGAATCACTTCTTTGGATATTTTGTTCCCAAATCAGGCTCAATGCTAATAATGATTTGCAGTCAAGAAGGTGATTCCAATATTCACTTTCAACACAAAACACATTGGAATAGTTAGCCATTGCCTCTGCCAAAATGAAACTACCTGTGAATTGGAAAGTTGGAACTCATCCATGAAACACATTAAAGTTTGTTGAAAATGATTGCGCTCTCATAATACAGGGATAGTAATCAAGATGTTGCTCTTTTACATGATAATTCACAGACTCAAGCTCATACGTGTGCATTGAAGACTGTTACATCGAGAGTGGAGATGATTTGGCAGCGGTGAAGAGCAGGTGGGACAAATATGGGATTAATCTCGCTCGTCCAAGCTCGAACATCACCATAAGGAGGGTGTCTGGAACAACCCCAACATGCTCTAGTGTTGGAATAGAAAGTGAGATGTCTGGAGGAATATCAAATATGCTGGTGGAGGATTTGCACGTGTGGGATGCAGCAGCAGGGCTGCAAGTGAAGACAGATAGGGGAAGAGGAGGATACATAACCAATAGTACCATAGCTAACATGACAATGGAGAGGGTGAAGATACCCATTAGATTTAGTAGTGGCTCTAATGACCATCCTGATGAATGGTGGGACCCTAACGCCCTTCCTGTGGTGAGGGGCATTTTCATAGGTAATGTGACCGGCGTGGAAATTCCATCCTCAAGTTACATAAGCTAACATTTTTGAAAGTAGAAAAGTGAGAACAAGAGGAAGGAGAAGCTTTGATTACAAAGACCTTTCACTCATTCCATCCTAGTGGGTGGAGAACAGCAATCATCATTCAAAACAACCGACACCAACCAAAAATCATTCCCAATTTCATTTTCAACTCAACCCCTATTCCCTAATCTCCTTCCACTTACTTTCAAAAATGTTAGCGTATGTAACTTGTGGGTGGTTTGCCACAAGCTCCCTCTAGCCTCATCAGATATATTTGTTAATATTCCATTATTGGAAAAAAAATTCCCAATTTCCAATAGAAGACATTGTTGAGAGGCAATTTTTATGCTGTATAGAAACTACATGGAGAGAATCTGAAACGGAGAGAGGAACAGGAAGGAGGAAAGAAGAGGGAAAAAAAGTTGCGTGCCGAGGGTGGTCCGGTCGACAGGATGTCCGTCTGGATGCGTTCTCGAGATCCTCGCCACCCGGAGGTTGCGGCTATCTTCGTAAGTTTTTATATTGAACCGCTGAAATTATCTGTCTATTACTATGTCTTGTTATGCATGATAATATATTAATGTACGCAAGCCCAGTTTCAGTCACGCTTGGAGGCGGTTCCCGAGTAGGAGCGCAGTTTCCCATCATGGAGGGATGAGATATTCTACTCCGTTGTTGGCCGGGACGGGCACGGATACACGCTCACGTATGGGACGGGCATTCCACGCTCACATGTTGCGCGAGCGGGGTCATCCGGTGCTAGCTCCTCCCAGGGCTTGCGCCTCCGTACAGATGAGGAGGTTGAGGAGTTGCTGCAGTCCATGAAGGCAGCGATCAGAGAGGAGGTGACAAATGAGGTGAGGGCAGAGATGAGGGCCGAGTTGAGAGCGGAGTTGATAGAGCTGGAGGCTCGTCTATCACAGAGTCGCGGCCCCATCGCTTCAGACCCACCACCTACTACTCAGGTTAGTAAGAAAACATTTTGTACGTTATCAATTGTCAATTATGTCATTGATGTGTCAATATTTATGTTGTTTTTTTTTTTTAAGTTTTTAACTGTATAATAAATAATTACAGGCACCTGACGCTGGCAGTGGCCACAGGGTGAGACATGACTCGGTTGGAGAGGGCAGTCATGATCCGTCAGGCTCGACTGATCCTGACCAGGTATAAATATTTTTTTAATTCAAGATTTCAATATGTAGATAAATTTTCTAAGTTGTGTTAGAAACTTATAGATTTTGAAACTTAAAAAGTTAGAAACTTATAAATGTAGAAACTTTGAAAGTTATAACCGGAACTGACGGCTCGAGAATTATGAACAAACCACCCCGTCAAAGTTACAAAGCGACATTAAGTGTTCTACTATCGTGTAAAGTATAAGAGAGAGTCCATAGCTACCTTGATCTTGACGGGTTAATAAAATATTATTCTCATTTTAGATTGTGTAAATGGCTTTGACAAATATCATCTTAGATTTATTCCCATTGAGATTGGACTGTGTCATCTTTATATTCAAATAATAAAGAAACAAGCTAGGATCATGAGTTGTATGTTATAGAAAGTGGGCCCTACACTGCAGATTCTAAGGGAGACATAATACATTAGATATCAGACACCAGGTAGAACCATTTAGACCACATATTTGGAGTTTTAAAAAGGGCTAAAATCCAGATTTGGAGTCTAATAGGCTCATTGGAGGATCATATTGTTAGATCTGAATTCATAGTCTTATTGACTTGTTTAGATTTTAATCTATGTTCAGCTTTGATTTTAAATTGGCATAATTCAGCTTTGCCAATTTTTTTTTTCTTGGATTTCAATATCCGTCGAAACCACACTGTGGAGTTCCCTGAAGCATCTTGTATGCATGGCAGATTTTGGATATGCATAATGCATGCATGGTGAATGGTGGGTATCAAAGCTGGAATGCTGATTGCATATGAATTCCAACTTCATTGGATAATGAAGGCGACGGGATCAAGAGTGAGTGAGTTGAACAGTTAAATTGTTTTGACTCTGAATGTTGGAGACTTGGGGGGTGCCTAGTAATATGATCCTGATCATTAAATGAAGATAAGTTTTAGCCTGTTCACAATCTCTTGAAAAGTTCCTTCTCAATTATTAACCATGCATTTGGCAGTCACTTGGGCCTTGGACTGCAGTTCTGTCAGTTGGAACATTTCTCAGTCTCTCTCAACTTAATGAATGATGATTGGATTTACAATGTATTGAGTGTGTCCATCGGGTAGTGAGTGTTTGTTGGTATAATCACCGTCATATAAAAAAAAAATACTACTACCTGCAGTCAATGGCGACTGTGGACTTCTCTCTCTTTGTTATTAACAGGGAAAATGACCAAGGGACTGGTTCAGCCCCTTTTTATCTGGCAGTGTCACTGATGGCTGAGGCAGCATGATGGCCTGAGCTTAGACCAGATTGGGCTGGCCCGTGAGCTAGACTTGGGCCTATTTTTTAGGAACAACAGGTTTTGAAATCGGTGGGAATAAATTGTTGCCCCTATCAATTTTGTTGAAGTGGTTGGCTGAGTTATATGTAGTGCCTCTTTGTTTCTTGGTTCTTTTAGCTGCGGGAGCTTTATTTATTACAAATCAAAAGCGGAGTACAAGGGTGCATAAAACTGCACCATCTAAAATAATGCAACAGACATTATACTAAACTGTGCTTCAGCTGAAGCCATTTCAAACTCAGTTGATTGAAGAGCAGCACGTAAAAGGGATTAGACACAAATGGGTCAGTTATCTAAATTGTTTAAGGTTCTGTGTAAACTGAAACTAACCCACCCTTCCATATACTGATTTTGTGCTGTGATCTTGGGAAAACAGCAACAAGCTGTTTTTGAGTGAAACCTGTGCTGCAACCAATAGAAAATATATATCATCCAGCCAAGGAGACCATGATGCAAATAAGAGAAAAGTGGATTTTGGAGGAAACTAGAAGGAGATAATGACACAAATGGGTCAGTTGTGGCTGCAAAAGGAAGCCTCCACCACCATAACTGGTATGGGCAGTGGTAGAGTAGGTAGAAATGGACCCAGTAGCAGTGCTAGCCACATCTCACTAGTTCTTCTCTTTTTTGAGATTTTAATTTTTTCTTTCTAGTTGATGAAGATTTGATCTCAATAAATTTAGTACAAGAGTAGCTAGTATGTGTTTACTACGGAACCCCTATGGATCTCCGTATCTCTCTCTCTCTCTCTCTCTCTCTCTCTCTCTCTCTCTCTCTCTCACACACACACACACACACACACACTCTGTGAAGCAGCCTGATGTTTTAGGCAAATGAATGGATCATGGGCTATCTAAAAATTGCTACAATTGCAGCACTATAACATTTGGATTAGGGTGAACAGTTTGAAATTGTGTATAATGGTTTGTTTGATTAGAAGAAATTGATGTGATTTAGAAATTCAGGTTTGCTCATTCTAATTATTTAATTGCTATCTCTTCTAGATTGGAAAGTGCTCCACTGTCAGGTAAGACTCGGAGAATTTTGATGGCTAAAAGTGCTATTTCATACAAGTAAGCCCTTTTGTCACTTGGGGTTGAATCAATGACATGGGTAATAATTAAGAAGTGCCTTATCCGAACTCTCAACAAATGAAATCTGGATTTCAAATGTTAGTAAAATCGTCTTTAACGGTCTCTTCTGTATGACACCACAGAAGAGGAAACTTCACTGAAAATGCAAGTGGTTTCTTATCGGGCACAGAAAAGATCCAACAAAAATAGAGATCTTCCATGAAAAACCCATTATTATAGAGCATAAAATAAGAAAAGAAAAAAGAAAACACATAGAACATACCTTCCCCTTTCTGCATAAACTTGCTTGTGCAAATGTGCCCTGAGAGTCTATTTGGTAGCAATACTTTAAAGTATTTATATTTGAAGAATTTAAAAATCCTCTAAAATTCTTGTGAGAAACTCCATCATTAGAATTCCTCAAATGTCACAGGTGGGCTTTGGATGAGGATTTGGGTGGGGCTTGGGAGATCAGCGTAATTGTTTGGTTCCCCGATCTCTTCGATTACTACGTCAACAACGACGATCAAGAAGTTTTCAGTAAGGAATTGCAGCTGGACGCCTAGGTATAATTGGAATGGTTGTGCAATTTTTCCTTGTTGGGTTCATTTCGATTTGAGATTTAGTATTTTTTTAAAATATGGGTTTTGTTTGAACTAGGGTTTAGATTTCTGTTTTCTTATTGGATTTGTGATTTCTGGGTTGTTTGGTGTGGATTTGATATTGGAATTGTTTGTGTTTTCAGGTGTTTTACTTTGACATTGGTGAGAATAAAAGGGGGCGCTTTTTGAAGGTGATTACAGTCATCTATGTGTTTGGTTTGCTTTTTCCTTTTTTTTTAAGTTCTCCCTTTGTCTCTGTTTGGAGTGATGGTAATTGTTATTTTGGGATGCATACCTTTTTCTCTGTATATGGATTGAGTTGGGGATGCTCTTAAGCATTTCACCCATACATGAAGTACAACAATGGAATCAACACACCAAATTATTAGTAAATCAGTAATCAAATATTTCATTTAAATTGAAGGGATTACATGTATATACAGAAGCTTACACTTCCTCTCCTTATTGCTAAATAGTTTATTAAAATTGAAGGTACTACAAGTATGTACAGAGGCTTGCACTTCATCTCCTTATTGTTCTTGTACCAAGAGTCCAAGACTCTTCAAGTACTCAACCACTTTGTTTTCTGTTCAAAGATCTCAACTACTCTTCTTTCCACTTGTTTCTTATGATTAATATATTAAAAGTTATTAAAACGTTGGAGCTCCCTTGAGAATAGAACAGATATGAGGAGAACTTGTCCTTGCCTCAAGTTTTCATTTTGGAACTTGAATTGCATCATTTAAATTATTGAAAATGTGATATTACTTCACCACCTTTTCTCTTTTCCAATCAAGTGTAATGATGTACATGTATGTTTGGGTCTGATGCACCTTGCTAGGGCCTGAGAACATCAACAATCAAAATTGAAACAATCTCCTCTTGGTCTTACCTTTATGAACTCCCTGTTAGTTACATGACACTTGAACTTAACTATTCTTGATGTTAACATTATGTGGTCAATATGGAACATATTGTCTCAGCAAAAGGTTAGGAAAAATGGCCTTTCGCGGCCCAAACCGGGAAAACGGTCTCCGTTGCTCGTGAAACTGGACGGGCATGAGCCCCTAGTCATTCGTGACTTGCCGGAGCTGACGGCTCGAGAATTGGACTCCCGGACTGCTCGTAAAGTCGAAATGTAGGTTTCGCCATAAACGTGAATTAAAAATTTGGAAAAACGGCCTTTGGCGGCCCAAACCGGGCAAACAGGCTCCGTTGCTCGTGAAACCGGACAGGCATGAGCCCCTAGTCATTCTTGACTTGTCGGCGCTGACGGCTCGAGAATTGGACTCCCGGATTGCTTGTAAAGTCGAAACGTAGGTTTCGCCTTAAACGTGACCTTAAAACTTGGAAAAATGGCCTCCGAGCGCCCAAACCGGGCAAACGGGCTCCGTTGCCCGTGAAATCGGACCGGCACGAGCCCCTAGTCATTTGTGACTTACCGGAGTTGACGGCTCGAGAATTGAACCCACGGATTGCTCGTAAAGTCGAAACGTAGGTTTCGCCTTAAATGTGACATTAAAACTTGGAAAAATGGCCTCCGAGCGCCCAAACAGGACAAATGGGCTCCATTGCCCTTGAAACCGGACGGGCACGGGCCCCTAGTCATTTGTGACTTGCCGGAGCTGACGGCTCGAGAATTGGACTCCCGGATTGCTCGTAAAGTCAAAACGTAGGTTTCGCCTTAAACGTGAATTTAAAACTTGGAAAAATGGCCTTTGGCGGCCCAAACCAGGCAAACGGTCTCCATTGCTAGTGAAACTGGACGGGCACGAGCCCCTAGTCATTCGCGACTTGCCGGAGCTGACGGCTCGAGAATTGGACTCCCGGATTGCTCGTAAAGTCGAAACGTAGGTTTCGCCATAAACGTGAATTAAAAATTTGGAAAAATGGGCTTTGGCTGCCCAAAGCGGGCAAACATGCTCCGTTGCTCGTGAAACCGGACGGGCACGAGCCCCTAGTCATTCTTGACTTGCCAGAGCTGACGGCTCGAGAATTGGACTCCCGGATTGCTCGTAAAGTCGAAACGTAGGTTTCGCCTTAAACATGACCTTAAAACTTGGAAAAATGGCCTCCGAGCGCCCAAACAGGGCAAATGGGCTCCGTTGCCCTTGAAACCGGACAGGCACGAGCCCCTTGTCATTTGTGACTTGCCGGAGCTGACGGCTCGAGAATTGGACTCCCGGATTGCTCGTAAAGTCGAAACGTAGGTTTCGCCTTAAACGTGAATTTAAAACTTGGAAAAAGGTCCTTTGGCGGCCCAAACCGGGCAAACGGTCTCCGTTGCTTGTGAAACTAGACGGGCACGAGCCCCTAGTCATTTGTGACTTGCCGGAGCTGACGGTTCGAGAATTGGACTCCCGGATTGCTCGTAAAGTTGAAACGTAGGTTTCGCCATAAACGTGAATTAAAAATTTGGAAAAATGGGCTTTGGCTGCCCAAACCGGGCAAACAGGCTCCGTTGCTCGTGAAACCGGACGGGCACGAGTCCCTAGTCATTCTTGACTTCCAGGAGCTGACGGCTCGAGAATTGGACTCCCGGATTGCTCGTAAAGTCGAAACGTAGGTTTTGCCTTAAACGTGACCTTAAAACTTGGAAAATGGCCTCCGAGCTCCCAAACCGGGCAAACGGGCTCCGTTGCCCGTGAAACTGGACGGGCACGAGCCCCTAGTCATTTGTGACTTGCCGGAGCTGACGGCTCGAGAATTGGACTCCCGGATTGCTCGTAAAGTCGAAACGTAGGTTTAACTTTCAAAATTTTATTTTTAGTTCTTAATTTTGTTTATATTTACTATATATTGCCAATTCTTATAATTAACTATTAATATTTATTTCCCTTTTTGTCTTCAGGTTTCAGAGCATCGGATCGATCACGGCACCCTACTCAGACAGCATGTTTATTTTTGTTTTTATTATTATTATTTTTTTTGCTGGAAATGTAATGAATATAATTTGTTGAAACTTTTGTAATGTTTTGAATATCATTAATATAAGACTTTATTCTGTTATTAGTATTTTTAATTATATTGTTAATTGATTGTAGTAGTTGTATATAATATATTCAGGTACAGGTATAAAAAAACAGGTACAAATAAGGAAAATAAAAGAGGAAATGAAAAAAAAAATCTAACCTTTAGCGGCCGCCACTGGCGGTCGCTAAAAGTCTTAAAATTTTGACATTAGCGACGGCTTGTGGCGGTCGCTAAAAGCATAAATTTTTTAAAAAAAACACATTAGCGACGGCTTTTGGCGGTCGCTAAAAGTTTTAAATTTTTTTTTAAAAACATTCGCAACGGCCCTTGGCGGTCGCTAAAAGTTTTAAAAAGGCGGTCGCTAAAAATGTCTTGGCGGTCGCTAATAGTCTTCTGCGACGAATTTATTGCGTCGCTCTGTTGGCGGTCGCTGGACCGTCGCTAAAGACTATTAGCGACTGCCAAGACACTTTTAGTGACGGCTATTGGCGGCCGCTAAAAGTCCATTTTCTAGTAGTGATAGATCATTCATATTTTCATAAAATTTGATTTTGGTAAGTAGGATCTAATTTAGGAAACTTAGTTTTGATTTTTCTTATATTAAATTGGTTGTTTTGATGAGTTTGTTACTTTTGCAGGTTATAGTTAGAATAACTTGAATAAACTAGGTTTCTTTACTTAGTTTAGGATTATATTTTATTTGGAAAGTTGTAATTGTTAATTTTCAGTTTTTAGGAATTTTTTCTTGTAATTTAATTAGTTTCCATTTAGGCCAGATTTAGTGTTTATTTAGGATAGGTCAAAGTTGAAAAGTTTCTTAAAAAGCATTGCTCCCTGTGGATCGACCTGGATTTACCAGATTATTACTACAATCGCACCCTACACTTGGGGTCCGAATAAGTTTTTGCACTACACCAAAAATGGTGATTTGGAACGTTGGGTTGAAGCGGTACCCTGCCGTTTCAGAATAGAAACGGTTTTCAACCATTCGAGCGGAGAGAACCGTTCGTAATCTAAAAAAGTGGGCCAACAATAAAAAAAACCCTCTCTTGAGATAAAAACCTAAAACGTTCCCCCCTTTCAAGCCCGTTCCCTCCATTCTCATCGCGTGCTGCTCCTCTAACGCCTCAAAGTCTCTCACAAGAAATCCGGCAACGACCCTCCCTTCAAGCGTTGTCATCTCCTCCTTAGTCGTCTTGAGACATGTTGAAGAACGACCTCCCTTCACCAAAGATCTCGTCGGAGAAGACGACAATCTTGTTGGAGAAGATCGGATCTGGCTATCTCCGACATCTACTAGTTCAGATACTTTTTGCACTGCACTACTCTTGCCAATAGTGATGCCTCATCCTAGTGTAGAAACCCTAATCCAAGAAACTTGGTCAATACTCAAACGAATCTGCCGTCTGCCTTCGCCGGAGCTGGAGGTGGAGCTACCGGCTGTGATCGCTCATCTCTCTCTCAGATCAGAAAAGGCCCTCTCTTTCATTGTTTAACTGGAAGACATCAGATCTCTGATCTCATGGTTGGAAAGGTTTTTTCTCTCTCTGGTTTCAATTCAAAATGCCCAATTTCTTGGTTACTTGGATTGTGTTCTCTTTCATTTTTATTCTTCTTTATAGTGATCCAAGTTTGATTGGGGTTTTGACTTTTCCTTTTAGGTTTCATTTTTAGGGTTTTATTGGTGTGTTTTTCTCATTTTAAATGATGAAAACTTCTTGGCGGTGAAGCACTCCTTGGCTCCCAAGTGCTCAAGACCAAATCTGTTGATGTTCTGCCATGGCTCCAAGATCCGAACATGCATTTGTTTTTGTTTTCCTTGTTCTTTTTTTGAAAAAGGGGCATTCGTTCAATTTGGGTTGGCTTTCATGCTGAACTTCTGTAATAGGCAAATCGATTGTAAGTGACCTAGGCAAGCCATCATTATTCCACACATGGACCGGCTGAGTGGTAGGAACCAATTGATTTGATATATTTTTAGCTTGAATTGAGGACTCATTCCCCGGTATATGAGTGGTACCAGTGGGACAAGGTGGATCTGTTGTTGATTCATTGTGTAGCTGATCGTCAATGGGTCCAGCATTCGATGGTGTTGGGCGATGCAACTCGTCGTGCACTGGTGGCAGTTTGATGGCTTCGGATGACCCTTCTTGCATTTGTGGACCAAATATGTTAAAACAGTCTACCACAGCCGTGTTTCTGTCGGCATGCGCTTTAGAATGCTGTTTGAAACAGAGGAGTCAAGTGTCTGGCTATAGGCTCCAAGGCTTGTAGTTATTCCTCTTGTTTGCTGCTTTTTGGAGTTCTATTAGATACACATACTAATCTTTGTGAAGTGTTCATATTATCATAGCTCCCCTGTCTTGTCATTCATGAACTGCCATGGTTATAGTTCTTAGTTTTTACATTGTATTTGCTATTTTGTAATACTTTTACAGATGAAACTTCAGAATAGTGTTGTTATGTCTTTGTGGTAGAGCTGCATCAATGAAGCTCTCTTCATCTGGTTTTACTCATCAGATGCAAGAAGGTAAACCCGCAGTTGTGATTTGACTTTGAAGACTATGTGCCTTTAAAGCATTATTTCTGAATCTACATTTTTTTAGTGCTATCAATGTTATGTTTAAATGTGTAAGGTTATATGTGTTTTTGTCTCTCTTTCTTCCCCACCCCTATACTTGGATTAGTTCTTTGACATGGTTCTCTAATAATTTCATCATGCTTGACAAGAGCCTCTGGCACAATGGAAGGTGCTCAACATTACAACCTTTTAAAGGTTGTGGGTTTGAGTCATGTTGTCAATAGAATTAAAAAAAAAAAAATCGAAAAACAGATCCCCACTAGTGATGTCTTATCCTTTCGAAATTTCCCAGCCGAGGGGTCCTTTTCCTAGGTGTTGGTTTTGCTCTATACTTTTTATCTTGAGGCAAAACTGTTTGGGGCTCTTTGATCCTTTTGTGCTTGAATCATGGCCTTTTTTGTGTAATCTTCCTACACAATAATGAGTGGAAATTTCGACATATTTTTTGCGGTGAGAATTTTTTTTTTTTTTTGGTTAAAAACATGAAAAAATGGCTCTACAACAGTTGTTTTTATCATAGTACCTTTCTTTGCTCACTTCTTGGCACCATGTGATTATATAAGTTCAATAGGAGAAATGATTAAGTGAATTCAGGTACAACATAAGTGCTAGTGACAAATCTCTGATGTGGCTGCGCACTTCTCAAGTCCTACAATCAGATGGACTTTTTTTTTAGAGAGAGAGATGATTCATTTTTACCACCTCATTTACTATAAAGTCTGTATCAGGTTGTCCTTTGCTAACTAAAACTGCATTTTTTTTTCAGTGTTTCACTAATTTTAATTTAGCCAAGTTATTCCTAGATTCAGATTGTCATGTGCCTGCCATACTAGTCTTGTGACATGATTTTGTAGAAGTTTAGATTTTTTATGTTCATTTTGTAATGCAGGTCAGCCCAAGCGCCATCTTCTTACAACTGGTTGGAGTGTATTTGTAAGTGCAAAAAGGCTTGTTGCTGGTGATTCAGTTCTTTTTATCTGGTAGGCTTATTCAAGTTATTCTGATTCCACATTCTGCATGTTATATGGTGCTGTATTAGTAAATTTTTTTTGGTCATGTCACCATTCCTCTCTGATGTTCAAGTATGATTCTTCCATTAGGAACGAAAGGACTCAGTTGCTCCTAGGAATCCGACATGCTGTTCGGCCTCAGACTGTGATGCCTTCATCAGTTCTATCATGCGATAGCATGCACATAGGATTACTTGCTGCAGCGGTTCATGCTGCAGCGACAAATAGTCGTTTCACTATATTTTATAATCCAAGGTAGAGCTTATGCTGTTCACAGAAATTTTTATATTGTAAAAGCCTCTTTTGTGCTGATTGCTTTTTTTGTTGTAAGGGCAAGCCCATCTGAATTTGTCATACCACTAGCCAAATATATATCTGATTATGTTTCTTTTGTGCTCTCACTAATCTATATCTACAATATCTGATTATGTGCAGGTGGCTGTCAGTGCATTAGGTGGTTGTTTGTGTGTGTGTGTGAGGAGCTTAATCGTATGGTTGAACTGACGAACAGCAATATAACATCCTTCAATCTCACCAGAAAAGCAAGAGTACACATGAGATGGGTCAAACCCAAACAGAGAGTTGGTCAGGCCACAAGAAGGCAGGTCCGTGAACTTCTCAAAGTAAAGGCCTGACAAATATTTGTGCGAACGGACGTGGCGGACACTAGCAGAATAAACAATTCTATAATATGTATCATTGGAATTCTAGAATATGTATGGATTTCCAAATATTATAAATTGTACATTTTTATTCAATCTTGTATGTTGATTCCAAATTGGTTTCTTTTGTGAGCCATTTGATGATGTGTAAAGTGAATTTGCATCTACAATTTATGGGTTTCAATTTTTTATGGTGATTTTTTTAAAAAAATTTCCATGAAATAATTTTTTTTAAAAAATAATAATAAAATTAGGGATAGTTCAAAACCTTCTTAATAGCATTGGAACACTTAGAAAACCGTTCGAATATAAAAATTTGGAACGGTTTCTGAACGGCTTTGAAAACCATTCCTATATGTAAACATTTGGAACGGTTTTGAACCCTTCCAGTTTTCACAATTTGGAACGGTTTCAGGAATTTTGGAACGGTTTGAAACCGTTCCAAAATCACATGTTTGGCACGGTTTTGGACCGTTCCAATGGTTTAGAAACGCCCTTATTTGAAGCGGTTTAAAACCGTTCCTGTTTCGTTTAGGAAGGGTTTTAGGCCGTTCCAATTTACTGTTTTTGGTGTAGTGTTGGAGCCGTTGCCGGGGAGCGCCATATAAGGTAACTTTTCTAACTTTCTCATTTACATTGCTTTATGGGTGTGATATTTTTGGCATCTTTCTAAAATAAAGGAGGTGCATGCATTGAATGGTAAACTGCCCTAAGTTGGAATAGGAAAGTGCATGGAATGTTAGAAACTCACATCATTGATTTTTAGAAAATCCTGAAAAGTTACCAAAATTTTCCATTTTTTATTTAGGATTTATTTTTGGTAGGACACTCTAAAGGAAGGAAAGTCCACTCAAGGTTGCACCACTGGCGCTCCTTGATCACCTCAGTATCAAGGAAAGCCTTGTCCCATTAACGGGAGATATTTTATGTTCAAGAAAAGTGGTTTTTAAGCGGGACCGTTGTGACCCCACCATTGACCTGGGGGCTTACCTGGCTGAGTTGGTTTCATGGGACTGGATTGGAGGCCTAGGTGTACTCTACAACCTTCAGAGTGATTAGGTGTTTGTTCTAGGTTAGGTTTTTTTTTTCATTAAATTAAAAGAAAAATTGGCCACCCTGCCCGCTTGATTCCATAATTGAACCCTGTTCCAAGAGAGGGAATCGCAAATCAACAGGGCACTTGAAAATCTCAACTCCTCAAAATCTTTAGGTTCATATAGTGACACCATGGAATATGAAAGATGCGAGAATTTGAGTGGGACCCAACCGTCAAAGAGCCTACATGATAATCTCCAGCCAAATTGGCAAGTAATGAAAGATGAGCAAACCAAAAGGTCTTTCGTGATTACCTATACCCCCCACATGCGAACACTTCTTCATCTATGAACGTGTGGGGAGGATGTGGATACAACACCCAATCTTCAAGGACTTGTCCAACAAGATCTGATTATTACATAGAGGTGTTGCGAGAAATCGAGGATGAAGCCAACGCATACCAATGGCCTTGTTTCAATAACATGGGTAACATGCATAGCCCACAATGGGATGATCATTATGATTACAGCTGGAAAATGGGCACATGGATGATTTTTCCAATCTCCCCCAAGAACCTACTCCAGATGAGCCATATGTGCAGGACTTGACATTTGTACCCCCATCAATTGAATGGTCATATGAAACACCATCCCAGTGCTCATATGTACCCCCACCACCACCCTTAGACGTGCAGTCGTTGGAGGATGTGATCAGTAAATTTATTCAGAGCCAGAGTGAATTTATTCAGAGCCAAAATGAATTGAATCAATCCATCAAGCAAGAACTACGAGACTTGACATCTTCAATGTCGTATGATAGAAGAGGACGTCACCCTTAGTAGTGAAAATGATATTCAAATAGATGATCCGAAATACCTTGACCACTTTTTAATACCGGATCACACAAATGCACAATCCATATCTAAGGGTGGAGATGAGAGTAGTGCTGGTGGTATGATAGAAAAACAATTTGACTCTGAACCATATAAGCCCGTAATCCCTTTTCCCCAACGGTTGAGACGGTCCCACCCGGAGATTTTGGAGAAAGATTCCCATGAGTCCCTCTTAGATTCTGATTCTTTCACAACAATGGAATAAAGTATTGCTGATTTCCAAGAATTTGATGTTCCTATTTTGAAGGAAATAACAATTATACATTTTGATCCTCTTGATGGGTTTGAAACTTTTGTGGATGTTTTTCAAATTCCAGAATTTGATAATTTGAAATCACTGGACTCATGCATTGTTCATTCCCTAGTTTTTAATGATCAATCGTTATGGGAAATAGAAAATGCGTTCATTGTGGGCCCTAAGGAGGACCCTGCTACCAAATTTGAGGAAAATGGCCTTCTTCAGACCTTCGAGTCTGAATTTTCAAAATCATGCATGGAAGCCTGCAAACATTCAAATTTTGACATTGCCACCGCATGTTCCGCGCCCGTGCTAGAAGAATTTGAGAAATTCGATTTTGAGGAATTACATGCACGGGAATCACTTGAACCACCTTGTTCATCAATCCAATCTCTTCCTTCAGACTTACATGATTCATTTTTAAAGGAAGAGAGTTTAATGTCGGTTGCCTTCTCACCATTGGACAAGAAAAGTGTGGTCCAAATTGTTGAAAATTCTCATCTAGTCTTTGTCCAATGTGTAGAGGAAAACTTTTTCTGGGATCCAGGTGGATTCCTTGTTGAGTGCCTAGTAGTGTAGCTTCTATTTTTTCTATTTTTTGTTTGTTTTTGTGTGTTTTGTCTATCCATGGATAGGGTTCGGAAAAGCTTCATTTACAGGTGCTTTCTAAACTTTACTCTCTGTTACTTTTATGTTCCTCATGTTTCGTATGTTCAATGCATATCATTCATTTACACATCGAGGACGATGTTCATGATAGGTTGGGGGATAGGGACACGCACACTTGTCCATCGTTAGACAAAAGTTTTACACTCTTTTTGTTTAATTAAAAAAAAAAATTCTATTCTTGTTTGTTTTTAGGATATAGGAAATAAAGGGAATTTCGAAAGGATTTTTATAAAACGAAGATACCTTGAATTTTGGAATTTTTGAAGCTTTGGGCGAGAAAAAAAATATAATGGTTCACTGTTTTGTTTAAGGAAAGGATTTTTGGAAAAGTGCTGAATTTTGATCCCTCACTTTTACACAGTTTGTATACGTTTTCAAGCTTTTGAATGTGAAGCTATGATTTCTGTTTTCTTTGACGATTGGATTGAAAATATGATGGAAAGCCGACCCTTAGTTTCACAGTTTCCTGGTTCATATGGGTGGTTTGATCAGCCACAAACCGTTGAATTAATTCGGGCACATGGAAAGGGCTGCCTATTGTTGGGGACCGTAAAAGAAAAAAAGAAAAAAAAAGTGTTTAGTTATAAGTCTTGAAAAAAAAAAAAGTTGAGTGACTAGTTTGGGTTAGTAGCCTTTTTAACCCGAGTTAGTAAGCCCGTAGGGGTATTTACATACCTAGTGCCTTAAAGACATCTGTTTTGGGAGTCATTGGCCGAATGCTCGTTACATGGGTTAATTAGAAAGCTTAAGGGACCTAGGCATTGCACAGTCACATGTGTGTGTTAAAAAAAAAAAAAAACCACTTGCAGCCTTTGGAAAAATAGTTGTGTGAAAGCCGTCATGGTCGCTTTGAGAGAAAGACTGTTTTTCTTACTAAGGTTACGTGGCCCATAATTTTGGATAAAAAATCGTTTTCATGGAAATTTTTGGTGGATCATTTGATGCCTATGTTTTTTGTATACGCACTTATCACCGTGCACAATCAATTCAGCATGATTTTGAGAATTACTGACCAAAAGATGAGATTTGTGAACCTAATTTAATATTTGCCTTTGAAAAATTCCAAGAATCGAGAATATCTGGTGTTTGTAGATTTTCTTTTTGAAAACGTTCCCAAGGTTTTGTTAGGTTTCTATTTTGACATTGAAGAAAGAAAAAAAAAATAAAGGGGGAATTCTGTAGGTATATTCACTGCAAACCCTCACGAGGCATAACTCGTCCACTAGGGGGAACCTAGGGGTTTAAGGGCTTACTGCATACGCTAAATGCAGTCGAGAGTGCTAGCGAAAGTGGTGTTTTTCATTTCATTTTTCTACATTGGTTTATTTTCCTTAGGATTAGTTTAGGTGAGTTTTATTCCTTGTCGCTTATTTTGCTAAGGGACTAGCAAAAAGCTGGCTGGGGGGTGTGATAAGTCCACAAAATTAGGTCATTAGATCATCATTTTATTAGCATTTGTGGACTTAATTATGTTTAATTGTATAAAACTGCACTTAATTTCATGATTACATGTATTTGGGGATATGTTTGGGCAAAATGGTCAAAATTCATTGAATTGCATGATTTTTGTGAAATTAAGTTTTTCTCATTAAGTTTTTGGTTTCATCAATGCATACCTACTAGTTTTGGCACCATGTGCTCTTTTTGGAAAGTTTTTCATTTGGGTGCATCATTAGACATGTAGGGTCTCATGCATGATTCATATTTATTTTCTTACACGTAATTAATGTTAAATTTATTTCTTTCAATTTGTATGAGAAATCAACATGGGACCCACATTGATGCAATTTGAGAAGAGAGGTCAAAGGAGAGTCAAATAAGCATGCCTTGGATGTCCAACATGGGTCCCACACACCCCATTGCATGCCAACATAGAAGCTTCCATTTGTGCAAAATTATTCCCAGATTTTTCAAGGGCAACAACTTAAAATGGGCATAATTCTCAAACCGAGTCAACCAGAGGCTCAAATAGGGGTATTTGGACAGCCTACAAATAGATTTCCAGCACAAAACAGTTCAAGTAGGCATCTTTAGGTGATCATATCTTTTTCGTTTTAAGTCCTTTTTCGATTCTTCTTTTTTTGTTGTGTTCATGCATCATCAGAGTAATGATCCCAGCCATTAGATTTGTGTTCACATCATCTTAGGCCAGTCGTACAGTCCAATGAAGACGGGCCTGTGTATAGTTTTTTCCATACTTAGACATTTTCAGCATTCACAGATTTTTAGAAATTTTTCTAGATTTGCATTGTTATCATTTAGGGCATTATAGATCATTCATATTTGCATAAAAATTGATTTTGGTAAGTAGGATCTAATTTAGGAAACTTTGTTTTGATTTTTCTTATATTAAATTGGTTGTTTTGATGAGTTTGTTACTTTTGCAGGTTATAGTTAGAATAACTTGAATAAACTAGGTTTCTTTACTTAGTTTAGGATTATATTTTATTTGGAAAGTTGTAATTGTTAATTTTCAGTTTTTAGGAATTTTCTTGTAATTTAATTAGTTTCCATTTAGGCCAGATTTAGTGTTTATTTAGGATAGGTTAAAGTTGAAAAGTTTCTTAAAAAGCATTGCTCCCCGTGGATCGACCTGGATTTACTAGATTATTACTACAATCGTACGCTACACTTGGGGTCCAAACAACGTTCCCAAGAATAATACTGCTCCTACAAAGATAACATAAAACAACAATAGTCCAAGCCGTGGATCCTAGTATGAGGGAAGTATAGATCTCATTATTCAGAAATTCCTCATTGTCACAAAACGTGCCTCATAAATAACCCATAATAATGTACTAGCATCAAGCCCTTGTGCAATGCACAAGTTAAGTCTCGTGCGACCTAAATAATATATTAAAGGGAAAACAGCAGATTACCTACCTGTACTTTGGTCAAAAGTCAGACTACCCCCCTATAGTTTGGTATTTTGTACTAAACCTGCCTTAAGTTCTAATTAACATGCAACATGAACGGATTCTATTAGTAGTAACGGCGTATATGTATAAATGGTGTCTTGTGCATAGTGGCGGCAACTTTCTCGCCCAAATAGGTACGGAGCATACTTATTTGCCCCTGAACTTGTCCTATAAAAAGGTGGGCAGCTTGAGTTTGTGGGCAGCTTGAGTTTGTGAGCAGCTCTGTCATTTTTTTCAGCCATATCAAATGACTTCCTCTCAAAACTCCTATACCCAGTTTTCTCATGGTCAAAACTCTCAATTTGATCCTAAAATTCGTTACTGTCACTGCGGGCATAGGGCTGCTTTGAGGACTTCCCAAACGCAGTGGAACATGGGGAGGAGGTTTCTTGGTTGTGCACTATATGGGGTTATGCTTTGATCCATCTGATTGATCTTCTTGGTGTCTGGGCAACCATGGTAGTATTAATGTAATTTTTTCAATTTTTTCTCAGATCCAGCCGTCGTGTGGATTTTTTAAATGGGTTGATGGAGAAATAGAGCTTGTGCCGAAGCTATTGGATAAGATTGATGTGTTGGAGAGGGAATTGAAGTCAGCTTGTCGAAGGGAAAGCTGTTACCTACGTGTGTTGCTCGGGACTTGGGCTGGAATTGTGTTTGTGTTGTTCATATGTTACCTACACTACGTCAAAAAGCCAAAAATACCACCCCAACACGTTGGTTTTACTGACTGCCCAGAGCAGTCATATTTTATTGACTGATTTT
The DNA here is from genome assembly GCA_029852735.1 of Persea americana. Lineage (NCBI taxonomy): Eukaryota > Viridiplantae > Streptophyta > Magnoliopsida > Laurales > Lauraceae > Persea > Persea americana. Next base: position 46,091,824 of record CM056813.1, read on the forward strand.
TAGCATTCGTGACCGCCCATAGCAGTCATTTTTCTGAAATGAAAAAACAAAACATAAAACCTAAAACCCCTCTCATTACCGACTCCTCCCAAGCCCTAGCACATCAACGAGATCTTTTCCCCCAATACCTCATCTGCTGCTGCACATCGACAAGCTCTATTTCTCCCTTCTACCTGATCCGCTGCTGCACATCGCCATTCCAGTCTCTCGTCAGCCCCCTCCATCTCCTTCCCCATCGTCTGCACATCGCCAAACAGACGCCTCTCCCCGCCAGACGAACGCGACAACTCGGAACCCCAGCACCGCCGACCGTCGTTCTCCCCTGCAGGCAGCACCTTCCTCCTCTTCCTCGCAGCACCTTCCCCCCCCCCCCCACCACCACCACCACCACTGCACCAGGTACACTCTTCCTCCCTCCTGCAGCACTGCTGCACCCACCTGCACCCCCCTCCCTCTGCCTCCTTTCTTTCTCTTCATCTTTTTCTCCTCTCTGCTCTCCCCCTGTTCTTCCTCTCCCTGCCCATCCACTTCGTTTTTCTTCTTTTTCCTTTTCTTTTATGCTTTGCCCTGCCCTGGATTGCAGAAGAAGGTGGATATGTAGATAAAAAACCTTTTTTTTTTATCCGATTTACTAAGGTAATGTGAATCTTCAGTTCTTCAGTTCTGTTGATTAAAGTTTATTAAGATTGGATTTTTTCTACTTTTACTTATTTTCCTCTTAAAGTTGATTAAGACCCAATGTTTGTTTGTAGCTTCTCAAATGCTTGGAAAAAAAATCGCTGAATTGATAATCAAGCATATGAATAAGATTGCCAAATGGGAGTGCTTTGGTTCATATGCAAGGATTGGAGTGACACTATTTTCTAGGATAATGAGGAAAAGTGTGGCTAAACATCTCTTGCTAGTAAGCAAAATCACCAGGCTAGTCATGGGACTATTTAACCATTTGGAGTGGATGATCATTTTGAAAGGGGAAGGTGGATGATATGTGGCTCTGTAAAGTAGTTGGACTTGAGTCTTCTTTCTATTGAATTTGTATGCGATACATCTTTCATCATATGGCCATGCTCAATAAGGATGAGAGTTAGGCCATACCTTATCTATGGTGGGCTTTCTTATCGAATCGCCCACCATGAGTGCAAGTGAACACAACAGTGTATCTAGCACAACACTTTCTGTAACCCTAGGATTAACACTACGCTGCATGTGGATGTGGACAGCTTGCACTGAATCATTCTTGTTGGCAGTAGAACCTATGAGTAAAATATCCATTTCAACATAATGTGCATTTACTGAAACAAGTAATCTCTCAAGAGATGAGGGTGAACTTAGAAATAAAAAAAATTTCAAGTGATATATAATAGATTTCATCTTTAAACAATTCCAACATGTGAATTTTCTAGATCTTACAGAATCTTTTACAAATAGAAGTTGTCCAATGCAACCGCTGGTAAGTAATAAAAGACTCTATTTCCTTCCAAGTGGAGAACATGTAGGATCTGGATTGATCATCTGTTGCACCCTGCTGTGATTGGTATTTACCTAAAATTATACTGGCTTGAACTGATTAGATGGGTATTGATGAACACAAATCAGATAGAGAAAAAAGCCCGAGTGACGGTCGACATCCAACAAGAAAAAAAAAATACCCACTCTAATCAGTGTTTGGGTATATAGACCATCCACACCAGGGCCCATTGCCAACAGATGAGTGGTCCAAATTATGCACATGTTTGTCACATGATTAATAATAGAATGCTTGATAATGTGCATAAAAGTGTTACATACAGTATACACTTGTTTTCCAAAATCCATAAGCCCCTAAAACAAAGATGAAAAAAAAAACTCCAAGACCCAACCCAACCAAACACCTCCAAAATGGTTTAAGAAAGAGATGGAATCTGTTTCTTTCATGCATGAAAAACTTAGCTAAGACGATTGAGTAACCCGTCTCTCCACAAGCTGTCATGTTGAAAAAGTCTAATGAACTTTGTTGTGATTGAACTAATAGGCATCTTTCATTACAGAGAGAAGGATGCAGCAGATAATGTGAGGGAAAGACTAAGTGAAAAAAAGAAGGATGGCTTCAAGTTCTGATATTCACCTCTCTGGGCATCAGGGTCTTGGGAATAACACTGCAAAAACAACAGTGGGATAAACCCACAAAGTAAAAGATTAGTGAACATCATCCATGCATTTATTAGCTTAGTCCAATAAATAAGAGAACAAAAAGCTTAACTTTTTAAGTTCTGATTTATAAACAGATCAAAGGTTTTCAGCTTTAAGCTGTGTAAAGAACTAAACATAGAGAGAATCCGTAGTTCCATATCCAAAAGATCAGTAGAGTATAAGAAATCTGTATCATTTCTAAAGACCTCCTAAAAGATGAACCTTCATAGAAAAATTATGTATCATTTCAAAACCCTCCTAAAAGATGAACCTTTGCTTTGCTATGAACTGAATTCTGTATCATTTCAAAACCCTCCTAAAAGATGAACCTTTGCTTTGCTATGAACTGAATTCTATATCATTTCAAAACCCTCCTAAAAGATGAACCTTCATAGAAAAATTCTAGAAAGATTTTCTCCCTGTCTCTCTCTTTTAACCCTTATTTCTAACTATAAGAAATCTAATTATAAGTTCTGTTTTAGGCTTCCAAAGAGAAGGAATTGTGTTGCGTTATTTTATAATTTAAGTGATAATTGTCATTTTTCAGAATATGGACATGAACAAAGAGTGGATGATGGCTCCAAGGTTGTCTAATGAATACTTAAAGGGGGTTGAAGATTTTTTAGAGTTCTTAAGAGCTAATTGACAAAAGCTTGGAGGTGATGATTGGTATTGTTGCCCTTGTGTCAAATGTCGTAATATAGTAGGAGGGAAGAAGACATTAAGAGACATCCGTAAACATTTAATATTGGATGGTATAGATACATCTTATACCAGATGGATCCATCATGGAGAAATTCAATCAACAAGCACTGTAAACATTGGCACCATTAACAACAATGAAGATGCATTCCCAAGAATGGTTGATATGGTGAATGACGTGTTTGCGCGTATCCCTAATGAGGATGGTGTTGAATATCATATGGGGGGTAGTGCGCCTACATGCATGGATGAAACTAATCATGAAGAAGAAGTTCATGCTCAGAATAACTCACCGGAGGGTATCCAATATAAGAAGTTGATGGAGGATGCGATGCAACCCTTATATCCCTCGTGTCGAATTGATGATACGAGATTGTCAGTCACGGTTGAGTTGTTGAGCATGAAGGCTAGACATAAGTGGTCTAATAAGAGTTTCAATGAGTTGTTACAACTTTTCAAAAGGGTCCTTCCAGAACACAATGCTTTGCCGGATAATACTTACAATGCCAAGAAGATTGTCGATTCGTTACGTATGGAGGAAAAAATTATACATGCATGCCGCAACAATTGCATACTTTACTGGAGAGAGCATGAAGAAAAGGACAATTGTCCAACATGTGGGCTTAGTAGATGGAAACCGGTAAACCCTGCAAAGCCAAGAGCTGTACGTTTGCCCTGGAAGAAGCTAAGATACTTTCCTATTACACCAAGGTTACAAAGAATGTATAGTGTACCATGGATTGCAGAGAGCATGACATGGCATGCAAATGCAAGCTTAGTACCTAATGACTCAATCATGCGTCATCCCGTGGATTCATCCTGTTGGAAACAGGTTGATCGTAAAAATCCTCACTTCGCTTCTGAGGCACGTAATATTCGATTAGGACTTGCAACGGATGGATTCAATCCTTTCGGGATAAAGAACAATGCATATAGTTGCTGGCCTGTTATGGTTGTTCCATATAATCTTCCTCCATCCCTTTGCATGCGTAAGGAGTTCACAATGCTAACATTATTGATTCCAGGAAAGAAAGGTCCAGGGCATGATATTGACATTTATTTGCAACCATTGATCGCAGAGTTGAATGAATTGTGGTCCATTGGAACAATAACATATGACTCTTACAATAAAAATAGGTTCACAATGAAAGCAATTCTGCTATGGGTTATACATGATTTCCAGGCATATGGTCATTTGTCGGGTTGTAGGACCGCGGGAAGGTATGCATGTCTTGTGTGTGGAGAAGAGACAGATTCACAATGGCTAAAACATGGAAAGAAATGCATTTACATGGAGCATAGAAGATTCCTACCAAATTCGAGACATCCTTTTCGGAGTCAAAAATCACAATTTAATGGAAAAGAGGAACATAGAAAGCCTCCAAGGAGTTTGAGTGGTTCCGAGCTGTTAAGCAAAATGGAGAATATTCAAAATAATTTTGGAAAGAGTAAGAAAAGGAAGAGGCATGCGGATGAGCTTAATTCCACTCCATGGACAAAGAGATCGATCTTTTTTGACTTGCCATATTGGAAGGTTCATTTTACATTGATGTATCTTGAAATTAAAGCAATGCAGTATAAAAAGACTTACATACTAACATGAATCTATAAATTTTGTAGGATCTTCCCATTCGTCATAATTTGGATGTGATGCATATTGAGAAGAATGTGATAGAGATTCTAATTGGAACAATTATGAATACAAAGGATAAGACGAAAGATGGTCTTCAAGCCCGCCAAGATCTAAAGGAGATGAAGATTAAGAAAAAATTATGGCCCGTAGAAAAGAATGGCAAGTTGACCTATCCGGATGCTCCTTACACACTGTCCCGGTTGGAGAAAGAATTAATATGTAAAACCTTATACCAATTGAAGGTTCCCATTGGGTATAGTGGGAACTGGAGACATAATGTAAACTTGGATGATTTGGAGCTCAAAAACCTTAAGTCTCATGATTATCACATTCTCATGCAACAACTACTACCAGTGATGTTGATGTACGCATTTGAATCACAGAAGTCATTACGTGCTGCTATTCGACAATTGTCTATATTTTTCAATGTCTTGTGTTCGAAGGTTATAAACCGTGAAGAGCTGATAAAGATGAAAGATAGCATTGTAGAAACATTATGTGAAAGTACTTTCCACCCTCATTTTTCGTATCTATGATACACCTTGTTGTGCACTTGGCAGATGAGGCAAAAATCTGTGGGCCTGTAAGATATCGATGGATGTATCCTTGTGAGAGTTAAATCAAATTCAAAGCTAAAAATATGTTTTTTCCCCTTAATAATGTTTAGTATAGAGATTTTATTAATTTGACATATGGCAGGATGATGAAAACATTCAAACGATGTGTGGTGAATCATACCTATCCAGAAGGATGTATTTCAAAGTGCTTCCTCATGGATGAAGCAATGATGTATGCCATGAATTATATGCCAAATGGTACAAAAGGAAGCCATAAGCAAGCACGGGGAAAGTGGATGGACGATGATGGTTTATGTGCCTATCCTATCGATAAAAAGGGGAAGGTCGAATATCTTGAGATTGTAGAGTACCAGCAAGCACGTAAATGGGTATTGGAGTCGTCTGAGGAGAATATCGCGTGGAAAGAGTAGGAAAATTTTAGTTAATTTCTTTGTTCTTAGCTATTTTTTTACACATATAATGCATCTAAATTTTAAAATAAATTTCTTTTCAGGAATTATGATAGATACGTACAAGAACACGTATCTAATGTTCAGAATTGGAGAGGCACCATACGAGCAGAAAAGGAGATGGATTACATTCCTTGGCTTAGACAACAATTACAAAATGAGGAAAATAGTGTTTTGAAAAAGCTTGTTGATGGACCTAAATTTGAGGCTATTTCATATAGCTCATATGAGTTAATGGATATGTTTTTTGCACAGCGGATTCGGAAATATCGAAAACAACACAAAACAGCGGGGTCGCTATGAAAGCTGTAACTAAGTTCAGATCTAGTGTCAACAACACGAATTTTGTATCTGAGGAGGTCCCTTACTATGGCATTGTCAAACAAATTCTTGAGTTAGATTACCATGACTTCAAAGTAGTAGTATTCAACTGTGATTGGGTGCGTATAGAGAACACAAATAGCATTAGAGTTGATCCAGAAACAAACTTGAGATATGTTAATTTAGAGAGGTTAATGAGAACCACAAAAGAATCAGATGAGCCATTTATTCTTGCTTCTCAAGCTTCTCAAGTCTTTTATTGCAAAGATCAAAGTCGTCCTACGGATGAGTGGCATGTTGTGTTGGATGCTCCAAAAAGACTTAATCAAGATATGGACTCTTATGAAGATCCATTAGTCTTTGAGGCAAGAACGAATGAAAACGCATATATCGGAGCATTTCATGAAGATATTATAGATGTTGATATCATTTGAGGTGACAAGTTCATGTCAATATTCTTCTCATTGCATATTTATTTCATTAAATGGACCAATTTGTACATATCATGTTTCATTAAATTGGTATTTATTTCATGTTTCATCGATCTAGTTTCCTTCTTTAGTTTTACATTTCAATGTTTTTTTATATGACAACAATATTCAAAGTTCACATTTTTTGTTACAGCCAGTATGTCACAAGATCAATCAATAGCACATAGTTCTGCTGCGTCAGCATCTACACTGTCGGGGTGTAGTTCCCGGGAGAGTACATATTACCAGCAATCATTATATGTATTCACTTTTATTTTATTTCTTCTTAACAAACTAATCCTTGCAATAGTCAATTCAAAACAGGTGTGCCTAAGTCAATCACTTTTGGCGAGCATGACCAACCTATCGGACCAGATGCTGCCCAACTGAGTTCGTTGATAGGAAATCTGGTGAGGACATATGTGTCCCCCATATATGAGGCATGGACAAATGTGCCGAATGAGATTAAGGAGCAAATTTGGTTAGGCGTGATTGTGAGTACTTTTGCATTTATATAATTTAAAGTTTTATATAAGCATTTCATTACAATCATAACTCCTCATTCATAATCTTTGCAGAGCACCTACAACATCAATGAGATCCATAAAAATTTCGTTATGAAGAAAGCAAACATATCGTGGAAAGGTTGGAAGTATATTCTTCGTCATCAGGCAATAGACAAATACCTCACAGATGTAGAGAGGAAGAGCAATGTGCCCAAGTATGTGAAACTAGAAGATTGGGTAAAATTTGTGGACATATCCTCGACGTCGGCGGCCTTAGCTACCAGGGAGGCTGGTAAGATTGCTAGGTCAAAGTTGAAGAGCCCGCATACAACGGGCAGGAAGGGACAGGCTAGAGTGGCTGCAGAGTTGGTAAGATTTGTGCACATATCTTCTTTTTGCAATTATACTATACTCTTTTGGTGCAAAGCAACTTTGATTTTGGGTGGGTTTATTCAAGTTTTAGAGGTTTTTTTTTGGTGGGGTGGGGCTTCTGCTCGATATCCTTTTCCTTTCTTGATGCCTTTTGCTTGTAACTAGTGGTTTAGTCACTCTTACAGTATATCTTTACATTGCACCATTCAAAAAAAAACTGAAACATACATCACCCGCTACAAACTACAAACTAGTTTAAACTTTTTTGATGCCTTGAAGGAACAATGGGTCCAGGATGATTGCTATGTTACGGGGGATGTATGTTTCAAGCCTAGGATGATTTTTCCATATGCAATTAGTTTATATATACTGCTTACATTTTTCATCGCAGTATTATGTTGACCCCTGCAGCACTCAACATGGACGGAGTAAATTGGATGACTCTTATGAATATCCCAATTTTTTTTACAAAAAGCAAAAAATCCAGATCAACCATTAACTCGCACGGATCTCTTCTTGGCCACTCATAAAAGAAAGGATGGATCAGCATCGAGTCCCCATGTGGTGAGAATCATTTTAATGTAATTGGTGAATAGGTTATTAATTTGAATTGCTAGTTGATTATATTAGCCCTTGATTTAACAAATTTATTAAAGTTAAATAGTCTTTTTGAGCCGTAAATTGCTAGTTGAATATATTAGCCCTTGAATTGCTAGTTGATTATGTTTCACCATTTCTCCAACATCCCTGCCCATACAAACCAATCAGTGAATGGCCTTCAATCTGATGTTTGGGGCTGAGAAAAAGGGGAAGTAATTCACCTAGTGTGGTTTCTAACTCAAGTGAGTCTGCCCGAGCAGTAAGAAAAGGCAACACTTTTGTCAAATGGTATGTTATAGTGTTTAACGTGGCATTCTATTTAAAAACAGATGAGAAAGTACAGAAATAAAGGTTACATCAAAATAACATAAGACTAACACATTGGAATAAAAATTTTCCCTTCAACTTACTACAATTTCGGAGACGAGCACAATGAAATGGATTTGAATGAGTTTGAAAGGGATTCAATGCTGTAAAATTTGGAAGATGAACAACAGCAGGTGCCATGCAGTTGTCTTGAGTTCACCTACAAAAACAACACACATAAAAATAATAATAAAATTTTACTTTTGAGTTAAAAGAGACACATGCTGAAACTCAAAGCTAAGGATGGCAATGATTGAGGTCTAAGCCAAGGCTCAGCCATACCAACACAGCCGCACGACCCAGGCCCAATAAAGCCATCAGGCTCTGGGTTCTATTCATCATAACATATAATATATGATGGGATAAATTTACAATGATGACGATGAATACCGAGGATTCCAAGATGTAGTGGAAAAATACTCCAAATTACAATGGTTGAATGTCATATCAGGATGATTTCAAATTTCGGTTCTACATCGGGAAAATATTAGAAATATATAGGTGAAAATAAAATAATTGAAAAAACAAATTAAAAGATAAATATGATCATATTGTCCGAAGTGGCAGGTGTTATTCATTGACAGGCCATTACTAGCGTAACTTTCCATGTAAAATTGTTCAGGTCATTTAAATTATGTACTACGGAATATAAGATGGACCATAGAAAGCATTTCATTAATAACATTTATGTATTGCTTGACTTTCTATTTATTTATTATTATTTTTACAGAAGACGATGGTGATATGTCAGCATTTATCACAAGTGACTTGTTTCATGATTCCTTGGAATTTTTAATTGATACCATCAAATTGTTGCGATAAATTAATTTCTTGGGACAGATTGATTTTATCAAGAAAATGTTGTGGTGCTAATTTATTGCTAAAATAGCTTATCAGGATAAATACAAAACATCTGTGATATTTGTTACGCTGCTTGGTAGCAGAGTTGGAGGAGAGGTGGGGTCAGGTGTAGGGTCTAAACAAGATGTGTCGACAGCAACATATTGTAGCTGAGTGGCTAGTAGTTGTGTGACTTTTATTACTTGTTATCTTTGATTACAATTGTTTGATCAGTGTACAAGAGGCATGAGGCGGCAAAAAGGTAATCCAAGCTTACAGAAATGGATCCCTGTATTCGTTAAACAATATTAACAGAGTTGGTTTGAAACAATAGAGACTGTAGAATGGTTTGAAACAATATTCCAAGATGTAGTGGAAAAATCCTCCAGTCTGCATCTTTTGTGGAGAGATCGAAGTGTTGATTTAAACATGAATGTTCTGATGTGGGTGTAGAATTGTTGTTCCTATTTGGAAACATCTGAATGGTTATTTGGAAACATCTAAATGGTTGTAAGTAATCCCATTCAACACTAAACATTCAACATGACAACTGTTATTGTCCATCACCATTCACTTTCAACAGATCCTACATCAACTTATTATTTAATATTCCACACTTCACGTCCTTGAAAATCAACATTGAACATCCTTAAAATTTAACATTCACATTCAACAAGAATTTATAAAGGAGCTGTGTATCAGTGATCCCGTTTAAATATTTAACAACCAAAAACATCATACAAACTAATTTAGTCATCAATGAACATGGCTTGAACAGCCTGTATAATCAATGAATAACCTGAAATGGTGTCTGTATGTGCTGCAGGAGCTGAAAATTCTACTTGGTTTACAAATTCTACTCCCACCAGTATGGATTGTTATGGCATTTGCATTTTCTGTGCATTGCAAATGTTCAATGTATGATAGCAATAATGAATCCCAAAATCAATTGCTACAAAGTTTTGCAAGTTTGGTACTTGATTACTTCATTAGTGCACTTAGATCCAGTAGACTAGTTAGGATTAGTAAAGCTGCTGAATACCAAACATGTGAACAATCTGTCAGCCAGAATTTGATTGGCGTATATGTTCTCTCTATGTTCTATCAGCCAGTATTATGCATGATTTGATTTAATGTTCTTATTGAGAATGTATGTGTGACCTGTGTTTGTGCTAGTGTGAGTTATATTCCTTGATCAATTCAGTTTCTGACATTCGTTTTTGGGTGTGAACTGTGAAGTACTGGCAATGGACAAGCAAAACTTGGAAAATCACAAGGTGGGCTCTTTTTAAATATATCAATTTTCTACCCTTCCTAGAAAGGGACTTGTTTCAAGGGCATGTTTTTGGAAAAGGACTTGATTATAGGCAGTGGGCCATTCATGTTACATGCTAAATCACATATAACAATCTCATTAATGTACAACAGAGAAAGGGAGATGAATGGTGGAAGGGAACTTGTAGTGGTGAATGACTAATGATGTAGTGGTGAATGACTTTGTAGTGTGTTGGGGCATTGGGTTGTTTATATGAAGTTTTTTTTTTTTTTTTTTGTTATGTATAGGTACTTAGCAGGTTGTAAAAAAAAATTAAATGTCACACGTACAGGGGAGACTATGCCGAAATTTCGAGAAATCTTTTACATTAGAAGTTTTTCTTAGGAACATTTTTATGAAGTATACGTTAATGGTTGCCAAAATGTGTTTATGCTTCTTATTTATCATTTTTTGTTACTGTAGGATGATGTTATTACTGCATGTGAATCTGACAGCTCAGTGGCGCAATGTGATTTAGACCATGATGCAGTTACAAAGGTATCTTTTTATTGCTTGTTGATTATAATATCTTTTAATGTTAGTAATTTTTTATTTTGTGGGTTTTATGGTATACTCGATTTTTTTTTCATAGGTCTTTGGTCGTGATAGCCGAGGACGCGTACGTGGCTTAGAAACTGTTTCAAAAACGGTCTTAAAACATTCAGCTCCTTATAAAAGAGCCTTGGAGGATGAGCATGAATGCAATACACATCTTCAAACTGAGGTGAAAAGGTTGAAGGAGGGTCAGATGGGCATACGAAGGGAAATGGATGAGCTGAAACAAGCTCTAACCCAAGGTGGGACACAAGTGCGACCTTCAACTTATCATGGTAGTTCATCTAAGGTACAATATTGTTTATTTTTCTTACATGATTGATTCGATAAATTAATTAATTATCTTCATTGATGAAATAATAACACAATGCATTTGTAATATTATTTGTAGGCTCAGGATGATTCCTCATGTCAACTAGCATGTACAAATCAACCGAACACTAATACACGCCAGGGTCCATGTAGGCTGTTGCATTACGTGTGAAAAGAGATTACCGTTGACCTTGGACGCGTTCTCGGTTTGTCAACTGTGGAGGAAGGATGCTATAGGATCGTTGTAGATGAGATCTTGAAGTTTGACGTAGAATTGTTGGGTGGAGAAAAGACTTTTGGGGATCTCACCGTGGGTGATATCATTTCATGGCCCACATTTAGAACCATGTGTTAGTTTCAAAGCCCACATGATTTACTGTTAAATGACTTTATTTGTAGTATTTACTTTGATGTGTGTGATCGTGAACGTGAACGTGATTTTTGTTAAATTTCTACCATTTAATGTAGCTACTTTGATGGTTTAAATTTTAAGTGGATGGATGATTTCTTAGCTTATTTGAGTTATTTATTTTATGGACAATGGATATTTGTATGGTTGATGCTAATTTACAGTTTTGAGAATTACAGGATTTTTATTAGAAAAATATAAATTTTAAAAATTAATTATGAAATATTTTTTTTGAAAAACCCTCTAAAAAAACGATTGCTCTGGGCAGTCGTTAATTGAATGATAAGTCTTTTTTTATATAATTTTTGAAAAAATGACACACAATATTTTCGACTGCCGAAGTCCGTCATTAAAAAAAATGACTGCCATGGGCAGTCGAAAATCTACCTAATTTTTTATTGCTAACAACAGTCGTTTTTGAAAAACGACTGCGATTTTAACGACTACCCGTTCGACTGCCCTTAGCAGTCGTTTTTTCAAAAAAGTGACTGTCGTCGACAGTCATTTTTTGGCCTTTTTGACATAGTGCTACTGATAGCTTGGACTCCTGTAAATGGGTTGGAGTTACCATGAGCATATGTATCAGTTGAATATGATATTATGAAAATGGGTTGGTGTTGTTTGTTTGTCAATGCATGCTTTGGTTCACTCTACTTTTTTAATGAACTTTAATTAACCTGTAATAAGAAAACCATAACTTGACAACATCTCAATGAACTTTCAATTGCTAACTAATTTGAAAATCTCCTCTCAACATAATAATATAGTTCAATAGAAGTCCTACTCCAACAGTAAAAAAAGAAATTGGGAACATCATCATCCAAACAATAAAAAAGTTTATCCAAACAGTCATCCAGAAAAAGTTATAAAACATCCATAAACAGTTATACAACGTCCAAGAAATTCTATGCTGCTCCATAAACAGTCATACAACATCTGCTGTCATCAACCAGTTGCGCTGCGTTTTCTTACTCCAATTCTCCCTCTACCTGCTTGTGACTTCCCTCTACCATTGGTACTGGGTGCTGATGGATTTGGCTGAGAAGAAGCTCGTCTGACTCTCCCCTGATGAATCAAAATTTCAAGACCTAAGTGAGTAAATGCATATAGTCTAGTTAGAAGTGAAAAAAAAAAAAAAAAATGGGTAAAAAAACAGTACCCTAGATGGTGGTTGAGAAGCTGGCATAGAAGCTGGATGGGGCTGAGAAGCTGCCTGAGAAGCTGGTTAGGGCTGAGAAGCTGCCTGAGAAGCTGGAATGGGCTGAAAAGCCGCCTGAGATTCAGAACTAAAGAGCCTTGAATTGGGATGCACTGGTCCCATGCAAGACCTAGCATTATGGCCTGTTTTCAAGCATCTAGCACAAGTTATTGTTCTATTCCTTCTAGAAATTCTACTGAAATTAGGTAACTCATATGCATCCCTCCTCTTCAATTTCCTTGGCCTACCTGCAAGTCTTCTATACAATGGAGGAGCAACTGCTTCCATTCCACTTTCTACCCAATCATGCATGCCTGGTACTGGGTGTATCATGCCACTATATGCCCTCAAATACATCTCTTTATTGTAGCATGCATGAATGTAATCTTCAGGCTTTTCTTGATTCATGTATATACATGCTATGGCATGCCGACAAAGTATCCCAGTCAAATCCCACATTCTGCATAAACATGTTCTACTCTCGATGTTAACAACAAAAGTTTTGGCAAAACAGTCAACCTCAAACTCACCTTTGCCTGACCAGTTGGGAAAACAGTGTCTGCTGTCATTCTTGTTCTTTTCTAACTTCACCAATATCCCTAGACGGACTGTCCCATCATACTTGGTCATTCCTTTCAACTTCATTTGAGTTCTGTTCATAAGCTTCCTCCTCACACACTCAAGCATGCCAACTATCGGTTTCTCCCTTGCTTCAAGTATGTACCTGTTGAAAGACTCACATAGGTTGTTTGTTAATGCATCACATTTGGCCCTTGTGGAAAAATGAGATCTGGCCCACCTGTTTGGATTAGCAGCTATCAGCCAATTATATACAGCCTGGTCCAACTCTTTGATCTTCTGCATATTCCTATCTTACTCTCTTGGTGTTCCACATGATGCTGCTGCCCACATAGCATCTTTCAACAATTTTCCTCTGAATAGTTTCTTAAAGTTATCATACATATGCTTCAGACAGTGTCTAACCTCAGCAGTAGGAACAACTATCTCAAATGTTGCATCAAGCCCTTTCTGTCTATTAGACATAAAAATCCAGCCCATGTCATCCCCATCTCTGATGTCATCAATTAATGATTTCAAAAACCAAGTCCATGAGTCCATGTTTTCAGCCTCTACAACAGCCATTGCAATTGGGAACATATTCTCATTCCCATCTCTACCTATTGCAGCTAGCACTTGTCCACCATAAATACCTTCGAGGAAGCACCCATCTAGACCAATTATGGGTCTACATCCACTCACGAACCCTACCTTTTGTGCCTCGTAGCAGACACACAATCTTTGGAAATATGAGATTCTATCCATGTGAAGTCTTTGTGTCACCACAAATATGCTTGTGTTGGGATTGTACTTCTGGACAGTGACATAGTAGTCCCTCAATCTAGTGTACTGCACTCTAATATCTTCAGAGATGTTATCTGCTGCCTTCCTCTTGGCTCTATATAACTTATCCTTCGACAAATCCACCTTCAGTTCTCTCCTCGGCTCTTTCTGCATTGCAGGGATTGACCATTTTGGATTATCACTAATCATCTGCTGGTATTTATTAGCTATATAGCTGGAAGTGACCAAGTGGCTTTTAAACTTCATATCACATGTATGCTTAGGCTTGAATGTCTTAATTTGAAATGTCCTCTCACCTTGCATGGGTGATGCATGAATCCTAAATCCACAATCAAATTTACAAACATCTGTGATTCTCTTATTCTCATTTTTCAAATATTTAATGTCATAGCCTTGCCTTACAGTCCATTCAACAAGCGCTCGTTTGAATACTTGTGGACTTGAAAATATCATACCCAACTTCAGTTGAGGATTCTCCATATCAGTCAGCTCATTAAATTGAGGCCATTTACTGATCTTCTCATCAGATGAGCTGCACAAAGACTGAGGCTCATCCCCATCCCCATCATCTGTAATCCAGTTCTCATCAACTGGTACTTGTTGGTTGTGGGTCTGTTTTTCTTCCACACTCTCAGGTTTATGAGGTTGTGATTCCTTCTCACAAGATCCTCTAAAGATATCCTCATCATCAGCCTTCTCAACATCCTCATATAACTCTGGAGGCGCATCAGGACCTAATCTAATGTGATCCTGCTCAGCCTCACTATCATCATCATTAGAGTCATCATGATGACCATGGTGCTGATTTTGGTCATCATCACTGCCTTCATCAGTAGTTTTATCCTCAACATCAGCAGCATAGTCCTCCTCACTGTAAAGTTTCCTGCTAGCTGATGCAACTTTTGCTGTAGGTAATTGCTTCAAGGGACCTTTGGTGGAATATTTTGCAACAAGATCTTCCCTTTAGGTGACAATACTATCAAAGGTTCATGTCTCCTCTCTACATAAATAGTCAACACCTCACTGTCCTTATAATGTTCTAATAAAACACTTACATCCTTATTTGATTCAATCCGTCTCAAACCACCATCAAAATCCAATCCCGGCACCTTAAAAAATATTGAACTGTTCGCTGGGTAGCCTAATTCCATCACATAATCTTTGAACTCAAAAAATGATGCTCTATCAATATCAAATTCAATGATTTCATCTACCACACCCCCAATGTATATACTATTTGGTAGGTCTGTAAAATAACCACCATGGTGGAATCGAACTGTAACTTCATCAAACGCATCAAACGGCATCTGCATGTAAACTACATTTCTTTTTTTAAGGCAAATTCATGTAGAATAACAACGAAAAGTTCCATTTTTGAAAAATCCATAACTTTTTTTGTGTCACTGTGGTCCCTTCCATGTGTGACAGCCAAAAGAAGCCGACACAATGCAGACAGGTGGGGATTCTACTCCACCGACATTAAAAAAAAAAAAAAAAAAAAGGAAACAAATGAAATAGATAGCACAAGAGGGGACAATTTTCAGACAACATTCACTAAATGAGACAAAGAAAGGTCCTACATCCCCATTCCCTAAATGAGACAAAGAAAGGGACAATTTTCTAATTCAAATTTCACATAGAGATCGTAAAAACCCATCAACAACTTTAAAATCCATGCACGTAGAGATATCAATCTAAGAAAAAAAATTCAAAACCCTAAACCCAAAACCCTCGGCATCAGAATATACATGGCATTATTAGGGTTTGAGGAATATACATACCACTGAAATCGCTGATGCTTCCCCAAAATCGATTCTCTCTGATGCTTCTTGATGGATGGTAGAGCCCTAACCGCAATGAAGATCACCTTTTTGAAGGAGGGGTGGCTTCTCCCAAAGTCGTCTCGCAATGAAGATCGCCTTGTTGAACCCTAACCGCAAGCGAGAAATGGGCAAAATGGATTCTCCCTTATGCTTCTTGATGGATGGCAAAGCCCTAACCACAATGAAGATTGCCTTTTTGATTGAGGGGTGGTTTCTCCCAAAGTCCTTCGCAATGAAGATCGCCTTCTTGAACCCTAACTGTAAGCGAAAAATGAGAAAAATGATCGAAAAGGGCAAGACATGACTTATACATGGAGGGGTAAATTTATCATTCCATCTTTTTCGTCACGGCCGTCTCTAATTGCATTGTGATTTAAAGTACAAGTAGGTTTAGTACACAATACCAAACTACAGGGGAGTAGCATGACTTTTGACCAAAGTACAAGTAGGTATTTTGCTATTATCCCTATATTAAAACTATTATCCCTTTCATATAAATTCATTTATAAAAAAATAATTAAAAAATTCAAATCAACAAAAAAAATTATGAAAATCAAACATTTCTTCCCTTATTCCACGTCAGCATACACGTTTCATCTTAAAAACAATGATTCATATGCATTTATGCTCATTTTGAATACTTTATAGAAACTTCGAAAATAACCTTAACTTATAGAGCTGTAAGGCATCCCTTTGAATTGAGTTACATCCAGACAAATGGGTCCAAGAGACATATTTTATTGAAAAGGCACATACGTATTTTTAAAAAGATACATTCACAAATGGGCTCCAAGAAGGGACACATTTATTGAAAAGGCACATATGTATTTATATCATATGTGTTTTGGGAAAGACACATTCAAGAGGCACATTCACAAATGGGCCTCAAGAAACTGATGTGGCTTCTCCTAAGGCCATACATGAGTTTTTTTTTTTTCCCAACCGCTATACATCTTTGAAGCGAAAGAATAGACAAATGTTGCAACTCTTATTTGGGTCCTGCAGGAATTTTATTCCAATGAGTCGGGGCCGCCAATACGAGCAATTGGTCAGCATAAAATATGCTAATCAAATACTACTAAAGATTTCACCTATAACAACATGTGCATCTCTAAGTAGGGCCCACCTAAACACCAATCAGTATGTATTTGCACCATCTAAATACTGGACCGTTGGATCTATTGTCACCTTTTTCTTCTTGATACAAAACCATTAACAAGTGGGCTTTGAATTAAGAGATTAATTTTATTTACCTAGAAGTAGGACTCATTCAAATGTTTTGATCCCCATAAGTGGGCCCCCCACTGGATGTGTGCTGGGTGTCATATATTGGATCATTCTCACTGTGGGATCTACTCCAGTTTGAGGGGAATTTGGCCCGGACTAGCACGAGTGGGGTCATTTGTCTACATACCCATAATGATGTTCATTGTGGAATAGCCCCACTGAAATCTTCTAGTACTTCTTGCCCGCTAGAGCCAAAGAAAATTGCATAATTCCCCCAACCATCATATCCATTATGCCAAATGTTCACATGCAAGCAGACTGTATATCACAGCCCCACTTAGATGTAAGTTTATCTAAAAGATGGTAGATTGAAATGTCTATTTTTTTTTAATTTTTTTTATGAAAAGGGTGATTCATTTTTGAACTCACACCAGTTAATCCTTCCCTTACTTAATTAACGGCTTTAAAATTTAATGGCAACTTAATCCATGGTGATCGAAAATTTAAAGAGCTTAAAATTGAGAATGATGCGAGATCATGGGCCAAAGTGGGTCCGCAGATGCTAGTAGGATAACATTTCCCATCTATTATTGGCAAGACTATACTTACCACAACAAAAAGAAGTACTCGTGCTGTTAGCCTGTTACCATCCCCTATTTTTATATAGTTTTCTGCAAGTGCGCGCTAGCTTCTGTGGAGAGGCCCAAGGTGGCTGGTGCAGTTGTATTCTGACAATATCAAAGCAAGTCTGCTTCACTTTATATATAAAGAGAGAGATCCCCAGCTCCTTTCAAAATCACATTAAGCCCAGAGGTAACGTATAAGCAAAAGATGGAGAAGTTTAAGCTCTTCCTCCATGTCTTCATAGTTGTTGTCTTGGCAGGTAAAGATGAGATGATTTTCCTTCCGTTAGTTTCTTGGACATGATTTGAGCTGACTATGAAGTTTGTTCTGGGTGCTTTTTTTATCTTGTGTGTAGGAGCTGAGGTGCAAGCTGCAGTTCACAGTCATTTCCAAAAGTTATTTGTTTTCGGGGATTCATATGCAGATACTGGAAATTCGAGGAAGATCTCTGCAATGGCGTGGAAGCCTCCATACGGCATCACCTTCCCAGGGAAGCCGAGTGGCCGGTCCTCGGACGGTCGGGTCCTTACTGATTTCTTAGGTGAGTTGAAATTTTGAGTTTTGGTTTTGTTTGAGTTTCCATCATCACCCGCATGATTTGTGATGGTTTTCTTCATTCTGCGTGTCTTCTTAGTCGTAATTGGGTGATCATTTGATGTGCTTTGCTTTTAATATTCTCTGCCTTTTCGCAAAGCACTTGTTTTTTTATATTTTAGCTTTAACCTCTTTATACTTTGGCTGGTTTCCAATGGTTTTGTGATGGGAATGTTTACGGTCGAGAATTAGGGATGCCTACTTTACCTGCATGCGCTGGCAGCTTGACTTTCGATGTACAAATTCTCAAGCTCTAATCCAATGGAAACTTGTGAGGGTCACAAATCCAAAGTCACAAAAATAAATGCCCCCTCAGGCGTGTGATCACTGTGAAGGTAGGAAGAACTCTTTTTTTTTTTTGAGTGAATTAGGCCAAGGACGCGTTTAAGGGGTCACATTTATTTTGCATGTTTAGATTTTTAATAATTGAGAATCTCGAGTTCAATTAGAGAATTCATATTCTCTTTAGCAACTATTCAAAATCTGTACCATTAAAAAAAATAGAAAAAAATGAAGAAAAGCCTCTTGAATGGTGTGAACGGAATTTCAGTCCAAATAGAAGTTTGACCCATTGTGATGTCAATCACAATAAGACACATTGGGTATTTTGTAAGTGCACGTAAAGAAGAAAGAGTTTATCTTCAAGTGATTTTTTTATTTTTTACTTGTACCTACGGCCTCACGGGTTTCTCAGCTTGGGGCTGTCCGTTCGGATTTCTAATCCATGCTGCTGTTGTCTCTGTCGTGTTTATACTCAGATGTTGTAAAAACGAGGTTCTTTTCTCGTGCAATGTTCCAGTTTTTTTCCCTAGTGCTTGTCACCTACCCTTTCAAATACCGCCCGCCCACCCCCCCCCACGCGCAGCGTCTTTTGCACGTGGGGCTCGTGACACCCACAACCTCGGAAGAAAAGGAGAATAAGAAGAAAACACACCTTGAATATTCTTATTTTTCCTTCTTTATATTTTATTTGTCGGTAAAGTAAAGTAAGTAAATATCTAATAAGTAAAATGGGTACGAAAATATTCTCTTACACAGGGTTAAGTGCACAAGAGACATCGCCATGAATAATTATGGTGGGGCCCTCCTCTGTCATTGTCCCTATGCATTGTTAGCGTGAGATCTTTTTTCCCGGGGAAGGTAATGGTAAAGTAATGGTGAAGTGAACTTTTCAATAAAGTAAGTATGATGTTTGTTTTTGTATAGTAAAGTAATGGGTTGTTGTCAAGTAAAATAAGCACTCTACTTTGCTTTTCAAGGTAAACTTTCTTGGCGGCCAGTAGAGTGCTGGTGAAATTATTGACCAAACAAACATGACCATGATGAAATTCCCAATGGTTCAAATTACTTTGTTGTACAGTTTACTTTACCACACAAAAACAAACATCACCAACCTCTTCGGGTGCTGTTTCACCTTTCCTTGGAAAAGCTTTTGGGAGTCTCCAATTTGCTAATCACATGGTTCGGTAATATGTATCATCTAATGGCTCACATGCCTAGTTAGCTAAATCCCACATTGAGTAGTTAAGTCATCTAATCAGTAGACTATTGCACTTCTCACCTGATCACCATAGCTGGACTCAAGTCACTCAGACTGCCTTACCAACTCCTTTCGGGCCATCTTTTAAATCTGTTAATATGTTTTCCATGTTTGGTCTCAGCTAAATTTCAAGGAATCCGTTCTCCAATACCATACAAATTGAGGAAAATTGGCCCGAAAGCGTTACGTTACGGGATGAACTTTGCCTACGGCGGGACCGGCGTGTTTGATACATTGGGGGGAGGCCCAAACATGACGACCCAGATCAATATGTTTCAGCAGCTAATCCAAGAAGGTGTCTACTCTATGGGGGACCTCCAGAACTCCATGGCCCATGTCGCTGTATCTGGCAACGACTACACTACATACCAAGCCAGAAATGGGACGTTAAATGTAAGTGCATGCATTTCGATTTCACCATTTATTAAGCTAGCTTATGCAGATCCTCTACAACTGTAGCTGTAGAAAGTTCCTAAAGAAAAAGAGGCTAGCGTTTGGAAGTAGGTAGGAATTTGCTGAGAAAACATTATACCCTCCCCATCTGTTAGTAGGTAATTTATTTTCTTAACAAGTAAAGAAAGCTCCAAGATGTCTCCTCATTATCCCCACAAAGAGTAAACAAACTGATATAAAGAAGATTCTCAAGGGAAAATGCTTTCTCCACTCCAATGTTCTCCACATTCAAATGGACTCGAGGATTCCATTCTCACTTGCGTATTTTAGACTCTTTAATTGCAAACGAAGAGAGACAAGAAGCTAGCCCACGACAACTATAAAAGAATATATTTTAGCCGTCTCCTCATGGAGAACTACCTACTCGATTCTGGATAATATTTTTTACAGATGAGATGTAAAAAAGAAGCATGATTTAGTTAACTTTATGAGGACAATAGAATACTCAGTACTATATTTTAATCACGGACACAATTTTCTGTTGTATAAGCTAGGTTGTAGCACATCAATCACCATAAAATTTGAAGTTATGTATTGTTATTTTCTTGTTTTAATATTATAATTTTATTTGTAGTGGTTAGAATCATTAAATCAAATGGTCTTCTTATTTCCTTTAATAACAAGCATAACTTTTTCTTGTTTTAATATTATATTTTTTATGTGGTTAGAATCATCAAATCACGTGATTTTATTATCCTTATCCTTTAATAACTTTATAGTGTAGAAATCTTAGTAAATGGGATAAAGCTTATGTTATTGGACTCCAGCTTTTGTTTGTATGAGAAGATAGGTTCTTAATTTGGTACAAAGGTAAGAACCATGTACAACTTGACCGATGATACAGGGCGTTTTTTTAACATTTCATGAGCAGTAGGATTTTTGTAATATTTATTCATGAGGAAGGGATTGCTAGAATTATGTTGAACCTTGTTTCAGCTATGTAGGATCGGCTACATTAATTATGTTTTCTCATTTTGATCTATCCTAAGTCAAATACTCGAATGGGTTGCACTTTTTCTAATCTATTATTACTACTTTCATCCAAAGAAAGAAAATAAAAAGGGAAAAAAAAAAACTCAACAACTATTGGTTCATGACCTCTTCCCTGTTCACTTTAGTTTTTGAAATTAGCTATCAATTTGCAAGCTATCGATCAAATGGTAGAGTCTTTCACATGGGAGAGATTTTCTAAGGAAATCCCATCCATATTGGACTCAATCAAATCAACAATATGGATCTTGACAAGGATCCTCACAAGTTTGAATTTGTTGCCTCAACATGAGTTGCTCATCCACTACATATCTACATCATTTGTTGCTACATTTTATTATTTCAATAAGTTCAAATTTTATAAAATTTATAAATAGATTAGTTTAGTATGATGTGGGCCGTTTTCATTAGTCATAATGTAAGATAACTCAACCTTTTAATATCCAACACGGCTTAGAATATTCTCTATTATCACTTATTTTAGATGCCTTTCGCTTTGATCTGTTCATTTGAAGGTAGGTTCATTGATCAGATCGGATTTTCTTCTCTTCTATCATTTTAATGGCTGCATCCTCTTCCTATATCTACTACTTGATGCTTCCTCTCTAATTGATTGATCTAATTGATTGATCTGCTTCCCCTCTATTTCAATAAGTTCATTGATCTAATTGATTGATTGATTTATTTATTTTTTTTCCCTCTCCATGGAATCATAAACTACCCTTAACTCATATATATACTTACATGTGTTGTAGGGTGCCCCAGCATTCATCACGTCTTTAATTAATCAACTGGAATTTGACTTAAAACACATTAATGACATCGGCGTGAAGAAGATCGCAGTCAATAGCCTCCAGCCTGTTGGATGTTTGCCTTTTAGCACTGCAATCAATTCCTACCAGAAGTGCAATGACACTGCCAATCTGGCTGCTATCTACCACAACACATTGTTGAAGAAAGTTGTTCAGAAGATGAACAGCGAGAACAAGAACTTGAAAGTTGTCATTCTCGATCTCTATGGAGCATTCTCATCCGTCTTACAAAGCTCAAGCAAAGGTGATCACATCACATGTCCCTGATTATACAAAATTTATTTTGTGGTTTGTTTAAGTTTTGAGTTAGGAAGAGAAATTGTGCAGCATATGTAAGGTGATTTACCATTCTACTAGGGCTGCACATGGGCTAAGCGAGCCCATGTTGGACAGAACTTCAGCCGAGTTCTGCCATGATTATCCTTATGATGCTCTAGCACTTTCAGGTTTTTGACCCATATTCATAAAGGAGGCTGTTAGGTTGTATAGTTCAATTGAAATAATAAATCTGATAAACTGAGCCCCTGCATTGCCCATGTTCTACTATGATTAGAAGTATGTCTATTATCAAAGGTCTACTGTGATTAGAAGTAGTGTTTGGGTGAAATAGAGATTAAGGGTCTCTATGATGTACAACATTTTTTTATTACATATTGAATTCTCCCGCCTTCCCTTAGACGTAAGCCTAAAGCCGAACCAAATAAATCTTCTACGTTGTTGTGTGTGCTTGATCTCTTCTCATATGCCCTAGATCACAACAAACTAGTATCAAAGTGTTGCCCGTGATCGCAGGAGATCCGACAAATCAGATTTCAGAGGGTTGATCGGAGAAGACAATTGGTGGATCACGATGATTGAAGCCTGCGTTCGGAATCCAGATTTCTTGTTGTAGATAACAGGCGAGAGAAGAAGGTGCTCTGTTCGCGCCTGGTTTCGTTTGTTGCAACAGAGAAGAAGAACGGGAGGCAGCTGGTTCACTATGTGTTCTGCAACATCCGCCCGCGCCGTTCATCGCCATCCATCACCAGATTTTACGCCACCGGAACCGGAGAAGAAGTGTCGCCTGCGCAAGGACTACACCATCGCTATGAAAAACCACAGTGAAAAACTGCAGAGTGGTTTGGGTTCGGCTGCAATCGAAGTACCGCAGTGAAAAACCGCGGCTGCTATTTGGGTTCCCTCTCTCGGCTGGAGCGGTTTGGGTTTGGTCGGGCCCCACATCGCTGTGAAAAAAACGCCGAAGTCGCTGCTGCCGCTGCATGTCGCCGAAGGAAAGAGGGTTCTGCCGCTACTGCCGGTGTTGTGCGGGTGGCTGCCGCCGCGCTGTTGCCTAGAAAGAAGAAGCACTGTCTTCTGAACGCCGGAGTCGCCAGAGGAAAGAGGATCATCGCCACTGCCGCCAGTGTTGCGCGGGTGGCCGCCGCTGCGCTGTTGCCGAGAAAGAAGAGGCAGTGTCTTCTGGTTCTTCTTGCAAAAACAGAACCAGAAGAAAGAAGAGGGGAAGAAGACAACCCTTGTTGGGTTTGAGTACAAGTCAGGTCAAGGCTAACCCGTTTTAGAAGCCCATTCACCAGGCCAGATCCAGGTTCATGTTGGGTCGAGTTGACCGGATCCACACAGGAAGCCCAGAAGCAAAGCAAAAGGCGTTGACGTCACCATATCCGTTTGGACAAGGGCAATTTGATTGAATCAAAGGCTAAAATTGTTTCCGCGATATCTTGACGATCCGGAGTCCAATTTGAGATCCGTTTGAACCTACGGACTCGTTGCGAGCAGATTTACACAGTTGTGGAAGAATATTAGCTCTTCAACGGTCAACGAAGGAGATTGACTAATCGGAGTGCAAAAACTTATTTTTGTGATATCTTAGCTGTCTAGAGTCGGATTTCAGATTCGTTTTTCCAACGTGCTCGTGGTGACCAGATTTACATAGGTACAGTGAAAGATTCATAGAATGACCACAAATTTTGAAATAAAGAAAATCTATGGAAACAATGACTTCGGTCTTTGGCGTTTGAAGATGCATGCTTTGCTGGTTCAGAATGGGTTGCAGAAGGCTTTGAAAGGAAAGAATGCTTTGCCTGAAAAACTTTCAAATAAAGAGAAGGATTAGTTACTGGAAAAGGTGTATAGTCAGATTGTGCTATTTCTGGGTGATGGTGTACTGCGAAAGGTTGCCGAGGAGAAAACTGTTGCTTGCATATAGCAGAAGTTGGAAAACTTGTACATCATGAAGTCTCTCACGAATCGCTTGTATCTGAAGAAGCAGTTGTTCACGTTACAAATGCAAGAAGGTACGTCTGTTTCAACTCGCCTTGATTCATTCACAAAAGCTATTATGTATCTGGAAAATATCAATGTTGAAATTGATGATGAGGACCAAGCTATTATGTTGTTGTGCTCGTTACCACCCTCATATGAGCATTTTGTTGATACCATGAAGTATGGTAGAGATACTCTCTCCAAAGAGGATGTAGAAGCAACCTTGAACTCGAAAGAGTTGAAGAAAAAGATTGCGGCTGACAATGATGGTTCGGGTGAGGGTTTGGTAGTACGAGGAAGAACAAAAGACTCTAGTAATAATGGCAAACGTAGATCTAACAGGAAAAATATTGAATGTTATTATTGCCATAAGAAAGGGCACATCAGAAAAAACTGTCCCGAAAGGCAGAGGAAAGGGAAAGAAATTATAGAAGATTTGTCATCTGATGATGATTCAGTCAGTGTTGCATATGACAGATCATATTATAATTCCGATAATGCACTTTCTGTTATTGAAAATGGTATTCGTCCTAAGGATGAATGGATTCTTGATTCGGGTTGTTCCTACCATATGTGTCCCAATAGGGACTAGTTTACCACTTATAGAGAAATCAACAGTGGTAGTGTCTTGATGGGCATCAATGTTGCATGTAAGACGGTTGGGATTGGAACAGTTAAAATCAAGATGTATGGTGGAATCATCAAAACGTTGGCAAAAGTTCGGCATGTTCCTGATCTGAAAAGGAATATTATTTCTCTTGGTGCCTTAGACTTCGATGGTTGTAAGTTCTTAGCTGAAGGTGGAGTTATAAAGGTTGTGAAGGGTGCTCTGGTTATTATAAGAGGCAATAGAGTTGGAAACTTATATGTTTTGTCCGAAAATACAGTTACAGGTGGAGCTATAGTGTCTTCCTTAAATGACCATGAATCTGTCTCAACGCGCTTATAGCACTTGCGCTTGGGTCACATGAGTGAGAAGGGATTGACAATACTGAGTAATCGAAATTTGCTATGTGCCACGAAGACAGGCAAGTTGGATTTATGTGAGAGATACATCTTCGGAAAGCATCGAAAGGTCAGTTTCAAGACATGTATTATTCACACGAAAGGTATCCTTGATTATGTTCATTAAGATGTATGGGGGCCTTCTAAGGTTTACTCCAAGGGCGGGTCCCGGTTCATGCTGACTTTTATTGATGATTATTCAAGGAAAGTCTAGGTTTATACTCTGAAAACGAAGGATCAAACCTTTGTTACATTCAAGCGATGGAAGGAAATGGTTGAGAAACAGACTAGCAGAAAGGTGAAGAAGTTGATGACAGGTAATGGCAAGAAGTACAGATCGACAGAGTTTGAGAACTATTGCACGGATCATAGCATAGTTCAACATTACACCACTACAGAAACTCCGCAGCAGAATGGAGTTTCAAAGAGGATGAACACAATGATCTTGGAAAGAGCTCGTTGTATGTTGTTTACTACAGGATTGTCCAAGGACTTTTGGGCTGAGGCAGTAAATGCTACAGACTACTTGATAAATAGGTTTCCACACACAAAGATTGGTTGCAAAACACCAGAAGAAATGTGGTCAAGTAATCCAGCTAATTACTCTTACTTGAGGATCTTTGGTTGTCCGGCTTATGCTCACGTGAAAACCGATTAGTTAGAACTAAGGGCTGTGAAGTGCATCTTTGTGGGATATGCTTCTGGGGTGAAAAGATACAGGTTGTGGTGTACTAATTAAGATTCACCCAGATTTATGATCAGCGAGGATGTTACATTTCATAAGAATGCTTTACTCGAAGCCAGAAAGCAGTTGGAGAAGATAAAAAAATGTAGCAGCAGTGACACCAATTAGGTGGAGTCCCACATCCTAGTGAGGGAGGAGAGTGCATCCGGCTCCTCCCGGGTTACAAGGGATAGTCAGATTGTGCAACAGATGTAGTAGACAGAGCCACAGATACCGCGACAGGTAAACTGCAAAGAGAAAGGAAACCGCTGGTTAGATACGATTTCGAGGATATGACGACGTACGCGTCAACATCAGACAGTGGCCATGATGATATTGTTGCATACGCATTGACGACTGAGTCTCTTGAATTAATGGAAGGGCTGGAAAGTAGTCAACAGGCATCAACTATGATTGAAGAGATGGAGTCTCTTGATGAGGAAAATCAGGCCATCAGATGCAAGCGGTTCTACAAGGAAGAGGAAGAAGCTTCTAGTGCAGGTAGAGTGCACTTTAAAGTTCCTGATCATGTATACAGTTTAAGGAAATCATTGTACGGGTCGAAGCAAGCTTCTGGACAATGGAACAAGTGATTTGGTGCATTTATGAAGGAATGGGTTAAATTCAAGTTTAAGCATTGCCTGGACTTGATCGGTGTCCTCAATACGTAAGTGCCATAAGGGGTAAGTGGAGACGGTGAGACGTGTTCTGTGCATGATGATCAGCTTCAATGTTCGCCAAGGTGGAGATTTATTAGGTTGTATGGCTCAATTGAAATAATAAATCTAATAAACCAGGCCCCTGCATTGCCTATGTTCTGCTGTGATTAGAAGTATGTCTATTATCATAAGTCTACTGTGATTAGAAGTAGTGTTTGGGTATAACAGGGTTTTGGGGCTGATATTATAAATAGACATTAAGGGTATCTATAATGTACAACCTCTTCTGATTGATAGTGAATTCTCCTTTCTTCCCGTAGACGTACGCCTAAAGCCGAATCACGTAAATCTTCTGTTTTCTTGTGTGTGCTTGGTCTCTTCTCATAGGCCCTAGATCACAACAGAGGCCATAGATGATTCATCTAGAACTAAGTAACCAGGCTGAAACTTCCACCTTGAGCTATCCATTGAGGCCAGGCTAATTGACAATATGGTTGAGTTATGACAATCCATGATGCATTCATTGAGACTAACCAGGTATTCATCTCCATTTTGTATAATTGCAGGAAGGTGGAAGTTTGAGAATCCTTTGAAGCCATGCTGCATACCTATAAGCAGTATATATCAATGTGGTAGCATAAATGCGAATGGAACCAAGGTGTACACAGTATGTGAGAACCCAAAGTCTGCCTTCTTTTGGGACCAGCTGCACCCTACACAGATGGGTTGGACTGCAGTCTCTTCATCTTTGAAGACCACTCTCTACAGTCTCTCCTCGTAATTCCCTGTTAAGAAAAGAGAGAGAGATAGATCTTTAGCTGTGTTGTTCTCTTTCTTTCCCTTTCTGTTATTTCCTCATTTGTTTTGAATTCGGTGCTTTCTTTGTAATAACAGCAAACATTTTGTGCTGCGCACGTACTACAATTAATTGGTATTGTTTCTTTGAATTAATAAGAATAAATTAGAACACTTGTCTTTGTTTGTAATACTTTTGCTTGGAAGTATGTAATTGTGTAACAATAAGCAATTTCTAGGATGATATGAAAGCAAGACCATGGTATTGTAGGAACATTTCCCTGCAGTAATACTAGTGGAAATGGTACATCTTTGTCTGTGTTTGTACAGCAAAAGGCTGCCTCCGTTTCAATGATAGAGATGAATCTTATGTTCCTACTCCTTACATAGGAAATTGAAATTTTAAAAGAAAATTATTTCATTTTTTTTTCTTTTTCAGGGAGGAGAATGTGTCTCACCAAAGGATCGAAAAAGGTGTTCCAAAGAAATTCAGACAATTTTTCTCTCTACCGCATAGAAGAAATTCTTTTTCAATAATAACATTTTGAATCAATGCTAAATTTAATTTAATACAGAATTAGTTTCTCACGATCGTTTTGGAAGTAGTTGTTTGCATTAATCATAGGATAGATGAAGGCCTAAGTCCAACAATGACAGGAACATTTACTGGGTCAGAAACTAGTTTGAAGCATGCCAAAGGCGGCAAAAATCCCTAGATTTGGTTTACGGGATGCCCAGAAATCTGCTCAATTCAGGCCCAAATAAGGCCAAAAAAATTGTACCAAAACAGGCCCTATATCAGCCCAATGCAGGCATTTGTGTTTAAAGAGCGGAAAGGAGGACCCACTTGATTATTTTCTTTAAAGAAATTAAAGCATCAACCTCCATTTGTAATGTTGGAAAACTAGTGACTCGGGCACAATTCATCCAGCTCAAAAATATTGATTCAGAGAGAGTCAACTTGAAAACTTAGAAGAGCCATGCTTTTTCAAAAAGTATTTTTAAAATAGATCAAGAACTTGTAAATTTCAGATATACATATATTTGCACGTTTTAATAATAATAAACTCAAATTAGTAAATATATTAAATTTTAATCAAATATCATTTTTAAATTGCTTACGCCAAACATCAAGCATTAATTACTTACATTTTCTTCGGCCAAATTTACCCTATATTTGACTCATAAAAACAAGGTGACTGGGCAGCTTCAAGATTCAACACAGAATTTTCCAACCTTGCTCCATTTTATTAAGCATAACTCCCTGCCCAATTGAATTAAGAATTGTATTAAGCCTCTTAAAAAGATTAAAGCATTGGTTTCACTCCATTGAATTAGGCAACAGTTTCTTTCTCTCTCCGTTGTATTAAGCAATGCTCTCAACTGCTGATGGGCTAAAAAGCCGGACTGTGGCTGTTTTCCCCACCCGACATTCAGCTTTAAGGGGGAAAGAATTAAGAATTCTATTAAGGCTCTTAAAAAGATCAAAGCATTGGTTTCTCTCCATTGTATTAAGCATTACTTTGCTCTCTCTCTCTCTCTCTCTCCCCATTGAATTAAGAACTGTATTAAGGCTCTTAAAGAGATTAAATCTTTAATTGGTTTCTCTCCCTGATAATAGAGAGATCGAGTTTCCCTTCATATTAAGCCCGGAGGTAAGGTATGAGCGAGAGATTCTAATGGAGAAGGTTAAGCGCTTCCTCTATATCTTCATAGTTGTTGTCTTGGCAGGTAAAATGAGATGATTTTGTCTCTTTCTGTTAGCTTCTTAGACATGCATGACCTTAAAAGGACGATGAAGTTTTTCTGGGTGCTTTTTGATCCTCTTTGTAGGGATCGAGGTGCAAGCTGCACTTCACAGTCATCTCCAAAGGCTATTCGTCTTCGGGGATTCATATGCAGATACTGGAAATATGAGGAGAATCTCTGCAAGTTCGTGGAAGCCTCCATACGGCATCACCATCCCAGGGAAGCCGAACGGCCGGTCCTCGGATGGTTGGGTCCTGACCGATTTCGTTGGTGAGCCGAAATTTTTAGTTCCCATCATTGCATGCATGATTTATGATGGCTTCCTGGGTCTCTCTGTGTTCTCTTACCTTTGAGTGACTGTGATGTGGTGTACTTCCTCTTAAGCCTATGGCTTATCAACGGCCGAGTCAGAATTTTCATTTGGGTGGTTTGCGCAATCATCAAGTTAAGAAATTAAATAATAAAATAAAAAATTTTAAGGTGTCATTTAAGAAATTCTTGAATCCGCACCCACG
This sequence comes from Persea americana, assembly GCA_029852735.1. NCBI lineage: Eukaryota > Viridiplantae > Streptophyta > Magnoliopsida > Laurales > Lauraceae > Persea > Persea americana. The sequence continues at coordinate 46,121,753 of CM056813.1, forward strand.
TCCTAACATGTAGGTCCGCCACCGTAGCCTATTGCATGGGTCCACCCATGATGAGATCCATCATTGTAAAATGCTAATTGGGATAATGGCTTTGATAATGATAATGAGAACTTGTTTGAGTGAAATTTGTTTATCCTGACTCTCTCTCTCTCTCTTCCCTTGTTTGGTGGCAGCTAAAATTCAAGGAATTCATACTCCAGTACCGTACGAAAGGAGGACAAAACATGCTCCGAAACGATTACGATATGGGATGAATTTCGCCTATGGAGGGTCGGGGGTGTTCGATACGTTGGTCCCTTTCCCAAACTTGACGACCCAGATCGATATGTTCCAGCAGCTTATCCAAGAAGGTGTGTACTCAGTGCGGGATCTCCATAACTCCATGGCCCTCATCTCTGTAGCTGGCAACGACTACACTGTGTATGGCAAAAATGGGACGATGATGGTAAGTGAAAGTGTTTCGGTTTGACTATTTATTTAAGCTATAACTTACATAGATCCTCTACAGCCGTAGATGTTGAGAAGTTTCTACAAAAATTAAAGACTAGCGTTTGGGGTAGCAAAAAAATACTTATTAACCAACTGATCATCTGTGTGTTTTGCTTAATATAGAGAAAACGGAAAATGAAAAACTACATGATTAATTAACAGACTAGTACAAGAGATGGATTGAAGACTAGTACAAGAGATGGTGTGTATTTCCTTTTACTCTACACATCAATAAACAAATAGGCTTGAGACCAGGGTTGAGCGCTCAATAAATAAAGGGAGGATTTCAATTTCTAACTATCTTTTTAGTGGCCTTCAAAATCCCTTGATTTTGACTTTTGGAAAATAGCGAATGAACAAGTCGTAGGTTAGCTCTCCACGTTGTGTGCTAGCATCTTGGTGCACACATGCGCTTCAGGGTGGACCCAGGTACAAGGGTTTCGGGTCTGAAGGCCCCACCCATACCTGAAAAAACATTTTGAAAATTTTTAAAATTCTCATGCAAATTCTGAAAATTAATATGCTTTTATACATTTGCCCATTCCCTCAATATTTCTTTTACATAGAACGCCCCCAAGATTTTCTCTAGGTTTACCCATGCATGTGCCCAAGGATTAGTTTCTATCTGGCTAAATACCACGAGGACACCCTCATCAAGATAAAAAAATAGGTGGCAGCGGATCCAGAGTGTGGTTTTCCCTATTACATCTTAGTCTTATGGTTTGTGGGACATATTTATGTTATTTAAAGAAAATATAAGAAAGAGATCTTTACTGAGTGTGCGATCACTGAGCCTTTTTTTCTTATCTGTGTCGCATGGCCTTTCATTGCATTTATATATTTTTAGCAAACACTTTACAATTATATTTTTGCCACTTGTATAATATCAATGTACTGTCCCTTGATCAATCTTCTGCAGCCAAGATCTTCTATCTGTATCTTTTCATATTATAAGCCCAACCCATTGAATGTTGTTGCTGACTTATGGCATCCATGCATGCATTGGCCTAATGTTTCTGCCATGCACCGACCTATTGTTTAGATGATGAGTGACCCATACTGACTTGTAGATTTGACGAACATTTTATACTAGAGTCATCATTGATTGGCAGAATTTCTTGGAGTTTTAAAGTTTGTTGACTGGTGAGACGGAACTATGGCTGGGTTTGTATGGTGGATCAACCCACTTGTTTGGGTCGACTTGTACTCAACCTGTTGTCCTGTTAACTTAGGTTCATTATCACTCCCCCTCAAGCAGGTGTGAGGTGGAAACAACACGCCAAGCTTGTTTCTCAAGGATTGGAAGTGTACCTTGGCCAGGGGCTTTGGTGAATATGTGTCACGACCCGGGCCCGAGATTAGGCTTACCACGGTCAAACTCTGAGTCGCGATTACCATACTTACTCCCGTAAACCTCGCATCACCGAAGCCAATACAAGATTCACAAGGGATCTTACATATGTCTGTCAAATGTACATTTTTGCAGAAATATAAACATACATTGACATCCAACTTTAACATAAACAAGTCCTTTACATAACATAAAGTTTACTTACACCTCTCATTTCATATTTAAATCAACCATGCATATTCAAATACAATGCATGTGATTACTATTTACATCAAAATGAATCTATTCAAAATGTTCATAAAACTTGCTAAACCGGTCGCCTCCGATTTACATCCACTCATTCAATCCTCCTGGAGGAACTGGATTGGTCTCCTCCCTTGGCGGCACGGTCTCTGAACCACTGGAACGGGCAACTTAGCCTGTAATGTCATCAATAACACTGTGAACACGACGGTTCAACAATGTATACACAATTCTATGATAATCACATGTTTAGCAATTTTAAACAATTTATATCAATTCAATTCAATTCAATTCAATGCATATAGTTCTTCCCTGAATGAAGCATTCAATTCATGTAGTTCTTCCCTGTAGGAAGCATTATCAAGTATCTTTTCGTTGTCCTCTGGCATAGGCGGAAGGCACACCATTCACAACCCAGTCTTTCAAGGACTCATTTCATTTCAATATTACTCATTTTATTAAGTGGCTTTTCAAATATGTGGGATTTACCAGTGTCTTGATCAGAGATCACCGGCATCACCACGGAGCTCCGGAGCGCTCCATCTACTGCAGCAGACTTAATCTTTAATTCATTACAGTGTTTGTTCACTTCAGTTCTTTTCTTTTCATTTCATTGCATTTCATTTCATTAATTCAATACATTATTCAATGACAGCTCAACAAGGAGCATAACAGTAGTAGACGAGAGAGGACAAGCCAACTTAAGTCAGAAACAATTAAATTTCCTAAAACAACATTCGGGTGAAACGTTCATTATGCAATGTAGGTGTTATTTTAGATGACATCACTTTTAGTGAAATTTACATTCACATAAGTTTAGCTAACACCCATGAAGGTTTAGGAAAATATCAGAAATCCATTCTGATATCCCCTCAATTTCGGTCACTTCGTCGGTTACCTAGCGGTTAGCCGAATTACGGATTTCGGCTGACCGAACCACATGCGGTCAGCTTTCTAGAATTCCATAAACTACAGTTCACTTTGCTCAATTCGGTCACCTACTCGGCTGATCGAAATTCAAATTTCGGTGAGCCGAATTTCTTTCGATCAACTTACGGTCCATTTTCCAGAAGCTCAACTTCTGATGGAAAAACCCTGATAAGATTTTTGGTTACCTTGCGGTCAACCCTCGGCTAGCCGAACTATGTCGGTCAGCTCACGGTCAGGTGTCGGTCAGCTTGGCGGCTGACCGAATTGTGCCCAGAAGTTCAGAAAGTTCTGAACCGAATTTTCTGGAACTGAACTCCTTGAATTCTAACAAGTCCATTACATCTGAAATCAATATAATTGAGTACACTTGCCTTGTTTGGAGAGTAATCCACAAGAACCTCCTTTTCTAGCTTGAAGTTGATATTAATTCCTCAAGCTAAACCTTCTTTTGAACCTAAAACCCAATCAATCCATTTAAGAAAATCCTAATGAGTTTCTTATGTAAGAAACCATTCCAAATCACCAAAGAGAACTCAGAAATCCTAAAAACAACATAATACACTTACTTGTAGCCTCTTTGGTGGAAATCTTGAGATCTTCTCAAGTTTAAACTCCAAGAAAGTAAGAAAGAAGATGGAGAATATGAAGAAGAAGATGAAGTTCCTCTTCACAATCACTTATCAATTCTCCAAATCACCACTCAATGAAGAGAAATTGGAAGAAAGAAGAAGAAGAGAAAGAAAGAGAGAGAGATCGGCTGGAAGATAAGAGAATGAACTCATTTGAGTTCATCTCTATCTAAATAAGCCCATTTTTGCATTTTAGCCCCTCTCCTTTCCACTAATTACAATTTGAGTCAAATGAATGGTCATTTGAACCAATTCACGCCGAATGAAATTGCTATAATTACGAAAGTTAACGTACTTCTCGAGATATACGTGCAAGTATCAAGAGTTTCCGTATTCAACGAAATACGCGTAATTTCGTATTTACAAAAAGGTCCTTGCATTACCCGATTTGGCGTAAAACCATGCCAATTCATTCATATTATTCACTACTCTTTTCCTTAAGCTCAATTTGTCCATTTGAGCCAAATTCTATATCAATTCGGCCATTAATCAACATTAATTCAATAAGACATGTTGATTTAGCATTAATCCCGATTAGGTAACGTTAATCATAATTAACTCGGGACAGGGTGTTACAATATGTCAGCAACTTGACCAGAAAAAGGAACAAACTTTATGACTAGAGTGCCTTCTCTCTAACAAAATGATAGTCAATCTCTATATGTTTTGGGGAGCATGGAAGACGGGATCGACCGTCACGTACAGAGCACTCATGTTATCACATAATAATACTGGTGGATGATGTAAGAACAGCCCAATATCTCGTAAAATATAAGTGACCTAGATTATTTCCGCCGCTGTAGAAGCCAAGGCACGATATTCTGCTTCCGCACTTGATCGAGCAACAGTTGGTTGCTTTTTAGTTGCCCAAGATATACAATTAGCTCCTGGATAGACACAATAGCTAGTTGTTGATCTCCGAGTTGTTGGACACCCGGCCCAATCTACATCAGAGAATGCATATAGACATAGAGATGATTGAGACAAAATCTTCATTCCATAATCCATGGTGTATTTGATAGAACGAAGAATGCGCTTGACAGCTTGGAAGTATGAGTCATAGGGCTGATGCATGAACTGGTATACTAAGTTGGCTGCATATTGCAGGGCTCCAACAACACTCCGGTAAAAGGTTGCATCAACTTGATTACCAGTTGATTGATGTAAATTGTGCTCCTGCGCCGATGGAGTATTTGCAGGCTTACTTTCAAGCATCCCAGTCTTTTTCAATATTTCTGATGCATATTTTGATTGTGATAAGAAAATCTCTCCTTTAAAGGGAACCACTTCAACTCCAAGAAAGTAGTGAATAGGGCCTAAATCCGTCATTGAAAATTCTTTGCTCAATTTAAAGATTAAGCAAGAGAGCAATTCAGGGTTACTACTTGTCAAAATAATATCATCCACATATAAAAGTAGAAGAATTGTCCCTTGTGCACAATGAAGCACAAAAAGAGAGGAATTTGCCTTGCTGCAGAAAAAACCAATCTGAAGCAAGAAGAGACTGAAGCGATCAAACCAAGCCCGTGGAGCTTGTTTAAGTCCATAGATGGCTTTCTTTAAATGGCATACATGGTTAGGAAAGTCGGGGTTGATAAACCCGGGAGGTTGTTCCATATAAATTGTTTCTTTGAGATGGCAATGTAAAAAAGCATTTTTTACGTCAAAGCTGATGTATTTGCCATTGATGCACTACTGCAAGAGTAAGTAGGGTCCGGATTGTAGTTGGTTTAATGACCGGGTTGAAAGTCTGATCAAGGTCAATACCTTCCAATTGGTTGTATCCTTTCGCAACTAGACGAGCTTCATATCTTTCGACACAACCATCGGCATTAGTAGTAGCAGAGGTGGCACAATTTGGCAAGAGCACAGTAGACGGCTTGGCATCGTCCAACAAGTCTGATGACCCAGCTGTATGTTGGTTGTCTGGCTGCAATCATTCTCCATTGAATATTGCATCTTCTTTCTTTATATCATGGAATTCATTATAACAAGAGAGTGATTGGGATTCCTGTGATGGAGAAAACAATGCAGGGGGACTAGTGTATGGAAGTATGCGTTCATCAAAGAAGACATGCCTTGAGATGTAGATTTTCTTTGACGGTAGGTGAAAAGAGCGATACCCTTTGTGTTCACCACTATACCCAACGAAGATGCACGGATAGGATTTTGGTGAAAATTTATTGCCACCCCTGTCTCGCAAGTATGGAAAGCACCGGCAACCAAATACTTTCAGTGATAAGTAGTCAGGATATTTCCCATATAGTTTCTGAAATGGGGTTTTCATGCCAAGTGTCGAAGAATGTAATCAATTGATTAAATGAACTGCTGTTAGAAAAGCTTCAACCCATAAAGCCTTAGGCAAGTTTGCATGGAATAGAATTGATAGCCCAGTTTCCACAATATGCCTATGTTTTCTTTCTACTACACCATTCTGCTAAGGTGTATAAGGACATGATATATGTCGCAAAATACCACAATCTTCTAGATGTGAAATGAAAGCATTAGATTGAAATTCTCACCCTCCATCACACTGGACAAGTTTGATTTTTGCAAAGAATTGATTTTCAACCATTTTTCGGTATTTCAAGAATGTAGAGAAAAAGTCAGATTTCCTTCGTATTAAGGAAATATCCATGTGACTCTTGAACAATCATCAACAAAACTAACATAATATTTCATATTCTGAAAAGAAGCAACAGGAGCAGGTCCCCAGAGATCACAATGAACTTTTTGAAAAGGTAACGACTCAATTTTGTCTCTAAGTTGAAATGGCAATTTGCAACTTTTGCCCATCTGGCAACTACTACATAAATGATGAGATTATTTCAAATACTAACATCTACGTTATGCTTAAACTCAAAATTTTAAGAAATCTAGGGTGAGGGTGACCAAGCCTCTGATGCCAAATATCCTTCGGTGCTTTTCCAGTTTTGACTGCAACCAAAGCTGCTACTAGGCCACTATCCATAGCATATAGATTTCCTTTTCTACTGCCCGTTGCCAGGGGCCTGCCCATTTTTTGACCCTTAATCACAAATTCAGAGTCAGTGAATTCAAATAAGCAGGATTCATCTCTAGTTAACTGACTTACTGTAACACCCTGTCCCGAGTTAATTAAGATTAACTCTAATTCATTGGGATTAATGCTAATTCAACATGTTTTATGGGATTAATGTTGATTAATGGCTAAATTGATAAGAATTTGACTCGAGTGGTCAAATTGAACTTAATGAAAAGAATAGTGAAAGTTCTGAATGGACTTGAAATGGTTTTAGGCTAAGCCATGCACTGTAAGGACTTTTTCGTAAATACGAAATTACACGTATTTCGTCGCATACGGAAACTCTTGATACTCACACATGTATCTCGAGGAGTACGTTAACTTTCGTAAGTGTAGTAGTTCCATTCAGCGTGAATTGGGTCAAATGACCATTCATTTGACTTGAATTGTAATTAGAGGAACTAGGAGGGGGCTAAATGCAAAAATGGGGATTATAAGATGAGGATGAACTCATTTGAGTTCATTCTTCATCCCAGCCGATCTCTTTCTTTCCCTTCTTCTTCTTTCTTCCACGTTTTCTTTCTTAAGTGGTGTGATTGAGAGAATTGTCAAGGGCTGTGAAGAGGGCTCCATCTTCACCATCCTATTCTCCATCTTCTTTCTTACTTTCTTGAAGTTTAAGATTGAGACGATCTCAAGATTGCCACCAAATAGGCTACAAGTAAGTGAACTATGTTGTTTCTCGAATTTCTGAGTCATCTTTGGTGATTTGGAATGGTTTCTTACCTAAGAAACTCATTAGGATTTTCTTGAATGGATTGATTGGTTTCTTAGGTTCAAAGAGGGTTTCAAGTTTGGGGATTTCATCTTGGATTCAAGCTAGCAAGGGAGATTCTTGTGAATTAATCTCCAAACAAGGCAAGTATACTCAATTTCATTGATTTCAATTGTTAGGTGATTTGGTAGAACTCAAGGAGTGCAGTTACAGAAAATTCGGTTCAGAAGTTTCTGAACTTCTGGGCGCAATTCGGTCAGCCGCCAGGCTGACCGCCACCTGACCGCTAGCTAACCGAGAGCTGACCGACATTGGTCGGCTAGCCGCATTTGTGGGTTCGGCTAGCCGCGGGTTAACCGTAAGGTGACCGCAATTCTTGTCAGGGTTTTCCATCAGAAATCGAGCTTCTGGAAAACGAACCGTAAGCTAACCGAATAAATTCGGTTAGCCGAAATGTAAATTTCGGCCAGCCGTGAGGGTGACCGCGTAGGTGACCGAATTTGGACAAATTGTCCTGTCGAAATTGAAAGTCTGGAAGCTGACCGAATGTGGTTCAGTCAGCCGGAACCCCTCATGCGGCTAACCGCCAGGTAACCGCCGAGGTGACCGAAATTGAGGGAATATCAGAATTGATTTCTGATAATTTCCTAAACCTTCATGGGTGTTAGCTAAACTTATGCGAATGTAAATTTCACTAAAAAGTGATGTCATCCATAATAACACCTACATTGCATAATGAACGTTTCACCCGAATGTTGTTTTAGGAAATGTAATTGTTTAGGAAATTTGATTGGTTATGACTTGAGTTGGCTTGTCCTCTCTCGTCCCTTACTGTTATGCTCCATGTTGAGCTATCATTGAATAATGTATTGACTAAATACAAGACATGTAATGAAATGAAAAGAAAGGAACTGAACTGATTAAACATTGTAATGTATGAAAGACTAAGTCTGCTGCAGTAGATGGAGCGTTCCGGAGCTCCGTGGGACCGGTGATCTCTGATCAAGACATTGGTGCACCCACCCATTTGATAAGCCACCTAATAAAGTGCGTAACCATTGAAAAGCCACTAATAAAGTGAGCACTAATGAAATGAAATGAGTCCTTGAAAGGCTGGGTTGTGAATGGTGCGCCTTCCGCCTATGCTAGAGGACAACGAAAAGACACTAGATACAGTGTATAAAATGAAATGACTGCTCTCTTCAGGGGAGAACTACATGAACTGAAGTCTTCCTTCACGGAAGCATTAATTGAATTGACTTGTATTGAATTGAATTGAAATGAATTGACTTGATTTGAATATAATGGTTATACAGTGAAGCTTAAATTGCTAACATGTGATTATCATAGAATTGTGTATACATTGTTGAACCGTCGTGTTCACAGTGTTATGGCTGACATTACAGGCCCAGTTGGCCATTCCAGTGGTACAGAGACCGCGCCGCCAGCGGAGGAGACCAATCCGGTTCCTCCAGGAGGTTTGAGCGAATGGACGTAAAAGGAGGCGTCCGGTTTAGCAAATTTTGGAAACATTTTGCATAGATTCGTTTTGTTGTAAACAGTGATCACATGCATTGTATTGAATATGCATGGGTGATGTAAATAGGAAATGAGATGTATAAGTGAACTTTACTTTCTGTAAAGAATTTGTACATGTTAAAGTTGAATGTCAATGTATATATATTTCCGCACAAAAATGTACATTTGACAGATATATGTAAGATCCCTTGTGAATTTCGTATTGGCTTTGGCCATGCGAGGTTTACGGGAGTAAGTATGGCATCACGACTCGGGGTTTGGCCGTGGTAACCCTAATCTCGGGCCCGGGTCGTGACACTTACAGATAATACATTTTTTTGAATTGAAGGCAACACCAACACATGTCCGAGTTTTACTGACCCATGTGTGGTTTTTAAGGAGGCATCACCAATGTGAGACACATTCAACTTATTTCCATCTCCGATTAGAACTTTATCCGATCCAGTGTAAGGAACTAGATTAGTTAACATACCTGGATTTACTTGTCATATGAGCATTTGCCCTATATCGAAATAGATGTTTGGATCATTGAAATCTTGCAACGAAACTGCTGTGAGTGCTTGAGGAAGACCTTCTTGTGCCTGATAAGAGAAAACCCAACGATACCAACACCTTAGTGCAGTATGTCCTCTTTTTCCACAAATTTGACATTCGGGGTCTATTGCCTGCATTCTGATTTTTTTTCTTCTTGATTGTTAGGAAAAGTATTTTGAAAAGTAGGATTGAGATTACCAGAATGGTTAGTTGAACCATTGAATTGTTGTTTCGGTGTAGACATCGGTTGCTGAAAACTTGAATTGTAGTTATTTTGCTTGGGGCCTATTGGACATTGATTAAAAGGCTGTGGATATCCTCCTTGATAGGGTTGTCTGCAGGAGCAAAGCCACGACCCTTTGAGTTGAACTGATTGTTTTGGCCAAAACCACGATGACCTCTTCCATTTCCTCAACCTCTGCCTCAATTGAATTGTTGGGAAACGAATGCCATGTTTGGGTCAATGCTCTTTTCTTCCATTGCATTTTGAAGGCGCAAGTCATAGCTCTGCAGTGCTGTGACAAACTGCGCGTAGGTAGGAAATGGTGGTTTGGATACCATGGATGTGACTAGAGTCTCATATTTGGGTCCCAAACCTTGTGACAAGTAAACAACTCTGTCATCTTCGTCAACTGGTTTTTGTATAGCAACTAGACCATCAAAGATTGTCTTGAAGGTCTTAAGATAGTCAACAAGGGATTGACTTCCCTTCTTGGTATGTTGCATTTGTCTTTTTAATTGAACTTCCCTTAGTAGCTTGAAGATAGTTTTCTTCAAGGCAGCTCCAAACATCTTTGGCTGTCTAGCAGCCAACAACTAGATAAAGGGACTCCTCAGATAGAGTACCAGTTATCCAACTTTGGAGAAGAATATCTCGTTCCTTCCATTGATCAAAAGCAGAATTTGGAACAGCCTCACCTTTGCCAAATGTTGACCATTCGGCCGGCGGCTCCTGGTGCAAATATTTTGCCAATTTCAAGCTTTCGATCAAAGGTAGGATTTGGGTTTTCCAAACCAAGTAACTTGTGGCAGTTTGTTTGATTGAAATTATGCTAATGAGATGATGTAAAGATGGGCTGACAAAGAAATATTGGATGAAGAGGCCATGGCTAAATTCTTGATGCGAAACTGGTAACGAGTAGTACCTGCGTTCAACAAATCAAAAGAATTTCACCTCTTGATACACGTAGTCAATGGTCGACTTCTTCTTCAGAGAGCTCTTAACATGCTATGACGTTTGAGATTATATGCTACTGTGCGCAAGGCTTGGGGCTACAAAATAGTTTGTCTAAGGTTTCAAAGAAACATAGGAATTGAGCTCTGATACCATAAAGAAAATATAAGAAAGAGATATTTACTGAGTGTGCGATCACTGAGCCTTTTTTTCTTATCTGTGTTGCATGGCATGGCCTTTCACTGCATTTATAGATTTTTAGTAAATACTTTACAATTATATTTTTGCCACTCGTACATTATCAATGGGGACAATTACCGTACGGACTGCCTTGAAACTGACAATTACTTCAGAACAGCTATAAAAAGTATATTTACCATAGAACAGTCCAATCCGTAGGATATCGCACTCCTAGGGAAGTATGATATCCTATAATCAAAAGCGGAAAAATTTGAACAGTTAGTTTTTTTTTGTTTTTTTCCTTGATTATGGGACCACCAAACCATCATCTAAATCGTTGGATAGCTATATGAGTGTATGAATTAATATAGCACCAAGTTTAAATCATTGATCTATTACGGTTAAATAGCTGTTCTAGGGTATTTGTCACTTTTAATACAGTCCGTATGGTAATTGTCCCATATCAATTTACTGTCCCTTGATCAATCTTCTGCAACCAAGATCTTCTCTATGTATCTTTTCATATTATAAGTCCAACCCATTAAATGTTGTTGCTGACCTATGGCACCAATGCATGCACCGGCCTAATGTTTCTGCCATGCACTGACCTATTTTTTAGATGATGAGTGACCCATGCTGCCTTGTAGATTTGACGAAGATTTTCCACTGTAGCCATCATTGATTGGCAGAATTTCTTGGAGTTTTAAAGTTTGTTGACCTGTTCGGTGAGATGGAACTATGGCTGGTTTGTATGGCGGATCGACCAACTTGTTTGGGTCGACTTGTACTCAACATGTTGTCTTGTTAACTTAGGTTCTTTATCATTATTAATATAAGAAAGTAGAACACCACAAGGTGAAAGGTAAAAGATAATAAGCAAAGGTATACGAAAAATCTTAAAGATCATCAAAGGTTTACTAGTATTGAATTTGGTTTTAATGCTAGAATGAGAAATTATTTACCATCTAAGGTGAAACATATCATGGTCATTTCCTTATGTTTATTACTTGCCCATTGCACTTCACCTCTTAGATTAAGGGCCCATTTGGTAACTCTAAAAATAAGCTCTTATTCCGTGATTAAAAGTTTATTTTCATATTGGAGCATTTGGTAAACCACTAATTAAAATTTTAATCTTAAAGCTTATTCGCTGATTAGAGCTTTAGCCTCTGAAAAAAATAAGCTAAGGGGGGCTGCTTATTTTTTTAGTGCTGTTTTTTTTCGCTAAAGTGGATAGAGGTGGACAACGCAAAGTTTAATTATGTGTTTTGGAAGAAAATAAACTCAAAAATTCTCAATACGATGCAATTGGCGGGTTCCACAATTCCTGAGGGTGGGCTCCAAGTACCTCATGAAATAAGAACTTTTCTTTTATATTTTTTATCAAACATACTAATTGTAAATTAGATCTTAAAAGTTTGAGCTTTCATTTAGACTTTAATCTAATTAGCTCTTATTAATTACATTAGAGTTTCCAAATGGCCCCTAACACTATATTACAATGTGTAAACTATAGGAAAATGATGTCTCCGATGAATCAAATCTTTCACATGGGAGAGATTTTCATATGGAATTCCCATCCACGTTGGACCCAATCAAATCGACAATATAGATCTTGACAAGGATGCCCACAAGCATAAATTTGTTGCCTCACCACATGAGCAACTCATCCACTATCTACCAAGGTTTAAGCCCTCAGGATCCGCATGTATAAGTTAAAAGGGACTGAATATTGCCAAAGTATTGAATTGATTTTATTGAGAATAGCCCATGATTATTTATAAGAGTACAATCAAAGATATTGACTCAAAAAAAAAAAAAAAAAAAAAAAACCTCTAATCAAACCAATGATAGGAAACCTAATCACAGATGAATAGGAAACCAAATAACATAATAACAGATTATCCAAATCTAATCTAATCAATTGTCTAAGATAACTCATCCTTTTCATACCCTAGTTAGAATATTCTCTAATACCACATATTTTAGATGCCTTGCACTTTGTTCAGGTCATTTGAAGGTTCATTCATTGAACATATCAGTTCTTCTTCTCATCTATCATTTTAATGACTTCATCATCTTCTTATATATACTAAGTGATGCTTCCTTATTAATTGTTTTTTTCCTTTCCATGGAATCGTTCACTACCCTAAACCTACTTACATGTGTTGTAGGGTGTCATAGAATACATCAGTTCTTTAATTACTCAACTGGAGTTGGACTTAAAACGCATCAATGACATTGGAGTGAAGAAGATCGCCGTCAATAACCTCCAGCCCATTGGATGTTTACCTTACAGGATTGCCAACAATTCCTACCAAAACTGTGATGACACTTACAATGTGATTTCTATCTACCACAACTCATTGTTGCAGAAAGTTGTTGAGAAGATGAACAGGGATACCGAGAATTCAATTGTTGTCATTCTCGATCTCTATGGAGCGTTCTCGTCCATCCTACACAGCTCATGCAAAGGTGATCATCATGTCACTGGTTAGACAAAATTCATTTTATGATACCACAGCCGTTTTCCCCATCTTTTATAGTGGGCCATAAAGGCCATCATCTAGAACTAATTAGCAACTAGTCTGAAACTTCTGCCATGACCTGTCCATAAAGGCCCAGCTAATTGACAATATGGTCTGTCGCTGAGTTGGGACAATCCATGATGCCATTCATTGAGACTAACCAGGGACTAATGAATCATCCTCGTTTTGTATCATTGCAGGAATGTGGGAGTTTAAGAATCCTTTGAAGCCATGCTGCAAGCCAATAAGCAGTGAATATCAATGTGGCAGCGTAAATGCGAATGGAACCAAGATGTATACAGTATGTGAGACCCCAGAGTTTGCCTTCTTTTGGGACCAGGTGCACCCTACACATATGGGTTGGACTGCAGTCACTTCATCTTTGAAGACCACTCTCTACAGTCTTTCCTTCTAATCCCCTTGAGAGAAGAGAGAGACCCAACTTTAGCTGTGTTGATCTCTTTCTTTTCCTTTTTGCTCTTTCTTCATTTGGTTTGAATTTGGTGCTTTCCTAATAATAACAACAAACATTTTGTGTTGCACACTAGAACTAATGAAGTTAGTTTCTTTGAATTAATAAAGGGTGAATTAGAATACCTTTTCCTATGTTTTTATACTTTAATTTGCTTGACAGTATGTAATAGTACAGTAAGTGATTTCTAGGATGATATGAAGGCAAGAACATTGTATTTTAGGAACTTTTCCCTGTGGTAATACTACTGGAAATGGTACATTAATGAAATTGAGCCCTAGAGAAGATGGAAGAAGCATAGAAGAAATTCAGTGACGAGTATTCTTCAAGATGAAGAAAAAAGATTTTAACAATAACATTTTGAATCAAGGCCAATATTTAAGTTACTACAAAAATTAGTTTCTCTATATCATTTTGAAAGTGATTGTTTGTATTAATCATTATCCACAATCAAAGCCTAATTCTTATCTACAACAGGCATATTTACGACTCAGAAACTAGTTCAGATCCATGCCAAAAACAAGGCCAGTAAACAACCCCAACTAGCGTTGGTTTACACCATGCCCTAGAAATCCACTCAATTTAGGCCAAGCCCTATGTCAGCCCCAATACAGGCATGAATTAGGCCAAACTTGAAGTGGACGGACCTAGAATGGTCCATCTAAGACACTAAAACAAGTCTAAATTGGGTTTGGAAATATGTTCCCAAATAGGCTCAAGATCCGTTCTTTTTATGGCCCTTATACTAAATAAAAGTAGGCACCAGCATTGGTTTCTGTGAGCCCAATAGCAGATCTTTGTAGGCCTCAAACCTAGTCCAGCATAGGGCCTTAACCTGGTCCGAATGAGACTAAAAAAATTGGTCTAAAATGGTGGACCCAAAAACTGCGCTTTAATGGGTCTGTTCTGGGTCCAAAACAGATCGACTCAAGGCCAATAATATTATGCAGAAGAAGGGACTTGAAACCTGATGAAATCTTAGCCTACAACATGCCAAATTATCTGTCACTTGATGGTGATGTCATTTCTGTTCTAAAAAGGACCTAAAAGTGCAACGGATCAGGCCCTATTTCAAGCCCAAATCAGGCCAACTTTTGGGAATTGATCCATCCGCTTGAGGATAGGGAATCGAGCCTTCAATACTCTAAAGCTTCGCTCGATCACATTCCTCAAGGATGAATGCAATCTATTAAAATGCTCCTCTCTAGTACGAGGAATGGCAACACCTTGAAAATCTTGAAGCAATAGCGAATATTTTGAAATGGAGAAAAAACCCTCAAGATAATTGTTGAGTTCATGAATTTGCACATTAATGCATCATTTTAAGATGAATTAGGGGTTTAATTATGTGAATTGCATCATTATTCATTTAATTCCATCATTTCATGCATTTTCACCTACAAATATGAATTTTCATATTTTTCATACATTTTTTGCATTAACTTAGAATATTATGCATTTTTCTACGAAGAGTCCCAATTTGAGTAGAACTCTATCCGGGTGGGTCCCGCTTCAATATGGGATCTTTATTATTTGATGTGTTGAATTAAAATGTGCAGAAAATAAGAATTGCAGGCCTCTGTCACAGAACCCACTTTCAAGCACATATAGTCATCTTGGGCCCTACATTGCTAAATTGAAGCTTGAAAAGAAGTAAACTAAAGAATTCACCACGTGGACCTCACATACAAGCCATGTGCAAATCAATCAAAGGAGGGGTACCCTACTCATCATGTCAGTTGAAGAGTCTTAAGTACAGCAAAAGACTTCTCATAGGGCCCACTGTTCAAGCAGATGAAATGTCCCACATGGCAGGGTCCACAGCAATTGCAGATTTGAAACTATTAATGGATAATTCAAAGAGTAAAAGTTTGATTGGAATAAAAGAAGAAGAGTTTGAATCATCCACATTTGATATCCTTTCAAAAATGAAAGTTGTGCAAAGATAGAGTTTATTGCAAATCAAATTTCAAAAGTTAATCCCTTTTTTCTCAGGATAACTCATCTTCAAATGGTCATAACTTTCAATCCGACCGTCGGATCGATGAAATTTACCACCGTTGAAAAGCTTATTCAGAGTAAATGTCTGTGAAGCCAAGATTGCGCAAATCGGAGCTAAATTGATAAAGTTATGGGCCCGGATATTTTTATGTTCATTTTTAGACAGGATTGCAATTAAATCCACACCGTTGATAATCCATTGCTACATATCCCTTGTGGGACCCCATCTGAAGATTAACGAAGCCACCCAGAGGTTTCCAGAAGCTTCTACCTCATTCAAATTCAAAACGGATAAGAGATATACCTTATCTATAAAGATAAATCAAATCAAAAGGTGTCCAGACTCAATGTATCTATACGATAACCAGGATTTATAAAAGGAACCGAAGGAAGCATGCATGAACAACTCCTCCCTTGGACGTCCATTATTACTCTCTCTCCTCTTTCTCTTCTTTCCCTAATTAATAGAATTTAAGAGTTATTTTTGGGTATTCTGGAGCCCTGTTCTAGAACTAGGTTAGAAGAGTGTGAGAGAAAATTGTAATTGGCATGAAGTTCTCAATGAAAATCACATCTTTTGCAATGGGGGAGTAGATCACTGGATCAGAGTATCAAATGAAGTTAAGTGTTTCTCATCATTAATCTATATGATATTTTTGTCTCTTGCGTATTGATTATAATAATAAATCTGCCTTCTATCATTGACAACCTATGTTATTCATTTTTTTTTTATTTTAACAATGCTTTAATCATTTATGTTTTCTTAATAGATTATTCTTAAATTGAAATTCTTTGATAATCTATCTTTGATTAATATGTGATATTTAGTTAAGTTCATAATTTCATTAGGTGAAGGAGATTTCTGCCTTAAATAAATTGTGAAAAATTGTGCTCTTTGATAGACAAATTATCCGAATCAGAAACATTGATTTGCTTCTAATTTGAAGGATTTTTTGGACAAGTTTATTTTATAAATTGCATAAAATGATGGTGGGACTACTTAATGGATTCATGATATTCTGATATGCATTTTCTCATATTTTATGGCTGCACTTTAGATCTATAATTTTTTTAAAAATTCTTATTATTGTTTCTTATTATCTCCTTTGTCATTATCATTGATAAAAAAAATCAGATTTTAAATTTTAACTTAGTAGTGCTCCCTGTGGGATCGACTTGTAATTGCCACTGTCTCAACAAGACAATTGTGCACTTGCAATAATTTTAATTGATTAATTTAAATCACATCAATTATCAGTCTCTTCAAGGCACCAACAAAATCACACATCTGAAGATCTATCAAAACAGGCAGCAATGAAGGTATAATCATTAAAAAATATCTCAATGACTACTTTGAGAGTTTTTTCACATAAATATAAACATGTGAATATTTGAATCCCAACCGAATGGGAAGCTTTGTTCAAAGAATTGTTGCCTAATTTGATATCTTTGTCGTATGCAAAGGATGGTGGCGCCGAAATTGAACTCACTGCTTAACTGATAGTGGCATTAGATCACATCTGATTCTGGTCTGGGTAACTTCTGGTGAAATGGCAATGGGTCCAAAACATCAAACCCACCCTTCTATTAATCAGATTAGAAATGTAAAGCAAACCATAATTTAGAGGTAGCAACTGGTCAGGTTATCTCCAAACAAGTTAGGTTGATGACTCTCTACATTGAGGCCCAACCCATAGCTGACTTGCCTGTTAAAAGGGTCAAACACCCTAAGACCCAACAACACATTCATCAAGAACAAATGCTAAATCAAGAAAGGGGGGTCATGTTGTCTTTAAACCTATATTGATTTTCCAGGTTCAAAAGGTTCTAAAGATTTTAAATTTAATTTCAACTGAGCAGAGTGTTTTGAGTTTAGTGATTGGGTGTGAAATTACTCCACATTGAATTTTATTCCATTTACCACTCAAAGTCTTCCAAATCGGCAAAAATCCAAATAACCCATCTGGTGTTTGGATTAATGGGTGTGAAAATGATAATGAACGTACTGAAGTTGCTAAAAAAATAGGCCCTTAGGGTTGTTGTAGAAATTAGGACTTCCGGTAAAGAACATGCCCTGTACAACATGTTGAAGATGAACTCTTCCCAACATAAGGCCTCTTCCATCCACCATATGGTTGCCTCATTGAACTATTAGGCATAGCAATTGCTTATAAACTATGGCCATGGCTGGACTCCAAGATAGAATTTTGCCAAGGCTCAAACCCCACTTGAGGATAGAGGGTGCAATATCTCTGACTCACATAATCAAAACTGCATAATATGCTAGAGAAATAGAAAACGAAAAATAAGAAACAAGAAGAATTGGAGAAGAAGAAGATGTACCGTAATCACAGGGGGTTCTTTCTTCTCTCTTCCCTATTCCCTATTTCCTCTGCTCTCCTAGAAGGGCTGATGCATTCCACTCCCACTGCTTCAATGGTATCGATGCCCTAAACCCCTTTTGAAATGGGTTTTATACAAAGGACTTTCGTTGCCAATTAAACAACGTCTAGGGGCATTTTTGTCCTGAAAAAATCCAGCGCCTCTACTTTTCCCAAAGGGGGAACCTCTAATCTCTATGGGCTCAGGAATGGAGCATTTTTGTTTATTAGGATATGCCTCTAATTGTCTAAAGCGAGCAGGATAAGTTGGCGTGCCAAATGCCTCTATTTTTCCAATCCTCTGAAGTTGGTAGACATTTAGATAAATAGAGGCTCAAAATAGAGGTTCCAAACATGGGCTAAGCAATGTCTAAATTCTACTTCAAGAAGGGGACCAAAACAGGCCGAATATGGGCTTGTAATTTGATACCATAAGTTGGCCTTTGAAAAGGTTCAGATCCAGATCTAACCTATAATTGTTTTATTTTTATGTGTTCTTAGGAAAGAAAAAACCTCGGCCTAAAAGAAATAACTCAAAAAGGAATGGGTCCAAACTAAACAGGTCCAGTGAGCCAGTAGTTCCCCTTTGGCTGGCACGGGTGCTACAGCTCACTCATCCTGTTACGTGGGCGTTGCATGGCCCATATGCGAGCGGCTTGGTGCAAAGCCTAGTGTAGATACTATGGGTGTGTTTCGTATCATGCTGTCTAGATGTTCCCATGTTTCCAGGAGATGAGATCGTAGAGAATATGTTTGGTAAGAGTAAATCATTGTTCCAAATTTTGATCTCGTTAGAAGGAATTCCAAAACGTTGACCCGCTGGTATAGTAAAGCGAAACAACTTGTTAGCACAGTGATTTCCTACTTATTTCTTTCCATCTCAAGAAGCCCATTTTGAGAGAACTCCAAATCTTGTCACTCATCTTAAAGGTAGGCCCCATATTGACAATCTCAAAGAGGGGGCTCCACTTTGTAAATTCTATAGGTAGGTCACATGGTCATAATCAGAAAAGGTGGGCCCAGATTATAAGTCATATAAAGGTGGGCCCACATTGTATGTCCTAGAATATAGGCCCCATGTTCCAATTTATAAAAGTGGGCACCACGTTGAAATTTCTAAAGGCGGGTCCCATGTCCACAATCATAGAAAAGGTGACCCCACTTTGCAATACCTAAAGGTGAGTTACATGGTCACAGTTACAAAAGGTGGATCCACATTGTAAATCTTATAAATGTGTACCCTATATTCTAATTTCTAAAGGTGGTCACATTGTAATTTCTAACTATGGGTTTGTGTGTTCACAAACACAAAAAGGTGACCCCACTTTGTCATTCTTAAAGGTGGGTCACATGGTCATAATAACAAAAGGTGAGCTTACATTGTAAATCCTATGAATGTAGGCCACATATTCTAATTTATAAAGATAGGCATACATTGTAAATCCTATGAATGTAGGCCACATGTTCTCAAGACTAAAGGTGGTTCCCATGTATGACAATAATAGAGTGCCGCAAACAATAGGTGGGCCCCATATTGTGAATCTTATAATTCTCTTGCTTTTGTTTCTTAGAATAAGATTTTTATAATGTTACCAAACAAGTTTCGTACAACATTTTTTCAGCAAAATAATTTAATATAATATTACCAAACAAGTTCTGCAAAGGATAGTCTTGGCATGACCCCCAACCTCAACATAGCTAATTTGAGCACAAAATTGGGAACAATATGAGAATGATGCCAAATGGGCCCTATACTAACCATTTGGTGTCCTAGACCAAAAATTCAAGTCATCTAAAAATTTGTCCGATATTCATGGAATTTTAGGTCAATTATCGTTACCAAAGTTGGCCGATCTTCTAGTGAGAGAACGAGAGGAAGCTTTGATACCACTTTACAAGAGAGTTGGTCCCTACAAATGCAAACACAGAGCTTGCATCGCTTTGGATTAAGAACCAAATGCGAAGATCTAAGATCATCTACTAGCGACTGATCCCTTTTTATTTCACTTAGCACGATCTAAGGGTAAGGAAGGACACCCTGATGAGAGAAAGATTATGGGTAGTTTATAATTTGGCTAGAGCAACCTTAAAAGGTAGGTTTCCATGTTGGCACTCAAAATATTTTCAAGAAATCAAAGGCAAGGCACAACAGGACTGAAGATAATGAAGAGAGTGTGCTTAAGAGAGGAATTGAAGAGAAAGTGTTAAGAGAAGGACAACACATCCCTATTTATAGCAAGTAGAGGAAGCATTATATCTCTTAGCTCCCAATCAAAGGAGCAGAGAGAAAATCTCCCCAACTACTATAGAAATAAGAGAGGGAGATAAGATGTGAAGCATCAAATTTTCTTTTCCTCTCAAACACCATTAGATATTTTTAGGTGAGGGGCGCTACTTGTATTACATATGATCACATGTGAGCCACCGTCAACGTCAATGGACACTAACAATTTGTTGTGGCACTTTTATTGCATCAAAAAGAAAAAAAATAGTAATTTTCACAATAGAAGGATTTTCATTTCCTTTCAAGGATCTACTCCAATTTTGGCACCCAACTCTCAACTAGGGGGCTATTTGGAAACTCTGAAAATAAGCTCTATTTTTTTATTTAGAGGTTATAAACATTTTAGAGTATTTGATAAACCTCTAATTGTATTTTCTATTTTATTAGAAGTAGAGCTTTGGCATATAAGAAAAATAAGTTAAAGGAGGCTTTTTTTTTTTATTAGAGCTTATTTAGCTAAAGTGGAAGGAGGTGGACAATGCAAAATCTGCAAGTGGTGGGTTTTACCTTGCAAAATCTACGAGGATGAAAAATGTGCTCATAAGTTTTTCAAAAAGATACAAATGGTGGGTACTACCTTGTAATTTCTAAAACATGGGCCCCAATTACTACAATTCTTGAAGGTCATCTCATGTTCACGATCACAAAAGTTAGCCTTTGGCATTCCTTAAGGTGGGTCCTATGTTCCAAATCAAATAAAAGGGGGGCTCACATTATAGTTCCTTAAAAGGTAAGCCTACATTGTAATTACTATGAAGATAGGCCCCATCTTCTAATACCTAAATGTGGTTCCCATGTTGTAATTTCTATATGTGTGTCCAAAGAACCATTCCCATATGAGTCCTTCATGTAATTCCTAGGTTGGCTTCTATTATAATTCCTACAAGTAGTCCTAAGGTGAGTCTATGTTATAGTTTCTAAAGGTTAGCTTCGTGTAGAATAATTTATAAGGGTGGCCCACATTTCAATTCCTACATGCTTGGGCCAATGTTTTAATTCATAAAGGTAGGTCCATATTGTATTTACACATTCAATGAAACTTTACTATTTCCTCATTATATTGTGATTGCATTTAACATTTATTTTCCATGTGTGAAGACTCCTTAGGTTGCCAATGATGATGACTATAAAGGCCAATTATCAACTTATCCTTATAAATTCCCTATTATTCTCATCTTGTCCTTATTACATTAACTCATTTACCTATTCAATGAAAATTCTACTCTTCCCCTGTCATTGTTATAATTGCATTGAGCATGTCTTTCCCATTGCGTGAAGCCTCCTTAGGCTGCCAATGATGAAAATCTCAAAGGCCAGACATCCATGGTGATTGTGTGAAGACTTCATCCATCATTGGGTCCCACAAGAAAAGTAAAAACTAAAGGAAAGGAGAAAAGGGGAAAGTTGGATGGATGACTTTTTATAGAATGTCCCTGTACACAAAAAAGTTGTTCTTGTTTTATTGATCATATTTGCAGAATGCACTTATGTACAAATTGGACGGAAGGACGTAAGTAGGAATAAATGGGGAAAATACAATTATACATAGTAAAGCAATATAGAGGGAGAGTATAGAGGGCGCCACATCAACAAGTAAGGAGTTTCCTTTCAAATAAAAATTAAAAACAACAAAGAGAGATTTCACAAGTTTGGTCCCTATCCAACTCATTCACACCGTTTTTACCATCATCTCATGCATACTTTAAACAACAGAGAGAGATTTCACAAGTTTTGTCCCTATCCAACTCATTCACACCATTTTTACCATCATCTCATTCATAATTTTAGGAGTCATCCTAATCCATAACTACATTTTTCGTTTTGAATTCAAGATTATGGAGATTTTATCTGACCATTTGAAAGAGGTCTCCACATGCTGAATGAGGACATTTGCATCCAGACGGTCTCTTCTACGTTTCAAATAGAGTTGGACTCTATTCAAACGATGACTTTGCAAAGACACCAATGGGCCATCTCTTCTTTAATTTTCTTACAAAATAGGATCTCAAGAATCTCCAATAGCCAAGTCTCCAATTTTGAATCTCAATGCAAAAGTATAGGATGCCGGGGACTTGTGCCAATTTGGCCTATTTCGAGACATACAGGAGGGGAGGCTTCCTGCGAACCTTATGCATGCTTCAAGAGACCTGTTTGGAGCTCATACTTATTACTGGATAGAGCGCCCAGGATCGTTCTATAAAGAGTGGACCAAGCTCGCCAAGCAAGGTAAGACATACTTTTTAATCATTGAGCAACAAAAAGATTAAGAGATATGTGACTCAAAGACAACTAGTGAGGTTATTCGATGCAAAGGTAGGAGACTCTTCTCACTTTGATTAATCTTTGGTTCTTCAGTTTTTCTTCTTTCATGGGCTTGACTTCGATGGGGTTCTTTTTGCTTTGTGATGCCTCATTGCCAATCTGCAGTTTAGTTGTATTGTTAGGTTTTTCTGGGTTTTTTATAATCAGTTGGTTGGGTTCATATGCTTATGCAATTTGGTTGTTATGGATGCGGCTGTGGTTGCATAGGAACCGAAAAGTCGTTGGTGATTGAGGAGGTAGAGGTGGCACCACCTCAGAAGATGGTGGTTCGATTGAAGACCCTGTTTACCTCTCTCTGCCACACCGACGTTTGCTTCTGGGAAGCCAAGGTGTGTGGATAGATTATTGGATATAGATACAATGTATCGGTTATTCAATGGAGAAGAAAAGGGAAAAGGAGAATCCTTTCTCTATTTTGGATTGATTTGCATGTTGTTTGTATTGATCTTCCCCATTTTTTAATTCTTTCCAGGCTCAGTTTCTTTTCTTTGGCTTTGTTGGGATTGTTCTTAGTATTATCAACCCAACAATGTTGTCATTTATGTTTTCATATTATATTAAAATTAAAATGTGTATTGTTTGATGTTATTTGGATATGTCAATGTTGTCTTTAATTCAAGTGAAATTATATGTTGCTCTATGTTGTGATTTTTCGATTGTGGAGAGTGTGGGAGAAGGCGTGACAGATCTAATTAAAGCCAGGGGACCATGTTGTTCCTGTATTCACAGAGGAACGTAAGGAGTGCGCCTAGTGCAAGTCTGAGGAGCGTAAAAGCATAAACACTGATCGGGGAGTCTCTAATCCTATAATTGACTTACATCCAAGGCCCACCAAATTGAGAAAGGTATGTAAGGATATCATGGCGGCTAGAGAATCAAGGATCGAACTCCATAAAAGGTTAGAATTTGTACAAGTAAGTAAATTGTATGAGTTAAGGCAAGTATGAATGGTGACTTAGCCTCCCTCCGTATATCTATCATGTAGTGGTGTTTTATTTTCATTTTTTGGACTTGATAGTAAAAACATTCAATTATCATCATCGTTCTTCTCACTTTTATAGTTCTTTTATAGCATTTTTTACATTATATGACACTACCATTTCAGTCTAAATTTTATGAACAAATTAGTTTAGTCTTTTTGTTAAATAATATATTTATTTATTTTACTTTATTTTCTATCATTACTATTTTAAAAAAAACTAATAAAATAAAATATATTTTTGTTATTTGGCTTGAGTTAAGCACGGGCCTTCGTCGCTAGTACATATTATTCTAACACTCCCCGTCAAGCTAAGGCATTCACATTTATCACTAGCTTGACTAGAATGGACTATAATTGATCTATAGGAAGTGTCTTACTAAAAGTTGGCAAACTACTAGTTGGACCTCAGGACTATGTTACTAACCAAACCACTATTGATTATCTCTAATGAATTGAAAAGCACCCCCTAGGTGCTTGATGTGCTCTAATTTGAAACCCATATCTAATGTTTTGTGTTTGCCTACTTGGTTGTCACAATATTTTGGAGTAAGTTTGGAAATTGGAAAACGAAGTTCTCTTATGAGTTGCCTTAGAATGGACTATAATTGATCTCTTGGAATTGTCTTACTAAAAGTTGGCAAACTACTAGTTGGACCTCATGACTATGTTACTAACCAAACCACTATCAGTTACCTCCAATGAAGTGTAAATCACTCCCTAGGTGCTTGGTATACTCTATTTTGAAACCCAGATCTAATCTTTTATTTATGGCTGCTTGGTTAGCACAATGTTTTGGAGTAGGTTTGGACATTGAAAAACGAAGTTCTATCATGAGTTACCTTAACCATAGCACCTTAAGAACTATAAGTTTCATGGTCATTTACTCTAATATGAACCGTTGAAAGTGGAACTCGTCCATTCAAATCACCTATAATCAATTTTAATAAGAGTAGGTCCTCCTCTAATAATGCATGTGATTGTGTTAATTGCATTATCAATCATGTGCTCAATCTGATGGCGGAAGCTACTTCCATTGAAGTGAGAATTTGAGGATATGGCAATGGAGGGGATTTCACTCATTTTTTAATGGTTGGGATTATCAATTGGTGGGCTCCATAGTGGATTTTCATGCATCCTGCTCAAGTGAAGCATGTGGGAGATGCTTAGGGTATCTAGATTCCGGACTCATGTTGGGGCCACGGTCAAAATAGACCACTGTTGATGTCCTAGTCCAACTACATTAGGCAACCAATCGCTAAGAAGTTGATATGATGTGGGTTGCTAAATATTATGATCGCTAAAAATTATCCTAAGATTACTCTACAGTTTCAAAGTTGAGTAGTTATCTCACCCAGATATTATGATCGATATTTAAGGCAAGATGAGGTCGGCAGGTCGACAAAAAGGTTTGGCTGTCGGTCAGAGGCAGCCGAATAATATGTCCATCAAGAGCTCCAATCCTCTTATTAGTGTCTCTCTCCTTTTCCTATGTGGAGTTGTGGGCCTACCTACTATTGATAATCCTAGTTGCTCACATTATAATTCCTTAAAAGGTGAGCCTACATTGTAATTCTGATAAAGATAGGCCCCATCTTCTAGTTCCTAAATGTGGTCTCCATGTTATAATTTCTAAATATGGGTCCCATGTAAAACCATTACAATGTGGGTCCTTGTTGTAATTCCTAGGTTGGCCCCTATTGTAATTCCTAAAGGTAGGCCTAAGGTGAGTCCATGTTGTAATTTCTAAAGGTGATCTTCATGTACAAAGATTTGTAAAGGTGGGCCCACCTTGTAATTCCTAAAAGTGAGTCAATCTCATATTCGCAGTCACGAAAGGTGGGCCCGTGTTTTATTTCTTATAAAAGTGGGCCAAAGTTCTAATTTCTAAAGACGGATCAGATGTTGAATTTCTAAAGGTGGGCCCATGTACAACAATTCATAAAGGTGGGACTACTTTGTATTTCCTAAGGGTGAGCCTCATGTTCATAATCATAGAAGGTGGGAACAATATTGCTACTTTCGGTTGAGGGGGCGCTACTTGTGTTGGTTAAGGCCCATTACATATTGTTCGGTCATTTTTTTTTCTTGTGATTTGGTGGCGTGAGAGATACCATTGCAGAAAAGCAACAGATATTTATTAAAAAAAGAATGTACATAACCCAAAAAATGGGGAAACACAATGTAAGAATGTATTTATCATTGCATGTCACGACCCTGGCTCGAGTTCTAGATTAGGCCTCCTTTAAACGGCCTGGGATTGTGACACTGTGGCACGTAGATCGAGGAAAAATCATTTTCACCGGCTCACGATTTCCCACAAGTTCCCGCGGTGAGGATCACATACGGAATCATACTAGGACATGAAACATTTTTTAGCTGAAGCTCGTAGCAAATCATACATACAAAACAAGAATAATAAAGAGACATGCATCAAAGTTATGCACATTACTAACATGGCATTCCCATGGGATTAATTGGAATATTTATACAAAAGACAAAGTTTAATTACAATCCAAAAAATAAAGCTAACATCAGCTATACAACAAAATCCCAAAATGAATCAATATTCCCAAAATGTTATGCCGCCCTTGTGCAAGCTTCACTACTACATAACATCATCAGCTCACCAATTGTTCAAGTCCTGCGGCCCATTAGTCGCCATCTTGTAGCTGCGCCTCAAAGGGATCAGGGGCAGTACCTACAGTACCAAAGGGGAAACGAGTCAAGCACAATGGCTGGCGGGTGCTTAATTAGAGCAAGATAACATGTTTGCAGTGTATACAATTAAACATGAGTAATATTCGATACCATACGACTAGGCATGGGCATACTTAGATAACATATTGGAATAAGGAGAATATAAGTGTCAAATAAAATATCTATACCATCATGCAAATCCAAGCGAAATGGCAAACCACATAAAGCTATGTTCTCACCAATAAACAAGGTAGAGGAGAGCATACATACATGAAACATGCTTATAATTTAAGGACCTCACGAGGAGGCTTTATAGCTGGCTTTATACATGAGTGGCATCGACCACGGCTCCAAAGAACATCTCATATCGAGTGAAGTTGCATACAAGAATTCAAGGACCTAAAATTTGTTGATCAGGCCAAAGAGGGTGTCCATGCTTAGTGGTGTCGACTCGGGTTACAATATTAGACATACTGGGCATGCTTGGAATTGGTCACGGGTTGAGGGGTGATACTCGAATGAGGATATACATACTCGAAATATTCGTGCATAAAATAACACCCCTCAAGATACCCGGAAATATCATGGGAGACATATGCAAACTAGAAATAACATATCACAACAAATCGGGGAAACATGACTGAAATAACATGACTGAACATTGTCCTGGGGTCTCTAGAAAATCGAACAGCATTCCGGCAATACTGTACTATAACCCCAAATACGATAAGAAAAGGAGATTTTCAAAGGAATTCTTTGGCGATCAAAAGAACAAGAACTTGAAACTAATTCAACATGATTAGACACATTAACTTACACTAATCAAGAGGAAACCAAAATCATTCATAAACACTAATAACTCCGAAAGCAAAATTTAATTTTCGTAGTGAATGTGCCTGCATGTCAAGATTCCCAAATTAAATAATTGCCTCAAGATTGGGAGCTTCCAGAAATCACTTCTCAACTCCCCAAGCTGTTGGAAACCTCTTAAAACAAAACCCCCTAAAATCAACCCTAAAATCCACCCGAAAATGGAAAACAAAGAAAGAGGGGGAAAGGGGCTGTGCATGTTGTAATATATACTTTTCAAGGAGTGTAGAATCATGTTCTAACAACAAGTAGGTGAGAGCTTACCTTTGAAGTTGTCTAACCATCAAGATATGGATGGGAGAAGGGACTGTCAAGGTGGGTTCTATGTGAAAATGGCACACATGAGTAGAGGAGAGTGAGAGGAGGAAGATGACGGGCTCCGTCAGGCAATTTGGAGCCTAAAATCGGGCTTTGGAGCAAGAGGAGAGGAAAAAGCGGAGGAGATAGGGCTATTGGTTTGCTTGGTGTGGTTGAAATCAAGAGAGATGAGAGATAAGGTAGAAGAGAGATTAGGGCTTTATACAATAAGTGGACGTGGAGTTTAGAGATTTTTTCGGACCTTGGATCAATAAACTCAAAACACGAAAAGTGTCTGAAATAAAATTATCTTTCCAATGAGCCCAAGTTTTACATACTTTCAAGACCCCAGTAAAAAGTCAACCATTTGGTCAACGGGATTAAAATAATGGAAAATTTGGGATTTTCATGGGTCTTAAGGCTCTGAAAGACTACGGGTCCAAACAAAAGTTGTTCGAAATAACGTCTCTGATTTAATGGGTCGACGATCACAATTTCTCGAGATTTACGAATAACCCCCCAAGCTTTTCCGAAATCACAAAGGGGGTCCCTTAAAGTTCTCAAACTAGGTTTCAAGGCCCTCAAAACTTTCCAAAGCTATTAAAAATATATTCTAACCTGCAAACTTAATTAATTAAAAGTTAATATCACTTAGAGAGCTAACAACACAATTAATTAGTTCTAATTGTGCGACTAACGGGCTGGGGTCATACATCCTCCACCCTTTAGGGCATTTGGTCCTCCAAATGGAATCTACTAACCTTGGGTAGGTGGTGGGGATACTTCATCTATACTTAGTCCGGCAATCCCCATACCGTTTCTTTTGGTCCGTGTCTCTCCTAAAGTACCTTTACCAATGGATTGTCCGTGTCCTCAAAACTTACTCCTAAGCATCAATGATTCGGATTGGCTTCTCCACATACGTAGCATATTCTCGAAGTCCCAACGGCTCGTGGTGTAACACAAGCGACGGATCTGGGAGTTTCAAAATGGAGACGTGAAACACATTGGGGACCTTTAACAACTCTGGCAGTAACGCGAGCTTATACGCGACATCTCCTACTCGGTTCAGGATCTCAAACGGTCAAATGAATCTCCTCGATAATTTACTTTCCTCCTTAAATCTCAATGTCCATTTGAATGGAGATACCTTCAAAAATAACTTGTCTCCCTCTTTAAATTGAAAATCTCATCTATGAGCATCGGCATAACTCTTCTGACAATTTCTGGCAACCTTCAAATGTTCTAGAGCTATCTTCGCTTTCTTAGTGGTCTCGCCATCAATCGACGGTCCATGAAAACTACAAAATCTTACTTCATGCCAACAAGCTGAAGTCATGCATCTTCTGCTGTACAACAGTTCGAAAGAGGGCCATTTCGATGCTTGCATGGTAGCTGTTGTTGTAGGCAAACTCATACAACGATAAATCATATCCCACTGGGTCTCGAAATCCAAAACGCATTCCCTCAACATATCTTCTTGTGTTTTAATTGTCCATTCTGATTGGCCATCTCTCTAAGGGTGATAGGCAGCACTGTACTATAACTTGGAACCCATAGCTTCGTGAAGCGTCACCCAAAACATTGAAACAAGCCTGCTGTCTCTATCCGATGTAATCGACACTAGGGATCCATGTAGACAAACAATCTCTTTCAAAAACAACTCTACGAGAGGGAGCATGTGCATCCACTGGCTGGTCCTCAATGGAATGAAGTGAGTGGACTTTGTGAGATGATCGACGATTACCCAAATAGCATTGTTGCTATTCTGAGTTCACGGTAAACCTGAGATGAAGTCCGTGTTGGAAGTGGGTGGACCTCTAGGATAGGTTTCAAAAAAATTTCACCAACTAGAAGTAGTGAACACCTATCCAAAAGCCAATAAACCCCAATCCAAGATGCATGTCCTCAATCTCAGCCATCATGGTCAGCAAACAAATCTATCAAGAAGATAGAAACAGCACCTAACAAGCAACCACGAAATTCCACAACATACAAGGAATAGAAAATACCTATAGAGCTCGATTGTGCTCTAATGGAGAACTTAATTAAACTCTTTGATGAAGAGCTCTTCCATAATCAGAATCTCCAACGCCCAATCGTCTTCCACGCTATGACCCGCTTCAAATCTCTTTCCTCAAGAGAGATGGTGGAATTTCTAAGAGAAAAACTAACTAGAATCTCTAAGGAAACTAGAAGGAACTAGAAGAGAGAGAGGGGAAGGAGAAGAAGAAGTGCAACTCTTGCACTTAGGGATGATGGGCGTGAATCTCCACTTGGAATAGAGCATGGGACGTCCAAAGGGTTCCCTCCTCTCCTTAATATAGTTTTGCAACTCCTCTCTTTCTTTATTATTAGAAGTCCAACTTCTATAATAATTAGTAACCCTTTATTTCCACTATTACCACTATTAGAAGTCTTACTTCAAATAGAAATAATAGCTTTCCTTTTTTAGTTCAAATAGAATTAGTAAAAATCCAATCTTGGACTAGTGTGGGGACCACTAGAGATTCCATAGAAAACTGGCTTCAACTAGGACACCGCGACCCCACATCTCATGTGCAATCCAGGCCCGCAACTAATTGCAAATAACTCCACTAAATAAATGCAATTAAACTCCAGTCTTAGGAATAAATTGCATGAAGACCCTAAACTTCCCTATCACTACAAGTAGGCCCCTCTATCATTATCCATGAATCAATTGGACAGATTGTCCCACCAATTTAGATCCATATCTTATTATCCTTGAGAGCCAATTAATTATAGCAATCATTAGTACCATCCAATTAACTCTTAATTGAGATGGGTGTACACTTACCAATGATAAATCCATTAATGGTATAGGGGGAAATGATAGATTCCATCTTGACCATTAAATGTTCCCACAGTCCTACTACCATGTACCCAAGACACCAAGGTGTTGATCTACAGTTGGCATCACTCATTGGTGACTCAAAGTAAATGAATGGATAGAAACTTGAGTTCATCAATGTCTCAAAGTTGAAAGCCTAGTGCTAGGGAATTATGAGAGCAGACCTAAAAATAAAGACAGCATTCTTGAGGTGCTTCTCATGGTCCTTAAATACATCCAATGTACCAGTATAATGATCTAGAATCTTACATTCCTATGATCGAGACATATCACACTATTTCATAGCGATCACAATACTACAACCTTGTCAGATGAGATGTTCAATCTCATCACTGGTTGTGAATCAATTTAAGTATAAGATTTGTGACATATGTCTCCTGTATGTGGATCTCATCCACACACATGTGTTACATCTAATACACTTGTGGACTCCAGTTCATCTTATGAGCCAGTATGTTATTTGTATTGGTTATGTGCATTTAAGTAATTAAAAAACCATTCATCTCATGAAAAGAAAACATGAGTATATTAATAAATAAAGCAATTAAACAATTTATTACATCAATCTTAATGGATTGAGACCATAAAACTAACAGTCCGTTGTGAGATGTTCCCTTTTCTACTTAGGAATTTCCAAAGGCTTCAACAATCTTGGAGGCTTCTAGTGCTCTGCTTTAATCTGCTAACAACTCAAACACTGTGACACGAGACCTGCGATCTCTCGTTTCATGTTGTTCCACCAAAATCGGCCCTTCAAATTCGTATACATCTTCGTGTTGCCGGGGTACACAGAATACCTTGTATTGTGCACTTATGTCATTAGCTCATTCTTCATATTGTCGACATTTGGCACGCACAATCTTCCATGAAAATACAACACTCCATCCACCATTTTGAAGTCTGATCTTTACGCAAAATGCTTCACAATTCTGGCTAACTCTAGATCTCACATTTGGTTGTCTTTAATACTCTGGATAATTATAGGCTCAAATACTCACATACTCGCCAATATAACACATCTTCTTGTGGGTCGAAACTTGACATCCAAGCCTATAAACAAATTTCAAACTGACTCCACCCCCATACACGCCAAAGTGATTGATTTTTGGCTCAATGCATCTGCAAGCACATTCGCTTTCCCCGAGTGCTACTTAATCAGAAAGTCATAATCAGTAATATACTCCATCCACTGCCTCCGTCTCATATTCATATCCTTCGAAAAATTAGTATTGAAGACTGCGATGATCAGAGTGGACTTCGAATCTTTCTCCGTAGAAGTAATGTCTTTACATTTTCAGAGCAAATACTATTGATGTCTATTCGAAGTCATGTGTAGCATAATTCTTCTCGTGTTCTTTCAACTGTCTAGATCCATAGGCGACAACTTTTTCATTTTGCATCAAAATGTAGCCGAGTCCGACGTTCGACGCATCCATGAAGACTACAAAACCACAACTGCTTGATGGTAAAGTGAGGATCAGTCCAAGGTCAATCTTTTCTTAAGCTCTTGAAAACTAGCTTCACATTGATGTGACCATACAAAAGGCACGTTCTTCCGTGTCAACTTAGTTAAAGGGGCTAAAATTATCTAAAATCCTTGCACAAATTGCTTGCTAAACCTAGAAAACTTCTTATTTGTGACACATTTTTTGGTCTTTCCCAACTAACAACTGCCACGATCTTGGCCGGATCAACTGATAATCCGTCTTTTGAGATGATGTCCTAAAAATGCGACTTGATTTAACCTTGCACAAATCGTAATGGTCGTATCTCGTTCGAAAAGTTGTCTTTAGGATGTCCGACTCCATGACTCTGAGCTGGTGATAGCCGGATCAGAGAACAATTCATCTAACCTTGGCAGTGGATACTTATTCTTTATTGTCACTTGGTTCAATCGTCTGTAATCAATACACATTCTCAAGCTTCCATCTTTCTTTCTGACAAACGAAACCGGTGCACCCAATGCGAGACACTAGGTCTGATGAATCCTTTGTCTAATAAATCTTGTAACTGTACCTCCAATTCCCTTAATTCTGTCGGCGCCATTCGGTAAGGTGCAATTGAGATCGACCGTCTCTGGTAATAACTCAATAGTGAAATCAGTTTCATTAGTGGGTGGCAATCCTGACACTTCTTTTGGGAAATCATCTGAAAATTAAAAAACTATAGGGATCTCCTCCTTGCGAATGTCTATTGTCCATGATAAACTCAACGTCCGTGATAAATTCGACATATCCTTCACAACCATTTGTCATCAATCCATGCTCCTTCTTGGCTAAAATAACCTTAGTTTGACTGTTCTTGGTTCCCTCAAACAAAATCCCTGTTGGACATTCTTTGAGCTTGAAACTATTGGTTTTAATGAAATAATCCATCGTCGCATGATACTCGAATAACCAATTCATTCCAAGCATAACATCAAAGTCATGCATGTCTAACAAGATTAATTAGGTTGGATGACATATCAAATTCTCTTATCCTAACTGTTCAGTTTAGGTAAACAACAGTACAAACAACTTATTTTCCTACTAGTGTAGTAACAATCAATATAAAATCAAGTTCCTTAGCATTCACATCATTCATCTTAGCAAAAGCAGGAGACAAATAGGAATGTCTCTACTGATTTTGATTTGCCTCTATCTCTTGTGGTGACCGTTCCTTTGCTAGTTATGCTGTTATTGGTTGTTCTTCCTCTGTGGTTCCCGGTTCTGTAGAATTCTAGCTTTCATCTCCTCGACTTGATATACTCTTTGACTGTCTAACAATAGGTTTCTGGTCGGGCAATACTAGTAGCATCATTCTCAATCACGGGATGTAGTCCCTCAAGGAATTTCTTAATCTTCTTTTCCTCGGTGTTAATGAGCTCCGAGGCATAGCGAGACAACCTCTTAAACTTGGTTACATATTCTAACATTGTCATCGAACCTTGTTTCAACTTCTGAAATACTATTGATACTTTTTGCAGGGGCTACCAGAATGAATACTAGTTCTAATTTAACCAATCAATGCAGCGGAAAATAACCAATCAGACAATAGAACTAAATATCTACCAATCACACACCACAAGAAGGTAGACATAATATTTTAGCGTGAAAACCCTATCTAGGGAGAAAAACCACGAACCAGAAATCAAGAGTTCACGAACAGTTACAATATACACTCACAAGCTCCTTTACCTCAGTCTGTACCTCAACCTAAAAATTGTAGTTATTCTTATAAAGAATCCACTGACACGACATTCACCGTGCCCTGTTCTCCCTACTTGATCTCCTCTTACCTTATCAATCAAGATGAACTATCTTCTACGAGTAAGCAAGAGCAGCAACAATCATCTAAAGCAGCCCTTTAGAACGATCTCTCAATGGCTCTAGAGAATAATCTCTCTCTCTAAGATATCTCTGACTCAGATTAATGAGAGGTGTGATCTCTTCTAGAGTTGATAGCAATACCTTATATATAGCCCCAAATTCGTGCCTTAGACTTAGTGCACAAGTAGGACTCAAATTGGGAAACCATGTCTCAAAAGGAAACAATTTCGTGCAAAAACTGGAGACTTTCCAGAAGCTGGGCCGCCTGTCCGATCGATCGGATGCACCCATTCAACTGGGGCGCATTTACTGTCCGATCGATTGGACAAAGGTTCCGATCGATCGGACCTGGGTTAATTCGCCCGGTCTTCAATTTTCGTTGGTTCAGCGCTATCAGTGCCACAACCACAATCCATTCTAAAATAAAATAGAAAATACAACTCAATAGACCCAGAGTTTTGTCCAACCCATGAATTAGCCAACAAAAAAACTAACAACTATTGCTTTCTTTCTCTTAATGTGTTTTCTCACAAGCTTGTCTGTGAACTGATTCATGAAAGTGTTTCAGGCTTGATCATTGGCCATGTCCTGATACGGTTGCTTACGGTATTCCACCACTTGTCTGCAAGTCCCTTGAACATGTATGTCGTAAGATTCACTTTGTTTCTGCAAGTGCATGTGAAGACATCAAAGATGTTCTCTGTTTATACTAGCCAATCATCTACCTTAAGAAGGTCTTCTTCACCTGTAAACTCCATCGTACCCACCTTCCTAAAACGGTCAAATATAGCACTTGGATCATTTTGGCACCAAGCTATGACAATTTGAGCTCCTTGTAATTGAGCCGGTGCCAATTCTAGTCTTCGTTAGAGAGCTTCAAGAAGTTGTTGCTAAACTTGAGCTATTTCCTTGGCATGATCTTCATATTTCTTAGCCATTTGTTCTTACGGTTTGACTTGGCTATCATTTGCCTGCCTTTGCTATTCCAACACAAGTCGTATAACCTGTTGGAATTCCGATGGGGGTGCATTTGGACCTTTGTTGTCGACTTTCGGACCTGTAGCGTTGGAATTGCTTCTTGACGGATTGCTATTTATAGGCACTCTACGTGGTGGCATGGTTCTGTAAAACAATAAGGTTAGTACAAGAGAGAACAATAAAGGTATCCAGACCCACTATACCGTTAGCCTACAGAATATCTAACGAATCATCACAACGTCCCTGCGGTTGCTAGTATCTTTTAGTAGCCAAACTTGCTCTGATACCCATCTTGTCACGACTTCAGACCAGGTCCAGGATTACACCTCCCTTAATTGGACCGGGATCGTGACATATTGGCATGCGGATCGATGTACAATAATTTTCTCCAACACGCGATTTCTCATAGGTTTCTGCGGTGAGGATCACATACAGAATGATACTAGGACATGAAACATTTTTTAGCGGAAGCTTGTAGCAAATCATACATACATAACAAGAATAATAAAGAGACATGCATCAAAGTTAGGTACGTTACTAACATGGCATTCCCATACCATTAATTGAAATATTTACACAAAAGATAAAGTTTAATTACAACCTAGAAAATAAAGCCAACATTGGCCATACAACAAAATCCCAAAATGAATCATTATTCCCAAAATGTTCTGCCACCCTCGCGCACGCTTGACAACCACATGACATCATCAACACACCAAACGTTCAAGTCCTGCGGCTCATCAGCCACCACCTGTAGCTACGCCTCAAAGGGATTCGTGGGCAATACCTACAGCACCAAAGGAGAAATGAGTCAAGCACAATGGCTGGCAAGTGTCTAATAAGAGCAAGATAACAGGTTTGCAGTGCATACAATTAAACAGGAGTAATATTCGATACCATACGACTAGGCATGGGCATACTTGGATAACATTTTGGAATAAGGAGGACATGAGTGTCAAATAAAGCATCTATACCAACATGTAAATCTTAGAAAAATGGAAAACCACATAAAGCTATGTTCTCACCAATAAACAAGGTAGATGAGAGCATACCTACTTGGAACATGCTTATAAATATAATAAGTGAGGCCTCATGAGGAGGCTTTATAGATGGCGTATACATACATACATGAGTGAAATCGACCACGGCTCTGGATAACATCTCATATCGAGCATCTCAAACGGAGGAAAGTCCTAAACTACAGCTACTTACAAGAATTTAAGGACCTCAAACCGGTTGATTAGACCGAAGAGGATATCCAAGCTTAGTGATGCCAACTCGTATTACAATGTTAAACATACTTGAAACTGGTTACGAGCTAAGGGGTGACACTCGGATGAGGAGATATATACTCGAAACACTCATGCATAAAATAGAAGCCCTTAAGAGACCCAGAAATATCATGAGAGATATACACAGAGTAAAATTAAGATACTATAGCAAACTGGAAAAACAGGACTGAAATAATATGACTAGACATTGTTCTACAGTCTCTAAAAAATCGGGCAGTATTCTGGTAGGGAAAGGCTCAACCTGAATGTGTAAGAAGGCAAAGGGGAGGACATGGGTGACCAAAAGGAGCGGGGCAATAGAGTGCGTAGTACACAGCCTGATACACCGCATTATGGGTCCTATGTGATAAGGGCAAGCAGGGCAACTAGTGGTCCCTAAAACCCCATGTGCAAGTGACATGTCATGTGTGCTCGGTGGAGGTCGTGCACGGAAAGTGTACAGAAGAACCATGCGAGAAAGGTTAATGTACACTACGTACACGAATGACAATGACTTGTAATTTAGACAAATTAAATCAGTATATAATCAATGATCCATTAGAATACTAATTCCAATATTCAGGTTGCCATTAACTTGTCAGGGTAGCGGGCACTTAGCAATGCACGTGCTTAGAGTTCAATGGCTGGTGATTAGTTCCTTGGCACTACAGTAATGTAGCTGGCTTTCCCAACTCTAATCATATACATCCCCAACTTCGTCGTACACCTACATGCCTCCGGACAACCTATTGGGTGAAAACGGAGTTGCATGAGCATTGCCAGAATTAAATAATTAATTCAGGCAAAGTACAGTTTAAAAGGTCCCAAACTAGCCCCTTAATCTCAATGGTCCATACCAAGGAACCATTTTTTAATTCATAAATTTTTGGGCTAAAAATGGGGTTAAACAAGTAATTTTTTATTCTTAAATTTTCTGAAATTCACTGGCGGTTAAATAGGTAGAACCCAATTAAAAAGGGTTCAAACAAGCACCAAAAATAGGGGCCCACACGGGTTGTCATTGGTCGCATGGAAGGGCTCACTGGCAGTGCACAACACCATGGTCGTTGGGTGCACAACCAGCGTCAGCAGGCTGTGCACAACAGTGCCTATTAAGGGTCTCCAATGGGGGAGTGGGGGGGTTTCAAAGGGAACTTGGGCAGAGGTTTAAGGGGAAAAAGTGGGGAGATTAACGAGGGTTGAAGGGAACTAATCCACCTATAAATTAAGAAAAAAAGGGCTTTAATCCACCATCTAAAACACTAATCAAGAGAAAAACTAAACCCCTAATATGATAAGAAAAGGGATTTTCAAAGGGATTCTTTGGCTATCAAAAGAACAAGAACTTGACACTAATTCAACATGATTAAACATATTAACTTACACTAATCAAGAGGAAAATAAAATCATTCATAAACACTAACAACTCCAAAAGAAGAGTTTAATTTTCGTAGTGAATGTGCATGCATGTCAAACTTCCCAAATTAAACACTTGCCTCAAGATTGGGAGCTTCCAAAAATCACTTCTCAGCTCCCCAAACTGCTGGAAACCTCCTAAAATGAAGCCCCTAAAAATCAATCCTAAAATCCACCTGAAAATGGAAAATAAGGAAATAGGGGGAAAGCGGTTGTGCATGTTGGAATATATACACGTCAAGGTGTGTAGAATCATGTTCTAAC
Source organism: Persea americana (assembly GCA_029852735.1). Lineage (NCBI taxonomy): Eukaryota > Viridiplantae > Streptophyta > Magnoliopsida > Laurales > Lauraceae > Persea > Persea americana. Next base: position 46,159,544 of record CM056813.1, read on the forward strand.
AACAAGAAGGTGAGAGCTTGCCTTTAGGGTGTCCAACTAGCAAGATATGGATGAAAGAAGGGATTGCCAAGGTGGATTCTGTGCAAAAATGGTACACAAGTGTAGAGGAGAGTGAGAGGAGGAAGATGACGGTCTCCGTCCAGTGATTTGAAGCCTAAAATCGAGCTTTGGAGCAATAGGAGGGGAAGTAGAAGTGGAGAGAGGGCTGCTGGTTCGTCTGGTGTGGCTGGGAATTGAAAGAGATGTGAAATGAGGGAGAAATGAGATGAGGGCTTTATATGGGGTCCACAATTAAGTAATATTTGAACTGGAGTTTAGAGATTTTTTCGAACTCGGATCAAGTCGGCTATTTGGTCAATGGGGTTTATAGAGTTTTGATGAGCCCTAGTTTTAGGGCATGTTTGTGTAACCATTTTCCTCAAAAAAGTTGGCAGTTTTCTTCAGAAAACTCATTTTTCATGTATTTGATGCAATAAGTTCTGCATAAAACTAAATCCTGCCAGGTTAGCTTTTTCTACATAGAGGTCAAAATTGCATTTCCTATGGGCACGTTTGGCAACGATCCGCGTAAGGGGATTCCTCGCCCTTTTCCGCGCGATGATGGATTTTGTATGTTTGGATCAGCGTTGATTTTTAGAGAGTGGATAGGAGAAATCAGTGGAAGCAAGCATTACTGCAGTTGGACCTCCCCATATGGATTTGCAAAATCTGTGAATTGAGAGAAAGGCGGATGAACAGTGCGAAATAGTCACTAAGGGCGGTAATGTGGGCTTAGTACGTTTTTTCTTTCAGAATCTACCTTTTAGATCTTATAATCAAGATCCAAACCGTTAGTCACCTTTAAAATGTCCAAAACGTCCACATCACCAAATTTCAACCATTGATTCCTCTTATATCTTAAGATATGTGCCAAAACGTCTGACTATTTACACTATTATTGAAAACAGTTCGTTTTTCCAATTTTTTAGTTTTATGTGGGGTCCACAATCAAGATTAGAACCGGTCATTAGTTCAGGAAGGTCAAACACGGAAAGGTGACCAAACTTCAACCGTTAATTCATCTTATATCTCGAGATATGTACCAAAACGTCTGACTGTTTACACTAATTTTGAAAAGGGATTAAAAACAGTCCGTTGTTCCAAAGTTTCCGGTTTTTGTGGGGTCCAAAATCATGATCGGAACCGGTCATTGGTTCGGGAAGTCAAACAGGGTAAGGTGACCAAATTTCAACCGTTGATTCCTCTTATATCTCGAGATATGTGCCAAAATGTCTGACTGTTTACACTAATTTTGAAAACGGGAATAAAAACTGTTCGTTTTTCCAATTTTTTCGGTTTATGTGGGGTCCAAAATCATGATCGGAACCTGTCATTGGTTTGGGAAGGTCAAACACGGTAAGGTGACCAAATTTCAACCGTTGATCCTCACCGTATCTTGAGATATTTGTAAAAACGTCCATTGGATCATAAATTCTACAAATTGTAGGAATCCTTCCTCCATCCAAACCTGGAACTCTCATCAGGAGTTCTACCTGAAGAGGTGTTGATTCTTTGGAGATGGAGAGAATCCTCTAAACAAAGGATTCCTCCCCTAGCATGGACTGTTGCCAAACATGCCCATAGGGGGTATCAGATTTCTAGTTCCTTGGAAAAAAGGGCCTTCATATATAAACATGTTTCCTCGTCTCTTCCTCAATATCGAGACCTCTCTAGGGAAAAAAAGTAGGAGTCCTCTCTCATCCATCTCCACTGCCCATCTACAGCTTCCATCTTCATCTCTCTCCCCATCTTCATACTATCCCCATCCGCTTCACTAACTTTCCAGCAGCAGACAAACCCTAGGATCCATCTCCATCTCTTTCAGAAAAATGCAGGAAATATCAGAGAAGAAACGAGTATATTTGGGTTGGGTATTGAGATGTTGAGAGTAAGATCTAGGTTGTAAGAGACCCATCTCGATTGTGAGATGTTGAGTTGATATGGGTTGTAGGGGAATCATTTTAGACTGAGTAGATTTGAGTTGAGGAAGTTAGATCTGGAGACCTAAACCCCTCAAACAGATGATTAGGGGATGTATGATTTCTACTGGTCTCATGGACTTATTTCAAATGAGATCATTACCAAAATCCCCAAGCATTGTGATTTCTCCCCATCGACTGATCATAGCAAGTAATGCGATGAAGCTACTAATGTTGTTGATCATGAGCCCTTCTCAGTTCAGATCATTTGATGGGTGGGGACATCAAGCATCTTCTGAGTTCAAGTCATTTGATGGTTGGGGTTTTTCTAACGTGGCTCGTCTTCTCCATCATATTCTTTTGGCCTTTCAACTTTCAATTCACCATTCCAGTTTTTGCATTGAGTTTCATCTTTCTTGATTATATTAATTGGTGGGACAAATCAAAAGGTTCATTGGTTTTCTTTTATGAGGAATTTGCATATGCACCAAATATTGAAATCATCATTTTAACAAGGAAAAACATTCTGCACCAAACATGAGTTTTTGGCATCCATATAAAACCTTTTCTTTGAAATTTATTTCCCATGGATTTTGCTGATGTGGCAATTTCCACATTCCATGCAAAACCCTCGTACACAAACATGCCCTTAAATACTTTCGAGGTTCCAGTAAAAATTCAGTTATTTTGTCAAAGAGGTCAAAATAATGAAGATTTTGGGATTTTCACAAGTTTCAAGGCTCCAAAAGACTGCGGGTAAAAAAAAAAACCTTCCAAATAACGTCTCCAATTTAATAAGCCAAAGATCACAATTTCTCAAAATTTACGAATAACCCCCTAAGCTTTTTTGGAATTACAGAGGGGTCGTTAAAGTTCTCAAATTAGGTTCTGAGGCTCTTAAAGCTTCCTAAAGCTTTTGAAAAACTATTCTAACCCATAACTTAGTTAATCAAAAGATAATCCCACTTAGAGAGCTAACAACATAATTAATTAGTTCTAATTGCGCGATTAATAGAACGGAGTCTAACATTGCGTCTAATTTTTTAAGTACAAATTTAAATTTACATTAAGAGATTACGGACTCGACATTCAGACTCATGGGTGATGGGTCATTCATAAAGAATATGACCACGTGTCTATCCTATACATACAAAACCACACTTGCTCTCAATTAGACTTCGATTATAGAGAATGCTGCAAAAACTTAAAAAAATGGTTAACATGCCAGGTCTTAAAGATTGTAAGATGTATCGGAATCCAGTTCCTTGTAATTCTTTCGGGGTCGTTTGTTTCAGTGCATTTACATATGTAAATGAACCCATATGCAACCATTACACACCACTTATGTTTGTTTGGGAAATTTATACATCTTGTGTGTAAATGACATGTGCATTTGGTGTGATTTTTGTGGGAAAAAGTGCCTGAAACTTTTACCATGTGGAGAGGTGTGAAAAGGAATCAAACCATGCTTACTTCCACCCTGCTCCAGTACCAAAACGCCCAAGGACGCCTTTTTCAATTTTTTTTTTACTACAAAGGGCCACTACATGATGATCTGAACAATTCATATTGTTAGGGAGGTAAAATCCGGCTACGATAACAAATTGCAACCATTGGATCATCATGGTTTGTGAGAGATTTACAATAAAGTACAGACCGTTAGATGTGTATTTTGGGTTTTTGTGGAGCCCATTTGCACAAATCAGAACCGTTAGTCCTCTTTTAAAAGGGCGTTTCCAGCTAGGAAAGAAGATCTCATGTATCGATTCAATTGTAATATTTTTTAGAAACATACCAACCATTGGATACATTCACTATTGCCACAGTACTTACCACTAGTTTAAAAGGCAGTCCATTTTTTCCAAATTCTTTGATCATCTAGGCCTCTAATGCAAGATTAGAACAGTAGAAACTCTTCATAAGGCCATAAATGGCTAGCTGCTTAAGTTCCAACCGTGGATCCTTCATGGATTGTGAGATATTTGCAAAAAAAGGCTAGTATGTTTGATCTTCAATTCTGATTTTTGTGGCCCTCTTTTTCCAGATCCAAACCGTTAATCCTCTTTAAAAGGTGAACAATGCTTGATTGATCCTGGATATTTCAAAATTTGTGAAAAAATCATGAAAGAATATGAACCGTTAGATGCAATTAAATTCACATTTGAAGAGGTGTGAAAATAACAAACAATGAATTATGTTTCACATATAACTCATTTGCATATGTAAATGACTCACATGTCATCCGTTTACAAATGTAAAGCATTTTCACATCACATGTGAAATTAACAAACGACCCATTAGTATCCAGGTCATTTTTGGGATTTAGCCTCCAAAGTCGGCATTCCTGTGGGCAGCCAGAGTTTTGGTACAAACATTGATCATTTTGTTACATCACGTAGGCCGATTTGTTTTTATTGGTAGTAGTGAAGCCAATTTACAAGTTAAGATTTTGGTATGGAGCCATTTTGTTCCCAGGTAGACAGACAAACCAAAATTTAAAGGTAATGAAAGGAACTTAACATCATTTTGGAAGTAAAAATTCCCACTACGGAAGTACCCAGAAGATGCTAAGAACCTTGAGGGTTGTGGGAGACTAAACTGGAGCTGTTGCAGAGCTTCTTCTCTTCCTTGTGCATATAGCTTCTTCTTTCTCCTTGCTTTTGCCTTTGAATGTTAGTACCTTTTTTGTTCTTTCTTTTGGACCCAATTCAGATCCTTTTTCTTGCTTAAAGTGGCCTATGTATACGCTTAAAAGGCTTAGGGGAGAGTTGGCCACAAGCCCCATGATTTTCCCCACTTTCTCCTCTAAGAAACGGTTTTCGGAAGGTGGGATCAAATGATCCTGCATGGGGTCACGAGAGAGCAATATTTTCTATCAAAATGGGGGTCATGGGCAGTTGTGTGTGACCGTGGAGAAATGGTCCATCCAAGTGCCACATGCAAATTTTTTTAGTTGTCACACATATCATGCATTTTTGGCATTTTCTTGGATTTGATTTGGTCAGATTTGAGCGCCACATGTCACATATTTATTAGAGCACGTGTCATGATGACTTGGGAGCTTATGTGACCCATTGAAGTGAGAAAAGGCCAAAGGGTAGTAAAATACTCTAGGGGTAAAAAACCAGACTTTAATGCCTAGAAGGGCCACAGACCGTTTCAATTCTAGTAGGGGGCGCCTCAAACCCCCTTTAGTTTTACAAGGGGGTCTCAAGGTGCCACTTCCTGTAACCTCACCATTATTTTAGGCAGATCTCCCTCATTTTAGCATCATTTGCTCTGAAATTTTGACGACCGGTTTTTGACATCCCCTTTGTTGATTTTGCATTGGATTTGGAGAATTAAATGAGTCTAGCAGAGATGAGGATTCTGAAATGGACGAGTGGCAAACTGTATTAAGAGGATCAATACATTTTCTAAACAATGGTTCTAGTTTTGGGTCCAGTTCTGAGTTGGAACGTGTTGTGTTAGTTCTAGCACCGCTTCCGATATGAAAACACGAATTCGGTTTCGAAACCGGGTCCACCTAAAAGATGAGAATCTAGTTCAAAAATCGGTTATAGTTTCTTCTCATTCTTTTATTTTTTTTTTTAATTTTTTTCTTAAAATAAGCATATCATTTAACTTATAATAGTACATCAACTCTACTACCTCTGGGATTAAATATAAAAATGTCCAAAAAAAGTTAATTTTGAGCTACTATTTACAACATCAAAGACTTGTACGCTAGGTCCCAGGTCCAAGGGTTGAAACCTATATGGACCCATAACCGGATCCGTTTATCAATCGTAACCTAAATTGGGTTCCAGACCCAGACCCGTTTATGAATCGTAACCTAAAATAGGCTCCAAACTCGGTTTTTTTATGGGTTGGGAGTTCTGAATAATTGAGTAATCGGATACCTATTTGCAACCCTACATTTAATCCACAACTTCCAAGTTGTTGCCTTGCATAAGCTCGATACGAGAGCCTTGTTCCTAATCATTTCTCTCTAAGATGGTTTGGATATGCCTAAATGCAAACCAACAACGACACTGCTCAAGAAAACTTTTTCTATGTGGATTGATGACTCAACAAGAAAATGGGATAGTGAAAGTCCGGGATCCAAACTCTAAAGGGGCGGTGAATAGGGTGAGCTTGAGTTTAGCGACCAATTATGCCCATTTTTTAGCTTCTTTAAATTAATTAGTCACTAATGATGATTATGTAACTAAGTGTGGAGGTTAACAAAAATAATTACCACAAATCAGACACCATTACACAAAGATTTATTGTGGTTCGGCCTGAATGCCTGCATCCACTACTTGCTTGTGATCCTATACTCCACCGGATGTCCACTATCTATGATTTTCAATAGGCTAAGCAATAACCTTTACAAAGTATTTTTCAAGGCTAAGCAATAAGCCTACAACATGCTTTCCAAGGCTATGTAACAACCTCTTGGGTTTTAAGGTTTACCCCTAACCTTTACACTAATGCTTTTCTCGAGCTAAGTAATAACCTATAACTCTAAGATTGATTGACTCTACTAAGTATCTACAATACACTTGAAGAGATATAAATTAAGCTCAATTACAATGCCTTTTAATTAGGCAGATATGAAAGTGTAAATCTAACTCAACACATACACTATATGAATGCAAAGAAAAATGTTCTATGTGTATGCATTAGAACTTCAATCAAGTTTGAAAATAATAGCTTAATGAATGTAAGCTTAAAGCTTTGGAAGGTTTAAATCACAAATGTTTTGATTGAAGTGAAAATGCTAATCTCATGTTCTATAAATAAATAGCCTGTAAATGTATTACTTATCAAGTTATGCAAGTTGTATTGAAATTTCAAATATATAACATGTGATGCATGAGCATAATTGTTTTCAAAATAAATTAGTTTGCATATGTGTTCACGGAATGAAAATAACTAGCTAGAGATTCAACCAAGTATGAGATTCATGCTATGAGAGAAATCAAAGTTTTAACAAAGCATGAAACCTTCGTAATATGAAAGTTAAAACAAACCCGGTCTGAATCTAAATGAAGAATTCAAAACAACAAAGCAATTCAAAGTGAATACATGTAATGGATTCAACAAAACATAGTTGTAATGCTAAAATTGATTTACCAATCATTTTAAACAAAGCATGAAAAATATGATAAAAAAAAACAAATATTACTAAGAGATTTGACTTATTGAATCCAAGGCTTTGCTTTCCAAAAGACCCACTATCCTTCCTAAACATGCTTCCCAATCCTTGGCCTAATTGCTCTTCAAAAGTTCCTCAAAAGTGTCTCTTTTCTTGCCCTAGGAAGTTCTAGTATAAATAGAAAAAAGTGTTCCAACGGCTAGTTGTCGGTTAACCCTCTTTAAGCTCTGTTAACATAACTCCCAACGATCATATCTGCAATGGTCATATTTTTCAAATTTCGGTTCACTGTTCGATTAACTGAGTGTGAACCGAGATATTCACCTACCACAGAAAATGACAAGGAAATGAGCTCTCTGGATTTTGAACCATAGTTGGTTCGGTGAAGGTCGATTAACCGAACTCGATTAGCCGAACTATGACCGACAGGTTACTGACATGAAAAATGGAGCATTTTTTGGTAACCTGAAGTTCTGACCGAAGATTCCCTGAAAAAGTTAATCTCGGTAAAGTTGATCTAGGAGGAAATTTGGGGTCGTGGGAAGCAAGTTTGAATTCATGTTTAAATCAACTAAAAGATGTTTGTCAAAAACATGATTTTATCAAATTATGCAATCCACAATCAAGTCTAGATTTCATGATTCTCCAAATAATGATGCACAAGTGAAAGTTCAAGATATGTTAAGAATGAATGCATATGCTAACATCAAATTGCAATCTAAAGATAGGTCTAACAGGTAGACCGAAGAGTACATTGTTAAAAGAATTAAACATGGACCTAGGAGAATTTGTATCAACATAGATCGAAATGGAGAAAGAGCACTCATTTAGCTGACCCCAACTGTGTTGCAACTAGGCTTCAATGAAAAGGAAGAATTCCTAGGTACCAAAGGAATTCGGGTCTAAATAAGACTAGAGTTGGAAATAGATGTGGTTCAAAATAACGGAGCCCTCGGACTAGGCCAGTTAAAGGGCTTAGCCGGGCTTAGCAGGGCTTGGCCTAGGGTTGTCCTAATGCTACCCTCAATATATGCATGGTTCCACTACTTCCCTGTAATCAAGTGAAACAATCTAGATAAACTAAAACAATTCTAATGCAATAAATTATATTCCAGCTAACATCATAAATCTTATAGAATAGCAAAATAGTAGAAATCAAGGGACAATTTCATCTGAATATTTCAAGTGGCATTTCATTGAACCCACTATAGAAAATGCAAAATGTTAAAGACAACCTGATAAAAGTAGAAGTAGAATACAGAGCAGTTCTAGTTTCATTTCATTCCAAAACATACATCTCGATAAGAGTACACCCCTTTTAATTTCGTTTCATTCCAAAACATACAAGTCCTTCTCAAAATTCATACTAGTTTTAACAAGAAAACTACACTGATAACACACTTCTAAATTTAGATGCTCTTCTCATTTTTTCAGCATCTTTTCATATCTTTCACGTAAAATCTCTTTTTTCCTTTTTAATGCCATGTTCAGGTTTTCGATATTCAAGGCTTTTTCCTTCAATGGGAACCTCCCACAACCTTTTTAATTACTAAATAACAACACAATGACATTTTTTAAAAATTTTTAATAAGACTTGCTCTTTACTATTTAGACTGGATGTAGAATGAGAGGTCATTAAGACCGTTTCTTTAAATGCACAAGAGAATTTTTTTCACCCATTAAATGGTGTTCAAATTTGACTATAACATCCTGTCGAAGCTCAATAATGTTGCAAGATTAATTAGAAAACCAATTTATTTATATGATAATCTTATTTAATTAGAACGTGAAAATGTGTAGAGATTTGAGACCGGGTTCGGGACTAAGGTCAACTAAGGTGGAACAAATTAGGGTTTAAGGAATTAGATTTAGCTAGTGTTTGGCAATTATACTTTTTACCTCTTATTGTCTTAAAACGGTTTCAATCACTTTTTAGACTATTCGGTAAGTCATTTTTCCATATTTGTTTTCATTAGAGTTTAGACATCGTATGTCTGTTTCAAAAGGTGGGAAAAGTGAGCAAAATCAAAATAGACATAAGGGTTTGAAGCGAAAACACATGCAAAGCTACAGAGTTTTGGACGTCCCCATAGGGCAATCCCTTTTTCGTTTTTTTCTTTTAATTTCGTGAACCTAAATCATGATGTGAACCATTACATAGATTCAAAAAGTCAAGCACGACTATGGATCTGAATTCCAGTCATTGGATCATCATATATTCTGAGATATTTGCAAAAAAAATTTGAACATTTAAATCTACATTTTTTTATACTTTTGTGGGCCCCAAATGCAAGATCTAAGCCGTTAACCCTCTTTGGAAGGATAAACACGGCTATGTAATGAAATTTTAATCCCTGAGTCATTGTGGATCTCGGAGTATTTTAAAAAAAAACATGTATCGTTAATATACCATATGCTCTGGATAGGGTTTTCGACGTGTGTTCACACAGTCTGTTCTTCTTTTTTTTTTCCAATTGTGGGGCCCTAAATTATAATCTAAGCATACAAATGCTTAAGAAGACTAACAACAGCCATTGTATCAAACCTCAACCGTTGATCCTCCACCAATCTCGAGGTATGTGCAAAAAAATGAACCATTTGATATTATTTCCTGGATTTATGGACCATTTTATTAATATCCGAACCGTTGATCCTCTTAGGAATACTGTAAAGGCCATGGGACCAAATATCAACCCCTGATTCATTGTGTATTTTGAGAAATTTACAAAAAAAACTTTTAATCGTTGGTTTATCAGTTTTTCTGTGTTACCAAACGGCATAATTGAAATAGATTTGTTTCATGCATCTATTTCATATAGTAAGATTTGCCAAACATGCCCTTAGAGATTTGAAACTTGCCAAACATGCCCTTAGAGATTTGGTTTCAGAGATCTTGGGTGTTAATATGGGGGAGTTTGGAAGTGAGGATAGAAATTGTGGATTGGGGATGTTAGATATTGGGGTTTGGGCTTGAGAGAGAGAGAGCTACATGTGTGTATGATCAAGAGAGGAAATGAAGAAGATTATGGCCGAAGGAAGAAACCCAAATCAGTAAGTCTCAAGAGGGGGAGACGGGAGAATCTTTTCGCAGCACCTCTAGAGCGGGAGAAGGGAGACATTTTTCTCACAGCAAAAGATAATGGCTCTCGTTCCCCCCTAAAAAACTTCATATATATGATCGGATCAAACTGGTTGATGCAAGTGAAGGATTGAACATCCCACATTTAGTTAGGGTTGCAAACGGAACGATTCCGGGTCGAAACCATATTGGACTTGGACCTAGACTCGTTTCTAAACGGTGGTTCTGGTTTCAGGTCCAGCTTCGACTTGGAACTCGTTTTGTTAGTTCCAAACCCGATTACAATAGGAAAAACATGGATCTAGTTCCGAAACTGGGTCTACTTAGAAGATTAGAATCTAGTTCTAAAATCGGTTTTAATTTCTTCTCTTTCTTTTATTATTATTTTTTTTCTTAAAATAGGCATATCATTCAACTAAGAACGGCACATCAAGTCTGTTACCTCTCAGATTAAACATAAAAATGTTTAAGAAAAAGTTGAATTTGAGCTATAGTTTACAATATCAAAGACTTGTATACTAGGTCCTGGGTCCACGAGTCGGAACCTATATGGACCTATAACTGGACCCATTTATCAACTGGAACCTAAATTGGGTTCCCGACACAGACCCGTTTACGAATCGAAACCTAAAATAGGCTCTAAACTCGGTTTTTTGTGGATTAGGATTTCAGAATAATCAGAGAATCAGATACCGATTTGTAACCCTACATTTAATCAACAACTTCCAAGTTGTTGCCTTGCATAACCTCGATATGAGAGCCTCGTTCCTAATCATTTCTCTCTAAGATGGTTTGGATATGTCTGAATGTAAACCAACAACGACACTGCTGAAGAAAACTTTTTTTATGCGGATTGACGACTCATCGAGAAAAAGGGTTAGAACGAAAAGTATATTGTTAAAAGAATTAAACATAGACCTAGGAGGGTTTGTGTCAACATAGATCGAAATGGAGAAAGAGCACTCATTCAGTTGACCCCAACTGTGTTGCAACTAGGCTTTAATGAAAAGGAAGAATTTCTAGGTACCAAAGGAATTCGGGTCTAAATAAGACTGGAGTTGGAAACAGATGTAGTTCACAAAAACGGAGCCCTCGGACAAGGCCTTTTAAAGGGCTTAGCCGGGCTTGGCCTGGGGTTGTTCTAACCCTACCCTCAATTTATGCATGGCCGGGCTCAGTTAGGTCAAAACCCTTAAAGGGTCCTTACTACCTGGGCCTTTACACTACCCTCGAGTCTAGGGCAGGGCGAGGGCCTCAAAGCAAGAAAACCATTATATTTTTAAATTTTTATATTGTTAGCAAGAATCGAGTGTCAATCGAGCATTATCAAAAATCAAGTGTTAATCGAACGTTATCTTGCCTAGCCTGAATTGCGAAGGCACTATTAAAATTAACATTTGGAAAATAGAAGTTGTCTCTAAAAACTTTATTTTACCGGAAAAAGTCATACGTGCTTCGGTGAATTAAGTTCTAAAGATACAGTTTTGTTTATTTTGTTAAAAAAGGAAAATAGCTAAAGTCTAATCTATTTCCCACCTTTCACAAGAATTTCCACGTGTAAAATCACTACAACAAAGCCTTTTCTTTAAAAATTTTAAATATTTACATTCATGTATCTTTTATCAATTGATATTATTTTCAATTTAATACTAATTTGAAGCAACCATGCAACATTTATTGCTTATGCATTATATATAGTACATTACTTAAATAATTAAACATAGATGAAATGAACTAAGTATGTATATATAGGTTTTTAGGACAATTTGAAATGCGTAGGTGGGCATGAGATTTACTTCATATACTAACGGACTGTTATGAAGGCATTTTAATATGCATATAAAAAGAATATATTATTATATATAATAAATAAAAATAGAAGGGTTAGGGCTAGGCCAGACAGGACTTGTCTTGCCCAAGTCTGGCTCTCAAATTTCAGAACTTGCAAAAAAAATTATTTAAATCTGATTTTAGGGCTCTTTTGTTTTTTTTTAAAGTCCACATTTTAATGGTTTTTTTTATTTTTTTTTTAAGAACTGGATAGGGACAGGATCGAGCCCCTCCTCTCAGGGCTAGATTGACATGCTTACTTCATGCACTAATCCATCGGTCCCGTACCTCGGGTATATTATGCTAATTGGAGGTCCACTAAATCCCCGGCACGTTTAAAATACACGATAAGACGTCCTCGAACCCATTCGCGGCCCTCCTCCATCCACGTCCCTCATCCGTACAAGCCTCCTTCCCCTGCCCCTCATAAAGGGAAAGAAAAAACCCTCACCAGACCGTGCAAGTGGCATCATCCAATTAGCCCACGCCTACTCTAACAATGCAAGCTCCACGCTCTCTCCCAGCATGCCAACCAGACCCCTCCTCTCGCCACGTGTCCCCCGACCCCCACAGGGCCCCGCTCCAGCTGGACCAATCCTGCTACGTGGCACGCGATGACAGACCAAAAGAGCAGCAGAAAGCTTCGGCCGCTGATCTGGCACCCCTGCCACAGCCTGACTAAAACCCACTCAAACCTGCCATTTCCTCTTCTTCTCCTTCTTCTCCTCCCTCTCTCTGTCTTAGATTTTGCAGCAGCAGCAGCAGAAGAGGAAAAAAGATAGAGCTCTCATGGATTTTAGTGGTGTAAAGAAGGAACTGAGTGTTGAAACTAGGATTTCTTTGCAGTTAGAATTAGAAAAGAATCACCAGAGATTTTGCAGAGAGGATGAGAGATGCTCTGTTTCTCTGTCTCTGTCTTCCTTGAATGGGAGCTTCGATCGAGAATGTGGGGGATCAGATCGGATGGTGAAGAAAGAGCTGGATGCGGCGCAGACGCTCACTGATTTGGCTGAGCTGGCGCTTTCTGAGGCTGCAAACCCTAGCCGGGATGAGAATTGGGGGAATAGAGGGAGGAGGTCGAGGAAGCGGCTCAAGAGTGAGGCTAGGAAGAGGGGATTGAAGGAAGGGATGCCTGAATTGGAGATTGGGATTTCGACTCCTGAGGTGATTTCTCTAAATCTATCTTGTTTGCATTAGATGAGTATTTGAAAGATGTGAACTTCAACTCTTTCACTTTGTGTTGCTTCTGGTTTTGATTTGGTGGAGAAGATGGGGTTTTGGGGGTTTTGAATTTTCTTTTTTGCTTTGGGAGGAAATGGGTCTATTGTGATTTTTTGATAGTAGGGAAGTGAATGGAAACATAGATGATAGGGTAAAATGTATTTTTTTTTTTTTTTTTTATGCTTTTAACTCTGTTTTCCGTTGTCTGATCAGATTCTTGATTATCTTTCCACAATCACTGTGCTTCTTCACTGATCTGTTGTTATATTGCAGGAGCTGTTTCAAAATTTTTTCGTACTTTTGTTATAATGTTGGTTATTGAGTAGGGTAGAAACATCAATTGGAAAATGTAATACCATTCATTAGAAGGTAGCATTATTTTGATGTGAACGCCATTCTTGCTTCGGTGTTAGAATTGTAGAGAGCAACGGTGTATACATCTGTAAGGCCAAAAAAGTAGGAAGAAGGGTGTTTCTATTGAGGAATGGGTACAAGTATCATTCCCCTCAATGAAAAATGATTATTACATTGTCAGAAGAAGACGTGATTTGAAAATGTATATGCAAGTTCTATGCATAAAGGAAACATAAATGTAATAAAATATTCCCTTTCTGTCTTCTCATGAATTTGTCTGTAGTAGTCTCTCTTTAGGTTGAGTGTGTGTCTTTTGAGAAGCTCTAATTCTCCATGTCCTTCTCTTTTATGATTTCTTGAGCGTTGTTGTTACTGATTATACTAAATGCTGTTGAACCACAACTGTAGTATAATATAAATAAAGAAATATTCAGATGAGTCCCCCAACACAACCCCACCCAACTAAAAGCACCCACGAAATCAATCACGATAAGCCCAACTTTGCCTCTCTGAGCAAACTGTTTGATCCACCCTTGCATTGAAATTCAAACAATGATCCTTTCAAAAACCATTAAACTTAAACACACTACAACAAGGGGATACGATGATCTAGTGGGATAGAAATCTTTAACCTCTAGGTCTAGTTGAGATATTTCCATCTCCCACTGCCACACTGATGCGCATGGCCCCAGTTGGGACCCCTAGGCGAGTTCACTTGGTAGTTGGTACTATGTACGGACAGTTCTCACCATAATAAAAAAACATGCGCACGCATCAATAAACCCCTAATTTTGGTGTGTTCATGTAACATACACATACACAGACATTGGTTTTTCCCCACCTTTTTTAGTGTGTTCATGTATGAAGAACTTCGATGTTGAACTTCAAGTATTTTGAATAATGGTAAACTATTTTTGTCTACTTGGTGATTTCTTCAAAGTTGCTTACAGAATCTTCCTCTCTTAACAGAAACTGATGGCACCTTTTATGCATGGATACTTCAAAATGGGCAATGTATTGCATCGTGTCCTATCATATCCAATACTTCACTTTTTATATGTAAAATCTGTGTCTCTGCCATGTTCATGCAGTGTCCCTGCCATAACTGGGCATCATAGGATGCCACACACATTTGGGTCTTAAAGATCCCTTTTGTCTTTGCATAGAAAGTTTACATGTACAAGTCAATCCAGCATGCTTTCTATTTTATTTCATTAAAGAAACTCTGTTGGCTTTAGTTGGAAAAGCTTACGTGTAGAAGTCAATCTAGCATGCTTTCTACTACTAATTCTGACAAACAATTATTTATGTTCTAGCTCTGGCCTGAGTGTAAGGAAAGCCAACCTGTTTCTTTGGCTGATGTACTCCTTTAATGATGGTATCAATAAGATTTTAGTTACTACATATATGGAAGAAGTTTATGTTTCTTTGGCTGATGTACTCCTTTAATGATGGTTTCAATAAGATTTTAGTTACTACATATATGGAAGAAGTTTATGTATGGTATGCCTCGAATCCTAAGGATCCTTGTCTGATTGAGCCCTTAATGATTGATGTCATGTAGTGTAGTAGGTCTGTGGTAGTCGTCAAGTCTATTGCCTTCAATATGATTTTATGTGGGAAGACATGAAGAAATAGGAATTCTTCATTACATCTGTAAAACGCCTCATTTCTATCATCAGGTTCTTTGTTCTTTTGTACCCTTGGTATAGATGGAAGAAGATATACTCTATGTAGAAACTCTTAAATTTAAGATTTCTAGAGATGAGAAAGTGATGTAGTCCAAGTGCATCATGGACCTCAAAGCCTATAAAAAGAAGCCCAAGAATAGGCCTTCTGTTGTTGGGAAGCCCAATGGGCCTAGCCCATTGGGCATAACAGTATCCACAAAAGGTTTCTTAAATTTGCATTCTTAGTTTAGCATTCAAAAAAAGAAAAATTTTAGCAAATTTCCAAGAAGATTTCCTTGATCCACATTCTTAGATCCTAAGAAGATTTTCTAGATCTTGCAAGATGGTTTATTGGCATGTAATCAATGAAAGAAAAGAAAGGAAATTCCTATTTAGAAAGATGAGCTTGACATTTGATCGCATCACGGAGAGGAAAGAAAATCCTATCTAGGATCCCTAATAGTCACAATTATCATCTTATACTTATAAATTGCCTTAAATTCCCTTATTTATGCATTCAATGAAACTTTACTCTTTCCTCATTATATTGTGATTGCATTGAGCACTTCTTTCCCATTGTGTGAAGATTCCTTAGGTTGCCAATGATGATGACTTTAAAGGCTGATTATCATCCTATCCTTATAAATTCCTTATTATTCTCATCTCATCCTTATTATGTTCTCTATTTATGCATTCAATGAAAATTTACCCTTTCCCCATCATTGTTATTATTGCATTGAGCATGTCTTTCCCATTATGAAGCCTCCTTAGGTTGCCAATAATGATAATTTCAAAGGCCGGGCATCCATGGTGATTGTGTGAAGACTTTATCCATCATTGGGTCCCACAATGAAAGAAGAAACTACAGGAAAGGAGAAAAGGGAAAGTCAGATGGACGGCCTTTTGGAGAATTCCCGTGCACAAAAACGCTGTTCTTGTTTTATTGATCATATTTACAGAATGCATTTATGTACAAATTGGAGGGAAGGACGTAAGTAGGAATAAATGGGAAAAATACAATACATATTATTATAACACTCCCCTTCAAACTAAGGCATTCATATTTATCACTAGCTTGCCTAGAATGGACTATAATTGATATCTAGGAAGTGTCTTACTAAAAGTTGGCAAAATACTAGTTGGACCCCACGGCTATGTTACTAACCAAACCACTATCGATTCTCTCTGATGAAGTGAAAATCACCCCCTAGGTGCTTGGTATGCTCTAATTTGAAACCCAGATTTAATGTTTTGTGTATGGCCGATTGGTTGTTGCAATGTTTTGGAGTAGGTTTGGACATTGGAAAAATGTAGTTATCTTATGAGCTACCTTAGCCATAGCACCTTAAGAACTATATGTTTCATGGTCGTATACTCTAATTTAGCACTTGACTAGGCTAGCACTCACTCTTTCTTCCTCTTCAAGTCACTAGATTACATCCACAAAATTACATCTTGATGTTAATGTGCAATCATCGGGGTGATCCAGCCTAGTCAGCATTGGAATAATTGGTGATATTTTAGGTTCACATGTTCACTGAATAGGATCTGTTTTCTTACTGGCTTCTTTAAATATTGAAATATTAGGGGGACGGGTGGGGTCAAATTATCGGTAATATTTTATGTTTATTGGTTTTTTACTATTTATTTAAAATAAAATTTTAAAATATTTTTTATAAGTTCTGAAGAAAAATCCTAAACTAAAAATTACCTCAACATTCTAAAGGACATAATTCTTAAAACGTTGTGAGGGCAGATGAAATAGAAAAATAATAGTTCTCATCATGATGAATCGAAACCACTCAAAATAATCGTTTGCTGCTTGTTTGGCATTGAGAGTTGTATCTCACCCATGTCGGATTGATCACATGTAAACCAACCCACTCACAATTAATTAATGAAAATCCGTTAATTGGTTACTTGTGATCATTTGATAGGCCATGATGCCTGCAATTGGTATGGATGGTAGAGAGGATACCATTGGTAGACATTCACCAAGTCATAAAAAAGCGAATAGTTATGGTGTAAATTACATGATAATGCATGTTAAGAATCTCAATTCTTTGATTGTCTCTCACCCATCCCATGTGGGGTATGCAACTCTACAATGAGTTCCACCTATTGGATATCCGGGCCACTCAAAATAACGCCCTTCCCTTCAGTGGACACTATCCAAATTTTAGTCCAATAGGAGTTGCTCCCACCATAAGATTTAGCATATGATTAAAAATATTACATGTTGTTTCTTATGGTGGAACCATCTCCTATTGGAGTAGAATTTGGGGACAACCCACTGAAGGAATGGCATACTTGAGAAGAGAATTTGAAATACAAGGCCTAGGATTGTCAAAAAATTTCTAGGAATTGAAGTTGTCAAGTTAAGGCAAGGTTCGTGATCAAGGATGAAAATAGTGGCTACGCCCGCCGCCAAACTGCTACGAAGCAGGCACTACGTAGCGGCGTAGCGGTGTGATTTGAAAAGCTCTCCAAAAAAATTTGAAAAAATTCTAGAAAATCCAGAAAATTGTAAAATGAAAGAAAATGTGGTTCTTTTGCAAAAGTAAGGAAGGGGGTGTAGCGGTGCCCTCAATATATGAGGTCCTGTATCGCTGTATAAATAAAAAATAATAATAATGATTAGTTTTTTCACATATATTCATGTTTCTTAGTCATGCTAACTTAGAGAGTAATGAAAAGCTCACAAAAAAAAAAAAAAAAAAAACTAGAACATGGAATAAAGGCACAAGACTTAAGAGTTAGGTCATTAGTGAACATTGAACAATCAATACTTCAAGCCTCAAGGTTCAAGGTTCAAACTTCAAATTCAAATATTCAATCAAGTGAATAAAGTGATCAACACCAATTTAGAAATGACAAAGAGTAGAGACTAGAGAGTTGGTGAAGGAAATAGGATTACCTTGGTCACCACCAAAAGGAATGTCTACCAAGATTCAAGGCATGGTTATTATCCTTATCCCCATCCCCATCAGTGTTAGCATTTCTATTGGCACCGTATTGAATTTGATATTAATGAGCATTGGGATCCACAAATCCAAAAAAGGTAGCCGAATCATAGGAACTTGGAGGAGGTGGAGGTGGATATCTATTATATTGTGTTTCACCATAGTCACCATATGAGTAGGACCCTGAAACCGAAGATTGATCTTCTCCTTGTTGCAGTTGACCATATGGAAAATACTGTGAGGGTCCTTGTCCACTGTAACTAGGGTTCCACGAATCACCCCATGATGCATCTTGTTGTCCTCCAACATATCCACCCATATTTCCTTGTTCATCATTACTACCTCTAGGAGCAGGTGGAGTAGGTGGTTAGACTCTTCGACGCCGTTGATAACCACGGTTTCCTTTCATTTTTTCTGGAAAGTCCTATACGTCCTTTATAGGAATTGCATCTTCCTGATCATGTTGATAGTATTCACTAGTAGCACTTGTCCCACTAACTCTTGCTCCATCTCCTCCACCATGGCTACTTGAAGAGACGGTGGTACTCGTTTTCTCAGAAGATGACACAACATGAGCAAGTTCTTTCCCTTTAGATTGTGGATGCGGCTGTGCACTTGTGCCTTCTCCTCCAAGTGGGTCTTCCTCTGCCTCATCCATTTATTCATCAAGCAAATCTCTAATCTCCTCCTGAAAGCCCAGATCTGAATCTAGCAATGAATCCTCTATCTCGGCTATCCATGGGCGCAAGGGATCGTCCTCTTTGAATATGCGATCCAAACTAATAGGACAATATCTCGGATCATCCCTTGCCCTCCTTTCTCTTGTTCTGTTTCTCAACTTCAAATTGTAATGGCAATATACAAGCTTGTTAAGTTTTTGCATGGTAAGCCGATTCCTGGACTTTGTGTGGATCAAGGAGAAAGTGCTCTAATTCCTTTCACAGTTTGATGAAGTTGTAATTTGACTAAGGATGCGAACAACCGCTCTCCTTAGATTTGGAGTATCCTCTCCAAAATTCATCCACCAATCAGCTGAAATTCAAAATAAACATAGAAAATTAGATATTCCTTAAGTTCTTCCAATCAATTGAGAGATAAATAACAAAAGACTATTAGGTTGAGTTATTGGGTCTTTTGTTCATATCAGGTGGCATCATTCCAATCACCCTCATTATAAGGAGGTTAGCAAAGCCTCCCCTCCTTTGTGTGTATGTAGATATCTACAATGTGAAAATTAGGAATAAATCAATGAACCATACATGTTTAACGGACCTATCTCAAGTCTCAACATATACATATGTAATCTCAAATCTCATTTACTAACTCACCTCTTGGATGGCTTTGATTTGATCATCATCTCCCAACAATTTCTTCAACACTTGCCTTAATCCTACCCTCAACTCCGTATTTATTGCTTCGCTGTGTTGTTGGGCATTGGGGTAGTAGAATTCGGGATTAAGGAAATAACCTACATTGAAAACAAGTTGAAATGCAAAATGATTAAACATCAGTCAAAGAGAGATAGCTTGCTTTAATTCATCAAATAGTGAAATTATTATTGAGTACCTGCAGCATGCAATGGATGTTGCAGCTGGTCGTTCCACCGGGCATCAATAATCCATATGTATTCATCATGATATCTAACATTTTCCATGATAGCTTGCTTAGCCCGATCCATTGCTTCATATATATATATATATATGTATATCCCATTGTTGGCTTGTCATCACCATATACAAGCAGCAACACTCTAACTAAAGCCTCATAAACCTTTAATAAATTAGCCACTTTCTTCCAAAATTTATTGTCCCTCAGCAAGTTAGGCATCTCAAATTCCGGACCACTTGTTGCATTGCCCCATTTCGAACGAAGCCATTCTTCTGATCCAAACATCTGAATCAACTCTGTTCTAAACCTTACAAGGCTCTTCATCGCACTGAAATGGGTAGCAAACCTAGTTGATTCCGGACGTATCAAGGCATGGTTATTTGTGAATCTTTTCATCAAGCTCAAAAGCTATGAATGATCATAAATAAATCTGGTGATGCCTCTACATGCCTTGATAACTTCATCAATTTTCTTCTTCCTTCCAATCTCTTCCATAATGAGATCTATACTGTGTGCTGCACATGGAGTCCAAAATAGATGAGGCCCTTTCTTCTCTAACATCTTACCGGCTGCCTTGAAATTGGCGCCATTATCTGTAACAATCTGTACAATATGCTCATCTCCCACACTCTCTACAACCTTATCTATAAGAGTATATATATTTAGTTGTCCGTCTATGCTCAGATGCATCCATGGACTTCACAAAGACACATCTAGCGATTGAATGCACAAAAAAGTTTATTAACTGTGTTTGTGTGCCACTGGTCCACCCATCACACTTAATGGTGACTCCATTCTGTTGCCACATGGGCCTAAAGGTCTCCACCCATGCCTTTATTTCTTTATATTCTTCTTCGAGATATTTAGTGCCCACATCATAACAGAGGGCTACTGTATTCCCCACCCAGCTTTGACGGCAACATCAAGAATTGTTTGGAAATAAGGGGAATCTATTGCTGTAGGTGGTATGTTCTTGTGAATTAGCCATTTTGTTGTAGCTTTGGATAACCTATCTCTTGCAGCCTTCATCGCTCCTTTCATAACACTTGATATATTTGATTGTTTAGCTCCCTCTTTCCTATGTGCTAAAGGATCAACAGAAGGAGGAGCTGCTTTTCTAGTAGAAATAACTTCTACATTAACATCCCGTTCCCGGGTGCTAAATGCCTTACGCATGGCCCCCGCAATGCCCTTCCCTTGCTTGGCACAGTAGATGAGCTCCCTGCATCATAATATTTGCTTCCAGCAAATGCACGACGTTCAGTTCTTCTTGGTGACACATGATGGACTCTCGGCATGCAGCCTCCATCTGTGCATCTTCTTAATCAAAACCTTCATCTCCAAATACATCATAACGGGTAGCATCAACATCTTGCTGTCTCTTTTCTTTTATCTCTACTTTTCTAGCTTTGTTCTGGCCAACCAAAGCTTTCATTTGTTCCCTGATTTCCCTTGGTACTTCGGTATATCCAACAACATTGCCAGAAATGTGGCCCAAGTGGTGTTTGAATCTTGTAATGCCCTAATTGGTCACTTTCCCACAAAACTTGCATTTGATTTTCAACTTGTTATTCTCAACTGCCTTACCAAAGCTCCATGCGGGATCAATATCACGAGGCATTTTAAGTTATCAATTGGCAAGCACAAATACACAATAGAAGACTGAATACCTACAAATATGAACAAGTAGTATGTTAAAAATTAAAAAAAAAAAACAAAAAAACATGTTAGAGGAAACATATATCTGACGCTTAGGAATCATTCTCTTGATATTTAATTGGTATTTCATTACTTAAAGAGTTAAAGTACATTTTTTTTCAAAAATTTAAAAAATCCGAAAATAAGAAAATAAAATAAAATTAGGAAAAGACAAATATATGCTGGATTGATCTATGCCAAACATAAATATAACATTGAGGGGCCTTATTCAAAACAATATAATGGGTAATGAATTAGTTAAGGCATTTTTTCCTTCAAAAAACAAATAAATCTGAAAAGAAAAAAATAAAAAAAAGGGAAAGATGAAGAAATTTTGGATTGATCTATGCCAAACATATTCAAAACATTTAGGAGCATTTTTCAATACATTTGATTGGCATTCCATATTAAAAATATTTTTTTTCCAAAAAATAACAAAAACTTGAAAATAAAAAAGAAATAAAAGAAAAAAAACAAGAAATATATATTGGAATGATCTATGGGAAACATAGACCTAAAATGTAGGAGCCCTTTTCAAGACATTTGATTGGTATTCAATTATTAAAAATATTTTTTTTACAAAAATAAAAAAAGGAAAAAAATAAATGAAAAACAAGCAATATATGTTGGAATCATCTATGGGAAACATAGATCTAACAATATGAAGCTATTTTCAAGTTGTTTCATGAGTTTTCCATAAGTAATAATGTTTTTTTTTTTAAATAACATAAGTCCGAAAATAAAAATAACAATATATAAAAAAAAAAACAAAAGACATGCATGCAGGATCAAAAGGAAGCATGTATCTACAGTAAAACAAGACAATGATGCCATTATGTTGTGAATACTTATGATTCATAGACCATGGTACTTACTAGTTAGAGAGATAATCTCAAAAGTTGAAAAAAAAATACAAAGAAATGCATACCTAGATGAAGAATCTTCTTTAGATTCCTTAGAATTGTTGAATCTTTTGATTTGGTAGCAAAAATCTTGAAAAAATGAAGTTGGGACCACTAGAGGGCAGTAAGTGAGTTTTACAGCAGTGAAAGTGGAGAAGAGGGGAGAAAACATGTAAAAAGTAACCCTAAAGTCGTCATTTTGGGGGGGGGGTTTGATAAACTCCCTGCTATGCATCGGCTGCCACGGCCTGTAGTGGCCGCTACGATTGCGACGGCCGATATATCGGCCGCCATGCTATGTGGTAGCCGCTATTTCTATCTATGTTCGTGATTACTTAATGCATTAATAATCTAGATTTGCTTCAAGAAATAGGGAACATGGTTGAAACTCCAGCTGATACACCTAAAGATCATACTCATTTGGTGCTGCAAGTGGTGAGTTATTACATAATATCGGTTCATATTAAAGGTCGGTTGGGAATTTAATTTATCTACCTATCGCACCCATTGGCATATGCTGTTAGTCTGGTCACTCAGTTTGTCCATGCTCCGTGAACTGAATGCCTAAATACAGCTCTTGAGACATGAATTATCGTGGTTGATAATTTTACTTGAGGAGTTGGGTTTTTCAAATAGCAGCTGTATAATTCTTCTCTGTGACAATACAGCTGCTATTTATATTGCTACTAATTCTGTATATTATGGTTCATGAAGCATATCGAGGTAAATTGTCATTTTATATAAGAAAAAGTAACGAAGAATGAGATACAGTTTGAACACACATACTGAAGATCAGATTGCAAACTTTCTTAAAAATACTGCTACTAAGCAGCAGTTGTCCAATGTATTTTCCAAGATGGGCATGATATATATATAGGAAAATTATCCTATGCTCCTATGTGCACACTAGTGGGGCCCGCCTTCTGGTCCATCGGAGTGGACCAAAAAAAACCCCGACCCCGACACCCCCCCCCCCCCCCCCCCCCCCCCCACCCCACCCCCCCGCCCACCCCCACCACCCACCCACCCACACCCCACCTCCCCTCCCCTCCCCTCAAGTGTTTCTTTAATTGTGAAGAAAATTCATTATTAAGGATATAGCAGTGTGATTGCCTAACCCTTACTGGACGACCAGCACAAGTGTTTCCTCCAAGTTCTTCTCTCTTCTTCCTACATTTGCTTATTCACCTTCTTTTCTTTCTTTCAATTCTCATCTGTCTTTTTTTATTTTACTTTAAACTATTATTTACAACTTTTTCTACAATATAGAAATATACATGTGTGTACCAGTGTATATACACCATATATATATATGCATGTACCAGTATGTATGTATGTATATACACCAAGTTTTAAAAAACCGACTCAGCTAAGTCAACTCAGACTCGGCACATACCAAGTCGGGTCGCATGGGACTTGGACTCGAATCATGTGACTCGGCCGAGTCAAATGCAACTCGGACAAGTCCTAATGCGACTCGGCCGAGTCTTATGGGACACGGCCCTCTAACTGAAATTGATACTAAACTGACTCGGCCGAGTCCCATGCGACTTGGTGAGTTGACTCGGACTCGGCCAAGGCCGAGTAGGGTCCCGAGTCCAATTTTTCAAACCTTATACACACCATATAACTTATATGTGCTCAGTTCATTTGTCTTTAAAGTCTAAGATTATGAAGGTGTGAGCAGGCTTGGGAAAGCTCAATAAATAAATCATCATTAGCTATAGAAGTTAAGAAGAAGTTTCATCCTGTGAAGTGGTTCACATTTGACAATTTGCAGATCTTAGAAGGAAGGAGATTTGGGATCTAAGGAGGAAGGAGGTATGGGCTTTAGGTTGTAGTAAATGAATCGAGCTCTTTTAGAGAAGTGAAGTGGCTATGACAGATAGGGGATGGCTTGGAAGGCTTATGGAAGCACGTTTTAATAGAAAAATATTGCTTATGTAGAAATGATTGGAATGTTCCAACTCCTAATGCTCAAAACTCTGATTTTTCAAAGGGTTGCCTTTCAGTAAGGGAGAGCTGTTTTTGCACAATATCAGATACAACTTACAAGAAGGGTGTAGGAGATCAGATTTTGTTTTGGCTAGACACTTGATTTGGAAATTTTCCCTCGAGCGATTAGCTTGCAATGGTTAAGAGCTATCCGACAAGGGTTGACAGCCATCTCATTTGGGGTCTGAGGTTCAGAAGAAATCTTATAGAGACAAAGGAGAGTCATTTCGAGAACATGCTTGCCATATTGAATGGGGTTCCCATTCTAGTATGGCATAGATAGAAGGATATAGAAGGGAACGACAAATGGTGCTTTCTCAGTGGCTTCTTTCTTCTGGTCAATGACAGTGGAGTTATCATCATCCTCTCCTATGGCCCTCATTTGGAAGCTCAAAGCTCCTCCTACAGTTGTGGCCTTTAGTTAGTTGGCTTTCTTGGTGGAATCCTTTCTATGGATAACCTCCAGAGGCGTAAGGTAGTTATTGTGAATGTGTCTCCTATGTCTGAAAAATGGAGTCATTGGTGAGGAGCCCAAGCGTTGTGGAGGTCAGTTTTGGGGTGATAAGGCTGTAGCTGGGTCCATCCTTTTAGCCTTTGCCAACTATTTGAAGCTTGGAGATTTGTAGTTTGGTCATCTAAGGAAAGAATGATGTGGGAGGTGTCTTTTTTGGCTGTAATTTGGGCCTAACGGAAGGGAGGAGCTCACTGTGTTTCAATGGTAAACCATTTTCTTTGGACTCTTCATTGGATAAGGTTTTGATACTTTATGGCTGCTTGGGCTATATCCCTTCCCCTCTTTCAGAATTGCTCTAAAGCCACTTTTCATTAGAAAGTGGTATGAACTGGTTCTCTATAGCTATAAAGCCTCAACCCCAATGTCGGCCTAATTGGTGCCTTATGCCTATGGCTGTTTTTACACATAACTTTGATGGGAGCGGAATAGGTAGTCTGGGTCTCGCCGGAGTGGAGGAATTATAAGGGATAGTGCAGGTTCTAAAATCTTCTCTCGTCCAGGCCTGATGGGCATTTGTTCCATCAATAAAGCATAGACGGAAGAATTGAGAATAGGCCTCCGTGAAGCTTGTTGTTTGAATCTTTTGGTGCATCTTGGTGGAGAGGGATTCAACATTTGTTTACAGCTGGGCATAGTTTTAAAAATCGGAATCGTATCGCAAATTGTTCATACCATGAATCGAATCAAATTGCAAATCGCATCACGAATCGTAGGATTTTTTATTTTTCTAATAAAAATGAAAAATAATTAAAAATTGAAAGAAAAAGAAAAAAGTAATTATTCATAACCATCCATTTCCCATTTATAGTAGTATAAATATAATAACAAGTCTTATCATATAATCATATCAAGGACATCATGACATTTATATATATGAAATAAATGATTTGTAAATAGTTAAATAAGTTTAAAGTATCAATATATGTTTTTTATTATCTTTAAATCAAAATATAAAAATTAAATAAAATCCAAACCATCAATCTTACACAGTATGATATCTTTTAAAGTTAAGAAAGTGTTCATCAAGAAAAAAAAAAACCAAAATAGATTAAAAGAAGAAGAACATATAGACGAGCACTATACGTACAGTTGAATGCTTTACTTAAATGCATGTTCTTTTTTCATCTTTAAAACCTTATCAAGGCCGCAAAAAATTCTTACGAGGTTTCGTTAACTACTAAATAACCTTCTAAAAATACAAGCAATAAAAGAAAGAAAGAATAAAGAAAGAAAAAGGGTAAAAAATTATTAATATCAATTTATTGGCTGTAGCCATTCTCGCTTAGCCAAATCGCTTGATTTGTAAGATTTGATGAAACGAGTATCAAATCGAAGGATTTATGCCTGAATCCTAAGTTTCATTTGTAAATGGGATTCATTACATAGATATGGATCGTTTTCCTTAAGATTCGGCATACGAATCGTAGGATTCTGATACCTATGCAGCTTGGCTTTTGGTATGTGCACTTCCCATGGATAATGGCAGACATGATTGGGGAGGTGATGGGTTTAGCTAGGTATTTAAACGGCTCTTTTGTGCATATAAAAAGAAATATAAGTTCTTCTGGCCCAGGAACGGAAACCTATCGAAGTTTATGGTGGATCAAAACAGCTCCATGCTCTTGGTTTGTTTGCTCTTTGTTGCGTGGTTTTCTTGTAGCCATCTGGTCTCTCTCTTATGTTGATGTGCTTTAATAAATTTTGTAGTCATTAAAAAAAAATAAAAAAACACCCCACATAAATGCATAGAAGGTGGATAGGTTTATTCAGACCTTAATTGTAAACTAAACTTGGAATGGACTGGAATTTGGAGAAGATTTCTCTGTATTGTATTGAGATGAATGCAGTACTCAAATGATTACAGCCGAATAAGAGAGGAGGAAGGCTCACAGTTACAGTAAAAGAGGGAAGAAAAGGTCTACTTCTATCTTACATACACAAAACTGTTTCAAAGACTTGTGATATACGCCTCTTGCAACATGCAGTACTCCACAGAAGCATTCTAATCTATACACCTCAACCACCTTTATCATTAATTTATTAGTAGAGTAATAGATTCTTCATATGGCACATACATGAAATTATATATATATATATATATATACACAAGTACATGAAATTATATATTCTCATCCATTCAATATGTTTTAGATGCTTCTATTGTCTAAATTGCACTATTTTTCATGACAATTGTTTGCTTTGCTTTCTTTATTGCAGCCTCCTACAAAAGATCCTCAACAACATAAAAGGGTTTGTAAGTATATATCGAGGAGAACTATTAAGGCACATCCATCTGAATTGCCTATACCAAATTCCATGTGCTCCACAAGTCACAAGCCATCTCATAGACGCAAGTTGAATCAAAATTTGAGTGAGGTATAGATGATTTCAAGATTTGTTTGCCGAACATTTTATATTGCTATCAGTTAATGCTGTAAACTTAACATTGTAGGTTGAGAAGGAAGCAAAGAGATTACGTAGGGTTTTAGCTAACAGAGAGTCAGCTAGGCAGACAATACTTCGACGGCAGGTATAGTAGTATGTTCAACTCAAGAAGGAATTCAAATATGTTCCAAATCCTGTTCAAGATTTCATGACCTATTACCTGTTTAGTGAAAATCTTCTCCTTTTCCATTATGTGATTGAAGTTGTTTTAGATTGAAATGTATTAATGACTCATTATGCTTTTAGATTCATGTGACCCATATCCCAAGACAAACTTAATACAATCTGGTGATCATCTGGATTAGAATACATCGTATGGCATGGATGGGTGTTAGGTGTTAGAACTGGTTCATTCCAACTTAGGGCTCTATGTTTCAAGAACATTTGACAACTAGACTTATAATACCTATACTGGAGTAACTGGACCATTCTTAGTAGAGTAGAGGACCAACCTACTTCATTATCTAGCAATCTCCTGCTAAAAAATGTCTGCAGGTGGTTGGATGACCAAAATATTCTTTGGAAATTCAGTTTTAGACAAATCATATTTGTGTCATGATTCATGAAGGAACAGATGAGTGAAGGTGACCTCACAATTCGCATGTTTGTAAATGGGCATTTTCTCCTGCAGATATCCTCACCGGACTTCATGCGTGAAAATCATTCTCCACCTCTGTTGGAGGGCCCACTCTACATTATCAGATGCTATTGGTTTTCACGCACAGTATTTGGTGCGGACATCCACAGGAGAATTGTTTGCACTTGTAAACTACAAGTTTTTGGGTTAAGATGTTACTTTAAACACTACGGATTATTTTATCTTCTGATATCTTTTGACTTGTCATTTCTTCTTCTCAAGATTATAGACAGGAACCTAATTTGATAAGAAAAAAATAACACCCCACAAATTATAGTAATGTCTCTATTTACAATCCCATTGATACAACGGACCCATCTAAATCAGTGGCTGCTCTGTGTTGCAGCTTTGAGGTTATGAAACATGGGTATACTTCCTCATTGGCTCAATATATATGTGAATGTTTTTAAAATGTTTGGGGGCTAATGAAATGTGATTTGGACACCCTAGAATCAAGGTACCACAGACAAATTTTGAGGTTAATTATTTACCTGCAAACCCCATAGCATAAAAAGCAACTTAAATAATTTTTTGGACAATGTTCACAGTAAGTGGGATGGGAAGGAAGAAGGTTTGGTAGATTGAGCGAGCAGCTGGAAAGAGCAGAAAGAGAACTGAAGTAGCAGCGTGGCATTTCATGAGGAATTAGTTTCACCAAGTTGTTTCATGTATCTTCTATATTACAGAAGGGAATAATCTGGAACAGTCGCACGCACAAGTGACCCATATTCCACTGTGTCATAAATCCAGAATAGAAATCTTAAATGTTTATTTCCTTTTGACGGTATTATGCAATCTCAAACTCCAATTTGAACCTTCTAGCATCATTATCTTGACCATAGACACTTTTGAAAAAAAAAAAAAAAAGTTCTGTAGCGTAGGGTCTAAGGTTCGGTGCAATGTTCAAGCTTTTATTTATTATTTTTGTTTACTTTTGCATGGTAGTGTTTCATTAAATTAAAAAAATCAAAGTGATAAATGATTCATTAAATTAGAAAATTTAAAACTACAAGAACAGCCTTAAAAGGCTTAAATACACAATTGGATTCAACTGAGCTTAACACCAATTCATAAAACAGGTATTGTTTGTATTCCAGCTTTTCAAATTTTTTTTTTTTTTTTTGTCCCCTTTTCGTTGGAATCAATTTGTTTAGGTTCAGTTCCTGCAATAAAACCCACAAGTCTTTTCTTTGCATGAAAGACCTAGACTCCATTAAAAAAAAGTGGTCCTTGCTGAATCAGTCATAAGTTCTGATCTTTTCATAGGAGCCGCCAGGAATTCACCAAAAATTAAAAAAACTTCTAATTGTTCACCAGTCAATAACCAATCCAGCAAATATAATATCATCAGAGGTATTGCAGAATTAGTATCAGCCACCTGATTTGCACAGAACACCTAAGTGTTCATGCAACAGAAATTGCAATCAATGATCTCCAATCCCAGAGATTTCTAACAGCAACAAGGGTCATTCAACTAAAACAGAGAAATACTGTTTCTTCCTCCCTGACAGGAATGTCTAACGAGATCGAAAACCAGAAATAAAAAGTTCCCTTAGTTGACGAAGGAAAAAGGGGAAATTTGTTGGTCATGCTACCTCTTTGTCTACCACCGAATCCTTCCGAACCTCGAACTGGGATTTCTACGCAAATCTCTGTTGCAATATCTGATACAGCAAGTCTCAATTTTCATAAGAATACATACTTTAAGGGAAAAATCCAACAGTTGTAATTAAATTGTTTAACAATTTGGTGAAAAAGAAGAATGGAAGAAAAGTCAAGACTTTTCTGGAGGAAAAATAATGTTAAACATCTCCTTATAATCAGTTTAACCTTGTGTGGAAGGAACCCAACCAAAAGATCATCTAGTGGGCCCCACCATGATGCTTGTCTTCATGCATGAAAATGGTTTAAAATCTCGGCCGATACCGGTTCATATCGGCCAATATGAACCAGTATCGGCCCATACCACAACGATATTTTTCCGCGATATCGAGTCAGGCCGATATGGCCAAAATATCCCCAAAATATCGGTTCATCTCGGCCGATATGGTCAAAATATCGGTTTTACCGATATCTCGGCCGATATTTTCAAAATATCGGCCAAGATGGACCGCGATGGAGTAATGGTCAAAAACAGTAATGTTTTGTAACTTTTTCCCTATTCTCCAATTTTCTTCTCCTCTCCCCTTATCTCCTTAGAGCAACCATGTCTCCATAGCTCATTCTCTCATATTTTCCAAATTCCAAAACTATTTCTTGAAGAAATCATTTTATTTAGTAAGAGAAAATCAACTTAACTTGCTTATTTTTACTATTATGTGTTTTTTATTTTTTATTTTTAGATAAAGCATAAAAATGAATGAAAAGATCATTTGCATGTCATTTTTTTGGTTTGTGCTGTGTTCTTCACTTAGATCTACACACTTTCATGCTAGATCTACTTATAAATATGATTTTGGTTGTAGAAAAATGGTGCTTTTTAATTTTTCTACATTAAAAAAAAAATTGTTGGAGTATTTATGCTACTAAATAGTAAATACTAATAGCTTATTAATAGTGTATAGATAATTTTTATGTTATCTTTGTTTTCTTATATTTTACGCTAACAAATTGACTATGAGCCAAAATAATAGTTGCATTATATGAAATACTTGAGAAGACAATGAACTGCGACACAGACAGGACTCATAACTTAAGGTGACCGATATTTTGATTTATTGTTGTTACTAATGGAAAAAAATATTGTTTTCCAGCATTTTCTAATATTTTGAATTTTTTGGATATTTTTGTGAATCTTTTTGGATTAAAAGAAAAATTCACACCGCGACGAACCGATAACCGCAACTGATACCGATATCATATCGGTTTTTTGTCCTGGCCGATACTGCGACCGATACCGCGATTTTAAACCATGTGCATGAATATTTTTCTAGGACCTCACTTTAATCAACAATGACATGGCTCTGAAACCAAAACGAGAGAGTAGAAGAGGCTTCAGAATGAATGAAATCAGATGCTCCCAGTGTGATTAATAGTCTCATTTTATAGAATATATTTGGCTGGATGCTAAGAGGACATGGATGCAAGTAGCAAGGTTAGATCTGAAGAAGTGCTACCTATTTGAGGATTTGGCCCATGATAGATGGGAATGGAGAAACATAATTCATTTAGCTGATCCCAACATAGTTGGGATAAGGCTATGCCCTGTATGATGATGATGGTGATGATGATGGTGTGATGATTTGGCTGGATGTATGCCCATTCTAGAGTCTAGTAATTACTCCTCATGTCATTCCTAACAGATAATGCAGTAAACTTCCATGAAAAAAAATGTTAGAATATAATCAAAGAATACCATTAAATGGTAATATGAAAGTGCATAGTGGAATAGCTTGAATGGATGTGGTAATGTTGACATGAGAACTACTGATTATTCGTGGAAGACATTTATGCTGAAAATGGATGGCATTTCTGATAATAAATTTATAAATTACCATCTGGTACTTTTGAAAAGGTACAAAGAGGGAGCATGGTGTAGAATACTTCTCACAGCAGAAACATTCCCACCAGATGAAATGCAAGTTATCAGAAGGGGTGAAATATCAGCAGTCATGGGAAAACTGCTGTTACATGTCTACTGCTATTTCCTGCAAGAGTTACCATGCTTTATCATTGACAACCTTTTATTTTCTTCTATTTTCTTCCATTCTTTTGGTCATTGATTGTTTTTCAAGGCCTTCTGCGAGGAGTTGACAAGAAGAGCTGCTGACCTCACATTGGATAATGAAACTATGAAGCGGGTATGCAAATTTCCTTCACGAATTTCTTGACAGCTACAGGTCTATCTGTACAATAATGTTTGTCTAATCTGCTGAAGATATGTTGCTATTGTTCTCGCAACCATGAGGTTGTGAATTTGAGACAGCCAACCTTTTAAAAAAATTGGTAAATTCCTTGCGCAAATGCCTTGTCATAATCTTCTGAGTCTATTGAAATGCGGTAGTTGTCTTGTTTCATACATATTAATTTTTGAAGGAGAATGAATCCCATGCTATAATATTTTACACTTAACCAGGATTGCAACCAATTGTTGGGGGTTTAGTTACCTAGTTTGTAGTTGTACTAAATAAACTGTGAAATAGTTACATCAAATAATTCAGAGCTCACATCTCTCAATTATTTAATATTGATTTGGTATAGTTTGCAGATTAGATTGAAGTACTTTGATTATATTTGATATCTCATTGTTTGTTTCATTTTTTTTAATAACAGTAAAAAAAATTGATTGGTATAATTGTAAAAAATTTATTATTCCCAAAAAAACCAAGAAAAAAACAAGCAGCAAAAACTGCTAAGCCAACCCAGAAAAAACACCCAACGTGTATCCTAAAATAACAGCAAAGAACTAGACACCAAAAGAAAGAAAAGTATGAAGAACTCCCTCTTTAGCTAGACTATCTGTCGTGACATTAGCCTCCCTTAGAATATGATGAAGCTGAGCATCCTGATGAGAAATATCTTGCACCTCCTCCATCCAATCCACAAGCCTCCAAGGATAAGAAGACTTTCCTGATCCCCACTGAATTTCCGAACAAAAGAAAAAAAAAGGAATCACCTTCAAGAATAGCCTTATATCCACCCTATCTCTACAACTCCGAGAACCTATCAGAAAAGCAAAAACTTCCGCTTCATTAGTCCAAGACATCCAAATGCCCAAAGAAATTATTGACAACATTGCCATTCTAATTTCTAATGGCACCTCCAATGCCACCTTTACAAATAGAGTGTAAATAACTTCCGTCAAAATATAGCTTAAGGAAGAAGCCATGATGGGAACCCTTCCAGTAGACTTTGTGGACAACTTTTGCACACCAAACTCCCAATAAACAAGCTATCCATGATCTACTAAGATCGTCCAAGGAAACTCCATCAAACTCCTTTCTCCTAGATGCCCATTATGAAACTGTCCAAACAATGGACTCAATAACCTCCCCACTAAAGCTTCCAAAGGGTAGCATATAACACTGACTTCCATAAAATCTTTCCCTGAATGAACTTACACCAAAATTCCCTGGAAGAAAAAGATCTTCAATTGTCCTTGGCATGACCCACTCCATTTTAAACATATCAATAACTGCCATCCAACTTTATAAGCAAATTGACAATGAATCAACAAATGACGCACTGGTTCCTCAGGTCTTAACCACATCATACAACCATTAACAATAACATAATTTCTTCGTTTCAACTTATCTATGATTTATGATGTCTCAGTACCCAGCAAAAAGCTAGGACTCTAGATGTAACAATGAGATCCCAAATGCTTTGACTCCCCACTATTCTAGGTTTTTTGTCAACCAAAACATTATTAAAAAAAAAAGACTTAATTAAAAATTGGCCTTTAACATCTGGCTTCCATAATCTAACATCAGTTTTTCCAATGGACATATAAAGCTTCTCAAGCATTTCAAGCAATCTAGTAGAGTCAAAAACTTCTCTATCTGTTAAGTTCATCTAAAAAGAGAAACCCCAGACAACAACTCCACCTAAATAACATAAATTGTCAGCAACAAAAGCAGCTTGCAATCCAATGAATATAGAGTAAAGAATTGAGCGTGCAACACCATCGTCCCACACAAGGTTTTAAATACAGGACTCGGACTCGGACTCGGCTCGGGCCGAGTCCGAGTCGACTCGGCCGACTCGGCCGAGTCGCATGGGACTCGGCCGAGTCGGCCGAGTCCCCATATTTAGTAAAAAAAAAAAAAAAAAAAAAAAAGGAAAAATTTTGTTTCTCCTTTTTTCCATCCAATCCATTCATAATTCCATATATAAAGTTTCACTCTCTTCATTGATCATTCTAATACGTTATTTAAGGATAGAAATATAGAATAATAATAACAAAATCGCAAGCCATTTTATAATTTAATTGCAATTAAAATTTAAAATTTAAAACTAAAAAGTAAAAAATACAATGTACATGTTTCCAACTTTCAATATCCACTCTCAAGTCTCAATTTAGTCAATTATCAAGTCAACTAGTAAGATTAATCATCAAAGATGTAACTAAGCTTCAAATTTCAATTATATTTATAGCATATAAAAATGTAAAACCATAGTATACCTTAGCTCTTTCTTGTTAAAATTTAAATGCTAATTCCATGTTGAATGCCTTGCGGGTTCTGGATCTTCATCTTCGTCGTTATTTTGACTTTGACGATAGTATTGAGCAACATCAAAATGAAAAAACCCTTGCCCCGCTCTTGGAGTTATAGGACCTTCTCCATAGTTTGATGATGGAGCCATAACTTGAAGTTGAGGATATTCATATGGCGGTTGCACTTGTGGGGGTGTTACTCCATACTGTTGTTGCCCATACCCATGCGAAGGACCACCGTATCCACCATACTGATGCGGCAGTCCATACTCAGACGAAGGATCATGAAATTGATCTCCATATTGTTGCCCATATCCGTATGAACTATCAGAACTTGTGATCCAAGGGCTTGATGCCATTTGATGCGGCTGAGGATATTCATCCGTTGGCTCACTTCCTTTTCCTTCACCTCTGCCCCCCTCACGTGACCCACCAGTAGGCTCACTTGGACTATAATATACATTAATGTTGTCATGTCCACCACCACGTCTATCATCACTACCTTCGTATGCCTCCTCGTTCTGGCCCTGTTCACCTCCTTCTCGTGAGCCACTCTTGCTAGAAGATGATGTTTTATGCTGTTCCACTTCTTCTTCATAAGTGGCCAACCTTTGGCCTTGTCTTGTCTTTGCATGAGTGCTCTTAGTCTTATCCTTTGACTTTCGCGTGTATTGGAAAGTTGGTTTTGATCTTTCTCTAGCCCCCTCGACATGTTCTGAAGTAGAACGTGTCAACTCTGGACCACGGTTATGACCACGTCCCGAGCCTTGCAATGACGAGGTTGCTACACCCTTACCCTTATCGCGCGCTGATCGCGCTGTAGAAGTAGCCGTAGCAGATCTGGAACTCGGCTGCTGCGGTGGGGAAATATGTGCTTCATTCGACTGAAATTCTTCAACATCAGCCATTGCTTCATCGAGGAATGTTGTATCATTTAATACTGGCTCCTCTCTTTCAGCCAACCATTCATCAAGAGGGTCATCTTCCTCGAATATATAATCCAAATTAATTGGTTCGTAGTCGCCGTTGTCTCTTCTCATCAGGTTCCTTGCCCGTAACCTCATGTTGTAATGGACAAAGACCAACTTCTCCAACTTAGCCATAGTAAGGCGATTACGGGTCTTAGTGTGTATCAAGCTGAATGTGCTCCAATTCCTTTCACATCCCGAAGATGAGGCTGTTTGGCTCAATATTCTTTTTGCAAAAGATCTTAAATGGGGAACCTCATCACCAAATGTAGCCCACCATTCAGCTGTGTTAAAAGACCAAAACAATAAAATCAATTGTTTGTTATAATTCATAAAAAACTATATTTCATCTAATTTAAGTACTGAAATTTGAGAATAATACCTGGATCCATCTGCTTACGACCCAATATGGCTGCGTCTGATCCAAAACTACCTAGAGCGCCCTTGTAGTTTTTCAACTATAAAAGTTAAGATTTAGAAGTTAGCACCTAGCAGTTAGCACTTTTTCAAATTTCAACTAATTTGTGAATAATAATGTCATGATCTATGACATCTTTACCTGGTTAAGAATTGTAACTTGATGTTGCGCGTTATTTGTCATAGCCTCTAACGTTTTTTTCAAGCCACGGAAAACTTCTTCATGGTTAGAAAAGTGTTTGCTATAGAAGCAGCTTGGGTTCAAGTAGTACGCTGCATGCCATGACGTCATTAAGTAATAAGTATTGATTATTAGATTCCAAAATAAAGTAATAAACAATAACTACTTAGTATTCTATTTATAATAACCATAATAAATTAATAGTCAAAAATTACCTGCCGCATGTATGTCTTGATGCATCTGGTTGTCCCATCGATTATCAATGATTTTCCATATCTTCTTATAATAAGTCTCATACTTTCCTCTGGACCTTTGCTCTATAGCTAGCTTTGCTCTATCCATGGCATCATACACAAAGCCCATTGTGGGCTTCGTATCAGCATCCACTAGTTTCAAAACCAAGACAAGAGGCTCGAGTAAGTCAGTAATTCGTTCTGCCCTGCTCCAAAAATCCTCCCCAAGGACAATCTGTTGTACTTTGCGTGCCAAAGGTTGACGTGAAAATTTTGATTTCACATATGCTGTACCGGTCCACATCTGCATTATGTTAGCCTTGGCACGACAAAGACTCTCAAGGGCTACGAAGTGCGTAGCAAAGCGTGTGATACCGGGCCTCAAAATCTCACGACCTTCGTTCATTTCTCTTAGTAGATCTGTCATGAACTGATGGTTATAGATCAAAGATGTCACCATCTTTCCCTCATCAATAGTCTCACGGACATCATCTAATTTGCCAATGTCCTCCAGCATGAGATCAATACAATGTGCCGCGCACGGCACCCAAATAATACCCTTACCCTTTTCACGCAATTTCTTCGCTGCGGCCTTAAAGTTAGGCGCATTATCTGTCACAATTGCAACAACATATTTGTGCCAATTGTTAACCATGGCCAAGGTATCATCAATTAAACTGTACAAATATTCAGCATCCATTCTATGTCCGCTTGTATCTACAGACCTGATAAAAACTGTTCCCGTTACACAGTAAGCCATGAAATTAATAATGTGCCGCCTATTGTTGCTTGTCCACCCATCACACATAAGCGTGCACCCATACTCCTCCCAAGTTTTGAAGTGATCTTCCAAGTATCTCCAATAATCAGAAACTTCCATGTCAAGATACTTTCCGCCAATCTCATAAGCGGATGGAGGTTTAACTCCGGGCCCCACCTCAGCTATAGTATCAACCATGGAGCGATAGTATGGTGAATTAGCAACATTCGGTGGAATCCGATTATAATGGAAGAACTTTGAGATGGCTCTCCCCATTTTCATGGCTCTAACTTTCATATCGCCCATGATAGAGCTACTAATCTTTGGTTGTTTTGTACTTTGAGACCGATGTAAGAATGGATCCATTGTCCCTCTCCTTGCTGTATCCCGATAAGGGTCAGGAGGAGCTCTAGAAGAACCAGCCCCAGCCCGTGTCTCATCCATACGAGCCTGCTCAGAAGCAAATTGTTCACGGCTCGCTCTAAAAGCCCTCCTTAACTCCCTCGCCTCAACATCACCATCACCGTCAGAGTCATCCTCAGAATCAGAAGTGTCAATCCTCTGCATATTTACAACCCTCTCATCAAATTTTTTCTTCTTTTCTTTCTCATTCTTCTTTTCAAGCAACATGTCTCTCATTTCTTTCCTCACTTCAGTGGGGACATTTGCACATGGTCTAGCTTCCCCTTGTATACCTGCTAGGTGTTGTTTAAATCTGTGGATCCCACCACTGAGAATCTTATGACACCATTTGCATTTGACCTTATGACGGTCTCCTGCAACCATCTCCCCATGTTCCCATCCGGGGTCAACTTCTTTCTCTTTTTTTTTTTGGGGCCATTTGTGATATAATCTAACTATCTGAGTAATAGTAATCTGCACAATCATGAAAATCACATTCTTTTAACAAAAAAATAGTTGAAATTTCATCTACAAACAACCCACACATGTAATCATCTACTCTACATAATTTAAGAATGTAAAATGCAAAAAATCCATATTATTAATAATTATTTTTACAAGAAAAAGTAAGAAAAATATTATTATTGCACATATATGCATAGATCTAGTGTTAGAACCATAGATCCATGTTATACAAACCCAAAATAATAATTTCATACAAAGAACATAAGTAAATAATAATAAAAAATTCGGATTTCTCATTATTTCTTTTTAAAATTACATCATAATCATGAAAATCACATTCTTTTAACAAAAAAATAGTTGAAATTTCATCTACAAACAACCCACACATGTAATCTACTCTACATAATTTAAGAATGTAAAATGCAAAAAATCCATATTATTAATAATTATTTTTACAAGAAAAAGTAAGAAAAATATTATTATTGCACATATATGCATAGATCTAGTGTTAGAACCATAGATCCATGTTATACAAACCCAAAATAATAATTTCATACAAAGAACATAAGTAAATAATAATAAAAAATTCGGATTTCTCATTATTTCTTTTTAAAATTACATCATAATCATGAAAATCACATTCTTTTAACAAAAAAATAGTTGAAATTTCATCTACAAACAACCCACACATGTAATCATCTACTCTACATAATTTAAGAATGTAAAATGCAAAAAATCCATATTATTAATAATTATTTTTACAAGAAAAAGTAAGGAAAATATTATTATTGCACATATATGCATAGATCTAGTGTTAGAAGTAGAACCATAGATCCATGTTATACAAACCCAAAATAATAATTTCATACAAAGAACATAAGTAAATAACAAAAAAAAATTCGGATTTCTTAATTTTTTTTAAAAAAAAAGACCCAAAAATTAAAAAAAATGCATTTTTAGAAAAAATAATGATCCTCCAAACCATCTTCAAGCAATATCTTCATCTTAGCATCTTCTCTAAACCATATATGCATGTAGAATCAAGAAAACAAACCTCAAAGTTGAGAAATAAAAAACCCTCTTTGATGTAAATAGTGGTTGGATTCTTTGGTAGGCTTGATCTTAAAAAATGGATGGATTTGATGATGTTTGATGCTTGAAACACAATTTGGAAGTAGTCTCCTTCACTCTCCACAAAGTAGAATGGCAAAAAAATGAGCATTTTAGGGCCCCCCCCCTTCGTCAACAGGGGGACTCGGCCGAGTCCCCCTGGACTCGGACGAGTCCCCCTGGACCTGTACCGAGTCCAGGGGACTCGGATCGGTCCCTGCCGAGTCCGAGTCGACTCGGCCGAAAACTTCACCCGTTGACCATCATTAACCCTGAAGTGAGTCCACATATTAAAATTATCGATAACAGAAAGAACAAACGTCCAAAAACCAGAAGCTTTGTAATCCGAACCAGTCATGCTCCAACCTACATTGTCCAAATTATATTTACAAAGTAAAAGCTGCCTCCACAGCCCTTGACTTGGCTCCCCCACCCTCCACAGCCATTTACCCATTAAATCTTTATTAGCCTTTTCAATGGAACGGATGCCCAAACTATCTTTGGCTAAAGGCTTATACCTCGTCTTCCATTTAACCTAGTGATACTTTCTTTTGCCTACAAAATCATTCCAAAGGAAATCACACTGGAATTTCTCAATCCTTAGAAACACACTGTTAGGACATTTGAAGCAAGATAGGTAGTAAATAGGGAGATTTGACAAAACTAATTTGATTAAGGTAATGCGATCACTCATAGACAAATACCTGCCTTTCCAAAAGCTTAATCTTTTCTCAATTTGCTCCGGTACAACCTCCAAGGCTGATTTTTAGGAAATCCCAGACATAAATGCAAACCCAAATACTTCGAAGGACATTTACCAGCTTTACAACTAAAAACATTGGCTAAAGAAGCAACATGACTATCTTTGATCTAGATATACATATAAATTCACGTTTGCCATATTTAATTTTCAGCCCCAAAAGGCAACTTAAACCATTTTAGAATCATTTTTAACATGTCCGCCTAAGTCAAAGGAGCCTTACAAAATATGATGATACTATCTGCAAATTGTAAATGAGGTACCTCAGTAGCACGATTATCAATAGCAAACCCTTTAATTAAATTTCTTTGATTAGATCTCTCTAATCAGGCATTCAAAGCTATGATGCCCAGATACAGCACGGATACGGCAGGGACATGCCATAGACATGGCAGGGACACGAATTTTACATGTAAAAAGTAAAGTATTGGATACGATACGACACGATACGTTACCCGTTTTGAAGTATCTGTGCATCATAGATTCAAAGCTTTTGCCACTATAACAAAAGCATAGGTGATAAGGGATCACCTTGTCGAAGACCTCTCGAACTTTTGAAATAGTTTTTAGGAGAACCATTCATCAAAACCGAAAAGTGCGCGGAAGGAAATCCTAGCTAGCATATATTGAAGGCAATGCCAATCAACTATATCATGTGCCTTCTCAAAATCTAGTTTGCAAATTAAAGCAAGAATCTGTTGCCAATTTCTTGAATCTATATATCCATGAGCAATAATCACACTATCAAGTATCTAGAATCCGACACCCATCAACAAAAGCACCTTGAATGTCTGAAATAATCTATGGAAGCACCTTCCTTAATCGATTAGCCAAAACTTTAGCTAATATTTTGTAAAGACTCCCAATCAAGCTTATGTGCCTATGGTCCTTAATTGAAATGGCTCCCTCTTTCTTAGGAATTAAAGCAATGAAAGAAGCACCCAATTCTCTGGCTACAAGTGTCATTGTCATGAAATTCATTAAGAAACACTTGCAATTCTCTGGCTACGAGTGTCATTGTCATGAAATTCATTAAGAAACACTTGCAAATCATCTTCTATAAGAACCCGAAAATGTTGAAAAAAGATTATTGGAAAACCATCCAGATCCCGAGCGCCATCCCCGCCTAGGCCAAAAACAGCTTGCCTTATCTCCTTTTTATTGAACCCCTCTTCTAAAGAGGAAGCCCTTAAGTGAGATAGCAATTTGAAAGAAATCTCATCCATCCAAGGCCTAGACTTAGGCAATGTTTGGGACCACTAGTCTATTTCTTAAAGACCATTCAATATAGACCCATACAAAAAAGAGCCATAGAAAAAAGAGGCTAAAATAAAATGACGTGTCTGGTAATGCAAGGGTCTATGCTAAATAGACATTTTTATATCATTGGTTGAGAGTTTTTCCACATATTTCTTGAGATTCATTAGGTATTAGGCCATGAAAATTGACCATATGGACGTGCTCAGCCTTCCAAAGAGATCTCACGGTTTGGATCTTGTGTTTGGGTCCCACATAATTCACAAAATTGTACGTAATGGCTCACTTTTTTGCACATCTAAAGATCGGTGATGATCCAATGGGTGAAATTTGGTCTCATGATCATGTTTGATATTGTGAACATTACTAACGGTTTAGATCTTATTTAACACACCTCTAAATAATAATAAAAAAAAAAATTAAACAGTTTACTTCTCATGGACAAATGCGATATTGAGCATAATACATCAATGGTGTTTTTTTTTTTTTTGCACATATCTCGAGATTCACAAGGTATTATGTGATCAAAATTGACCACATAGCCGTTTGCAGCCTCCCCAACATATCCAACAGTTTTGATCTTGTGTTTGGGGCCCACAGATCATAACAAATTATATCCAATGGCTCATGGTTTGTGGCACATATCTCGAGATTGGTGATGA
The DNA here is from genome assembly GCA_029852735.1 of Persea americana. Taxonomy (NCBI): domain Eukaryota; kingdom Viridiplantae; phylum Streptophyta; class Magnoliopsida; order Laurales; family Lauraceae; genus Persea; species Persea americana. The sequence continues at coordinate 46,200,933 of CM056813.1, forward strand.
TTCAACGGCTAAAATTTGGATACATGGCCGTGTTTGACCTTGTGAACATTTTCAACGGTTTGGATCTTGATTGGGACTATCAAATTTGGAGAAAAGTTGAAAAAACTGGACTGGGCGTGATTATGCATTAACACTCTAGCTCCGCCTCTTCTTTTTTCCCTCTATTTCTCAACTACCTCATCGAGGGGGCTATGGAAAGTAGAGTCATTGCCTCTACTTCTCTAAAACATGTAGAGGCTGAAAGGTGGTGCCAAAACACTCTATTTTTTCAAACCTCTATCCATTTTAGAGAAATAGAGAAAGAGGGAAAAATTAGACCTCCCAAACATGCACTTAGCATCACCTTTGTATAATTTCTAGTAACAATCGATAATTTCTCGTTTTATGTCATCTCTCTTATCCCAAACTCTTCCTTTTGCAAATATTGCATGAATATGATTAGCACGTCACTAGGCACTTGTAATTGCATGGAAAAATCTAGTGCTCCGCTCCCCTGCCTGGAACCATTTTCTATAACGTTACTTCCATTTGAGCTCATTCCGAAGAATCAATCTACAAAACTACACCTTGAGAAATATCATATTGGCTTGATCATCCTCTTCTAAATTTCTAGATTCTTCTTTTTAATCAATACTTTGAATATCAGCTAAATTCTGATTTTTCCTTTCCGGCAAACTACCAAAAACTTCCTTTTTTCCAGATTTTCATTTTTTTTCTTAAGAAATTTTGACTTTTGGGCTAACTGATAACCAATGATACCCGGATACTTGTACAAGCCCACGTATCCATATCAGACCAATATGACACTTATATTGGTACCTGATACTGCACCGATACTTCTAGAGAACAAGTTTAACATATCCTACTTATAAATTCCATTATTTCATATAGTTCTTTTAATATTTTTACTTCTCACCATAAAAAAAATGCTAGAAAGGGACGAAAATAATGATAATCTCATTTATTCTAAAGTCATCTAAAGAAAAATTTAGAACACCTGTATCCGTATCCTACATTTTCCAAAGTGAGGAGTCATATCCCGATCCCCATATCAGTGAAGCAGCGCAAGAGAGAAGGAGGATAGCCAGCGGGCTATTCCCCAAGCCAAACAGCTTAGATAGGGTGTCCAGGTCTCACACCAAAGACAGAGAAGCACACGATTGAGAAAGCTCAAATTTTCATTAATTTATGTATATCCCAAGAGAAAGGATTACATCCTTATATAATAGAGCCTAAGCTAAAATTTAGCAATCAATCCCTACTAAATAAGAAACTCCCCAATTCTAAGAATCTAGGAAATTTTAGAAACTGCCTAATTATTGTTTAAATCATAGCAATTAAGAAATCTGCTAAATCTAGACTAAAAAATTCTCTAGAAGATTTAAAACTGGAATCTACCGTTGGAGAATCTTGGGAAAGAATCAGCCATTGTTGGGCTTGTAGCCTTTGGGCTTTCTTGCATAGACTTTCAAACGTGGCCCATTAGTCTGGCCTGCATCAGCTCTCCCCGGCTTGGAGAAACTCGACTCAAACGAGTTGTCAGCTTGGTACCTCTCATATAAATCCGGATTGAGCCTCTAAAAGTCTGTGGCGGTGATCCATGTAGCTTCGGAAAATGGTTTACCTTTCCACTTAACCAAAAACTTGTGATATCCACTAGTCTTTGTTGACACCAGCTGGTCATCATAGACATCTTCAATTTCTTCTCGAGGAGTTGGAACTATGGGAAGTCGGATATCTTGCTCTTCAAACGATTCATCTTGATAATGCCCATGATAAATATTGAGATCTTCGACATTGAATGTAGAACCGATATTCATGTCTGGCAGAAGATCGAGCACATAGGCGTTTGAGCTGATTTTCTTCAGAATCTTGAACGGACCTACACTTCTGGGATAGAGCTTCTTGTAAGTGCCTGTGGGGAACCGTTCTAGCTTAATTTGCACCATGACCATGTCACATTCATTAAATTCAACAGGGCGCTTTCTAGTGTCCGCGTGCTGTTTGTAAGTCTCATTACTTTTAGCAATCTATTGATGGACCTCATCATGAACGTCCTTCATGTGCCGGACAAATTGTTCTACTTCTTGGCTAGGCCTGGCTTCAGCTGGTAAAGGACTCAGGTCAATTGGAAGAAGCGGCTGAATTCCTGTAATAACTTCAAATGGTGATCTTCCAGTTGATCTGTTTACGGAGTTATTATAAGAAAACTCCGTCATGGGTAAAATAAGATCACATGAAGCAATGTGGTCTCCGACGAGACATCGAAGAAGATTGCCCAAGCTACGATTGACGACCTCAGTCTGGCCATCAGTCTAAGGATGGTAGGCATTGGAGTACTGGAGCTTTGTCTTTGTCATATGCCATAAAGTTTTCCAGAAGAAGCTCATGAACTTAGTATCTTTGTCCAACACTATAGTCTTAGGTAGGCCATGAAGACGAACAATCTCTTTGAAGAAAAGAGTGGCAACCTTTCTTGCATTTGCTGTGTTCGCACAAGGAATAAAGTGTGCCATTTTGGAAAACCTGTCCACCACAACAAAAATAGAATCCATCCTTCTTGAAGTCTTTGGTATGCCCAAGACAAAATCCATGCTTAGATCTTGCCATGGCTCATGTGGAATGGGAAGGGGCTGAGACAATTCGGTGTTCTTCTTTTGTCCCTTTGCAAGCTGGCATACCTTGCACAATTCACAAATTCGGGTAACATCGGTCTTTAGGCGGGGCCAAAAGAAGCAGTCTTCCACAAGTGCCAAAGTCTTATCTCGCCCTAGATGTCCACTGCATCCACCTCCATGCAAGTCTCGGAGGACAAACTCGCGGATAGAAGTAGTCAGCAAACACAACTGATGTTCACGAAACAAATAACCATCATGTATAGAAAATTTGGGATGGTCAGAAGACTCACCATTAAGAAGATCTTTGTAGATGCGGCCAAAGTCATGATCATCAGGATATTCTCTGCGAATCTCTTCAAAGCCTGGAACTGTGATTGAAATTGTCGTGAGCAGGTGAGAACTACGACTTAATGCATTTGCGACCTTTTTTTCCATGAACACAAATGTGAATTCCTGCAGATATGTGCTCCATTTGACACGGTTGGCGCTTATCTTCTTCTGTGAGTTCAGATGCTGTCAAGCTTCGTGATTGGAGTACAACACAAATTCTTTCCCGATTAAATAATTATCAATCCAAGCCCAATCTCACAAGTCCATTTAGGCCCAGTCATTGTATTGTACCATTAGTCAAAGCACATGTACATACTTGGTTTGTTGGCTACATTTTAGGATCTGAGATATGATTAGATACTTAATTGAATGTAATTAGGGCATTCAACCCATATATATATATATATATATATATGAGACAACAGTCGACCCTCGAAGGGTACTGTATTCACTATATTCATGTATTTTGCTTCCAATCTCTTACAATAACATGGTATCAGAGCTACTATACATGCCCTAGTACTGTAGTTTCTTCAAGTTACAAGGATTTGTAGATCCTCCACGACATCTTCCACGTCTGGGAGCCCTCGGTGTGTCTCCGATCATCTCTGATCAGGTGTGTGTCATTCTCACAATTGCAAAATACAAGAATGAAACGAGAGTTCTTGAAATACTGATTGTATTAATTTATGTGTCTTCTCTTGGAGAACGAACACCAATATAAAGGAATTTACATGCCTTAATCAAGGCTCTTTGCAAAGGGAACTAGCTAAACACTATTCTAAGTTAGGAAAGCAATCAATTAAGATATGTACAGCTGTTGCAAGCATTGACCAAATCAAATCCACGTGATATGTAGCTTGTTGGAGTGATGGGCCTTGGGCCCCTTCATGGGTCGAAGGCCAACTTACCCCCCCTCAAATTGATGCGGGAGAATCAACAAGCATCAATTTGCCAACCAAGAATTGATGGTGAGGTCGGGGAAGACCTTTAGTAAGAATATCAACAATTTGAAGCTCAGTGGAGACGTGCGGAAGGCTAATGACATCATGCTTAAACTCATCACGTTTGAAGTGACAATCAACCTCGATGTGTTTAGTACGTTCATGAAAAATCGGATTTTCAGTAATCCGAATTGCACTTGTATTATCTGCATAGAGGGGGATAGCTCCTGCTGCAGGAAAACCAACGTCAGAGAGCAGACCGCGGAGCCAAAGTATTTCAGAGCAGGCAGCAAACATAGCTCGGTACTCAGCCTTGGAAGAAGATTTGGAAACTTTGTCATGTTTCTTGCATTTCCAGGAAATCAAGCTATCACCCAAGAACATGCACCATCCTGTGGTTGATCTGCGAGTATCCGGACAACCAGCCCAATCAGCATCTGAATAAGCTCTGAGAGAAAGAGGATTGGCGGATGGAAAAAACAGCCCGCGAGTCGGTGTGCGAATAAGGTACCGAATGATGCGACGAACAGCAGCCAGATGAAGGTGATGAGGAGTAATCATGAACTGACTCATAAGGTTGACCGCAAATGAGATATCAGGACGGGTGATCGTGAGATAGATCAAGCTACCCACTAACTGGCGATATGCGGTAGGATCCGGAAGAAGGTCACCCTTATCTTTACTGAGTTTGACATTTAGTTCGATCGGCGTATCGACTAGAGCAGAAGACGTAAGGCCAGCCAAGTCAATAAGATCAACCGTGTATTTGTGCTGATTGAAAACTATACCTTTTGGCAATTGATGAACTTCAAGACCAAGGAAATAGTGTAAGGGGCTGAGATCCTTCATTTGAAATGTCTGATGAAGAGAAGCTTGGAGTGCCTGAATCATTTGTGCATTGGGACCAATAATGACAATGTCATCAACGTAGACCAGAAGTACAGTAATCCCGGATGGAGCATGATGTAGGAATATGGAAGGATCATACTGGCTAGGATGAAAATCTAAGCGGAGAAGGGCATCTTGAAATTTCTCAAACCATGCGCGAGGAGCTTGCTTCAGACCATAGAGGGAGCGACGGAGCTTAGCAACCATACCCTTCCCAGATGAGGACCCCAAAGGTAGGCGCATATAGACGTCTTCTTTGAGATCATCGTGAAGAAATGCATTTTTTACATCCATCTGATAGAGAGGCCAAGACTGAGATGCAGCAACAGCAAGGATTATGCGTACGGTGGTCATCTTGGCGACGGGAGCAAAAGTTTCATCATAATCAATGCCATATTCCTGATGATTTCCTAGAGCAACAAGGCGCGCCTTATATCGATCTAGAGTCCCATCTGATTTTAACTTGAGAGAAAAAAATCCACTTTCAGCCAATAGGTTCGACACCCATAGGAGAGGGGACAATATCCCACGTATGATTTTTCTCTAAAGCATCCAATTCATCTCGCATAGCCTGGTTCCAACATTTGTCCCGCACAGCCTGAGAATAGGATTGGGGAATGGAAGAAGAGGATAAAGTGGCCATTAAGGTAGTATGGGAGAACCCATAGCGATCGCGTGGTACCGAAATGCGAGTGGAGCGACGTAATGAATGATGTCCAAATGGATCAAGTGTTGGAGGTAGACCGGATGCTGGAGGAAGATCAGGAGGGGGATCCCTGGGAGGCGCGTCTTTGGTCCGTCTGTGATACACAAAGTTAGGATTAAAGCGAACAACTGAAGCGTTGTCAGAAAAACCAAGTAAAGACACCAAGGAGGAGTCAGGAGGTTCAAGGTGTTTTTGAAAAAAATACTGATGTTAAAAAAGAACTACATTCCTTGAGGTCCGCAAGCGATGAATGTGAGGATCGTAGCAGAGGAACCCTTTTTGGAAGGGCGCATAGCCTAAAAACACACACTGAGCAGATTGTGTGGTTAGTTTGTTTCTCTCAGAAGGAGGCAAGTGCACAAAGCAAATGGAGCCGAAAACATGAAGATCATCATAAGATGGAGATGTCTGGTACAATCGGTAATATGGGCTTTGATTTTGAAAAGAGGTTGAAGGCAGATGATTTATAAGATGAGCTGCCGTAGCCAATGCCTCAACCCAAAAACGGGTAGGAACTGATGATTTAAGAAGAAGGGAACGAGTGACATCAAGCAAATGTCTACTTTTTCTTTCAGCGACTCCATTCTACCGTGGAGTATAAGGACAAGTTCTCTGAGAAATAATGCCTTTGTTTTGCAAAAGTTTTTGAAAATCAGAAGACACATATTCCCCGCCCGAATCAGATCGCAAGATTTTGATGTAGGTGGGAAACTGATTCTCAACATAAGCTAAAAAAAATTTAAAAACGATGAAAACATCAGATTTGGAATGCAGAAAGTAAAGCCATGTGAACCAACTGAAATCATCAATAAAAGTCACAAAATATTTGTAGTGAGCATGAGAAAGAGCTGGAGCAATTCCCCATACATCACTATAAACTAAATCAAAACATCGAGTGCTGTGTGAAGTGGAAATAGGAAAAGGAAGAGTTTTGCTCTTTCCCATTTTACAAGTAGCACAATCAAAAGGTACACAAGAAGATAAGCCAATAGATTTATTTAATAAACCCGAATTTAACATAAGGGACAAAACCTTGGAATTAGGGTGTCCGAGTTTTTTATGCCACAATTGGCAGTTATCTCTAATAGAAAGACAAAGCATATCATTGGCAACTCTAGTCCTAGAAAGTTTAGAAAAATCCAGTGGAAACAAGCGTCCACACTTAGGTCTCTTCGCGATCTCCTTCCCGGACATCTGGTCCTGCACAACACAACTAGAAGAGGAAAAGGATATTTTACAATTATTTTCAACAAGTTGCCCGACTGATAATAGGTTTGAAGTCAAATTTGGACAAAGGAAAACATTTTTCAATGGGATGGGACCAGGGATGTCCACGAGGGCAATATTGGGAACAGTGCCTCCATTAGCAATTTGGATTTGAAGATTACCATTGTAGTGTGTCACATTGGAGAGAGGGTTATGGGTGTAACGCCCCAATTCCGAATACCGAAGATAACGCTAAGGTATTCGAAGTTGGCACGCTACTTCCTGGAAAATCCGAGAACTTCCAAGATCGTAGTCCGCAGTGAGGTCAAATTTTTAAAACTTTCTAATCAACATCATAATCAACAGTTGTATTGCGAAAGCGTAATAAAAGATAGCGGAAGCAATAGTATCATGTAAATAAAACAGATATAACAATGCGGAAGCTTGATAGTAATCTCAAAGTGTAGTTATCAAAATGTTTATACAAATCATACTATTTACCCATGTCTTACTACAAAATACTCTCAAATCCCATAATGAACTGCACTCAGTCCCTCTGTGCAAGCTCTCTATCCTTCGGCTCCACCACTTGGTTAGTCGGCCCCCACCCATAGTCTCCAACTACAGGCGCCTCGTAGATCGCGTCACCCTCGGGATCATGGTCAAGACCTAAACACCAAAGATGGGTCAGATCCAAGGATCTGGCAAGGCACCATATGCAGATAATACAAGATGTATACAACAAAAGAGAGTAATGACAGGTACATAATCATATGAATAACAAAGAAACATGATCTAGGCAATTGAGCAGTAATAACAGTTTAGAATCAGAAATGTAAGGTACATTAATCTAATTAGACAACAAAGGGCACATTCACACAAGCTAAGTACACCGCGGGATATTATGTCGCGGCCCTCCCGTACTGTAAACGTCCCATACCATAAACAGTTTGCGGTAAAAAAAGGGTAATAACCATGCAAGGGATAACAGCCTTGAAATAATCATAACATATATATAATATATAACACCGATCACACCCCTTTATCGCACCGATCACACCCCTTTATCAGATTAACCCGGACGCGGTATCACACCGTCCGTCTAATCACAGCTCATCATGATAGCTCTAAGTAACCAATATATAGCTCCTAACAGAGATGATCTGTCAACTGGCTGAGCTTAGAACAACTGAGTGAATGTTTAGTGCCGACTCGGGAAACAAGTACGGGTCTGTGTCTGTCTAGGCTTATCTTGCATGAGCAAGGTCCTAACCAAGTCTCTAAGAGGTTAATGTACATCAAAATGGAACACAGTCCAATATCCAAGTCCAAGTCCAACATCATTGGATCCACTCCAAGGCTCACAACCGTGGCCTGAGGCAACACAAGTACCATACCATATCCATTCCACAAGTAACCATCCTATGCTCGTACACAATGAGCTAACCAACCATTTATCCTAACCTCTTCATGCTATGGTTTCACATCCCCGACCTTAGGCCGTATGAGGGCCCCCCTAGACACAGACACGGGTCATTTATCTCAGGTCCTCCAATTTCCATTAATTAATATGTTTAAGACAACAATGAGGATAAGAGGGAAGAATAACACAAGAAGTCCTCAAAACATGGAATCAAGTGGAAATAGTCAAAAGACCAGCCCTAGGTAATGGTCCACTCTTGGTTCAGGCCTCATCATGTGATTGGATCCTTAACGGTAGTCTCAGGTGTAAAAAAAATGGTAATTCTGGTGCTCCTGAAGTTGTGGACACCGTGAACTACAATTAAGGGTCGAATCATTGACGATTTGAATCCCAAAACCTCAATTGGTGGACCCCACGAGTCAAGGCTGAGCCATGCCATTGATTCGTGTGTGGCACACTTGATGGAAGGATATTTGGATGGTCAATGGACCCCACAAATGATCAAACATAAAAAACATAGAAGTCTGGAAAATTCACTGCTCACAGTTTGCCCGGTCAACATCACACCCTAGGATGTCGACTGGGTGAACTGGATGTTGACCTCCCAGGTCGACATCCTGCAGTGTCCCCGGTCGACATCATGGCCGTGATGTCGACCGGGTCTAATGTGACCTAGTGTCAAGCAGCTGGGGGGTCTCGCAGGTTTCCCTGTGTATCCAGTCGACATCATGACCGTGATGTCGACCGGGTACACAAAGTTTCTGCTCTGTCTGAGAAATACATGTCTCAACTATTTCTTGCAGGTTCCTGTGTGCCCGGTCGACCGAGACAGGGTCCGGTCGACCGGGTACACTGTTTGTGCACATTTCAGAAGAAAATAACTGGGACTTGGATTTCTGCCTTTTTAGTGTGCCCAATCGACCGAGACAGGGTCCGGTCAACCAGATACACGCAGATAGTTGAATTCCAGATTTCTGGGATTTTCCCCATTCCAATCCAATTCTCATTCAATCCATCCCAAATCTCCTCCATACATCACATAAACAGGAATAAACACAAAACACTCTAATAATCCATCCATCCACCAATCCATCCGGGCCATTGATTTTCCAAATGGGAGAACCCATCCATCAATGGCCATTTTTCCATGAAACATGCTCAAAAGGGAGATCTACACAAGTATATCCATCTAATTGAAATGCAATTACAGAAATAAGGAAAGAGAGCATGCATCTAATGAAATTGCATAAGGTACTTGCCTCAATTTAGAATTGGTGATGGTGTAGAGAGAGAGAAGAGAAATCCAAGCCTCTACTAGTGTTGTAGCTGAAATTGGGATAGTCTCTAGCCTCCTTGTGCTGGGATTTTGGGGAATTAGGGTTGCTTGGGAAAGAAGATAGGGTAATTGAGAGAGATGAGTGGAAATTAGGGTTTTGGCTAATGTTGCAATAGCTTAGGTTTATATAGATTAGGGTTTAGGTTAATGACCAAAAGGGTAGTTTGGTTGCAAATGGAAATGTAATGGGGCCATGGGTATTTGGGTAATTTGGTGGGGTTCTAGAATGTTCTAACTCTCAAAGCTCTTCCCATTAATGCTAATGATAATCAAATCCTAATCTAATCCTAATCTACTAAAATTAAATAAAAGCTACATTCTAAAACTTAGGAACATTAGAAACTATACCACTAATTCCTAATAATTAGCATATTAAAGTAGAAAATACCTTATTAATTATTATTAAATTCAAACTGAGGGCCCACAAGGGGTGGGGCCTCACAATGGGAATGTCATATGATTAGATGCCCCGGAATCAAGAAACCAAGTAGAAGATGGAGGCGAGGTATCTGAGAGACCAAAAGCAGAAAAGGCATTGACAATCATTTGCTGAACCAATTCAGGAGTTAGAGAAGATGAGGCCACAGGCTATGAGGGAGCAGATGCAGGAGCAGGCATATCTGAAGAAGCAACATAAGCATGCGGAGTCTGAGGACTGTGGAGGCTGATGCTGGGAAGTCTGGTACTGTGGAGTCTGACGTTGTGGGCGGCGGCGACATTCAGAGATGATATGTCCCAACTTTTTACAGTAATTACAGCCTTTTTGTTTGCATTCTGTTTGCATTGAGATGCAAGATGCCCAAATTTTTTACAACAGTAGCATTGTGTTTTGCTCAAGTCTCGAGGCGGAGGCTGAGAAGCCTTAGTGGCTGAAAACGCGACGGAATAGGTCTCAATCTTTTGTTGAGCTATATGGGCTGAGGTTGAAATGCGCTATTCCTCGCGTAAGAGTTCATTCAGGCAGACATTTAAGAAAGGTAAAGGCGTCCGATTCATCAGCGCTGATCGAACGCTTTCATATTCAGTGCGTAATTTTATCAAAAATTGATCCCGCTGACTAGTGGCCTGAAGATCGCGAATCACGATCAGAACGTCGGCAGCCACATCTACATACTTAATACTATCGTATTCCGACCATAGGGTTCAGAATCCTGAATAGTAGTCTTGGATTGACAAGGTCCCTTGTGCAAATTCAGCAATCGCACATTCAAGATGAAATTGACGTGCCGAGTTATCTTGATGGTACACTTGCTTCAGATATCCCCACATGTCTTTAGAGGTGGGGTAAGGTTTGAGGTTCATTATCAAAATGTGCTTCGACTGAACCCAGTATCCATGTTTTTATTTTTGCATCTTTAGTAAGCCAGGCGGATATCTTCTTCTCATCTTCCGTGGGTTTAGGGTCAGATCCAGAAATATAGCCCCACAATTCCTTAGCCTCAATGTAAATTTGGAACTGAAACGACCAGGCGGGGTAATTTTTTCCCGTGAATCGGATCAAGGTAACCTCAGATTTTTCCATCGTCAATCTTGTTTTGGCCAAAAAACTGAGTGAAACAGTGAAAAACAACAAAAAAATCTAGCAACAATGAAGCGATGAAGTCTAAATGTTGATAACAAACTGTGCTGTGTGTAGAAACCAAGATCCGATCAATCAGAGAAGAGAAAAAAATCAACACAGAACAGTAAAGGCCAAAAATCACCCCAGACGACCTGAATTTTGGCAGTTGATCCTCAACGTGGGCCCCACTGATAGATCTGGACAATGATCAGATCACGGATCTGAGGAATCTCAGTAATTTGCCTTCTAGTGGAAAAAGAATGATCCAATTCCACCACAGATCCAAGATTCTGGACGGTCCAGATGAAAACAGTATTAAAAATCTGGACAATGACGAGAATGTGTAAATCACCAACCTGTGAGTGCTGAAAAATTGTGAAAAAATCTCCAATATTCCTAGAAAATCCAGGCAACCATGTCTGGATAGATCTCTGATGGTGGTTTGATGATCAGAGGTGGGCCACCATGAAGATGAGATTGCAGTAGTGTCTGAACTCCTTGAAACAAATCCTTGATCTGTCAATCTTCACAAGAGAGATTGATTTCTCTCTATCTTGAATGCCTTAATGCTATATAAGATCAAGAACAAGATTTTCTTGAGACTTGGCTTTGATACCATGTCATTCTCACAATTGCAAAATGCAAGAATGAAACGAGAGTTCTTGAAATTATGATTGTATTAATTTCTGTGTCTTCTCTTGGAGAACGAACACCAATATAAAGGAATTTACATGCCTTAATCAAGGCTCTTTGCAAAGGAAACTAGCTAAACACTATTCTAAGTTAGGAAAGCAATCAATTAAGATATGTACAGCTATCGCAAGCATTGACCAAATCAAATCCACGTGATATGTAGCTTGTTGGAGTGATGGGCCTTGGGCCCCTTCATGGGTCGAGGGCCAACTTAACAGTGTGGCCCACTTGAGATCTTCTTCAACAACTCTGCGGAACTAGCCCATGTTGGTCGACTGGAATTGTTAGTATTTGCAGTGATTTTTTAGGAATTTTTTTCCTATCCAAGGTAGGTCTTCCATCACAATCTGTGGAAATTCAATTTTCTCCCTCTGATTTCATCTCAGCCGTCCAAAATCAAGGATCTTGATTGTTTTTGGCTGACACTTCTTCCATCACTTGCGAAAATATTATGTGCCTTCATCCTCGACCTCTGATCTGTCCTCTGATGATCTGGTGGGGCCCACGTGCATGAAATCACCCTGACGAGAGGGTCATCAGTCACTTTTGGTGTTGTTCTGTGTGTTGTTTCGATTGCACAGTCCATATTTGTGCAGATTCTTTAGTTATATTGGGATTGTTTCTTCATCATCAAATTACTGCTAGTTACTGCTGTAATTCATCATTCTAAGTTGCTTGCTTGTTCTAAGATCTTATGTCTACGGGGACTTCTTTCGGAACTCGGGTTCGTCCAAACCTCTCTACTTCATTGCATGCCGATAATACTGGGGCTATCCGAATAACTAAAAATCCCATCTTCCATGAACGCACCGAACATATCGAAGTTGACTGCCACTTTATTCGAGATGAATATAAGCGTGATGTCATTAGTCTCCCTCATGTCCCTATAGAGTTTCAGTTTGCAGATATCTTCACGAAGGGATTTCCTCAGCTTTGACATCAATTTCTTGTCTCCAAATTGCTGCTTTATGACTCCCCAGCATCAATTTGAGGGGGGGTGTCAATCCAAGCCCAATCTCACAGGCCCATTTAGGCCTAGTCATTGTATTGTACCATTAGTCAAAGCACATGTACATACTTGGTTTGTTGGCTAGATTTTAGGATCTGAGATATGATTAGATACTTAATTGAATGTAATTAGGGCATTTAGCCCATATATATATGAGACAACAGTCACCTCTCAAAGGGTACTGTATTCACCATATTCGTGTATTCTGCTTCCAATCTCTTACAATAACAATAATGACGCCAATGACGAAGAGCTTGTACAACTGCATAATATTACAAGTCATACGGCGAATACTTCTTTCTGGGAGTCATTCAATTTCTCGCTAAAGTAAGCAACTGGGTGACCATCTTGACTTAAGACGCCGCCAACACCAACTTGCGAAGCATCACAATTGACTTCAAACACCTTATCAAAATCTGGAAGTTTCAAAACAGGTGCCTCTGTCATTTTCTACTTGATTTGTTCAAAATCACGAGTGGTTGCCTTGGTCCAATTGAAGTCACTTTTTTTCATGCAATCAGTTATAGGAGTCATAATGGTGCTTAAGTTGCGAATAAATCTCCTATAAAAGGTGGCCAATCCATGGAAACTTCGTACTTCATTGATTGTTTTGGGAATGGGCCAATCAATGATTGCATTGATCTTCTCTGGATCAGCTTCTACTCCTTGGGCCGATACAACAAATCCCAAGAATATAACTTTGGAACTTAAGAATGTACACTTCTTCAAATTAATGTAGAACTTCTTTTTGCGAAGTGCACGCATCACATACCTGAGGTGATCAAGATGTGAATTCTTGGACTTGCTAAAGATCAAGATGTCGTCAAAATACACAATGACGAATTTACCGAGGAAAGGCCGTAGAAGCTATGTCATAACTCTCATGAAAGTGCTAGGAGCATTGGATAAGCTAAACGGCATGACTAACCATTCGTATAATCCATCTTTAGTCTTGAAAGTTGTCTTCCATTCATCTCCTATGCGAATACGGAATTGATGATATCCGATTCTAAGATCAATTTTGGAGAAGACGGAAGATCCGGCCATCATATCAAGCATGTCATCCAACCGAGGTATCAAAAACCAGTACTTAATGGTGATCTTGTTGATTGCTCGGCTGTCGACACACATTCTCCAAGAACCATCTTTCTTGGGTGTCAATAGGGCTAGTACCGCACAAGGACTCATGCTTTCGCGAATGTAACCTTTCTGGAGGAGCTCTTCAAGTGTCCGTATCCATATCCATATCTGGGCATCATAGCTGATAACCCTTCCAACCACTAATTGAAAAAAGGCCCACCAATCTTTAACATAATCAGTGAACCCCTTTTCAAATAACCACATAATTTTAAATTTTAAAGGGGGTGGACCACCCTAATCTTCTATACCTATTTCAAGCAACAGAGGACACTGGTCTGACGCCACCCTAGCCAAAGCTCTTTGAATACAATCTGGAAAAAGATCCAACCGATCTATTGACACTAGGAATCGGTCCAAACGACTCATAACTGGAATCGCCTGCGTTTTTGACAAGGTAAAATCTACCCTTATCAAAGGCAGATCAACAAGGTCACGGAGAATAATCCAATCATTAAAATCTCACACCGCTGGAGAAACAGAGCAACCTCCTCTCTTCTTATTAGGACACCTGATGGCATTAAAATCTCCTAACACCCATGGACGGTTCCACAAACCTACCACCTGATTAATGTCACGCCCCCAAAAGTGAAACCGGGGTTATGCGTGAGATTAGGGCCAATTAAAACTTTTCAACATTAAACAAATACCACATGACCCCAATCATATCCCAAATGGATCGAAGACCGCTATGAGGTACAAACATAACACAATAGCGGAAGCTTCATAAATACTAGTGGTATCTCAAGATGTATAGTTAAGAGCAAATACTGAAATATAGTAACTAAAGTTTAAGTTTGAAACAGTTAAACAAAAGTATATTTACAATAAAAGGCCGCACAAAACTCGTGCCTAATCAAAATGAATAAGAACCAAAAGTATAGTCTAGTCCCAGGTATATCGTGAAGGCTCTCATGTACGGGGACAGTACGGGTAGACAACGTCGTCCGTACAGTAGTCTAAGAGGTCATCAGACTGATCTGTCTGAATTTCCTCCGTGGTCTCCTCCTCGGGGTAGAAATGCTCGGTACCTATGCACCAAGAGTAGTACCATCAGACACGACGGTCAACAAGCAATATATATATAAATCATCAAAGATATGTAGTACTAAATAGAGTAACCGATAGACAATATCATAAGAAATGCATAACATCGGAATCATAATCAATCTAACATAATCATCTAACAAGATAGGCGGTCCACATAAGCTAATCACCACGGGATATTATCACTGCCCTCCCAACTCGAACCGAGTTGTGGTAGAGAAGATGCACGGGATAATAGCCCGGCCAAGCAAGAGTGGATACATGGGGAACAAGCAAGCTGTCATCAAGACATCCCATAAACAAAAGCATCCGATGGTGTACATCCATCACAAGAATCACGATCTGCAGTCGTTCCTATCAAGGTCCTAACACAGTGGTGGCCCAGCTGCGTTGAACGTTATAGCTGAGTGGTGCCTGACACGAGTCCTATTCATACCATAGTGAAGGGCTAGGTTTTCTTGCGTTAACAATATACATTAACCAGAGAGACTACTTTTCCATTATCAAATCAAGACCAAGCAAGCAAGGTAACTTCAAACCATCAATACCATAAGTAGTCCTCATCAAGCCTTTGCAAATCAAAGCCACCTAGCCTCAACACTTCCATCAAGTATCAAAATAAACAGAACATCAGAAGGGATCCTAAGTCCATCATCTAAGTTCTCCATATGATCCCAAACAAAGCAAAGTAAACGGAGCTAATGAACATGCTCGTGACATGTAGACAAAGTACCAAACGGTACCATTCGGAATCATGAGCGATAGACAATCCAATCCTAAGTACAATGTTAATCCGAAGCATCGTACAATCATACTCAGTCTACGAAAGGGATTGGGTTCGCGATACCCGAACGAAACATCTTCGTGCATAGATATAAAGAAGGGTATCACGTTGTCCCGTACCGTTCAAGATTGAGTGAAATTGAACCCCGATGCAACCGGAATAACCGTGAAGAGCATCTACTCAAAACATCCTCACATATAGTCAAATGAGTCCGACAAGAGTAGCCAAAGTTCCATCTAAGTCTATCTAAATCAAGGTTAAAAAGGCCCTTTCAAAAAGGTAACCATAGTTCACCCGGTCGACCCGAACAAGGCCCGGTCGACCCGAACAAGGCCCGGTCGACCACACACACTATAGTTACAAAAACCCAGGTTCCGTAACTACAGTGAAATGGTCCAATTCCATTACAAGTTCCATGAACCTGATATGCAGTCATTCTAAGGGTAAAACCCACATATTCTAATCCCACAAATCTCATCAATCTAAATAATCAAATTAATAATTCATTTAATCAAATAAGAAGACCTATTTATCATGTTTTCAAGCATCTAATACATTAATGAGCATGTGGTCATCTAAATAGTCATCAATCATCAAATCAAGGAAAGACAAACATATCAAAGCATAAATATACATATATTAACTTGCCTTTGGTTGAAAATGCCCAAATCATCAATCCTAGCTCAAAATCCCCAAAACCTATGAATTAGAGACAAACCCACATAAATAACTCTACATATCACAATCTAACAATCTAATAAACTCTTCTAACACTAATTAATGGAAAAACCTCCAATTAACAAAACCTAATAAAACAAAGAAGCTTACCAAACAGTGGAGCTTGAAATTAGAGATGAAGAAGATCGTGGGGCCCACTTGATCAATGGCCCACTAAATAGTGGTGAAGATGATGCTCGGTGGTCCACTGGGCAAAGATGGGGGAGACAGAAATGAGCAAGAAAGGAAGAAGGAATGAGACAAAGAAATGGAAAATGGTGAAATGGGTTGGTGAGATGAGAGAAAATGAAATGGGAAAGTCAACTCAAAAGTGAAATGGGTGGGGTTTGTTGCCCACGTTCCCAGTGAGGTGAGTGGAGGGAGAAAGAATAAAGAAAGTAGGAATAAATGAGAGAAAGACACAGGGAGAGAAAAATCGTTGGAGAGAGAGAGTATAAGGGAAGAGAGAGAATGAATAAAGAGAGAGAGAATGGAAAATGGATGGGGCTGAAACACGTTGGCAGCAAGGAGAATGAGGGAGGAAGAGAAATAATGAGAGAAAACAGAGAAAGAAAATGAGAAACAGAGAAGGGGAAATGGAGGGGGAAACCGAGAAAGATGGAGTGGCTGGGTTCTATGATGGCCGGCAGTGACGCAGGTGGGTTGCCGATGGTGACGGTGATGGCAGAGTGCTCGGAGTCCGGCGGCAGTGACACAATGGTGAGGTGAGGTGAGAACGAGAGAGAGAGATGAAGTGGGCTGCTACTGTTATGGAGAAGGAGAGAAATGAGGGAAGAGGGGCTGCTGTTGTGAAGAGATGGGAATGAGGGAAGGTTCTGTGACCTAAAAGGAAAAGGGGAATGAGAGGGGCACGTGGGTTAAGGTGGAGAGGTGTGATGGGAGTGAGATGGGGGAGGTGGGGTCCACATGAGATAAAGGTGGGGAGGGGTTTGACTTGGAAAAATAATAATATTAGTTTAGAATGGGTTCGGGTCAGGTCAGGTTTTGGGTTCGAGGGTCCGGATCGGAATGGAACAGAAGGACAAAGTCCGGGAAATTAGGTAATCTACCCGAAGGTGCCAAAATCTCGAAAAGCGCAAAAATACTAGAAAGGCCTCGAAACTTCCCGAAAATAGCCATACACACCCCTACTGTACCCAAACACCCTTGGACTACACGAGACTTTGCACGCGTGATCCACACGTCAAACCCGACTCACTAAGACTCTAACCACACTTAATTAACTAATCAAGCATTTAATTATAATTAATATATGATTAAGGTAGGGACGTTACAATTAAGCTCCTCCCAGAAATCTGCCTTTCATTAGCATTAGTCGGCCCATAAACTGAAGTAACGAAAATCTCCCCACAAATTCATCCACCTTATACCAATAATTAGCATTCCACACTAATAAAAATACCCCTGATGCACCAACTGAAGGGCGCTTGACAAACTAATAATTTGAGTATCAATATTCAACGTTTTGGTCTCTTGATTAAGCAAACACTCCCCTCTTTGATATAGCATTCATGCCACCGATATTCGAAGGGCATAACTTTATATTCCCAACAATTTCACACCAGTATGTTTATCGGCAGCCAGCTGATCATAATTTATGAAAGAAGCATATCTCTCGGTAAAAAAAAATAAAAAAACAAGACCTACCTCCTGGAAGACATCAAACAGATCCGTAGTCGTTACCACCAGGGAAAGATTAGAGACAAACGCAAACCCTAGCTTTGTCCCTATCTTTCACAGCATCTATCGACTACCAGTCCACCTATGCCTGATGTTGTGATAAAAACCATATGGAAGGCAACACTGTACCAGTCCATCTTTATCTACACCTATATTCTTCTTTTATAATGAACGCATTGAATATGTCTAACAGTTTCACGTGTACCCTATTCTAAAATGCCTTTGTCTGAAAAGATTTTGTTTTAAAAGATATTTTTATAAGAGCTCAGTACATGTATCATTACTTCAACATGTAAGCTTTGCGAAGGTCACTTGGGGTTTGATATACTAGAAGCAACCTTCTAATGAGGACTTACCTACAAAATAGTTGAACTGAACCTGTGAACCAAGCAAATTACGAATTAGCAAACTATGACATATACTGAGTTGCTAACTGCGAACCAGGATATGAATTACCTGAACTACAAACCAGGGAACTATGGTTGAAGGTTTCTTCTGATTTTTGAGGGTTTCATTTGACCGCTCGAGCTATTCTTGAAGTACAGAGGTCTTATTCCTTGTAAGAATTAACTTGAGCCAACCAGGCCTTCTATATGATGCAACCCATAGTAGATGGAGAATGGTCCCTAAAGTATCCCAGATTGGATGGATCCTAGTTCTTACAATTCCCAATCAAGTAGCAGATTATAAATAGAATACAGTGATAAGTAATACAGGGAAAGGCCAAAGAAAGAATCTTCAGGGTCTTGTAGTCTAGAATTTTAGAGACGTCATTCCATTTGCAGTGGTGCCATATCTACATAGCCAAACCATGGACCTCACATGTAGGGATGGAAGGACCAGAGGAAGTTACCTTTTTCTTCCCTTATGTGCATGACATTATGATGCTTTATATCGTCAAATGCCCTTGTTTATTATACCTATTTACTTAATATGCTTCTTTTTTTTTTCTAAGCAACAACCATCTACTTCCGGTTATGTTACCGATAAGCACATCAAAGAGTACTAAATTCATTTACATTTGGATGTTTCTCGCATTTGGCAGGAAAAAGAGTTGGTCATGAATGAGTATCAGTTTTTGAAGGACCGAAACGAAGAACTAAAGATTCAGGTAGGATCTCAAGCACCCATGACGGAAATTTCCCTTGTAAAGGTTGGAAAATATGTCGTGATTTTAGGCCTTACAACATGCATGCATTTAGACCTAGAGTTTGTACATTTGGGAATCCCATGGTTAATTGATCTGGAGACCATTGTTTTATGTGCCCAACCATAGATAGGCCATTGCACAAAAGTGTACCCGATGTGAAAGTTCCAACCCAAGAGGACCATTTTAGAACAGATAAATAAAAAATACTGCAATTGAAGGGCCAAAGATTGGACACCCAGGGTTTCCAATCTTGTTTACTTTTGTGCATGGTCTATCCAATGCATGGTATAGCCCAGCAGATATTGGCTACTAAACCATTGGCCCCACATTTACAAACATGAGGCCCCAGGATATTATCCATATCCTCGATACCCTAGTATCGAGGATCTTGATATGCCTTTTCCAAAAATAATGACATGAAATGACTCCCCCTAGCTCTCTCTTGCTCAAACCATCTCCTGGCACAGGTGGCTAAGACGATTCCTGGGGAAAACATCAAGGATGAGGAAACTAAGGTTGAAGTAGAGGAAACTTCGGCAAAAGCTTTTTCCACACACGAGGAGACTCGGTCATCTTTTCCTACACAATTGCCCCAGCTTGTACACAGGCCGCCATTTACACCCTTTGTCTGGCCTCCTGTTTTTCCTTTCCAAGCAGGAGCCCTCATGCAAAACATCACTGAATCCAGAGATTTGGCAACCATGAACATTGCAAATCCATATCAACATATGGGAGATTCAGGGACATTTCGCATTTGTTGGCCAGGAATTCCCTTCTATATGCCCCCTTGCCCTTGGTTTTATCCTCCATCCAGCCATTGGTCTGGGCCCTGCACCTTACACCCTCATAGTCATACATCTAGAGAAAGGGATGGGGATGAAAATGATCGTCAATGCGACAAAAGATTACTGTCAAAAGAAACGGGAGATGCAGAAACTGCTGCTTCTGAGATGAAATGCAAAAACAATTATTCCAACTCAACAGAGTGCATCTCTAAGAGAGAGAATGCTCCTAGCAAAGTTACAGAGGCTTCTATCAAAATCCCAACAAACAGCGGAGGTCAGATTTTAGAACCTTATACTGAAGACGTGGCCCTTAGGCCTACCCCACTTAGGACCCCAGCATCCTCTTTAAATGTAAGAAGCGAGAATGTCCAAGAACTGGATTTGGAATCTAAAGAAGCTGCTTCTTCCAAGGTGGACTCCACTGTTTGTGGTACAGAAAATTTTCCAGGAAAAAGCATATACCCAAGTAAGAAACTGGTGGATGCTGCTGCAGCAGCCGAAGCTAGGAAGAGGAGGAAGGAACTCACAAAGCTCAAAAACCTCCATGGTCGGCAATTTCGGTTTTCTTGATCTCGCAAACCATTTTTGGTGGTTTCAGTATGTTTTTGGATGTCATCATCAACAGGTATGATATCTTGACAGAATGCATGAATTGGTGGGGCTGCACCTTCTTTAGTTGGGGGATGTTTGCAACTTTGCTGGTTGTATCATTTATTAACGACAGCAACAAATGATGATTCCCCCTCCCTACCTCTCTCCAACCCAGCATCCCATCCTCCTCGCGCGGCTCCTTTTTGCCTAATAGTGGTTTTTTTGTTTCAAGCATTGAAGAGGTTACTTCACACGTGTACTTGCATCACTAAAAATGTGCTTTTATTGTGTTTCAAGATAGTCAATTGAGCCCATAGAATGTAGCATCTGAGCAGCATATAAGTAGCTTTTAACGGAATACAGACGGCAGGCAGGCTTGTACATTATTTGAGTATGAGGTTTAATTAGAGGTTCTACGCTTTGTAGGGCAACTGAATATGGATTGTGGCGATTCCCTTGATGTAAACTCGGTGAATGAATGAGTAGACGTGTCAGCTGTTAGCCAACTTGTTTTAAGTCTTTTGTAACTGTTTGAGAAAATCTTATGGGATTTTTTCATATTTGTTGTAATTTTGACCCTATTGTAAGACATTTATATATTTCTGTGACATGTATGAGGTTTAGACAATAGAGGAGACTAATAAATGTTGAGGGTGTCGTATGGTAAAAGATAATAGCCTTCCTGTTGTTCAATCTTTGACATGTATGAGGTTTAGACATCAGAGGAGACTATAATAGCCTTCCTGTTCAATCCTTGACATGTATGAGGTTTAGCCATTGGAGACTATAATTGCCTTCCTGTTGTTCAATCTTTGAATTTTTACTCTCTCTCTCTCTCTCTCTCTGCGCGCACGTGCCGAGCATGTATGATGCCCATGTTCTATAGCTAGAACTAGAAGTTGACTTCAAATACTCTATAGTGACAGTAACAATTATGTGATTATGGTAATAATTCATTTGAGTTTTATTCGTGTCATAGATGTCGCAGCAAAAGGAAGGAAACACTGTCAATTCTCACCCATGCTAGAAGGACAATATATATATATATATATATATAACTCCAGTCTAGATTTTGAACAGCCGAGAATTAATCCCTAGAGGCACATGCAAATCCTCATAGCCACATGCATCGGGTAAAACTATGGGAGGTGGCCAATGAAGATAGGTGTCGAACACAAAACCTCTCCGCTACTTGAGGCGCAAAGTTTCACTCGTTGGTCATGCTGGAAGGACAATATGAGAAATCATGATAACCATGTAACAATTGGAAAAAGATGATGGACCCTAACTTATCAATTGAAAAAAAAAAAAAAAAAAAATGGTAAGCGAGTCCACCAAGGTTTGTAATTGGTGAAGCTTTCATGGTTTCCACATCAAGCGTAAGAAGGGCGTCTAAATCAGGTGAGTCCACCTAGGTCTCTAATGCAAGGAAATCATGCTTTCCATCATCTAAACGAATCCACTAACTTTTGTTGTTGAGCGTAGTCCCCATTGTGATTTTACCATTTGGTGCGCTCACTCATATTTTCATTAGTATCACTTTCGTCACCATCTGCTTTAACTTTTCATCAAATTGGTGGTAGCTGACGAGGCTTGGAAAGTCAGAAAACTCTGGCAAATTTTTCTACCGCATGTGGATGTCAGCGAAGTATTTGATGGGCACTGACTTTATAATGTTAGAAATGTCAGCATGAGGGCGTATCTGTAGGAGAAATTTTCATCTCTAATACTATAGGGATAGGGGTATCATGCATCAGAGAATGAGAAATGGTTAAATCACTAAAAATCATCTAAATGTATAAAATAATCTTCCGTTGCCCATTTTAAACTACTAATATTTTGGTTGGAAAAAATAAATAAATAAACACCCAGTGACATCACTTTGCATGACATAGTTATGAGTAAATGTAGATTTATTTTGCCTAACATACACGTTTAGCTGAGAACGGCCACTTACCTCATTGGTAAGTGGCTCACCTAGCTACCTAGGGTTCGAACTGTGGGTATGTGACCTCTTCCCACCAGCTTGAGACTTCTTCCGACTTGTACGGGCTATTTTTCTGTATGGACGGGGCTCTCTCTTGGGTCCCAGCCCCTCAGTTGGGTCACCAAAAAACTGGATACATGTTTAATTGTAGTTTCAAGTCACTAAATAGAAAAGAATCGTAAAATAAGGCTGAAATTTGCACCGTACATTAGTGAAGCCCCAACGTTTGGATATAGGGGGGATCGGTAGATCAGCCATCTACCAAGAGTTGGACATTGCTAGCCTTCCAAATTAAAGTCATGAATGGCATATGGAATGCTCTAATATGTTTTGAGCCTACCACAAGATTGAATAAGCATAATACACTTCAACATAATATTATAAATAATTAATTCACTTGTTTTATACCCGATCAATTTCGCTGGAGGCTTATCTTCTATCAAAATAAAATTTGGCAAAGGCCTATACAAGAGGGGTCATTTATTCAATTGTATTTTCCAAGATCAGTCTTACAATGGGCAAAAACATGTTCCAGTAAAATTTTCCTTATCCCATACAAGAGAGGGGCATTTCTTATGAATTGTTCAAATTATAAATAGGTGGTCCTTGCTAAAATACATGAGGGCTTTATTTATTTTTTTATTTATTGAACTAGCGGTTTAGAGGTGATGCTTTCAGTTGGGGACCCAAAGGGGTATCCCTAGGCATCTATGTCACTAAAGTGCCAACACCACTCAACCGTGAATGAGTTGGCAAGCTTTTGTAATATTTTATTCAAGTGTTATTATTGATGATCAATGGTACAGTCTTGCACAGAAAATATTAGAGTAAGATTCCGCTATGTATGAGGCTAAGATGTTATATCCCCATTGGGCCTCACAAAATCTTACACAGAATAGTAATTAAATTATATATTATTGTGGAACGTTCTGCACTCAATTTTCACAACTTCTTGTCAATTTTTACCTTCAACAGAGGATAGTAATGGATTGAGTTTGGTATGGGTCGGGCTAAACTCAAACCAGCTCGACTCACCTACCATGCCTTGACCCATGAAAAGTTTATAATTTGCAATTGCAAACCCGCCCCATGGCCCACCTCAACCCACACCTACCCCACCCCATACCCGACAAGCCCGGGTACGGGTTGGATTCCATTTTTTTTTATTATAAATTATGATAAGGATTAAATAAATATATAAAAAATTAGCCAAAAGTCCCTTTAACATTGTTGTTTAAGGCCTCTGATCCACAGGATTTTCGATTACGACCTTTAGTCCATGCGATATATGTAAAGATTTTTGAAATCACAATCGTTCAAGTTCTTTTACTTTTGAGATGTACTCTATCCAGTGCACTATATAAGACTCCTATAAAAATTCAGGAGACAGTTATGTAGATCCATATTCGCGCTCTACACCCGAATATACTTACCGACCCAGCCCATAATAGGAGTGAGTCAAGGCAGGTCACTCCTTTGACTTGACAAGTTGCCATCTTTACAAAGCCCTTACTATATTCAAAACCATCTCCAAAATAAATCCGCGTTTTTCTATTTCAGATTCATTTTTAAGAGAAAGAAAACCTACATAAAAACTTTCCATTTGGTAGTTGGGTGAGTGGCATAAGAACTTGGTTTGCTCTCCATATGTGTGCTCGAATCCCGCCCCAGACTTACTCGGTGCACATGTGTGGGTTGATTGAAAAGTCGAGTACAGCTAAATAAAATTTGCCACTTTCTTAGATTGAGTGAGCTCAAAATAGCTGAGCATGTGCATGCTATTTAACATATGGGAAGAACTGTATAGTATTTTTTTTTTTTTCCTTTTTTTTTTATCGGTTACAGCAAATTATGTTATTTAATAAATAGCAATTTGGTTCATCACTTGCACAATAGATTGCATCCCAAATAGGGAGTCAACTCAAACCATTTAAAAGATATTCTGATTATGGTAAAAATCCATCTTCCTCTTTGTCTCTCTCACTCTTGATCAACATTTATAGTTTACAATCCGGCGTGCGAGAGGCACCCACACACTCTACACACCTCTACTCCAGAAGTTCATTGCATCCAACGTGTAGGCACCCATTCGAATGGACTAGATTACTTGATAGATTCTCAATGTTTAATATACAATCGTTAGATTTGTGAGCCACCCCAACCAAAAGTGATCTCAGATTGACAATTATATCCATTTCAAAAGCTGGGGGTATGGAGAGAAGTAATGCGATGAAAATGCAAACACAAGAGCAAGGCGTGGGATAAGGATATTAAGAGCATCTCCAAGAGAGATGTTAAATTTGAAGATGCCTTTTTTTAAATGAAGGATTTTGTGGCAAATTGACCATTTACAATTTGACATATCTGTTGGAGTAAACTCCACCTCAATTTGGCAAATCCCATCTGGCATGTCCACCTTAGATTTGGCATATTTCTTGAAGACGCTCTAAGGATTACTATTACCACATAAACAGTGCAGTACACAGATGCAGTACCCCCCAGTTGTTAGATTTTGTACTGCACAATCACTAAAACGCACTGTCATGCACCAGACAGAGATGGAGTAAGTCGCCCACCCGCACCGGTCCACTACCATTCACATTAAATATCTCTCTTTTTAAAAATGAAAGCATTGTTGACTTTCTCTATAAACTAAGCAAGATGATAGTGGGGACCCACAAATCTGGATACTTGTTTTGGAAGTTTAGAACTTTGAATGATAATTTTTGTAATTTTAATATATTTTGGATGTTCAATCTTTAAAAAGTTTTAACAATGACATAAAGAGTGGGATGTTAGATTTACTTTTGTGCCTAGATCTAAGAATGAGGGTGCTCATATGTTTGGCTAAACTGATTGGTCTTTGAAATGAGACATTATTGTTTTTTATTGGGGTTGGAACCTAAGCTGGGATGGGTTCGTGGTTGTTTCTTTTGTGGTGCTGATTGGTATTTGGTTTGTTGTTTTTTCCCTTTGTGGTTGATCAAAAAATTATGTTTGGGGTCTATCATGACGCTTGTCTTTTATTTAATTGCTAATAGGCGAACAATGGCATTACCTCATAGCATTCTCGCCAATCAATGAGCTGACTTGTTCAAATCTAAATATATCAAAAAATTCCCCAATTACTAAAGTTTATAGACAAACACGCTCTATTAAAAGTCGAATCCACCATCAGATTGATTACTAAATATTCCTTCAATTGTTTTTATAAGCAAATGTTGTACACTCTCATTGATTACTGCTTAGCCTCAAATGTTGTACACTCTCATTTTGTAAGTACCTGTTTTAACCTTTAATGAAAAGGCAGCATCAATTGATTAATTATTTAACAAACCAAAAGATATAAAACATCACTTCCGTGTGTTAGATGTCTTCATGCAAGTGTGTGTTTACATCCCACCTGCCTAACATTTATTGTCACGCCCCCAAAAGTGAAACCAGAGTTATGCATGAAATTAGGGCCAGTTAAAATTTTTTCAACATTAATCAAATGCAACTTGGCCCTAATCATGTCCCATCTGGATCAAAGACCGCTGTAATATATGAATATTTCCTCGAATAGAATAACAATAAGCGGAAGCTTTAGAATTGCAAATTGTATCTTAAAAACTGTATAGTTAAGAGCAAATACTGAAATACTAATTGAGGTTCAAGTTGAAGACAGTTAACAAAATATTAGTCACAAAACGAAGGCCACACTAAAATTGGACCTAATCAAAAGATAGACAAAGAAACCAAAAGATGAATATAGTCGAGTAAGCATGAAGGCTCTCGAGTAAAGGGTCGATAAGGCTAGACAACGCCGTCCGTATAGTAATTTAGGAGGTCATCTGACTGATCCGTCTGAATCTCCTCCGTCATCTCCTCCTCGGGATAGAAGGGCTCGATACCTATGCATCAAGAGTAATATCATCAGACACAACGGTCTCCAAGCAATATATATATATGAAGCAATAGATATGCAGAACGAATCAGAGTAGATGATAGACACGATCATAGGAAATGCATAGCATTCAAATCATAATCAAACTAACATAAACATCTATCAAAGTAGGCGGTCCACATATGCTAATCACCACGGGATAGTGCCACATGTCTCTCCCGGCTCAACATGAGAGCTGTGGTAAAGTAAGCAATAAGCATGGGATAAAAACCTGGCAAGCAATAAATCAATATGGATACCAATCAAAACAATCTTCAATCTTTCTTTTCAATAGTGTATCCGATGTTGTACATCCATAAAAAATATAAAAAGTCATACTGCACAGACGTTCAATTCAAAGTCTTCACACAAATGGTGCCCCAAATGTGTTGGGCGTTAACAACTGAGTAGTGCTTGACACAAGAGTCCTAAACATACAATAGTGAGGGGCTAGACTTTCTTGCGTGAACAAGATTCATTAACAATAGAGAAGCTACCTTTCCATCATCAAATCAAAACCAAAACCATCAAACTTATTCAAAACAATAACAATATTGGTAGTTCTCAACAAGCTTTACAATCAAGGCCATCTAGCCTCAATACTTCAATCAAACTTCGAAACAAACGGAATATCAAAAAGGGATCCTAAGTCCATCATCTAAGTTTTCAATGTGATCCCAATATAAAGCAAAGTAAATGGAGCTAAAGAACATGGACATTGCATGTAGATAGCACCAGACGGCATGATTTGGAATCAAAAGCAATAAACAATCCAAACCTAAGTCAAATGTTAAACCCGAAGAATCGTACAACCTACCCAGTCAACGAAAGGAATTTGGGTTCACGATACTTGAACGGAGCCTCTTCGTGCATAGATATAAGAGAGGGTATCCCGTTGTCCCATACTGTTCAAGATTGATTAAGATTGGTACCCGATGCAACCTGAGTAACTGTGAAGAACGTCGACTCAAAACATCCTTACATATAGTCAAATGAGTCAAAAAAGGGTAGCCAAAGTTCCATCAAGGTTTATCCAAAGTGGGGTGAAGAGAACCCTTTCAAAAGGTCCTCGCAGTTGGCTCGGTCGACCTGGCCCTTGGCCGGTCGACCCCATACACAGCGAGCCCGCTCGACCTAAGGAAATCAGGTCGACCTCCCCTATGTTTCCGGTTGACCGGCAGTTGTATGTAGAAAATGGGGCACAGTGTTTTGGTCAGGTTCTTGAGAACTTGACCCTGTGTGGCTGGTCGACCGGGCCCCATGGCCGGTCGACGAGGTGCACTGCAGTTACAGAACCCAGGTTTTGTAACTGAAGTGAAAAGGGGGCAATCCCCTTCCCTCATACCTGCACCTGATGAGAGATCAAAATAGGGATAAAAATGGTCCAATCCAATCCCCTCTATCTATCTAATCAAGTCATTAACATCTCCATCCATTTCATTAAGCTAACAAACCTAATTATCAAGTTTTCAAACCTCTAAAGCATCAAATGAGCATTTAACATCTAAATTATCATTTTTCCATATAAATCAAGGAAGACAAAAATATTAAGCATAGATATAGATATCTACTTGCCTTGATGAAGAGCTTTGACAAAAACGAAGAAGAAATTTGGGGAAAAATCCTCTTTGAGCTCAAATTTGGAGAAAAACACTTTCAACCCAAAATCACTCCTACAAATGCAATGCAAAGGGTAGCTATGAGTTTCCTAATCCATTTCTAACCAAAAGGAAGGAAACTAGCTAAACCTAAAAGCTTATGGAGCTTACCTTGCAATGGGTTGTGAATGGAAAGCTTAGAAAATAGAATGGTGGAGCCTTGGAAGCTTGAGGAAGAAGATGAGAAGCTTGGCCAACGAGGATGGAGCTCCGGTGGCCGGAAATGGTGAGGAGGCAGTGAGGGGTTGGGTCTTGGAGGTAGCACAGTGAAAAGAGAGGAGATGGAATGAATGAGGGGATGGGGTTATATTAGGTTAGGTTAAATGGCTAATTACAGTTTAATCCTTGGTTCCACTAAGGATGACATTTGGGCCTCTTCGACACGTCGGATTGAAACGCGACTGAAGACTAAAGTTTGTAAAATGCTGAGACCTACACGATGCACCCAAACTCACAAAAACTCATAATCTCATAAAAACCCCTAAAAACTCCTCGAAATTGCAAACCAACTCCTTACTCTACCCAAATGTACTCGTACTTGCGCGAGGCTTCGCACGCGCGATCCACACGCCAAACCCGACTTGTTAAGACTCTAAACACACTTACTAACTAATCAAGCAATCAATTAATATAATTAGAAAATTAAAGTACGGGGTGTTACATTTATAATTTAGAATATCATCCACATCAACGAGACCATATCTTAATGTCCTCATCCATGTGAATCATTTGTCTTCATTAACAAGAAATTCAGAGGATTGCATGTATGGTCATTTCATATTGTTAGCAGATTATAATAATTAGTGAACCCCACTTATAAATATTTCTTTCATTGTAAAGTAAACGGTTCAACCAACCATTTGGAGGGTTAGGTCGGTCAATGTGGGATGTTGACCCGCGTTAAAAGGTGTAGGATACCGTTCGCGCTTTGTAACATTGAGAAATCCATGCCGGTGGAATATAAATTCTTTACTATGTAATAGTATAATAATTAAGGATTTTATATCAATACCAGTGTGTATATCAATGCGTATAGTTGTTAAAAAATCAGTATGAATGCATAAATCTACAAGATGGGGATTTTACAAATTCTATAAGGTTGGGCCTCAAAATCCTAAGATTTGACAATTGCAACGGCCCAAATTACCAGGAATTTGCAATTGTCAAAAGGTGGGCTTTCAATGACATCATAAAAAACCGACAAGGGATGAAGGAATCCCAAATGATTTGATTGCCAAATGATGATCTAAATTATTGAAGATTTCATATATAGTCCCCTCTAATTTTACTTCAATATAAATGCTTTAATCATGTTATCATTCATTTACTCAATTTTACAATTGGACCAATTCACAATAAAGTAAATTTTAAGGGTTCGACACTACTTTTGTTGGCCATCACCCATAGTTTTACTCGATGCATGTACATAGGAGGGTTTGCATGTACCTTGTTCTCGACCGCCCACTATCAAGCGTCCCTTGGGCTCTGGGCAAAAGCTCGTGTGCTGAGCTGGGCTCGGCAAGAAATACCCTTGGTTATAAAATAAAATAAAATAAAATAAAAAGAGGAAGAATAATTTTTTTTTTTTTTTAAAAAATGGGCCCCACTTACTGTTGTAGGAGTCCACACATTCCACTCACACGAATCGTGTGGAAGAAAATCGGGCGACCCAAAGGATTCCACTCTCGACGTCTTTAAATTCTCGTCTTGGCCGATCATTTTTCCTCGTCTTCTTTGTTCGCCATGGCTCAGGTACTTCCTTCTTACCCGATCGTTTCCTTTCTCTATTTACATTCTCTGCCACTGCCTAGGGTTTGAAGTCGGATCCAGATTTCTCTGATAACGCCTCCTTAGACTCTATTCTAATCTCTTAGATATGCAAATTTAATCTCAAGATCCCAATTTTCCTCCATCGATTCGGTTCTTTTGATGCTTTCTGAATGCATGATGTGATCTATGGTTATTTATATTAATCAGAATTTTGTAGATATAAGGTAGGATTTATCAGCAGATTGTGGAAGATAATATGTTGTTTATGCCGATTGTGTTTTTTTTTTTTTTTTTTTTAATGCAATTGAATTGATGTGAAGTTATGGATAGATCGTCTGATGGTTGTTTATGTTGAAGTTTGATTCGTATGTTGTTGGATTCTGATAGAGGTTGTTGAGCTTGAAACATAAGGGGTGATGTGATGGGTTTTTTCTTTTCTTTTCTTGTAATTTCTTTCTGGATTGGAGGCAGAGAATAGATGTTTCTTCTTTTTTTTTTTTTGGTGCTTAGGGACTGTTTGGATAAAAAAAAAGTGGGAGAAAATAATAATTATTATAGAACATAATCTTCCATTTTCTGAGCTTAAAAATCTTGCATGCTGGGCAAACCGAAAAAACTTTCAAAAAGATTGAATATTTCCTCTTACACCTCCCTCTTGGAAAAAATAAGCATATGTTTAATTCTTTCTTTCTGATTTTAACTATGTGTTGAAGATGTGATCAATCTTATAGTGGGGCATAAGACTTATTAGATTGAAATTCTCCCTAATAATAAACCAAAGTGGGAAATTGAATTTGAATGGTTTGGATTTCAAACAATAGCCCGATTGATGATGGTGGCGGCGGCGGCGACACTGATGGTGGTGGTGGTGGTGGTGGTGGTCACAGTGACGACGACAATGATGATGGTGATGGTGGACCGGTGGTGATGATGATGTCCCACCTTTTTATATCATCAATGAAAGTTTTACCCTAATCAAAGTTATTCTCACCATCAGATCGATGATGTGTAAAGCTTTTGGTTTGAACTTCTTTTTAAGTTTTAATCACAAGTTGTAGACGTGAGAAATCGTATAGTGAGACATAAGACTAATTATAGTGAAGTCATCTTTAATAATAAACAATGTGGCAAAATGAATTTGAGTAGTTTGGATTTTGAAGGCAGGCCTCATTAATGGACTTGACGAGACGAATTAAGTGATTAATCTGATATCGATCCCTATTCTAATCAAGAACTTTAAAATGTTTTTTTTATCCTGAAACTTATCTCTACATATTATTATTATTATTATTATTATTATTATTATTATTATTATTATTATGAAATGGTTCTACATATATTATTAATATAAACAACAATGGCCAAACAATTTATTTTAAAATCTGTTGCATTTTTCGCCAAACATAAAAAATATAGCAATGTTGTAATATTATGCTATTCTATTTTGTATTATTTTATTCATGCAATGTTTAAATTTATTGATATTTTATTGTATTGATATCCAAATGAAGCCTTAGTTTTTTTAGGCTAATTGGTTTTGAAGGCTTTGATCAATCTGTGCTATGCTGGTATGGAATACTTCCTAAGTTTTTGCCTCTACAAAGTGTATTTTCCTTAATGAGGAATTATGTGATCGATCCCCTGAGTACAGGTGCCTTTTGTGTCTTAGCAACATGTTTTTAGGATCTTGAGTTTGTACTAGTGAGGCTTATGGTTTGATGAAGAAGACCATTGTTCTCTAGTAGGACTCTTGGTTGGATCATGCTCTGAAATTGTCATAGATGAAACAATTCTCTCAAGGACCAATTGGTTTCAAATAGAGTCAGAGCAAAAAAAAAAAAAAAAAAGTTTCCACTGTCCAAATTCATTGAAATTCAAGTTCAAAGCTATGATGATTGAATCTTTCCATCAAGGAGACATCTAAGATGCCTCTTGTGTCTTAGCAACATGTTTTTAGGATCTTGAGTTTGTACTAGAGAGGCTTATGGTTTGTTGAAGAAGACCATTGTTCTCTAATAGGACGCTCGGTTGGATCATGCTCTGAAATTATCATAGATGAAACAATTCTTTCGAGGACCAATTGGTTTCAAATAGAGTCAGAGCAAAAAAAAAAAAAAAAAAAAAAAAAAAAAAAAAAGTTTCCACTGTCCAAATTCTTTGAAATTCAAGTTCCAAGCTATGATGATAGAATCTTTCCATCTAGGAGACATTTGTTGCATATGGTTTAGCCATGGTGGGGCATCAGTTAGTATTCAATATGTATTTATCGATAATCAAGGTTTAACATGTAACTTACCAAAGCTCAGAGAATCTGCCTTAAATGTACACCATTAGGGGGTGTAAGCTACCTCAAATAGATGGTTGTAAGGTTTCATTAATGAGGACCGGGTCTCTTATGGGAACTGTGTTTGTCAATATTATTTTTAGTTAAGTACAAGATTAAGGCTGGGAAGCCTCATTGTCCTAATCATAGAAGATTACATCTATCCTTAGAGATAGCTACAGTTACAATAGCCTTATCTTTAAGATAACTTCTAGGGTATCTGACCTACAAGCCCATGAGTGACCCAGGAAAAGATTGGGACTGGTAGCTATTGATCCAGCCCAATTTTCCCAAGCCCATAACTACGACCCTGCTTTATCGTACTTTGTTGCCTCTTGTTTGTATCTTGTATGATGATAAGCTGTGAGGGTGGTATTGGAAGTGCCACATTAAAAATGTTTTAACACAGATAACTTCCAAGTGCATGATTTTGTTAGTTTTGGTAGATGTTGGTGAATGAAATGATTTTGGTAAATCAACAGAAGAATCTCTTTTTATTTTTGTTTCATATCTTGAGATGAAGTTCTTTATTCAAAGTGCAGACAGTGGTACTGAAGGTTGGTATGTCTTGCGAAGGATGCGCTGGTGCTGTGAGGAGGGTTCTTGGAAAGATGGAAGGTAAGAGAGCCCCATATCTGTAGCTTTTGGTAACAATTGTCGATTTTCCCATATCGGTATTATATGACCATTCAATATCCTATACTTTCTATCCATACGCTCATCATGTTGTCGGCCATGTTCTAATATACTGCTAATCAAATTATAAGCTATCTCATTGGTACTTGGAAATGGACAATTGCAATGAATGGTCCCATTTAAACATAGGCCTAAGTTGATGATTGTGATCATCCAACAGGGAAGAGTTTGGGTATTGACCATCTGTTAGGTGAACCATCTCTTTACACTTCCCCATTGGAGGATCCAAGACAGGGCACATTGAGTGTCATAAGCTGACTGTTCTTGAATGGTAGGAATCAACGTTTAAATAGTGGTATTTGTGGGCATATCTGGTGGTCCAAAAGAGCATTATCTGTCGGTGATACATTTGAGTTATTGGCCATATCAATCCGTGTTGCCATGATTATTTTTGCTCAATTCTAAAACTATCCAAAAATTTTAAAATATTGTAAAATGCTTATTTTTTGTGTTTTATTGCTTTTAGGTTTAGTATTGGGTATGTATCAGACAATAGTAGGTCATGTATGTCTGTATTCCCTTTTGATTTGAGATTATTGAGATGTATCAGATACATCAAGTTATGGCATCGTTCCCCACTGATATGCAGTGTGTTGGCCATTACATTACATATCGACTGATATATTAAATCATGGTT
Source organism: Persea americana (assembly GCA_029852735.1). Taxonomy (NCBI): domain Eukaryota; kingdom Viridiplantae; phylum Streptophyta; class Magnoliopsida; order Laurales; family Lauraceae; genus Persea; species Persea americana. Next base: position 46,234,555 of record CM056813.1, read on the forward strand.
AGAATCACCGAAGAGAAGTGATTCTTGGATTTTATGTGCTTTCCAAGATACAGTGCACAAGATGGCCATTACATTACATATCGACTGATATATTAAATCATGGTTAGAATCACCGAAGAGAAGTGATTCTTGGATTTTATGTGCATTCCAAGATACAGTGCACAAGATGGCGGTTTATAATAATTGTTCAGCTTCTAGCACAAATATGGAGTACCTATTTAATCAGCAACCCATTGGATGGTTAGGTTATCCAAAGAGATTCGTGGTCATAATCATTGTGTTGTCACTTGAAGAAGCATAATATACACATATTTGCCTTGTGGATCTGGACAAACCAGGGGAGCAAAAATATCCGAGTTTGAATTAGTCATCCAAATAATCCAACAATGGAATTTATTGCCATATTTTGTATATGGATAAATCAGTAATCTATCCTCTAAGTGTGCCTCTGCCTAGGAGTTCACATTCTAGATATCCCTATTTTAAATTTTAATTAGTCTTGTTGAGCATATGAATGTTTTGCCCAATATCTTGAAATATCCTATCCTGGGTTTTTTTTTTTTTAAATTCTTCCGTAAATGAATTGTAGTTGTGACCTACCTTTTGCTTCAAAAGCAAAGGAAGATAGTCTTATTCGAGTTTTAGGCACCTACCAAAAGAGTTCATCCTTTTAGACCTCCAATAAGCTTGTCCAAGAGAGTTTTCTCTAGTTATGTCTAATCCAGATAGACCCTAACAAAATGGCCTAATAAAATTTATTGACTATAAATGATGTTGTTTGTTTTTAACTTTAGTTTCAGGGAATGTGAATCCAAAGGAAAAATTCTTTGCATGGTGGGAACTAGTGACCAAAAGCTATTCTTTTGGGTTTAAAGAAAAATGATTTCTTGACCTTGTACACTTAACTTGCATAGGGAGCCTTTCACATTCTTACCATCGGCATTCTATTTTTGAATTTGTCAAAATATTATGCTGTTGGGCAAACATGCGGTGGACTTGAAAATAGATGTTGGGATTGTCTGACGGGATGGCTTGACCGTTGACAGGCTGCCCAAGAAGAGTACACCGAATTCAATAGTTGATCTAGATTAGTGATTGGGATCATCCAGGTGTCCATGGTTTGTGATTGTGCATTTTGGTAGTCTGGTATAAATGCCTGTTTTATAGATCTGTGCAGTATACTCATCAGAGCTAACATTTAGGCAAGAAACATTTGAAGGGCTAGATTCCAGTAGTCGTCAATGATTTTTCTACTTCATTCTTGTACATGCATTAAGACTTGTACATTGGGCCTGTTAATCTGGCCTTCAAAGATGGGGCCTGGCCTGGCCTGGCCTTAAAAAACCCCTTAAAATGAGGGCTTTTGTTTTTAAGACGAAGCTCGAGGATCAATCTTGGACAAATATTTTGCATGCCCTCAAATTTGAGTGCAGGGCTTGGACAGTACTACGGCCCGGCCCGGCCTGGCCTGGCCCAGGCCCTTCTATTTTACTTTTTTTTTTATATTATATATATTTATAAATATAAATATATTCTAAGAAGCCCCCATTTGAGGTATTTTTTAGGGCTTTATTTTGTGAAGATTTGTAATTCTTTTATTTTTTAGGACAGGAAATAATGGATTTCTATGAAATATTTTTCTTTTCTACCTCTGAAATAAATCTATGTTTGATGATGGGCATTTGATGTTTTTGCATATCTTTTCGGTTTAACATCTCTTGGATTTAAAATTAAAAAGAAAGGTGTTGCAACTGCCTATACGCACCCTATACTTTGTTGTTGTAATTTATGTAGCTACACTTTATATTGCTTGTTTGTGTGCATGCTCATTTATGTCCATGACGGGTTTAGTCATTTCTTTTATTTTCCTCTCTCCGTCCTTTAGTCCATTAGTTAGAAGTGAAGCATGGGTTCAAAAGTATATATTTTACCAATATTTCTAAAACCCTATAAAGGTGATACTGTGCTCGAGCCTGAGAAATGAATACCCTTTCAAAGTGTTTTTGTAATAAGATGCAAGGGAAAAAGTTGGTCATTTTTTTTTCTTTTTTTATTGATTTTCTTTATTTCTATTTGTAGTTGCTACATTTGTTCTAATTCTTCTTTGTAATGAGGTTAATTAGAGGAGAAAGTCAAGATTGTCAGTCCTAAGCCCGAATAAAGGAGGAAGGTTAATGCTTGGTTGACACTCGAATCTCGATGCTTGGTGGCAGTGTAGAAAAAAACTAAAAATTCTCTTTTTTTTTTTTTTCTGTTTTTGTTTTCAGGCCCTAGGCTTAGCTCTAACTCCGCTAGAGTAGGGTAAGGGCCTAGGTAGTGCAACTCCTACGAGGGCTTTGGCCTGCTAGGGCCCGACGAGGGCTATCAATCTGGCCCTTTGATGAGGGGGCTGGGCCATAGAAGCCTGCAAAATGAAGTCTTTTATTTTTGTTCTAAAGCCCAAGGATAGGGTAGGGTTCGATTTTGAAAAGCCCTCAACCTTGAGGGCGCCCGTCTTGGCCTGCTTTCCATTAATACATACATATATACATATATTATAAAGCATGTTATAAACAATACACAAATAACAATGGTTTCTTTAGATTGTAAATGTGTGTTATGTAGCTATATTTTTCTTTTAACTCTTTGATCCCCACTTGATAAAGATAATCTTTTTTTTATCATTTTGAGAAAGTTATTAAACAAAAAACCAACGAGTTGTAGCTCAGTTGGCCAAGGACTCTGCACCTCAAGAAGCGAAGAGGTCTTGTGTTTGACTCTTACCTTCATTGGCCACCTCCCATAGTTTACTCGATGCATATGGATAGGAGGGTTTGCATGTGCCCCTAGGGGTTAGTTCTAAGGCTTTCCAGAATCAAGTGTCCCTCAGGCTCAGGGGCAAAGGCTCATGGGCTGGGATGGTGGGAGATACCCTAGGTTATAAAAATTAAAAAAAACAAAATCAGCCCCTCAAAACTTATTTCCAAAACCAACTTCTTACTTCCATTCTATTCCCCCTAAAACTATAACATATACTATCTAATGTTATTAATAGTTGATATTAATGTTTTACACTTATCAAAAGACACCCTCCATTATAAAAAAAAAAAAAAAAAAAAATTGAATGTTTTACCGTTGCAAGCAATTATAGTTGCAAGGATAAATTACATAGAAGTACCTGAAGTATGTTATGGGCGGGGTTGATTTTTTATTATATTAGGACTTTTTTAGGTGTGGTGAAATGAAATAGAAAAAATAAGTGGAGAAAAGTGTTTTCAATATAAAATTGAACTGTAGTTAGTTTTTTTCATCTTTATTTTTTCCGCCTTTTCTCCATATTTGAATAGACCTTTGGATTTATATAAAGAAAAAAAATATAATATACAGGTTGTGAAATTAGTTTCAATTTCATTTCACATTTTAAACTGAAATCATTACAAAGAATGTACTGGTCATGGATGGAATCGGTGGGTATTTGATGACACATCATGGTTTTAGGTCAGTTTAAAAGAATTATTGCTATTTATTTTATGTTTTACTTTATAAAAATTATTTTACCACTTGACTGGCCCAACAATAAGAAAAAACATTTTTATTTTTTAATTTGACATGTTGCCTTTTGCATTGCATTGCCACTCACCAAATAGACAGAGGAAGAGGGTTAACATCAAGTTGAAAGTCAGTGGTATAGGAAAACATTATATACATACATATATATATATATATATATATATTAAAAAAAAAATTCTTTTCTTTTGGCCCTAGACCGGCCCTAACCCTGAGGGTAGGATAAGGGCCTGGGCTTTGTAGGCCATCTGAGGACGTCGAGGGCTTTATATGAGGATAGGGTTAGTAAGGGCTTACCCTGGCTAAGCTTAGGCCTGGCCCTGCCCTTGGCTCACCTCTTCATTTATTGAGGGCAGGGTAAGGACAACCCCTGGCTTGGCCCGGCCCGGCCCGGCCTTTTGACAGCCCTACTTGTTTTGTAGGTTTGCTCATACTTCAATGGTTAAGTGCTTGGTGCATGGGTGGAGCCAAAATATTTGATATGGTTGTAGCCTAACCTGTTTCGTACTCCAGGTGTTGACTCATTCGATATTGACATGAAGGAACAGAAAGTGACTGTGATAGGCAATGTGCAGCCGGAGTCAGTTTTGCAAACTGTTTCGAAGACAGGAAAGAAAACTGCATTCTGGGAAGCCGAAGCAGAAACAGTACCTAAGAAAGTGGAAGCAGAAACAGTAGACAAGAAAGCTGAAGAAGGAACGGGAGCTAAGGAACCTGTTGCACCTGCATGACACAGGTAACTTAAATGTCTTAGCTGAGCCAAAGCTGTAGTGAAGTCATATGTGTTTTTTTTATAATAAGTGATTGTCAATTTCATGATCGTTGTGTACTGTTTTACCTTGATGTAGCAAGTATACAGATTTAGCGTGATTTAACTGGAAGTATTGGACATGTATATGAGGCTTGAAAATTGTAAGTTTGTGTTTGTTTTGTGTGGACCTTCTTTTTCTTCTCTTTTAATATTCCCCCTTCCACCCTTCCCCTGGATATTTGGCGGTCTGCTCCGCATCAGGTACCGATAATGACGTTACATATGAAGCTAATGTTCTTCAGTTGACGTCAGAAGCTATTGTCCGCCCCCGCCCCCCCCCCCGCCCCCGCCCCCCCCCCCCTCTGCATGTGCTTCGGTATTTTTTTTAAAAATGCCCTACAGCCAGTGATGTTTACTTGTGACCGATGGCGACTATTACACTATCAATTTTACTGCTGATTATGTGATATATATATATATATATATATATATATATATATATATATATACACACTGGCGATGCCAGTGACATCCATTTGAACATTAAACTAATTTGGGCTTTAGGAAACCATTATTACATAGGATCAGAAGAAGCATGTTGTTGATAAAACTTGTGTTTTTGGAACAACTACCGAGTTTATCAAGAACACATCAAGAAGAATCTGGTGTTTAATCGAGGTTTTTTTTTTAATTTATTTTTTATTTTTATTTTTTGTGAGACTCTATTGATTGTGTGGATTCTCGAAGGTATCTCAGGGCAGTGCAGTTCTGGTGTCGATGGTATGTTTGGTATTTGGGTATTTCATTGGGAATTTTTTTTTTTTTTTTTTGACAATTTTACAAAAAAAAAAAAAAAATCCCCTTAGATCCTGTAAAGACGATAAAGACCCTATAGTTTTAGGACACGTTTGGCATTCCTTCATTCATTTTATACGATGATATCCTTGTTGAGGATTTCTCATGAACAATTTATGGATGGCAAACACCAGGGAATATATGGATTTGCATATACTACATCCAATGGTCACAAGTATTTTGCAATTTTCGCACAATCTGCCATGAATCAAGCCCTAGAATTTGAATCGCTAGCCGTATTTTGCCTTCTAGAGATGATGGATGGTTTGGTTTTTCATTGTGGGTATCAACAAAATTAAAAAATAAATTATTAGGTTGTGGACCTTTTTACAAATATATCAAAATATATAATAAATCAAAGGCTGAAAATTGACCAGCAAATCATTTTGGACCTTTTAAACATGATGGATGGTTCGGATCGTGATTGTATGACCCATAAGGTAGGGCTTTAAAGCAAAAAAAAACGTGACCAAGATATTATCGTCTCAGAATAATCACACGAAACGTTGCCATTTTTATCCCCATCAATGATGAATCAGGATGCCAAATCTTAAATTCATTACTGTTACAGCCCTTTTGATAGACTGGACGGTTTGGATGTTACAAAAAGGGTCCACAATAAGCCAGATCTGATGATCCAATGTTCTTGACTTTTCTACAAATATCTAATAATCTATGAAGAATCAACGGCTGAGATTTGATGATGTAGCCATTTTAGATATTTTTAACATGATTAGCGGTTTGGATCGTGAATGTGGGACCCAAAAAGGGGGTTTTCTAAAAAAAAAAAAAAAGGGGGAACCCCAAAAAAGTATTATTGTTCATCCGCCCTTCTTCAACACGCGTAGCTTTCTTCCATATGACGGGGGGAAGTTTGACACTTTTGAAGATTTTTAGAGTATTTTCAAAAATCCTCACATGTGGAACCCATTTTCCTCTTAGACGTGGAACCAATTTCCAAATATGGGTTTTCCATGCTTGTGAGGAAAAATGACAAGAATTCTGTGTTGTGGACTTTTGCCAAACGACCTCTTTATATTGATGGAAAGAGCCCTTTTGCCACAATTTTCCTTTTTTTTTTTTTTTTTTTTTTTTTTTTTTAATTGGTTTGGTTCGGACGGGTTAGATAGCGAAGGGTTTATGAGATGGATGGTGATGGAATGGTGGATGGATTCAAGTGTTCGTGGGTGGCAGGAAATTTTCATTTTAAAAATGCACGAACACTACTACGAACTCAGAGAATTTAGGGCAAGAGTTACTGCTTCCCATGACTCAATCCCACAAAAAATATGCGCTCGATGCACGTTGTACTACATTTCTAATTCCCCCAATTTAAATATAAAGATAGAAAGAACAAAGTAATTCAACTCCAAATCAACAGAGCTATACCTTTGAATTCACTAGTCTGTTCAAGCTCAAATCCTCAGTCTAAACATCCAAAAAAATTTGAAGGAACTTGTGCCTTATGCCTGTGTCCAAATTCCACTCAAAATTTTCAGCCTAATTCCCTAAAACATAATTTAGAAACTAAATCCGGACCCACATGCTCAATGTGTAAACTAAAAAAACGTTAAATCCTAATCTACATGTGCCAGCTAAGCCAAAAACCCAATTCTGTATTATATATTAAACCAGTAGAGTAGTGAAAAATGTGGTTTTTCGCATAACAAAAATCCATTGATGCCCACTAAGACCGTAAACAATTTAAATTAAACCAAATCAGAAACTAAATCCGGACCCACCATGCAAAATGTGCAAGCCTAATACAACGTCAAATCGCCAAATACGACATCAAATCCCTATCTACATGTGCCAACTAAGCCAGAGGAAACTCAATGCTGCAATTTTTATAAAACCAGTAGAGCAGGGAAAAATGTGACTTTTTGCATAACCGAAATCCATAGATGCCAACTAAGAAAATAAATAACTTAAATTAAACCAAATCTTATTCTCACCATTAATTGTGCAGGGAAAATGCGACTTTCTAAATAACTAAAATCTACATTTCTTGCATCTAATTATATATATATATATATATATATATGGGGGACATTTATGTGCATCCATCCCTCATTATAGGGTGAGGAAACTTTCCCTTTTTGCAAGTGAATATTTTTTTTATGCATATGACCATATATGACGTTCTCTCATTTGGACATGAAAATTTTCAATTATGGAAGTGTCCCTCACCCTACGGTAAGGGATGTATGCACATGAATATTCTCCATATATATATATATATATATATATAAAAGAGACTATATGGTGCCGCTTGACAAGTCTATTTAGAGGGTCTATTTTAGTTAAATCTAATCAAATTAGACATTAGACCGTTTGGAAAACATAAAATCACATCTCTAGCTGAATTGGTAATGTTTTCCCTTTGATTGAAAAGGGAGGCAATGGGATGAGAATCCAAATGGAGGCCGGTGTCTCATGGGGGCAGAGGGATTTCTGTCTTCTATTACAAAGTTTACCCCTAAAAACTTTTTGAAATGACAACTTTGCCCACTTTTTAAGTTCACGTAAAGGCAGAATTCCTCATCGTCCCTTGGAAAATCCTCTTTTACATTCTCTCCAATGCACCAGTAACCTTCTCTGCCTTGTGTGGAGAATCTGTTCCCTTTTCTTTTCTTTTTGAACTGGTAGGGTTTTGCAATACTTAATTGGATGTGAGTCCGGGTCCATGCTAGATTTTCACCTTCCAGCAGATTCGAGCTTTTTGCAGGTCAAATCTGTGTTTTTCTTGATTCTTTTTTAGTATTTTGAGTCTCATGTTCTAGATATTATAGTTGTTTGTTTTGTAAAGATAAAAAATAGTTTCTTTGTGCTGATCTACTTTGTGTTTGTCCCAGTTGAAACAATTTATAGCGGGGCAATTATGGATTCCCAACAAGTGATTGGCGGTGGTGACTAATAAGCTCTATTCATGTTGAACCCTTTGCCTCACAGTTACAGTAGGATGATGCCTTGGCTATTGGCCTCACATAGATCGTGTTTACATAGGCCTCACACAGTTACAGTAAAAACTTCAAAGCTCCTGTAGAAGTTTACAGGGGTGCACTGCACATGTAGGATGATGCCTTGGCCATTGGCCTCACTCCCAAACACGCCTACTTGGTGATCTTAGACAAAGGTTAATATGACCATGGGTACCCACAATAGTATCACACACTCATTACATTTATATCTGGTGCTTAAAAATCAAGCAAAGATGATTTCACACATGAATTCCTATCCTCTTGCACAAAAGCCTAATATGAAGGTGACTTCACCTTACTCTTTTATTTATTTATTTATTATTTTTTTAAATCATTTGTGGGAACAAAGGCATATAACAATGCATATATGTTCGTATAATGCATTTGGGATTACATAGGTGGTGATTTATTACTCGTGTTGAATAGAAAATTGCAATGCCACTCTTTGCAATGCCCAAATGCCAATTCCCATTAGTCAATTATTTTCTCTGAGACAGGTATAAAGGATACTGTTGAATGCAAATTGGGCCCGTAAAAGGACTTGGAAGCATTTATACCATCCTAATTTGACCATGTTCCAATGGGGGTTGAAAATGTCACCTTAATGTTTTTCTTAATAAAAATGACAAGAAATGTCACTCTAATAAACTCTTATATTTATGTTTACCAAACAAGATTTTTCAAATAGACCCAGTTGAATAAGAGATAAACTAGTCTTGCCAAATGGCCAATTTTTAAAAACCTCCATTTAAAAAAAAAAACTCATTTGAACTAGATCTATTTCAAGCAAATCTATTTTAAATATATAGATCAGATTTACCAAACAGGCCCTAAATCTAATTGAGAAATCAGGCTTAATTGATTTTGACTATACTCTAAATACTAGATCCAAAACCGTTCCCCACATTAATATGCCTTCTCCCAATATTAACTATTCCATGACTCTTGAAATTCTCTAACAACCATTCTACTTCACAACTCTAATGAATGTTCTTAGGTTACTTTTGTGGTGACCTCTCAATTTGAGCAAGTGAAGATGATTTCCATTGCAAAATGCTCATACAGTAGAAAGAAGTTGTGTGGGGGCATTTCCGCAATGCTGAGATCGAGCCAGCTTCGGTAAGGGTATCGGCTGGGCCAGCTTTGGTCTCGATCGTCTGCAGCCTGGCAGCCCAGCAAGGGTGCCAGCTCGGCTACTTGGTCTCGGGCATCTACAGCCAGGCAGTTAGGCAGCAGTACCAGCTAGGTAACTAGGCAGCTCGGCCAGCTAGGCAGCTTGGCCAGCTTAGTCTAGGCAGCAGTGCTAGCTCGTTCTAGGCAGCTAGGCAGCAGTGCTAGCTCGGTCTAGGCAATAGTGCCAACTCGGTCAAAGCAGCTAGGCAGCATTGCCAGCTCGGTCTAGGCAGCAGTGCCAGCTCGGTCAAAGCAGCTAGGTAGCAGTGCCAGCTCGGTCTAAGCAGCTAGGCAGCAATGGCTAGACTCGTCCTTCTCAAAGCTATTTCTGATCTCGGTAAAGGTACTGAGAGTTAGTCGTTCATGCTCCCATACAAGTACGGACGCGTTATAGAATGTGCTATTAGACAGAATGGCCGCCTGACAGAGGACTTTATCTAGCAGCCACGTCAAAAGGAGCAGAAGCCAGGGTAAGGTCCGATAGGACTTTACCCCCACCTACCTCCACTCAAAAAAGTCTGATGGGACCTCCATTTATATATATGCAGAGGCTGGTCCTAGAAAAGGCATGCGCATGTGTACACCCACACTCAAAACTCTGTCTTCCTCTTTCACTTTCATCCTATGCTTAGTTGCAGAACTGACTTCGGCATCAGAGTGCCTTCAGTTGACAGCAGCCAAGGCCTCTGACCTCTGTTTCTCTCCTTCTCTTTCAGGTCCCAGGTAGGCGATCGTTCCAAAAAAATTCTACATCCACACTAGTAAGTCCGAGTCGATTTTGGCACTTACAACTGGCACCTTCTGTGGGAAACGATTGAGCAAAATCCACTAACGCCATGCCTCCAAAGACTAGAAATGCCAAAGGATCGTCGAAGAGCCCGTTGCTACCACCAGTATTATCGCCGGTCCCCTGCTAGAGGAGATTCGGGGGAAGATCTGGTGCAGAAAGCGCGGAGGGGCCTATCACTCAGTCGTGCTCATCGTCGAGGGGGGTGACAACACCTCCCCGGCAAGATGACCCCCTTACTGCACCTTCCCGACAAGATACTGACGATGATAGCCACCCACTCCTTGCGGATATCAGGGCCCGAAACCTTGTTATCTAAGAGCAAAGAGAGCTGATTCGTCAACTCCAACGGCTGCTCCAGGAGAAAAAGAAAGCTCCAATTCTGCCCCCTAAACACAGTCGAACTCCTTCGGTTGCATAGGGTTTGAGGCAAATCCTAAATAATGAGAGGCGCGACCGAGCTTATGACGAATGCTCGAATATCAGCCACCTGAGCCAAAGACCGGAGGACAGCAATGACCAGAAAGAGTGGCACAACTGACAAATCAAGCAGGTGGTCCGGCAGAATATGGAGATAGCTGGCATCACCCGAGGTTGGCTGAACACCTACGACACAGAGGAGCTCGGCACATCTCCATTCTCTCAAGAGATAAGGGACTTTGCTTTTCCTGAAGAGTTTAGTGTCCCGAAGTTTGTCCTTTATGATGGGAACTCGGATCCTGCAGCACTCCTCCGATTCTTTACTCAGAGGATGTCGATGTGGGGTGACATAGGCCACTTGAACTGTAGAGTCTTCTCTTCCAATTTAGGAGACTTCCCCCTGAAATGGTTCTGTGCGCTTCCAGAGGGGTCAATTTCAAGCTGGCAGCAGCTCCGGAATTCGTTCGTGGAAAAGTTTTAGGCTCATAGGGTCATCCCTAAGACGGACTACGACCTGATGGCGATCAGAATGCGGAAGGCCGAGAACATCACCTAGTTCGCCAAGAGATTCTGGACAATCTACAGCCAGGTGGAAAATGCCTCTGATAAGGTGGTCATCGGGACCTTCAAACAGGCTCTGCTGCCAGGCAATGAGCTTCGGAAAAATCTCATGCGTTTCCCCGTGGTGACGGTGAAAGTACTAATGGCCAGGGTAAACCAATTTATCGAGCAAGAAGAAGACGAGGCCCGAGCTCGGGAAAGCTTCAGCCTCTGGCAGGACGACAGATCATCTAAGAGAGATAAAAAAGCGTCTTGGAAGAAGGAGGTGGACCAAGAGGAGGCTCCAACAAGCTTGGCAGAAGTCTCAGTTCCCACCTTGGAGTCCAATAGGACCTCGTCATCAAAACACTGATTGCAATGCTCAACGGATCCTGAGGGCAGCACAAAAAGAAAGAAGTGCAACTGAAGTGGCCTTGACATTGGCATCGATCTCGGCCTGTACAGCTTCGGTTACGGCAACATCTGGGCAAGCCTCGGATTCAATGGATGGAGCGGGGGCATTTCCGCAGCTCCGGGACTGTGCTAGCTTCGGTGAAAGCACCAGTTGGCTCTGTCTTGGTCTCGGTTATTTGCAGCTAGTTAGCTTGGCGACGGTGTCAACTCGGCAATACTGCCAGCTCGGCAGCGCGGCAACAAAGCCAGCTCGGCAAACTAAGCAACAAGGCCGATGTTCCTATCCACTTCCTCCCTCAGCTCACGGATGACAACATCCAAGGCTGCTTGGAAATCCTTCTTCTCATTTCCACAGCACCAGGACTGTGCTAGCTTCAGTGAAAGCACCAACTAGCTCTGTCCTGGTCTCGGTTACTTGCAACTCTTCAGCTCGGTGACGGTGTCAACTTGGCAGCTCGGCAACAGTGCCAGCTCGGCAGCGAGGCAACGGGGCCAGCTCGGCAAGCTAAGCAACAAGGCCGATAACAGTACTGGCTATATGTAGCTCGGCATCAGTGCCAGCGCCCAGTTCGGTAACAGTACTGGCTATTTGCAGCTCAGTAGCAGTGCTAGCTCCCAAGTCGGCAGCAATGCCAGCTCCCAGCTCGGTAACAGTACTGGCTATATGCAGCTTGGCAGCAGTGCCAGCACCCAGATCGGTAACAGTACCGGCTATTTGCAGCTCGACAGTAGTGCCAGCACCCGGCTCGGTTACAGTACTGGCTATATACAGCTGGGCAGCAGTGCCAGCGCCCAGCTCTGTAACAGTACCGGCTATTTACAACTCGGCAGTAGTGCTAGCTCCCATCTCGGCAGCAGTGCTAACTTCCAATTCGATGGCAGTGCCAGTGTTCCTGTCCGCTCCTCCCCATCAACTTACGGATGATGGCATCCAAACTCATAAGACTCCTCCATTATAATACTTAGCTTCCGACCTCAAAGAGCTAGAGAACTCTAAGAGGTCAGAAGCTAGGGGCAATTGTGTGGGGGCATTTCCGCAATGCCAAGATCGAGCCAGCTTCGATAAGGGTACTGGCTGGGCTTGCTTTGGTCTCGGTCATTTGCAGCCCGGCAGCCCAGCGAGGGTGCCAGCTCGGCTGCTTGGTCTTGGTCATCTACAGCCAGGCAGCTAGGCAGTTAGGCAGCTTGGCTAGCTTGGTCTAGGCAGCAGTGCCAGCTCGTTCTAGGCAGCAGTGCCAGCTCAATCTAGGCAGCAGTGCCAGCTCGGTCAAAGCAACTAGGCAGCATTGCCAGCTCGGTCTAGGCAATAGTGCCAGCTCGGTCTGGGTAGTAGTGCCAGCTCGGTCAAAGCAGCTAGGCGGCATTGGCAGCTCGGTCTAGGCAGCAGTGCCTGCTCGGTCAAAGCAGCTAGGCAGCATTAGCAGCTCGGTCTAGGCAGCAGTGCTAGCTCGGTCAAAGCAGCTAGGCAGCATTGGCAGCTCGGTCTAGGCAGCAGTGCCAGCTCAGTCTAGGCAGCAGTGCTAGCTCGGTCTAGGTAGCTAGGCAGTAGTGGCTGGACCCGCCCTTCTCAAAGCTATTTCTAATCTTGGTAAACGTAATAAGCGTCAGTCGTTCATGCTCCCGTACAAGTACGGACGCGTTGTAGAAGTGCTGTTAGACAGGATGGCCGCCTGACAGAGGACTTTATTTGGCAGCCACATCAGAAGGAGCAGAAGCCAGGGTAAGGTCTGATGGGACTTTACCCCCACCTACCTCCACTTAGAAAAAGTCTGATGGGACCTCCATCTATATATATGCAGAGGCTGGTCCCAGAAAAGATATGCGCATGCGTACACCCACACTCAAAACCCTGTCTTCCTTTTTCACTCTCATATCCTATGCTTAGTTGTAGAACTCACTGAGGCATCGGAGTGCCTTCGGCTGACAGCAGTTAAAGCCTCTGACCTCTGTTTCTCTCCTTCACTTTCAGGTCCTAGGTAGGTGATCGTTCCATAAAAATTCTACATCCACACTAGTAAGTCCGAGTCGATTTTGGCACTTACAGAAGTCATGAAAGTCAAGGAGGACTACAATCCAAGACTTTCATATGCCTCCAAGTCTATATGGGGTTTTTTTCTTCTTTTTTTTTTCGAAATGCAGATGGGAAGAAGAGAGAGAGAGAGAAATAGTGCACTTCCTTGATGAAGTGGTTCATCATCATCCAATCAGAAGTTGTGGTAATGAGGAGAATGGGAGTGCAGATAGCAGTCAAGAAATGGTATCTGGGCACGTTTAGGTTCATAATGATCAAACACGTCGAAGAATGCCTGCGAATAAGATGGCTTTGTGTAATGGGATGCTTCAAGGTCACTTATAGAGGATGTCACACTCTTATAGATGTGTATATATGTGATTTTTCATTGCTGATTTTAGGTATTTTTTAGAGAATTTAATTTTTTTTATAAATATTGTTAATGTTTTTTGGTGGGTCAGATTGGAAGGGTAGAACCCATGGCTTGAAAGGCAATAATTGGACAGTAGCCACTGGGCTAGATTTGTACCATTATTATCTCTTAGCTTGGGATCAATGCTTAATTGAAAGAAGAACATGCATAGGTAATTCAATGGAAAATGGATGTTGTTGGGTTAATACAATAGCTACAGATTTTTACATATTTTGATATTTATGTGCATGTGCTCCAAGGGTTTATGCCATTTTGGAGAAACAAATTGGCAGACTCACATGGAAGCATATGGGAATTGTGAGGCTAAGGGCGTGGAAAGGTTTTTTTTTATTTTTCACCTCTATTTTTTCAAAATTGGTCTAATCACAGGAAAAATATTATTTTTTAATGCCTTAAAGTTGTCTATATTTTAGCCCTTATCACTTACCAACTTAACATTTATATTTCTATTTGTTTGATCAAATTAAGGATCTACAACAATTATGCCAATTTTGGGCAAGTACAATTAGGAGGGGTGAGGATTGAAAATCTCTTAGGTGGACCCCATGAGTGTAGTGGGTCAGAAAATCTCTCTATATATGTATGCAATACACATGTGTATTTCTTGTATCCAAACAAGTTGAAGACAGACGCTCTGGATGCTAAATCATATTAACATATGGTAGTTTGGATGAATGTTTTATGGCGAGAAGTTCTCCAATAAATAGTTTGGATGAATATTTTGTGGTGAGAAGTTCTCCAATAAAATTGAAACTATGGATCGAACTAAAGTAAAGGTTTCATCTGCTCATGCATCTATGATTGAGATCTTCCTCAAAGCATAAAAATGGATTCGGGTGTAGATACACCCAAACTTGGCCCAAAAAACTTATGTTGTATTAGATGAGAAAAAAACACAGTCTTTAAAATATTATGTAACAAATGTGCTATTTTATATCATATTAATAAGAATTAAAAAAATATAGGGAAAACTACCCGAAAAATCCCCGTAGCACGCCTTTAGTACGGAGAGGACCCAGCAAGAGTTTAGAGACGAGAGGGATCCTTTTGCTGGGTTTCTATATTTTTTTTTGTCGTTTAGCGATATTGTCGATATCGACCATTATGCGGAAACCCTTTATACATCGCCTCATGTCTGCATTTCTTTGTCAGACCTTTTTTCACCGACTGCAACATGTGCTCTCGCGAATTTCCTTCTCAGAAAACGCCTCAAAAATTAGTCAAAGTGGTGGTTGGGTTCCATTAAAAGGTTGGTGCACACAATAAACACATTCCTATATTGCATTATCTACCCTAAAGTGTCATCAGCTTGATTCCTTTTGAGTACTTACTTGTTAGAAGCCCTAGAACTGTGGTCTGAACCCTAAAAATGCCCTTTGAAACTGTACCCGGTGTCTAATGTAAACGCATATTTGTACGTAGCTTTCCGTAGAGACTACCATTTGTTGTAGTAAATATCATTTTTGTTTAGGGCTTGGTTAATTTGATTTTCGTTTTGGGTTTTTTGGTTTTAAAAGGGGTTTCTTTTTTGTAGGCACTATTTTTCTCTATTACATTCTTTCTATAAGCGGCACTTTGTATAGTTTTTTGATTACCACATTACATTACTTTAATATGACTATAAACTTTTATTGTATAATCAAACATATCCCAGCATGGGGATCTTAACAGTGGCTAATGGTTTAGAAAAATACACTTGCTCTGTCTTACAAAATGTATTTATCTTTCATATTTCTCTAAATTACGTTCTTTTGATTTGATGATAGCATGACAGTTAGCGAGGTGTTAATCATATTCCACTATGATGGTGACTTCCAGCTCGATATAATCCATATGGTGTACAACGAAGGAAATTAGAAGATGAGATATTTACCAAGGGACATAACATATGAGTCACTAGTTAACGAAGTAATTGAAGCATCTAATTGGGTATAAAAATTATCGATATCGATAGTTATTTCCTATTGTAATCCCTGTTGAGTTACAACTTTTAATTCAGCATCCTGACGAAATATGTCGATAGTGACAGATAAAAACTGCCAATATCAACAGTTATTTCCTATGGTAACCCCTGCTGAGTTACAACTTTTAATTCATCACCCTGACGAAACATGTCGATAGCGACAGTTATAAACTGTCGATATCGACAATATTCAGCTATTCCATAACTACTGACCTTCAGTCTGGTTTACAGCTGCAGTAGCAGCCAACACCGAGCCTCCCTGAAATCACTTACAAAACTTGTAACAACCACATCCTGTTCAACCTTCTTTGGCAAACACACACCAGGACATGCATTCACCTTCTTCTTTGTTCCCCAACACATGCATTCAACCATAACATACAATCATCAACGATATAGAAAAACCATGCATTCAACCATATATGCAACCTGTAAATAGTGACAGTGCAATTCTCCAACAATGGGCTTCTATATACAGTGAATGGAATTAATAAGTCACAATGGCATAAGTTTGCGAAGTATCAATTCTCTCACTGTTCAGGACTGATGAAACATCATATGAAACCAAAAGAGTACAACACTACAAAGACCCCACATGCACCATCCAACCAAACTAAAAAGAAAACAAAACATCACATCCATCCAGCGATCCGTTCTCGACTATGGAGATCACCATCAAAGCCCTCAAGGGAAGTCACCCAAGGGAGAAAAACAGTGCCTACAAAAAAGAAACCACTTTTCAAACCAAAAAACCCAAAATGGAAATCAAACTAACCAAGCCCTAAATGAAAATGATATTTACTACAACAAATGGTAGTCTTTACGGAAAGCTACGTACAGATATCCGTTTACATTGGACACCGGGTACAGTTTCAAAGGGCATTATTAGGGTTCAGACCACAGTTCTAGGGCTTCTAACAAGTAAAAACTCAAAAGGAATCAAGCTGATGACTCTTTAGGGTAGATGATGCAATATAGGAAGGTGTTTATTGTGTGTACCAACCTTTTAATGGAATCAAAACACCACTTTGACTAATTTTTTAGGCATTTTCTGAGAAGGAAATTCGTCAGAGCACATGTTGCAGTCGGTGAAAAAATGTCTGACAAAGAAATGCAGACACGGGGCGATGTATAAAGGGCTTACGCATATATTGTCGATATCAACAATATCGCTAAACGACAAAAAAAAAAAAAAAAAAAACAGAAACCCAGCAAAAGGATCCCTCCCATCTCTAAACTCTTGCTGGGTCCTCTCCGTACTAAAGGCGTGCTACGAGGATTTTTCGGATAGTTTTCCCAAAAATATCTATGAAAGTAAGACAAATGGGGCAATCTTATCAAACTTTATGAATTTAGTCTTCTTTTACTCTTTTTTTAGGGTGAGCCTATAGTTGTTTGACGTGAAGTGGTAAGAATATATTGATGATTTGAAGTTCTATTATATATTGTGACAAAATCAAGTATGTAAAGAAAATTCACTGAAGTGAAACCATAAGAAAAGACGAGAAAATAGAAAAAAAAAAAGATCATCTATATATAATAGTACTTCCAAATCAATGTAACGATAAACATAAAAAATCTATATGGTCTGCTAAGGGCCTGTCTGGATGCACAAGAAAACACAAGAAAATAAAATTTTATAGAATATAGTCTTTCATTTTTTAAAGAAGAGAATCTTGAGCATTTGGTAACTTAAGAAAAATTTGAAGAAAAGATTCTTTTCTTTCAAAATTTCAATATTCCCTCCTACAACTCCCCCATGTAGAAAACTTTCTACAAGATAAGAATCTTTCAAAATGACGATAACAAAGTGGTAAAGTAAAGTAAAGACTTTAGTTCACCAAATCCATCATGATGTGTATGCTTACATATATAGCAAAGTAAAGTAAAAGTAAATCTCACAGGACGGTAAAGGTGGGATAAAGTACATGGTGAAGTAACGTGGGAAGGAATTGTAAAGTAGTTTCTTTTTTTTTTTTTAAACTTTACTTTATCACATTTTATCGTAGTTTTATATGGTAAATAAAAAGTGACTTGCTTACAGGTGTAGTAAAGTAAAATAAAGGTTGATGTCATATCATGGTAAAAGGTGAGGTAAAGTAAGGTCTGATGAAGTATGTGGTAAAGCAAAGTGGGAGAGAGAGTTATAAAGTAGTTTTTTTTATTGACTTTACTTTACTATACTTCACCATGGTTTTATGTGATAAAAGAAAAGTAACTTCTGGTAAAAATATAAAAGTTAAATTTTACTTTACCACATTACTTTTTAATCCAGACATGGTAAATTACATATAAATTAAAATATTTAATAAAAAATAATTCTTATAATTTAATTTAATTTAATCATAGCACCTTCCAAACAGCTCAATTTAAAATATGTAATATTCTTAAAAAATTGCCAAAGAGTAAAAATATTATACTATTATAATATTACATTATTGTATTCTGTACTATTTTATTCTTGCAATAGTTAAATATGTAAATATTTTATTTTGTAGACATCCAAATGGGCCCTAAACATCTACATTATCAGTTTTAGTATGTGGCCTTTTCACATATTCTCTGGTAAATATAATTGATTTTTTCTTTGATGTGATTAATTAATTATTTATTATTTCCCTTTTCACTTAGAATATTATTGTCTCATTTCACGCTCTCAATTCAGTCTCTTCATAATAGATAAAACTTTATTCTATTATGAATTTAGCACGGGCGTGTTTTCCTAGTTCTAGATGAATTAAACCGTTTGATACTTCTCTCTCATCCAAAACAGTAATTACATTCATCCATTAAAAAAACCAATTGAAAACTGATACGTCCACAAAATTAGGTTATTAAGTCATCATTTCATGCACATATGTGGACTTAATTATGTTAATTTATATTTAATTGCATAGAATCTCGTAATTTAATGTATTTGGGCTTAAATTGGAAATTAGGTCAAAATTAGTCAAGATTCATCAATTTGCATTTTTTTTATGAGATTAGGTTTTTTGACCATTAATTCATCTCAACAATTAGCCTTTTGGTTTCATTAATGCATGCCTGCTGTTTTTGGCACAATGATGCTGTTTTTGGAAACTTGGTCAATTTGGTACATCACTATGCATGTTTGGGTCTCATGCACAATCCATTCAATTTCTTACACCAGATTTTATATTGAATCTATTTCTTTCAAATTGTGTAGGAAGCATTCAAAATTGGGACCCGCACATTGATAAAATAAGAAAGAGGTCAAAGAGAGGTCAAACATGAAGAGAAGGAATTCTAGAATTCAAGAAGACATCACATACCCATGAAGGGTCCACCTTCGGCTTGAATTCCATGGTGGAAGTCTCTCATGCTAGACCCACTTCATCCTTGGCATAATTTGGAGAATTTTGGAAAGTCATGATTGTGGAGCCTAAAGATGGAAACTCAAGCTACTAAAGAGAATCCAGATTTGGAAAGAAATCTTAGTTTACCATCTTTTCAAATTTAACTTTGAGCTAAGAGTCCAAGAATGGAAAGTTTGTTCAAAGTGATTGACAAGTCAAAGTTGCAAGCAAGATAAGGATGCTAAGTAATTGGGAAGGAGATCAAGAAGCAAATCAAGAAAGATACCCAAGGTGTGTTGGACATCAAGGAGGTCCCACACAGGCCTTGGATGTCCCACATGGAGTGCACAAGTTGAGCATAAAATCTGAATTATTTTAGAAGTCTTATCATGTGCAATCTTTGGAGTGTTCAAGGAATTCTACATCGAAACAGTTGCTCACCAAGACTTCAAGATAAGCAACAAAACCTTTTCAAATTCAAATGGTTGCCAAGATAGGAGAGGATTGCTTGGAATTCAAGCCAAAGAAGAGGAGTTCAATTGGGAAACAATTGCTAACAAGAGGAGGTGTAAAAAAATTATAAAAGGGGACCATCCCATAGGGGACGTCCCATGTTCTCTCCCCCTCTCTCCTCATGCCCCCCCTCTCTCTCTCTCTCTCTCTCTCTCTCTCTCTCTCTCTTCCATCAACATCTCTTCTTCTAGTTCATGTTGGTCGAGATGTTCAAGAGATGATGTATTTTGCATGGCGGATGCTCCATTGACTCGGCGTTTCATGTATCTAGAGCAGAAAGTGAGTCTAATTATAATTTAGTTTTCACATTCCTCTTCATGATTTCTTAGTGATGTGGAAAGATTAAATTAAGATTTGTGAGTCCCAATAGTTTAATTTATTGGATCAATGCAGCGTGTTTATGTGGGATGACAAACCATATTTGATGTTGTGGTTTCTAATTTGATTCTTTAGCCTTAAGCATGGAGCTTGAATGCTGAAAATTCAAATTTTAAAGCCCATTATATCTTTCTTTTATTTTCCTTTATTATGTTCTTTATTTTATGCACTATAAATTCATTCCATTGGTGGTTTATTGATTCTACTGTTTTGCAGTTTTTAGTTATAGCATCAGTATAGGATTCTTACTCTATGATTTAATTTGGATTTGTAATTTTAATTTCAGATTTGGATTGTAATTTAATTTTTAAGGTTCGGACTTGTTAGTAGTGGAATTCTTATATAGATTTTGCTTCTGATAGTTTTAGTTTTAATTATGATAGGTTCAAATGGACATAACTCCATGTGGATACGGTCCCAACTCACTGGATAAAACTACAATTGAGGCCTTGTACTTGGGGACCTACGATAAAAAACCCCCAACAAGTCCAAATCAAGAACACCAACCTCAACGAAACACCCAAAAATGAAGGAACCTTTTACAAAATCAAAATAAAGAAAAAAAAAACCATGAAAGTATACGTACCACCATCACTAGTAAAACCCAGAAACCAAATTCAGAGAGAAATACCCACAAAATCTCAAAAACTAAAAAAAAGAAATATATCTCCTCACTAAAATTGTCAGACATACCATTAAAAAGGCCCACATATCACTAATTGGCAAAAAAAAAAAAAAAAAAAAAAAAAAAAAATCAATAATCAACCATCATCCACGGAACTTGTCTTACATACCATTGTAGTTGCTTTCGTAGTTGCTGATATAAGAGAGACCATAAGCCAGGCCAACTATGTGAGAGACAATGTGCTAGAGATCAAGGCAGTAAGTAGTATAGGGTGACAAATATGTAGGATACAGAGAGACAGTAGAGATTAGAAAAGGAGAGAAAGAGAGAGGAAGTGGAGGTTAGATGGAGAGGAAGGAGAGAGAGGCAATGAATTGTTGAGGTTTTGGTAAGATGGAAAATGAAATGAGTCATTTCAATTTGTGTGTAGTGTTGATGAAGAGGGACAAATGAAAGGAGACTCTTAGATGTAGTGGGATTTTTTTTTCTTGAGAGAGAATTAGGTTCCATATGCTGATGTGGCCTTATGCTAGATCGATTTGCACTCAAAATTACTCATGCCTTATCAACCGTTTCTCAACTTTAAAGGAAAAGAATGTGGGTTATCTGTAAGGATTATAATCCTATTATAGTTAGTATTGGCAAATTCAATGGGTATTGGACAAAACTTGGGATTTATTTATATTTGTAATTTTAGTGGGACTGCCCAAGAAAGATGGATACATGGGTGCACCGTGTACAAAGTTAGTGCTGTGAGTTTCATTGTAGTATCATATGGGAGCTTTCTTCGTGGTGACATCACATGAGAACGTTGTCATCAAATGGAGACTCTTGTCATGGTGACATGGGAAACACAAAAGTCAAAGAAAACAAACCATCATGTTTTGTCTCCATGTGTGACTTGATGTACAAGTTATTCACATATAAAACAAGTCAAGGGGTTGTTTTGTCTCGGGACCCGTGCGTCAAGAAGTGAGGAATTGCAGCAGCACACAAGTTGATTTTGTGGAAACGTTTTTATCATCTGGGCATTCGAGACATAACCTACACATGCTCGAGCGCGCAAACCTGCGCTCGAGCTCCTGGGTCATGGAAAGTCTGGTTTCTTCAGGACTCTACATTCTAATTTGAGACAGTTTACTTATTTGAGTCCTACTTGCTCTACAAGTATTGAGGCATGAATTAAAGCCTATATATTGCCTTCCTCTCTCAATTCTAGGGTACCACTTTCCCATCCAAAAACCTAGAAATCAATTGAGAGATTGTTTTCCTCTCCAAAGATTCAAGTTGTTGCACTGAAGTTAAAGTCTTTGGAGGATCCTTCTGCTACTTTTTTGAAGCAAATTCATCTTGAAGAGGCATTCATGGTGGTTGGTTTAAGTACGGTGCAACTGTATAACAAGTAGTCGGCAAGATCAAAGCAGTCCTTAGGTTGAGTTGCAACTGAAAAATGGTTGTAAGTTTTCTTGTGACTTTTGATTTATAGTGCTTGGTTGTCTATTGGCCTACATGTTAAGGCCCGTAGTTTTTTCCCGAGTGGGGTTTTCCACGTATACATCGTGTGTCCTTCTCATTATGCGGTCGCTTGCTTTTAATTTGGATTAGGATTAATTACTAGATTAATCACCTGTTCTTAAAATCTACTAGACATCTTGTTATTGGAACCTCAGCCTGTGTGAAGGCTGGTTTTTCATTATCCTTACCAATCCTCAACGTATGTGGGTTGACCTAGGGCGGACATGCCAAAGCCTATGAAGGCTTACACCACCTAAGCCCTTGCCCGGTACCCGACCCTTGTAGGACAAGGCTGAGCCCAAGGTATGAAGAGGATTTTTTTTTTTCTATATTGCCATCGGGAACTTAAGTGTCAACCAGATGTTAGCACCTATATATTAGGGCTTAGGACTAGCAATGCAATGCAATCAATAATATTGTGGAGTTTTGTTTCCCTCTTACGTTGGTTAGTGGGTTGGGTGGAGTAGAAAATATTTATTAGATAAAATTAGTATAAATTAGTATTTTTTTCATAATTATACTACATTTTAATAATATCTTTAAAAGTTACTTTCAATATATCTAAAAAAGATCGTCTTATTGTATTCCATATCACTATATTGCTTGACACGTTTCCAATTATGGGCAAAAACTAAGGCTTCTATCGTCTTTGATTTAGAAACAAAAAATCCTATACTACTCAAGTATCCTTCCTCCAATGCCAAATGTTGAATCAAAAGCAACTTTTTTTCCTAAATGAAAACATTAAATACATTAAAAGAGAATGGAAAAAAAAAGGCGGAAAAAACAACAACAAATACCCACCAAATGAATACAAAATAACAACAAATCACAAGAGATACATGGACAAAGAGATGTGGAACATCGTGAGTCACACTTGATAAATCCGATATTGTGTTGAATTTATCTTTTTCATCATTCCAATATATCTAATGTTATAGATTGTTCCCTAGGTTCTTTCAAGTGATGATATAATTCCATTTTCTTCCTTTTGCAACCTACCATGACTTAGTGCACTCTCAAACCTTAAAAATCATCTTCATTATCATTAGATGACAGTCTTATGGTCGCATCAACTTCACCTACTTTCAGAGTACTAGGTTGACTACCAAATCTCTTATAATATTCCCTATAAGGTCTATTAAAAGTCTAACAGTTTCATCCTTACACATGATTCTATAATTAGTTAATTCATATAATCTAAGAGCTTCATCCTTAACACATGATTCTATAATCAGTTAATCCATATAATTTGTCAAAATATATTCTATGCTCATTAGCATACACAATGGATCATGCAATAAAGCAATTTAAAAAACTTTACTATATATAATTCTTCTAATATTTATCAATATTTTTCTTCATCTTTTTAGCCATATTTCTTAACAAATAAATTGTCATTATTTTACTTCTTTACTAATTTAGAATATATTTTACTAACTCCTGATAAAAATAAAAAAAGTTAGAGATTTACTGCTAGAATACTTTTTGTAACTTCATAACATCTCTGCAAAAAATTATGGGAGACGCTATCATCGCTCTCCGCATGCTGTTTAAGTTTGCGTCATCCCCATCTTTCCCACTTTCTTTCACATCGAATTTTCTTAGCACCTTTATGCTTTCTCTTCAACTTCACCATTTACTTTCCACAGCCGTCTATACTCACCTTTATTGCTCATTTTGATTAGCACATAATCTACAGCTGTAAACATTAATAACCATAAAGATGAATGCTAAAATATAATCACCTGTAGCAACTGAGGAGGGCCTGTTAGAGTCTTCAACAATGTAACTTTCTCGCTCTCTTTTTTCTCCTCAACCACCTCCTCTTCACTCTCCTCTCCACCTTTCAATAGCATTGTAGCCCTTGCAAGCATTATGTACAAGCTTGCAAGGCATGCTGGACCCATGCATATGGCTTGAACTCCCTAAAGATTTTAGCTGCCAAGGTGGCCCTCTTGTACCCGAAGACTCTGTAGAATTTTACCAAACACTAGGAAAAAGAGGTATGCTCTAGTCCTACATTCCCCGTTTCTCTTCTTGGAGGGCTTGAGATTCTCTTCCAACCATTTAAACTTTTATGGTGATGCCAATGGTTTCTTTTTCAGGATGTGGGGCAAGGCCAAGCAATTCTTTGCAGAGTTCTGGTACAACCACATTATTGAAGGTTCTTCCCTTTACTAGTTAACCATCAATAGGGAGCTTATAAATGTATTCAACGTCTTCCAAAGTGATTGTTTCTTCTCTTGTTGGTAAGTGGAATGTATTGGTTTCAGGCCTCCACCTTTCAACCAGCCTAGATATTAGAGCATGATCTATTCTCATATAGTCTATCTCTGACAGATGAGATAGACCAACATTTCTAACATACTCTTTTTGTTTACCATTTAGGACATATATCTTTTTGTCTGAGTTGGTATTAATGCATGTAAAGCTTCCTGGTTCTACTCTGATTAAGATGGCTTTTGAAACATGTGAGTCTTGATCGTACAACAGCTCTCCCTCAGCATTAATCTTATGTCCTTTCACCATCTGTTTAATTTCACACCATGTAAAATCAGCCATATACAAATAGGAGTTCACCAATGCATTAGAATGTCACTTCATTTTCTTCAAGTATTATATTCTTTCATAAACATGTTTGACTGACCATATTATATGATCACACTCAACTACTGCATTATGTTGCCTTTAATCTTCAATGTGCAAAAGAAGGAAATGAGGAAATATTTATATATATATATATATATTTGCCTACATTAGAGTTGACTTGGTTCTCAATTTTTTATAGCACGCCATTGTAAGAAGAAATGGTTTCATAAAAATAAAACATGTTTAAAAAGACAATAAATATGGATATATCTTCTTCTAGAGTTAAATAGTACAATGCTCTAATGGTTAAGGCTAAGAAGAAGATGCCCATAAGCAACATTACAACTGTGCAGTGCATAATAAATATTGAAAAAATGGTCTCTTTGTTACTTAAAAGGATAAAAAAGACAGGGGGATCACATCTCTATGGGACATTTCATCGAACAATTTCTGTGCGTGAGTGGGTCCTAAACATTTATAGAGTAGAAAGAAAGCAAATTGTTGAGCATAACAAATAACCAGTTTGAAAAGCGAAAAACTCACGTTTGAGAGATAGAGGGAAAGAGACTGAGACCCATGGCCATACCTGATGAATGGTAGAAGAAGACAGCGTTGCAACTGTGTTTTGTTGGATAGAATGAGAGAGAAGAACATGGACAAAAAATGGGGTAGAAAATGAACCTAGGTACTCATTTTTTATTCGGTTTTCTTTCTTCATGTCTAAATTGCATGTGATTCACAATGCAAATTTCATATGTGATGCGTCAATAACTTCAACCAAACATAATGCTGCAAAAATAATATGCAAAAATGAGTTTCATTGTGCCATACCTTCGCGTTGATGTGCGATATCAGAGAAGGGTTGGTGGATTATAGAGAAGGGAGAAGGGAGATGAAGTGGCATCGACACTCTGAAGAAGATGAAGAAGTGAAAAGGGGGGAAATGGGAGAATGATCGGGGCTTAGGGTTTTATACAATTACCGAAGGGCGACGCTAGCGTAGCTTCCCTCAGAATTAAACAAAAAAAAAGAAAAAGATGAAAGAGGTCCCGATGGACCTCGTTTGTGTTACACAATCTGTAAGGACCTTTCGCGAGGAATAACCAAATTCCGGGATTCTTTCAGTAAAATCCTCTATTAAGAATATGCACACAACAACATCTATTAAATAGATTACGAACTAATAGTGGTCATCTTTTTTCATAAGATGATTGTCAAATGTTCTTATAACATATTCACTAGAAAATTATGCTCGTGATAAGCATAGAAGCAAGCAAATCATATTTAGGGCATGTTTATATGGAAGAATTGTGAGACTTCTAGAGTGGGAGAATTCTAAGAATTCCAAATGATGCCCCCAAAGTAGAATTCTATATGCTTAACCCCCCTCTGGAATGCTAGAAATTTTAGAGTTCATAAGGTTAAAAGTGCCTTTTCATGTGGTCCAAAATTTTGATTTCTTTCATCAAACAGAGTATTTGGAATGCTTAGGGGACAAGATGTCACGTCATATAAAATTTTTCCAAGAAGCCCAATTCTTTTTCAAAAATGCCATCAACCAAACATTCCCTAGAGAGAGATGTAGCTAGAGAATATCTTTAATGTAATCAAAATTGAAAGGTCAAAGTCAAACTAGAATTGAAAGCATTTCCCTATGATATGTAATAATAGGTTGATGTGGGATCCAATGAGAGTCAATTAAAAGATCATGGTCAAAATTGAATTCTTAATTTCAAAATGAGAGCCCCTTCAAGTGGTTTAGAAAAAAGAAATGTAAAATGTATATCAGTTGCAAATTTCAATTTCAATGTTTTATGTATATCAATTGCAAGTTTCAATTTCAATGTTTTCTTTAAAAAAAAAAATTAGAATAATTAGTATGCCCATAACAATTGATTTGATTCTACGGATCTCATATTTGTCAAAATGAAATTGAAAAGCTTTTGCTATTGTCACGCCTTGATTTGGATTGCCATAATGGAACTCACTGACTCTAATAGTATTTTTTCCTGTACTGTAGTTTTCCCACAGGATTTCACATGTGAGGATACTTGTATTTTCCGTCACCTTTCAAAGACTCCTGTAGAAACTTCTATGAACAATAAATAAACACACAAACCATGTCCGTCATCATATACAAAGCATATACAATATCAAAATATGTAGAATATAGGAGTTAAAGTTTATGACATAAAGAAAAGAGTTGTTGTTTTTAACCCCAAAAGATTGGTAAGACTAATAATACATCATCCAATAAGAAACCATCCCACATGATGACACTCGTATAGGTTAGGAGTTCACTCTGCTAACCCTTGATAAGTCTCTTTGACATCCTCAATATTCTAGTCAAGCGAATGGGTATTATCACTTGTAACGTCAAAGATTACATCATCAGATAACTGAGCAAGTAAGAAAGAATTATAAAGATAAACATAATGCATCAATAACGAGTAAAGAGAAGTGATCATAAGATGGCAAATAAAGTTTATACCAAGCATTGGAAGTTCGGGATCTAAACCCGAGGGGAGGGGGAGGGGAGTGAATAGGGTGAGCTTGACTTAGTGACAAATTATGCTAAATTTTAACTTCTTTAAATCAATTACTCACAAGTGCTGACTATGAAACGAATAAAGTGTAGAAGCTATAAATAACCACCACAACACAACGATATATTGCGGTTCGGCTTCAATGCCTATATCCACTAAGGACTTGTGATCCTACACCTCACTGGATTTTCACTGTCTATTATTTTCAATAGGCTAAGCACTAACCTTTATAAAAATGATTTTCAAGGCTTAGCAATAACCTCTACAATATGCTTTTCAATAAGCTTAGTAATAACCTCTACACTTGCTTTTCAAGGCTAAGGAATAACGTTATAATATGCTTTTCTAGGCTACGTAATGACCTTTACAACCCTAAGGTTTGTCTCTCTAAGTTATGTCTAGAATACACTTGATAGATATACAAATTAAGCTCAATTAGAATGCCTCTAAAATAGGCAGATACGAAAGTGAGCATCCAACTCACACATAAACTATATGAATGCAAAGATGAATGCTCCATGTCTATGTATGAAAACTTCAATTAAGTTTGAAAATTATAGCTCAATAAATATAAGCTTAAAGCTTTTGAAAGTTTAAATAAAAAAAATTTTGATTGAAGTGAAACATACTAATCACATGTTCTCTTAAATAAACAACTTGTAAAGATATTGTTAGGGTGTTCCTGTATTTGCAATTTGATGTCAACTATGCATATCATATTTAATCTCATACACATGCACAACCTTCTTGAAAATCATGAAAATCATATTTCTAAAACATCCATTCTTAAGGTGCATTTATCATGGTTCACTCAAAATATCTTTTACATGTTTTATATTCATTTCAAACATGGTTTCATGGTTGAAACTCTCTATTTTACGTGGTTGCACAAAAGAGTTTTTAAGTTAAACCTTCAAATTTTTCTGGATTCAGTTTTCATTGTCGGTCAGGTATCGGCTAGCCGAAGTGAAACCGAGCTTAACCGAACCTATGTCGTTTTCGGATACAGAATGTTAAAAATGTTTATCAGGGAAGTTCGGTCAGGCTGTCGGTCGACCGAGCTTATATCGGTTCCATTTCCAGAATGGTGCTCTGACTGTCGGTAAGTCTGTCGGTTGATGTTCGGTTAACCGAACCTGCCTCAGACCTCGACCGAACTCATGTCGGTTTGGAATCCAGAGAGCATGTTTTCAAGCTCGGTTGAGTGGTCGGTCAGGTTGTCGGTCAACTATCGGTCGACCGAACAAGTTCGGTGAACCGACAGTGGAAATGGTCAGGAAAAATATGACCATTGGAAATATAGCCATTGAGTTCGGCTGACCGAACCTTGTATGTCGGCTGACCGACAACAGTGCTGTTGAGCAAAACTTTTCTATAAATTGATCTCTTCCTTTGAATTTCGGGTTGAGGCTTTTGAAGACCATTCTTAGGGCATTATTGAGAATGATTCAAACCCAGTTTGGAATCAACAAAGGAAGAAGATCTTGAGGGAAGCAAAGCTTGGAATTCTTGAGTTACATCTTTTAGTAAGCTTTGTTTTTTAAATCATATGTTACATGCTTCTCTTATATGACTTGTAAATCATCAATTGCATGCTAACTATGATGTGAAGAACCCTTTAACATATCTAATCTTGGATTTATTTGTTTTGGATTCCTCACCTAGATTTTAACCAAGTTATTGTTATTTTTATAAAACATGCTTGTTCAACATCTTTGTTTTTATCCATGATTTTATTACTTAGTTAATCATCAACTAGTTGTTTTCTTTACATAAACTCATAGGAAAAATTACATGTTTTGAAAACATCTTTGTCCTTACATCACATGTTTATTCTTATTGGTTTACTTTTGGTGGTGTAATCTTTTGGATGGATAAGGTTGTCTTTGGCGGATATGGTGTTATGTTCTATTTTTTTAAAACTTTATGATTATGGATGTAGTATTTTGCTCCTTGACAATTATCATTCAGTTGAATCTATGGATGTTCTGTTACTTATTTTTATCACGAGCTGTATGGATTTCTAGATGATTGTCTATGCTTTATTGTGTCTATTACATCAATGCTATTTAAGGGCACTGGTAGTTGGAGCTTTTGTCAACAGGTTGATAGCAATTTGATGTCAAAGGGGGAGAAAAAGAAGAGGAGAGTTGTCCATCAAAGGGGGAGAAAAAGAAGAGAAGGAGAAAAAGAAGAGAACAGTCAGAAAAGAAGAATGGCTCAGTTAAAAGGAAAAGAGGAGTCACCAAACAATGAGGGAGAAATAGTGTAGTTCAGTTGAAGGGTTTGTTACATCAAGGGGGAGCTATGCTTAATGGATGTTGGTTGGTGGAATGGTGTTGTTGGTTGTAGTGTATTTGTGTGTTTGCCATCAAATTGCAAAGGGGGAGATTGTTAGGGTGTTCTTGTATTTGCAATTTGATGTCAACTATGCATATCATATTTAATCTCATACACATGCACAACCTTCTTGAAAATCATGAAAATCATATTTCTAAAACACCCATTCTTAAGGTGCATTTATCATGGTTCACCCAAAATATCTTTTACATGTTTTATATTCATTTCAAACATGGTTTTATGGTTGAAACTCTCTGTTTTACGTGGTTGCACAAAAGAGTTTGTAAGTTAAACCTTCAAATTTTTCTAGATTCAGTTTTCACTGTCGGTCAGGTATCGGCTAGCCGAAGTGAAACCGAGCTTAACCGAACCTAAATTGTTTCCGGATACAGAATGCTAAAAATGTTTATCAGGGAAGTTCGGTCAGGCTGTCGGTCGATCGAGCTTATATCGGTTCCATTTCCAGAATAGTGCTCTGACTGTCGGTCAGTCTGT
Source organism: Persea americana (assembly GCA_029852735.1). Classification (NCBI taxonomy): domain Eukaryota; kingdom Viridiplantae; phylum Streptophyta; class Magnoliopsida; order Laurales; family Lauraceae; genus Persea; species Persea americana. The sequence continues at coordinate 46,264,750 of CM056813.1, forward strand.
CGGTCGATGTTCGGTTAACCGGACTTGCCTCAGACCTCGACCGAACTCATGTCGATTTGGAATCCAGAGAGCATGTTTTCAAGCTCGGTTGAGCAGTCGGTCAAGTTGTCGGTCAACTATCGGTCGACTGAACAAGTTCAGTGAACCGACAGTGGAAATGGTTAGGAAAAATATGACCGTTGGAAATATAGCCGTTGAGTTCGGTTGACCGAACCCTGTATGTGGGCTGACCGACAACAGTGCTGTTGAGCAAAACTTTTCTATAAATTGACCTCTTCCTTTGAATTTCGAGTTGAGGCTTTTGAAGACCATTCTTGGGGCATTATTGAGAATGATTCAAACCCAGTTTGGAATCAACAAAGGAATAAGATCTTGAGGGAAGCAAAGCTTGGAATTCTTGAGTTACATCTTTTAGTAAGCTTTGTTTTCTAAATCATATGTTACATGCTTCTCTTATATGACTTGTAAATCATCAATTGCATGCTAGCTATGATGTGAAGAACCCTTTAACATATCTGATCTTGGATTTATTTGTTTTGGATTCCTCACCTAGATTTTAACCAAGTTATTGTTATTTTTATAAAACATGCTTGTTGAACATCTTTGTTTTTATGCATGATTTTATTACTTGGTTAATCTTCAACTAGTTGTTTTCTTTACATAAACTCATAGGAAAAATTACATGTTTTGAAAACATCTTTGTCCTTGCATCACATGTTTATTCTTGAATAGTTTCATACAACTTGTGAGTCCTTGATTTTCATATTACAAACAAGTTAGTTTCTAAACATGTGAATTGCATTTTACACTTCAATCAACACTTCTTTATGTGCCTTAAACTTTTAAATGCTTTGAGCATATATTGATTGAGCTTGCCCTTTTAAAACTTGATTGAAGTTATCACACACACACATCATGAGCATACACCTTTGCATTTTATAGAGTGTTGTGTGAGTTGGATTTTCAATTTCATATCAGCCTATTTTAGAGGCATTGTAATTGAGCTTATTTATATCTCTTTTAGTGTTTGTGTAGACACTACTTTGAGAGAAAATCTTTTGATTGTAAAGGTTATTGCTAAGCCTAAGAAAAGCATAGTGTAGAGGTTATTGCTTAGCCTTTGAAAAGCATCTTGTTAAGGTTATTGCTTAGCCTAGAAAAGCACATTGATAGGTTGTTGTTTAGCTTAGAAAAACATCATTGTAAAGGTTATTGCTTAGCCTATTGAAAAGCATAAATAGTGGAAATCCGGTGGGGTGTTGGAACACAAGCCGGTAGTGGATGTAGGCATTGAGGCCGAACCACTATAAATCCTTGAGTTGTGGTGATTGCTTTTATTAGCTTCCGCATTTTGTTTAATAATCATCACTAGTGGCTAGTTTAATTTAAAGAAGTTAAAATTGGTCATAATTGGTCACTAATTTGAAGCTCACCCTATTCACCCCACCTCTAGGGTTCAGATCCCGGACTTTCAGATATGACTTATCAAGTTATGCAAGTTGTATTGAAGTTTTAAATCTAGAACATGTGATGCATGAGTATAGTTGTTTTCAAAACAAATTAGTTTACCTATGTGTTCATGGCATGAAAACAACTAGCTAGAGATTTATCCAAGTATGAGATTCATGCTATGAGAGAAATTAAAGTTCTAAACAAAGCATGAACGATTATGATATGAAAATTAAAACTAACTTGGTTTGAATCTAAATAAAGAATCCAAAACAACAAAGCAAGCATGTAATGGATTCAACAAATCATAGTTAGGCCATGTTTGGTATCTCTACTCTTCTCCTGATAGACCCAGTCAAAATAGAGTCATTAAAAAAAGAGCCATACAAAAAAGCGGCTAAAATAAAAAATCAAGTTTGGTAATGCGCAAATCTATTTTAAATAGACCATTTGGTATGCCCTTTTGTTTGCCTCTTTTTAAAGGGATTTGCCTCTTATGTCATTATCTAATACAGAAATCTTCATCAACGTGTCCATCACTTTTCCACTTGCAACTTGAATAAATTGATGCTTGAGGAAAGATATACTATTAAAATCACCCTCATCAATTAGCAAATTAAAGGGTTCTTTGGCTTAAGATACTTCTTGATGAAGAAGATCCATGCTCCATTGGAGACAATACTTTTTAAAGGACCCAAGCAAGCTCAACTATAAACTGATTTTTCCCTACAACCATCGGACTTTTTTAGAGGGTACATTTTGTTGAATCTGGCCCGTACGAGGAGCCATTGTTTTAAGTAACTTCGTATTAAAAAATAATATTTGTGGAAATTGGAAGAACTACCAAATGGACATATTGTTGTCATGAATTTCCAACATATAGAAACAAACAATCCGAAATATATCAGAAACAGGAATTTCCAACACATAGAATCCCGTCCGAAGTATCTCCAAAATAACTGCACCCCCCCCCCCCCCCCCCCCCCACCCCCACCAAGAAGAATTCATGTATTGAAATGAGTATAAACCCATGCCAGGATCTTTGTAAAAGATTCTATCACCCAAAACAAATGCCTTTGTCAATTGTCCTCAAATTTTAAATCTCAAAACATCCCTCTATCGAACGGTAAGGACATTTTTTTTCTAGCAGTTAAAATTGTGTTGCCTTCAAATATTCAGATTTAATTAGATTGGGTTCATTCATGCTAGCTGACCCGCTAACTAGACCTAAACTTGACTTGAGCCTAGTCTAACCTGTCAATTTAAAGGTTTGAGTTGATTTTTTAACTACCAAAAACAATTTTGGTTGCCCAATGAAGGTTTGGGTTGCACATAAGATGTTACCTGTCACTTGGAAATCTTGAAGATGGGCCCTAGAAGGAAAGCTCAAAACAACACCTCAAAAAAAAAAAAAAAAAAAAAAACGTTTGGACATCAGAGAAGAGATTCAATTAGACATGGACCCATTCAATAAGAAGTAACCTGTCATTTGGACTCATTCAATATTCAACATGAACCCATTCAAGAACACATCTATTACCTACACACATAGCATCATATTATAACAACATGTCATCAAACATTTGCATCAAAGTCTAGCCTGCAACTAGTAATCAATCAAGAAAACAAATAAAGACACTACTAAAAAAGTTGCAACACATTCAATTAATCAAATGTAAAAAACAAAACAGACTTAAGAAGATGCATCTCACCAAATGACATTTGCAATTGAATTCCTCTTCGCATCCATCTCTGTCCTATCCGTGATGTTAAAAGTACAAGTGTTTTCTCCAAGATCTTCTTCAAAGTCAGTGCCACACTCTACTTGGGTATCTTCACTTGAGAATTGTGCAAATAATCGATCCTCAATATCATCTTTCCTAATGAAATTATGCATCGCCATTGCAGCAACCACGATGCTCCATTGTATAGGAAATGGGTAACGAGCCATCCGCTTGATGATAGGATATCAAGCCTTCAATACAACAAAGCTTCGCCCAATGACATTCCTCAAGGATGAATGTAGTCTATTAAAATGCTCCTCTCTAGTTGCAGGAATGGCAACACCATGAAAATCTTGAAGCCAATAACAAACATTTCGAAATGGAGAAAGAAACACTCGCATATTTGTAGAACCGACATCAACCAAGTAATATTTGCCTAAAGAAAAAATATCTAAATGTTAAAGATCATTTCAAAACATGTTGTAGCAATCATTTGATGGGATTTAAAGCACTCTAAATGCTTTCTTACTGGGTGGGGCATGTGGAAACTTTATCTTTTCATCAGAAATGGTATCCAAGAGAATCCGTTGATCATGAGCTGTACCTTTCCATCCGCATACCACATAAGTAAAGAGCATGTCACTGCCATAACTTATTGCAGGCAATTTCCCTTTCTACCTCTATAAGGGATTTGTTTCTCTAGTTGGATAATGGCATGTACAAGGGTGCCATCTAAAGCACCAATACAATCCTATAACAAAAAAATAAAAATAAAAATAAAGATATCAGCAATGAGAAAATTTAATGAATGCATTTAGATAATATAATAAAGAAAACAAAGGCATCAATACGAATAAAAGATATCAATGCCTTAAAATATGGCTCAAAACATGGATTCAATGGAATTTCCTTAGGCACTGTATCTAGAGTTATCATGCCTTTCGCAAATAGCATCATTGCTATCAGTACCTGACGGAAGTGTCTATGAATTGTTTCCCCTGAGTGTTGAAATCTATCTTTTATCACTCTATTTGTATGGGCATGCGCAATGACCACCATGAACATAGCCAACTGCTCCTCCACGGGTATATATTTACTGTCTTTTAGTAACATCTTTTCTCTAAAATACATGCATAAACATTGAAACACATGTTGTTCCATACATAGTAACTGATGGCAGATAATGGGGTTACCATTCAAAATGATTTGGACATGACCATATCCCGTTAGGATTAAGTTCTTACATGGTTCCTTAATCAAGCATCGTTGTCGCTTCTTGTAAAACAATATGGTAAGTATGATTTTTTGAAGTAAAATATGATCCATACGCACTGTATATATGTCAGACGAAAAAATATATATATCATGAATTCATAGGGTATGACAAATAAACATTCAACTAAATGAACATTCTTTAAATAAACAAAAAATGCAATCTATAAAAAAATAAGAGATATAGCATACATGTTCCAAGCCAAATTTCATATAATACCATGTTTCAAACATCCATATTCCAAAAAAGAGAGAGATAAAATTCATGTTTCAAACATCCATATTTCAAAAACAAGAGAGATAACTTTCATGTTATACACCCAAATATAAACCCAAACAGCTAAAGGCCGCTATCACTTCCAGAAGCATTCCCCTTCTCTAATTGCAATTGATTTTTGAGCCAAGCCATCTTGCCTCATCTGTCCTGAATCGCATCCAAATAGTCCTTTTATCCTTAACCATAAAGCATGTAAGAGAGATCAAATACAGTGGGCTAGCCTCTGAAATTTCGAGCATGGCATGCAATACGTCAAGGCAGTCATCTATGGTAGGTCCTTCAGATTGAACTGAAGCAGTAGCTAACTGATTTGATGCCTTAACTGAGGCTGCGAGGTCAATTATGCATGCATTTACTGCATCATTACTTGCCATTGATTGCTTTTTAGAAGGCCTTGGTCGCTTTCGTCTAATATTTTCCATCATGACGTTTGAAGGGATATCACTAGCGATTGAATCTTTTGGTAAGGTGGAGAACCGGAAATTTGTTAGGTTCAGTGATGGGGTGTCATCATTATGATCCAAGTTAAAAAAAACTTAAATCCATATCCATTATGATATCTTCAGGCACGCCATCCATTGTTGAGCCCATTTATCACCCCCTATTGCTGAAGTGCCATCAAATAAGGTAGTCATCTCTTCAGGAAAAGGAAAGGGCTTGAACTTAAATATTTTGGCATCTTTATGGGTCTGCAATAAATGTCAAAGGCTTTCACCTATCCTATAAATACCAAAACAACTACAAAATGCATATACATTTAGGTATTCCGTCCATCGGTCCTATTCCATCTCCATACATCCTGTATGCGGGTTGAAGCCTATACTAGTTTGGCTTGTTAAGTGCAACCAGGCATTGTAGTTTTTTCAGATTATCCAATTGATTCTTCAATTGTTTTTGGTTAAAACCGTGTCATGTCCTTTGAGTAAATTTCTCTATGATAATCTTCCATGCTTTTGAGCTAAATTGTACCCTCAGGAGATCTCCATATTTTACTTGTTCTAAAAAAATGTCAATAATTTCTCATGCCATCGGACCATTGCGCACGATCTATGTCATTAGTCACTTTTGGCTTTCCTTTATTTGGCATGATAACCACACCTAATTACACATAATTTGAATGACAACACATTGGCATGGAAATTAAACAACATCCGCAAGTTTACTTGAGTCCTAAAAAAGGGTAAAACACCCTGAGACCCAGCTACACATTCATCAAGAACAAATGCTAAATCAATATTGCCTACATGCAACAATAACAGAAGGTAAATACTTAAAAAACCTAAACCAAAAAAGATAACTAATACCATAATTCAAATTACCAGCTAATAGATGGAAACAAAATAAATGCTTCAAATGCATAAATAAAAAAGAATAACCACACAACTGCTATAACAAGGCAAAACAATCAATACCAATTACACAACATGAGGGGCCACCACAAATCAAGAAGAAAGATGAAAGAAACTAGTGCTAATATGAGCTATATTCATCTCAATCTGGATTGGATCTAAAATAAGCGTGCTTAAAATTCATTTAACTCTGAGGCCCTCAAGTTTGACCCATATGCATCACTGAATTGGATCTAAAACAAGCATAAAACTTTGAGGCCCTTCTGTCAAATGTTAGGATATTTTAATGGGTACGCTTACCAAAAAATGGATAATTTAATGGGGCTTTTCTTTTATGCCTGCAATCTGGTTGTAATTTGGCTTAAAGTTGCATAGAAGACAACTATTACTCAGTGAAAAGATAAAGATTGCAGATTTGAACTCCACCCCATAACCATCTTATCAATCCTAAGCAAGACCCAATTACAGAAAAGAGAAATACCCTGGCAAACAAAAGGATTCATATTCATTACTCACACAGTTCTTTCTTATATTACATGATATGGGTTTTCTGTAATTTGGTTGGAATTTGATTTTAAGTAGTAGAGAAGACATTTGCTGCTCAGTGAAAGGATAAAAGACTACAGCCCCACCCCAAAACCATTTTACCTATCATGAACAAGTCCCTTTTCAAACCCCAAAAATCTAGCTGACCACTGTAGAATGGAATTTCCTTGAGCAAACCCTTTTTAAATAGCTTTCTTTATTCATTCCCCACCTGGAGATGAATATTCAACATCCACACCATTTACTTTTTGAAAAAGAAGACAGAATCCTACTCTAGTAGACGAAGCCACCTAGAAGGGATTTGATTCCAACCTGCACCTTTACACCTTGTTCAAGCATTATCTGCTACAAGCCTACATCATTTTTTCCCCTGTGTGATGCTTCTTGGAGCTGAAAAAGGATCTTTTTTTATCCTTGGAGAAGACAATGGTTCTGTGTTTGGTCACTCATCCGAGCCAACCAACACCTTCCCACTCCAAACTCTTTCCATCCAAAAGCCCTAGACCCTACCCATTCTAGCCCTTTCCACCCACAGACCCTAACAACACCGAACCATTTCCAAATCAACAAAAAAAAAAAAAAAAAAAAAAAAAAACCAAAACTTATGAGCCCTAGAACCAATCCTCCCAACATTCATAGACTCAATCGAATGCCATCCCAAAGCATTTACTCTCTGATTGAAAAATGGAAAGAAAAAAGAGAGTTCAAGAAGTTCAATGAATACCTGCACGATCTTTCTTCCATTTCTGCTCTTTTTTCTCGCTCCTTCCTTTTCTCATTGTCTAGTCTCCCGTGTTGAAACAAAAAGAATGAAAAAGAATGAAACAAAAGGGGTTTTGATTAAAGGGCAGTTTTGTCATAAAAAAGAACACCCGCCTCTATATTTTAAAGAGCCAAAAGCTCTATTTTTCATCTGTCCACTTTTTGAGCATTTGGATTTTAGAGGATTTGCCTCTAAATGTCTAAAATTGACAGAGGCTAGAATCTTGTGTCGAACGCTCTAATTTTCCTCATCTCTATCTGATTTAGACATTTAGAGAACTAGAGGTATGAAATAGAGATGTCAAACATGGGCTTAGCATGCTAAAATTGATTTACCAATAAATTAAGCAAAGCATGTAACATATGAAGTGGAAAACAAAGCTTACATAAATGATTTAGCATAGTGAATTCAAGCTTTAGCTTCCTTTTTGACCCACTAGCCTTCCTTCGCTCATTCCCCTTTCTTTCGCCTTAATTCACCTCAAAAAATGCCGCAAAGTTGGTTGCAAATGGCCTTGGAAAGAGCTTGTATTTATAGCAAAAAATGGCAAACGGCTAGTACCCAGTCGACCTCCTGCTCGCCTGCTCGACTGCGTACACAATGGTAAAAAATATAGCCATTTGTGACCCAACAGTCATGTACCTCGTCGACCCCCTGACCGGCCACACTTGTGGGTTGACCAGGTTACAGGGCCTTTTTCCTGAATTTTGGTATTTTTCAAAGTTTTCACCTGTGGGAATTCTTAGGCCTTGGATTCATGTGTAAATCAATCTAAAGGTTTTTTCAAAATATGAACCTAAAATGCCTAAGATGATTTGAAAATCTAGGACCATAGGTGCCTGCATGATTTGAAAATCTTCTTTTCAAAAATTAATGCATCAAAGCTTAAAATCCAAAACATGCATATAACATAAATTATAAAAGTGTAAGACCCCGCCCCGAGAGTTTCCGATTAGTGTTAATTAAGACGTGCCTTAGTTATAAGTGTGATTAGTAAGTTTTGGTTAAGTTTGGATTAGAATAGCTCTTTTATATCTTTGGATTATTTTGGGGAAACTCTTTTGATTTAGTGGGGCCCGTTGGAGGCTCCCTTAATTGTGTTTTGATTAGCTTTGGGATATATTTTGTAATTTTGAAAATCTGTATTTTGCCCCATTTAATGTATTTTATGATTCCCAACAACTTTCGTGTTTGCCCCGTTCCCGTTCGAGACCTCTAGACCTTACTTTGCTAATGATAGGAGTAAAACAATTTTTTTGCTCAAAATCTGGACACTATTTTTGAGGTCTCCGAAACTCGTGAAATATATATTTTGTGGAAACTAGAAACTTCGACGAAACAATTCTTCCTTCTTCGTCGAATCCATCCGAAGCCAGTGAGACGATGTTTTAAGCCCAAGTAGTTAGTTAAGTTGTGGGACCCATTCATGTTTTCTATATAAGGAGGAGTTCACTTCCTTCTTCCCCTTTTCTTGCAACTTTTCCTTGAGGGCTAGAGAAATTCCAGCCTAGGGTTTTCCTTGCTCTTCTTCTTGCTTCTCCATCTCTCAATCACTCCCAATCTATTGCTAAAGGAAAAATGGATGCTCCAAACTTCTTCCTCTCCTTCTAGGCTCTCTATGGATAGTCTTTTTAGAAGAAGCCCTCCACTCTAAGACCCACCTTGAACAAGTTCTTGCCATTAGAGGACCTTCCATGTAAGCTCTTTCTCTCATCTCTTGGTTATGTGTTCTTCTAGCCCTTGAGATGCTCTATCTTGGTTATTGGAAGTTATCTCTTTCTATTTCTTGTTTTGCCATTCTAAGGTTTGTGATTAGTGTCATTTTGGGGATTTTTGTGTAGATTGTGGATTTTGGACTTAAGAGTGTGCTTAGAGCTTGATTAGCTTAATTGGGGCCCAAGGCAAGTGGATGAATAACTTTCTTGAATGATTTCATGTTTTAATAAGATTTTATGGATTTTTTCACTATTCATCTTCTCTTATGTACCATGGTTGATAATGAGTTTTGATTTGTGCATCTTGTTAAGTTATTTCCCATTATTGGAACTTTTGAAGAATGTATATGCATTATGTTTGTAAAAGTTGGTTTTTGGATCATATGTGGTTTGTCATGAAGTTGGAAGCTTTTGCATTGAATGAGATTTATAAGGAGATGGATGTGATTTTTGGGTTTTAATGGATGGTTGTTGGAGGATTTAATGTGGATGAAGTGGGTGGTGGGAGAGCCATAAATATGATATTAATGGTAGGCTTGAATGGGGTTTTGAGTTGAAGAGAAGTTGAGGTTCAGACTGCTGAAACGGAGAGTTTCTGAAGCAGTTTGCTCGAGCGAAACTCTATTCGCTTGAGCGAACCCTTCACAGAACCTCTATCGCTTGAGCCAATCTCTCCTGTCGCTCGAGCCTTCCTGTTCCGGATCAGTTCGCTCGAGCGAACTTATACTCGCTCGAGCGAACCCCTCACAGAACCTTGGTCGCTCGAGCCTCCCTCCTTCTTCGCTCGACCTCTCCTAACCCAAGGTAGTTCGCTCGAGCGAACTTATACTCGCACGAGCGAACCCCTCACAGAACTATGTTCGCTCGAGCCTCCCCATCCTTCGCTTGAGCCCTCCTTACTGGAACCAGTCCGCTCGAGCAAACCTCCTGTCCGCTTAAGCGAACTGTACAAAATTCCCGTGTATTTTCCATTGTTTTCAGATATGATGTTCTAAGGCTTGGATGGGTTGTTTTGATGCCCTACCACCTTGGAAAGACCTAAGGGATGATATAAGGAGATTGACTTTGAGAGAAACCCCACTTCGGAAATGTATTGAGAATTATGGATTTACCAAGCTGTATAAGGAAACTTGGGATGTCCATCATCATTCGAGTACCATGCCAAGAGCATTAATAGACATACAAGGTCCTTATACATATTGTGTGAATATGAGGTCCTAATACATAGTCCGTAATTGTTTAAGGATTCATTGCACTGTTTTACTCAGATTATACTTGTCTTAACCCGATTTCTCCCGATATCACTGGTTTTATCTCAAACTATGATTTATGCACCTGACATGTCCTGCCAGCCCCGTTTATACATGAAAAGATAATGACATGAAATGTGTGCCTATGAGCACCATGCCCCGCCTGCTTGAGAGTTTTTACACCGATATAGTTTTGTGCATGTTTTGATTTCTCGTATAACCTATGAGTCGGCACCACTAAGCTTGGACGTCCTTGTCAGTCTGATCAATTGACTTGGGCCTCCCTCTCGTGCTCCCGCAAGTTGCAACTTGGATCATGTCCTGTCCCGTTATCCGGTTCCGCGGCCGTGGTCTTGTCTAGCTATATGTATATGTATATGTTATTGGTTCTCGTCACTTCACGTGTTCGAGCCCAATGCATTGAATGTGCTCTCATCACGTTAGTGATGGAGAGGATTTAGCTGTAGTGTGGTTGCCATCTTGCTAGTTCCCTGTTCTTTGATATCCTACATGTTTTATTTTATATATGCATTTTGCCAAATGATATACCTTGTTTTATGGAAATACATGTTTGGACAGATTTCAATGTTTCTTAAATTTTATCTTTTGATTTCTCTTATTGTATTATCTATTCACCCACCTGCCAGACCATCGTGTCTGACCCATTTTTTGTGGTACTCAGGTTCAGTCCCCGTTATTGCCTTCGAGGAGGAGCCAAAGGAGGCGGTCGGTGAACCGCAGTGATTAGTGGAATGGCAAGCTGACAATGTCATTTAGACATTTGGTTTAGCTTTGAGTTACGAACACATTTTGGGGGATTATTGGTTTACTTTGATTTACGTTTTGGTTGTACTGGCCTTTGTTGCCCATTGTTTTTTGGGATGTTAAATTAACTGATCTTTTGTTTAAACTTATAACTTTATATTTTGGGAATGCCAATGAGATCATTGCTCACTCTGACATCATGTCAGTTACATACATTTATCAGTCTTATATTATGGAATGGATTACGAATTTAGTTTGCTACACGCTTTCGCACCAATGTAAATGTTTTGTGAGTGTGTATGAAATCCTCACCACGGAAACCTGTGGGAAATTAAGTGAATGAATATTCAAAGTACTTAGGGTTGTTATCACCCATCAACACCATAATCATAGCTTGGGGGCCCGGGCCCCGGGCCCCCGGTCTGGGGTCGCGACAAAAAGTTTTAAAACAATGCATGTGAAAATCAAGATTTCAAAATTTTCAAAATCATTGCTCATGTGAAAATTCGAATGATGATGAAATGATTATGCATCCATCAAATTGCAATACACAAAATCCCTAACAAGCATTATCATTCATGAATATATAAAACAAACAAAAATTAAATAGTGACATGTCTAATAGTAAATCCTAGCAAAATGACAATCCACATATGTTATATTCTCCCAGCTTCACGGTTGCAATTGCATGATAGTGGCGAGAGCCAAAACATGTATATCATACACTAGTAATGGCGGGGGTGTGTTTCAGATCAAGAATGGCCATCAGATAAAAGATATTAGGTGTGGTACCTAGAGGACAAAGTCACTCCCATTCAAGGACTATGTTGTAACTGGCAAACAGGTATATACAATATGCACTCAGCTACAGGCAACTAAAGCAAGATCGAAGCTGAGTGGAACCAACTCATGAATCTAATAACTAGGTATCCCAGATATGTATTTCTAATGGTAACAAGTAACTACTCTTATAAGGTTTAGCTTAAAATGTCCCGTACTTGATGAATAGTTTTTCAATCCTATAATTATCCAACAGCGCAATTAAAGAACATAATACATGTAATAAATAAATAAGATATAAAGATGCATGTATTGGCCATGTGAATACATGTGCAAATATACATACTGTATGATCAACAATAATCAAGGAATAAAAACTAATACTAATCATAGTGTTTGGATTCCCAAAAGTGAAATTAGTCAACATTGCGGAGCTTTAGGATCACTTTGATTGGTGTTGCCGAGGTTACATAGCAATAAGGATCTTAAATTATAGCAATTAAACTAGCGTTAGAGGAAGGTAAAATATTTGTTGACATCAAACATGTCACTTTGCCTCTTTATACACTTTCAACATCAAGAATCTACGTGAAGCCGCATCCAACCACAAACATGCAATGCTACTTCAAGCATCAAATCTTGTCAGAATCAAAGAAAAACTACAAGATCCTTCAAAACAACCATTAGAAGAGTACACATGAAGTTTCAGGCCACTTCGACACTATTTGGTCTAACTTCATTCTTCCAGCAGCAGAACAGGGGCTCCCAGTGGCGGTGAAGCTGGAGACCTTGATTCACAAAGCAGAGCACATAATTGGCCTCAAAATGTCACTAGAAAGCTCTACATCAAATTTCAAGTCATTCCGACACCGGTTGGCCCAAAAAGCAAAAGCCGCAGCAAAATCAACTCTCTTGGTGGCGACAACGTTAGAGACATCAAATCTCAAAATACTTTCAAAAGAATCTATGTCAAGTTTCAGGTCAAACCGACAACATTTGACCCTACATCACAGTAACAAAATCAAGTCTCTCAGCGGTGGGGACCACTAAGGCCATCACTCGTCAAACAGAGCACATGGGTGATTTCAAAATACTCCCAAAGGGTTACATGTCATGTTTCAGGCCATTTCGACAACATTTGACCAGACTTTGACTCCCAAAAACTAAATCAAGCCTCCCGGCGGTGGAACTCCTCGGAACCATGATTTCCAAATCGGAGCTAATGGATCATCTTAAAATGACTCCAATAGGCTCCCTGTCAAATTTCAGGTTAATAAGACATCGGTTGACCATACATCAAAGCGTGGCATCTTCATCGCGATAAAACCAAGTCTACTGGCAACGGACCACACACGGCTTCAAAACTCAAACAAAATCATGTGGTTGGTATTATTTATTGCTCAGGAGGCTTCACCTCAAATTTTAGGTCATTCCGACATCGTTTGACCTAGTTTTGACTTCTGACGGTAAATCGGCAACTCTACGCGACAAAGTCTTTGGCTTTCCTGGAAAATCAGAAACTTTGCCCTCTGATCTGCATGGCTTCTCATCAAATTTTCTACAGGGAAATCAGGCTGAAACATGTGCAAAACTGTCAAGGAAAATACCAAGGAAGAAAGAAGAAGAAAAACCGAAAAAATGGCCGAAAATCGGCGACCATGGGGCGACCCTGAAAATCTGGGTCGTTGGATTTCCACCAAAGACCCATCTTTGGGTGTTTTTTCGCGTTTCGAGATGTTTAGCCCCCCTTGATTTTCCAAAAATCTAATTTTCAGGACACGAAATCCGTCGATCTTCATTGAGATCACGGATCTGCTGTCGAAGTCATAGGATCACCATTGAACGCTACGAAATCGCCAACCGGCAGACCAAGAAAGCACACATTTTGCCTGACCGATCGAGAAATCGACATGACAGATGGTACCGCCCGCTGATAACAATTAATGTTTGAAATTACATGATCATCCAACATCAATCAACAAGAAAATCCATAGGCGATCAAGGCTTCCTACATCGCGAGTAGAATTCCAAAAGATGCGGCGTGGCCCACGACTCTTCCAATGCTTTGGCAGCCAGTTAATGCAGTTAATGACCCATTTTATGACAAATTAATGTGGTAATTTACTCATTATTTTAGACGGCCCAATCAGAAGCGAAGAAATGAGAGTTACAAGTCAAGTGCAATCATGGCATTAAACCATGTAACTCCTCCCATCATGGAGCTTAAAGGCAATTAAAGGCTTATTATTCTCCAACGGCCAATCAAAAGCCAAGAAAAAAGAGTTACAAATTTACAAATTTAAAAACTTGTAACTCCTCCCATCATGGAGCATTAATGTAATTAATGCATTTAAAGCTCATAAACTCCCCTCATGGCCACCAAAAGCCTATAAAAGGAGGTCATTTCCACCATTTCAAAAACAACTGTGGTGGCGGCGACGATAAAAATCCAGAAAATACACAAGAGAAAACTCTGCAAAAGTTTCTACAATGACCTCTCCTCCGTTGAAGAAGTTCCACAACGACCACCACTACAAGGTGACCAGGTCCCTTGGGGCGGCCACCCCCCAGCCCTTCTCCTTTTGTCTCCATGGCTTAGACGTGGCTTTTCAGCCTATCTACTTAGCTTTTTATTGGAAATAGGACCCATCTTGGTCTTTATCCTCTAAAAATCTGAGGTTCAAGCCGAACCAAGAAAATCAAAAGCATCATCTGTTCTCATCTAAAGGATTATAGCGAAGTCCACACACGACTTGCGACCGTCAATCTCAACGAGTCCCCATAATCTCCTGAGAAGTTAGATTTTCTTTTCTTACTTTTCATTGTAGTTTGTATTTTTTAAAGAGACATAAAAAAATCACAACTCTTGTCTTTCCTTTTTTATAAGAATTGTAAATCGCCTTTCACACCAAAAATTGCCTTTTACGGCAAAAACATCGCCTTTCACGACAAACAAATGAAAAATCGCCTTTCACGGCATCAAATCAAATCATGTCTATTTTCTTAAATATATGTGCAATGGAAAATAGAAAAAGTTAATTTTCTTTTCTACTTGTGAAGGTGGGTCTATGGACCACCACTTGTCAATTCCAAGTAGAGTAGATAATCTGGCATACCCTTACAAAAAAAAAAAAACAAAAAAACAAAAAAAGAGTTGATGTTTGCTTTGTCTCCGATCGCTAAAGGGTTGGGGACCCATGGACTCTCACATCGGCTGACCCCGGTAGTACCACGAGCGAAAAAGCGAGCCCATCAATATTCATGTCATTAGTGCATATGCTCCCTAAGTAGGATTAGATGAAAGTGTCAAGAGACACTTTTGGAAAATACTTCCACTTACTGAAGATGTAAAGAATTCTTCAAAGCTATTTTGGAGGGTCTTAGGTTGTTTGCAAGGAGACTTATTGGTGCTCTTGTGGCGGAAAGTGATTCTTTAAATGTGATCACTTGGTTTCTAACCAAAAAGATTTCCCTTAAAAATTTCAATTCCATTTTAATGAGATTAGGGAGCTTTCGGCCACTCTAAATGTCTATTTTCGTCATGAGGTTAGATCAGCTAACTCGATCTCGGATGCACTAGTCAAACAAGGGGTTGAGAGGCTGTCTCCATGGGTGGGTATGATTATGTAATTGGGTTGGTGTTGGTATAATACTCTTGTACCTTCTCTTTAACTTTTCTCTCTTTTACTTTTTCAGCTTTGTACTTGTTTTCTTTTTTTAATAAAGTTTTGTTACCTTTTAAAACAAAAAAAAAAAAAAAAGAGACAATTTTGGGAGATGGATGGTTTGCTATGAGAAATCCTAATTAGTAAAAGGATTTTCCTAGAAGGAAACTTAAATGGGCATATATGAAAGAATAATGGAGGGTATGAGAGAGTGAATGGAGGACAAGGATTTGGAGAAAATAATGAGTTAAGAGGCACTATCTTGGATTTTGCATTAGCATTTGACCTTGGATTCATGTTCATGTCATTGTGTGACAATAAAAACTCATGAATGCAACTTGAGAACTTGAGGTTGCTCGGATGGTTGGCAAACTTGTTTCTCACCTAGGTACCCAAAGTTCGAACCTTGGGTATACTACCATCTTCTTGTGTGCAAGCTCCCTTTCCACTTTTGTGGACTTTCTTCTCATGTGTGCAGGCTCCTTTTCCATGCGTGGACTATCTTCTCGTATGGATCCCACCCCCTTACCTGGGGTGCCCAAAAGAAAGAAAGGACAAACACAAACACTCACACACATGAATGCAACCCCACACTCTAAAATCATCTAGTCTGGCTTGGATATTGTCCAAAGCTCATAAGGCACGTTATGAATTCATTTAGATGATACACAATTCAAAATATATTATGTTGTAAGCAATGCTTCAAATCATAAACTAAACATATATTAGCATAACTGAAGCAATGAGCATGGACCTAATGTTAGAAGTGGGTGGGCCTCGTGGATAAGTATTTAAAACTTTTGACCCACTTGGTGCGAGGATCAAATATCCATAAGGCCAAGAACCTAAGCCCAAGGTCTAAAACCCTAATATCATGCATTAAGATCAAACATCCATCAAGAAGATAGATCAAGAAACAACAAGCATAACTAGACATACTAATTCAAATAGATAATAGATCTATACCTTTGGAGCTTGGTTGTGCTCTAATCGAGAACTTGATCTCTACGAAAAACCTCTTTTTGCAAACTTTGATCTCCCTTGCCTTTGTGTTCCTCCACGCTATGACCCTCTTAGAGAATTCCTAAAGGAGAATGGTGGGATCTCCAAGTAGAAGAAAACCCTAGCACTCTAGTAGGAAACCAAAGGAGAGAGAGGAAGAAGAGAGAGATAAACTTGAGAGATTATTGTGTGTAGAGATCTCTAAGCCTCACCACTTTTTTATAGTTTATGACACACCTCCTCTTAGACCAAGATTAGAAGTCTCACTTCTATTCTTAGTAAGTGTCCTATTCCTCATTTCCTTAAGAGTTCTAATGGGATTAGTAACATTTTCTTATTAAGGCTGGCATGGAGACCACTAGGGATTTCTTAGAATCTAGCTCCAACTAGGAATCTGAACCCCACATCTCATGTGAACTCCAAACCCACAGTTAATTGCAACTAAGTCTACTAATTAAATGCAATTGCACTCCAGTCTTAGGAATTAATTACAAGAAGACCCTATCCATGGATCTATTGGTATAAATATGTCCAACGAAATTGGACCCATCTCTTATTATCCTTGTGACCCAATTAATCACTGTAACATCAGTACGATCCAATTAACTCTTAATTGAGATTGGTGCGCACTCACTAATGATAAGATCCATTAATTGACACAAGGGGATATTTAATATGATAGATTCCATATTGAAAATTATATGTTCCCACAACCCCACTACCAACCCTAGACATCGAGGTTTTGACCTACATTTGGCCTCACTCATTGATGACTTAAAGTAAATGTATAGTAGAAACTTGAGTCCATTAATCTCTCAGGATTAAGCGCCATTTATCTCATGAATAAAGCATGAAAAAATAAATTAATCAATTAAACAAATCAATTTATCCGGATCCACTGGATTGAGGTCATACAATCTAACACCTAACCATATCCAATGCTCACCCCTATATCACCCGTAACTATTTTGATTTTCTTGCCTTTTTAATTTTGCAACTTCATCAAATTTTAAAAATTTTTAAGGCTTCAAATTCATGCTCGGTCAAGTACACAACCATATATTCTGAAGTATTCTACAAAGGGCTGGACATTTAGGGCATGTTTGTATGACCGCTTTTTCGCAATATTTAAAACTCCATGTTTATTGTGGTACGGCTTCATTTTTCGAGGAAAATTGGAAAAAATAACTAACTTTTTCACAATTTTGCGAAAAATCATTTCTAATGGATTAAGGTCAGAAAAGATTTTCCATTGAAAATGAAAAAAGTTTTCCATAGAGATATTTTCCGTAGGGTTACACAAACATACCCTTAAGTAGGGGTGTAACGGTTCAGTTAAACGTGTGTTTTGGGAAAACTGTTAACCGAACCGTAATTACGATTTTCAATTTTCAAAAACCAAAACCGTAATCATACCCTAAAAAATCGTTAAAAAACCGAACCGCGGTTAATCGTATTAGACTGTTTGGTTACAGTTAATTGTCACTTAAAATACATGATTTTTTTTTTGTCAGAACGCAAAATACATGTTTAAAAGTCAAAACCAAATATCCTAGATAACAAATTACATAATTCTAAAATATAAAAGTTGTAAGGACCCGTCCCTAGAAATACCTAGCGGGACCCAGTTTGACCAAGTCAACCCTAGGTTATTCTATTTAATAGATGATTAGTATGAATAGTTAGTAATTCCAATTAATTTAGCTTAGTTTATAGGATTAGGACCCTTGTGAGATAAATAGTGGTTTTCCTATAACTAATTAGCTAATTAGAAGCCTTAGTTGTGATCCTAATTATAGATGGGTTTTCCTTAGAGAGTTGTGCAATTAACCTTAGAATAACCCAATTACCCATGGCCTAACCTATTAGCCCATTAATTATATGAGGGTACTCTAGTCCTTCCAACCTAACATTTTCCCTCCAATTGGAAATCCAAATACCCTATGTAACCTTGGCATCCTTCATTATCAACCATGCAAACATGGGCACTCTTGTCATTATAAATAGCCTACCTTTATTGCCCTTAGGCTCCTTCACTTACAACCACTCAATTGAGGATACTTTAGTCATTAAATAGGAATACCTAAACTACCCTAGTCCTTATCCTTTATTTCTATTAGCAACCAATGACACTTTTGTCATTCTATTTAAACCTTACCTAAATACCCCCCATTCCTATTCACAACTCTCATTTACTAATGAGGGCATTTTAGACAAACTAACCCAACCAATTCCTATAAAAGAAACTCTACCACAAGCTTCCCAAATGTTCTACACTCTCTCCCTCTCATTTGACTACAGTTTCCCTCCCATCTCTGTCTAGATCTAGGGCTTCCAATTGCTAAAAGAGGAAACTCTCACCAAGATCAAGTTATCTCCAAGCTAGGGAGCTCATCATATCTTCTAGATCTCTCTCATCACACCCCTTTATCGCACCGATCAGACTCATTTATCAGATTAGATCGGACCCGGTATCACCCCGTCCATCTAGCCATAGCTCATGATGATAGCTCTAATCATAACCAATATAGCTCCTACCAGTGATAATCAGTCAACGGGCTGAGTTTAGATCAACTGAGTGAATGTCTAGTGCCGACCCAGGGAACAAATACAGGTCTGTGTCTGTGTAGGCTTACCTTGAACGAGTAAGGTCCTAACCAAGTCTCTAAGAGGTTCAAGCATAATATTATGGGACACAGCCCAATATCCAAGTTCAAGTCCAAGTCCAATCACCATTGGATCCACACGAGGCCCATAACCATGGCCTTAGTCTATAACAATGCAAATAGCCAATCCACATCCATTCACAACTATACATCGTGACCAACCTCTTCATTCTAAGGTACCACACACCCAACTTAGGCCGTATAAGGGCCCGCCTAACCACAGCCATGGGTTATTTATCACCAATTACATTGTCGGGTCACCACTACATAGTCCTAGGTTTAGGTCCTCCAATTTTCCCATTAATTAACAGGCTTATCACAATAACAATGATAGAAGAGAATAATAATATATAAAATCCTCCAAACATTAGAATCAAGTGGAATAAGCAAGGGTCCAACCTTGGTAATGGTCCACTCTCAGGTTCAGAGCCACATCAGATAATTGGATCTGTAACTGTAGTCTCAAATGCCAAAGAATGTTATATTTGGTGCTCTTGAAGTTACGGACATCATTGACTACATTTAAGGGTCGAATCACTGACAATTCTAATCCCAAAAACCTATTTGGTGGTTCCCACGAGTCAAGGTTGAGCCACACCTTTGACTCGTGCTTGGCACATCAATGGAAGTCTATTTGGATGGTCAATGGGCCCCACAATTGATCAAACATCTGAAATTACAGTAAACTGGAATTCCACCTTTCACAGTGTATCCGATCGACATCATCCACAGGGATGTCGACCGGGTACATTGGATGTTGACTCCCAGGTCGACATCCTAACAGTGTCCCCGGTCGACATCGTGGCCATGATGTCGACCGAATATACATGATTTTGAAGACAAACATCTGGGGGGTATTATTCTGGTCTCAAACTTTCCCAGTGTGTCTGGTCGACATAGTGGCCTGGATGTCGACTGGGTACACAGGATTTCTGAGACTGAGAAGAAATCCAGCTCTCAATCAATCCCTGTGCATGTCTGTGTATCCAGTCAACCCGGAACAGGGTCCGGTCGACCGGGTACACTAGACTGAGAGATTTACAAGAAATTAACTAAGACTTGGACTTTTCAGTTTTTTGTGTGCCCGGTCGACCGAGCTACAGGCAGGTCGAGCGGGTACACGCCTTGATGTAAAATTCCAGATTGCTGGAATTCTCCTTTTTCAATCCAAATTCCAACCAAAACACTCCTAATCACTTCCAATTATCATAGAAACATCACCAAACAAGAAAAACACTCCAATGCACATCCCACCATCCATCCATGGGCCATTGATCTTCCAAATGAGATAAATTCATCCACAAATGGCCAAAAACCATGAAACCAAGCTCAAATGATAGATCTAAACGTGTATATACATCAATTGAATTGAAATTGCAGAATCAAAGGAAAGAGGACATGCATTCTAAGTTATCCATCATAGGGTACTTGCCTCAATTCGAATATGTCGGATCTTTTCGTTGATGCTGCCGACTATGGATGGTCCATGAAAACTCCTAATACCAACTTCCTCCCAACAAGCTGGGGTCTTCCATCTCCTGCTGTACAAAGCCTTGAAAGGTGCCATCTTAATGCTCGAATGGTAGCTGTTGTTATAGGCAAACTTGCACAGTGGTAGACAATCGATGTGAGGCCCCACCCCTTGTGGGCCCTCAATTGGATTTGAATAATTATAAATATAATATTAGTTACCTTATTATACTAATTAATAGGATTTAGTAGAATAGTTTGTTAAATGTTCCTAAGTCTTAGGATTAGACTTTTAATTATTCTTTATAGATATAGGGTGTTCTTTATAATGTAATTAAGGTTTTAGTAGATCAGGACTTAGCTAGTAATTAAATTTTAATAGGAGGGGTGTTATAGTTAGGAAGCTTCTAGAATTCCCTCCAAATGACTAAGTTACCCATTCCCTCATTCACAATCCCATTTTAACCCTAAGGACATTTTGGTAACCATCCACTAAACCCTAACCTATATATACTAACTATTACAACAACATGAGCTTAACCCTAATTCACTCTCATCTCTCATCTTCCCTATCTCTCCCCAAGAAACCCTAATTCCCCAAATCCCAGCAACTAGAAGGAGTAGGAGATCATCCCCAATTGCACTATCAACCTCCTAGGAGCTTGGATTTCCTTATCTTATTGTCAATTCTCTTTACAATTTCTAATTGAGGCAAGTGCCCTATGCTGGATAACTTAGAATGCATGCTTCCTTCCTTTGATTCTGCAATTTCAATTCAGTTGTGTATATTTGCATGTTAGATCTACCATTTGAGCTTTGTATTATGGATGTTGGCCATTTGATGGATGGGTTCTCCCATTTGGAAGATCAATGGCCCGGTTGGATGATTAATGGAGGGTTATAGGAGTGCTTCACTATTTTTATAAGTTTAAGTGGTAAATGGATGAGATTGGTGGTGAATTAGATGAAATTGGACTAAAGGAGTAAGGTCCCAGAAATCTGGGTTCTGTTGCAGATACGTGTACCCGGTCGACCAACCTGTGGTTCGATTGACCAGCGACACTATTTTTTCAGAAAATCCAAGTCCCAATTAAGGACTCTGAGAAAACTCAATCCAATGTACCCAGTCGACCGGATACACAAGAAATTCAGAATATAGCTGAGACCTGGAATTTTCCTCAGATCCATATTTTTAGTGTGCGCAGTCGACCGAGCCCTGTGCCAAGTCGACCGAGGATAAAGGAATTTCTGGGAAAAGCTGAAATATGGAAAATGTCCACATTCAAGAAATCTAGTGTGTGCGGTCGACCACCCAAGCCAGGAGGTCGACCGGACACACTGTGGGAATTCAGATTGAGTTCTGCCTGCCAAGTATTTGATTTCCACTTTTCCAGTAAATGCGATCGACCTCCCAGGCCAGGAGGTCGATTGGGCCTACTGTACAGGAGGTCGACCTGGGAGGCCAACATCTGTACTCCCCAGTGCACTCGGTCGACCGGCCCTGTGCTCGATTGACCGAATACACTGTGTACAGTGAGATTTTCCAGCTTCTAGTTTCTGATGTTGTGATCACTTATGGGGCCCATTGACCATCCAAATAGACCTCCATCAATGTGCCAAGCAGGAGTCAACAGTGTGGCTCAACCTTGACTCGTGGGGACCACCAAATAGAATTTAGGGATTTGAATTATCAGTAATTTGAACCTTAAAAGTGGTCAAGGATGCCCGAACTTCTGGAGCACCAAATATATCATCTTATGGCATCTGAGACTACAGTTAGGGATCTAATTAACTGATGAGGCCCTGAACCAGAGAGTGGACCATTACCTAGGATTGGATCCTTGCCTTATCCCATTTAATTCAATTGTTTAGAGGTTATTATTCTTTATTGTTCTTATCTTCTATCCTTGTTATTGCTATAAGACTGTTAATTAAAGGGAAATTGGAGGACCTGAACTTAAGACTATGTAGTGGTGACCCGACGATGTAATTGGTGATAAATAACCTGTATCTGTGGCTAGGCGGGCCCTCATACGGCCTAAGTTGGGTGTGTGTTACCCTAGAATGAAGAGGTTGGTCACGATGAATGATTTTATATGAGTATGGATTGGTTATTTACATTGTTATAGACTAAGGCCATGGTTGTGGCCTAGTATGGATCCAATGGTGATTGGACTTGGACTTGGATACTAGGCTATGTCCCATAATATTATACTTGAACCTCTTAGAGACTTGGTTAGGATCTTGCTCGTGCAAGATAAGCCTAGACAGACACAGACCTGTATTTGTTCCCTCGGTCGGCACTAGACATTCACTCAGTTGATCTAAGCTCAGCCTGTTGACTGATCATCACTGGTATGAGCTATATTGGTTGTGACTAGAGCTATCATGATGAGCTATGATTAGACGGACGGTGTGATACCGAGTCCGATCGGTACGATAAAGGGGTGTGATCGGTGCGATAAAGGGGCATGATCTGTGTTATATATATTGTTATTATTAGGGCTGTTATCCCTTGCATGTTTATTCCCCGCCGCGATTGTTTACAGTATGGGAGGGTCGCGGCATAATATCCCGCGCTATATCCAGCTTGTGTGAATGTGCCATATTGATATCTGTTAGATTAGATTACTTTAATTACTCTGCTTTTAAACTGCTACTTACTACTCAATTGCCTAGTTTTTGTTTCCTTATCACTCTTGTGATTATATACTCGTCTCTATTCTCTTTTGTTGCATATATCCTGTGCTATCTGTATGTGGTGCCTTGCCAGATCCTTTGATCTGACTCATCTTTGGTGCTTAGGATTCGACTTTGACCCTGCAAGTGACGCAATTAATGAGACGCCTGTAGCCAACGATTACGGTTGATCCGATGATCGAGCCAAAAGATGCTGTGCCTGCACCAAGTGTTTGAGTGCATATTTATTTTAGGTTTTTGAGAGTTTATTGCAGTGAGCAGGGAGGTAGTCAGTTTTGAATAAACTTCTGATAACTATAATTTGAGATCTATGTTAGACTTCAGCTCTGTTTTACTTGATTCATTTTATATGATACCATAAGCTTCCGCTATTGATATATTGCTTCCACTATCTTTTTTTTATGCTTCTGCAATATAACTGTTGATTATTTTATTGTTCAAAAAGTTCTAAAAATTTGACCTCATTGCGGACTATGATCTTGGAAGTTCCCGGATTTTCCGGGAAATAACGCACCAAATTCGGGTATCTTAGTGGTAACTTCGGTATTCGGAATTAGGGCATTACAATCCTCCTAGTTCTCTTTGTAGTCCAAGATACAAGCTCTCAACATGTCCTCTAGTGTCTAGTTGGTGCACTCGGTCTGTCCATCTGTCTGTGGGTGGTAAGTGATGCTGAAGCTCAACTTAGTGCCCAAAGCCTGCTGTAGGCTCTCCCAGAAGTGCGAAGTGAAACGCGGGTCTCTGTCTGATACAATCAATGCTGGAACTCCATGCAAGGAGACTATCCAGTCCACATATAGCTTAGCTAGGACATCAAGTCCTACCCTCATCGAAACTGGCAAGAAATGAGCTGACTTAGTCAATCTGTCTACGATCGACCATATGCCCTCACTACGTCTCCTGGTAACTGGAAGCCCTGCGATGAAGTCCATGGAAATGTGCTCCCACTTCCACTGGGGTATGTCGAGCTGGTGTAGTAGCCCTGGTGGCTTCTGATGTTCGGCCTTGATCTGCTGGCATGTCAGACATCTGGACACGTAGCCTGCAATCTCTTTCTTCATGTTGTTCCACCAATAGTAGCTCTTCAGGTTCTGGTACATCTTGGTGCTGCCTGGGTGTATCGAATATCTAATGTGGTGCGCATCTGCTAGGATCTCGTCTTTTAGCTCCCGAATATTTGGTACGCACAGTCTGTCCTGACAGTAGAGTACTCCACCAATCAGTCTGAACTCTGGCCTCTGGTCAATCTGCTTGATCACTCTGACAAGCCTAGGATCGTTGCGTTAACTGTCATTGACCTTTCCAAGCAACTCTGGTTCCCATGCGGACATGGTAGCAAGCATAACTTTGTCACTGAGCGCCTGAAACTGAACATCTAAGTCTCTGAAGACATCGGTCCATACACCCTTTGCTGCTAGAAAACTGACTAGGGCGGTCTTCCTACTCAAAGCGTCTACTACGATGTTCGCCTTACTCGGGTGGTATTTGATAGGGAAGTCGTAATCCTTCGTATACTCCATCCATCGCCTCTGACGATTGTTGAGATCACTCTGGGTGAACAGGTACTGCAAGCTGCGGTGGTTCGAATGGACTTCGAACTGCACCCCGTAGAGATAGTGATGCCACATCTTCAGTGCAAACACAACTGCTGCTAGTTCTAAGTCATGTGTAGCGTACTTCTTCTCGTGTTCCTTCAGTTATCGCGATCCATAGGCGATAACTTTCCCGTTCTGCATCAAAACACAACCTAAGCCTGTCCTTGAAGCGTCTTTGAAAACAACGAATCCACCGCTCCCGGAAGGTAAAGACAAGATCGGTGATGTCGTCAGTCTCTCTTTCAGCTCCTAAAAGCTATCCTCACAAGCATCAAACCACACGAATAGTGCATCCGTCCTCGTTAGCTTGGTCAATGGTGCTAAGATCGTGGAGAAACTCTTAACAAATCTGTGGTAGTAGCCTGCTAAACCAAGGAAACTTCGAATCTCTGAGATGCTCTTCGGTCTCTCCCAGTTCACCACTGCCTCTATCTTGGCTGGATCCACCGCTAATCCTTCTTTGGAGATGATATGTCCGAGGAAAGCCACTTGTTCCAACCAGAACTCGCACTTGCTAAGCTTCGCGTACAATTGATTGTCGTGCAACAACTGTAGAGACGTCCTCAAATGTTGCTCATGCTCCTCTCTAGACTTCGAATAGACCAACATGTCGTCGATGAACACAACCGTGAAGCTGTCGAAGTATGGTGGGAAAATCTTGTTCATCAAAGCCATGAACACTGCTAACACATTCGTCAATCCGAACGGCATCACTAAAAACTCATAGTGCCCATAGCGTGTGTGAAACGCTGTCTTCTGTACATCCTGCTCTCTGACTCAAAGCTGATGGTATCCTGATCTCAAGTCTATATTCAAAAAGTGTTGAGCACCCTGAAGCTGGTCGAAAAGCTCGTCAATCAGCGAAAGAGGATACTTGTTCTTCACTGTCGCCTAATTCAGCTGGCGGTAGTCGATGCACATCCTCATCGATCCATCCTTCTTCTTTAAGAAAAGCACTAGCGCACCCCACGGTAACATGCTCGGTCTGATGAAGCCTTTGTCCAGTAACTCCTGCAACTGAAGCTTCAACTCTCGTAGCTCGGCTGGAGCCATGCGATAGGGAGCTCTGGAAGTCAGTGCCGTGCCTGGTGCAAGCTTGATGGTGAAGTCAATCTCTCTGATTGGAGGTAATCCCGGAATCTCATCGGGAAATACGTCTAGGAACTCGCACACTACTGGAATCTCATCCACTCCTTTGGATTTCTTATCCTCTGAGATGAATGCGGTGTAGCCTTCGCATCATGCCTTCATCATCCTTTCAGCCTTCAATGCTGAAATCATCCTGGTGCTGGGTGATCTTCTCTCACCTATAAACTCCACTGTGTCGTTTGAACCGTGAATGGAGAGTCTGACCGTCTTCTCGAAGCAATCCATCACTGCTCGATATCTGGCCAACCAATCCATCCCCAAAATGACGTCGAAGTCATGCATGGGTAACACTATCAAGTCTGCAAACATAATGTACTCCCCAATCTGCATTCGGCATCTGGGGTGGTAAGTCTGACACACTACTCTCCCACCCACGGGTGTAGACACAACTAGCATGCAAGGTAACTCCTCTCCTACTCTACCAAGGACTAAAACAAAAGCTGAGGACACATAAGAATGTGTTGCACCTGGATCAAGCAATACTCTAGCAAGCTGACTACAAATGGAAAGAGTACCTTCGATTATATTCCTTGTGGCTTCGGTGTCCTCATAGGTGAGTGCGAAGACCTGCCCGGCTGCCTAGGGCCTCTGCTGCTGGCGCTGCTGTCCCTGGGGTCTCTGATGATGCCCACGCTGATAATGCTGTCCTCGGGGCTGCTGCTGCGAAGCACGTGCCTGCTGCGGGGAACGGTATTGCTGCTGCGATGGATGAAGTGCTGGAGCAACCTGACGTACTGACTGAGCAACAACTGGAGCTGGGGCTCTTGGAGGTGCGGGAAGCTGAAGCATCTAGGGCTGCTCTCGGCGGAGTAGGCAGTTCCTGGACAAATGTCCTGGATCGCAACAATCATAACAAGGGTCGTGCGGGCGATACTGTTGTCGGTGCTAGTACTGTACCATCTGTCCCGCTGGACTCTATCTCCGAAACTCCTGCTGCTGCACTATAGGCTGCTGTCGAATCGGAGCAGTCCTAATCCACTTCTGCTGATGCATGGCCTCTACTCGCTAAAGTCGCTCCTCTGCCCAATAAGCTCTCCTCACGGCATCCTCATAGGTGGCATGGTCCATACAAGTCATATGCAGCTAGATGTCGTCTCTCAATCCATCGACAAACTATCAAATCCTCTCGGACTCAAGCGCGATCAGAGCCTCCGCGAAGCGGGAAAGCTGGGTGAAGTGAAGCTCATACTGATAAACAGTCTTATCACCCTGAACAAGGGTCTGGAATTCCCTGAGCTTTTGGTCTCTAATGTGGGCTAGGATGAACTTCTGGAGGAAGTTTGTCCTGAAGGTGGTCCAAGATGCCTCGTCCCCAATCACCTCATAGGGGCGCTACACGGTCCTCCACCAGTCCTCTGTTACGCCACAGAACATGTAAGCTGCTAACTGTACCCTCTGACGTCCTAAGCACTAGAAAACCCTGAAGATCTTCTCCATCCGGATGATCCCGTCATCAGCGACCAAGGGATCCTCTATGCCCGTAAACTTTGGTGGTCCTCTCTTGAGGAACTTCTCAAAGATCGCATTCGAGTCCACCTCCCGAATAGGAACGACTGCTTGCTCTGGACGAGCTACTCTCTCGACAACATCTAAGACCAGTGCCTGGAACTGTGCAAAGTCCTCTGTCTGCTGCTAATGAGCTGCTGCCTGTGTCTCCATCGAGACAAGGAAGGCCTGAAGAAAGCGCTGAAACCTTTGCTCAAAATCAGGCGGATCGTTAGCTGCAGGTGCTGTGGGTGGCGTCTCTCCTCCTGACATCTGCCAAGAGAAGGTAATGGTGTCAGTTCGAGTCTAACACTTAAGACTACACTAGTTCTACCCATTCCATCGTCCTTACACGTATCCCGACACTAAAATCCTCACCACATCCTAAAGTTTCTAGTGTGTTTTATTTCCTAGAGACTTGCCCGCTTTGATACCAAAAATTTGTAACTCCCCAATTCCAAATACTGAAGTAACCGCTAAGGTACCCGAATTGGCGTGCTACTTCCCGGAAAATCCGAGAACACCCAAGATCATAGTCAGCAGGCAGGTCAAAATTTTAAAACTTTTTGAACAATAAAATAATCAACAATTGTATTGCAGAAGCATAAGAAAAAATAGCGAAGCAATAAGTATCATATAAAATGAATAAGATGAAACAGGGCTGAAATCTAATATAAATCTCAAATTATAGTTATCAGAAGTTTATACAAAGCTGACTACCTCCCTACTCATTACAATAAACTCTCAAAACCCAAAATAAGTATGCACTCAGACACCCTGCACAGGCACTCCATCCTCCAGTTCGACCACTTGGTCAACCGGTCCCCACCCGTAGCCTCCGACTACATGCGACTCGATGATCGCATCACCCGCGGGGTCAAAGTCATAACCTAAGCACCAAAGACGAGTCAGATCCAAAGATCTGGCAGGGCACCATATACAGATAACACAGGATGTATGCAACAAAGGAGAATAGAGAAGAGTATATAATCATAAGAGTGATAAGGAAACATAAACTAGGCAATTGAGCAGTATATAGCAGTTTAGAATCAGAGTAATTAAAGTAATATAATCTAATCAGATAACAACGTGGCACATTCACACAAGCTAGATATACTGTGGGATATTATGCAGCGGCCCTCCCATACTATAAACAGTCGCGGTGGGGAAAATGTAATAAACATGCAGGGAATAACAGCCCTGATAATAACAATATATAAATATAACACCGATCACACCCCTTTATCGCACCGATCACACCCCTTTATCACACCGATCAGACTCATTTATCAGATTAGATCGGACCCGGTATCACACCGTCTGTCTAACTATAGCTCATGATGATAGCTCTTGTCACAACCAATATAGCTCCTACCAGTGATGATCAGTCAACAGGTTGAATTTAGATCAACCGAGTGAATGTCTAGTGCCGACCCAAGGAACAAATACAGGTCTGTGTCTGTGTAGGCTTACCTTGCACGAGCAAGGTCCTAACCAAGTCTCTAAGAGGTTCGAGGATAATATTATGGGACACAGCCCAATATCCAAGTTCAAGTCCAAGTCCAACCACCATTGGATCCACACTAGGCCCACAACCATGACCTTAGTCTATAACAATGCAAATAGCCAATCCACATCCATTCACAACTATACATCGTGACCAACCTCTTCATTCTAAGGTACCACACACCCAACTTAGGCCGTATAAGGGCCCGCCTAGCCAGAGACATGGGTTATTTATCACCAATTACATCGTCGGGTCACCACTACATAGTCCTAGGTTTAGGTCCTCCAATTTTCCCTTTAATTAATAGGCTTATAGCAATAACAGTGATAGAAGATAAGAACAATACATAAAATCCTCCAAACATTAGAATCAAGTGGAATAAGCAAGGGTCCAACATAGGTAATGGTCCACTCTCATGTTCAAGGCCACATCAGATAATTGGATCCCTAGCTGTAGTCTCAGGTGCCAAAGAATGTTATACTTGGTGCTCTTGAAGTTACAGACATCATTGACTACGTTTAAGGGTTGAATCACTGACAATTCTAATCCCAAAAACTTATTTGGTGGTCCCCACAAGTCAAGGCTGAGCCACACCTTTGACTCGTGGTTGGTATATCAATGGAAGTCTATTTGGATGGTCAATGGGCCCCAAAATTGATCAAACATATGAAATTACAGAAAACTGGAATTCCACCTTTCACAGTGTATCCGATCGACATCATCCACAGGGATGTCGACCGGGTACATTGGATGTTGACTCCCAAGTCGACATCCTAACAGTGTCCCCGGTCGACATCGTGGCCATGATGTCGACCGAGTATACATGATTTTGAAGACAAACATCTGGGAGGCATTATTCTGGTCTCAGAGTTTCCCAGTGTGTACGGTCGACATCGTGGCTTGGATGTCGACCAGGTACACAGGGTTTCTGATACTGAGAAGAAATCAAACTCTCATCCAATCCATGTGCATGTTTGTGTATCCGGTCGACCCGGAACAGGGTCCGGTCGACCGGGTACACTAGACTGAGAGATTTACAAGAAATTAACTAAGACTTGGACTTTTCAGTTTTTTGTGTGCCCGATTGACCGAGCTACAGGCAGGTCGAGCGGGTACATGCCCTGATGTAAAATTCCAGATTGCTGGAATTCTCCTTTTTCAATCCAAATTCCAACCAAAACACTCCTAATCACTTCCAATTATCATAGAAACATCACCAAACAAGAAAAACACTCCAATGCACATCCCACCATCCATCCATGGGCCATTGATCTTCCAAATGAGATAAATTCATCCACCAATGGCCAAAAACCATGAAAACAACTCAAATGATAGATCTAAACGTGTATATACATCAATTGAATTGAAATTGCAGAATCAAAGGAAAGAGGGCATGCATTCTAAGTTATCCAGCATAGGGTACTTGCCTCAATTCGAAATTGTAAAGCGAATTGACAATAAGATATGGAAATCCAAGCTCCTAGGAGGTTGAAGTGCAATTGGGGATGATCTCCTACTCCTTCTACTTGCTGGGATTTGGGAAATTAGGATTTCTTGGCGAGAGATAGGGAAGATGAGAGATGAGAGTGAATTAGGGTTAAGCTCATGTTGTTGCAATAGTTAGTATATATAAGTTAGGGTTTAGCGGTTGGTTACCAAAATGTCCTTAGGGTTTAAAATGGGATTGGGAATGAGGGTATTGGTAATTAGTCATTTGGAGGGAATTCTAGAAGCTTCCTAACTATAACACCCTCCTATTCAAATTTAATTACTAGTTAAGTCCTAATCTACTAAAACCTTAATTGAACTACAATGAACACCCTATATCTATAAGGAAATATATAAAAGTCTAGTCCTAAGACCTAGGAACATTAAAAGACTATTCTACTAAATTCTATTGATTAGTATAATAGGATAGATAATATAACACTAATAATTATTTAAATTAAATTAAGGGCCCACCAAGGGTGGGGCCTCACACTTCTTCCTAATTAGTCAAGTAGACATGCTTAGATTCCTTAATTAAATGGATTAATATGCTAAGATTGTTAATTACTGTCTTTTATGAATGTTTGGCATGATTTTTATATTTGGATGGTTTTTTGGATGACATGATGTATGTGATTGTTATTTCAAGCTCTTTTGTTTGTATTTGGATCATGTTGTGGGAGGTATGTTTGATGTTTGGAGAGGATTGGTATATATCTGGGATGTATTTGATGGATTTTTTATGGAAGATGGAAGAAGATAAAATCCTGAAAATCAGAGTTTCGTGTATACACGATCGACTTGGTCACTCAGGATGTCAACCGGGCACACAAGGATTTCCCCCACAACTGAGAGCAAAAAACCACACTCAGGGTACAAGACTCGGTGTACCCGATCGACCGGCCACACCGTGGTTCCCCCATCTACCAGATTTTTGATATAATGCCCGTAGTGTGCGAAGTCAACCGGAGGACTTTCCAGGTCAACCGGGGACACTGTAGACTGTAATTTCTGCTTCCCAATTAACTGTTCCCTTCAACAGAGTATCAGGTCGACCCATGGACTCATGATGTCGACCCGATACACTGCAGACAGCAATTTCCTAAATTTAGTTTCCTTTTGTGATTTGATCATGCGTGGGCCCCGTTGAACTTCCATTTGGACTGTTGGGGATACACTAGACATCAGTCAAGGGCTGGGATTAACCTTGGCCCGTGCAGCATCTAAGTAGGGTCTTAGGTTGTGAAACGGAATCCGATTCAATGGTTAAGGATGTCGTATGATTCTAAACACCTACAGGAGCACCAAGGATACTTACTGAGCATCTGGGAATCTGTGATCACCGTCTTAGATGAAATGGGACCCTAGACCTGAAGAGAGGGGCATCGATCATCGATGGATTGAGACATGTGGTACTTATGTTGTTGAGAACAAACACTGATGTTGGTTGGTAGGTTCGAACCTTAGATGTAAGCCTCAAGAGGTATTATAAATTAGGGCATTGCACTTAGGCCCTTATCCATGATCACGGTGTAGACACCTCATTTGGCCCCCTATGATAGCTTTAAATACCTATCATATATAGCAATGCCCCCATTTCACCCATAATTGAATAATTAATGACATAATTCAGATTAATTAACGACGATGAAGATGCTTGTTGCTAATTTTAGACTTAGTTCGACGATTTCTAGAAATTCGTGAGAGAGAAGCCGAGTCGCGTCAAGATCTCGAGCCCAACCCACTACTCACACAAGGAGCGAACCATGACACTACTCAAACCCTTTCCAGACCACTTAAGACATGCTTAGGCCAATCTCTCTAAAGACCATACTTAGTTTGCCAAAATGTCACCCAATTAGCCTAAGTTAGGAAATCGAATCCATTGGTCCAGAGATCCCTCATATTTTTCAGCCCCTATTTGTCAAGACATTTATACCATTAGATTCCTCACTTCGAGAGCTTTCCGGCGATATGTAAAATGTCCAAATCCGATAAGTGGATCAAAAGTTATGAGTCTTTGAAGTTTGCCTTAGAAAAAATGACGAAACTCCATCTGGGCACCACCCATGTGGCGCCCATCCCACTATAATTCATCTAGGCGCCCCATACTGGGCGCCCAGACAGCCCAGGACCACCTAGGCACCCCATGGTGGGCGCCCAGCCTCCACATTTCACTAGTTCGCCTAAAAGAAGCCCGTGACCACTCAACGTAGGGGCCGAACTCCGAAATAAATCGACTCCACCTAGACACCACCCATGTGGCGCCTACCCTACTGAGTTCCACATAGGCACCAACCTTGTGGCGCCCACACTACCCAAAATTACCTAGGCACCCCATGGTGGGCGCCCAGCTCCAAACTCTAGTAATTGGCTTGAGATTAGACCAGGACCACTCATACATAGGGACCGAGCACCGAAGACGAACCGAACCACCTAGGCACCACCCATGTGGCGCCCATCCTTGGAGTCCACCTAGGCACCACCCATGTGGCGCTCAGCCTTGAAGTCCACCTAGGCACCACCCATGTGGCGCCCAGCCTTGAAATCCATCTAGGCACCACCTATGTGGCGCCCAACCTATTAGTGCTAATGTAGGTCCCCCCAGCTGAAGATATATCCGTTAAATCTCGACTCCAAATGGGACAAAGGACCAAAAGCGAAGCACAAACCACCTGGGCACCACCCTGTGGGCGCCCACTCTCTCCAAGGCGCCCAGACTGCGCAGGCCATGTGGGCGCCACCCCATGGGTGCCCATCCTCCCTCCAAACCCTAGTTCACCCCAAAATAGCTTAAGCCGCCTAGGGATGCCTGAGACCTTCTAGAAACACGAATTAATGAAGCCCTAGCCCTTCTAAATTCGTCCCAAACCTATATAATCCCTATTAACTTCATTTACAGGAGGAGGCTACCTAAAAGCCCTAAGAAAGGAGGCAAAAAAAAGAGAGAATAAGCAAGAAGAAGAGAGGTAGCCACCATTAGAGAGAGAACTTCAGATCTAGAGAAGAAGAAAGGGAAATAGAGGTGGAGACTTCCATATCTTCAACTAGAACTATGGGTATTTGTGAAAGCTTCGCTTTAGGAACTTGAGGAACGCGTCATATACCGGTATTCCTAGATCTCTCCTTTCTTTTTCTACATTCCATTACCATTCATGCTTAGAAACATGCTTAGGGCCATTTGAGCATCATAGATCTACATTAACTTGTGATAAAAATATTATTAGTGCATCATCATGTTAGTAACATGTTTAGATTCATTCTAATATAGTAGATTCGTTTTGATTTTGTACTTCTAATTGCATAGTTAGATCAGATCTCGCATTAGCATCATCATCATCATCATTTATATTGAAAAGATCACGAACAGCCATTGGCAGAAAGGCTGGGCGCCACCCACTGGGCGCCTGCCCTCTCCGGAACCACCTGGGCGCCACCCACTGGGCGCCTGCCCTCTCTCGAACCCCCTGGGCGCCTACCTTTCTAAGACAGGGTCCGGGTTCTAGATCTCCGCCCGTTGCATTGTTTGCTCGTAGGTTCGTTAGTTGCATCATTAGTAGTCCGAATTAAAACATTCGCATCAGTCGCTGAATATTGGAAGTTGTGTTGAAAACACTAAGATTCTTGTGCATTCGTCGTGTTCCGTTGAAAACCCTGACTGAGCAGAGTAGGCACCACAGGGGTGGCGCCCAAGTGGATTTCTCCACTTTTGTGCACAACTTCCGATCTTCCGCATTTAGTTCATTTAGAAACTGAATGATGATATGTATGTTTGTTTGACATGTTCTGAACTTCGAATTACCATTTTTGTCACACTTCACATCATATCATTTGAACCACACATCCATAGAAAACCTAACAAAAAATCATAAAAAGCATAAAACCCCTTCTTCTCTTTCCTTATTCTCTAGTAAATTAGAGGAGAAACCAAAAACAAATTAAAAGATATCCAGAAAACCCAAAAATAATAATTACATAGTCTAGGTTATTGAGTTTAGCGCCTAAGTAGGATAAATCATAAGATTAATTAAAACATCATAATTAGCTAACTTAAGAAACATCAAATCATTAAGTACCCTAAAACCTTAAGACCCTAATTAACTCGGATTTAGAAGTAATTAAGAACTTTAAAAAAACACAAAAAACCAAAACCCCAAAAAAACAGCCACCTGGGCGCCACCCCCTGGGCACCCATCCTTCCACAGCCACCTGGGCGCCACCCTCTGGGCGCCCAGCCTACTCATTCCCTAAGTCACCCCGGTTAAAGCTTAAGTTAATTAGTTAAGACCTTAAACTAATCCGAATCAACACAGTAAAACATTTTAAACCTAGAATAAGTAAACCTTACTTAACTTAACCTCGAATTAACTCAAAAACTCAAAACCAACAAAACTCCAAAAAGTCCACCTGGGTGCCACCCCCTGGGTGCCCAGCCTGCACTGCCACCTGGGCACCACCCTCTTGGCGTCCATCCTATCCCGTCTCTAAAGAACCCCTAATTAAAACTTCTAATTAATCACAACCCAAATTTAATCCTAGTTAACGTAACAAAACACTTTTAAATTTAAGAAACCTAAAACCTCAATCAACTTAGACTTGAACCAACCTAAAAACGCAAAAGCAACCCGAAACCACAAAATAGACACCTGGGTGCTACCCCCTGGGCGCCTACCTTTCTGAGACAGGGTCCGGGTTCTAGATCTCCGCCCGTTGCATTGTTTGCTCGTAGGTTCGTTAGTTGCATCATTAGTAGTCCGAATTAAAACATTCGCATCAGTCGCTGAATATTGGAAGTTGTGTTGAAAACACTAAGATTCTTGTGCATTCGTCGTGTTCCGTTGAAAACCCTGACTGAGCAGAGTAGGCACCACAGGGGTGGCGCCCAAGTGGATTTCTCCACTTTTGTGCACAACTTCCGATCTTCCGCATTTAGTTCATTTAGAAACTGAATGATGATATGTATGTTTGTTTGACATGTTCTGAACTTCGAATTACCATTTTTGTCACACTTCACATCATATCATTTGAACCACACATCCATAGAAAACCTAACAAAAAATCATAAAAAGCATAAAACCCCTTCTTCTCTTTCCTTATTCTCTAGTAAATTAGAGGAGAAACCAAAAACAAATTAAAAGATATCCAGAAAACCCAAAAATAATAATTACATAGTCTAGGTTATTGAGTTTAGCGCCTAAGTAGGATAAATCATAAGATTAATTAAAACATCATAATTAGCTAACTTAAGAAACATCAAATCATTAAGTACCCTAAAACCTTAAGACCCTAATTAACTCGGATTTAGAAGTAATTAAGAACTTTAAAAAAACACAAAAAACCAAAACCCCAAAAAAACAGCCACCTGGGCGCCACCCCCTGGGCACCCATCCTTCCACAGCCACCTGGGCGCCACCCTCTGGGCGCCCAGCCTACTCATTCCCTAAGTCACCCCGGTTAAAGCTTAAGTTAATTAGTTAAGACCTTAAACTAATCCGAATCAACACAGTAAAACATTTTAAACCTAGAATAAGTAAACCTTACTTAACTTAACCTCGAATTAACTCAAAAACTCAAAACCAACAAAACTCCAAAAAGTCCACCTGGGTGCCACCCCCTGGGTGCCCAGCCTGCACTGCCACCTGGGCACCACCCTCTTGGCGTCCATCCTATCCCGTCTCTAAAGAACCCCTAATTAAAACTTCTAATTAATCACAACCCAAATTTAATCCTAGTTAACGTAACAAAACACTTTTAAATTTAAGAAACCTAAAACCTCAATCAACTTAGACTTGAACCAACCTAAAAACGCAAAAGCAACCCGAAACCACAAAATAGACACCTGGGTGCTACCCCCTGGGCGCCTACCTTTCTGAGACAGGGTCCGGGTTCTAGATCTCCGCCCGTTGCATTGTTTGCTCGTAGGTTCGTTAGTTGCATCATTAGTAGTCCGAATTAAAACATTCGCATCAGTCGCTGAATATTGGAAGTTGTGTTGAAAACACTAAGATTCTTGTGCATTCGTCGTGTTCCGTTGAAAACCCTGACTGAGCAGAGTAGGCACCACAGGGGTGGCGCCCAAGTGGATTTCTCCACTTTTGTGCACAACTTCCGATCTTCCGCATTTAGTTCATTTAGAAACTGAATGATGATATGTATGTTTGTTTGACATGTTCTGAACTTCGAATTACCATTTTTGTCACACTTCACATCATATCATTTGAACCACACATCCATAGAAAACCTAACAAAAAATCATAAAAAGCATAAAACCCCTTCTTCTCTTTCCTTATTCTCTAGTAAATTAGAGGAGAAACCAAAAACAAATTAAAAGATATCCAGAAAACCCAAAAATAATAATTACATAGTCTAGGTTATTGAGTTTAGCGCCTAAGTAGGATAAATCATAAGATTAATTAAAACATCATAATTAGCTAACTTAAGAAACATCAAATCATTAAGTACCCTAAAACCTTAAGACCCTAATTAACTCGGATTTAGAAGTAATTAAGAACTTTAAAAAAACACAAAAAACCAAAACCCCAAAAAAACAGCCACCTGGGCGCCACCCCCTGGGCACCCATCCTTCCACAGCCACCTGGGCGCCACCCTCTGGGCGCCCAGCCTACTCATTCCCTAAGTCACCCCGGTTAAAGCTTAAGTTAATTAGTTAAGACCTTAAACTAATCCGAATCAACACAGTAAAACATTTTAAACCTAGAATAAGTAAACCTTACTTAACTTAACCTCGAATTAACTCAAAAACTCAAAACCAACAAAACTCCAAAAAGTCCACCTGGGTGCCACCCCCTGGGTGCCCAGCCTGCACTGCCACCTGGGCACCACCCTCTTGGCGTCCATCCTATCCCGTCTCTAAAGAACCCCTAATTAAAACTTCTAATTAATCACAACCCAAATTTAATCCTAGTTAACGTAACAAAACACTTTTAAATTTAAGAAACCTAAAACCTCAATCAACTTAGACTTGAACCAACCTAAAAACGCAAAAGCAACCCGAAACCACAAAATAGACACCTGGGTGCTACCCCCTGGGCGCCTACCTTTCTGAGAAGGGGTCCGGGTTCTAGATCTCCGCCCGTTGCATTGTTTGCTCGTAGGTTCGTTAGTTGCATCATTAGTAGTCCGAATTAAAACATTCGCATCAGTCGCTGAATATTGGAAGTTGTGTTGAAAACACTAAGATTCTTGTGCATTCGTCGTGTTCCGTTGAAAACCCTGACTGAGCAGAGTAGGCACCACAGGGGTGGCGCCCAAGTGGATTTCTCCACTTTTGTGCACAACTTCCGATCTTCCGCATTTAGTTCATTTAGAAACTGAATGATGATATGTATGTTTGTTTGACATGTTCTGAACTTCGAATTACCATTTTTGTCACACTTCACATCATATCATTTGAACCACACATCCATAGAAAACCTAACAAAAAATCATAAAAAGCATAAAACCCCTTCTTCTCTTTCCTTATTCTCTAGTAAATTAGAGGAGAAACCAAAAACAAATTAAAAGATATCCAGAAAACCCAAAAATAATAATTACATAGTCTAGGTTATTGAGTTTAGCGCCTAAGTAGGATAAATCATAAGATTAATTAAAACATCATAATTAGCTAACTTAAGAAACATCAAATCATTAAGTACCCTAAAACCTTAAGACCCTAATTAACTCGGATTTAGAAGTAATTAAGAACTTTAAAAAAACACAAAAAACCAAAACCCCAAAAAAACAGCCACCTGGGCGCCACCCCCTGGGCACCCATCCTTCCACAGCCACCTGGGCGCCACCCTCTGGGCGCCCAGCCTACTCATTCCCTAAGTCACCCCGGTTAAAGCTTAAGTTAATTAGTTAAGACCTTAAACTAATCCGAATCAACACAGTAAAACATTTTAAACCTAGAATAAGTAAACCTTACTTAACTTAACCTCGAATTAACTCAAAAACTCAAAACCAACAAAACTCCAAAAAGTCCACCTGGGTGCCACCCCCTGGGTGCCCAGCCTGCACTGCCACCTGGGCACCACCCTCTTGGCGTCCATCCTATCCCGTCTCTAAAGAACCCCTAATTAAAACTTCTAATTAATCACAACCCAAATTTAATCCTAGTTAACGTAACAAAACACTTTTAAATTTAAGAAACCTAAAACCTCAATCAACTTAGACTTGAACCAACCTAAAAACGCAAAAGCAACCCGAAACCACAAAATAGACACCTGGGTGCTACCCCCTGGGCGCCTACCTTTCTGAGACAGGGTCCGGGTTCTAGATCTCCGCCCGTTGCATTGTTTGCTCGTAGGTTCGTTAGTTGCATCATTAGTAGTCCGAATTAAAACATTCGCATCAGTCGCTGAATATTGGAAGTTGTGTTGAAAACACTAAGATTCTTGTGCATTCGTCGTGTTCCGTTGAAAACCCTGACTGAGCAGAGTAGGCACCACAGGGGTGGCGCCCAAGTGGATTTCTCCACTTTTGTGCACAACTTCCGATCTTCCGCATTTAGTTCATTTAGAAACTGAATGATGATATGTATGTTTGTTTGACATGTTCTGAACTTCGAATTACCATTTTTGTCACACTTCACATCATATCATTTGAACCACACATCCATAGAAAACCTAACAAAAAATCATAAAAAGCATAAAACCCCTTCTTCTCTTTCCTTATTCTCTAGTAAATTAGAGGAGAAACCAAAAACAAATTAAAAGATATCCAGAAAACCCAAAAATAATAATTACATAGTCTAGGTTATTGAGTTTAGCGCCTAAGTAGGATAAATCATAAGATTAATTAAAACATCATAATTAGCTAACTTAAGAAACATCAAATCATTAAGTACCCTAAAACCTTAAGACCCTAATTAACTCGGATTTAGAAGTAATTAAGAACTTTAAAAAAACACAAAAAACCAAAACCCCAAAAAAACAGCCACCTGGGCGCCACCCCCTGGGCACCCATCCTTCCACAGCCACCTGGGCGCCACCCTCTGGGCGCCCAGCCTACTCATTCCCTAAGTCACCCCGGTTAAAGCTTAAGTTAATTAGTTAAGACCTTAAACTAATCCGAATCAACACAGTAAAACATTTTAAACCTAGAATAAGTAAACCTTACTTAACTTAACCTCGAATTAACTCAAAAACTCAAAACCAACAAAACTCCAAAAAGTCCACCTGGGTGCCACCCCCTGGGTGCCCAGCCTGCACTGCCACCTGGGCACCACCCTCTTGGCGTCCATCCTATCCCGTCTCTAAAGAACCCCTAATTAAAACTTCTAATTAATCACAACCCAAATTTAATCCTAGTTAACGTAACAAAACACTTTTAAATTTAAGAAACCTAAAACCTCAATCAACTTAGACTTGAACCAACCTAAAAACGCAAAAGCAACCCGAAACCACAAAATAGACACCTGGGTGCTACCCCCTGGGCGCCTACCTTTCTGAGACAGGGTCCGGGTTCTAGATCTCCGCCCGTTGCATTGTTTGCTCGTAGGTTCGTTAGTTGCATCATTAGTAGTCCGAATTAAAACATTCGCATCAGTCGCTGAATATTGGAAGTTGTGTTGAAAACACTAAGATTCTTGTGCATTCGTCGTGTTCCGTTGAAAACCCTGACTGAGCAGAGTAGGCACCACAGGGGTGGCGCCCAAGTGGATTTCTCCACTTTTGTGCACAACTTCCGATCTTCCGCATTTAGTTCATTTAGAAACTGAATGATGATATGTATGTTTGTTTGACATGTTCTGAACTTCGAATTACCATTTTTGTCACACTTCACATCATATCATTTGAACCACACATCCATAGAAAACCTAACAAAAAATCATAAAAAGCATAAAACCCCTTCTTCTCTTTCCTTATTCTCTAGTAAATTAGAGGAGAAACCAAAAACAAATTAAAAGATATCCAGAAAACCCAAAAATAATAATTACATAGTCTAGGTTATTGAGTTTAGCGCCTAAGTAGGATAAATCATAAGATTAATTAAAACATCATAATTAGCTAACTTAAGAAACATCAAATCATTAAGTACCCTAAAACCTTAAGACCCTAATTAACTCGGATTTAGAAGTAATTAAGAACTTTAAAAAAACACAAAAAACCAAAACCCCAAAAAAACAGCCACCTGGGCGCCACCCCCTGGGCACCCATCCTTCCACAGCCACCTGGGCGCCACCCTCTGGGCGCCCAGCCTACTCATTCCCTAAGTCACCCCGGTTAAAGCTTAAGTTAATTAGTTAAGACCTTAAACTAATCCGAATCAACACAGTAAAACATTTTAAACCTAGAATAAGTAAACCTTACTTAACTTAACCTCGAATTAACTCAAAAACTCAAAACCAACAAAACTCCAAAAAGTCCACCTGGGTGCCACCCCCTGGGTGCCCAGCCTGCACTGCCACCTGGGCACCACCCTCTTGGCGTCCATCCTATCCCGTCTCTAAAGAACCCCTAATTAAAACTTCTAATTAATCACAACCCAAATTTAATCCTAGTTAACGTAACAAAACACTTTTAAATTTAAGAAACCTAAAACCTCAATCAACTTAGACTTGAACCAACCTAAAAACGCAAAAGCAACCCGAAACCACAAAATAGACACCTGGGTGCTACCCCCTGGGCGCCTACCTTTCTGAGACAGGGTCCGGGTTCTAGATCTCCGCCCGTTGCATTGTTTGCTCGTAGGTTCGTTAGTTGCATCATTAGTAGTCCGAATTAAAACATTCGCATCAGTCGCTGAATATTGGAAGTTGTGTTGAAAACACTAAGATTCTTGTGCATTCGTCGTGTTCCGTTGAAAACCCTGACTGAGCAGAGTAGGCACCACAGGGGTGGCGCCCAAGTGGATTTCTCCA
The DNA here is from genome assembly GCA_029852735.1 of Persea americana. Classification (NCBI taxonomy): domain Eukaryota; kingdom Viridiplantae; phylum Streptophyta; class Magnoliopsida; order Laurales; family Lauraceae; genus Persea; species Persea americana. Next base: position 46,306,231 of record CM056813.1, read on the forward strand.
CTTTTGTGCACAACTTCCGATCTTCCGCATTTAGTTCATTTAGAAACTGAATGATGATATGTATGTTTGTTTGACATGTTCTGAACTTCGAATTACCATTTTTGTCACACTTCACATCATATCATTTGAACCACACATCCATAGAAAACCTAACAAAAAATCATAAAAAGCATAAAACCCCTTCTTCTCTTTCCTTATTCTCTAGTAAATTAGAGGAGAAACCAAAAACAAATTAAAAGATATCCAGAAAACCCAAAAATAATAATTACATAGTCTAGGTTATTGAGTTTAGCGCCTAAGTAGGATAAATCATAAGATTAATTAAAACATCATAATTAGCTAACTTAAGAAACATCAAATCATTAAGTACCCTAAAACCTTAAGACCCTAATTAACTCGGATTTAGAAGTAATTAAGAACTTTAAAAAAAACACAAAAAACCAAAACCCCAAAAAAACAGCCACCTGGGCGCCACCCCCTGGGCACCCATCCTTCCACAGCCACCTGGGCGCCACCCTCTGGGCGCCCAGCCTACTCATTCCCTAAGTCACCCCGGTTAAAGCTTAAGTTAATTAGTTAAGACCTTAAACTAATCCGAATCAACACAGTAAAACATTTTAAACCTAGAATAAGTAAACCTTACTTAACTTAACCTCGAATTAACTCAAAAACTCAAAACCAACAAAACTCCAAAAAGTCCACCTGGGTGCCCAGCCTGCACTGCCACCTGGGCACCACCCTCTTGGCGCCCATCCTATCCCGTCTCTAAAGAACCCCTAATTAAAACTTCTAATTAATCACAACCCAAATTTAATCCTAGTTAACATAACAAAACACTTTTAAATTTAAGAAACCTAAAACCTCAATCAACTTAGACTTGAACCAACCTAAAAACGCAAAAGCAACCCGAAACCACAAAACAGACACCTGGGCGCCACCCCTTGGGCGCCCAGCCTGCCTTTACACTTGGGCACCACCCTCCTGGCGCCTATCTTATCCCATTCCCTTTGAAACCACCACTTAATTAAACTTAATTGATTAAACCCGAATTAACACCTTAAAACACTATTAACCTAAAAGACTCGAAACCTTAATCAATTTGAACTCAAACCAACTTAGAAAATACAAAACGAATAAACCACAAAACATCCACTTGGGCGCCACCTTCTTGGTGCCTATCCTGCCGCATCCACTTGGGCGCCACCCCCTTGGTGCCTATCCTACCGCATCCACTTGGGCACCACGCTCCTGGCGCCCATCCTACCCAATCACTAGGAAACCCCACTTGAAATTAAATTCGATTTCAATCACGATCAACACACCAGAACACCCTTGAAATCTAAAACAATCGAAACCATAAGCCCGAATAGATTTAAAACATCGAACCAACTCGGACGCACAAGGCAGACACTTAGGCGCCACCCCTTGGGCGCTCATCCTGTCACCTCCACCTGGGCACCACTCTCTAGGCGCCCAGCCTCTCCGTCACTAAAGCCAAATTAATTGAAACGGAATTTAATCTTAATCATCGCAACAGAACATTTTTAATTTAAAATACATCAAACCGTAAAAGCTCAACCACAAATCAACCTAAAAAATATGGAACCGACCCGAACCACATAATAGTTCACCTGGGCGCCACACCCTTGGCGCCCATCTGTCAAATCCACCTGGGCACCACACCCTGGGCACCCAGCTTCCCCGTTTTCAGAAAAACTCAATTCACAACTTTGCCCAATTAATTGACATTTAAATAAACCCCAATTGAATACGAATAGCATCCCACATCAAAACACACTAAGTCCTTTAATCAATTTAAACTTAAATCGACCTAAAAGACATCAAACCGACCCGAAGCACAAAACAATTCATCTGGGCGCCACCCCTTGGGCGCCCACCCTCTAAATCCACCTGAGCGCCACACCCTGGGCGCCCAACCTACCTGTTTTCATAAAGAACCCCTAGCGAACAACTTAATACAATTAATTAACATTCAAACCAATCCGAATCAACATATTAAAACACTTTTAACTTAAAACGTTTGAAACTTTAATCGATTCGAGCTTAGCCCCCAAAGCCTTTACGAACAAACAAACAACCACCTAGGCACCACCCCTGTGGCGCCTAGCCTACACTATAACCTTGGTTCACAACTTCAATTTAAAACGAGTAATTAATCATCATATAATTTAAATTAATTGAAACCAGAACCTAAAACAACCCCCGAACCCAAAGACCAATATCAAATCCCATCTGGAATACCTGAAAATCTGTCAAATCCACTTGGGCGCCACCCCCTTGGCGCCCATCCTCTCATTTGCACTAAAACACGAACTCTTGGTTTCGTCTCAAAATCCGGATCCGAATCCCTTTGACATTTGAACACTGGAGAATTAAAACAATTTGAAACATTAAAACTCACCAAGTAAGAACCCCTTGGATTTCGAAAACAATATCGATACCATCGTCACTAGCCAAACCACCCAGAAGCAGCCACTTGGGCGCCACTGCCTGGGCACCCAAGTCACCAGAGTAACCTAGGCGCCACCCCCCTGGCGCCCAAGTCCTCTGTCAACCCCGTTTTGGTGATTTCGACATCGTTTCACGTTTTAAAGTAAACCATAAATTCCAGAACCTTAAACAACTTAAACAGAACCCCAAAATACATTTAATCCACCTCTTAATCAATCTTCAACTCAAAACAAACCGAACCAATTAAAAATCACAATTAATAAGTTGCTTAGGCGCTGAACCATCAAACTCAGGCTATTCATGCCCTAGGATTAGATCGGATTTCCCCGTTAGGTAGCTTAGCGCATTAGGCTTCGCCCCATCACTTTTCCTGTTCCATTAGGGGACTAGGAGAGTTGATGTGGGCGGTCTAGGACCTTAGGTTAGGGTTAATCCGATGATCAGTAGTAAAGCACTAATCATGTAAATCCAAGTAAACATCCCTTAGTTAGGCCCTTCTAGCCCCATATAAAAAATCCATAAAAACTATAAAACCAACAAAATAAACCCAAAAAGATTTTCCTTTTATTTCTTCTTCCACCTCAGGTGCCAGATATTTAATCGAACTTAATGATAAAGGGAATAAAGAACTGATTTCTAAAATTGAATAAATGAGAATAACGAGATGAGATGAGTAATTTCACACACACTTTTAATCAATTACGGCCTATCGGCCACCCTAAAACAAACACTGGCCCATCGGCCATTTTCAATCAATCCTGGCCCATCGGCCACCTTCAATTAATTACGGCCCATCGGCCTTTTACTTTTATCACTCGTGTATCGCACACGAAAAACACAGAAATCACAAGTCAAAGTCTCATTTGCATCATCATTTTGGTTTGAAAAATCAGCCTTTAAACCCTATTTTGCCAAGGGATCAGAAGGGGGTACCCGGGAACGGGGCCGATCCTCTTCTTAAATATTTGGCACCTCCCCCCTCTTTTATTTTATTTTTTCTTTATTTTAGTTATTTTATTTTACTTGGATATATTATGATTATGCTATGTGAGGATTAACCTTTATTCGGACTATAACTCATGACCCTGAATTGACCCAAATTAAAGAGACCCAAATTTATGTAACAGGACAACCGTCGTGTGTTGCCGGCAGCACATTAGAAGAGAGGAAGAACCCACCTTATTATTTTTCTCCCCATATTTCTTCGACTTTTATCGAAGAACAATGTTACGGCCGTACCGTAGCTGGCGATCGTGATCCATCGATTTTGAGGGTAGTCGGAATCCTCATTTTCGAGGTAAAATTTAAATAGCATATATAGATGAATGGAGATTTCCCCAAACCACGCCTCTCTTGGAGAGGAAAATGGAGGGGTCGAAATTCACATCCGACACACGGTCTGTTTTGGATGAGATGTCGGGACACTGCACTTGAAGTCCTGACTTTGAATATTGTGAATTTAACGATTGATATTGATGAACGGATTGTATGATGAGATAATGTTAATTAAGTGTATAGAGAAGCGGAGTATACGAGGTATCGTGAGGATGGATTAATTATACCTGAACTCCGTGGCTCATACCCTCGACTAATATCGTCTCGTATTAATGATGATAAGGCAATCCGGCTCGGAGTACCCCTTTAGTGATTTGTAGGATTGTGGATGTACGGTTGGACTGCCGAGGGATTTGGTGTCAGCATGGATATTGATATTGAGATGTGGTTGAGTACAGTATGTACCTTCGGAGTACCGAGACCATCGAACCGGGTATGTGTGGATGGATATTGTTGTTGATCTAGCACGTAAGAGCAATTGCTGGAACTTAGTCGTGGCTATGGTTATGGTTGGTTTAGTTAGTACGTACGACTAATGGCTGGGACTTGGTTGTGGGTATGGATGAGATGAACTCTTGTACGCTCCTATTCGATGAGACAGCAACAATGGGTGGCTATACCCCCATGGTTGATGTCCATCGACAGTTGTTAGGACGATGACGATGGGCTGGCTCTGAACCCCGACGTCCCTTGTACTTCAACTGTGGATGTACCTTTATGTGCTCCTATGGATGGATGTAAACTGGATGTATGATTATTATGTATTATGGATGTCATTATTTAGTATCTTTAACTGCCGACGTTGATACGGTTGGATCTAGATATGATGGTTACGGATATGGTAAGGTTACTTCCTCAGGTTACATCTGTTACTGGTGACACTGATGTGCTTGAATGATTTATATGATATCTTGATGATGATAGCTTCTCCTATATATCTATTATGCTGTATCAAACATCTATTATATAATTATCTCGATTATCGTTCATGCACTGCACTCCATACCGTTTCTATTGTACTATGATATTCTTTATTATTATCGATGTACTAATCACATAGGTACAGTTGGAATCAGCTATGATCTTCTTTCCTATCTATTAATATAATGTATTGACATCTAAACATGCCTATTTGCCTGGCTCACTGAACCTGACCCAATCCTTGGTGTTTTCAAGTATCTTCTTCCCCCTCTTTGCTTGGTGGTTTGCTTGGCAGTTGATCCATTGCCATTCGAAGAGTGATGTAGTTGTTGCATCAAGAGAAGTATATCACATAGATATCTATTCTCCCTTTTTCTTGTAGCTGGACGTGTTGGCCTAGGATTGTAGTTAGTTTAATTACAGAAAGTACCTTGTAAAAAGTGAAATAAAATTATAGGGCCTTGCTCATCTACTTGCTCTTATGAAATTCACACTTGCTTATCTTATTGAATTTTCCGCTTCTCTTGGGTTCTTTCCCTTAGTGTCCCGAGATTCGAGGCCCCCGGGTTTTGGGGCATTACAAAAGTAGCATTAAAATGTTCACATGGACAAATGGAATAATAAAGTGCGTTTTTCCAGAAAACACATCCTTGATCCTTCACTTTTCCCTCTTTCGTTTTTTTGTTCCAAGGATTAGAGCCCAAAAGTTAAAAGGGGTTAAGTTATAAAATTACACAATACCCCTTTTCTTCTTCTTTTTTTCTTTTAAATTAGGGTGTTATGGTTTGGCTAACCATGTGTTTTGGGAAAATGGTTAACCGAATCGTATTTTACAGTTAGGCTAGGTTAATATCTGTGAGTCGAGACTGAAAACCGGAACCATGAAACACGATTATTAACCATCGGTTCAATTCGGTTCGGTTTGGTCAGTTAGACGGTTTTTCAATTTTTTTCACACCCCTACCCTTAAGAGACGACAAATGCCGAAGTGGATGTTTTTCTATAAACTCCTTACTTCTAGAAGCCTTGGAAAGGTTTCATAATCATTTTTTCACTAAGATATATGGTTCACATAATTAATCAATATTACCATGTTACGTAAACCTAACTACTTATACTATCTTTATTATTGTGTCCTAGTTTATTATTGGTTTTTTCCATTCTTATTTCCCATACATTTTAAGCAGTTTTCAGAACGTAGTCTAGGCAGCATTTCAATATTGCCAAGATCCACTTATTTTTTGGTCGTTTGCAACCTCGTGGTAAGAAGAGAAATCAGTAGTCTGACTCTAAATTAGGAAACTATTAATGGGTCTTGAAGAGTTTTAATGGGCCTATTCATTTTAACCACTAAAAATGACATGGCAAAGAAATGAAAATTTCAAGGAAATTGAGAGAATTGGCATGAGGAGGAAATTAAGATTTTTGTAGATGGAAATATATTACAAATTTCATCGTTAACAACCTAATTTGGCCTAGATTTGACATGATTATGATATGGGCTCAAGAAGGAAAGCAGAGCTTAAATCTAGGTTCGACGAGCCCACCATATTAGGGTTCATCTGGCTCCAGTCAGCCCAATAAAGGCCTCCCAACTATGTATTCATTTCTCGTATATATTCGATTCATTGTTCCATCAAAAGGGAGATTATTTGATGGATATTTTTGGACTTTCATCTTTGTCTTTCCATTTTTAACTATAAAGTCTCAGAATACCAGGAAATTCAATTACATGGAATAGACAAGTACCTATTCCCTACTCTAGTATGTGGAAAGTTGGCGGATGCTAGGAAATATTTAACATCTTCTTTTTTATGATGATTTAATCGATCAAAGAGAAACCTCAATTGGACAAAAAAGTTGGGCCAATAATACTAAAATAAAAATGCTGGCTTAACAATGTAATTTCACCATTATCATAAATAGGGGCAGACCCGGAAATTCTTCACTGGGGGGTGGGCACTATGTAGGAAAACTATTTTGGGAGGGCCACATACAAAAAATAAATGTAGTTTTTAAAACTTTTTTTTTAGTTTTTTTTTTTTTTTTTTTTGGAGGTGTGTGTGTGTAGTTTGGGGGGGGGGGGGGGGGGGGGGGGTTGGGGGTGGGTGGGGTGCGGTTTACTGGCTGGTTCCGTCCATTATCATAAAGATGGTTGAACAAAGAACACATTTAGTTTGACCATTTATTCACTCATAAAAAAGATGGTTAATTGGATTGGGCATTTGTAAAAGACTAACCTCATTATACATCATTGGTTACCTTTTTAAAGGTAATGATTTTGAAACATTCATGGATTTCATATTTTGTTGAATATCTATATTCCATTTTCTTATAGCTAGTTACACCTAATTTTTTTCATAGATAAGATAACTAATCTATCAAATATTCTATTTATTGTAGAGCCACTAGGGCACACAATAGTTTTGAGTCTAAAAATATTTTAAAAATATTGTAATAATATCAAGATATTTATTTGTAATGATATTCTCCTGAGAATATCGCAATATTTCGAGAATCATGATGCTGTAAGAATAAAAGAGAAAATCTATAAAAATTATTTTCAGTATTTTATATCTACTTGCTTTTTTAATTATTTAAGATTATTTTTTTCCTCCACCCATAAGTCCCTTTGCTTTCACAAATGATAATCTCTTGATGTAAGCTGGATTTGGGGATCAAAATTGGACTCCTAAAGTACAATATAATCGTCACACCATTCTCCATTGCATGATATTTCCATTAAGAAAGGAAATTTTCATTGGCATTAATTTGACTGGGACCCATTTGGTTTTTGGAAACTGAATTAATGCCAATGAAATGGAGGTCCTCTACCATTCACACTGATTTGTAGCTTGTTGCCCGTGCTGTGGGCATAATTTATTGATATTTTTATCTCTTTGTTCTTAGAGGGGTATGCCCCTTTGAAATCCTATGTATCTGACTTGGATGATTGGGTTTCAATCATGTAATCTATTAATATTTGACAATGAAGAACTACACTTATTCTTCAAAAAAAAAAAAAAAGGAAATCAAAAAATCAAAAGAGAATTAAGAAAAAAAATGATTATGAGTTAATTGGTATTCCCATTACTATTCTCCATTAAATCTAAATACAGAATTAAATGAAAAAGGGTGAAAATTGGAGTAGAAACCCTTGTAATATAAACACAAGGATCACATCCCGTTATCACTAACATACAATAATATGTGGTGATCATCTTTACTTTTAGTTTATACAACAACAAAACAAAAAGTGATTCCTCCTTTTACTTTATTAAAATGTTATAACAAAAACACAATTTTGACGAATCTTGAAAGAAAAGGGATCCACTTTTAACAAATGGATGATTCTTTATATATATATATATATATATATTAAAGCAATAGGGGAGGCGGGCTATGCAGGGTGCCACGTCAACAGCAATGAGTTCTCCTTTTAAAGAAACATGCACAAAAAACCCACATTGTTTTAAAGTGCCACCTCACTTTGGTCTAATCTTTCACTCCTAAAACCTCTCTCATAAGAGATTTTTACGAACGTTTGAATTTGAGTCCTATTTCTTGCCATTTTCCAAATTATAAGCAAATCCTTACAGTCGGTTTGTTTTCTTTTCCTTAGATTTTCAATCATCAATGGGTCCCATGTTAAATATGTTTTGTGGGCCCTACTGATGAATGAAATCCAAATTGTTGCTCCTTTACTCTCCTTTCAGCTTTTTCCCCTAAATGGATGGATCCAGCAGTGGGCACCAGTTCGTAGTAAAAATATTCCAAGATTGGACTCTAATATTGGATGAAATCCCAATGGCCTTCTCTTAACCCCTTTTTTTTAAGAGTAGGCCCCACCGATGTAGGGAGGCAAGCCTGTTGGCCGTTGTCTGGTTTCTTGATGGATGCAAATCAATTGGTGGGCCCCGCACCTTTAACTTATTTCTGCAGTGGGACCCACTCATGGATTATGCATTGATATTAGTTTTCTAGGTCAATTTGTATCCGTAGTGGGCAATTAGACTGGGTTGGTATCATTCAAAAGCTTAATTTCTTTGATAATTGTTTGGATGTGATTTATGTGTGCATTAGTTAGAACTATTAGAAACATACTATGAAGACTCATATCTATTTCCATGTACACCAATCCCATGCAATGTACATCTTTTATGTTTTTTTTTTCTTCTCGTACAACTGTTCACCCCCCTTTCAATTTTTTCTTCTTATACTATCAATCATCTGTGGGGGCCATCCATCATAAATCCAGATGTCGTGTGTGGCCCATCGAGGATGAAATCATTTGATTTCCATTTCCTTTCTCCTTATCTTCCCTTTTTTTCTTGTTTGGATGCATAGCCATCAGTGGGTCCCACTAATCGTAGCCCCAAGTGCAAGGCCGTGATTGTAGTAATAACCGGTGAAACCGGATCGATCCACGGAGAGTTTATTTATCGCAAAACCTGTCCTAATGAAAAATACTAGTTCTAGCCTAAAAAAAACTATACAAATCAAATTTTCTAATTGAATTAAAAATTAATTAAAAATCTGAAATGTTAATTACAACCAAAGAAAATTAAAATCCTAATCTAGAAACATAATCTAACCACTGCATCACTATAAGATTTATTAGCCCAACCAATTGCAATAATTGTTAAGGTGCATAAAATAAAAATAAAATAAAATCAGAGAATAAAGAAATTAGATTTTAATTCTAAAACTTTGCAATAATTACTTTGCTTAATTCCATCAAGAAAAATCAAGACCACCGCACCAAGTGCGCACTGTCACTACGCACAAAAATTCGATGTTGACCCATTGGTGAAGACCAAGACCCCATAAACTTGATTTATTAATGAAAGACCCATTACAAGCAAATAACCATTACAAAATTCTTTTAATAAAAATAAAGTGCATCCAACCTTACCATAGACACAAGAAACACTAAACGGAGGAGAGGGACTCGCGGTCTCGAACGGCGATCCAACCGGCTCTCGTTTCGCAATCTGAAATCCAAGCAAGGGAAGATGATTTCAAGGATGATCCGATGGTGGAGTGACGATAGTAACGGCGGTGGCGCGACGGCATAGGAACCCAAGCGGTGGTAGCCTTAGAGAAAGCCTTGGGTGAGTGAGGATGGTAGGGGAGAGATGGAGAAAAAAGTGATAAAAAAAAGGGAAAGGTTGCTGGTCGTCCAAGGTTTATGGAGGAGTGGTAGTTAACGTCCAGCCCTCTTTTTGGGCTCTTTTTATAATTTTTTGATAGCTTGTGGTCCAAGGTATTTGATTTGGGTAAGATTTAGTAGTGTGGGGTCCAAGTTGGATTAGGATTAGGAGGGTTTTTGAGAGAGTTTCTAGGGGTTGGCCCACAATCCTAGTGAAAATAGGATTATTTATCTCATGCAACTTTCTCTCTTGGGTCCCACTTTGGTTAAAAATCAATTCAAATCTGAAATTTCAGATTTGAAACAAATCTTGAAACCATGTGGCCACCCCATATTTGGACGTGTTTTATCTCCTTGGAAGGATATTGGGCGTGCAACACTTCTTGGGAAGAATCTTGGTTGCAAACTTTAAATCTTGAGGCCTATCTTTTAGGAGATAAATTTAACAACTTAGTGCTAAAATCTTGCACTCTTTGAAATTGTCTCCAACTTGGATTGCTTAGCAAGATTTCCAATCTTTTGAACTCTTCATGGCTGGAAAAATATCTTAGCATGGCCCACCTTAAACATCTCTTCAAATCTGAATTTAATTTCATCCCAAACATGACATAGGAGTGGGCCATACTTGGAAGATTGCAATCTTGAACTATCCCATGCTTGGACGTCCCTACCTTGGAGGGATTTTTGCAAAAAATTTTCTTCTTTGTTTGGCTTGATTTGAATCTTCAAACAAGGGTAGTGTGGACCCCATGCAGAGCTTCAATAGCTTGGTTTTCCTTCTTTAATTCTTCAATTGATTCATCTCTCCCGCGGGTCCCAAGAAATTGATTTTTCCTACAAAAATACAAATAGTATAATCAATGATCAAAGAATTATTTATTTATGTAGGAAAAGAGTATTGCAAGATGCGGGCCCCAATTCACACTGAATAGATGCATAATATTTCACAATTTTGTCAAGTTTTCTTTAATTAAATTAAAGGTGCAAAGAAAATTCATCATTTCATGTGTGAATAAAAAGTTATGAGAAATTTGTGACTTTTAATGTCAAAAATGGAGAAATTCATGATTTTATGTGAAAATGCAATTTTTGGATGAATTTTGACTCGAATTCAGACATTGACGCTCAAAAACATAAAATCATAATTTTTTTACTAAAATGGTCCATGATTTGATGATTAAGTCCTTAATTACTCTAAAATGATAAGAAAATTATCCATTTTTAAGGACTTATCACCCACACATTAAAAAAATTTCAAGGGTGGTCCCCACTAATGGATCAAACATGTTAATTGTTTTAGCCCTTTCTTTTGGTTCTTTTTAGTAGATGTAGATCCATCCGGTTTGTTTTCTTTTCCTTATATTTTCAATCATCAATGGGTCCCATGTTAAATATGTTTTGTGGGCCCTACTGTTGCTATCCCAGACCCACTGGGAACTGGAGAGATCTTGATTGTAGGTTCATTGTGGCCACACTTTTGAATTTATTTTAAATAGAGTCAGATGAAAATCACAATCTAATGTACAAATCCTTTCCTTCCTTTGAAATTTCAAACAGTCCAATATGGAATGTGTATTTCAAATATAGTCATATCCAACCGTATTTCAAATGTATCTCATGGTATTGTATATCCAACCCTATCTCACGGTATTGCATATCAAGATGTAGCTCCCTACCTCCCTTATCTTCTTCCCATCACTTAATCCATCCTTTATCTCCTCATCATAGGCAACAAAGGTCTCCATCTCTCCTTCTTATACCCCTTTTTATAGACTCATTAGTTTCTAGTGCTTGCATTTTTATTAAAAAAAAAATACTTACATTTTTTTTTCTTGTATTCCCTGCAGTTAGATCACTGCAGAGATAGGCTATCCTTTCTCGCTTTTTTTTTTTTTTTTTTTTTTTTTGCTTTTCTTGCAATATACACATTTCTTGTATTTTTTATAGTCATGTTAGGGAGATGATTTGTCATCTTATTGATGACTACAACTTTCCAACAGTTGACTTTCATTGATTTGATCATAATGGTGAGGTTTTAGTTTTTCTTCCTCAAGTGGATTCATCTTTTAAATAAAAAAATTATATTTGATTCTGTCTCCGATCCAGACCTTCCTACTGCTTTATGTATTTTAATTTCTAATCTGAAATCTTGGATTTAATGGATGCTTTCCATAAGTATACATACTTTATAGTTGCAGTGCTAGAATATATTATTTATAATTGTTTATTATTTTGTTCTTCCCCTCACAAGATCCTTAAATGGTGGGACATTTTATTTTATTTTGTTTGAAAATAGTAGGACTTATTTTTTGGATAGATGATATGGATGTGTATATATATATATAATAAATCCGTAAATACGATGGTCGTAATGGTCAATGCCTTTAAATTCAAGGGGTCGTCGTGTTATGTAAATTTACTTCATTTTATATTTATTTTCAAACATAGAAAATTTTTTAATATTCAAAGATAATAAAAAAAACTTATTTTATATTTATTTTATCTTCACAATATTTCAAAAGAATTCTTAAATTTTAACATATTTTCATTTTTTGAACGGGCTTAGCATGGGCCTTTGTTACTAGTTTGTTAATAAAATGAAAAGAGTTCAGAGCTAGAAAGAGAATCCCAAAAATGTGTGATACAAAGGAATAAATTTGAGAGCGTAAAAGTATATAGTATAAACCATCAAGTTTTTCCTCTCTAAGATTATTTAAAGGAAAAACTTCCATCCGTTGAGCACCATTGCTCACAATAAGGTAATCACTGTGTGCTAAAACTTAGTAGGACCCACTTTATAATCCATCCGAGCATACCAAATGCAAAGGGCTCCCCTAATGGTCACCAAACTCAGGTTTGGCATGCATACAATGAATTGAGTCGTTGGATTGCATATGTAATTTATTGAATAGTGAGAACTTGTCAGCTATTGACCAAGTGGTTATGATGCTAATTCGTGCCTCCTCAATTGCTATACACATATAGGGTGGAAGATGGCAAGTTGTAGGATCTTTGGCCCCATTGAGCTACCATTTATCTCAAAACCAATTGGTAATAGGAAACTGCCTGCACAACAATAGTTTTATAGTTTGTTGGTTGTGTTAGGAAGGCAATCGAACATCATTCAACCAAGGGTGCACACGAGGGTTGTATGGACCTAACGCAGGTGGAGCCCTAAGTGGGACCCACAAGGACAGTTGCTCATCATAAAGCCCACTTTTTATTTAATCTTCCGGCGCCAAGGAAAGCATTTATTATGCATGAGTGGCAAGCTCACTATTTTGGGCTGGGCATGTCAAAGGATTGAAATGTGTTTAGGGATGGGCTTCAATACAGCATCACTCGCTGCAGCATAGGTTGCCACGTTTTTTGAAATCCCGAAAAGATTGTCACACATTTTTTGAACTCTTCTGCAGTTATTGTCTTCATTTTATTTCCATATTTACCCTTTTCAACTAAACAACAACCCATCTCAACTCTCAAGTCCCTCACGCTCCTTTACCAAAAAAAAAAAAAAATTATAAAACATCACGGCCTGATCTCTCTCTCTCTCCAAAACGTCTTTCCCACAAAAATATATCAATGGGCCCCAACTTTCCAAATGGAAACGACTCAAATTAAAAATTAACAACAATTATAGAAATTAAAAGCTGTAGGCGATAAAAATCACCCACTTAGATTAAGATGTAGGATTTGGGAAGACCGAGCGCTGAGAACCTGAAATGGAAAGGAAAATGGCTTGTGTCAGAGCCCCTGGTTGCTGTGAGCCGAAGGCACTCGGACGCCTGAGTTAGCTCTAAAAAAACTAAGCAGGAGGAGGAAGAAGAGAATGAGAGATAGTGAGAGTTCAAGTGCTGGGGGTTCACGCGTACCTCCATGGGGCTAATCCCATGTGTATATGTAGATGATTCCTCGTTCATTCTTTCTTTGTGAGTGGGGGTAGGTGGGGTAAGGTCCCATCGGGCCTTACCCTGACATTCGGCGGTAGGTAAAAAGGGCGCATCCCATCAGAAGCTTCCATGCTTTCGGTCAGTTGATGTTAAGGGATGATAAAGTCAACTTCTTATCGCCATAAATGAGCGATCCTATCGCCATAAATGAGTGCCCCTATCTACCAGGGTGTGCCCGTACTTCTCACAGGAGCGTGATGGCCCACTCTGCCTTCAGTACTTTTACCGGGACCAGGAATGGTTCGGCTGGGCTGGCCTTTAGCTGGCACTTACGCCGAGCTGCTGGGCTGAATAACGCTGAGTTGGCACTCTTAACCGAGCTGCCGAGCTATCGAGCGGGGGAGCCTCTTGAGCCGACACTTCTTACTGAGCCGCCGAGCTGCTGTGCTATGATTACCGAGACCGAGGTAAGCGGCTAGTGCATTACCGTGGCTCTCGCTTAGTCTCATCATCACGGTATTTTACCCACACAAAAGCAATATTCATTTGTCACCTATGAGATTTGAGGTCCAAGGTTAATCAACGTCAAGGCCTAACTTTGATGGGCGAAAAGAACACCGTATTAAAAAATAGTCAAGGTCATTTAAGATTGGAACTACTTGTAAAAGTTTTCATGAAAATCTCATTCAAATAGGATTTTGGCTCACTTTTAGATTGGTCATTATAAAAGACTATAAACAAAATACTATAGTAATTTTTAATATTTTATTGTTGAATTCGATAGTTTATGAGGGCTTATAAAAAGAGAGGCCATTTATAATAGCATAAATGGATTGCAATGAACAAATACTAATATTTATAATTTTGTATCACATGACTCTTATTTTAAAAAAGGTCATGAGAAATTGAGTCATAACCTCCACCAAAGGCTATAGAATTAGGGTCACTGAAGGTGTAATCATTATTTCCTTTGTTTAGAAGATCATCCTATTAAGGAAAAAATCTAGGATCACTGAAGGTGTAATCATTATTTCCTTTGTTTAGAAGATCATCCTATTAAGGAAAAAATCATTTTCTTGAGGTTATCCATTTATTTCAAGAATTATAGTTTAGAAAATGAAGATGCTAATTGAAATTTGGAGGTGAATGATAATCAAAAGAGGTAAACCGTTGCTTGATCTTCTTGGATTCTCAAGTATTTTTTTTCTTTGAATTTTATATATGGACCATCGATGGACCACATATGTACTTGGGTCCATCATGTCAATCGCTTGGAGTCTTAAATCACAATATATCATCTCATTTCTTAATTTAAAAAAAAAATCCCCAATAATCAACAACATATATAAAGTAGTAAAAACTCTGGTGATCCAATATGCATAATTCTGATTGGACCAATATAATATATGGCAGTAACTAGTAAAAACTCGTGGGCCCAATATGCATTTTTTAACTAAGATCATCCAATATAAATTATAAACATTGTATTTTCGTTTCTATTATAGTAGGGGAAACTACCTGAAGAATCCCCATAGCACACCTTTAGTACGGAGAGGACCCAGCAAGAGTTTAGAGATGGGAGGGATCCTTTTGTTGGGTTTCTGTTTTTTTTTTTTTTTGTCGTTTAGTGATATTGTCGCTATCGACCATTATGCGTAAACCCTTTATACATCGCCTCGTGTCTGCATTTCTTTCTCAAACCTTTTTCATCGATTGCAATATGTGCTCTGGCGAATTTCCTTCTCAGAAAACACCTCAAAAATTAGTCAAAGTAGTGGTTGGATTCCATTAAAAGGTTGGTACACGCAATAAACACCTTCCTATATTGCATCATCTACCCTAAAGTGTCATCAGCTTGATTCCTTTTCAGTACTGACTTGTTAGAAGCCCTAGAACTTTGGTCTGAACCATAAAAATGCCCTTTAAAACTGTACCAGGAGTCCAATGTAAACGCATATCTGTATGTAGCTTTGCGTAAAGACTACTATTTGTTGTAGTAAATGTCATTTTCGTTTTAGGCTTGGTTAATTTGATTTTCGTTTTGGGTTTTTTGGTTTTAAAGGGGGTTTCTTTTTTGTAGGCACTGTTTTTCTCTATTACATTCTTTCTATAAGTGGCACTTTGTTTAGTTTTTTTATCACCCCATTACATTACTTTAATATGACTATAAACTCTTATTGTATGATCAAACATATCCCAGCATGGGGATTTTAACAGTGGCTAATGGTTTAGAAAAATACACTTACTTTGTCTTACAAAATGTATGTATCTTTCATATTTTTCTAAATTACATTCTTTTGATTTGATGATAGCATGACAGTTAGCGAGGTGTTAAACATATTCCACTATGATAGTGACTTCCAATTCGATATAATCCGTCCGGTGTACAACGGAGGAAATCAAAAGATGAGATATTTATCGACAAACATAACATATGAGTCACTGGTTAACGAAGCAATTGAAGCATCTAATTGGGACTCATCCATCCAGAGATTAAGCATATAATACCTTCATCACAATGGATGGGCATTTTCAATGGCAAGCATTGACGACGACAATGATGTGAAGAGAATGTTGAAAGCATTAGGGAATGAAGTAAATGGGATATATTTATATGTCTTCAACGGTCTGAAGAACCGGAAATGTGTAGGAGGAGAACAATGGAGGTATATGCATGGGTTGTATCGCTAAATTAATAGATTACCAAATACTAAGTATGTCTTCCTACTTGCTTATGGTTTTGTTGATGCATTGTAGGTATGAAAGGAATGCTCGAGTTCACAATTGTGCAGAAAAAGTAAGGACCTCGTCAAAAACTTGTACGGCAAAGCAAGCCATAGAGCCAACGCCCACTCAAGCTGCCTACCATTAATCTCCATGAAGACAATGGCATGCGTTTCCTTTCCGTGCCTAATGAATGCAATCCACATCAGGCGGTAGGACAAGATGTTGTTATTGATGATATTGACGTTGGAACAAATAATCATGATGAGATTCAGACCGATGAACATCCTGCCATTAGCCATATTCGTTGGATCCCAACTGTGAAGGTCGAAAGCAACGGTGCCGAGGCCAACCTAGGGAACACTGCAAATCGTTCAAATGAAACCTCAGTTGTTGATTTTGAGAACAGAATGGAGCCTGAGGAGGTGAACACGTAGGTTGGTAATAACTCAGCTCAGGAAATGTGGGTTGGCCATGAGTTCCCTGATCGACAGACATTTTGGAATACTCTTGCGAAGTTTGCAATTTATGCCAACTTCACTCTTAAACACTTGAAGACCAACTCGACCAAGGTGATGGCTGGCTGCAAAGATCGAGATTGTCCTTGGCGGATCGACACTTCTATTGTCGAATCAAGACCACAATTTAAAGTTAGGACATACAATCCTAAGCACCGATGCTCGAACCCAATGATGGGCATGGCACATCAACAATCAACTTCGGTGCTTATTTCTGAGTTCATCATGGATAGGGTCCGGCAAAACATCGATATAAGGCTGAGGGAGAAAATGAACGACTACGAAATGGAATTTGGGTCGACTATTAGCTATAGGAAGGCACTCATAGCAAAGGAGATGGCTCTGCATATAGTGTGAAGATCATACGAGGAGTCGTTTCAGTTTCTGCCTCTCTACTGTATTGAATTGCAGAAAACCAACCCTGACACAATAACAAACATTGACACCACATGATGACCGTTTTAGAAGATTTTTTTGGGCATTCGGACCCTGTATAAGGTCTTTCACGTCTTCGCTAAGACCGATGATTGTTGTAGACGGTGCACATCTCCAAGGCAAATATCCCGGTGTCTTGCTAGTAGCTGTGACATTACGATGCCAATCATAAGCTACTCCCCATCGCCTTTGCATTTGTGGAAGCCAAGCGTCGTGACAGTTGGGAGTGGTTCCTTGAAAACTTATTCATAGCGCTTGGAGAGCCACTCAATTTGACCATTGTTTCTGGCCGTCAGAAGAGTCTTATTCCAGCGCTACAGAACACTATACCCTCCGCAGTGCACTGTTACTGTTGCCGTCACATTGTTGAAAATATCAAAACCGCTTTTAGTGACGAGGCAATCGTCATGAAATTCTGGCGTGCGGCAAAGTCCTATAGGCCTTATGTTTATGAGGCATATATGACGGATATACATGCAGTCAGCCAAGAGGCGTTCAGCTACATTGAGGCAATTGGGAGGCAACGTTGGGCAAATGCATACGTACAAGGCTGTCGGTATGAAATGCTAACTAGCAATACGACGGAGTGTCCTAACAGCTTGTTAAAGGACACAAGGGTACTGCCTATTGTAAAACAGGTCGAGGAGATACGTGCCAAGTTAATGGAGTTCTATCAAAAGCTCCATCTTCAGCCAGAGAGTGTGACTACTCGTTTAAGTCCGTATGCGGAACAAATCTTAAGTCAAGAAATGGAGGAAGCCCGCAGGGTTCATGTTCGCATTGCTAGCCTGGTCGAATTTCAAGTACAGTCCGCAAAGGACGTGGACGTAGTCGATCTCGAACGTAGAACTATGTCGTAAATGGGAGATTTTGGGCCTCCCATGTTGTCATGCGCTGGCATCAATAAAGGTAAGGAACTATGATCCATATGCACTTTGCGAGCATTGGTACCTTTCAAGCGTTTATTGTACAACGTACAATGAAGTTTTGCATGCTACCTGATAAGTCCACAAAATTAGGTCATTAGGTCATCATTTCATTAGCATTTGTGGACTTAATTATGTTTAGTTGCATAAAACTACACTTAATTTCATGATTACATGTATTTGGGGATATGTTTGGGAAATGGTCAAAATTCATTGAATTGCATGATTTTTGTGAAATTAAGTTTTTCATTAAGTTTTTGGTTTCATCAATGCATACCTACTATTTTTGGCACCATGTGCTATTTTTTGGAAAGTTTGTCATTTGGGTGCATCATTAGGCATGTAGGGTCTCATGCATGATTCATGTTTATTTTCTTACACGTAATTAATGTTAAATTTATTTCTTTCAATTTGTAGAAGAAATCAACATGGGACCCACATTGATGAAATTTGAGAAGAGAGGTCAAAGGAGTGTCAAATATGCATGCCTTGGATGTCCAACATGGGTCCCACACACCCCATTGCATGCCAACATAGAAGCTTCCATTTGTGCAAAATTATTCCCGGATTTTTCAGGGGCAGCAACTTAAAATGGGCATAATTCTCAAATCGAGTGTCGGATCGGGGAAATCTAGGTACCGTTGGAAAGCTCTTTTCGAGTAGATATCCGTGGAGCCCAAGATTGGATAAATCAGAGCTATATTGAGGGAGATATGATCTCAGGAAGTTTTCTACTATAGTTTTATGCGGGAACTGCAAGAAATCTCAATTTGGAAAGCTTCTTTCATCCACACCACTTGCAATTTTTTAGAGATATTTTAGGACTCTACAAGGAAGTGATTGTTCTCCAAGAAATTGCAATTAGCAAAAAATCCTCACAAAGTCAAATTCTTTCCAAGTGTGAAGCCTAGCTTGAGGTCTAAGCAAGAAATCTCTATACATTAGGAAAGAAGTCCCTAAAAGAGAGGAGATTCTTAGCAAAAGAGGAGGCATCACACACACAATAAAATCAGCCCATGAAGAGGTGCTGGGGATCCATCACCTTGTGCAACACCTTGTGTAATAACTTGGAGGCTCTCTTTCCATTCCACCCCATCCACCCTTTTCTCTCTACGTCCCTTTCTTCTTCTTCTCCCTTCTAATTCTTTAAATATAGATTGAGAGATCATGTTGAGAGAATGATGAAGAGAGGAGAATCTTAATTTTTTGTATTTCAAGATCATGGAATAAAGACTCTACTTGTATTGATTCTGCGTGTTTATGTAAGTGGTTTAATTTTCTTTTTCTGGTTCTTTTATGTGTTTTGATTGGAGACAATATTTCACATGATTAGATCTAAGATATTGAAAATAAAATAAACTGATTAAAAGTCGAGAGACATCAAAATAATTACTTGCATAATTTTTTTTCCTACTCTGAGAAGAGAGGACATCATCAATTGCATTGTCAATACTTGTAGGATTGTCTAGTTTTTAGATCTTTGGTAGTACTTTTCCACTTTTTATTTTCCACCCCTTTTGTTTTTATTTAAGTTAATATTCTGATTATTTTAATTTATAAATTCTAGATTTAGAGATTACAACTTGCATCTTTCTATGTTTAATTGAAACTTTCTAGTCTTGCTAGTTGCATAAACTATAGTTGGAAAGTGTTTTTTCTACATGCATCATATATAGAAATTGCATTAGAACAGGATTTTGTTGCTGAAATCACAGTGTTAATGACTGATTAGAAAAATTAAATTCGGATTTGGTGGGTGAATAGTAAAAAATTCTGCACAGTTTTAGCAGATTTAACCCGACTAAGTTTCAAAAGTGTACAATTTAAAAACCAGGTAAACGTGAATATTTTGGTCCGAAAAATAGCAGATTTAAAGTATGATAATAGGACTTTGAAATCCTAGAATTTCAGCCAAAAATAACCTTGGGAACCGGGTCAACTAGAGGCCCAAATAAGGGTAGTTGGACAGCCTGTGAGCAGATTTCCAGCACAAAACAATTCAAGTAGGCATCTTTAAGTGATCATATCTTTTTCATTCTAAGTCCTTTTTCGATTCTTCTTTTTTTGTTGTATTCATGCATCATCAGAGTATTGACTCCAGCCATTAGATTTAGGTTTATATCATCTTAGACGAGTCGTACAGTCCAACGAAATTGGGACTATGCAAGGGTTTCCAGACTTAGAATTTTGACAGCATGCATCAAATTTTTAGAAACTCGCATAAAATTGCATTGTTGGCATTTAGGGCATTATAGATCATTCATATTTGCATAAAAATTGATTTTGGTAATTAGGATTTAATTTAGAAATTTTTTTTTGATATATTAAATTGGTTGTTTGATGTGTGTATTCTTTTGCAGGTTTTAGTTTAATTAGTATTTTCTAGATTAGGTTTCTTTATTTAGATTAGTGTTTTTATTTTTGGAAATTATTGTATTTAATTTTTTTCAGCATTCATTTATTTTAGTAAGGTTGATGTAATTTAATTAGTTTCCATTTAGGCCAGATTTAGTGTTTATTTAGGATAGGTCAAAGTTGGAAGGTTTCACAAAAAGCATTGCTCCCTGTGGATCGACCTAGATTTACCAGATTATTACTACAATCACACCCTACACTTGGGGTCCGAACACTACCCGAGACACCAAGCAATGGACACACACAATTCCCATAAGAATTCTTCCACCACAAGCAACTAAACAACAAGGGCGTAAAAAAAAAAAGGATTCGTACCGAAGATTGTGGCCGCCAACGAAGGGTAGTTACCTGCTTCAATTGTAAAGAGAAGGGCCATAACCGTGAGGTTGTCGCAATCCCCCATATGATGTGATTTGCTGTAGAAGTTATGTGATATGTTGAACAGTCAGTTTAAGAGTGCATTCCTTTTTTGGGCTGGCTGGTGATGTATATGGGTTCCATATAGGCTTGAAGATTGCATTTTTTTTTTTTTTGGATGGTCTGGTTGGTGATGTAAATGTGTTGTTCCAGGCCTTAACAGTGAAGTTATTTTTTGGGCTAGCTGGTGATGTAAATAGGTTGTTATTGGCTTTAACAGTGAAGCCAGCTGGTGATGTAAATGGATTGTTCCAGGCTTTAACAGTGAAGTGATTTTTTGGCTGGTTGGTGATGTAAATGGTTCCAAGCCTTAACAGTTCAGTGATTTTTTAGGCTAACTGGTGATGTAAATAGGTTGTTCCAGGCTTTAACAGTGAAGTGATTTTTTAGGCTGGCTGGTGATGTAAATGGGTTCAATGTAGGCTTGAAGATTGCAGTTTTTTTTTTTTTTCTGGTTGGTGATGTAAATGGGTTGCATGTAGATCTAACAAATGTAAATGGGATCCATGTTGATGTGAACATTGCAAATTTCACTTTTTTTGGAAACGTTTAATACTTTTGTAATTATTGTACAACTGTGATGAATGTTGGAATGTGAATGGTGATATAAATGGATTTTATATAAATTTATATCTTCTTGTATTCAGCTGCTCCATGGTGTTTTGCTTAAGTATTTCCTTTCACGATAAGTTGGGTTAAGCACTGTATATGTTGGGTTCACAACTGTTTGAATCATCACATCACGAATCCTCGAGCAAAACCATTTTGCGCCATTCTAGATGCTACTGACTTACAACTTTCATTGACCACAGTGACAGAACTTGTCGATACCGACAGAGAACGATTATCGCTATCGACAGTTTTTCCTGATTGAGGCAGCTACTAACTTACAACTTTTAATTCTTCCCATTGACGAAAACTATCGATAGCAACAGATAAAAATTGCCGATATCAATCACTTTTACCTATTATAGCTCCTACTCACAACTTTTAATTCATTCCACTGACAAAACATGTCGATAGCGACATAAAATAATACTCGTGTCAAACCCCGACCCAGGATTAGCGCGATTAGTGTTAATTAAGTGCGTGTTCAGTGGTAATGTGAGTTTAGTGTACGTGGGATTAGAAATTGGTTCGATTTAGTCTAGAATTAGCTTTGGGGAATTTTGAGAGCGTTTTATGCATTTTGGTTACACTTAAGGGTGCCTTGAGTGTACGTGTAAGCTTGGGAGGAAATTCCATTTTTCGGATTTTAATCGTGATTTCGATCTCTTTTGAATGGTTTTATTTTATTAATAAACTTTTGTGTTCGTCTTGTTTGTGTTTTAGGCCCAAAAACCCAAGTTTTGGCCCAAAGGGGTAAATCAGTCTTTTCACACCAAATCTGGACTCAAAATTCGAAATCTCAAAACTATGCCAAATTTATACTTTTTGGAAACTAGATTTTTCGGCGATCATTTTAGTCTTCTTCGTCGTTTTCATCCGGGGCCCACAAATCAGTGTTTTAAGCATTGCAAGGTTTGGAGCAATGGGGCCACAAGAACCCAATTTGAACTAATACCCTTCTCCCTCATTTTTCACTCACGGTTCAAAACACTCTCCCTGCAACTTTCTTCAACTCAGCTGTGATTTCTTCTCCTTCCCTCCTTTCTTCTCTTTGCATGTCTAAGCTAGAGAGCTTCAAATCAAAAACCAACCATACCATCTTCTTCCTCTCTACTCAAGGAATCCATTGCTACCATTTTCTTGGAGATTCCAGCTGTGTTTCCACTCCATTTTCTTCTCCTCTTCTTGTTTAGCAAGCTACAGGTAATGGATCTCTTTCTCCTCTTCAATGTAGTCTTTTGAGTTCCTTAGGAGCCCACTTTTCAAACATGCAACACCCACTTCGAAATGGGTCATTGTCTTCTCTTTTTGGTGGATTTTTGAAGTTCTTTTCATGGGTTTCTTGTAGATTTCGTGGAGTGCTTTTGGTAGGAATTGTTCTGAGTTTGTTGGGCTAGGACTTTGGTAAAAGGCAAGTGATCAACTTAGATTCATAATGCATGCAATATTTAAATGTGTTAACTTTCATGATTTGATTTCTTTTCCATTCTAATTTGGACAATACATTGTTTCAAGGACTTGATATAGTCTGAAATATTGTTTTAATTGAAATGCATATGCTGATGGTTTGTAAATAAGAGTTTCCATTCATTTAATGTTGCTTTCATCTTGTCAAATTGTGTTACAAATGGATGCAAGGATGGAGGAAATGTTGTGAGGTGAATGGGGGTGTGGATGGTTATAATTTTGAATGGAAATTGCCCTTGGAGAGCATGGAGGCTCAAGGGATATGCAGGGATTTGACAAAGGAAAGAATTGGTGAATAGGGGGTGTGAAATCTGAAGCAAACTGAAGCTGCCGCACACAGGCGGTTAGCAGTCGGCCAGCAGTCGGCTAGCCGACTGTTGACCCACGGCTAACCGACCCTGTGTCGGTTAGAATAACAGTAGCTCATTTTCTGCAAAGGGCGTGGTCGGCCCGCAGGCGGTCAGCAGGCGACTAGCCGACCTGCGCAAGAAATTGGAAAAATAGTATGTTCCTGATCAGTCGGTCAGCAGTCGGTCGGGTGGTCGGTCAGCCGACCAGCAACTGGCGGTTAGCCGCCAGGTAGCCGCGTGGTGACCGAGTGTATATAAGGAGGATTTTGAAGGGGCTTTGATGGGAGAGAAAAACTAGAATATGTTATGGGGTCTTTAGCCTGATGCTGTGCAGTTGAAACATGAAATGTTGTCCAGCTTCGGAAACACCAATTCATTTAAACTCCAACATTTGGGTTTCAACTTCACGAGAATCAAACAAAGAACCTTAGCATATACTTGACATAATTGTTTCGAAATCTTGAATTTTGACACGAAGAATACGTTCTGTACCTGTTTTGATTTACAAACATGTATTTAACTTTTGATTTGTCTCAAGGACTAAATTGGGGACACTTTTCCAGCTTTGATGTTATAGCTTTTGCCATTCTTGTTTAGTCTCGTCTGGCATTGTTTTGATAAGTGTTTTCCCTATTTTCGCTAAGTTTTGTACAAGTATTGGTCAGTTTTATGCATACATGAATATCATAGAGTACCACTGAGCTTGGACTGCCCTCTCAGTCTGATCCACTAGTTAGGGGGTCCTAAAACATAAGGGCAATCTGCAGATTAGTCGTGTATTTATACACATCTTTGTTTTGTCCGGTTCCGCGGCCGGTTTTCCGCCCACCTTGTGTGGCTCGGACTTCTGTTTCGTTTTGTCTCGTTTTGTTTCGTTTCGCTTGCTCTTGTCATTTCGTATGACGGAGAAAGGATGAGCTCAATGTGGATCCGTGAATCATGTTATTTTATTGAAAAGCATGTTAGTTTTGAATTACACTTAAAACATAATTTTTGTTCAGATCTCATGCAATGTTTTAAAGTGCTGATTACTTTCTCATGATCTGATTTGTATTTTGTCTAAGCTGTTCACCTGCCAGACCGTCGTGTCTGATCCCTTTGTTTTGGTGTTTAGATGCAGGCGCCGTTGATATTGCGGAGGAGCGCCCGGAGGAGGCTTTTGAGCCACCCCCAGCCCGTGAGTGGCAACCCGACGACGTCCTTTAGACGTCGGGCGGAGTCTTGAGCACGATGCACATAGAGGGGATCATTTTGCTATTTTGGGAATGTATGGCCTTTGTTGGCCTTTTTCACCTTTTTGGGGTTATGTAACTTAACACTTTGTTATCTTGAAACTTAAACTGAATCGGGTAAAGCTATGCTTACATTTTCTACTCTGATTACTGTCTTAATGATGACTTAACATATGCAATTCTGAATTATTAGGTTTATGTCATTGAATTGTGATGAGATTACTTGCACGCTTCCGCAAATCATTGTTAGTGTGAGATTGTTACATGTTCGTTTTGGGAATCCTCACCACGGAAACCTGTGGGTTAATCATAGTTGGATGGACAACAACCGTCGCGGGGCCCGGGCTTTGGGAAACCTCGGTCCGGGGTCGCGACAGGACTGGTATCAGAGCGGGACATGTTTCAGGCAATTAAAAGAAACTAGAAACTCTTAGGGACGTGGCGAGGATCCGTGAACACGTTAGATCAGTAGTGTGGACTTAGAGACCAAACCCCAATTTGTTATTATGTACTGACAATTTGTTTTACAGCATCATGCCTCCAAAAAGAACTCCGAATCAGAATGCTTCAGGGAGCAATACCAATAATGATAACAGTGAAACACATGATGAACAGCCACCTACAATGACTCAGTTTCAGGCACTTATGCAAGCCATGTTAGAACAACAGAGGCAAGCTAATGAAAGTCAGACAAGAATGCAGAGGGAAGCTAATGAAGTCCAAGCTAGGCTACAAAGAGAGGCCAATGAGAACCAAGCTAGGTTCCAAGAACAGCTAGCTAAGAAGGATGAGGAAATGGCACAAGTTCAAAGACAGCTTTTGGAAGTTTTACAAACTAGGCCTCAACCCCTTCCTAGACAACCGGGAGGACCGAATATTATCATCAACAATCGAGAACAAGACCCTAACATTTTGTTCGAGAGGTTCAGGAAGAGAGGACCCAAGGAGTTCTCAGGTCAAGAAGACCCGTTGGCTGCAGATGACTGGTTAGTTAATGTAGAGAAGATCTTTGATGTATTCACTTGTACAGGCTTACAGAAGGTCAACCTCACAGCTTCTCTATTTTATGGATTAGCGGACACTTGGTGGCAAACGGTTAAGGAACCGTATCAGATTATGCCAGATGGGGTTACATGGGAAACTTTTAAAATTCAATTCACTGATAAGTATGTCCCTTCTCATGTCAAGAGGCAGAAAGCTATAGAGTTTCAGCAGCTCAAGCAGGGTAACATGACAGTTTTGGAGTATGTGACAAAGTTTGAAAGGCTTGCTAGATATGCTCGAGAGTTGATAGACACCGAGCAGAAGTAGATTACTAAATTCTTAGAAGGGCTGAACCCCATCATCATGAGGGATGCTACAGGAGTAGTTCCACCAGCCACCTTCGATGAAGCAGTCAAAAGAGCATACAAGTTTGAGGACATCAACAATCAGATCATCAGGGATAGAAAGCAACAGTACCACCAACAGAACCAAAGGTCACAGAACAAGAAACCAAGACAAGAGCAAAACCCTCCAAGGCAAGGTGTGTGTGCACATTGTGGCAAGAATCATGAGACTGCACAATGTCGAAAAGCCACAGGAGCTTGTTTTAGATGTGGGGCTATGGATCATGCCATCCGAGATTGCCCACAAGTGCAAAATCAGGCCAATAGGAACCAGCCACAAAGGCAAGCAGCACCACAGGCTCCAGCCCAGAACCAAGCAAGACCACCTCAGCAGCAACAAGGCAGGCAACAAGTTCAAAATCAGAATGCTCGTCCTCCTCAGCAGCAGCAGCAGAACAGAAATGTACAAGAGAGACAGAATAGGCCACAGCAGCAAGGCCGAGCATACAATCTTAATCGTGTCGATGCCGATGCTGCGGGCGATGTAGTTGAAGGTAAACTTTTCATCTGTGGAGTAGAAGCTCAAATTTTATTTGATCCTGGAAGCACTCATTCATTTTTATCTCCTGTGTTTGCGAAGATGATTGCTATGCCATCTAGAATTCTTGATTATATTTTGACTGTCACTACACCAGTAGGTAAACAGGCCGTTTGTAGAAATTATTACCCAAATTGTTCAGTTCTATTAGGAGAAGTCAACCTTCTAGCAGATCTTATTATTTTAGACATGCATGATTTTGATGTCATCTTAGGCATGGATTGGTTAGAGAAGTATCATGCAACCATGGATTGCTTTAGTAAAACTATTACTTTTAAGTTGAAAGGAGAACAGGCAGATTTGATTGTTCAGGGAAACAGGAAGAAAGGCCAAGTGGGGATTATTTCAGCACTAAAGGCAAGCAGAATGGTGTCTTGTGGTTGTGAAGCTTTTATAGCGTTTATCACGGAGGATAAACGGTTCCAAGGGGTGGAGGAAATCCCCGTTGTATGTGAGTTTCCAGATGTTTTTCCGGAAGAAATCCCAGGTTTACCACCAATTCGAGAGGTTGAGTTCACGATTGAGCTCCTTCCAGGGACAGCTCCAATTTCTATTGCACCTTACAGGATGGCTTCAGCAGAATTAGGTGAACTAAAACTCCAATTGCAAGAACTATTGAGCAAAGGTTTCATTAGACCAAGCGTTTCACCTTGGGGAGCACCAGTGTTGTTTGTGAAAAAGAAGGATGGAAGCTGGAGAATGTGCATAGACTATAGAAGACTGAACCATATGACTGTCAAGAACAAGTATCCGTTGCCGAGAATAGATGAATTGTTTGATCAATTGCAAGGAGCAGCGTATTTTTCCAAGATAGATTTGAGGTCTGGGTATTATCAGCTGCGAGTTAGAGAGTCAGATGTGCCTAAAACAGCTTTTCGAACTAGATATGGGCACTATGAGTTTCTGGTGATGCCATTTGGGTTGACTAATGCACCCGCGGTATTTATGGCTCTCATGAACAAAGTCTTTGCGGAGCACTTGGATCTCTTTACAGTGGTGTTTATTGATGACGTTCTAGTGTATTCTAAAAGTAAGGAAGAGCATGAAGAGCACTTGAGGACATCATTACAGCTTTTGAGGGACAACCAGCTCTATGCAAAGCTAAGTAAATGTGAATTTTGGTTAGAGCAAGTGGCTTTTCTAGGCCACATTATTTCAAGAAAAGGCTTAGCAGTGGACCAGTCCAAAGTCGAAGCAATTGTCAGTTGGAAAAGGCCAAGTAGTGTGACAGAAATCAGAAGCTTTTTGGGACTAGCAGGTTATTACAGGAGGTTTGTCCAGGGATTTTCATCTATTGCAGCACCATTGACAAAGTTGACTAGGAAAAATGTGCCTTTTACATGGACAGACCATTGTGAAGAAAGTTTTCAAGAGCTGAAGAAAAGATTGACTACAGCTCCAATCCTCACTTTACCGTCGGGAAGTGGAGGATTTGTTATCCATACAGATGCTTCAAATGTAGGATTGGGTTGTGTGCTGATGCAGAATGATAAAGTAGTTGCTTATGGTTCAAGGCAGTTGAAAGAGCATGAGAAGAATTATGCAACTCATGATTTGGAATTAGCAGCGGTTGTATTTGCTTTGAAAATGTGGAGACATTACCTATATGGAGAGAAATTTAAAGTACATTCAGATCACCGGAGTCTACAGTATCTATTTTCGCAGAAAGAGTTGAACATGAGGCAGAGACGATGGATGGAGTACATCAAAGACTATGACTTCCCAATCAAGTATCATCCGGGCAAGGTGAATGTAGTAGCTGATGCTTTGAGCAGAAAATCAGTGGTTATGGCTAGCTTGAGAGGAGTCAGTGTCTTATATCAATTTGAAGAATTGGGAGTAGAAGTGCAACCGTTAAGGCAGGGTGTGTTGTTGGCAAGTATGTTAGTGTCTGAACCTATTTTCATTCAGAAAATCAAAGACAGTCAATTGCAAGACCCGGATTTGGCCAAGATTGTGGAACACATTTCAGAACGTCCAGACTTCAGAGTTGTAGATGGAGTGTTGTACTTCCGTGACCGTTTGTGTGTGCCTAACCTCGAGGACTTGAAGAATGAAATTATGACTGAAGCTCATAACACGAGATACTCTATGCATCCTGGGAGTACAAAAATGTACCAAAATTTGAAGAACCGATTCTGGTGGAATAACATGAAGCGAGAGATTGCAGCTTTTGTATCTCGGTGCCTCACGTGTCAGCAGATTAAGGCAGAACACCAGAAGCCTCCAGGGTTGTTGCAACCATTGGACATTCCGGAGTGGAAATGGGAACACATCACTATGGATTTCGTCTCCGGTTTGCCTACTACCAAGAAAGGGAACAATGCTATCTGGGTTATAGTAGATCGTCTTACGAAGTCTGCTCACTTCATTCCTATGAAGACAGGGAGTAAGATGCATATGGCACCACTTGCAGATTTATTTATTACTGAGATAGTCAGCAGACATGGACAGCCCGTCTCCATCACTTCCGACAGAGATAGCAGATTTGTTTCGAGGTTTTGGAAGACTCTATTCGAATCTATGGGCACTAAGTTGCAATTCAGCACTGCATACCATCCTCAGACTGATGGTCAGTTAGAGCGAACTATACAGACTTTAGAGGACATGCTACGGGCTTGTGTGCTAGATTTCAAGGTTCAATGGGATGAGTATTTACCACTGTGTGAGTTTGCATATAACAACAGCTACCATTCCAGTATTGGGATGGCACCTTTCGAAGCACTCTATGGTAGGAGATGCAGAACTCCTGTTTGCTGGGAAGAAGTCGGTGTTCGTAGTTTTCACGGACCGACAATAGTTGGAGAAACAAGTGATAAGATCAAGCTGATTCAAGAACGGTTAAAGGTTGCTCGAAGTAGACAAAAGAGTTATGCTGATACTCGTAGAAGAGATTTGCAGTTTAATGAAGGCGACAAGGTATTTTTGAAAGTATCTCCGGTTAGAGGAACTCTAAGATTTGGACAGAAAGGCAAGCTTGCGAGAAGGTACATCGGGCCGTACGAGATTTTGAGCAAGATAGGAGATGTTGCCTATAGACTTGCGTTACCGCCGGAACTCTCCGGGGTACACAATGTTTTTCACGTCTCTATGTTGAAGAAATACGTCCCAAATCCTTCACATGTTCTACAGCATGAACCACTGGAAATTCGAGAAGATGCATCGTACGTGGAGAAGCCGGTTAGAATTGTGGACACCAAAGAACAAGAGTTAAGAAATCGGACAATTCACTGGGTCAAAGTACAGTGGGAAAATCATGAGCCAGAAGAAGCGACATGGGAACTACGAGAGCAAGTCCAGAGAAAGTATCCTGAACTATTACCAGAGGTATATTTATTTTTATTTGGAGGACCAAATAACCTAAGGGGTGGAGGATGTCAAACCCCGACCCAGGATTAGCGCGATTAGTGTTAATTAAGTGCGTGTTCAGTGGTAATGTGAGTTTAGTGTACGTGGGATTAGAAATTGGTTCGATTTAGTCTAGAATTAGCTTTGGGGAATTTTGAGAGCGTTTTATGCATTTTGGTTACACTTAAGGGTGCCTTGAGTGTACGTGTAAGCTTGGGAGGAAATTCCATTTTTCGGATTTTAATCGTGATTTCGATCTCTTTTGAATGGTTTTATTTTATTAATAAACTTTTGTGTTCGTCTTGTTTGTGTTTTAGGCCCAAAAACCCAAGTTTTGGCCCAAAGGGGTAAATCAGTCTTTTCACACCAAATCTGGACTCAAAATTCGAAATCTCAAAACTATGCCAAATTTATACTTTTTGGAAACTAGATTTTTCGGCGATCATTTTAGTCTTCTTCGTCGTTTTCATCCGGGGCCCACAAATCAGTGTTTTAAGCATTGCAAGGTTTGGAGCAATGGGGCCACAAGAACCCAATTTGAACTAATACCCTTCTCCCTCATTTTTCACTCACGGTTCAAAACACTCTCCCTGCAACTTTCTTCAACTCAGCTGTGATTTCTTCTCCTTCCCTCCTTTCTTCTCTTTGCATGTCTAAGCTAGAGAGCTTCAAATCAAAAACCAACCATACCATCTTCTTCCTCTCTACTCAAGGAATCCATTGCTACCATTTTCTTGGAGATTCCAGCTGTGTTTCCACTCCATTTTCTTCTCCTCTTCTTGTTTAGCAAGCTACAGGTAATGGATCTCTTTCTCCTCTTCAATGTAGTCTTTTGAGTTCCTTAGGAGCCCACTTTTCAAACATGCAACACCCACTTCGAAATGGGTCATTGTCTTCTCTTTTTGGTGGATTTTTGAAGTTCTTTTCATGGGTTTCTTGTAGATTTCGTGGAGTGCTTTTGGTAGGAATTGTTCTGAGTTTGTTGGGCTAGGACTTTGGTAAAAGGCAAGTGATCAACTTAGATTCATAATGCATGCAATATTTAAATGTGTTAACTTTCATGATTTGATTTCTTTTCCATTCTAATTTGGACAATACATTGTTTCAAGGACTTGATATAGTCTGAAATATTGTTTTAATTGAAATGCATATGCTGATGGTTTGTAAATAAGAGTTTCCATTCATTTAATGTTGCTTTCATCTTGTCAAATTGTGTTACAAATGGATGCAAGGATGGAGGAAATGTTGTGAGGTGAATGGGGGTGTGGATGGTTATAATTTTGAATGGAAATTGCCCTTGGAGAGCATGGAGGCTCAAGGGATATGCAGGGATTTGACAAAGGAAAGAATTGGTGAATAGGGGGTGTGAAATCTGAAGCAAACTGAAGCTGCCGCACACAGGCGGTTAGCAGTCGGCCAGCAGTCGGCTAGCCGACTGTTGACCCACGGCTAACCGACCCTGTGTCGGTTAGAATAACAGTAGCTCATTTTCTGCAAAGGGCGTGGTCGGCCCGCAGGCGGTCAGCAGGCGACTAGCCGACCTGCGCAAGAAATTGGAAAAATAGTATGTTCCTGATCAGTCGGTCAGCAGTCGGTCGGGTGGTCGGTCAGCCGACCAGCAACTGGCGGTTAGCCGCCAGGTAGCCGCGTGGTGACCGAGTGTATATAAGGAGGATTTTGAAGGGGCTTTGATGGGAGAGAAAAACTAGAATATGTTATGGGGTCTTTAGCCTGATGCTGTGCAGTTGAAACATGAAATGTTGTCCAGCTTCGGAAACACCAATTCATTTAAACTCCAACATTTGGGTTTCAACTTCACGAGAATCAAACAAAGAACCTTAGCATATACTTGACATAATTGTTTCGAAATCTTGAATTTTGACACGAAGAATACGTTCTGTACCTGTTTTGATTTACAAACATGTATTTAACTTTTGATTTGTCTCAAGGACTAAATTGGGGACACTTTTCCAGCTTTGATGTTATAGCTTTTGCCATTCTTGTTTAGTCTCGTCTGGCATTGTTTTGATAAGTGTTTTCCCTATTTTCGCTAAGTTTTGTACAAGTATTGGTCAGTTTTATGCATACATGAATATCATAGAGTACCACTGAGCTTGGACTGCCCTCTCAGTCTGATCCACTAGTTAGGGGGTCCTAAAACATAAGGGCAATCTGCAGATTAGTCGTGTATTTATACACATCTTTGTTTTGTCCGGTTCCGCGGCCGGTTTTCCGCCCACCTTGTGTGGCTCGGACTTCTGTTTCGTTTTGTCTCGTTTTGTTTCGTTTCGCTTGCTCTTGTCATTTCGTATGACGGAGAAAGGATGAGCTCAATGTGGATCCGTGAATCATGTTATTTTATTGAAAAGCATGTTAGTTTTGAATTACACTTAAAACATAATTTTTGTTCAGATCTCATGCAATGTTTTAAAGTGCTGATTACTTTCTCATGATCTGATTTGTATTTTGTCTAAGCTGTTCACCTGCCAGACCGTCGTGTCTGATCCCTTTGTTTTGGTGTTTAGATGCAGGCGCCGTTGATATTGCGGAGGAGCGCCCGGAGGAGGCTTTTGAGCCACCCCCAGCCCGTGAGTGGCAACCCGACGACGTCCTTTAGACGTCGGGCGGAGTCTTGAGCACGATGCACATAGAGGGGATCATTTTGCTATTTTGGGAATGTATGGCCTTTGTTGGCCTTTTTCACCTTTTTGGGGTTATGTAACTTAACACTTTGTTATCTTGAAACTTAAACTGAATCGGGTAAAGCTATGCTTACATTTTCTACTCTGATTACTGTCTTAATGATGACTTAACATATGCAATTCTGAATTATTAGGTTTATGTCATTGAATTGTGATGAGATTACTTGCACGCTTTCGCAAATCATTGTTAGTGTGAGATTGTTACATGTTCGTTTTGGGAATCCTCACCGCGGAAACCTGTGGGTTAATCATAGTTGGATGGACAACAACCGTCGCGGGGCCCGGGCTTTGGGAAACCTCGGTCCGGGGTCGCGACAACTCGATATCGACAATTGTTTCCTATTGTAGCCCATGCTAAGTTACAACTTTTAATTCATCCCCTGACGAAACAAGTCGATAGCGACAGATAAAAATTATCGACATCGACAATTGTTTCCTATTGTAGCCCATGCTGAGTTATAACTTTTAATTCATCCTCTGACGAAACAAGTCGATAGCGACAGATAAAAATTATCGATATTGACAACTGTTTCGTATTCTACTCCCTGCTAAGTTACAACTTTTAATTCATCCCTTGACGAAACTAGTCGATAGCGACATACAAAGATTATCAATATCGACAATTGTTTCCTATTCTACTCCCTACTGAGTTACAACTTTTAATTCATCACCCTAACAAAACCTGTCGATAGCGACAAATATAAATTGTCGAGATCGATAATTGTTTCCCACTCCAACAGCTATTAAGTTACAACTTTTAATTTATCTCCTTGACGAAACCTATCGATAGCGACAGCTATAAATTGCCGATATCGACAATTGTTTCCCATTGCAGCAACTATTAATTAAAACTTTTAATTCATCAACCTGACAAAACTTGTCGATAGTGACAATCCAAACTGTCGATATCGACAGTATTTAGTTGTTCCAGCCCCTACTGACTTTCAGTTTGGTTTACAGCTGTAACAGCAGCCAACACTGAGCCTTACTAAAATTGGTGTTCAAAACCACTACAACCACATCTATTCACCCTTCTTTGGCAAACATTCACCAACACATGCATTCACCTTCTTCTTAAAACCCCAACACATGCATTCAACCATAACATACAATCTGCCAACAGTAACCTGCAACATACATGCATTCAACCATAACATACAATCTGCTAACAGTAACTTAATGACATGCATTCAACCATAACATACAATCTGTTAATAGGTTAGAAAACACATACATTCAACCATATATCCAACCTGTTAACAGTAACAGTCTCATTCTCCAACAATAGGAGATTATATACGGTGAAGTTCATTAATAAGTCACAATAGCATAAGTTTGCGAAGTATCAAATTCTCTCAACCTTCAAGACTGATGAGACACCATATCAAACCAAAAGAGTACAACACTACAGAGACCCCACATGCACCATCCAACAAAACTAAAAAGAAAAAAAAACAGAGCCTTTAATTCCCGCGCTCCGTTCTCGCCTATGGAGATCACCATCAAAGCCCTCAAGGGAAGTCACTCAAGTCAATCAAATCCAGTTTGCTGGCATTCAACTGCCAGCTCCTTTTGAATATCTATATGACAATTTTGCTATGAAAGTAGGGGATATCTTCTTGAGTGAAGTTGATGCTACAGCGCTGCACACAGTGTTCCGCGAAAGCCATTGCAAATATTCCACAGTCATGTTCATTTTGTTGGCGAGGGATGCCCATCTTTATAAGCCAACCCTATAGATATAGGTCTGACCATCCGAAATGACTATACATTTCATTCAACCGTGCAACCTACATAAAGCATTCACAATACACGACAACAAAAGATTAGTGGATGAATTCGTGTACGTCACCTCAAAATATGTAAATGACTCAGAATACAAATATATAAATAGTTAAGGTAACATAACATACAAAATTCGCCGTGTGCTTTACCGATCGTCAATCTCCAGCCATACTATTGTAAAACTCCCATCTTTTCTCGTCCACGTATCCGTCTAGCAAGGTGAAATGTGATCTGTGATGGACTATAAAAATTAGCGTGCGTGCTTTCCTTGCGTCCCACACCCTATGTCCATGCTTCCCAAACACAGCCTCCACAACAGACTCAGAATCATTCGATCACCAACTCTGCATAGAAGTATTCCAGAAATAGTCAGCTAGAGCTACTAACTAGAAATACTCACATGCTCCTCTTTCACAACAAAGTACTTATACAAATGCTTGGGTCAGCAATAAAACATGAATCACATCCATCCCTCAAGAATTCAAAATAGTAGTACATGACGTTTGTGTCCATCCAAGTCCCTTCTTGGAGCACCTTCTTCATATCCGAGCTTAGGATCATTGTGCAGATGCTATCCAACTCATCATTCCCGCAACAAATCAGAAACAAGCACATATATTCATCCATAAAAGGTATTTATCATAAGGAAATAAGCGTTGACGTTTGTTTTCTTACTTTTCCTCGTAGTACTCTTTGAGTCCCCTGAGAAAGTACTTATCAAGGTCCGACAGCACGTAACTGCTTTGAGCTATAGAATGATCGTAATCTTCAAACTTCATCGGTATTTTACGCATATGAGGCAGCCGTTTGATCCTCCACAGAAGTGAGTCTAGTGTAGCTGGCTGCATTGAAACCACCAAAGCGGATGAACTGGATACTAGGACTGGAGAGGTGAACAATGTTCTGCTTACTGAAAGGGTACGAAGGACTTACTCGATTGGTGGCACGCTTGGAGAATGAGGCCTACTACCAGAACCCTCTACAAACCGTTGGAGTGGTTTGGACTCAAATTCTGGTGTAGTAGTCCTTTTGGTGCTTTTCTTTAACCCCGGACTCCTGACAGCAGCTCTTTTCCTATGCTTAAATGTGATTGTAATCTTCTTCTTCACGTCCTCTTCATCGGACTGCAAGCTACTACACCCATCCATAGTAAAGTCCTCAAATGTTGTCCCAAAGGCACCCTTAAACTTTGACAATTTCTTCCAAATTGATGTGGTGAGCTTCTCAATGGGCACTTTCCTACGCTCCGCTCTTTCACAGGAGCACTCTAAATGAGCCACCAGATCCTCTACCTGAGAACGAAACAATGCCATATTAATTTATCAAATCCTAACCAGCCTCTCAAATGTATTAATAGCACATAAAAAGCTGTAAAAAAAATAAAAAAAAAAAAAAACAGACAAGTGCAGTAGCTTAATGGAAATGATAGGAATCATACATGCTTATGTGGGATGCTGGGGATAGTGGGTTCAGGCTGATTGGATGTGTCGTTCGCCTGACTGGGCACCGCATGCTCCCTCTCAGCTGACCTCCCAATAAACATAATGGAGTATTCACCATACCACATCAAATACTCCTCTGAATGGGCTGGTACCTTACACTTCTCCCCCTTGAGAACAAGTTGGGCTCTAGCAGCCCACAATGCGTCTATCTCCTCGTCCACCTTGGCACTGTAATCAGTGACAACCCTCCATGCTCGTTCTTTTCTGACGAATGGCATTTTGAAGGGGGGGTGGCATCAACTGTTTGAATCCAAACTGCTTCATAATCCGCCATGTATTGTGTCACTCCGCTATCCAATAAAAGACAAGGGCGATGGATGACGAAAAGAGAGCACGATCAACTTTCGGTACCTTCTTAACAAACTTTTTCCCGTAACCATAATAGGGTCGCCAAATGAACTGCATACGACATGAGGTAAAACAATGTAGAGTGTACAAACAGTGCATGATGTTTAAAAAAAAGAGCATATGATAGAATTTAAGCAATGTTCCCTTCATTACCCCATCAGCCTTCATGTTGTTCAATTGCTTTTTAACTTCTTTCACTGGCGAGAGCCGGGTGTTCTTCAAGCCTCTTCTGCCAGGACTTAAACAGTGGAAACTTTATATCCTTCTTCCAACTGACCACCAGTTTAGGACACCGCCTGATCGACATCCTAGTTAAGCCCATAGCTGCACCATTCCACAAAATACACTTACATGTTATATACGATTAAGTTAACACAACTGAGATAAGACGTTCAGAATGAGGACAAGCACCTGTAACAACAGAAGAGGCCTGGTGGGTGTCCTGAGCTGGTGTCCTTCATCCTCTATGTGTTCATTCTTCCCCTCCAATCCTTGTTCCTTCTTCTCCTCCTCTCCTACCTCGGTCTTCTCCTTATTCCACCAGGTAGCATTTGTCAACATCCTGTAAAGATTCGCAAGACAAGCCGGCCCCCATGCGTGAGGCTTAAATTCTTTAAACAACTCAAGGAGATAAGCAGGTCCATGGGCCCTGGAAGTTTGGGAGATGATTTGGCCAGACACCAAGAAGAAGAGGTAGGCCCATGCTGCCTGAATCTCATAGTCCTTGTATTTTTTTCTTCTTCTTTTTTTTCTCCAGTTCTTCAACCTTGAAATTGTCCTCAAGCCACTTAAATCTCAAAGTCATGCCGACGTAATCAACCTTTTTTTGTGGAGTAATACTGAACAACTCCTGACACACTTGTTGCACTAGCCTCCCTGGGAAAGTTCGACCAGTTACTCGGGGCCCATCAATGGGTAGGCCGTATATATAAGCAACGTCCTCTAACATTATGGTTGCTTCTCCGGGTAGAAAATGGAACGTGTTTGTTTCAGGACTCCACCTCTCTACCAGTGCCATGATTAACGCGTGATCTATTACCATACAACTTATCTCTGCCAAATGATGGAGACTCGCTTGCCTCACGTATTCCTTTTGGGTTTGTGTAAGCCCCCATATTGTTGCGTCCGGGTTTGTTGGGATGCACCTAAGGCGACCGAATTCTTGCTAGTATCAAGATTACAAGGCTAGTTAGGAATCATACACCAAAAGTTATCACAAGGAAGATTGATAAAGTCAATCAAGAAAGTCTATATGTAGTTAGAATATACCTCTCATTGACAAATTCCTTCCGATATATGGTTTTGTTGGTTATATAGGAGAACTTTGGGAGCCTTGGTGGGTTGTTCTTCATTCATCTGCAAAGTAACAAACAACACTATTATTACATTGGAGGTCGTAGGTGCCATCGATTAACTTTAGTATAGTTAATGAATATTGTTCATAGGGATGAAGAACAAAGGTGAAAATTTACCACTACAAGTGCAAACATGATCATAAGTGTTCTTTATTTGATCATCTCTTGAGGTGATAAAATTTTATGTCCTTTCTACTTTTTGCAATCATGGATTTCTTTTAATTTAGGATTTTTCATGGTTTGTTGTTTGGAGGATAAAAGATTTGTTCTTGTTGTTCCTTTTGGGTCAACTATTCTTAATTTCTGGTGTGGGTTTGTTTTTGGGTGGAAAATGAGTAGGTTTGGAGATGCATTGCTCATTTTTCTATCCTGGATTCATTTTGTTTTTAGTTGAAGTTTTTGTTGTTTCCCATTTGGAGGATGAAAGTTCTGTTCTTTTTTCTTATTATTCTGTTTGGGCTGTGTTTTCATCTGGTAGTTTTGGGTGTTGTGGTTTATGAGAAAAGGTATGGGGGATTCTCCTTCTATTCTACAAGGTTGAGAGTTGAGGCTTCAGGTCCTTCTATTTTCTTTCCTATTTGAATTATACTTTGCCTCTTCTCTTGCCACTGTAGGTTTTGGTATCATGGAGAAATGTGTTAAGATGGAGTATAACATTTTTTTTTTTCCTCTTTAGCATTGGCATTCTTTTGCTATTTACCTAGGAAGTGGAAGGGGAAGTGGAAGTGGGTGAAAGGTATAAGCTAAAATCAGAAATCTCCTAAGAACATTGAATCTATGTTATCTGTGTGGCTACATTCATTATGAATGTTTTAATGTACTGATTTTGTCATTTTTCTTATTGTGATCCATGGATTGTGTAGATTACTCGTATTGATATATAGTGTGAATAATCTATTAAAAAGATTGAATTCATGAAATGAGCATGTTTCTTGCTATGGAATAGGAATATGTTCTCCTTCATTGTAAAAGGACATGTTTGAATTCATTGATTAAAAAAGGGCATGTTTATTGTAAAATGGGTCTATTTGTTAGCATGTAACATATCAAAATAAAAGCATCTGATACATATCAAATTTCAAGTGCACCAACTCACAATTTGATGCATTACTTACACCATCTTAAGGTGGTCCATATAAACTTTCCAGAATCTATTACGTTAAAAAGGTTCCAAAATAGTAGAAACTGTTGACTAGGATTCTCTTTGAATGAGTCAGACACGTAGGTAAGTAGTTAGCATCTTTGGTGGCACGTTAAGCTCTTATGTTGTTGGAATATAAGTGGGTAGCCTCTGTATTTAAAGTAGTGCATTCAATAAAATGATCATCACTGATTTTCCATTAACAGTTCTTTGTTTGGTGAAATCTCCGATCTGAGATTTTATCCTTTTAAGCTTCGTCTTTGGGCAGTGGTTTATATCTTTTCACTATGGCTCGAGGAATGCTAGAAAATTCGTATCAATTGATATCAGAGCAGTTCGATCCGGATATGGAGGACAACACATTTGGTGCTCAAATGGAAGAAGGAATGCACAACCTACAATGTTTTCAGATCGAGTTGAAAGAGACCTATGAACACCATGACAAGTTGTTAACCGAGATACTACGATGCCTAGAGAATCTCTGGGCTGCACATAGCGTGGCAAAAGCTAGAGACAATATAGCTATTAATCTCCAAGGTGTTGATGGAAGCTGGCTGATGTCTGGCTGGAATTCTAGTTTGGCAAAAGGAATTTGCAGGTATGGAATGGCTTCCGCACCTGAAGAGTCAATCATGCCACTTGTTCAAGTGAATTATACCCAATTCCTAATCAATGGGCAGCTTGTTGATGCTACATTAGGGAAAACTTTTCCAACCTTATATCCTACCACTGGGGAGGTCATTGTTCATGTTGATGAAGGTGATCCAAAGGATGTGAATTGTGCGGTTATGATGGGTCTAAAATTCCATGGCATCACTATGTTGGCCACAATGAGGGCTGTCATTTGCCTCAAAGAGAAAGAGCTTGAGTTCAAGTTCGTCCCTGTCAACATAGCGGCTGGGGATCACAAGAAAGAGCCTTCCATCTCGCAAATTCCATTTGGTCATGCCCCAGCTCTTGAGGATGGTGATCTCAAGTTAATTGTCTTTAGGGCAATTATGAAGGACATAAGCCACGAGTACACGAGCAAAGGGACGGAGCCGATCTATAGGGACTTGAAGAAGAAGATGATAGAAATGGTGTGGATGGAGGTGGAGGCACACCAATTTGACCAGGAGGCCTAGAGGCGGGCATGGGAGTTGTTCTACTAGCCCATCTTCGGGTTGACAACGAACCCAGCCGTGGTGGCTGTGAGGCCCCACCCCTTGTGGGCCCTCATTTTCAAATTTGAATATTATAACTTTATTATTTATGGTTAATTATACTAATTAATAGGGATTAGTAAGGGGTAGATAGATATTTTCCTAAGTTTTAATTTGATTAGGCTTATTTTGTGTTTTATAGAGTGTATAGGGGGGTCAATTGTAACTTCTATAGGGTTTTAGTCATTAGAGGCCCTTGCTAGTAAATAAAATATTATAGGAGGGGTTTCCCCCACTTAAAAACATTCTAGAACCTCTCCTAAAAGACCTAAAAGCCCATGTCCTTATCCATATCTCTATACAACCTACAAGGCCCTTTTGGTAAATTCCCCCAAAACCCTAGCCTATATAAACTATACTATTGCATTGGGAAATGAACCCTAATTTACTCTCATTTATCCCTCAATTTGCCTCTCATTTCACAAAACCCTAACTCTAGAAACCCTAGCTAAAACCCTAATTTCCAAAACCCTAGCTACTAGGAGAAGAACGAACCATCTCCTTGTTCATCTCTTATTCTTCTACAATCAAGATTGATAGCTTGGATTGCTTCTCTTTGTCATCCACCTTGCAAATCCGAAATTGAGGCAAGTGCAATATACTTACTTAGCATAGAATGCATGTTTACTATCTTTGATTCTATAATTTACTTTCAATTTATGTTAGATTTACATTTGAGCTTGTTTTATGGATTTTTGGCCATTGATGGATGAATTCACTCATTTGGAAGATCAATGACCTGGATGGATTGATGGATGGTTGGACATTGAAGTGTTTTTCTTTTCTTGTATGTTATGTGATGATACGTGTGGATTGGTAGTAGTTAGAGATGATATGGATGAAAAATAGACCGAAGGAAGTTACTGTAACAGGTTTCCGGAGGTGAAATCACGAGGGGCCTTTTGTTTGCGTCGATACCGGGACCCAGGTGGGCCACCCGATGGCCGATCTTATCCGTGGATCCGAAGGGGGACCCATGGGCGACCTTAGAGGTGCTCGACCCATGAGGAGTGGGTCCCGTCCCACCCACCATATGATGGTTTTAGGAATCAGAATCATGACTTATCATAGAGGTGTTTTCTTTTGTTTAATCCGCTGTGGGACCCAGGGGATGATT
Organism: Persea americana; assembly: GCA_029852735.1. NCBI lineage: Eukaryota > Viridiplantae > Streptophyta > Magnoliopsida > Laurales > Lauraceae > Persea > Persea americana. Next base: position 46,347,520 of record CM056813.1, read on the forward strand.
GGATCGTGGATCGGGTCCGAGCATCCGGCCGTTTAGGCCTGGGTGACCTTGCTAGTGAGGTCTGATCTTGGGTTCTTGATTAGTGGGGCCCATTATCCTAGCTTTTATATTGTTGCAGGCGGTAGTAAGGTAGAAATTGGGTATTTTCATTTTGGGATTGTGGGGCCCATGTGAACCATTGATTTCAGATCCGGACCACACATCGTGTAGAGGGTCCCTGGGCGACTCTGATGGTGCAGCCTGATCTGAGTTTGATCGATGCGGGGGTCACCATCCGAGGGCTGATGACAGATGGGCGTCGTGCTCATTCTGTGCACAGAACGTGTTCTGTGGATAAGAGGAGAGGAAAGAGATGAGTGTAGTCCGGTGGTCTGGGGGTGCATGGGAATAAGAGTGAAAAAGAGAGTGTAGGTGATGGTGGAGATGACATGTGTGGGGACAAGAGATAGGGAAGGACTGCTGACGTGGGTTAATTTGGGATATGGGATCCCATGTGACTTGTCACATAACTTAGTGCCATTGGAAAATTAAAAAGACCCCTTTGTCTTTAATGAAACTAATTTGAGTTTGGATCCTTTAAGATTTATATTTTCGGAACTACGTTAAGTTCTAACCATACCCCATTAGCTTTAGAAATTAGAATAAAACCCTATAGTTTCTAATGAACACAAATTAGACTCTTAAGCCTTTAATGAACCCCATTAGACCCTTAAACTATTTTAAATGTAGAAAAAGTATTGGATGAGTCTTCAGGTTCTCTAGAATTATAAATTAGGATTTTTATGTATCATTAATTGTAAATTAATTTTGAATGGTTTCTTTGATTATCAATATGCTAAACTAAGGTTTGATTTCTCTATTATTATTATTATTCCCTAATTATCATGAAATTTCCCTTAGTTCTTTATATGTTAAATTATATTGTTGTACCCTATTAAGTGGATAAATTATACTCATTGACCATCCAAAGAAACTCCATTAATATGCCAAAGCACGAGTCAACGGTGTGGCTCAACCTTAACTTGTGGGGCCACTAAGTAGGGTCCAAGGTTGGAATTTGATGTCGATTCAATCCTTAATTATCGTCGAAGATGCCCGTAATTTCAGGAGCACCAAATACAGTATCATTGGCATCTGAAACTTCACTTAGGAACCCAATCAACCGAAATGGACCTAGACCCGAATGTGGGCCATTACTTAGGACTGAACCTTAGATATCCCCTTTGATTCAATTACTGTGAGTTTATTTCACTACTATCACTCTTATGTCCTTGTTCTTGCCTTAAACCTATTAATATAAATGGAAAATGAAGGACCTAAACCTAGGAATACTTAGAGGTGACCTGATTATGTGGTTAGGGTGATCACTGACCCGTGTCTGTGCCTACGCAGGCCCTCATACGGCCTAAGTTGGATGAATGATACCCTACGATGGAGAGGTTAGTTTTATGTGGAACTGTGACTCATTGTGAATGAGAGTGGACTGATTGGCATTGGATTGAGATTGTGATCTCTCCTGAACTGTTTAGTCTAAGGCCATGGCTTGATGAGCCTTAGTATGGATCCAATGATTGGACTTGGACTTGGATTTAGACTGTGTTCCCTGGTATTATACTTGAACCTCTTAGGGATTGTTAGGACCTTGTTCGCGAAAGGCAAGCCTAGACAAATACAGACCTGTATTTGTTTTTCTGAGTCGGCACTAACATTTACTCAGCTGTTCTAAGCTCAGCCTGTTGACTGATCATCACTGGTAGGAGCTATTATGACTGTTAATTGATGAGCTATGTTTTAAACGGACGGTGTGATACCGGATCCAGTCTCCCGAGTGATGAGTGTGGTGAGGTTGATGAGTAATTTGCGGGGTTAGTTATCCCCAGCGCTAATGAGATTCCCCGCCGTGACTGTGTTCAGTATGGGAGGGCCGCGGTATAATATCCTACGGTATCCAACTTATGTGAATGTGCCATGTCGTATTGTTAGATCTGCTTATCTTAAATACTTAATTTTAAATGTTTAACTCACACAATTGCCTAGCATATGTACCTTGGATATTCTTATTAATCATATTACTGTCTCTACTCCTTTGATACATCCATCCTATGCTATTTATATACTGTAACTTGCCAGATCTTTAGATCTGACTCACTCTTGGTGCTTAGGTATTGACCCCGACTATGAGGACGACGCACTCGTCGAGGCACCCACAGTAGGAGACTATGGATGGGGACCAGCCGACCAAGAGGTCAAGCTGAAAGATGGAGTGCCTGCATATGGGGATTGAGTGTACTCTTGTTTTGGGTTTTAAGTGTCTTTTATTGTGAGCAGGGAGGTAGTCTGATATGTCTAAAATATTTTTTTAATTATACTTTGAGATTAGATTAGACTTCAACTCTGCTACACTTGATATACCATTTATGATACCTTATGCTTCCGTTGTTATTAGAATTGCTTCCGCTATATTATACATGCTTCCGCAAATTTAACCATTGATTATATGTTGGTAAAAAAAAAAAAAGTTTTAAATTGGACCTCACTGCGAACCTACGATCTTGGAAGTTTTCAGATTTTTCGGGAAGTAGCGCCAACTTCGGGTACCTTGACTGAAATCTCGGTATTCGAAATTGGGGCGTTAGAGTGGCCACCTCGACTGGGAAGCCAGGCAAGGTTTTGGATGTCTACGAGGCGAGGTGAGGCCAGAATGAGTACTTGGGTGGAGAGACCTGCATCACCTGCCATGTCTCCACTATATAATGGAACAAAGCAGCATCTTAATGTCTTTTTTAAGTATTGTAATAAAGCAAATAGTGGTGCAAGAAGCAGAGGAGCCAAAGAAGATGGTGACAGACTTAAAGAAAGCAACCTCTCTCATTTTGGAGCTTTGCGGAATAGTCTTTACAGGGAAACTAAGAATACAATCACTTAGTGTAACATTCTTTATCTTCTTGTTCTCAATCACAAATACGTTGTACTTGCTTGCCATTCTTGAGAACAGCTGGTCTGGTTTGATATTACACAAATGGTGGCAAAATGTCCAATTCTGGCCACTTGGTGGAATGAGCACCCATCCAGCTACTATCTTGCAACAATTGTTGAAGATGATCGCAGGTGTTGACATTTCTGAAGTTGAGGATCATGATGATGAATTCAGCAGAGGTGCAAAATACAGATGCTTTTGGGTGCTAACCTTGTTGACAAGGTTTGTCCAAGGGGGGTGAATTGATATATATAAATTTATGGTGCACCAACTCGCAATTTGATGCATTACTTACACCATCTTAAGGTGGGCCATATAAACTTTCCAAAATCTATTATGTTAAAAGGTTCCAGAATAGTAGAAACTATTGACTAGGATTCTCTTTGAATGAGTCAGACACGTAGGTAAGTAGTTAGCATTTTTGGTGGCACGTTGAACTTTTCTTTTGTTGGAATATAAGTGGATAGCCTCTGTATTTAAAGTAGTGCATTCAATAAAATGATCATCACTGATTTTCCATTAACAGTTCTCTGTTTGGTGCAATCTTCCATCTGAGATTTTATCCTTTTAAGCTTCGTCCTTGAGCAATGATTTATATCTTTTCACTATGGCTCGAGGAATGCTAGAAAACCCGTATCAGCATCTATATATATAATATTTATTAAAAACAATTTCTTACATTTTCACAGGTAATGTAAACATTATCAACGTCTCTGTGCATTGAGAGGGTTTGGAAAAAACCCCTTCTCAGTTGGTTAATAATGCCAGACAACCCCTTTTTTGTTCAAAATAACGCAATCAACGAACCTAGGGATTGGGTTTCATGTTTAAGAACTACAAAAAAAAAAAAAAATGAACTTGCAGTCTGTCTGAAATGAAAACACCGAAAGCTCTGTTTAAACCTAATGAAAACAAGAGAAAACGATTAAAATGCCTCCATGTGCTTGCCAACTGTGTATAAGCTTTGAAAGAAGGCGCCAAATGATACTTGGGACCACTGCCTGGGACCAACGAAAAGGAGAGGTGTCGATAGGGATTGTGGAAGAGGATAAGGGAAAAAGGAGAATGATGCAATGAGGGAAGAAGGGGGTTTTCTTGTTGTTTTGATATAACCGCAATATTGTCGATATCGACAATACCACTAAACATAAAATAAAATAAAAAAAACAAAAGGGGCCTAGAGGGCCCCTCTCGTCTCTAAAAGACTACTGGGTCGTCCACTTACTCACGGCTTACTATGGGGATTTTTCCCGTAGTTTTCCCATTATAGTAAATGGCCCCTCTTTTAATATGCTCTTTTAAAATTTCATTCCAATAGAAAATGGGTGGCTATCGAATTGAAGAATAAAATATTAAAAACCTCAAACATATTTTGTTTATGGTCTTTTGTATATTAATTCATTCCCACGTCTAGCAATTAATTTAAGCCTTTTTCTTACTTTGGCCGTCCCCCCACGCCAAAAAAAATAAAAATTCATGGATGTGATTCACCTTTTAGTTTTCTTTTATTTTAATCACATTTATAAATAATCAATTTAGAGGAGATGGGTTCCATTTAAGTTCAAGGTGCTAGAGCTATAGAAATAAAAGTTTAATTTTGGAAAGATGGGGCCCCATTGATATATTTTAGTTGGAAAGATGTTTTGGAGAGAAAGAAATAAGGCTACGACGTTTTTTATTTTTATTTTTGTTTCTGGTTAAGGAGTGTGAGGGCCTCGAGAGTGGAGATGAGTTGTTGATTAGTTGAAAATGGTTAGCATGGAACTAAAATGAAGCCAATAACTGCACAAGACTGTGGAGGAGTTTGGAAAATGTGTGCCTACCATTTTTAGATCTCAAGAAACGTGGCAACCTTTTATCATGCTGCAGCGACGCTTTATTGAAGCCGTGCCCTTGTCTTTAACGTTTGCGATAGGACTGAAATGGGCAGATTTCTCTCTCCATATCTTCCTCGAATCAAAGCTGCGTTGTCATACCCTCCTCTCTCTCTCTCTCTCTCTAAACATCATTTAATAATATAATACGATACTACTACTTTATTCACGCATGTATAACAAGCAGAGGCTGCTCTGACTGCTCCTGCGCTCTGTCTAGGGTTTCAATTGCTTCGTTTGCAAGCGAAGGGATGGCGTCGACTGCTCTGAAAGATCAGCTGGACGGATTGCTGAATTCCATGTTCCGAGAGGTATTGATTGCTATTCTTTTCGAATCTGACTCTTTTTTTTTCCTTCTCTCTTGTTTCTTTGTGCTGGTTGTTTTGTTTAAATTCAGAGTTTTCTGGGTGTTGTGTTGGAGACTTTGGTGGAATCTGTTTGTGTTTTGGTGATTGTAGAGTACTATTAGGTGAATTGGATCGGCGATTTTGGTTTCTCTTCGCTGTTTTGGTTGATTTCTGTTGATGGTCGTTAGTTCTCTAGTTCTGACGTTTTTTTTTTATTGTTTTTGGGTGAAATCTGTTCTGTTTGGGATTTGTTTTTTTTCTCTTGATGATGATGAATTCTTGTGGAATCTGTAGATGATTCTTCTCGTTTGTTTGTGTTTTCCGTTCGAGATGGCTTTTTCTTTGTGCTTTGATGGATCCATGTGTAATTGAGTTTGAGTTTGGATTGGTTTTTGGTGGGACAGCTTGATGTAAGCGTTGATTTTTGCATATTGTTATTGACGTTGGTTGAATTTACTTCTTTATTTCCAAAGGTGATTTTGTTGATTTTGATGGAACCTTTTGTTTTGTGGTTTTGATGGGTCTTTGTGTACTTCTTGCCAGGTTTTTAGTGATTGAAAGTGATCAGACTGATGAATGTTTCTTCTTGTTCTTCTTTTTTTGTCAAAAAAAGAAAAAGATGTGTTCTTCGGTCAACTACTTTTTAGAGGTGTTGGTGGGATGTGATTTTTGTTTTTGGCATTTTTTTTCATGTATCTTTCATATGTTTTTTTGGGGGCATTATTCTCAAAAGAATGATTTGTTGGCAGGAGGAATCTTTTTTTTTTTTTTTAATGAAGATGAATAAGAATAGAAAACAAGAATTTGGGAAACAATACCTTATTTTGTTATTAATGTAGAAAATAAACCCTTTAATTTTACCACTAGTTTCTTTTTCTTTTTTCGTTTTTTTCTTTCTCTCTCTTGGTTATAAGAAGTGTCTTCCAGGCCTGCTGCCTATGTAGGGGTTTGTATAAGATACAATACAACAGCATCCTAAGATTCCAAGTGCGCCATATAACTCCAGCCATATGTCCTCCCTCATGGGCTGCTGACCTGAAAGATGATGGAACCCATAAATGCGTATTTCAAAACTGTTAATTTTTGAGTGGGTTTTAAATCAAGGGTTCAGATAATAGGATGGAACTGTTTTCAGCCCAAACTAATCAATGGTGAGGCCTCAAGCCGACAATGATGCCTTAATGGTCAACATGGATGAATTGGCATTTGACTACATGGCCTGTTGGGAGTTGGGACCAAACCAAGTGTTTAGAAGGGCCCAAACAAATCCATTCCAACTTATAAATTATGAAAGATTGATTGCATGCTCCATATAGTTGTTATATAGGAGAGTCCTCTCTTGATGAGAGACATGGAATTCAAACCCAGATTCACTTCAATCTTTCATCTTATTCCATTTCTTGTGATGGATTTGTCACCCTAATCATATCAGTTAAAGGTGACAAGTTATTCAAAGGTGTAAATGACCTCTCTCTCTCTCTCTCTCTCATATTCCTTGTTTTTCCTTGTATTTTCTATCTATATTGGCATCAAAGCTTGATTTACATTTTTTCTGTCTTTATTTATTTTTTAGAGTTAACAAGCAATGTTCTAGGATGAAAGCCTTATGCAAAGAGTTCCCCGGGGTGGATGAATCCAGAGGTGGATGAACACGATACATTTGCAATATATGAAAATATCGCTAGATTGGCATTGTGATTCCAACAAATAGTTGCTCTTCAAACACACTGGAATTTTGCTAGAGCATAATCTTCTGTATTAGCTTTCCTTGGAACATAGTTATGCAATTATATGTGAAATGCTTTGAATTTGTTGCAGGGCTTGCTGGATGAGCAATTTACCCAGCTTCAAATGTTACAAGATGCGAACAATCCTGGTTTTGTGGCAGAAGTGATCTCCTTGTTCTGTGAAGATTCAGAAAGGATCTTGGGAGAGCTTACGAAATTGCTGTACTTGCAAACTTTTAATATCTGCTGATGGCTTTCTTATTTGTGGCTGCTGCATTGACTTTAATTATGATTGATTTGTCTGCAGGGATCAAGCTGTTGTTGATTTCCTGAAGGTGGATGCATATGTTCACCAACTCAAAGGAAGCAGCTCAAGGTAATTCTTTGATCAGTTTATCACAAACAAGTTAAATAGACCTGTACTGTACAGCAGTCTACCAAATAGGCAAGAAAAACCTTTACTATATTCTGAATGGTTGGCAGAGTCAGCAGAGGATAACTAATCCTTGGTCCTGCATTTGAGCTGCTTTTGCATTGTCCTAATTTATGACTTCTGTCTGTTACTGACAGACTGTTCTATATTCATTAACTAACCTGATTGTTGTGATTCAAATGACATCAATCTTCTTTGCCCAAAAAAAAAATAATAATAATAATAATAATAATAATTTGATAACAATCTTCTCTGGTTCACTCATGTCTTCTTTAAACAACTGTAAGAGAGTAGCAAAATTAGATCTAACTTTTATTTTTTATTTTTTTGTTTTCCATCGAGGGATTCTACTTCAATTTTGTTAATCCATCTGCTAGGTATATCACCATAGTAGCTAGCTCTCTGTGGAACCTTACTTTTTGGTTGGATTTGTTGTTGCAGTGTGGGTGCTCAACATGTGAAACTTGCTTGCATTGAGTTTCGTCAATTTTGTGAGGACCATGACAAAGAAGGGTAAGTAGCGGAGTCTTATCAGTATCTTACTGTCAAACTTTTTTGTACTATCTTTTTATATGCAGAAGTAGATAGGAGTAACCAACCTAGAGCATTTACCCTTCTCACTTAAAAGTTGGTTATTTCATTTATAAGACATTGAAATCTTATTTGCCCGCCCATATCCTTTATAAAAAAGAATTGATATTGTTCCCACTTTAAGCTGGACATCTTGTTTAGTGAATGATGAAATCTGAGATAATTGTATCATTGAAAAATTATGGTGATCTGAGTCCGATTTCAATGAGGGGTAAGGATTAGTGCTCCATCTTCTTCAGGACTTCAATGCTAATTTACTTTGGTTGAAATGCTAATTATGTATAATTTGTGATGTACTGATTTGAATACAACCCTAAACTGCAAATGGTAGATATATTTAACTTGATTGTACTTCTGAGTTGTAACTGATCCTGGTTCTACCTTCCTAAGAAGTTCGTATCTCATCCTTGCTATGCTTAATAACCATAACTGTACCCCAGTAATTTAGATTGGAATAGGTATGACTGGCATTTATCATCATAGTTAGTATTCCCGAGTGTTTTCTCCATCTGTGACAGCTGAATATGTGTATATGCCAAGTTCACTCTTATCCTGGTATTGGATAAGATACCAATATTGTTGTTGTTTCAGGTTTTACGATTGCACCAAGTCCGTTAGTTAATATTGTTCTGTTGTCCATTAGTTATTTTTTATCGGTAAAGATGAATTTTAAAAAATGAGAACCAAATAACCTTTCCTTTTAAGGAAATGGAATCAAAAGAAGATGGGAAATGAATTACTAGTTTATTCATTTCCTATCTTTCTTTTGATTCTATTCTCTAAAAAGAAATGTTTTTTATGCTCATTTTTTAAAATTCAACATTGATCTTCATTTTTAGCCACTTATGGCATGAACCCCATGTATTATAATGCAAACAAACAGGCCCAAAAATGATACGCCTCCCAAAGAGCGAAAAAACGTTTTTCTCATAAATAAATAAATAAATAAATAAAAGCGCGAAAATACATGGAGGTGCCTGTTATGAGTTATGACCAAGTAAACTATTAGCATCAACCAACTATACAACACCAAGTATTGCATGATTGGTTCGTTGGAAAAGTTATAACAGAGCAAGTTCACTCAACCTCAATGATCACTTGTGGTTAGATCAGAAGCTGCACAAATAAGCATAAGAGGAACCAAATTTTGGCTAGGGGTTGTCGACTTCAACAAAGATTTCGGAACAAAAATATATTTTTCCCAAAATACATTGAGAGCTGGAAGCTTTGAAACATTATGGATAATGGATCAGTTGTATTTACACACAAATCTATTGTGGGTGGCCACAAGGTAACATTGTTGTTACACAGTTTCATGGGCATGCATCCATATGTTGGACAAACTACCAATGAAAGAGATGGCAACAAATTATAGTTCTGGTTAAGACTTAGGTTAAGATGAGGAATTTTTTAGATGGAATTTTCCACCAGCAAACTACCTTAGGTTAAGTTGAGACTTAGGTTTAGTTGTGTTACATTGTTGTATTTCTTGCATTTTTCCTTCATAGTAAAATTGATGTTACTTTTATAAAAGGGGAGAACTAATAATTTTTCTCCTCTTGTTTCTCTAGAACACAGTGGCTAAAATTTTTTCCACTTAATCTTGTAATTATGTTAAGATTTTTGTTTTTCCTCTTACCTTCAAAGTAGCGATTTTTTTTTTCTTTAGGTGTATGCGGGCGTTGCATGTTGTCAAGCATGAATATTGTAATTTGCGAAGTAAATTTGAATCCATGATTCAGGTAAGTTGCAAATTACATCGCATTTTGATATCTACTTAATTATCATTCTTGTGGAAATATGGGCATGCCTGAGTATGTTCTTTATGCTATTAAAGGAATCTATAGTCATGCAATGCTGTGGCTGTTTCAATTGACATTATAATCTTCTTATTCATCCAAGAATGTCACTTAACGTCAACTTGATTTGCTGGATTTTAGAACTATACCTCTTTCATAGAGTATCTTGGCCCTACATTTTTCATTTTGGCTTTATTTGAATGACCAAGGATGAAAGATATGCATCTGGAGTGAATGATAATCTGTAAATTTCTAATGTATCATTAAGATCTGTGGTGTTTTCCATTTCAAAAAGATCTGTGGTGTTTTAATTTATTTTTTAAAGTTGGTTAAAAAATAGTGTTCAATCCCTAGAAAATTGGAAAATCTGAATACAATAAGACTATTCCAAGATACGACCCCTTGTGGAAGCAAACCCAGCTTAGACGTCACTTGGCATAGAACATGACAGAAAGCAAAAGACTTCTGAAGGCCAAGATGTCCTTGACCATTTCTCTTTCCACGGGTATGGGCCACTGTAAGCTGGTTATCTGCATTTCATGTTGACCATTCAAAAGATAACTGAGGTATAGTCCAATGTAGCCAAGGCGCGAGCCACAAACTAGGCCTCATGATCTTTTGGAGTCCGAGGCATAGGAAATACCTAGGCTTGAGCATCAGTATGTTAGCGCTTGTAGCCTTGTACCCTTATGCATAATCTATTGTTTTTAAATATATGATTGTATACCATATATATATATATATGGAAATATTCATGTGCATCTATCCCTAACCACATTATGGTGAGGGACAAAATAGTGGGGCCACTTTCTAATTCATCCAAATCATCCACACACATGGAACCCCCTAAATTACAATGGATCAATGGAGTTTTCATTAATCCGATTGGATTGGACCGTTAGATTGAGGGTCAAAATTTTCCTTTACTATAAAGTCGTTAAATTTGTGGGTCATGGATGAAGGGGTTAGAGACTTTGGATTGACCTCGAACTTGATATATGGTCTCTTCTCATATGGGCGCCCCCCCCCCCCCCCCCCCCCCCCCCCAAGTCCCGTGATCAATGGGGCCCTAGGTGGGCCCCATTGAGTTTGTCCCTCACCATATGGTGAGGGAAGGATGCACCTAAATATTGCCCATACATACATACATATATATATATATATATATTACTCCTATGAGAGATATCTCTCACCTTATACGAGAGATAGGGGTGGGGGCCCTCACATTTAAGTTGTTGGCATTGGATATGGATGTGAGGCCCCCCACCCAATCTCTCATAGGAGCGTCTCCCATATATATATATATATATGGTTTTATAAATTATTCATATATTTATTAGAAATTGTTGGGGTATGGCTGAGCAATATCCTGACACACAGATTGAACCCTGATGCATGCTGTCTTATTTGACGTGGTTATGCTCAAGGGTGCTGAAGGTTCCCTTTATTATATAATGGACTGTACAAAACAAAACAGAGACCAGTATTCGTGAACAGGTGGGGATGGCTCTGAAGCCATCTCTCATAAGAAAGAAGAAGAAGAATAAGCTAGAGTTGTCTATATGAGGATTCAGATCTTACAGTCATCGCTGGCTTTACTTCCTCCTAAAATCAAGCAACTATGGACCCTAAACTAAAGCCTCTACTTGCTTGAGCCTGAAACTGACCGGGTTCCTCCTTTTTCTGGTGTGAGGACCGGTCCACTTGCTACCCACTTTAACTGCCCTTGCGCTTGCTGCTTCCACTTCCTATTTGACTTTCACTGGTTCAGCCCCATAGGAAATTGGCACTGGATCGGATGCCCTTCCTTACAACTACTAGCTTTGATGATGCAGCTTCCCACACCCCTTTCCCAGACACTTTGAAGCAACTAGCTTCTCATAAAGACACCATATGGATTTGGCAGGAATGTCACTAGGCATGGTGTTGGTTAGGCTGCTGGTCAAATTGAAATAAATGCCTCTATACCAATTGCGTTCAGGAATAGCATTTCTATAGCAGCATGGGTACAGCTTATTTCTCGTTCATTTTTTACTGCCATGGTTTTCTATAGCACAAAAAATTCTTTATCTCGTAAAATTTCTTTGATACGAGCAGGGTTTTTTTTTTTTTTTTTGGTAACCATTTGGGGCTTACACTTGGGGGCAACGTATCCCAAAAAAGCCCCGGAACTGTTATAGGAGGCTTAGCTTGTTTTGGGCTGTATGCATCACCATATGAGGCATATTCAATGGTACACCCTAGATGAAGCATTTACTTTTTATCTCTCTGGGTGCGCTGTTATTCATTTGTTATAACTTGCCTCTTTACCTGCTGCCTTTTGGAACTGTCTTGTTTTCAACTATATGACAAATTAGCAGCATGGGTAGATTCTATTACTGCCAATCTGTAATCTTGTAAAATTTCTATGATACAAGTAGTTGTCTTGTAAGCATTTGGGGCTTATGCTTTGGGACTAGGTGTCCTGAACATTTTTCAGGGCAGAAATCTGAATTGTGGTTTGTTTTGGGGAGTATTCTTCGCCATGTGGGTCATATTTGAGGCATACACCTCAAATGTCAAATGAAGCATGCTGGGCGTGTATGCCTAAAAACACATGCTTCATTTTTAAGAAAAATGGAGGAACTTTTTTTCAGTTAAATAACTATCTTTTATTATTCTTTAATGTAAAGACTACTATGAATTAAAGTCAACTAACTCAACCCTAGTTTAACTCATTAAAAGGTTTAGAAAAGCCACACTTCTTATATTTCATTCTATTAAAACACCTCACCCCTTGCATTCATTATTTTAAAACATTGGATACAGGTGATGGACTAAGTTTCTGTTGTTATTTTCTAGTGTTGTGCATATTCACGTTGGCATGTATGAAGGATGAGCCATTGTAGACTATGATCTGGAGGGTATCACATTCATTTCCACTGGATTGTGGGGCCCTTTTTTTGGACACCCATGGGCCTTGAGGTGGGATTGCTCACCATGGAAGCTCTAGAACCTCAACCATCTTCTTTGGATAGTCATTACTGTTATCAGGAGACAGGAGCGTGCAAAATAAACATTTTTGCAGGCTCCTGGACAATCCAATTATGATGGTAAAAGAAAGCTTGTGATGTTCCTCATCCAATTCAAAGCTGGTTGCCCATTGTTGCGTACCCTGCAGTTAGTTGCATGGTACCCTACACTACAGCAAGTTGCATTGCTTTGCATTTCATGCAATCACTTTTAAGTAACTAATAATCTTCTAACTGGTGTTGCTTTCCCTCGGACACAGCTGGAGCAGAGAATCTTTGCCTATGATACAAAGCAACAAAATTGATAGCTGGTTTGTGCCGATACATGTGACAGTAAAGATTTTGAGGAAGCTAATCTCCATTAGGCAACTATTTGGTAGCTGTAGATTTTGGGTTAAAGAGAACTATTTTGTAGCTTGTTTATCTGCACCCAGATGGTACCCGGTCCATGCCCTGTGGTTTCAAAAGACTCCCTTTTAGTATTTGTGCTTGCATGTAATATATCTATGTTCTTACCAGATTGCATTTTCATCTGCTGTTAAGATGTACTCCTGGCTAATTATAGTACAACAAACTCGGCCAGAAATAATGAAGCAGCATTTGGATCTTGGTTCTTGGGGACTCAGGTAGTTAAGAATCTGAACTTGTCGATCTGCAATTTTCTACCCAATAAATACATTGCTTGTGGTGCTTTCTGTTGATTTTTCTGCAAATTTGCGTATGATTCACCCAAAAAGAGCTGCCTCCGCTGAAAGGCATCATGGGAATAGGGGTCCGTCTTTGGCCTAATCTTGCCTGATAAGTACCCCATCTCATGGTGGTTGCAATGGACCTAGATCTGGTCTGGGCCCGGCCTGTCTGGCTGAGAACACTGCTTGGGCACTGAGAGGTGCCTGATGGGCCTACATGGTCTATATTAGAATATGAGGGCCTTTATTGTCTACACCCGAGTCTTGAGGGATTTTTCAGGGTTTTTTTTTCTGAATTTAGTTTCCTTAGATTTTAAAATAAGCTTGTTTATGTGAGAACTCTTCGCACAAGGGATATTGCGGTCTGAACTAGGGCCTGTGCGTTCGGTTGGGGCCATGTCAATCTTGTGGGATAGCCAAGATCTCACTTGAGAGTCTACTTCACTTTGATCATACATCATGTAATAGGCCCCACTTGTATATCATCAAAGCCTAGTCCTAATTATGTTGGGATCGTCTATATGAATTTTGTTTCTCCATTTCGATCTATTCTGAGCGAAATCTGCAATCAAGTTGCACAACTTTAGATTTAGTTTTAGTATCTTCATACACATTCTCTTCGGCCCACCCCATTCCTTTAGTGGGCCATCAACATGCATAGCCAAACGTTTCCTTACTAATACTGTTGCCGGCTTGCTTTTGACATACATAAACCATCTCAAATGAATTTGTCCTCTCTAGTTTTACAACGTATCCATCTCAACATTCTCTTCCCTGATCTGCTGCATCCGTTTTGTACAATTAAAAAATTGTCTTAAAGCTCTTTTATCTTATTTCAGATTCGGGTTTGGATTTTTTTTTTTTTTTTTTTTTTTTTTTTTTGATCCAAAGTTGAACACCACGTAGGTTTGTTATCAGTTCCAAATTTATAAAAACATCCAGGTTCAGATCTACTACGGTTACACCCCAAATCTGAGCAGTTTGCATCCCAAGTGTTAAGGGCGCATCCTTCTATTAGTATAGTCCTGTCTGTCTTTACTCTGGATTCCACCTTTGATCAGCGAAAACATGCTTGTCACGTGCCTCATGTATCGTTTAAGCATTGGTCAGCCCGGAAGACGTCAGTTGGTTAGCAAAGATTGCAGGATATTATCATTTGTAATGAAAAATTGAGTGAGGGCAATAGGGAAATCCTAGGAACCAAAGAAATTGCTGATTTCTCAGTTTCTTCTGAATCTCCGCTTCCAGAAAATAAAAAACAAACCAGTTAAAGGAATCGTCCAACGGAGAAATCTTCTCCTATGAGCGACAATTTATGTAGCCCATCCCCATGGGACCCACTTGGCCCGCCAAGTTCAACTTCTCTCTCATCAGACCTTTATCTACAGTAGGATTGAATCTAAAAACAATCTATGGTTAAATGACCGCTAAATTTAAGTCTATTAAATCAAGGGCTAGGTTGATCTTACAGAGCTGTTTTTCTTTTTTATCAGTTATCCATAAATAGACCTTTCCATATGCAACATTCCCATGCGTAAGCATCTAAGTGGGTCCACAAGTCTCCTCATAGGAGAACATTGCCCCTTCCAAGAGAGGATTGAAGATTGGTGATCTTGTCAATGGGAGGCGTGAGACCTTTCAGGACTTGATCTGGCGTATATCAAACCTAGGGGTGTTCATGGGCCAGATTGAGCCAGGCTGAAGCATATCCAGGCCCATCCTGACATGGTCCATAAATTCCAGGCCCAAATCAGGTGGCCAAACCTGGCTTTTTATGAGTTGCATGGGCTTCTTGGTAATTGTTTGGACACACTATCATTAAATTATAAGCAATCCTATTCGAGCCGGGCTTAGCTTTGTGTTTTCCATCCCTTTATCTAAGCACGTCCCAGAGTGGGCTGGGCCTGGATTAGGCCCAGGCTGGCCTGCCCAATGAACACCCCTATTCAAACCCCTCGTATGTGAAGGCATGGTGTATTTTCTAGGCCCGTCAATGAGATGCGCCGGGCCTGGGCTTGGATTGTCCAATCCCGTCCTGAATATTGGGCAGGCTTGCCAAGGGTTGTCCAATCCCGGCCCTAAATTGAATGGGCTCACTTCAAATCTTGTCCCATACGGGCCCGGGCCGAGCCACAGCTTAGCATGATCTTGAATATAAGCTAAATGTTTTTTCAATTTTTACTTTGTATTGCTACAATGCTAGTGCACAACAAAATTGTGTTTTTCCCTCAATGCCAGTGCAAAGCTAAATTATTGAGTTGGGATAACCAAAATTTCCATAGATATGAAGAATGCATTTTATATTTCTGACTCAATAATCTTGGAAAGAATTTAAAAAATAAGCATATTAAAGACGAGCATGCATACAGAATTAGATTGCTGGAAAAAAGCACTACTAATCTAACCATTTGAAAGATATATATCATCAATAATCAGTGGATTGAAAATGAATGAATCAATACAAGGCAGAAAAGCATACTGCAATAACCTGTCCATGTACATTAATCATCCATGATAAGAGATTTGTCCATAGTAATCAAAACACACTAACGAACTCTGAAAAACACTGGTTGTTCAAATCAATTAACTAGTTTAATGGCTTTGGACAGAGGCGGATCTAGGATTTTCGTTTAGGTGGGAACTTTTACTAGAATTTTTTTACATCAACCATAACAAAAGAAAAATTATATTCCATGTAAATAGACGCAAAATATTTAACTATATCAACTTGGCTTGGCAGCAAGGACTGTCAATATGGTAGTCTCAAATATGCTACATTAGCTACAGAGAAGGTCAACCTCTTTTTCTCAATAGAAAGTTCACAGACAATAGAAGATGCAGCTTTTGCCATTCATGCAGCATGAGGTGATGGTGTCATCTTTGCACAATCTACTGACAATCTGCCCGTATCATGCGACCTTATCCCTTGTATTGAAGTAAATTATGAGGTAGGAACAGTCAACAACAACCTACAAATCTCACTCATTCATAAATCAAACAAGAACACAAGATAAGAAAAAAAAAAAAACCAAAATCAAGTAATGTAACAAAGAGTATCATAAATAAAAAGCCCTAAATCAAAACAACCTTAACCCTAACCACGAAATAAAAATCAAACAAAAAGAACCCTAACTTCTTCGTGCAACGCCTAAATTAATGAATAAAATTAAAGAAAATAGGGGGAGAGGGAGAGATAGGCGACATAGAAGGCATTAAAAATGGATGTTCATGTCCGAGAGAGAGAAAGGCGACAGAGAGGGAGAGGGAGAGGGAGAGGGAGAGGGAGGCGACTAAGAGGGAGAGGGAGACTTACCTGAAGCTCAAAGATCCTCATAGAAGTCCGACGAGAAGTGCGAGAGATCCGTGTACTCTAACGAATAAGGGTGCAGGTCGAACCATCGAAGTTGAAGGAAGAGGGAGGGTGGGAAGAGGGAAGGTCAACAAAGGAGTTGGGTTTTTTTTTTCGCTCCATCCTTTTTTACATAGGGCAGCGACTTTAGTCATGTTGGGTGTGGGCCAAGGCCCAATATGATTTTAAGAGGTATTTGAAATTCGACCTGGGGCGACTGCCCTAGGTCCAATTAACGTGGGTCCTCCTCTGGCTTTGGATCTAGTCAAGGTGGTCAAACCTCAATTATCAATTGGATAGTAGGACCCACAACCTAGTCTAGCTTCAATTTCCTTGCAGGCAGGCCGGGTCAGGGCTTGGACGGGCTGGGCTTGTCCTACCCATTTTCAATCCCATTTTGACTAGGCTTTAAAATCATTGCCAAAGCCCAGCCAGCTGGGGTCAAATTTTTTTTAAACAACCTTGTATTTTCAGGCTTGGGACAGGCTGGGCTGGTACCTATTTCAACTTGCTCAATTTACAGTTCTAGTGTTTTCTCAGCCCATTCAAATCTATCCAACCAAGTTAGATGTTACTGAAAATTCACTTTTGGCTCATTGTATCAGTATCGGAAAAATCCCGACAAAAATAAGATAATCGGGAAAAAGAAACATAAGGGCTCGTTTGTTTGAACAGAATCGCATTCCTAAGAATTATGAGTAAAATTTTAATAAAAAGATTATTAAAGAGTTGAGGGGTGAAAGGTGGAGATGTGGATGAGACCCGACTTTCCTAGGATTTAATTTATTGGGGGTAATGGCTGGTATTCCTTTTCTATCTCCCATTTGTTCTTTTTCTTCAAAGATGAGAAGTTTTTATAACCATGTATGGATCTTCTTCAATTTATGCCACTTTTATCATACAATTATAGGAATTTAATTCCATGCAAACAACTGGCCCAAAGTCTAAAGTGGTAACAAAATAGAGGAAAGCACCTTCCAATTTTTGTACATTACTTCTTCTTCTTCTTCTTCTTCTTCTTCTTCTTCTTTTTCTTTTTGAGGTTTTGACCATAAGCTTACTTATAGAGATGGATTTCCCCATACCAAATCTTGAATATTTCCCCACAGCTATAATTATAGCATTTAAGTACAAAAATGCCCTTGATTGTGCATTATTGCATAAAGTTAATAAATTGTACAATATTGCATTAGTATTTTTTTGTTTCCCTTGACCGTGCAATGCCACATAAAATTATAAATTGTGTGCTATCGCACAAATTTATTCTTTTTAACCTAAAAATGGGTTCCTTCCCATATATTCTAGTTTCTTTTCTTTCACATTATCCTTTTTCCTTAACTCTACGTCCACTGTTTCTTATTATATTTTCTTGAGGAATTTACAACATAGGTCCCGATAGGACCCTATACCACTCTTGAAGTGCTGGTATTGTGTTGGACACGGGAGGGGTCCTCATGTGCCCTTTTTTTTTTTGTCATTTAGCGATTGGTCGGTATCGACCATTATTATGGTCGGTATCGACCATTCTGCGGTGGTTGCTCTCGATTTGCAGAACCTAAATAGAAATTGGGTTTTTCAGGAGGGAGAAGAGAGGAGGGGAGGAGGAGGGATAAGAGGGGAAGAGTGGTGTTGCATAGGGAGTGGTGTTGCATAGGGGGTGGTGTCTCATCAGCTGCATAAATCCCCAAAACCTATTTATCAATAGATTACTCAAAAACAATTGTTGTTATTACACTTTGGGAAAGAAAAAACAAACATTTTCAATCCAAATCGGGGAAAAAGCAGGAAACCCAATTGAGAAGATGAATCCAGGCAAGAAACCCACATCTCAGAATCTCAAAAGAAAATCTAACCTTCGAGCTTATCCGGGAAAAACATTCAATATTGCATTGCAAATGAGTAGGAGGAGAAGAGGGGAGAGAAGGGCCAGCGGTATCAGCTTCCACCTCCTTCCTCATCCTCTCCACCATCCGTTCTCCATCGCTCTGCCTTCATTTCATTCCTTTCTTTCTTCTGCTTGGTTCCCTTTTCCATGGTTGCCATGAGGTTCCCTATTCAACACCACGCCTCCCCCTTTCCATGGTCAATTTCTATTTGGGTTCCTACTGTAGAATGGTCGATATATATCGACCATAAGAATGGTTTCCCACCACAGAATGATCGATATCGACCATAAGAATGGTTGATATCGACTAATCACTAAGCCACACAAAAAAAAAAAAAAAAAAAAGCGCACCTTGAGGACCTTATCCATAAATACGGTGTCTCTGAGACCATAGGAGTGGTATAGGGTCCTACCGGGACCTATGTGGTAAATTCCTCTATTTCCTTTTATCTTTCTACTCTACATTGATGTAGATAGGGTCTTCAAAGTTTAATCTTTTGTTTTTTAGGTGAAAATGCGTTTCATGGGACCTTTTGTTTCTTTTGCTATGAATGACATGTTCTAGCCCATGAAATGTAAATCAACGGATCATTCATCTCATACTCTATTTAAAGTTAGATATATCAATGGTATACTAATATTTATACATAAAAGTATTTAAGTATAATATATAGTTATTATAGAATTATTATTAGTGCAATATGTTATTGTAAGATTATTTTATTTATTTTTATAAGGGTTTTGGGGGATTTGAATTTTGCTCCTAGCCTCCTAAGGTGGGGGATTCCTTGGGAAGATGGATGTAAGCTACATGTCAAAATCCCTTGTGAGGATACTAATTATTGTTTGGCATGGTTTCAAATCCGGTGGGGCCTCCCATGCGCGATGTTGTACTATAGTAGTATTGTGCACCCACGAGCTTCATCAAATAATGACATTCACACGTGCTCAGGACTTTAAAATAGCATTCACACGTTTCTAAACGCTCTTAAAATCATAATAAATTTATTTCTTTGATTTTCAATAATGCCCTTGGAAATTCAGTCTTTATTTTTATTTTATTTTTGGTTGGAAAGTCTTTAATTTATTTGGTATGAGTTGTGAACATGCCTCACCTTTATAGGAACCAAGATGTGGCCAATTGTGATATATTAAAGTCAATATTTTAAAGCTAATTTTGACTACAATCATTGATTTTGACCGGGAGTTACCACATGCAACTACTCTACTTCTTTCCACTTTTCACTTATCTCTTTTCGCTTTTCTCTTTTCAATCATTTGTTTTGTATCCCAAATTCCATATACACTTACTCTGTGTATACACCCCTTTCTTTTTCACCTAACTTCTCTTCCTTTATTTCTACACCACTTACCCTTAGATTAAAAAAAAGTACTTCCATAATTTCCTTTTCTGTTATTTTCTGTAGGTAAGTGTTTGAGGATGATTTATGTGATTTGAATCTCTTTCTAATTGATTTTTATGTATGTCCGTGCTTTGCACGGGGCGATTATATTTGAGTATTTGTGTGTTAATTTGATAGTCCGCTGTAATTTGACCAATCTCACGCTATTGATTGTCATTCACGGCTCAAACTTTAGAATTTAGATTTGACAAATAAATGTTGGTTTAAAAACTGTCCAAAACTCGGGTTGTGACATGGCCAGTCTTTTGTTATTGTGAAAATAAGGCCCATCCATTGGGTCTTATGATGTGGGCCCGTCCTTTATGAATTATCATGAGGGCCAAACTCACCTTTAAAAATAGAACATGGGACCTACATTTATATGAATTACCATGTGGACTCATCTTTTGTGATTGTTAACGTTGACCCACCTTTAAGAATTACGAAGAGGGGCCACTTTTGTGATTGTGAACCCACCAACCTTTTTAGAATTTCTAAAGGAGTTGTTTAAAATAGACGCAGTTTGGTAAGACGTAAAATTGGGTAGAAATTGTTGAGAAAGCCCCACATCCCACATTGCCCAAGCAATGGGTTTGATAGGAGTTTATGTACCTATTTGGACCTTCCAACTATCAGCTTCCGTCCATAAAATCTATTGGACCTACACATGACGAGGAGTGTTGAAAAAGTCCCACATCCCACATCGCCCAACCGCTCGGATCGTGAT
This sequence comes from Persea americana, assembly GCA_029852735.1. Lineage (NCBI taxonomy): Eukaryota > Viridiplantae > Streptophyta > Magnoliopsida > Laurales > Lauraceae > Persea > Persea americana. Next base: position 46,368,332 of record CM056813.1, read on the forward strand.
TATGGGCAGATTTTGATTATAAGGCTCACAGAAGTCAAAAATTCAGATCTAAGATTCTACTCATTTTCACAAATACCACGAGAATCAAGACAGATCAACGACTCAAATTTGAAATCATGGATTTTGTTTTAGGCTTATCAATATTTCTAACGGTTTGGATCATAAGTGGCCTGCAATACCAAAAAAAAGGAAAAAAACAAAGAGGAAAAACTCACGTGAATCTAGTTGCTTCTTAGCTAAGTGTTTCCGATAGTCCTTGGTTTTTCATCATTTTCTCTAGATCTGCACCGAATCAGAGGCTGATATTTGAAGCAATATTTGTTTTCAATATTCCAGAGAGGATCAATGGTTTGGATCATAATCATTGGCCCCACAGAAGTAAGAAAAATAATATATGAGTTTCTGCATGTTTTACAAAATCTTGAGATCCGTGACAAATCAACGGCTCAAAATTAATCCCGTAGCTGTGTTTGGACTTTCGATATGTCCAAAGGTTGAGACGGTGTTTCACTGGCACAAGATTCGAGAAAAAATGAAAAATGGACATGTTCAAAATCACATGTAAGCTCCTGTTTCTGACATGAGTGTATCTTAACGGTTCTCGGGTTTTCATTTTTTGCTCAAGATCTGGACCTACTCAGAGATTGAAATCTTGAACTATAACCATTTTCAGCCTTCCAGAAAGGATTAACGGTTTGGATCGTGATTATGGGGCCACAAAAGGCCAACAATTCAAATCTATAATTCTGCAGTTTTTTTTTTTTTTTTTTTTTTTTGTAAATATCTCGAGATCCATGAACAATCAATGGATCAAATTTGAGACCATGGCCGCGTTTGGTCTTCTTAAGATTCTCAACGGTTTGGATCGTCCTGTAGGGTCCCAGAATTTTTTTATTTTTTATTTTTAAAAGTGATGCTAAAGACACCTAAATTACCTTAGCAACGCACGTCTATGGACTTCAAACATCAATCTCTATTTCGGTTCTCCAGTCTCTGTGAAATAGATTTTTAGGTCACGTTTGGTAATAGAAGAGTTCTCTCTTTGAAGGATTCCTTACTTCCATGAAATCAGACTCTCCTCATTGAAGATTTACGAGGAAGAGGATTCATCGCGAACCACGTTTGGCTACTATGGTAGAATCAACTATGTTTTCTTTAAATCTACTTCTGGTAAGACAATCAAAAGCTGTGGGAAAAAACTAATGATAAACATTGCTTAACAAAAACTAATGACATCCTACACAATTACTACAAACAAACCTATATTGACAAAAAACATGTTTCTATTTTTAGACATTAGTTGGCTCTCAAGGAGTTGGCTCTCAAGGTCTTACAAAGTGTAACTAGAATCTCTTTTCGAACATGTAGTAGCAATTGGACACACAATGCTTTGCAATTGTCACTAGTCCTTTTACAAAGAGAAGTATAATGAAGAAGCCGCCTGCACATTTTTCATGTTGTAGGAAAGACACATGTACATATGAGTATACGACTCACTGATTGGAATGGCAGGAAAGCATGAGGAACAAGCGAATGTTGATGTCCTTATATACATTTTCTTTTCGAAGAAAAAAAATGCTTTTCATATATAAACTTCATCTGAAAAAGGGACTACATGTATACCCCAACAGAGATGATAAATCCAAGCAGTTAATCAGTCATGTGATCTCACAAGTTCTGTGTTCTGTACCAATCATCCATTTAGCCAAAGAAACAAAAAATCCCTCACAGAAGAAAAAGAAAATACAAGAAACTAAACACCGATGTCAGAGTCCCTGTAATAGCTATTGCATGAACAGACACAAAACAAATCCAAAACCCAAATGCCAATATCATAAAAAAATCGACACGAAAGACAAGAATAATGAAATCTCGGTGGTGGGTGAGAGTGGGGTGGGAAACTGTAAAAAAGAAGAAATAAGATTGCGAATGGGAGAGATGGATGTAGCTACTGATGGTTGTCTGGATTTGGGTGTTTGGGGGATTTTGAGAAAATGAAAAATCGAAAGAGGGAGAGAGACAAAGACCAGCAGAGAGGGAGAGAAACAAAAGGACGGTGAAGACAGGGACCAAGCACAGTAGATCTTAACACCATGACCAACAGAGAGTGAAAGGCTCAGAGAAAGGGAGAGAGGGAAAGAGAAGTAAAAACAAACAAAGTGAGGTTGCAGAAGGTCAACCAGCGCCGGGGGTCTTGCAGGAGGTCAAAGTCGAGGTCGATCAAGGTTGAGGACAAGGTTGTCCTTCAATTGTTTCGGTGAAGTTTTTCTGTAGTGAAGAAAACACCTTTTATACCTCCCCTTTAAAACCAAGGATTTAAGAGATCAAATGGGGGGGATGTCAGACCGAGGAAATCGGCGCTTGCGAGGAATGCAGGAATCACCTTTCCTCCCTAGTGGGATGTACCAAATGTGGGTTTCCTTTGCTATCAAGGAAAATCGTCAAAGAATCCTCTAAGAGGACTATTACCAAATGTGCCCTAAGGAGAAGAATCCTCTCTTCGGAGGATTCCTCAGTGCCGTGGAATCGGACATTCCTCGCTAAGGATTTATGAGGGAGAGGAATCAGCGATGATTCCTCAAATCGAACATACCAAATCACGAAGGAAGTTTGGCTAGCACAATGGAATCAGCGATGATTCCTTCAAATCCATGTTTGGCAAGCATATCAAATTCCACGGGAAAAAATAATGATATAAAAAATTACTACAAACAAACAATAAGCATGGTCGACAAAAATTATGTTTGTATTCTTATGTATTAGTTGTAGTATTCTCTTAACTGTACAAAGTCCACGTAGAGGCTAATACTTTTCAAGGTCTTACAGAGTGTAAAGAACTAGAGAAAATCTCTTTTCAAACATGTAGTAAGTGTCTGCAAATCTATTATAAAAAAATCTGACATGAAACTAGAGAAAAGTCACTTTTCCACCTTCAGTTTTCACTTCTCTATAAAGAACACAAAATATGAAATAAAATTAACTTTGTGTTTGTCTTGAAACACAGCGTCACCAACGGTTCTTGTTTCTCTAGTCGGACACTCCATAGCATGAAGAACAAGCCAATGTTGTTGTTCTTATCCACCATTCATGATCTTACTTCAATAGGTGCAATCAAATAGTTGGTATTAACTCCATCTTTTTTCATCTGAAAAAGGGACTATATGTATACCATAGCAGCTTGCACTTAATTCAACTGATGAATCCACAAATGTTGAATTGAATAGTTTAAACAATCATGTGGTCTCAAAAATGCTTGACAGATATGATCTCAAATTTGCTTCAATCATGTGATCTCACGAATGTTTTACAGTCCGGAAGCAGAGATGATGAATCCAAGCAATTAATCAGCCATGTGATCTTATAACTTCTGTACCAGTCATGAATTTAGCCGAATTAAAAAAAAAAAGTAGGTGGAGATAGGTCAGATTGATAGGCTCCTTGTCAAGAGAGGGAGTCGAGCAATCAGAATGGAGGCAGGTCGGGAGAGACAGAGAAAGGGAGAGAGCATGTACCGGTAGTGGCAGAGAGAGGGAGTCAAGAGAGGGACAGAGAAGCTACGGATTGGATTTTGGCAGAAAGAGGGAGTCGAGTGTGGGAGAGAGCAACTAGGGCATGGATTTTAGCAGAAAGAGGGAGAAGAGTGTGGGAGAGAGCAGCTAAGGTTCGGGTTTTACCTAGTAGAGCATCAAGAGAGGGAGAGAGCTTCCAGGGCCTGGACTCTTCACAAAGAGAGGGATTTGAGAGAAGGATAAGCTTCTAGAGTTTCATTTCTTGGAGAAAGAGGACTTAAGAGAGGGCAGGACTCGGGAGAGATTTTTCTCTAGTGATGAAATTAGAGTTTTATACCCCTCCTTTAAAACATCAGATGTATGAAATCCGTTGGGGGAGGTCGGACCGTGGTTATAAGACCTGATGTGGACTTCTGTAGTTGGACGAAGAAAGTAGATGCACTATAATACAGTCAGCGACGTTGCAATGAAGCCCACCCCTTATTTTCAGCAGTATCATTCACATGCACATGCACTTTCCATCACCTAAAGCTTCGTTCTTTCTGTTCATTTTCCTTTCCTGTATAAATCATTTATTGACATTGACCTGCCCCCGAGATCAACTATTTACTTCCGAATATATTGCACAGTTATGACAATTACGATGAACTAATTAATGTTGCAACAACATATTCACAAACACCCAATTTTGAATTTGTAACTGTAACATATTTCCGACAGTCAATGCCATTGTGCCAACATAAGTAACCCACTTAAAAGATACTGGTCATCCATCCACTAGAACATTTGGGACCTCCTAAATCATCAGTGTGTTTGGAACTGTTTATTTGTAAATTTTATAATCATCACAGCGAGACTTGTGTGGTCCAATTTTCATCATGAGCATGCCTCTCGGCCTGTTTGGATCTTTGTAATCAAGTGCAAGTAACCCTTTGTATTGGGGGTTGTGAGAGTGGTTTTATTCTTTGCCCTAACCAATTATAGGTTCACATGTTTTCATTGTAGGCAAAAGGGGCATCATTCATTTGAATGTCCAAAACGAATAAACTTAATGGAAGGTGCATTCGATGAACCGGACACACAAGTTGATCCTAAAGACAAAGAATTAGAGGAAGTGGAGGAAATAGAAGCCAAAAAGGATGGCGAAGCACTCCTGGTCCTCCAGGAGTCTACGCCCACTGTTGAGAAGAAATGGCTGTGGAAAAATATTTTTCATTCAACAGGTATTTTATATGGGCAAAAATGTATGGTTGTGATTGATGGCAGGAGTTGTGAAAATATCATCTCTCAAACTCTTATTGATTGCCTAAAGCTGAAGGTGTATAAGCATAATCGCCCCAATTTTGTCAAACAGCTAATGACAGGTGATGAAGTACAACTGCGACATACATGCCAAGTCACTTTTGCCATTGGTGAAGATTATAAAGATACAGTTTGGTGCGATGTACTCCCCAATGGATGGTGGTGATATCATGTTGGGCTGCCCATGGATGTATGACAAAAATGGCATTCATGATATGCGCGAAAACACATACACATTCATGCACGATAGAAAGCAAGTTACACTTCATCCAAAGAAACCAGAATCATCACATTTGCCAATCGAATAAATAAATAAATAAAGACTAAAGACCTGAAAATGCATATTGTGGAACTTCAGGTTACTGACATTTGTTCTAATTGAATAATGAGTTGATTCTGCAGATGCACCAAAAAGGAAGTCTCCAACATGTAATGCAAAGAATAAGATGAAAACTGCATATAGTTGATGGGTGTAGTAGAAGAGCTCGAACTTTCGCCTTCTAATTGGATACAAAAATGTCAACCACATAAGAAGACAATCACAAGGGTTCTTATAAAAAATGGCTGAGGGGAAGTGGGTTCTCGTTGAAAGTAGGAAAAATAGGAAGATTAGGAAGGTCAAGTGGGAGGATCTAATCTCCGTCTTCATGAGTAACTTGCCAGAAAACATGGTGGTGGATTGGTTACGGGCCTCCTCCTCGCAGTTTGGGAAGATTTTTTATGCTTTCATTCCTTCTTCTAGCAGAAGGGGAAAGGGATACTGTTTTAGTTTTGTGAGGTTTGGGGATAGAAACTCAGCAAACAGGGCATTAGAGTGTATGAACGGGAAGTTTGTTGGAGGAAGAAGGCTACTTGTGAAGGTGGCTACTTTTGGGTGGTCACAGAGATCTAGGTCGAAGAAGTTCATAGTTACAGATATGCCTGCACATCTTCCTCTGAAGACTCTAGATGGCCTGAAGAGGCAGGCCGACCACGAGATCTCCTCTGTAGCAACGGTGGTGGTTGCTAAGGATATCATGGTAGACAATTCCAACCGGCTCTCTAACAGCCTAGTTGGGAAGGTGAAATGGATTGGTTCAATTCCCTTTGTTATAGCCCTCTGTGAATCTTATGGGATAGAAGGGGTGAAAATGGCTAAGCTTGGTGGTTAGAAGGTTCTCCTGACGTTTGTGGACATAGATAAGGCACTTCAAATCATCAAAGAGTATACCTTTCAATTCTCATAGGTGTTTTCATCCTTGGAGAGGTGGTTAACTGGACCTAGTCTAACGATTAGGACGGTCTGGTTAAGATGCTTTGGAGTACCTCTGCATGCCTGGAATCTGAAGGTGTTTGAGGCCATAGACGAGCATTTTGGTGAAGTTGTAGGCGTGGCTAAGGAGACTAAAGAGAGGCTGGTGCTGGAATTTGGGAGGGTTTGTGTCCAAACAAGAAATCATCAGTTTCTCAATCAAGTGGTAAATCTTGAAGTCTTTAGCAAAGTTTTCCCTATTACTGTTTAGGAGGAATTAGACGTGTTGTGTCCCTTAAATTATGTCTCCAATTTTAAGGGTGCAAGTGACGGGGATTTGTTGAAGGAGATGACTGATTTCTTTCCTTCTTCGTCAGGAGGAACTGTTGTTGTTGCTTGGAAAGTTTCTGGCCAGGAGGCTCTTCGTTTCGGTAGGATTGGTGAGGGGGAGGAATCACCTTCCTCAACTCCGGCAGATGACATGGCTGCTAGGCATAGTCCTCCAGACCTCTCTGTCAGGCTCATGGTTTAAAATATCAACCGATACCGGTTCATATCGGCCGGTATGAACAGGTATCGGTCCAAACCGATCCGATATTTTGGTGCGATACCAGAATCTGTATTGGACACCAAAATATCCCCAAAATATTGGACCATCTCAGCCGATATTTTGAAAATATCAGTTTAGCAGATATCTGCCAATATTTTGAAAATATCGGCCGAGTGTAATAAACCCTTTTTTTTTTCTTTTCCCTCATTCCCTCATCTTCTGCCTTTTGCCTCACCTCCTTAGAGCAACCCCTCCTCCTTGGCTCCTTCTCTTCCATATTTCGACCACTCTATTCTTCAAGAAATCATTTTTTTGGTAAGTGAAAATCAACTTAACTCCCTTATTTTTACTATTATGTGTTCTTTGTTTTTTTTTTAGATAAAGCATAGAAATGAATGAAAAGATCATTGACATTTCATTTTTTTGGTTTGGGTTGTGTTCTTCTCATATCTACACAGTTTCATACTAGATCTACTCATATATATGATTTTGGGTGAAGAAAAATGTATTTTTTTTTTTTAAATCTTCTGTTTTTTTTAAATAATTGTTAGAGTATTTATGATACTAAATACTAATGGCCTATTAATAATGTGTAGATGATAGATCTACTCATACACATGATTTTGGATTTTTTTTAAATTCTTTTATTTTTGGATTTTTTAATATTTGAATTATAATATATCATTTTTTTTTATTTTACCATAATAAGACAGCGAGTCGGCAACATAGACAGGACTCATGACTAAAGGTGACCGATATTTTGATTTATTTTTGTTACTAATGGAAAAAATATTATTTTTTAACATTTTTTAATATTCTGGATTTTTTGGGTATTTTTGCGAATTTTTTTGGATAAGAAAAAATTTTCACACTGCGACAACCGCGACCGACCGATAACCGCGACCGATACCGATATGATATCGGTTTTTTGTCCCAACTGATACCACGACCGATACCACAATTTTAAACCATGGTCAGGCTAGGCTGTTCGACAGTCAAGGACAACTTGCTACAGGTGCATAGGGTGGAGAATTCGTCAGGCACTTTCCATTCTAAGGGAGGTGGTGTGGGTTTTGCATTAGCTGGACATAGAGTCCTTCCTAGGAGGGGAAGGAAAAAGGATTCGATTCCCAAAGGCGGCTTCACTTGCAGTGGCACGAGAGGTGGGTTATTGCCTTCTGGTGAGCAAATGTCCACCTCAAGTCTTATCCCCTCCTTAAAAGTAGATAGGGTAGTTCTAGAAAAGGGCAAGGGAACATCTTCAGAGTCAACTCATTGTACGATTCATCCTGCAGAAGGTTTGTGTGGCAACAAAATAGACATGGACATTCAGATGCTAAATCAGATGGAGAGGATTAATGCCTCTCTTTCTATGGAAGTAGATCGCTGGCCCAATGACTTGGCAAAGTGTTTTGCAAAATGTGCTCTCTCCCTTACATGGCAGTTTGTGCAATATTTCTCTTTAAACACCAAATCAACTCGGTCAAACAGCTCCTCAATCAATGGGTGGGCTCCTGTGTCGGGCTTACTGTTGATAATCCAAACCCATTTGAGGTCTCTACCCAGTTGTGTGACCAAGTTTTTGCTGGGACTAGGCATCAATTAGGGGATGATTGCTTGATTTTTCAAACCCACTATCTAGAGCCAACCTCGGGTGCTAAGAAGGCTACTCAACCCTCTGCCTTTTGCCCTGGCAATGTAGATGCTGCTTACACCTCTTTGGCAGGTATGAAGGGTAGAAAGGGGGATGTTCCAGTGAGAAGTTCGGAGTCTTTTCCTCTCCTCAAAACAAAGCTGAAAAGATGGAATAGAGTTTCTAGAGGGGTTCACAGTAATGCTTCATTTAGAAGGAAGGTGGCTGCAGTTCTCGCCAATACTCAAAGGCATGGTTCCAGAAAGGGTTCGAATGACAGTCATCTCTTGAGGGAAGAGGTTGTGGTGCAGGATGTTGAGGAATCTGAATTTGGAGCTGACAGGTGCATCCCAGCAGATGATCACACAGAAGCTTTGGAGATAGTTCATGTGGGTAAGCATATTGGGGTCTTCGTTGGTCCTCATGAAGCGGAGATTCTGCATTGAATTGCAGTCTTGGAATCCAAGTTGGAAGATGACAGAGGCAAAAGGTTGGTTGGATTTTGTCAGGATTTTCAGCGTAGGCCAGGGCGTTCTGCCTGAGTGTATTGAGGTTGTTTATAGGGGCGACTGTTTACTTTTTATATGGTTATAGTCAGTTGGAATGTTCGAGGGATGGGAAAGCCAGCTAAGAGGGCAGCAATTAGAAGATTGGTGAGGTTCCACATGTCACGAATAAGCAAGAAAGGTCTTAATACATAACGAGACTTAATGGAATTGGATATCCTGTCACGAGGATCCATCACTGTATTTATAACTCAGAGATGCCCAATTTGGGCTACAATTACAATCTACCAAATCTCCTAATTTAGTATGTCTTTCTGTACAAGTCTGACTAGTATCCATCTATGTTTAGTATGTATTGCTGTTCAAGTCTACAATATGATGGGCTGTGCAGATGGGTCGTGGATGGGCCAAACTGATATTATAATGGGCCTTTGTTAACCACCACCCCCCCCCCCCCCCCCCCCCCCTAATTGATGCTATGGAATCAGTAAGCATCAATTTGCTGGATAAGAATTGATGATGTGGGCGAGGGAGTCCCTTCGTGAAGATGTCCGCAATCTGGAGGCTAGAGGAAATGAACAGTAAGGAAATGACATCCCGTAGATATTCATCACGAATGAAATGACAATCAACTTCGATGTGCTTGGTCCGTTCATGAAAGACTGGATTTTCTGTTATACAAATAGCACTAGTGTTGTCAGCATGGAGAGGTATAGGTGAGCTTTGAGGAAAACCGAGATCAGAGAGTAGCCCACGGAGCCAAAGTATTTCAGAACAAGCAGCAGACATGGCTCGATATTCTGCTTCTGTGGAAGTTCTTGAAACCTTATCTTGTTTCTTACATTTCCAGGATATCAACGCATCGCCAAGATACATACACCACCCAGTTGTGGAGCGACGGGTGTCAGGACAACCCGCCCCAATCAGCATCGGAAAAAGGCAATGAGATTTAGTGGAGAGCCGGCAGGGAAGAATAGACCACAAGTAGTCATACCAAGAAGGTAACGAATAATTCGTCGGGCAGCCGCCAAATGAAGATGCCTTGGTTGAGTCATAAACTGGCTGACAAGATTAACAGCAAAGGAAATGTCGAGGCAAGTATGAGTCAAGTAGATCAAGCTACCAACCAATTGTCAATAAAGCGTGGCATCGGGAAGAAGATCCCCACTATCCTTTGAAAGCTTCAAGTTCACTTCAAGAGGAGTAGACCCAAGTCTTTCATATGGAATGATTGATGCAATGAGGATTGAAGCTTAGACATCATTGCGGAATCAATTCCAGTAATAATGATGTCATCAACATAAACAAGAAGGATAGTAATACCGCTTGGAGACTTATGTAAAAACAAAGATGGATCATATGGACTTTGCTGGAAGGCCAACAGAAGCAAGGCGTCCCGAAATTTTTCAAACCAAGCGCGAGGAGCCTGTTTAAGGCCATAGAGGGAACGCTTTAGTTTAGCCACATCTGAACTACTGGAAGGGGAATACTCGGGAGGAAGGCACATATAAACCTGTTCTTCAAGATCACCATGAAGAAAGGCATACTTTACATCGAACTAAAGAATGGGCCAAGCTTGAGATGCTGCAATGGCAATAATCATCCGGACAGTAGTCATCTTTGCAACCGGAGCAAATGCTTCATCATAGTCAATGCCATATTCCTGGCGATTACCAAGAGCGACCAGGCAAGCCTTGTATCGGTCGAGAGAGCCATCAGATTTCAGTTTGACCAAGTAAACCCATTTACACCCAATAGGTCGAACTGTAGGTGGGCAGGTAACCACATCCCATGTATGATTAGTCTGTAAAGCTTCTAATTCCTCGGACATAGCTTGCCGCCAACATTCATGTTTCACAACTTGAGAGTAGGAAGTGGGAATGTTAACAGAAGCGAGAGTGGCAAGAAAAACCGAATGAGAACACCCATATCTATCAGGAGGCCGAGAAACACGTGTGGTGCGTCGAAGAGTGGGCATCATGGCTTATTCTGATGTAGTGGCTAGGGGAGTTGGATCTGGTGCCGGATCAGGTGGGTCTAGAATGGGCTGTATCGTATCAGAGATTGGTTTCGTGCGTCGCCAATATACAATTCTAGGTTTGAACCTTTCAACAAAAGATGAAGAAGTATCGGATGAAAAAGGTGGCAATATAGCCCTGCGAAGAGAAATGAAAGATTCAGTTGTGTGAGAAAAAAATATATAAATTTTAAAAAAACACAACATTTCGAGAAACACGAATTCTTTTGAGAGATGGATCATAACAAACAAATCCTTTTTGATGAGTTGCGTAACCAAGAAAAACGCATCTAGTAGCTTGCGCAGACAATTTTCTCCTTTAACAAACACATCCAAAAGGACGAAGATGTGTATATGTAGGATAAGAGTTAAAGAAACGGAAATATGGAGACTGATTTTGAAGTTTGAAAGACGGAAGCCAATTAATAAGATGAATGGAAGTGGATAGAGCTTCCAACCAAAATCTAGGGGGAACAGATGATTCAAGTAGCAAGCAACGAACCATGTCAAGCAAATGGTGATTCTTACGTTCAGCAATGCCATTTTGCTGTAGAGTATAAGGACATATTCAATGGGAGATAATCCCCTTAGATTGGAGGAATTCTTGAAAACTGTGACACATATTCTCCACCTGAATCAGATCGGAGAATCTTCATGTAGGTGGAGAATTGTGTTTCAACATAGGCCAGGAATGTTTTAGAAACCTCAAACTCCTCTGATTTAGCCCTTAAAAAATACACGCAAGTGAATCTGCTATGATCATCGATGAATGTGACAAAGTATTTAAAGTGAGAATGAGAAATAACAGGTGTCATACCCCAAACGTCACTATGAATCAAATCAAAGCATTTTTCTGATCTAGAGGTATGCACAGAAAATGGAAGGGCTTTACTTTTTCCTAATTTGCAAACAGAACAATCAATATTGACATCAGAAGTAGAAAACTGCATTTTATTAATCAAACCAAAATTTTTCGAAGATAACAATATGTTTGAATTAGCCAATTAGGATGTCCTAATTTTTTGTGCCACAGATGCACATTATTTTGAAGAACACATGAAAAAGCTGAAGTAAATTCATCCCTAGGTTGTATAGGCAGACTGAGCGGAAACAACCGGCCACACTTAGGCCCCTTCGCGATCACCTGTCCCGTCCCCTGATCCTGTACAACACAACCAGAAGAAGAAAATGACACATTACAATGATTATCTACGAGTTGTCCAACAGAGAACAAATTTGTAGAGAGGCCAGGTGAAAGAAAAACATGATTCAAAGGCAATTTGTGTGGAATATCTCCTATGGCAGTGATAGGTAAATGACCCCCATTGGCGGTTTGAACTTGGAGTTTCCCATCATATGAATGAATATTAGACATGAGTCTGGAAGAGGAAGTCATATGATTTGATGCTCCAAAATCAAAATACCACATGGAAGGAGATGGAAAGGTTTTACCTGAGAGGCCCAAGGTGGAGAATGCTTGGAGAATCATTTGTTGAATCATTTCAGGGTTGATGGGAGGGCTGGGTGCAAATTGTTGTGAAGACATAGATGAAGACGGAGAAGCAGGTGCCACAGAGTGAGAATCTGAAGAAGCAATAGCAGAATAAGCACGCGAATTCCGGTTTTTTGGTCGTTTCATGTATTCAAAAATGATATGCCCACTTGTTTTGCAGTAGTTACAAACTTTTCTCTTGCACTAAGAAGAATAATGTCCGTACTCCTTCCAAGTGAAGCATTGAATTTTGCTCAAATCCTGGGTCGAAGTGTCACGTCTGGGAGGTTTCCCTTTAGCCACATAAGCAACTTCAGTTGGACCAGTGGATGATTGTTGGGATAGTTGATGCTGAGTGAATAGTCATTGTTCTTCGCGGAGCACTTCATTAAGCCACGTCTCCAAAGAGGGAGATGGATGTCGACTCATAAGATTGGAGCGGACATTTTCAAATTCAGGCCGAAGTTTCACTAAGAATTGATCTCTCTGAGTAATTTTATGAACTTCTTGAACACCAGATAGAGTTTCTCCGATGAGAGTAGCATACGCAATATCCGTGTAGTCGGTCCAAAGAACAAAGAAGCCGGAGTAATACTCCTGGACAGCCATATGTCCTTGAGAAAATTGAGCAATTTCATGTTCTAATTGGAACCGACGAGCTGAATTCTCTTGGTGATATATGCGTATTAGATATCCCCACATATCTTGAGCAGTTTTATAGGGCTTAAGATGTAAAAAAAATTGAGGTTCCACTATGCCCAACATCCAGCTCATAATTTGTGCTTCGTTGGTTTCCCAATCATCCAATTTTGCATTTTCCGTTGGCTTTTCATAGAACCAGAAATGTGTCCCCGTAATTTTTTGCCTTTCAAATACAACTCAAACTAATAGGCCCAAGCAGAATAGTTTTTCCCATTGAATTTGATCAATTGCATTTCATTCTTGTCCATTTCCAACCCACAGATGTCAATAGTAATAGACAGACAGTAGTAAAAACCACAAACAAGAAGAGTAGTAACCAGACAGCAACCAAAACAGCCCAGATAAACTCTAGATCATGCGGAAAGTGTAGATGAAACAAAGCCAGCAATACCAAAGAACCAAGGAACAGCCCAGAAACTGTTCTGAAGCAACAGATCACAACAGATCTCAAATCTGTATAAAAAAAAAAAAAACACAATTTTGGTGGCGACCAAGATTTCTTGCAGAAAACAGTAGGTGGGGCCCACTGATGATTCAATCTACCAGATCAGAGTGATCAGATAGGTACTTCACAAAAATATCGAACCAACACAGCAAAGATTGCAGCAAACGGATATTTGTGCTCAAAGATGGACGGATCTGATGAAATTATATTGCAGAAATTGGAAAAACCAACATGTGATAAAAAAAACCTACCTCTGATTCTTCAAAATTTCTAAAAAAATAGCCAAAAACTCCTAGAAAGTCAGGCAACCAGGACTATGGTTTCCTTCTGATCAGATCAGATCTGCAGATGATGGCCCTTTATTGATCTCCACACCCTGTCATCGAGTTACTCTTGTTCAAAACAATCGACAGAGGAACTCTCCTTGAGATCTTTAAGCAAGAGAGATTAGATGACTCTTAGTCCCTCTATTGCACCAAGGTTGGCTCTGATACCATGTCACGAATAAGCAAGAAAGGTCTTAGTACGTAACGAGACTTAATGGAATTGGAGATCCTGTCACGAGGATCCATCACTGTATTTATAACTCAAAGATGCCCAATTTGGGCTATAATTACAATCTATCAAATCTCCTAGTTTAGTATGTCTTTCTGTACAAGTCTGACTAGTATCCATCTATGTTTAGTATGTATTGCTGTACAAGTCTACAATATGATGGGTTGTGCAGATGGGTCGTGGATGGGCTAAACTGATATTATAATGGGCCTTCGTTAACATCACAAGGTTGATTTACTTCTCCTTCAAGAGACCAAAATTCATAAAGATGTGGAGAACATTGTTTTCAGTGTTTGGGGTTGTACAAGGTGTGGCTGGGAGTGGGTACCGTCAAAGGGAGCCTCAGGAGGTCTCATTTCTATTTGGAGAAGGAGGAAGTCTATTTTTCTAAAAGGGTGCTCGCAACTAAATTCATTTCAGTGGGTGATAATTTCATATGGGCAGCTGCAAATGTTTATGGACCTAATGAGGATTCTATGAGGGGTCTTTTTCGGGACAATATCTCCACCGCTCGATCGCTCTGGTCAGTTCCATGGTTTCCTGGTGGAGATTTCAATATGGTTCGATTTCCTCACGAGAAAAGGGGGGTCGTGTACTTATCTCGGAGCATGGAAAGGTTCTCAGATTTTATTGACGACAACAAGTTCATCGACTTGCCTATATCAGGATCTAAGTTCACATGGTCAAATAACCAAACCTCTGCGGCTATGAGCAAGATTGATCGGTTTCTTCTTTCTAAAGAGTGGGAAGATCACTCCTCTGGAGTACTTCAACGAGCTCTCCCTAGAGGCATTTCTGATCACAGGCCTATTAAGCTCAACACTAATGAGGTAAATTAGTGACCACGACCTTTCAAATTTCAAAATTGTTGGATTGTGCGTAAAAATTTCCCATCTTTGGTAAAAGGGTGGTGGGAGCATTCAGAGTTTCAAGGGTTTGCAAGGTTCAGGCTAGTGAAAAATTTTCAATTTCTTAAAGCTAAAATTAAGGAGCGGAATAAGGGGGGTTTTGGGAGGATTAAGGCTTCTAGATTTTCTATCTCTGAGGAGCTTGAGGAGTGGGATTTGATTGAGGATAGAGGTTTGAATCAAGAAAAGAAGGCTATGGGTATGGTTGCCAGTGAATTATGGGACCTTGATCGTATGGAGGAAGTCTTGTGGAGGCGTAAGTCTAGAGCACTGCGGTTGAAAGAAGGGGATAGGAACACGAGGTTTTTCCACCACATGGTGAATACTAGAAAGAGGCTTAACTATATTGGCAAAACTCGTAGGAGTAACGGTTTCACTAGCGTTCCTGAGGAGGTTAAAGAAGACATTGCATGTTACTTTGAGAAGTTGTATGCAAGCGATGTATTCCTAAGGCCCACCTTAGAGGCCTTGTCTTTCCCTTCCATCTCCGATGGTGATAGAGTGTGGCTGGAGAGGGAGTTCGAGGATGAGGAGATTAAAGTGGTTTTTTCTGAATGTAGGGGAGATAACGCATCAGGGTGGATGGTTTGAATTTCTCATTTATCAAGGCAGCTTGGGACATTGTGAAAAGAGATTTTTGCAACATGCTAACAGAATTTCACAAGAGGGGTAGCTAAGTAAGGAAATTTATGCTACTTTTTTTACTCTCATTCCCAAAGTTCTTAATGATGTGGATCTTAAAGAGTATAAACCTATTAGCTTAGTGGGTTGTATATATAAGTTGTCTAAAATCCTTGCCAACAGGTTGAAGAAGGTCCTGTCGTCTATCATTGGTCCTTATCAAGGAGCTTTTGTGCACAATAGACAAATTCTCGATGGAGTTCTTATTGCTAATGAACTCATTGATGCCAGAAAACGGTCAAAGAAACTGGGAGTTAATTTTAAAATAGATCTGGAAAAGGCATATGACCATGTTGAGTGGAGTTTTGTGGATTATATGTTAGGGAGATTTGGCTTTGTGGAAAGGTGGTGTTCCTGGATTCGAGAATGAATCTCGTTGACGTCTTTTTCAGTTTTGGTGAACGGTTCTCCTTCCCGCTTGTTCAAAGCATCTAGGGGGCTTAGACTAAAGTATCATTTCTCTCCTTTCTTGTTTACCATTGTGGTAGAGGCTCTCAACGTGCTATTCTCTAAAGCTAAAGATTGTGGTCTCACAGAAGGATTTGAGGTTGGTAGAGGAGCAGAAATTATCACCCATCTTTAGTTTGCAGATGATACCATCCTTTTTAGTTCTTAGAGGTGGGAGGAGATTGTTGTCCGAAAAAGGATTCTTGGGTGCTTCGAGCTTTCCTCAAGGCTACGGATAAATAAATCTGGGCTAAGGAATGTAGCTTTCTGGCACAAATTGGATGAATTTGTGGGGAGATTTATAGTTTCAGTTCTTTTAAAAGATGTGAAATGTGATGCTGAATGGGTGGCTACTTCAGTATATGGGCCTGGAAATGTCAATGAGAAAGTAGATTTTTGGGCAGAACTCAATCAAGTGGCTGGATTGTGGAACCGTCCATGGATGTTAGGAGAATGGATCAAAAGCGGCCGCTATATCGGTCGTAGCAGTCTAAATGGCATTTAGCTCCGTTCACATCCGTAGCGGCCGCTACGGAGCCGCTACACCCGCTACGGGGCCACTACGGAGTGTGAAAATTTCCTACTTTTCAAAAAATTTCAAAATGCATAATAATGCTTATTTCTTTTCCTTTTCTCTCCAAATAACATTTTTATGCAACTCTTCTACACTTTTATGTTTAAAAGAACACCAAAAAGCACACGATCTCGCCGAATTACGGTGGATATGGAGCGTTCTCAAGGTTTCTTCTCTAGGTACATACTATTAGACACCCCCTTTGGTAGAAGTATTCTTTATTCTAGTTACTCTTAAGTCTTAGGTCTTGACTTCATAACATTTTTTTTTATGAGCCTTTCAATAGTTTCTAAGTAAACATAACGAAGCAACATGAATACATGTGAAAAAAATTATCATTACTATTATTTTCTATTTATACAATGATACAAGACCTCATACAATGAGGGGACCGCTACGCCCCCTTACCTTGGTTACTTTTGCAAAAAAAAAAAAAAAAAGCACATTTTCTCTCATTTTCCAATATTCTAGATTTTCTACAAATTTTTTCAGATTTTTTTTGAGATTTTTTCAAATCGCACTGCTATGCCGCTACGTAGCGTTTTGGTGGAGGGCCACTACCGCTACTTTTATCCTTGGTTAGGAGGAGATTTTAATGTTGTAAGATTTCCAAATGAGAGGAAAGAAGGTTATTCAATTTCTCCATCTATGCGGGATTTTAATAATTGGATCAGATCTCATGATCTTTGCAATTTTCCATTGAGAGGAGCAGAATTTACTTGGTCTAATTTGCAGGAATGTCCAGTGATGAGCAGATTAGATCGATTTTTAGTTTCAACAGAGTGGTTGGATTTATTCCCTGATTGTACTCAACGAGCATTGGCGTGGCCGACTTCTGATCATTGTCCTTTGATGCTTGAAACAGGTATGGAAGATTGGGTCCTATACCTTTTAAATTTGAAATTGCTTGGCTTTCAAAAAAGGGATTCCTCAAAGTTGTTAGAGAATGGTGGGCCTCAATATCTATTAGTGGTTGGATGGGGTATCAATTAGCTAATAAGCCTAAATTCCTTAGAGATAAAATGGAAGGCTGGAGAAAAGATGTTTTTGGTAGCATTTTATTAAGGAAGAATCAGTTGTTAGCCGATATGCGAAGGATAGATGGGAAAGAGGAAGATGGCTCATTTGAAGAGGAAGACCGGGCTAACAGACAATTCCTTCAAGAGCAATATCGTTGATTGATCTTTCAGGAGGAGATCAAATGGAAGCAACGCTCTAGAATTAAATGGGTAGAAGCAGGAGATCGGAATACAAAGTTTTTCCATGTTATGGCTACTGCCCATAGGTGTATTAATCGAATAAATGATATTGCAGCAAGAGGACGGATATGGGATAAAAGGCAGGATATAGAAAGGGAAATTGTAGATTTTTTCCGGCAGTTATATATTGGTGATGGTCGATCTAGGCCTCAGATGGATGGAGTTTCATTGAGGCAGCTCTCTCTTTCTAGTGCTTCTTCTCTTGAGTTTCAGTTTAATAAAAAGGAGATTAAGGAAGCAGTGTTCTAGGTGGTGATCGTGCTCCAGGGCCCGATGGATTCCCAATAATCTTTTTTCAACATTTTTGGGATATCTTTGAAGATAATTTATTAGTCTTTTTCAATGAATTCCATGCTAATGGAGCTATAACAAGAGAATTAGGTGCTTCTTTTATAATTTTGATTCCTAAGGAGGGAGCTGTTTCAATTAAAGATTACAGGCCCATTAGTCTGATTGGAAGCCTCTACAAGATATTATCTAAAGTTCTTGCAAATCGTCCAAGGAAGGTACTTCCTGAAATAATTTCAGAATTCCAAGGTGCTTTTGTAGGTCGCCAAATTCTTGATAGCATTCTTACTGCACATGTGTATAGATTCCAGAAATCGGCAGCAACATCCAGGTTTAGTTTGCAAGCTAGATTTTGAAAAAGCGTATGACATGGTGGATTGGGATTTCCTTCAATACATGACAGCAAGAATGGGATTTGGTGAGAAATGGAGGAAGCAGATTCATTGTTGTATTTCCTCAGCTCATGTTTCTATTTTGGTGACTGGCTCACCAAAAGGTTATTTCAAAAGTTCAAGAGGCCTTTGAGAAGGAGATCCTCTATCTCCTATGCTCCTTGTTATAGTGCAGAAGCTTTGCATGCCCTAATGGAGATAGCCAAGCATAATAACCTCGTCAAAGGTTTTGCTATGGAGAATGCAAATATTAAGTTTACACATTTACAGTCTGCAGATGACACCATTTTATTTTATTTTTTGTGATGCTTCTTTGGATCAGTTGCAAAATCTAAAGTGTATTTTGAAATGGTTTGAGTTCCAATCGGGTCTGAAGATCAATTATGGCAAATGTGAATTGATTGGTGTTCGAATGGATAATAGTCATATTTCTTTTTTGGCAGATGTGTTTGGGTGTAAAGTAGGTAAGCTTCCTTCTAAGTATTTGGGGCTCCCTTTATGTTTGGGACTTCCACAGAAGCATCTTTGGGATTCGATTGTGGAGCGGATAGAAAAGAAATTAAGTTTTTGGAAGGGTAGATCTTTGTCCATGGGAGGCCGTGTTACTCTAATAAAATCAGTTCTATCCAGTATTCCAATCTATTTTCTTTGTTGCTTTCATTGCCCAAAAACAGTTTTACGAAGAATAGAAAGACTTCAGAGGGATTTCCTTTGGAATGATTCTGTTGTCAAGAAAAAGTATCATTTGATAACAATGGGAGAATGTGTGTAAACCACTTTCTCAAGGTGGTTTGGGTATCCATTTTGTTGAATAAGTTTATAAAGCTTTGTTGGGAAAGTGGCTATGGAGAGTGGGTGATCCAGGACAGGGCTTGTGGCAGCAAGTTATTATTTGTAAATATAAGTTGGGTAATGGTGGTTGGTGTGTTCCAATCCAAGCTAACAGGGTATCTGGTATATGGAAGTCTGTTTTATATGTTCAGGTGGAGTTTGCTCATTAGATGGCACAGGGTCCATGATGGTCTTCGAGTCAAATTCTAGCAAGATGAATGATGTGGGCAATTGGTGCTAGCTAATCAATTCCCAAATCTTTTTTTGTTGGATTATAGACAACAAGGTTTTGTTACTGACAACTTTTCTATGGAGGCTGGTCAGGTAGCTTGGGACTTTTCTTTCCAAAGAAATTTGACACATTGAAATCTCTGACTTTGCTAACTTGCTGGGTATTCTCAATAAGATGTATTTGTCAGTCGATAAATCTGATGAAAGAATTTGGAAACTAGATGGTAAAGAGCAAAAGATGTATTTGTCAGTCGATAAATCTGATGAAAGAATTTGGAAACTAGATGTTAAAGGGCAATTTTTAGTTCAGCCTTTTTATAAAGTCCTGGATGATAGAAATGAACCAATGGATGGTTGGAACTCTTTTCGGGACCCTTCAATGCCGCCTAGAGTGTTAACTTTTTGTTGGATGGCAAGGAAGCATAAAATTTTGACGATTGATAAGTTGAGAAAAAGAAATCAAGTGACAGTAAATGCTTGCCCTATTTGCTTACAAGATGATGAAACTGCGCATCATCTTCTAATCCATTGCCAGTTTGCTTGTAAAGTTTGGAACTTTGTGCTTAACTGCTTTGATATGAAATGGGTTCTGCCAGGTACGGTCGAAGATCTTTTTCTACAAAGGCGTTTGGGAAGGATCGGAGGGGTAAAATTTTATGGAAATTAGTTTTATATGCTACAGTTTGAAAATTTTGGTTGGAAAGGAATAGAGGAGTGTTTGAAATGTCAGTAAATCTATTGAGGAGATCACTCAATCCATTGTTTGGAATGGATCGGAGTGGGCACGTATAAAGAGAGAGTTTGGAGGAATCTCTGTGGCAGATATTAATCGATCTTGGGATGTGGTTTTAAACGGGTATTGGCGTAGAAAAGCGGTTCATAGAGTTGAATGGATATGCCCTCCTCTTGGAACCTTCAAGTTGAATTTCGACAGCAGTTTTTTAAGGAGTACGCATCAAGAAGGTATTGGAGGTGTGATCAGAAATTGGATTGGAGATGTTGTTAGAAGCTTTCTAGGCCTGTGATTGCTCTCGATGCTAATGAAGTTGACGTGTATGCTCTTCTTATTGGGTGTCGTGAATTGGAAAAGATAGGTGGCTCATATCCTATTATAGAAGGAGATTCTTTTTCAACAATTCAGTGAGCTTCTGGGAAGGCTATTTATCCATAGCGGATTGTGGATTGGGTAGAGGAGGTGCAAGATATTTCTAAAAAGATGGGTGCTTCTTCTCGTCACATCTTACAAGAGGCTAACTCAATGGCAGATGGTCTTGCAAGGGAAGGACTTTCTCGATCTTCTATCATTTTTTATGTATAGTTTGTTTTAGTTGTTAATGTTTTCTCTGTTGTTCAGTAGTTGTATTTTTGTTCTCTTCTTTTTTCGTGGAATAAAATTTAACCGTTATAAAAAAATAAAAAAAAGTATAAATCTGTCCAAGAGCATGTTGGTGGGGGCAAGAACCTCTAACGATTAAGTTCAGTTGTTGGCTTCTAAGCTTCTTTGAAAGTTTAGAAGTCTTCCATTTTCATACTTAGGTTTGCTTGTTGGGGGCAGAGTGAGATCTAAACAGTTGTGGAATCCTGTGGTGGCAAATTTTAAAAGGATGTTGTCCATGTGGAAAAGGAACTATCTCTCTTTGGGCGGAGGAATTACCCTAATCAAGGACTCTCTGTCCAATTTACCAGTCTATTATATGTCCCTTTTGAGGATGCCAGTGGCTGTTAGGGAGCAATTGGATCCTTTAAG
This sequence comes from Persea americana, assembly GCA_029852735.1. Lineage (NCBI taxonomy): Eukaryota > Viridiplantae > Streptophyta > Magnoliopsida > Laurales > Lauraceae > Persea > Persea americana. Next base: position 46,389,632 of record CM056813.1, read on the forward strand.
AAGGGAGTTTCTTTGGGATGGGGGGAGCACCAAAAGAAAACTGCATCTTGTAAAGTGGGAGGAAGTTATTAAGGCTAAGGCAGTGGGGGGTTTAGGCATGGGTAACTTGGAATTCAAGAATTGGGCTCTTTTGGCTAAGTGGTGGTGGAGATTTGGGGAGGAGAGGGAAGCTTTGTGGAGATGAATTATTTTTGCTAAATATGGCGGGGACGAGTTGGGTTGGGAGCCTAGTAGAGTCCATGGGTCTCATGTGTCGGGTGTGTGGGGCAATATTCTAATGGTTGGGGATTTATCTTCTGTTGGGGGCAAGTGTTTAGGAGGGGAGTGGGTTTTAAAGTGGGGAAAAGGAAGGAGAGTCCAGTTCTAGGTTGACGATTGGGTGGGGGTGGGTCCTTTGTTCTTGTCCTTTCCTAGGTTGTTTAGGGTTGTGGTCAACAAGGCTTCAATTCAAGACTATTGTGTGGGTTGGGGGGGAGTTGGGTCCTGGAATGTTTCCTTCAGGAGAGCTTGGCGTCTTTCTGAGGAGTCTGAGTATGAGTCTTTGGTCAGTCTTCTTTCTAATGTTTTTATTTGTAGGGATGTAACAGATTCTCGCATTTGGAAACCTATTGCTTTTAGCAAATTCTCCTGTAAGTCCTTTTCTAGGGAGTTGGAAGATTCAACACAATCCAAAGCCTCTTCTTCTCTGGCTTGGCAAGGTCTGGCTCCACCAAGGGTGGAGGGCTTTGCATGGCTTGTTATTTTGGGGCAGGTTTCTACAACGGATAACCTTAGGAGGAGAGGCTTGGCTTCTGAAGCTATTTCAGAGTTATGTGTTGTGCAAGAAGGGGATTGAGACAGTAGACCATTTGTTTATCCATTGCAAGTTCTCTCATACCTTATCGTGTAGGCTCCTTCTGCGGTGCAGCGTCCTTTGGTGTAGCCCAGGGATTTTGGCAGGGATGATTGAAGCTTGGAGGTGCTCTAGTTTTTACGGGTGCGGGTTAGTTCTTTGGAGACTTACACCTTTTGCTATCTTATGGTCTGTTTGGAAAGAGAGGAATGACAGAGTGTTTAAAAGATCTTCATCGTCGGTGGAAGACTTGATGTTATTGGTGGTGACATGAATTGACAATTGGGCCGCTTTCAAGTGTGAGTTTGATAGTCTAAGAGTTGATGGTGTGTCGCACAATTGGGATGCCTCTCTATTTTGTGGGGTTAAGAAAATGAGAAAGGTGTTTTCCTGGGATCCTCCTTCTGAAGGTGTGCTTATGTTCAATGTGGATGGGGCAGCTAGGGGAAAACCTAGGCCGGTGGGTATTCGTGGGGTGCTTTGCAATAGTGAAGGCATTGTGTTGGCTTTAATCTCAAAGCATTGGGGTTGTATAGAGTCTAATGAGGCTGAGGTTGTTGCACTTTTAGAAGCCATCCGGATTTTCACTTCAAACTCTTTTCGTTCTAGACTAGTGGTTGAAAGTGATTCTCTTAATGCTATATCTTGGGTGTCTTCTTCGGCTATGTTTCCTTGGAAATTTCAGTTCTATTTTAATGAGATTAGAGCTCTATCGTCTTCAATCCAAGTGACATTTATTCGTGTTGGGAGGACGGCAAATGGTTTTGCAGACTTTTTAACTAAGCAAGGGGTTGATAGGTCTTCTATTTTCTTAGCTTTCACAATGTAACTTGTTTTGTGTATAATGCTTTTATACCATAGTGCCCTTTCGCTATGTTGGCCGGGGCTTCTTTGTAATTCTCTTTCCTTTCTTAATACATTTTCTCCGTTGCCTATAAAAAAAATAGAAACCAGAATCATCGAAAAAGAGGTCAAGGGAAAATGCCATAAAGGAAGTGCTTCACATACACCACATCTACAGAGGCAACACGAAGAAGACCCGAGTTCGAGGTCGAACTCTTCTTTCAACCTGAGGGGAATGATGCAGAACAGGCCCACAAGTGGTCCCACCCAAGATAGTTTAGGAAAATTTTATTTTTTTAGTAGGTTTCTAATTTTACTAAAAGAGTTGTAATTAGAGTAGTTTCCATTATTGGATTAGGTTTTCTTAGGCCCTAAGTTTTTTTTTTTTTCTATTTATATTACATTGTAGAACTCTTTTTCTTTGACTTTGATTATTGGAGTAATTTTATCGTGGGCTTTCCTGTCCCTCGGAGGTGCGTCCCGGTGTTGAAGCCTCTACGGAGACGTGTTTGAAGTGTCTGCGGACACATGCTTCAACACCCACGCAAGCCCTAACCCTAGGGCCTGCATCAAAATGTAATCAAATGTACATGTAAAATGAGTGCAGGCAACTAAGTGGGGTCAAATGTAATCAAATTTACATGTAAACTAAGTGCGGGCAACCAAGCTCTGAGACTAAAATGGAATGTCTGCAGTGGCTACACTTTCCTGTGTAGCATATACGATGGCTTAGTTTAATTAGAACATAGAAGTGTTGTTGAGTGTATAGTTTGTGCGCAGTGTATATAAAGTTTTCATCTCCTTCATCAATTAAGTTGCAAGAGAGGATCGAAGATTCATCAAAAGTGGTGCATGCTGAAGATCAAGCTAAAATATTGAGAGGATCGAAGTTCATCATCAAAGCAGTTGCAAAAGGTAGTGGGCATATGGTGATTAGTCCCAGCTGGTCATAGTATTTATGTACAGAGTTTATTTGTAATTATGATATTAAGTTAGATTGGGATTTTGGTTACTTTATTGCTAAGTAATCAGGTTTCATATCAGGGATGTGATTAGGCTTCCTAGTTTGAGTTGGCGTCTTTGGTTGTAATTTATAAATAGCTATTTGGCTCTTCTTAATGAAATCGGTCAGTTAGTCAAGATGCAGCCCTAAAATTTCAATTGAATATTTTTGAGAATCTAGTCAGCCATGATCATACAAAACGTCTAAAAGTTGAATGTCACCTTATTAAGGAGAGTTTCCTCAAATCATCAGACTAGTATTCATAAGATCGTGACAACAATTGGTAGGTTTACTCACGGCTCTTAAATAATCAACAAGTTGAGCTTCACATGATCGATATCTATGCTCCAGTTCAAAGGGTATTGAAATATTGATATATACCGGAAGGATATATTAGTAATTATATTCCTAAGAATATACTCCTAATTGTATCTCATAGTATTACCAACAAAAGAAAGGGATTTATCACATTGATTGTCACCTCTATTTGGCTACTCTCTCTCTCTCTAACAAGTTTTTTCTCTCTTCTCTCCTCTCTCTTATCCATTAACACTCATCAAATTCAAAATTTACTTGGGTTTGTTACAATGGATCTCCGCATTCATGCAATACATGTTGGTGAATGAGATGGGGAACTACAGCCTACAGCAGGAAAAAATTACCTAGTCTGTTTAGGCAACATATATAGCATTCATCAGAAAAGCCATCTCTTGTTGCTCGGATGACCTCCTTGCACTTCCTTCTTCCTCTTTGATATTCCTTGGTTCAAGGATTCTAATCTTTTCCTGCAAAAAATAAAAAATGAGTTAGTTGGAGTCATCTTGAAGGGAGAATTCAAGCTTTCTATCAAGAAATGGCATCACTCCAGTGTGCATGCAAAATGAGTGTTCAGTAAGCTCAAAAATAAAATAAAATAAAAACCCACTCCATCATGAGTTATTAGAAACTCCAATGGTACAAGAAACAGCTGAGCTGATGACTGAGTTAGAGCATAAGAATTAAGAGCCCAGCCAAGACGAGATCTTAAATAGTTGGTGGACAGACTCAATACTGGGTGCAGGCAAAACCTCATAAGCTAATATCTGAATTGATCGCTGTCTCTTCCATGCCCAAGTACAAAACCACCAATTGACTCAACGTCTAGCTAGGTCAGTTCAACTGAAATATCAGCCATCTATTTATAAATAACAATAATATAATAAAAATACAACAATGCATATCTATATGGAATTAATTCGGCATACAGAACCAGAAAACTGGAAAAGAATTGCAACACGATCAATAGGACAAAATTGCACCCACCTTAGGGAAAAAAATCTAGAACAAACCATTTCTAAGGGGTTAGTCAATCAAATTGAGTTTTAGAACTATGAACCGTACCAAAAGGGATTACTCATGAGGTCAAGATATCAGGTTTAACAGGTCTATTTTTGCATGCTCTATAATGACGACAGGTAAGGATACTTAGAGAAGGTGAGAAAGCGCATTTAGAATAATTTTATGGTCTGATTTTCAAGCAAGAGCAACGAATCTCAAAATCTACAGTAATCAATGAGTAACAAAAACAGAATGATGGCATTTATAGTTTAGAGGATGAAGGAGAACGTTCGCATATAAAATAGGACAAAAGCATGTAAGATAAATACTTGGTATCCTCAAGGCGTCCATGCAGACTCCATCGCTGGCGAAATCCTTCCATGCCTTCCATTCCACCAGCAAGAATCATCCGCCTACATAGTTGAAACTAACTATGAATGAGAATTTACGTGACAAGCAAAAGGGATAAGTACTCCAATTTTACTCTATCAATACCCAAGCCAAGGTCTCCAGCCCAACAATTAAACAAATATATATATATATGGGACTCCCTCACATCCACTCCACTGGATCTTATTATGCGCTCACACGTGTGTGGGCCGCTCGGTGATTTGAAAAAAATCCGGGAGACGAAACGGCCAAAAGGGGTTTCCTAATATTTCATCCCGCCCAATAATTCATCCGCATCCCACCCTCTCCTGCAAAAGAAAGATGGAGAGAGGAAGAGAAAGGGATGGAACAGAAGAGGCAACAGAAATGAGATTTTGTCAGCGATGAGAACCTAAGCATAAGCAGACACCCAGGTGCTCGCACACTCTTCCAGCCTCCACATCTCCGGAATCTCTCTCTCGTTCCCAGCTCATCTCTCCCCTTCTTCATTTCTCTCTCTTGGGATTTCTCCTATCCATCTCTCTACCTCTTGTCCTCCTTCTGTGATCATCTCTCCCCCTCTCCATTTCAAATCTGTCTTTCTCTCTCTCATATTCTAGGATTTCTTTGAAAATATTCTGAAAATATTGTGAAAAGTTTCTGCGTTTTTTTCCTCAAAATATTGTGAAACATATTCTGGGATATTTTTGAAAATATTGTGAAAAGAATTCGGTGTTCTTTGGAAAAATATTGTGAAAACATATACTGAAAATAATGTGCGAAAATCCAGCATTTTTCTGTGAAAAATAATCTGAGACTTCCTCTAGTCATTTTTGTTTGGGTCCTGCATTTAGTACTCATTTTGTTTTTACATGCAATTAATGTTTTTCTTGTATTTCATTTTGCAAAAAAAAAAAAAAACAGAACAGAAAAGATTGTGAAGCATTCTGATTGGGCTGATAGAGATTCTAGGGAGCAAAGGGAGCAACTACCAGAGTCTAATGCAAAACAGCACACTTGAGATAATGGGAACGAAGAAAACAGTGGTGGTCGAGAAGTTAGATATTCAAAACAATCTTCTAACAGCATCTATTGAAGGATATTAAATTTGGAATATTTATTTGTGTAAAATATTTTATAAACTTTGGTTGTTGAATAATGAGTTTTGGTTGTAGCCTTGCCATTGTGCATTTTAGTTGTTAAATGGTATCACAAAGTTAAGGACCCAAGCAGTTGAAAGGCATTGTGAATTTTGGTTGTTGAATGACACTGAATGTTGGTTTTTGAATTGCATTGCTAAATGGAGTCTGCAGTTATAACATAGAATGTGTTGCAAGGTTGTTGAATGGAGTTCGCAGTTATAACATAGAATGTGTTGGAAGTTTGTTGAATGTAGTATGAAGTTTTAACCAGGAGAAAAAAAAGAAAATCCAAATGACAAAATTCTCATTAAAGGGAAAGACTGGATATTGCAATCCAGTGGCTTAAACTTTCAATTTGTTATGTGGATACTGTAGAAGATAACAGGCTTTTAAGATAGGCCCAGGCCCATCCAGGCCCATGTATAATCCTTCACGTGGGATATTGTTTAGATTGTATCGGTTAGCTACTTTCTCTCCCAATATAGCTAATTTCTTTCCTCTTCTTTCTTTGTATAGATTAGGAGGTATTCTTTGATTATTCTAATTTGTATACTCAGCATGTTTAGAGCCTTGATTAAGGCACAATCTAATTATAAACACAAACAGTCGATCCTCCTTTGAGGTACGACCTTCTCCCACCATTATTCTTCTTCTTCCTCTCCTTCTTCACACAATATTACATCGTATCAGAGCACTGTGGGATCTTTCCATATCAGCACCAGGCCTTCTTCCGCATCTGAAGACTCTGTCTCTCTCAGCAGAATCTCGGTCGTCATTCTGCAAGGTGACCATCCAAGGTGGGCCAACTTCCGATCATCCAGAAATCAAAACCAGTCACCACCACAGTGGTCTCCCCTCTTCTCTAAGATTTATGTGCATTTTTCCAGAAATCAAAACCAGTCACCACCACAGTGGTCTCCCCTCTTCTCTAAGATTTATGTGCATTTTTTCAGGATTTTTAGCACATCAAAGGTAGGCCATCTACTACTACTTGTGTTTTCACAGTTTTACAAGATAGTTTTCATCAGATCCGTTCAATTTTGCGGATTTTCATCAGTTTGCCTTGCAACCTGATCTGGAAGTTAGTAAAAAGTCTCCCACAGAAGACTGCATTCTCTAATCAAAGGTCTGATCCCATTGTGGGCCCCACGTGACCACTCCAGCACCAAAATAGTTGTCGTCTAGCACTATTTTTGTCACTGTTGGGTTATTTTCTTGTTCGGAGTTCATCTATTTTGCTCCAGTTAACCATCTGAACCAGTCATTCAGCCTCTCTTGCTGGTTATTGCTGACTAATTGCTGTTTAGTCCTCTCCATCCCTTTCTGTCAAAGGGTTTTTCAGATTTCAGATTTCAGATTTTGGAAATCTGAACCAGATTTCAGATTTCAGAAACCAATCTGAACCAGATTTCAGATTCTATTTGCTGCTTATTTCTGTCGGATTACTGTTTCGGCGTGGTTAGTGACAAGTAACACTACTGTTTTGCTGAAATTCCCTCTCTGTGACACATTCTACTGCTTTTTTGAGAACATGGAAAAGTATGATGTTATTCCCGTTAAGTTTAATGGGCAAAATTATATGGTCTGGTCCTTCCATCTGAAGAACTTCATAGAAGGACAGGGGCTATTTGGTTATCTAGATGGAATAGTTACAAAACCTCCTACTCCAAGCACCACGGACTCCAAAGCCATAGCCACCTGGTCCAAGGAAAATGCCTAAGTGATTACTTGGATTCTGAACTCCATTGATTCCTCCCTTGCCGTGGCTCTTCAGGCCTATAATACAGCAGCAGATACATGGGCTCACCTCAAGAAGATCTACCATCAAACCAACAAAGCCCGGAAATTTCACTTGGATGGTGAAATTGCTAAATTTACTCAAGGGGATAGATCTGTGCAGGAATACTTTAATGGCTTCCTCACCTTATGGACCGAATGAGATTCCATGTTGATTCAGACAGTATCTCCTGGCTTTCTCTCCGAAGCTCTTAAACTCCAAGAGTAAACTCACATTAGCCAGTTCCTTATGAATCTATGACCAAACTTTGAATCGGTTCGGTCTGCCCTTATGAACCGTGAACTTTCGGCTAATCTTGATACCTGCTTTCAAGAAGTCCTTTGCGAAGAACTTCGTCTCACCTCCCAGCGGGCAATTCTTGAAGAACCGAAGGCCTTCCTTGCACCCCTTCCGGCTGACTCTGCTCTTCTAGCAACCCCCAATCCGAAGCTCACTCAATGCTATGAATGCAAAGGCTTTGGTCATATTGCCAAGAATTGCCGCAAGAAGTTGGTTTGCCGCTACTGCAAGAGGTCTAGTCATCTTATTGATGACTGCCGCAGCCTCCAGCGAAGGAATGAGACGCAGCCTAAGAAGCCTCCCTCCAATCTGCCAAGACAGAATATTCCTTCCGCATTCCAGGCTCAAGCACCATCATCTGATACAGGAAGCACTTCATCTGGGGCTGTATCCATGTCTCCTGCTCAGATTCAAGAATTGATCCAGAGCACGGTTACCTCTGCATATGCCTTTATGGGCTTCTCTGGTGGTTGGTATCAACCTCATGCTCTTATAGCATCTCCTGCTTTTCATTCCTCTGCATCTCTTTCTTCTCCTATTACCTCTTCCACATGGTTTTTAGATTCAGGAGCCTCCAATCACATGACATCTGCAGAACATAGCTTTACAGATTCTCACCCTTAACCACTACTAATGGTGATCAACTACTCATTTCGAGAGTTGGTACCATTACTTTATCTAGTGTTTCTGGCCAGTTCATCACCCTTCCCAATGTTTACTTTGTTCCCAAATTATAAGTCAATCTTCTTTCTGTAGGACTAGGACAACTTATTGATGATGGCTATCTTGTTCACTTTTCTTCCTCTGGTAGTGTTATACAGGGGCGACAAACTGGGAAGGTGATCGTGACGGGGAGTAAACACGGGCACCTGTTCTTGCTGGACATTGGACATCATTCTTTCTTTGCTTCTTCTTCTAATTTCAATAAATTGTGGACCGTTTGGCATAACCGTCTTGGTCATGTGAACAATGCACATTTGCTTTCCTTGTTTAAAATTGGTTGTTTGGATTCTACTATTGATAATAAAATGATGTCTTCTTTATCTCAATCAAAGTGTGAAACTTGTTGCTTAAGTAAAAGTCACATTTTGCCTTTTTCTATTCATAAATCTCGTGCTTTGGCATCATTTGACATTATTCATTCAGATGTTTGGGGAATTGTTCCTACCTTGAGTAGGACAGGCTTTAAATACTATGTGACCTTTATCGACAACCACTCTCGTCATACTTGGTTTTACTTTATGCGCATAAAATCTGAAGTCTTCTCCATTTTTCAAAAAATTTATAACATGGTCCAAACCCAATTTCAGAAAGCTATCAAAATTCTTAGATCAGATTCCGGTGGAGAATAAATGTCTCATGAATTCTTTGCCTTCCTTTCTGATAAAGGAATTCTTCACCAAAAATTTTGTCCGCATACTCCTCAGCAAAATGGGATTGCGGAAAGAAAGAACAGACATATTCTTGAAACTGTTTGTACTCTACTAATTGCATCCTTAATACCTCCCAAATTTTGGTGTGATGCTGCACAGACTGCTGTGTATCTTATCAAACGTCTTCTTAGCATTGTTCTAGGAAAGACTACTCCTTACGGAGTTCTCTTTGGTAAAACCCCCTCATACTCTCATGTGTTTTTGGTTGCTTGTGTTTTGTTCATCTTCCTCCTACTGAGTGCACTAAGTAATCACCATAGGCTGCTAAATGCGTCTTTGGGTTACAGTAATGAACACAAAGGTTTTTTGTGTTATAATCCACTCGAAAAACGCGTGCGCATTTCTCGTAATGTGATTTTCTTGGAACAGAATCCCTTCTTTTCTTTACGTTTGGATAGTCATCCTATAGCTGTATCCTATCTACCTCAATTCTCGGAGTTAGCCTCTCCATCACCTCTTCCCAAAGTCTATGTCCGGCGGAACACGGTCCCTCCTCTGGCGACTCCCTCTCCTGATCCTCTCCCAGCGCCGCCTACTGAATCTTCAGGTAATACTACTTCTGATAACACCATTTCTCTATGACGCTCTAGTCGTCCTTCTGTTGCCCCTCACCGCTATGGATTTCCTGCTCTTCTTACTTCCTTGGATAGTACTCCTATACCCACCTCATATTCACAGGCCTCAAAGATTGCTTATTGGCAGGTTGCTCTTGAAGTAAACCAAACATGTAAATTGGTACCGGCCCCAGATGGAGCCTCTATGATTGGCAGCAAATAGATATACTCCGTCAAAGTACACTCTAATGAGAGTCTTGATCGCTACCAGATTAGTTGCACAAGATTATAAGCAGGAATATGGAATTGACTATGAGGAAACATTTGCACCGGTGGCGAAAATGACCACCGTTCGTACTCTTCTTTGTGTCGCGGCAGCCCGCAATTGGCCTCTATGGCCAATGGACATCAAGAATGCTTTTCTATATGGGGACTTGAGCGAAACTGTTTATTTAAAACCTCCTCTAGGCTATGCTTGTCCTCCAAAGCATGTGTGCAAATTGAGGAAAGCTCTTTATGGACTTAAACAAGCTCCTAGGGCTTGGTTCGATAAGTTCCGGGCAGCAATCCTTCAGGCCGGATTTCGTCAAAGTCACTCTGATTGTTCCCTCTTTCAGCGATGGACATCGAAGGGCTACACATTCCTCTTAGTCTATGTTGATGATATGATTATCAGTGGCAATGATACTACCGGTATTACGGATCTCAACCACCACCTTACTCGCCACTTCAGAATGAAGGATCTTGGTCCTCTCACCTACTTTCTGGGGCTTGAGTTTGTGCGTAACAAATCAGGCATTAGGGTCCTTCATCACAAATATGCGACAAATTTGATCACGTCGGCCAAGCTTGATGGTGCTCACACTTTTGATACGCCTCTGGAATTGAACAGCAAAATCAGTTCCGATGATGGCACTCCCCTAAATGATCAATCTGTTTTCCGGCGGATAGTTGGTAGTTTGCTCTACTTAACTATGACTCGGCCGGATATTTCTCATGCAGTTCATACGGTTAGCCAGTTTGTTAGCAATCCCCACAAACCGCACCTTGCTACCGCGTTATGTATCCTCCGCTATGTTAAAGGAACTCTTCATCATGGTCTCTTCTTCCCTTCTGATACTTCTCTGCAATTACCAGCTTATGCGGATGCTAACTGGGCTGGTTGTCCGGACTCTCGGAGGTCTACCACTGGCCAGTGTATGTTTCTTGGAAAATCTCTGATGTCATGGAAGTGCAAGAAGCAAACCACCGTCTCAAAGTCTTCGGGCGATGTCATCCGCCAGTGCTGAAATTATCTGGCTTCGCCGCCTTTTGTGTGAATTAGGTGTTCTTGTTGGTCGCTCCACACCTCTCCATGGGACAATACCAATGCTCCCAGAATTGCCAACAACCTGGTCTTCCATGAAAGAACAAAGCACATTGAAATTAACTGTCACTTCATCCGTCAACATGTTGTTACTAAGAAGATAACTCTGCCTCATGTCTCTTCGTTTAACCAATTGGAGGATATCTTCACCAAAGCCCTTCCCAAACCGCATCATCATGATCTAACTAGCAAATTGATGTTTTCAACCTTACCACATCAATTTGAAGGGGAGTGTAGAAGATAATAGGCCTTTAAGATAGGCCCAGGCCCATCCAGGCCCATGTATAATCCCTCACGTGGGATATTGTTTAGATTGTATCAGTTAGCTACTTTCTCTCCCCGTATAGCTCATTTCTTTCCTCTTCTTTCTTTGTATAGATTAGGAGATATTCTTTGATTATTCTAATTTGTATACTCAGCAAGTTTAGAGCCTTGATAAAGGCACAATCTAATTATAAATACAAACAGTCAATCCTCCTTTGAGGTACGACCTTCATCTTCTTCTTGGATTTCTTGGAGTAGGAGGAAAGATCTACTTCCAAAGAAATGGCTTGCTGCAGTTGAGGATCCTCATTAGCCAAAGAGGAATCGGTTGTTGAGCATCTAGTTCCATCTGAGGTTATCTGAAGTTGCCCTGTTTGCCGGTTTGGATTGGCTTGGTTTGTAGGTTCCGGGTAAGGAGGTTGGGTTTGGGTAGGTTCATGGTGTTCCTGGTGAGGAGGATGAGTATGGGCAGGATCCCGGTTAGGAGCTTGGGTTTGGGCTGGTTCTAGTTGGAGAGGTTGGAGTTGAGTAGGTTCCAGGTGAAGCTGTCCTGCTGGGAGAAGGCTAGAGAAGGAAGTTGCATAGGTTGTATGATCAATGCAGTGTTCCAATTTTGAGAAAGGATTAGATGTATCTAGCACAGGGGTATGTGGCATAGCTTCCAATGAACTCAGACCCGCAGTAGAAGATGACATCAGTGTTGTTGGAGAGGTTAATGCAGCTGTAGGTTGTGAGGCAGCATCAAGCAACTGGACGGCCGCTGGTTGCAAGAGAGCTGGAAGGCCTTGAACAATGGCTTCTGGTTGTGAGGCTGTATGTGGGGGGACTGAGGGCAGCTCTTGAACTGGGGCTGCTGGGGTCATTGGGACTGTTTTAAGCACTACAGCAGAACCAACAGGAGCTTTTCCAAGGATGCCTCCTCTGAGTTGAACCTCCTCTGGGATAACTTCTCTGATTTGTTGTAGTGGGGTCTTACATTTACCGTCACGGTGCCCATTTGAAAAGCAGAGAGAGCAGGGCACATTCTCATAGTCATAGGAAATGGAGACTGAAATCTCAGACTCCCCTTCTAAATCTACCAAAACCTGTTGAGGTCTTGGTTTTGAGAGATCCAGGTTAACCAAAATTCTGGCATAGGTTAGGATCTTTTAAGATGCAGTAATTTCATCTAGTTTGAGGGAGAAACCAATAGAACTAGCACTGGAAAATAGGATAGCTCCAACAGTGATAAAGGATACCTATGAGTCTGATCCAAACCGGGGATAAAGAGGGCCATTCAAAAGAGTCTTGACCAGGAGACCAAGGTAAGAGGTGAAGTTTTCTATTAGTAACAGAAATAGGGGATTGAGAAAGGAAGAGATCTGTGTCTTCTTTGGAGTTTGAATCTGAAGAGAAAATATCCCTTCTCTGTGAGAGAGATAAGGCATGGCCTAGAGAGGTTCCAATGGGAGTTAGTATGTTGCTGCAGCCATTTCACAGAGGGTCTCTTGCATATGAATCTTCCAATAGCTGAGTTGGAAAAGGACTTTTTGCTAAGTTCTATCATTTGGGAAGGGATTCTCATAGCAAGCTTACCCCCTTTCCAACAAGAGGGAAGGCAAGAGGAGGGGTGTATTGATTGGTCGGCTGGAAAGTGGTCAGCCCAGGTTTTTGCCTTGGGAACAAGAAGAAAGAAGTTGGGATTGACTAAAGCTGCAATTCAAAACCTTAAAAAGCTCCCCGATTTGTTCTGGAGTGAAAGAGGGAGATGAGGCAGAGGGCGCCATAGCTACAGAAGAGGATACATGAGCGGAGGAAAAGGGTGAGCGGAGGAAAAGGGTGGTGGGTCGGGTGGTTCTGGCGAGGGTGAAGGAGGAAAGCTAGAAATGGTTGGATTTGAGGAAGAAGAAGGGTTTGCAGGATGGTTTTCACTCATCCTGGTTGAGAAGAGGATAAAGGTAAGGTCATAAAGAAACACGTTAGTGATATGAAGCTGTTCGAGTTTTGACTTGTTCGAGTTTTGAAACTACGGTATGAAGCTGTCAAAACCTTCCCTGTGAAAATACACCAACGAGGTGGTTTCTTTATATCATGATTAACCTCCCTCATCAATTAAGAAAGTCTCCTTGAGCGAGCCCTAATCTGCAAGTCGATCTCCACATACAACCCTGTTCGTCAGGATCCTTTCTAGATTGGATCCCATCTGTTTCTTCCTCTGGTATCTAGCAACGGCCCAGGCGCTGCTTAAAAAAAAAGCCAATGGTGGATCTGATCTCTTCTTTGTCAGATCTCATTGGCAAGCCTTTCTGCAAACAGCTGGTCTCCCATTGGTTCTGCAAGGTTTCTACCAAAGAACGAATACAGAAAATGCAGCATCTGAGTTCTGTTCTGCAACAGTCATTCCCTGCCGGGACATTGAATCACTTGTGGGCCACACTCGGTTCAATCATCATCATTATATCTATCTTCCACCAGAGTCATCCAATTCCTAGAAACATTATTGCATTTTTCTGGATTTTTTGAGGTTGGTGTCCAGGTGTTTTGCCATTTCTCCTCTGGACAACCGTTTGACATACAATTTCATCTGTGTCGTTCATATTCTACATTTGGACATATCTCTGTCCGATATTTTGATGAGGAACGCTGTATTTTGATCTCTATTTCCTGGGTTTCAACAATCATTCAATTAGAGAAGTCTTGCTCTTCATTTGAGGTTTTCATCCTCCTAAGAGCAGGCCACCTCCATCATCTTTGGATTATAGCATTCCTCTTGTTTGTGCAGTATTTTAGCATCACCAAACCCATCTTGATTTCTGTAAATGGAACGGCCACAATGTTTTATGATGAAATTATATGGAACCAATTATGCATATTGGTCCCATCTAATGCATAATCATATCAAGGACTTCAAATTATCAAAATAAATTATTGGAAAAATTCAAAGTTTCAAATGAGACCGATTCAGGATATGAGGAAAATGATTCCCCCCTTGGAAAGATCAATTCTTAGATCTCAAATATCAAACCATCTATTGGAAAACAATTGTCCAAATTGAAGCAACCAAATGAAGACAAGGAATATGTCTCCCTTAAACACTCAAACTAACTCTGCTAGGAGATGCCAACTTGAGTGTGAGATTAAAAATGCTAAACAAGGAAATGATAGCATCAATGATTTCTACACTCAAATAACTGAGCTATGGGATTAGCTTGCTCCCATGGAACCACAATTTGCTTGCACTGCTGATGCCACCACCTTTAATACAGATAGACAAGAGACCAAACTTGTTCAATTCCAATGGCCCGAAGACCAGTGTATGAACATGTTAGAAGTCTTCTCTTTCACAGACACCACTGCCCTCAGTTGATTCTGCTCTGTCTAAACTCCTTGCAGATGAAGAGACTCAAGAGTTCATTGCAAAGAAAAAGTTGTTAGCTACCCAGTCTATATTAATCAGTAACACCGACTCTGCCACCGCTCATGTGGCGATGCAAAAGGGCCGTGACCCTCCTAATATATGCAACTACTGCAAGAAGCTTGGACATTGCAAATGAAACTGCCCTGTTCAACCAAAAACACAAAGTAATCAATAGCCTCATCGAAATAATAATCATGGTCCCCCACAATCCAATAAAATAGAGGTACCTTTATCATCCAATTCTGTCGCACTGATCCATCGCAGTTACACTCTACTACAAACCTTACTGCTCAGGTAAAACACCTTATTAATGAATGATGCAACAAATGCTTCTCACATCCCGAGTAATCCCAAGTCTACTACAGCCTCCGCCATTACTAATGCCAATACTTCAAGTAAAAGCTCTGTCAATGGATATTTGACTCTAGTGCCTCTTGCTATATGACTTCTGATGATTCGTTATTAACCACTTGTTCCTATTACTGTCTAGACAGCTGATGGCGCTCCTTTAGTAGATAGAGCAATTGGCACTTATTACTACTGCTACTTCTTCTGGTTTGTTGTGCCTTTCATCTGTGTTGCAGTACCCACAATTCTCTATGAACTTTTGATTAGCCAACTAACTGCTGCTTGATATCTTGTTACCTTCACTAATACCCATGGTTTTGCTTAGGATCCGCATACCAAGAAGCGGATTGGGATAGGATGTCAATCAGGACCGTACTATCTGGAACAATTGCACTTACCTGGCTCCATCAGACATGCTACACCCTTTTTTCCCCTCTTCTGCTTCCAAGTTCTCTGTCATTCTAGATTAGGAATCTCTTTTACTCGTTTGAAACATTTAACCCGAACTGGTGTTGGGTAATGTAGACATTGGCAATTTTTCTCATTGCATTGGTTGTAAGTTGTCCAAACATGCTGCATTGCCTTTCAACAATAGTAATTCTCTTTCTAAATCACCATTTGATTTAATCCAAGTCTGTGAGTCAACCCATAATCCAATAAGATTTGTATTGCTGTGTCAATCCCTAATTTGTATTGCTGCAGTCTGTTAGGAAAATCAACGTAATCTAATGTGATAAGGATCATAAACCAAGATAAGAAGGGGATGTGAGGTATCAGTATCACAAAGAACACCAAAAATTATCAAAGAAGCTCTCTTTCTTTTCTCCTTTTTCTGTATTTCGCATGTAACACCAAGGATTTTCCCCAAATCCACTCCAAAGAGATTCATAAAACAATCCCAAACTGCTTTTGTGAAGGAGTAATGGACTAGCAAATGATCAAATCCTCTCAAATATAGGGTTACATGTTCTCTCATTTCATTGACAATAACAATGCATTGCCTTTCAATAATTGTAATTCTCCTTCTAAAGCACCGTTTGCTTTGATCCAAGTTTGTGAGTCAACCCAAAACCCAAGAAGATTTGTATTGTTTTATGTATCCCTAATTTGTATTGTTGCAGTCTGTTGGGATAATCAATGTAATCTCTTGTGATAAGGATACTCAACCAATATAAGAAGGGGTCATGAGTAATCACAAATAACACTGAAAATTCTCAAAGACGCTCTCTTTGTTTCCTCCTTTTTCTGTATTTCACACGTGTAACGCCAAGGATTTTTCCCAGATCCAGTCCGAAGAGATTCATAAAGCAATCCCAAACTACTTTTGTGAAGGAGCAATGGACTAGCAAATGATAAACCCCTCAAATATAGGCTTTCACATACTGGCCAAAATCTTCCTGTGACATCAAAATCATATCCAAAGACATGGCCCACACAAATGCACGGACTCCAGGAGGGGCCTGATTTTTCCAAATGAAAAGAAAAATGTCACTTTCCATACAAGTTCCAAACTTTCAACTAAGAATGTAAACTTTTAACAAAGAAATCTCCATTGTTGTCGAGCTCCCAAAACCTTCAACCTTTCCATCACTAGAAATATAAACCTGAGATAACAAACCCATTATTTTCAACTGCAAAAAAAAAAAAAAAAAAGATCCTATCTGAACGGAAATGACAAGTCACCCCCAAACATGAAAAGAACTTGGCCCCTTGAAAGAAAGACCTTACTAAGAAAAGAAATAATGGTATGTGAATGTGAGAATTTGATGAGATGAGGTGAAAAGTGTGGAATGCTTGTATGTGAGACCTTGTTGAGGAATGCAACAACGTCATCGTCGTCATGATCAAAGCCTTGTTTGTCCCAATTATGTTGGGGTCAGCTATTATATTGAGTAATACATGAATGGAGAAAAGAATCCATAGCGGAGAATTCAAGCTTCTCACATTTCTCCCACTTGCTGTTATAGGAGAGAATCAGAGAACCTTGTTAGAAAAAAAAAATTCCAAAAGGCCAAAAAGTACATTAACGGTTTAACCAAGTGAAGACTAGTTTCATTAGTACGATTCAAAAAAGGCAAAAAAAAAAATGTCCTTGACTAGTTAGTTCTTCAGGAGAAACTCATTTCTACATTTTAGAATGAAACCATGTACATTACTCCTACGACACATAATGCCAAACAAGTGAAATGCCAGTTCTCTATTGAAATTAGTTTATCCCTTCCCTTTTCACACATCCAAACACCGCCCAGTATGATTGAAGAGAGTATAATTTTTTTTCCCTTAAAGACTGCCTTATTTTGTGGACTGCTAAATTGCCATATGTATGAAAATATTCCCCTATCTGTATTTAATTACATTTGTTCTTCCATCTCCAATTAGAAAGAGAAATTTTTACAATAACTGCGTAACATGCTCATACAGCACCGAAGTTCAACAACATTTTTAACCCTTATAACCATTCAAATAAATAGAACGTAACTCAACTTGTTTCTGAGCAAGAACATTGATCACTAGAACATATACAAGAGAAGAAAGCCCAAGCTCATAAGCCTTACTATAAAAATCAATGTTAAAATACCTCTCTAACAATGTGATTTCTGACGTAAGTTGAGAAGCCCTTTCCTTTGCTTCATCCAAAGGCATTGATTGCCCCAATTTATGCTCACTATCTTGAAGCCGTTGCCTTATTAACATATCCTGAAATTCAATGACGCTTAGATATGACTTCTAGAGCCATATAGCTCATAATAAGAGAAGCAGAAAACCAGAAGAGAGAAAACATCAAACCCTCTTTTCAGCACATCGCCGATATAATGAAAGCTCATCTTGACAGAATGGCTCGATGTCATTGATTTGCAAGCCTGACAGACCGTAATGTAATCAAATATCCTACAATCTCACATAAATAGCTAATAACCCTACCAGTACTGGTAGAAGCCAAGCGAAGATCCTTGCCTTCACTTACTAGGCTGAGGTTATATTATAGGTACAAGAAAAAATAGATATTATAGTGAATATGTCATTTGAATAACGCTTACATAAGAAAAGATTCCTTAAAATTCCGTCGCATTTATCAACGCCGTCAAGCACATGGGATGCAATTTCTTGGGGCACAAATGGAGAAGGTGGCCCCATCATAAGATCATCGCCAACCAGTATAGTTTCCTCCATCGTTGGCTCCGAATCAACTAAACCCACCAAAAGTAAACAGGCAAAAGAGAAAAGAAAAGGCCATAAGAATATCTGAATAAACAATTTAAGCATTTTTGGGTGCCCTAAATAAAACTTCTGGAAACCAACTATCAAATGACACTAAAAAGAAGCATCTAACAATTTCAAACTAAAAAAGAAACTAAAAATATTTAAAAATAAAAATAAAAATCTACGTAGGATGCATTTCTACACACGAGCATTCCTTGTCTTCATTAGTTACTTATTTTCTGTCTTGAAATAAATAGCCAAAAAAAGGTATCTTTTTTAATCAACATAAATATTAAGTAGGTTCTTGTTGATCTTGCAAAACTGACTAATGCAAAGCCCATTCATACTCCAATTGGAAAAAGAAATGCCAACTTTAGGTACAGATGACAAAGAGGATGTTTCGGATCCAGTTCTTTATCATAAGCTGGTGGATAGCATCTAATCAATATAAGTCAACTAGGCATCTCCAATGCAGAGAACATAGTCAGTTCAGCTCCAAACAAATGCACATAGTGCAGTAGTGTAGACTATTTGCTGTCTTCATGGAACTCCAAATCTTCAGTTTCCCTTTCAACTTATGCCAATGCAGATTGAGATGGTCCCGTATATCCATAATTACACCATTGTGGGGCATACATATTTAGGGGATGTCGTCTGCGTTTTATCTTTCTCCAAAATGCTACTCTCTCATGCCAACAACAAGAGCATTAAGTCAAATTGCAACCAACCTGCTTTTCTAAGACTATTGATTGTCATTATGCATAAGAATTAAGATCAGCTAAAAAAAAGACTAATAATATACCCCAAATGCTTTCCAACTTACACATTGCTTCTATAATTACAAAATCACTTTCAAGTTCCAAAACTCATGAGCATTGTCCAAGAATCTTATCACTTTTTTCTTATCTTTTTATTAAGAATTCCTTATAAGCATGGTCCAAAGATGCACAGGCCAGTTGATTAATTATCATTTTCATGTCACCGAGTTCGTAGAAGTTGTTTACTTGAAAGATATGGATTGAAATATATTAAGCAAATGCTAATATCTTTTATGTTTTTACAATTCACTACATTGTCTAGAAATATCTGAAAAAATATTCATTTATGATTACATTCAATCTGACCCCTACTGTTATTTAGTATCCAATCTCAATTTCCATATCATTGCTTGCATACGCAATTCTTTTCTAAGTAATGTTCACAAAAGTAAAGAGAAGATCTTTCGCCGAGGGCAGATTTGGATACATAAAAATTACAAAGGGTAGAAATCTTTTCAGAATCAATGGTTGTAAAACCCACTGGGGCAACATGGTTATCTGGGGTACTCTTTCTTCGACTTTGTTAGAAGAAATCCTAATAACCATCTGGCCTTGAGAAAGCACTCAAACTGCCCGCTATATGTACTCCTAATGCCTAAATATTCATAAAGATCTTAGCCATTTTACAACAATAAGAAAAGATGTCAAACATAGTAGAAATTGAAGGTTTCCACATACCATCCATCGCTACCAACTGTAAAACTTGTCAAAATCAATGGAATGAAGAGTCACTCAAAGTCGTTGGGCCTTGAGCGGCACAATTTGAACCTGTAATTCACCGCAAATAAAATAAAGAGTTATCAGTTGGGTTTAAAGTATTCGATCGTATCAAGAAATGGCAGGTACGCCCGTATCACTGATTTATCGACCTGTTTCTCCTTTCCAGCTGCTGGGTGTTCTTCGCGATGAAGTTGGTTTTTCTTCCTCTTCGACTTGACTCTTTTTCTCTCTTTTCGTCCTGTTCCCTCTTCGTTTCTTCTCTCCCTTCCCCTCGCTCTCGCTCTCTTTAAAAAAATATACGGCGAAGGGAAATTCTACAGGCACCCGCATCTATAGTTCAACACATCCATTATGAGCTCATCCCATCCATTCTGACCACACCCATTCTATTTTGAGAAATAGTAGAATACCTAATTGTACTTTGGTTAAAAGTCAGACTACCTTCTACAGTTTGGTATTTTATATTAAACCTACCTGAAGTTCTAATTAACATGCAAAATAAATGGATTATGATAATAGTAACTGCGTATATGTATAAATGGTGTCATGTGAATACTGGCGGCAACTTTTTCGCCCAAATAGGTTACAGGCGAGACTTATTTGCCCCTGAACTTGTCCTATAAAAAAGGTAAGCAGTTTGAGTTTGTGAGCACCTCTGTCATTTTTTTCAGCCATATCAAATGGCTTCCTCTCAAAACTCTTATACCTAGTTTTCTCGTGGTCACAACTCTCAATTTGATAAATGGTGAAATTTGTTACTGTCACTGCGGGCATAGGGCTGCTTTGAGGACTTCCCGAGATCTTTTTGGTGTCTGGGCAACCATGGTAGTATTAATGTATTTTTTTAATTTTTTTCTCAGATCCAGCTATTGTGTGGATTTTTTGAATGGGTTGATGGAGAAATAGAGCTTGCGCTGAAGCTATTGGATAAGATTGATGTATTGGAGATGGAACTGAAGTCAGCTTGTCGAAGGGAAAGCTGTTACCTACATGTGCTACTTGGGACTTGGGCTCGAATTGTGTTTGTATTGTTCATGTGTTACCTACTGATAGCTTGGACTCCTGTAAATGGGTTGGAATTACCATGAGCATATGTATCAGTTGAATATAATATTATGAAAATGGGTTGGTGTTGTTTGTTTGTTAATGCATGCTTTGGTTCACTCTACTTTTTTGATGAACTTTAATTAACCTGTAATAAGAAAACCATAACTTGACAGCATCTCAATGAACTTTCAATTGCTAACTGATTTAGAAATCTCCTCTCAACATAATAATATAGTTCAATAGAAGTCCTACTCCAACAGTAAAAAAAAGAAACTAGGAACATCATCATCCAAACAATAAAAAAGTTCATCCAAACAGTCATCTAGAAAAAGTTATAAAACATCCATAAACCGTTATACAACGTCCAATAAATTCTATGTTGCTCCATAAACAGTCATACAACATCTGCTGTCATCAACCAGTTGCGTTGCGTTTTCCTGCTCCAATTCTCCCTCTACCTGCTTGTGACTTCCCTCTACCACTGGTACTGGGTGCTGATGGATTTGGCTGAGAAGAAGCTCGTCTGACTCTCCCCTGACGAATCAAAATTTCAAGACCTAAGTGAGTAAATGCATACAGTCTAGTTAGAAATGAAAAAACAGTACCCTGGATGGTGGCTGAGAAGCTGGCATAGAAGCTGGAATGGGCTGAGAAGCTGCCTAAGAAGCTGGATGGGGCTGAGAAACTGCCTGAGAAGCTAGAATGGGCTGAAAAGCTAGCTGAGATTCAGAACTAAAGAGTCTTGAATTGGGATGCACTGGTCCCTTGCAAGACCTGGCATTATGGCTTATTTTCAAGCATCTAGCACAAGTCATTGTTCTATTCATTCTAGAAACTCTACTGGAATTAGGTAACTCATCTGCATCCGTCCTCCTTAACTTCCTTGGCCTACCTGCAGGTCTTCTATACAATGGAGGAGCAACTGCTTCCATTCCACTTTCTACCCAATCATGCATGCCAGGTACTAGGTGTATCATGCCACTATATGCCCTCAAATACATCTCTTTGTTGTAGCATGCATGAATGTAATCTTTAGGCTTTTCTTGATTCATGTATATACATGCTATGGCATGCTGACAAGGTATCCCAGTCAAATCCCACATTCTGCATAAACATGTTGTACTCTCAATGTTAACAACAAAAGTTTTACAAAACAGTCAACCTCAAACTCACCTCTGCCTGACCAGTTAGGAAAACAGTGCCTGCTGTCATTCTTGTTCTTTTCTAACTTCGCCAATATCCCTAGACAGACTATCCCATCATACTTGGTCATTCCTTTCAACTTCACTTGAGTTCTGTTTATAAGCTTCCTCCTCACACACTCGAGCATGTCAACTATTGGTTTCTCCCTTGCTTCAAGTATGTAACTGTTGAAAGACTCACAGAGGTTGTTTGTTAATGCATCACATTTGCCCCTTGTGGAAAAATGAGATATGGCCCACCTGTTTGGATTAGTAGCTATCAGCCGATTATATGCAGCCTGGTCCAACTCTTTGATCCTCTGCATATTCCTATCATACTCTCTTGGTGATCCACATGATGTTGCTGCCCACATAACTTCTTTCAACAATTTTCCTCTAAAAAGTTTCTTGAAGTTATCATACATATGCTTCAGACAGTGTCTAACATCAGCAGAGAAACAACTATCTCAAATGCTGCATCAAGTCATTTCTGTCTATCAGACATAAAAATCCAGCCCATGTCACCCCCATCTTTGATGTCATCAATTAATGATTTCAAAAATCAAGTCCATAAGTCCATGTTTTCAGCCTCTACAATAGCCATTGCAATTGGGAACATATTCTCATTCCCATCTCTAACTATTGCAGCCAGCACTAGTCTACCATAAATACCTTTGAGGAAGCACCCATCTAGACCAATTATGGGTCTACATCCACTCACGAACCCTACCTTTTGTGCCTCGTAACAGACATACAATCTTTGGAAATATGGAATTCTAGCCATGTGAAGTCTTTGTGTCACCACAAATATGCTTGTGTTGGGATTGTACTTCTGGACAATGACACAGTAGTCCCTCAATCTAGTGTACTACACTCTAATATCTCTAGAGATGTTATCTGCTGCCTTCCTCTTGGACCTATACAACTTATCCTTCGACAAATCCACCTTCAGTTCTCTCCTTAGCCCTTTCTGCATTACAGGGATTGACCATTTTGGATTGTCACTCATCTTCTACTGGTATTTATTGGCTATATAGCTGGAAGTGACCAAGTGGCTTCTAAACTTCATACCACATGTATGCTTGGGCTTGAATGTCTTAATTTGAAATGTCTTCTCACCCTGCATGGGTGATGCATGAATCCTAAATCCACAATCAAATTTACAAACAACCGTGATTCTCTTGTTCTCATTTTTCAAATATTTAATGTCATAGCCTTGCCTTACAGTCCATTCAACAAGCGCTTGTCTGAATACTTGTGGACTTGAAAATATCATACCTAACTTCAGTTGAGGATTCTCCATATCAGTCAGCTCATTAAATTGAGGCTATTTATTGTTCTTCTCATCAGATGAGCTACACAAAGACTGAAGCTCATCTCCATCCTCATCATCTGTAATCCAGTTCTCATCAACTGGTACTTGTTGGTTGTGGGTTTGTTCTTCTTCCACACTCTCATGTTCATGAGGTTGTGATTCCTTCTCACAAGATCCTCTAAAGATATCCTCATCGTCAGGCTTCTCAACATCCTCATATAACTCCGGAGGCGCATCAGGATCTAATCTGATGTGATCCTGCTCAGCCTCACTATCATCATCATTAGAGTCATCATGATGACCATGGTGCTGATTTTGGTCATCATCACTGCCTTCATTAGCAGCAGTTTCATCCTCAACATCAGCAGCATAGTCCTCCTCATTGTGAAGTTTCCTACTAGCTGATGCAACTTCTGCTGCAGGTAATTGCTTCAAGGGACCTTTGGTGTGAATATTTTGCATCAAGATCTTCCCCTTAGGTGACACTACCATCAAAGGTTCATATCACCTCTCTACATAGATAGTCAACACCTTGTTGTCCTTATAATGTTCTAATAGAACACCTACATCCTTATCTGATTCAATCCGTCTCAAACCACCATCAAAATCCAATCCTGGCACCTTAAAAAACATTGAATTGTTCGCTGGGTATCCTAATTCCGTCACATAATCTCTGGACTCAAAAAATGATGCTCTATCAATATCAAATTCAGTGATTTCATCTACCACACCACCAATGTATACACTATTTGGTGGGTCTATAAAATAACCACCATGGTGGAATCGAACTGTAACTTCATCAAACGACATCTGCATGTAAATGACATTTCTTTGAGGCAAATTCATGTAGAATAACAACGAAAATTCCATTTTTGACAAAACCATCGATATAAGAAACTTGTTTTGTGTCAATGTGGTCCCCTCCATGTGTAACAACCAAAAGAAGCCGACACAGTGCAAACAGGTGGGGATTCTACTCCACCAACATTGAAAAAAAAACAAATGAAATAGATAGCATAAGAGGGGACAATTTTTAGACAACATCACTATATCAGACAACGAAAGGTCCTACATCCCCATTCACTAAATGAGACAGACAAAGGGACAATTTTCTAATTCAAATTTCACATAGAGATCGTAAAAACCTATCAACAACTTTAAAATCCATACACGTAGAGATATCAATCTAAGAGAAAAAGTTCAAAACCTTAAACCCAAAACCCTCGACATCAGAATATACATGGCATTTTCAGGGTTTGAGGAATATACATACCTCTGAAATCGCTGATGCTTCCCTAAAATTGATTCTCCCTTATGCTTCTTGATGGATGGCAGAGCCCTAACCGCAATGAAGATCGCCTTTTTGAAGGAGGGACGGCTTCTCCCAAAGTCGCCTCGCAATGAAGATCGCCTTGCTAAACCCTAACCACAAGCGAAAAATGGGCAAAATGGATTATCACTGATGTTTCTTGATGGATGCCAGAGCCCTAACCGCAATGAAGATTTCCTTTTTAATTGAGGGGCGGTTTCTCCCAAAGTCCCTCGCAATGAAAATCGCCTTGTTGAACCCTAACCGCAAGCGAAAAATGGGCAAAATGATCGAAAAGGGCAAGACACTACTTATACTTGGAGGGGTAAATTCGTCATTCCATCTTTTTCGGCACGGCCGTCTCTAATTGCATTTTGATTTAAAACACAAGTAGGTTTAGTACACAATACCAAACTACAGGGGAGTAGTCTGACTTTTCACCAAAGTACAAGTAGGTATTTTGCTATTATCCCTTCTTCTTCTTTTTTGTCAAGGTATTGGTGAGCCCACCAACCATAATACCCAAATCACCCTTGCAAAAACAAATCACTCGTTTTTCAAACCATCTCGTTACCCTGCCCAAAACGCAGTGACAGTAGAGCAAGTCGGCTTCCTCCTATTCTCCGCTTCTCCACTGCGATTCTCTTGTGTTTCTCATCACCATTATCATTCAAAATCTTGTAGGTGCCAAGTTAGCCCATCTTCTTCTTCTTCCTCCTCCCATCAAATTTATCAGTTTCATATATTTGTTAGAAATTTTAGGTTGTAATGTATGCATATAAAGTCAATGGACGTTTGCAACAGATAGGGAAGTTTATGGGCCTAATTGAATGAGATGGATGGGAGGGAGGAAGCATATACCCTGTTCGAAGTTGAAAACCCAGGAAAAACTTGATTGAATGTAACACCCTGTCCCGAGTTAATCAGGATTAACTCTAATTAATCGAGATTAATGCTAACTGAATGTTTTTTAAGGAATTAATGTGGCTTAAGGGCCAAATTGAATTGAAATTGTCTCAAATGAGCATTTTGAGCTTAATAATAAGGTAATGAATGCATTGAAGTGATTTTAGGCATAGATTGAGGGATACGAGGACTTTTTCATAAATACGAATTTCCGCGTATTTCGTCGAATACGGAAACTCTTGATACCCGCACGTGTATCTCGAGGAGTACGTTAAATTCCGTAACAGCAGCGATTCCATTCGACGTGAATTGGATCAAATGACCCTTCATTTGACTCAAATTGTAATTAGTGGAAATGAGAGGAGCTAAAATGCAAATGAGGGCTTATAAGATTGAGATGAACTCCTTTGAGTTCATTTTCATTCCCAGCACAGCTCTCTTTTCCTCTCTTTCTCATCTTTTTCCTTCTTCCAATTTCTCTTCATTGAGTGGTGAGTTGGAGACTTGACAAGTGATTGAAGAAGAGGAGCTTCATCTTCTTCATCTTCTCCATCTCTTTCCTTGATTTCTTGGAGTTTCAAGCTTGAGAAGATCTCAAGAACTCTCTCCAAAAAGACTACAAGTAAGTGTTTGAGTTGAATTCAGAACTTCCAGGTTCTATTCATTGAGATAGAATGATTTTGGCCCAAAGAATTCATAAGAGTTCTATTTTTGTGGATTGGTTTTGGTTTTAGGAGCAAAAAGGGGTTTGCAATTGGGTTTTCTCTTAAGCTCAAGCTAAGCAAAGAGGTTCTTGCAATTGGGTTTTCTTGTTCTAGAATAACACATACATTGCATAATGAATGTTTCACCTGAATGTTGTTTTAGGAAAATTTAATTGTTTCGGACTTGAGTTGGCTTGTCCTCTCTCGTCTAATACTGTTATGCTCCTTGTTGAGCTACCTTGAATAATTTATCGAATTAATGAAATGAAATACATGAAATGAAAGGAAAGGAACTGAAATGAATGAACCACTGTAATGAATTAAAGAATAAGTCTGCTGCAGTAGGTGGAGTGTTCCGAAGCTCCGTGGTGATGCCGATGATCTCTGATCAAGACACTGGTAAATCCCACACATTTGAAATGCCACTTAATAAAGTGTGTACTATGAAATGAAATGAGTCCATCTGAAGGCTGGGTCATGAATAGTGTGCCCTTCCGCCCATGCCATGGAGGACAATGAAAAGTCACTTGTTAAAGTGATATTGAATGCTTCCTTTATGGGAAAACTACATGAATGAGCAAATGAATTTGTAATGATTTATCGATTTGATCTGAATTGTTTAGAAATGTTAAACAAGTGTATTATCATAAAATTATACATACATTGTTGAACCGTCGTGTTCATAGTGTTATTGATGACATTACAGGCCAACTTGCCCGTTCCGATAATGCAGACGCCGCGCCGCCAGCGGAGGAGGCCAATCCGATTCCTCCAGGAGGATTAAACGAGTAGACGTAACTCGGAGGGACATTTTGAAATGTTTTGAATATAGATTCATTTTGGTGTGAATAGTAGTCACCTGCATTGTATTTGAATATGCATGGTTGACTTGAACTTGATAGGAAATGAGATGTGTAATTAAACTTTACTCTTGTGTAAAGAACTGGTATTGATGGTCAATGTATATATATTTCCGCAAAAATGTACATTTGACAGGTATGTGTAAGATCCCTTGTAAATCTCGTGTTGACTTCGGTGATGCGAGGTTTACGGGAGTAAGTATGCAGTCACGACTCGGGGTTTGACCGTGGTAACCCTAATCTCGGGCCCGGGTCGTGGAATACTTATTGTATGGTATCATAGCTAAGTTAATAAATTAAAAGACTTAGCAAATTGTAGGAACGAAGTGAGGAACGTTACGTTTCGTACCAAATCCAATCTTGGATTTGTGATTTAAATGCTTTCACTATATGTGATGGAAGTGTGGAGATCTATGTATCTTACCTTCCTTATTGTTTACAGCATGGCTGCATCTGGATCAAATCCAAGAAGTGATGACTTTATTGAGGTTGTCACACCTTCTCCTATATCCGATGTGGATGCAAGGATGACTGCCATTCTTGAGTAGTTAGTCAAGAGTAATGAAGCTCAAATCACTATGCAAGCACAGCATAGGGAGGCTCAATTAGCTATGTAAGAGCAGCATAGAGAGCAATTGGCCAAGAGCCATGAAGCACATATGGGTATGCAAGCCCAGATCACTTCTCTGTTACAAGCACAGAGCCAATTGCAGGCTCACACCATTGCCACCAGTTCAACCACCTACTTAGGTTGGAACACAATTGGTGATATAGTCCAAGGAGAAAGATCCTAATGTCCTGTACGAACAGTTTAGGAAAAGAGGAGCCACTGAGTTTCGAGGTACTGAAGACGTGCTGAAAGCTGATGAGTGGCTAGAACACATCGAGCATGTGTTTGGTACAGTCACCTGTACGCAGAAGCAGAAGGTTTCACTCATTTCCTCCACGTTACGAGAGGTAGCAAAGACATGGTGGAGGAGTGTGAGTGAGGCAATTTTCAAAATTCCAGAAGCAACTATTTGGGAGACTTTCAAACAGCAATTCCAAAGAAAGTTTGTCCCAGAACATGTAAGGCAGAATAAGGAATCAGAATTTCTGCATCTGAAGCAAGGTCAAATGACCATGTCGGTTTATGTCCATACTTTTCTGCAGCTGTCTAAGTATGCTATCGATATAGTAGATACGGAAGACAAGAAGGTAAAGAGGTTTCTCAATGGCCTAAATCCCACGTATAAGAAGATGGTGTTGGCAAATAAGCCTACTACCTTTGATGATGCCATTGATAGAGCCTACACAGCAGAAGAAGTTCATAGAGAAGAAATGGCTGACAATGAAAGTGCGAAGAGGAGTAGTAGTGAGAAACCTACAGGCTCCTGGTTTAGGAAAGGAGGACAGTTCAAGGGCAAGAATAAAAAACAGAAATTCAATGCCAGGACTGAAAATAAGCCAGTCTGTGAGACATGTGGCAAGGCTCACAAGACTAAGTTATGTTGGAGGACTATTGGAGCTTGCCTTGTTGGTGGTTCTTTGGAACACAAGATGGCACAGTGTCCAAGAGCAAGGAGAGAGGACAGAGCTCCAAATCAACAGCCTACTCAAGGACAGGCAGCACTCCCTGCTCCTCCACAACGATTAGCTTTGCCAGCTCCTCCTAGGCAACGGCAACAACAGGGCCAACTGCGTCAGTGGCAGAGGCAACAACCTGGACAACAACAACAGAGGCCACAGATGGCTGGAAGGGCTTATGCTCTTAACCGAGAGCAAGCTGATGTTGCAACCAATGTAGTTAAAGGTACAATCCTTATAGATAATAAACCTGCAGTTGCATTATTTGATCCCGGTTCTAAGCACTCATTTGTAGCACTTGTTTTTGTATGTAATATGCGAGACCGGATAATGCAATTGCCATATGACTTTACTGTATCTACTCCATTAGGAAGGAGAGTAGTATGTGAATTGTATGTTCCCTAATGTGATGTTAAGGTTGGGGAAGTGGCAATGCCAGCTGATTTGGTTATATTGGCCATGAATGATTTTGATGTAATTTTTGGCATGGATTGGCTTGCGAAGTACAGGGCTTGTTTAGACTGTTTCCGCAAAATCATCACCTTTAGGGTTGATGAGGCCAATGCAAGTGTACTCTTTGAAGGCACTCAAAAGATATTCGATACGAGGCTCATTTCAGCACTCAAGGCTGAACGAATGATGCATAGTGGTTGTAAAGACTACATTGCATTCATTTCTGAAAGGAAACCAGAACAAAAATTAGAAAATATCCCTGTCGTATGTGAATGTCCAGACGTATTTCCCGATGAAGTGCCAGGTCTACCTCCAGCAAGGGAAGTGGACTTTACTATCGAGCTTGTGCCCGGTACTGCATCGATATCCAAGGCGCCGTATCAAATGGCACCGCCAGAATTGTATGAGTTGAGGAAACAGATACACAATTTGCTAGACAAAGATTTCATTAGACTAAGTGCCTCACCATGGGGAGCACCTGTACTGTTTATGAAGAAGAAAGATGGCACCTTTAGAATGTGTATTGATTATAGGCAGATAAATCAAGTGACAATCAAAAACAAATATCCACTGCCTAGAATCGATGAGTTGTTTGATCAACTCCAAGGTGCAGCGTATTTCTCTAAGATTGATCTTCGATCTGGATATCACCAGATACGAGTTAGAGATCAAGATATATAGAAGGCTGCATTCAGAACTCGTTATGGACACTATGAACTTTTAATGATGCCTTTTGGTTTAACCAATGCACCTGCAGTTTTTATGGCTCTAATGAACAGTGTGTTTTCCTCGTACCTAGACCAGTTTATTGTGATCTTTATCAATGACATCCTGGTATACTCAAGGTCAAAGAGGGATCATTCACATCATCTGAGAACAGCCTTACAGATACTGAGAGAAAATCAGTTGTATGCAAAGCTCACGAAGTGCGACTTTTGGTTCCAGCAGATTGCATTTCTAGGTCATATCATTACCAGAGATGGATTAGCTGTTGATTCAGCTAAGATTGATGCAGTTGACAAGTGGCAGAGTCCGAAGAATGTGCTAGTAGTTTGGAGTTTCTTAGGGTTGACGGGCTACTATAGAAGGTTCGTAAAGGACTTCTCCAAGATAGCAGCTCCATTGACGAAACTGACTCGGAAGGACGTTCCATTTCAATGGAATGATGTCTGTGAGTCTAGTTTCCAAACTCTGAAGTAGAAATTGATATCAGCCCCAATCTTGGCTTTACCTGAAGGAAGAAGAGGATTTGAGATATACTCAGATGCCTCAGGTATAGGATTGGGATGTGTATTGATGCAGAGAGATAGGGTAATTGCCTACGGCTCGCGTCAATTGAAAGAGCATGAGAAGAACTATGCTACATATGATTTAGAGCTCGCGGCTGTTGTATTCGCATTGAAGCAATGGAGACATTATCTGTATGGGGAGACCTTTGAAGTCCATTGTGATAACAGAAGTCTCCAATACTTATTCACTCAGAAGGATATCAATATGAGGCAACGTCATTGGTTAGAGCTCATCAAAGACTATGATTTTCCATTCACATATGTACCTGGAAAGGGTAACGTTGTAGCTGATTCTTTGAGTCGCAAATCAGCTGACTTGGCATTATTGGTGGGTGAATGAACTCTGATTGAAGAATTCAAAGATTGGGATGTGTCCATTGAATTCGTGGACAATCGCGTAATGATTGCAGCGATGTCAGTGTTCGAACCGCTGTTAATACAGCAGATAAATGATAGGCAGTTCAACGATCCTGAATTAGTTAGAATTCGGGATAACATCGCGGCAAGGCCAGATTTCGTGTTGGTAGCAGGAGTTCTCTACTTCAGAGACAGATTGTGTGTACCAGCACAAGAGGATTTGAAGCAGGCAGTGATGTTTAAAGCTCATCACACTAGATATTCTATGCATCCAAGAAGTACGAAGATGTATAGAAATCTTAAAGGCAGATTTTGGTGGAATAACATGAAGCGGGAGATAGCCAGTTATCTGTCTTCCTGCTTGACTTGCCAGCGTGTGAAATTTGAGCATAAGAAGCCGCCAGGATTGCTTCATCCGTTGTACATTCCTAAATGGAAGTGGGAGCATCTTACGATGGACTTTGTGTCCGGCTTACCAAGGACACGGAGACAACATGATACCGTATGGGTGATTGTGGATCGTCTTACGAAGTCCGCGCACTTCCTTCCATTTAGAAAGAATATAGGTTTCAATGACATGTCCAAATTTTTTGTCAAGGAAATTGTTCGATTGCATGGAGTACTGGTCTCGATTATTTCTGATCGAGATAGTCGGTTTGTCTTCACATTTTGGCAAACATATCAGAATTCTATGGGTACAAGACTTCGGTTTAGTACCGCATATCACCCGCAAACAGATGGACAGTCCGAGAAAACAATTCAGACTCTTGAAGACTTGCTTCCTGCCAGCGTTGCAGATTTTGGGAGTAATTGGGATGACCACTTAGCGTTGTGCGAATTTGCGTACAACAACAGTTATCACTCCAGCATTGAAATGACACCATTTGAAGCATTGTATGGTAGGAGATGTAGGACTCCAGTTAGCTGGGAAGAGGTTGGAACTTGAAAATCCACGGTCCTACGATCATTGCTGAAACAACAGATAAAGTGCAGAAGGTGCAAGAACGGTTGAAGATTGCTATATCAAGGCAGAAAAGCTATGCTGATAATCGTCGGCGTGATCTGGAATTTGTCGTTGGTGATTTAATCTTTTTGAAGACTTCTCCAATAAAAGGCACCATCAGATTTGGACAAAAGGGTAAGCTTTCTCCGAGATTTATCGGACCCTTTAAGATCCAAAGTAGAATTGAGAATGTGGCTTATCGCTTAGACCTTCCAGCAGAACTCTCCAGTTTTCACAATGTCTTTCATGTTTCTATGCTTCGAAAGTATGTGTCAGATCCTTCACATGTCATTCGTCATGAAGAGATCCAAGTGTTGCCAGACACCGCATACGTTGAGAAGCCAATTCAGATCATTGATACCAAGGAGGTGGTTCTGCGTACAAAGACAATCAAATGGGTCAAAGTGTTGTGGGCACATCATGGACCGAGCGAAGCCACATGGGAGCTTGAAAAGCAAATGGCTCGAAAGTATCCCGAGCTATTCGTTTAGGTAATTTTCATTTCGAATTGTTTACATGATTTGTATTGCATTCGGAGGACCGAATGGTTCTAAAAGTTTAAGGGAATGTAACACCCTGTCCCGAGTTAATCAGGATTAACTCTAATTAATCGGGATTAATGCTAACTGAATGTGTTTTAAGGAATTAATGTGGCTTAAGGGCCAAATTGAATTGAAATTGTCTCAAATGAGCATTTTGAGCTTAATGATAAGGTAATGAATGCATTGAAGTGATTTTAGGCATAGATTGAGGGATACGAGGACTTTTTCATAAATACGAATTTCCGCGTATTTCGTCAAATACGGAAACTCTTGATAACCGCACGTGTATCTCGAGGAGTACGTAAAATTCCGTAACAGCAGCGATTCCATTCGACGTGAATTGGATCAAATGACCCTTCATTTGACTCAAATTGTAATTAGTGGAAATGAGAGGAGCTAAAATGCAAATGAGGGCTTATAAGATTGAGATGAACTCCTTTGAGTTCATTTTCATTCCCAGCACAGCTCTCTTTTCCTCTCTTTCTCATCTTTTTCCTTCTTCCAATTTCTCTTCATTGAGTGGTGAGTTGGAGACTTGACAAGTGATTGAAGAAGAGGAGCTTCATCTTCTTCATCTTCTCCATCTCTTTCCTTGATTTCTTGGAGTTTCAAGCTTGAGAAGATCTCAAGAACTCTCTCCAAAAAGACTACAAGTAAGTGTTTGAGTTAAATTCAGAACTTCCAGGTTCTATTCATTGAGATAGAATGATTTTGGCCCAAAGAATTCATAAGCGGTCTATTTTTATGGATTGGTTTTGATTTTAGGAGCAAAAAGGGGTTTGCAATTGGGTTTTCTCTTAAGCTGAAGCTAAGCAAAGAGGTTCTTACTAATTTTGCTCAAAACAAGGCAAGTATACTCAATTCTCATAATTTAACATGTAAATGAACTTGTTGGAACTCAAAGAGTTCAATTCCAGAAAATTCAGTTTAGAGAATTCTGAACTTCTAAGAACAAATCGGTCAGCCGATAGGCTGACCGACAGCCTGACCGATGTTTCTGGGCTGAATCTCGCAGGAGATTTCAGTTTCTGTAAAGCTGACCGAACTGGGTTTGGTCGGCCGACAGAAAAGGCTCGGTCGACCGACAGTCGACCGAACCACCTAACCGAGTGGTCTGAGAGATCATCTAATGCTCTCTGGAATTGGAACCGAGGGGTGTCTGAACCGAACTCGGTTAACCGACACTGTAGATTCGGTCAACCGACGCCTGACCGAAGGGGTGACCGAATTCCTTTGGGAGATGTCAGGAGATTGGTATCAGTGAACTGAGCTTCTGGAAAGCTGACCGAATCTAGAGTTCGGTCAGCCGACAGGTGACCGACATTGTTGAGGTTTCATAATTTATTTCTTAAATTTTTCCTAAACCTTCATGGGCGTTAGCTAAACTTATGTGAATGTAAATTTCACTAAAAAGTGATGTCATCTAGAATAACACATACATTGCATAATGAACGTTTCGCCCGAATGTTGTTTTAGGAAAATTTAATTGTGTCGGACTTGAGTTGGCTTGTCCTCTCTCGTCTAATTCTATTATGCTCCTTGTTGAGCTACCTTGAATAATTTATCGAATTAATGAAATGAAATACATGAAATGAAAGGAAAGGAACTGAAATGAATGAACCATTGTAATGAATTAAAGAATAAGTCTGCTACAGTAGATGGAGTGTTCCGAAGCTCTGTGGTGATGCTGGTGATCTTTGATCAAGACACTGGTAAATCCCACACATTTGAAATGCCACTTAATAAGGCGTGTACTATGAAATGAAATGAGTCCATCTGAAGGCTGGGTCATGAATAGTGTGCCCTTCCTCCCATGCCATGGAGGACAATGAAAAGTCACTTGTTAAAGTGATATTGAATGCTTCCTTCATGGGAAAACTATATGAATGAGCAAATGAATTTGTAATGATTTATTGATTTGATCTGAATTGTTTAGAAATGCTAAACAAGTGTATTATCATAGAATTATATATACATTGTTGAACCGTCGTGTTCATAGTGTTATTGATGACATTATAGGCCAACTTGCCCATTCCGATAATGCAGAGGTCGCGCCGCCAGCGGAGGAGGCCAATCCGATTCCTCTAGGAGGATTAAACGAGTGGACGTAACTCGGAGGGCATTATTTAGAACATTTTGAAATGTTTTGGATATAGATTCATTTTGGTGGGAATAGTAGTCACCTGTATTGTATTTGAATATGTATGGTTGACTTGAACTTGATAGGAAATGAGATGTGTAATTAAACTTTATTCTTGTGTAAGGAACTGGTATTGATGGTCAATGTATATATATATTTCCGCAAAAATGTACATTTGACATGTATGTATAAGATCCCTTGAAAATCTCGTGCTGACTTCGGTGATGCGAGGTTTACGGGAGTAAGTATACAGTCGCGACATGAGGTTTAACCGTGGTAACCCTAATCTCGGGCCCGGGTTGTGACACTGAACTTCGAGATTTGCTCGGCAATCCAAAACCGCACAAGGTTTACTTTGCATAGCGGTAGGATTCAGTTCGGGTTATATTTGCACGGCCATTTTTCACCGTGCATATAAGAGCGGTTCCATCAAACCGTGCAAATATAAAATGCACGGTTTCATTGCACTGTACAGAAACAGTTTGCACTATCCTTTAGAACTGAGCAAGGAGAATTGTTGGACCTCCTTTTGTTCCTCTTAATGATTTTCATTGTTTACGATTTTCAAGGAATGCCAAGAAGACCAGCTCGCCATGGTAGTTCTTTGACGGAGTAGTGATGCTAGGCAAGCATCAACCTAGCGGACCAAGATTGGTGTTGCGAGGTCGAGCGGCCGAGGCGTGCATGCAAGTTCTTCTACAGCCGGTGGTCAACGGCCAACGGCGTCTGAACGAAGATGTCGATTGCAGCATGATCCACTACCGGATCCGGTAAAGGAGAATGTACCTTCTATAGAGGATGATTCCACAAAGGAGGAGGCTGAGGAGGAGGCACAGCCGTCCAGTCCTCCAGCGGCAGCTCTCAAAGGTCCTATTCCTGGCGGTTCGGATGACCTATCTATCTTTATCAATGTTAGGATGCACGTAGTTATGTCGATCGGGAACGGGGAGGTACACTTACATTCTTACTATGTTTTAATTAATCATTTTTCAAATAAGATATGTTGAAGTTTATAATAACAAATATTAATGAATATTTTACTTATAATGTGCAGGAACGTGACCCGCTCAAATGTATCAATCATTGGGATAAGCTGAAGGATTCGTTCATACCTCTGTGTAGGGATGGGGATGATCTTCATGTTCCTCAGTTTTGTGCTATTATTGAAGAGTCTGGATTGGTAGACTTGAAGCGTTTCTTCTATTGATATATCTCCTGCCCTTTGGCATTAAGCTTTGTAAAGATATGGCAGCCTGAGACAAATACTTTCCACATGCCTTTAGCAAGCCGCTGGAATCTTGGTCGGGGTTCTGGAATTGCGAGGGAGAACATACAGCTGATACATGAGAGGTTGGACACCCTACATCCAAGTGAGGTGAGCAACCAATAGAGGCCTTCATATATGTTTTACATTTTTTACTATTACTTTTTACTATATTAATGTATTGTTTCATTTACTTCTCACAGGTGGCTTGGGATCCGTACACTGCTGCCATGACTCAACATTCATTCCATCAGATATCTTTCTTTCGTTGGTTGCTTGAGATCGCTAGATGTCATTGAACCCTATCACCCACACAGGGTTCTCTGACAGTTTGGCTTTGTACAGACCATCCCATCCACACCGCTCGCCCCCATTTATACATCTCGAGGATCTACTGCTGGAAAATATAAGGTTTCCTACAGATTTCTAGACCAGTACTGGGTTACGTGGGAGGATCATATCTTATCTGTAGTGCACCGCAGCCATCGAACGTAACATGCATGGGAGTGTGCATCCGACTACCTTGAGTGGATTTGTAGAATTTCACACCCTCGAGTACAGAACCCCGATCATCATTCCCACTATGACCCTAATGAGGGTAGAGATGACCCGACTCCAAGAACGGTAAGGGCGTACACTTTTTCCAAACATTATGTATCAATTTTTCCAAACTATCCTAAGTATTGACACATTTTATTGTTTGTTATAGATCCTTCGAGCGAAGGACCATCTTCGTGCCACGTTTGTGCGAATAGAGCAGCCGGCTGATTTCTATCATTGGGCATTGCAGACCAACCTCGAGATCCTAGATAGCTTGCCGGTGACATACCGACGACGTACGCAGCCATGATTAGTTTTGAGATGTGGGTTGTTGGATGGGTCTTTTTTTAGGATTTATAGGAACCGGTTGATATGTGCAGTCTTTTTCTGATGAATGTTGGATGGGGATTTTTTTTTTATGAATGTTGGATGGGTTTTTTTTTTTATGAATGTTGGTGTATTGCTATGTTGATTAGTTTGATGAATGTTGGATGTGCCCATAATAGGTCTATGATAACATCTGTTGCGTCGTTCCTAGTGTGATACTCAATGTAGTTGTTCTCCCCCAAATGCATCATGAGTTGTTGCATCTGTGATCGACTGGCCATCTCTGTCACCCTAAACTTGTGATGAGCATTGTAAATACTCTTCTTCGTAGTAGTGTTGTGCACATCCATTTCCTGTAATATTCGAAGGATGAGCCTCGGCTTCACTAAACTCTTAGACATATCAATCAAAACGTTAATTTCTTCCTTACAAAGCCTCCTAGCAAACGAGTGCCCTTTGAGATGTTATGCATTTGGATGATTGTGCACCCCATAAAAAACTGTTACCATCAAATCATCGTCAGTTGCCTACTTTCAGCCCTTCAAAGCAAAAGAACAACTACGCCTTTTCGTTTCCATTGCCTTATTAGGATTTTTCTTTTTAAAGACTTTCGATGGACCCCTGTAACTACCACTTCACTCACAAGAAAAATCCCAATTACCAAGCATTCGGCTTCCTACCATCTCCACCAGCATTTGAAGTTTTGATTACAATTACCAAGCCATGTTTCTTCCCAACATCCTTTGTCCATTGGATTAGGCCCTCTTGGCTTCTGAATATCGTGTCAGTGGTGAAGATATTAGTAAAATCCCAAAAGCACTCATTGGCACCGATTGAATCAATCTCCTGAAAATATGATTACAAATTCTTAGTTTATTAATGCAAGAGCCTTTACAACCGAGCAATATTATACTACACAATTTATATAGGCCGCTCTTAATATATATGATTGGTTTCCTGTGGCCGTTCAATAATACTTTGTTCGACATTATAGCGTCGTGCAATAATACTTTGTACGGTACTATCGCGCTGTGCAATATAACTATGAATGGTCTTCACCAAATGAACATATCTTTAGCGGCACGGTTCTGGAATCCCGAGCAGGATGCAAGAAAAAAAAACGAGTTGGAAACGAAGTCAAAACGTATACCTCCTCTTGGTAGATCGTCAACTGCTTGTCCATATTGAAAATGCCTACTTTCAATACACAATGTGGTGTAGGGAGATGAGTACTTCCAAGATCGTTAAAGAAATGGAAGAGACTTGAGGATACTTCCAAGAGTTGAAGAAGATGATGAGGAAGGAGATGAACAACAATGAGGAGAAAGGAGTGCAAAGGAGCAGTGACGAAACAATGGATACAAGGGAGAATGAAGAAGAAGAGGAAGAGGAGGAGGAGGAGGAGGAGATGAGAGTAGAGAAACCGGAAAGCTCCACTATAGAAGAACCAAAGGAAGAGGAGAGGAGGTTGATGGTGAAGGGTGATTTCATCCTTTCACTTGAGGGAATTTTGGTAATTAAAAAAAATTAATTGTGGGTGTATTCAGGAAAACCCATTGTGCATTCAGAATCACCCTACGGTGAATGCCCCTTTACTTTTTCGTGCCTAATGTTTTTGCTTCACAAGGCCCACGGCCCAACCTAATGAAAATCCAAATGATTTTTTTTTCTTTTTTTGCTAACAGAGGACTCCCAACCCTTTGATCCATTTGGGCTCAGAGAGAAGTTGGATAAAACCCTTATGGCCCTCAGGTGGTAGCACTAGTGGACTCAACATTCTGTTCCTGAAGAAGGGGGGACCGGGGATCGATACTAGGACCTTTAGCTCCGGAAGAGAGAGGAACCGTGGTCCTGACCACTAGGCCAACCCCTTGGGGTTAAAATCCAAACGATCTAGTTCCACTGGATTGATGCAAACCCATGGTCCATTTGGATCAATGCATTGGTGGGCCCCACATGCTACCTCGCGCTGTCTTACCGTGCAATTTGGATGCACCATAATATTTGCCTTTTTCATTTGTACCTTATCCATCAAACTTTTAGTGTGGCCATATAAAACGTGAGTACGGATCTGATGAGGAAAAACCCCACAGTGACCATGAGTAGACCATTCACGGTCCGCCATATGACCGCGGGCAATGCCTGCCGAGTGGTCCATTAATAGTTGCAGTGTGCAGACACACTTAGAGGATCCCGATTCATAAAAAGTAGCATTTAGCTAGTTTGTAAGTGAACCTCACAGTAGGTGTTTTACACGACCTTTTTTGTTTTAATTATATATGCAATTACTGAAAGCCTCATATTGCCCAAAGCTTAAATTTGTAAAAGAAAAATGTAAAAGGCTCCTTAGTAAGGCCGTAAAAAATATAAACTGCTCAAAATAAATGCCCCCTCCTTAAAATATGCCTTGACAAACTTCATTCCAATAGGAGTTGGGGCCATGCAGGTTCATCGCTTATAAAATATGGGAATTAAATATTTAAAAACCAAATTAATAAAAAAAGATTGCCTTCCTCTTGTACGCTCCTTACCCTCTAAGTTT
Source organism: Persea americana (assembly GCA_029852735.1). Classification (NCBI taxonomy): domain Eukaryota; kingdom Viridiplantae; phylum Streptophyta; class Magnoliopsida; order Laurales; family Lauraceae; genus Persea; species Persea americana. The sequence goes on from CM056813.1 coordinate 46,428,661, forward strand.
CAAAATCATTTGCTTAGGACATATTCTTTTCCACATAAGAAGCATTGCACCAAAAATACTTATAAATTCCCTGAGCATAGAATCCTTGCTCGTGGATGTCACCATAAGCTCCATAAACCATGCAATTCGCGGTTGTTTCCAAATTGCTAGAATTTGTGTTTGGTCATTGCCTACGATTTTCAAGTGCAGGATTTTGGAATGTTGTCAGATTGTGTCATTGTTTTAATTTACTGTTTCATTCATGTTGGAATTTCTACCTAAAATTTTCATATATTCTGAATTTTTTTTTATAAATTCTTTGTTTCATAGTACAAGAATTCTTGACTAAAATTGCACTTGTATGTGCATTATATGTACAGATTCAAGTATAAGGTGCTCATCAAAATATAGAGACTATGTTGTATTTATATGAGTTCTGATTATGACTCAAAATAGTAGCTGCATTATTGGCTGTAACGGTTGAGGTCGTTACATTATTTTTAAAATAGCAGCGCTACGGTCTAAAATCTGGTACAGCCAAGTAATTTTAATTTAAAACAATGTTTTTTTTCTTATTTCTTCTACTTAATAGCCTTTCTAAAGTTGTCTCTACCCTTATATGGTCTAATTTAATAAAATAAAATTATAATTTGACAATTACACAAGATTTGGATTTTTTTTTACCACTTAAAAAAATTCACACCGCTACGTATTACCTGCCATGTAGTGTTTTGACCAATGGTCGCTACGCCTGCCGTGATTATTATTTTTATCATTGGTTCCAATTAATCATATAATACAATACTTTTTAAACTTGTGGCTCACGGTAGAAATCAAGAAAGTCGAATTCCTATGCAATAAGTTGGAATTCGACTCTCCTACTTGATGGCCTGCACACGTGTCATTTAGACAATTTAGTGCAACAAAATATGTGACAACAAGCAGGGGTGGATCTAAGAGGGGTCGAGGGGCAATTGCTCCCCCTTCAATTATTTCATAAGTGGTGTTGGGGTGTAGGGTAGGGGCACTTCCAAACAAACAAGCTTAAAATATGGGAATTCTAAATGCTTCAACTGTCCAACACTTGTTTGTCTGTTGAGACATGGTTTCTTACACATGGAGACCCATTGATATGATGGAATGTCTCAATATTGCATTGATCATAGCATCTTAACCCTTTACGGCCTATTTCTTTGCAGGAATTCCTAAAATTTGTGTCTATTCGAATTTGCAGTATTTGAGATGTTGGAATTCTGAAATGCCACTAAATTTTGGCATTCATAAATTTCTTGTTTCTTTCATGCCATAATTTCTGCATGAAAATTTCATGTAACTTGAAGTCCACAAATTCACTGTTTCATAGTTACTTGGATTTCTTAGTGGAATTTCACATGTTTATGCATCACTTATTTGATGCACAAAGTACTAATCTTCTTTTCTTCTTCTTCGTCTTCTTCTACTACATCATTATTCATCATCGACCACTGCCATCTATATGATTTGAAAAGGAAAACATATGGACCAACCAAATAAAATAAATTAAAATAAAAGAAGAAAAACTGAAAACTTGACATTTACCCACGCAACTTGTGTATGTACCATAATAAACCCACTTACAAATAACACATTGAAAACGATTTTCTCCTTCTAATATCCTATGATACGAAGAGAAAAAGAGACAAAAATAAATGAATAAAAACATAAGAACAGCAACCACCAACCCATCTCATCTCTCTGATTTGAACTCAGCTGCACCTTTTCCCATCACATCTCCACAGCCAAACACTCACAACCCATAACCGTCCCTAGCAAAACATCCACATATACCTTTGGCTAACAAGCTCAAGAAGGTTCTCAATAGAATAGTAGGGCCTTTCCTGAGTGCCTTTATTAAAGGAAGAATGATTTCAAATAATTACATTATTACCCATGAAATCATTATCACTCCTTTAAAAAAAAAAAAAAAAAACTTATGGGCCTCAAACTGGATATGGTCAAAGCTTACGACCGCATGGAATGAGGTTTTCTTAAAACGGTCTTCGATTCTTTTAGATTCCATCACGAGTTTTCCCAAATCATAATGGAGTGCGTTTCTTCTACTTCTTTTTCGATTTTGCTCAATGGTTCCCCTTATGGAAATTATATCCCATCAAGAGGTCTAAGGCAAGGGGACCCTTTATCCCCATATCTGTTATCCTTAGAGCAAAAGTTTTATCTTGCATGCTTTTAAGAGCCGAAGAGGAAGGGATGATTCATGGTGCCAAGGTGGCTCGGGGTGCTCCAAGTATTTCTCACTTTTTCTTTGTCGATGACAGCCTCCTCTTCTGTAAGGCTACAGTTAATGAAGGAAAGGAAATTAGGGATATCTTGGAGGATTATTGATCTCTAGCCTACAAGTTAATTTTGGTAAAATCGGCAGCATACTTCAGCAAAGGTACTTGCTCTCAAAGGTGCAAAATCCTTTCTCAAACCCTTGGTGTTAGGCTTACGAATGATGATGAAAAGCATCTTGGAGATCCTCTATTTATTTAACAAAACAAAGCCAGAGGTTTTGATGCCTTAATTTCTAAATTAACAAATAGAATAAAAACTTGGCAAGCACCCTCTCCTCTCCTAAGCTGGAAGAAATAACTTAATTAAGTCAGTTGCGTCAGCCATCTCAACTTATAATACGTTTGTCCTTCAGCTTCCATCTAAATAAATTGGCACTATTGATAAAATGTTTAGAAAAATTTGGTGGGGCGAATTTGAGGAAAAAAAGAAACTCCACACCATCAAGTGGAGTGATATATGCAGGCCAGTGGAGGAGGGCGGTTTGGGGAGTAGGGACACTAAGAAAAATAATAATGCATTGCTACAAAAACATGTTGGAGATGTCTATCCATGAATGATCTCCTGTGTTCCCGGATCCTCAAAGCTAAACACTGTCATAAGAAAAGCAAATGGGAAAGCAAGTTTAGAAATGGGAACTCTTGGTTTTGGAGGGGTTTTTACGGATTCTTTGGGATTCATTAATGATAAATTGGGATGAGTGATAGGAAACGGTGAAGGTATTTCAATTTGGAAAAATAATTGGATCCCATCTGACAGGGGTCTTAGAAAGCCATTGTCACTAATTTCCAATCCATGCCCTAAAGTCAAAGACCAATGGGATGATAATAGAGAGTGGGATGAAAATCTAATTAGAAACACCTTTAGTGACTCAAGAGATGTTGATGATATCTTAAAAATCTACATTCCAAGAGAGCAAAGAAACAATAGCAAGGTATGGCCTTTCACTAAAAGTGGTACCCTCTCAACTAAATCTTCTTATAGGATTTTAACTAAAATGGACAATGCTGTCCACAACTACACCTTCAACTGGAAGTCCCTTTGGTGCATCCCTCTTCCGCAAAGGGTTTTATATATTGTTTAGATGGAAGTGTCTCAAGAATGCAATTCAAGTGCATAAGATCTAATTCAACAAATCTTTGTGCCATAATGCCATTTGCCCTATATGTGAAAATCACGATGAGTCGATTGAACATGCCTTATTCCTATGTAATCATGCTAGAGCTGCTTGGTTTGGTTCTAGCCTAGGCCTAATGACTCATTCAATCTTGTCATCATTAATTTTGGAGTGGTGGAATGACCTCATTAAGAAATGTGAATCAACTTCTAAGGAGATGATTGTTCAAATTAAAGCCTGGGTCTTAGCCAGTGGGTAGTATGGAAAGCCAGAAATGAATTCATATTTAAGGATGTTAAGATAAAACCCTTTAAAATAATAAAATATGCTAGTAGTCTGGTGGCTGGGTTGAAGATCCAGGCTCAATCAATAAACCCCTCGGGAAAATTATCGACCCCAGGTTTTAGCTTGTATAAGGGTGTGGCCTTGGTTTTTATAGATGCCTCTTTTAGAAAATCTAATGGAAAATGTTGTTTTGGTTTTTCTATTTGGCTCAATAGTAATATTGTTCGTGTACGTTCAATGGAAAGTCCAAATGTCTCTTCCCCTAAGGAGGCCAGAATGAGATCCATTCTTGCATCGCCTTTAAAGGTGAAGGAATGGGGCTTCAACAATATTCTTGTTTTATCGGATGCTCTTGAAGTTGTGCGGACTATTAAAGGGACTTCTTATTGGTCCATCAATTCAATTCTGTTTGATATTAAGGCTGTTCTTGTGGTTTTGATTTCATAGATTTTCTTCATATTCCTAGTGTTTTTAATCAGGTGGCCCATGAGTGTGCTAAGCTGGGTAATGTAATGAATTCGAGGTCTTCGTTGTAGGGGATCGTCTTTTTGTATGTTTGTTGTCGGGCCTGTGTCTTGGTTGTCTTTTGTTTTCTTTTTTCATTTAATGAAGCTTCTCCTTTTTACAGAAAAAAAAAAAACACTTGCAGCACCTTTACCTAAAAAAGAAAACCAACTATATTACAAAATCTTTCATCTATCTTCATCACTCGCAACAAACCAAGCATCAGCCAAGCCTAACCCTTTTCCTTAAAACCCACAAAACCCACTTGACCAACCAACCCATATCACTCGAACCGTTGAGAAGACAGGACAAGCCCGGCCCATCAGCAATTGGACCAAAATCTCAAGACAGGGTCCAATACATGCCCAAAAAGTCCAACCATATCCACTCCAAAGCAAGCCAGCTGGTGTGTGCTCCCTCAGCTGCATCCAGGTGGGCCCCTGATAGAAGATGCATAAGTATTTTCTATCTGTGGGACCCACCTGGATCAGGAGGAGTAAAGGGGTGGATAGATTTGATTGTGGATTAGAGATTAGGCCCAATATCACTCTGATCAAATGATCATAGTCTTTTAATGTAGGAGCAGCCCTAGAGCTTAATACCTTTACAGTGCTTGTACATATATTTTTTATTCTAAATCTAATCGAGGATAATGGTCACATCAGTGTCAATTTGGAGAGGTGTGCTTGTTGGGGGAGTGGATTGAATTAGGTGGTAAGATCACTTAACTAATTTGTCATATGCATTGTTACGCGCAATCCAACGGTGAGTATCACTAGGATCGGGAATGACTCTAAACACTGGGGGAGGAATTTATCCAACCGTTAGGATTGAGTAAAGTGGGCCTTGCAAGTGGGCATGATATCATTGGTCTTCATTTATCATATTGCTCATATTTGGAGCTAAGAAGAATCACATCGCTATATGGGATAACCACACCGACGTGGCACAAGGATATCTCAGATTTAAACCATTTTTTCCTAAGTACTATCTTACTTTAAAGAGAGAGAATTGAATTCCCATATAGTTCCTACTATCTAACTTTAAAGAGAGAGAATTGAATTCCCATATAGTTCCAAGAAGTAGAAATCCTCTGAATAAATTAATTACACGAAGTAATAAATGGTCCAGTAATGTGCTTACATTGCTTCTTCTTTTGATTGAAATGAATGGATATGTATCATCTAGAACGCAAGACAAAATCCAACACGCACATATATGCGCACAAAGAAGATGAGTCCGGCTTAAGCTCGGGCCCTGAAGCTTCACTCACACTCAAGTTGAGCTCAAGCTGTGAATCAGGCAGTGAAGCTTGAACTAAAGCGGGACTGAGCCCAACCTGGAACCAGCTCAGATCATTTTCATCCCAATACTCTACTAGCCGTTTACCCAAGTGTACATAAATATGCACCATGTAAGTTTTACAGCCTGGAGGTTTCAATGTGTACCACGTCAGTTTTTTTTTTTTTTTTTTTTACACACTTACTCAAACGTCATTGGAGGAGGAGAAAGTCACATGTGGAAAATCTAGAGAGTACACTAGTACTAGTATATATGCACGCTTTCGAAAGTCGAAATCTCCTCTCCTCTCCTCTCCTCTCAAAGTGTTCACAACCCTAGAAACCACTTCTCGCATCTTCTGAAGGCCGAAGCATCTCAGCCCTTCAAATCCAATCCAACGCCTCCAAGTAGTCTGCTCTCTCTCTCTCTCTCTCACATGCATGCATGCCTAAAAACCCTTGTTGCAACAGTGGTCTTTTATTCATTTCATTTGTTTTTGTCTCTGAAACTCTCCCCTTTTTTTATTTCTAATTTTGATTTTGCACCCTACCCTACCCTACCAGAAATGAAGGTGATTGCTGCTTACTTACTTGCTGTATTGGGAGGAAACACCAATCCCACTGCTGACGATCTCAAGACCATTCTCGGTTCAGGTACTCTCCCATATATTCTATTCTATGGGGGATCCTCTCTCTCTTCTTTATTTTATGATACTGAACGTGATTATCTGGGCTCTAATAGCAAGTAGAGACTTTTAGTCCATTTTTGTTTCTGCTGTTTTGAAGATAAATAGGAAGAAAAGAATGAAAAGTAGAATAGTTTTTTTAATTTTCCAGAATATTGATTTGGGGTTAAAGGAGTGGCAAATTGTTAATCAGTTTTAGGTAGGGGTGCACAAAAATACTGCTAAACCGATATTTTGTAGTAGATCGGTTTGGGTACGGTTTGGATTTCCTTCAAACCGTTTCGTTTGGTTCAGATTCGTTATCGGTTTCAAGGTGCAGTTCAACTGTTCATACCGAACAAAGCAATTATATAAATATATATATTTTTTATAAAATATATAAAGGAATATGAAAAATTACTTGAAGTGCTTGATGTCCAACGTCTCTTACCAATTGAACTGCTATTTTTTTTGTTAAAATAAAAAAAAAAAAAAAAAAAAAAAACCATAACTGAACCCAACCGATTTCTTTCGGTTCCGTTTGAGCACATGGGCGGTTCGGTTCGGTTTGGGAAAATAGAAAACTGATGGGTTTGGTTTGGTTGATGGTTTCCCCTCTAAACCGATCTGAACCGCCCATGTGCACCCCTAAGTTTAGGGAACTGAGCTTTAGGGGGTTGAATTTTGAAATCTAATCCCACTTTAAATGGACACCCACCTTGGATGTTACCATTGGCTTAAATTTCAAATATGGGAGTGGGCTTATAGTTAGATTGATCACTATGAAAGATTTGGTTTACTACAATAGAACTTGTACCCATTGAAATAAAAAAACTCGATTCAAACTGGACGTAATTCATGTTTTGTCCACCAACCTGACTGCGGCAATGACTATTGTGTGAAATTTGGGACAGTGGGTGTGTATTCGTAGGGAATTGGATCATGAAATATGACACACGATGGAGAAATGGTGCTCTCATCATGGGTCTCCTAAAATGGTGAAATAGTAGGACCAATTCAGTGCTTGCTTGCTTAGTATTTAGAAGAAATCACATGGCTTGGGAAAGAGATGGAGCTAAGGCTGGATTTGGGGGAAAATGAGGTAGGGACGAGATGCCTAATATATCAATGCAACGGCTGGATTTGGGGGAAATTGAGGTAGAGACGAGAGGAGAGGAAGCAAACATTGAAAGATGGGGACCTGCTCCTTTTCAATTTGAATTGATATGGTTGGAGGAAAAGCAATTTTTTATATTTTGATCAAGGATTGGTGGGAGGAGTTAGATGTGGAGGCCTGGGCAGGTCATATATTGGTTTGTAAATTGCATAGTTGTGAATGTTGTTTTGGTTTTTGGCCTCCAAAGAAGGATTTTAGCTGATTCGGTAATTTCAGTGAAACTTTTCAAACTTATGTTTCGGAAAAATAGAAAGAAATTAGAAATATATATATGTATGTATAAAAAAAATAAGACTAATATTAAAGTTTGAAAGTATAAATTGATATATCTAATTTATTTTATTAAATCAACTAGTAAAATGACATGTATTATATAAACAAATAAAAAAACTAATAAACGTTAAATTGTCAACACAAATATCAACATAAATGTCATTCAGAATGGCCCATATTAATAAAACTCAACAACCATGCTCTTTAACGCTTCAAAAGATTAATCACAAGCGGAGTTTAAATTTGCTGCATCCCTTAACAAAAGTCAAAAAAGTTCTGCCAAATGCTAAAGTCACGTCAACTATGTGTGTGTGTGTGTGTGTGTGTGTGTGTGTGAGAGAGAGAGAGAGAGAGAGAGAGAGAGAGAGAGAGAGAGAGAGATTTGGATCGTAGGTGCCAATGCCATATAAATAGTAAAAGAAACTTAAGTGCTAAGACAACCTAATCAAACTAGGAAACTAGATAAGAATACTACAGTAATTAGAAAGCTATTCCTAATTACAACTCTTCAATTAAAATTTGAAACTAATAACAATTAAAAATAAGAAAATCTCTAGACCCCCTTGGGTCCCACATGTGGCTCACGAGTCTCTTTCCAACGGCATATTGGTGTGGTTGCATCATTCCCCCAAGTTGGAAAAGAGTCCGATCTCGAACTCGGTATTTCTTGGCATTGCTTTTGTAGACATTGTCTACTTAAAGCGCTTCCTTGGCGATTCAGGCTCTTGATCCTTTCTTTGGTGATTCCGGCTAGTTCAAGTTTTATAAGTAATTAAATGCCATTCTCTCTTTTTAAAGCAATTGTTTGCTATGACAGGGTCAAATGCTAATTCAAAATCCAAGATAGTGTCTCCGAACTCATTCTTTTCTCCAAATCCTTGTCCTTCGTGCACTCTCTCATATCCTCTATTATTCTTTCCTACATGCCCATTTAAATCCCCTCCTAGAAAAATCTTTTCACTAGTTGGAATTTCTTGTAGTAAATTATCCATCTCCTCCCAAAATTGGCTTTTGACACTTTTATCTAATCCTGCTTAGCGAGCATATGCACTAATGATATGAATTATGTCTTCTTCTAAAACTACTTTAATTGTTATAATTCTATCACCCAATATCTTTACTCCCATAATTTTCTCTTTCAAATCCTTATCTACAACTATACACGCTCCATTTCTTATATTGTTCTTTCCTCCATAAAAAAGTTGAAAACGACCGGTGAGCTCCTTAGCTTTATCCCCTTTCCACTTTGTCTCCTGTAGACAGACTACACTAACTCTTCTTCTTTTCATTACCTCGACTAACTCCATGCTCTTGCCTGTCAAGTTTCCTACATTCCAAGTAGCAAGTCGAATCTTACTCTTCTTTTGCTGTTGGACTACTTGGGTTGCACTTGTCCACAATGGTGCGGTAGCTCTTGCTCACTTTCCATTGCAGTCGGGCGGCACTGCAATGCATCAATCACTTAAAGTAGGGAACGCCGTAGCATGATCTCAGAATGTTTTAGTATATTTTCATTATTCAATATATAATATATATGATGTTCTTTCCAAAATGTTTCGCCGAAATCCCGAATCAGCCGTAACATTTTGATTTGGAGGCCAGACTGAAATAGGGTCCAAAACAAAATTCACAACTACTATCCAGACCCTTTAGCTGATTTCTGAAGGGTCACTGTTCTATTTCCATCCAAAATAAAAACTGTGGCAAACTAGTCCTAGTATCTTGTCTGCAAAGTTGGGAATGGGTTCCATGTTTTAATAAGCTGCAGGGCTCTTTAATCTTTTACAGGTAACGTAAATAAAGAGAAAGAAAACCACACAAAAGAGAATGATTAAAGTTTAGGGTTGTAAATTGGTTTCTGACGTTTTGTAAATTGGTTTGCTGTTCTGGAGTAGCATAGATTCCCGCTTTGAATTACTTAAACTTGGGGTTCTATTAGTAAGATTAGTATGTTTTTTATTAATAAGATAAATTTGTTTTTTTTCTTTTTGTATAAATAACATTTTTTTACCTTCTGTGTTTTTTATCCCAGTTGGTGCTGAAGCTGACGATGACAGGATTGAGCTTCTCTTGTCCGAAGTCAGTGGTAAAGACATAACTGAACTCATCGCTTCTGGGAGGGAGAAGTTTGCTTCAGTACCATCTGGTGGCGGTGCTCCTATTGCAATGGCTGCAAGTGCAGGTGGTGGTGCTGCTGCACCAGCTGATGAGCCCAAGAAAGAAGAGAAGGTGGAAGAGAAGGAAGAGTCCGATGAAGTAAGCTTTAATACAAAATTTCATAGTTTGCTTTTGTGTTTGTGACAATGGCAAGCCAAAGCAGGTCCCATGTGGGCCCAGGGGTCCAGTTTTATCCAATGATGCTAAAAGGGGCCTGCAAAAAGGGGGACCTTGCAAAAGCCATGCTTTGGTACTCCCCAATTTTCGTTTTTTTTGAAGTGTTTACATTAGGATAGGATTCTAGTTTTGAAATTGCTTTATTAAAAAGTAGGCATTACATCATTATATAGGAAAACTTAAAACATAAGCCATTAAAATAAACACAATTCTAAGTAAGATAAAGAGATAAAACAAGTAAAATAAATGGGCTGGGCAATAGACTTGGTCGACCCATGGGCATGGGCCTGTAGCATCAGTAGCACATCTATTTTGTTTTAAAGTTATAGTTAAACCAATATAGGACATGGGCTGTTACTCACCTCAGCTTTTGGGTTCTCAATTAATACTCGACCGTGTGTTGCTAGAGAAAGTCTTTGGGTTTTCTCTGTAAGGTTCTCCATTGGTGAGACTTTATCCCTTGTTGTTGGTGACTTTGTTCAGAGAATGGTGATTTCCAGATACTTCATTATAAATGATCTGGTACTTATCTCTGACCTGCTGCAGGGTAAACCTCCAGTTTGGGTTAGTGCAGAATTTTTTCTCAGAATAGGTTCAGTTCAATCCTTACATCAAACTTGTGAACAGCTGTTGCATGCTCGGCATCACTTTGACTGCTGTATCTAGGAATAGGATTCAACACTTGAAGAGCTATGCCAACCCCCGCCCCCGCCCCCGCCCAAGTGGCGGACCCGGGATTTTCGTTTGAGGGGTGCGGACAATGGTCACAACCTTTATGATCAAAATTTTAAATATTCACTTGGAAACTCCTTCATGACCACATGCACAGTGCTGAATTTGTCCATCTTTTCCTCCTGCATGTCAGACTTATATGCATTTCATGTCGGTTGGGAAATGAGTTGTCAATCATTTGTTTACCTCATGTTCCTTTCACAGCTGGTTTGGTAAAAGTTTCCAAATACTAAACTTGCTTTCCTTTCTACCTGTTTCAACAGGCCCCAATTTCAAAACCCCATCTCTCATTTCCATTCCTCAAAGAGGCACCGTCTTCCTCTCTCTTCCCTTCAAAGCAAGACCTTCTAGCTTTTCATTTTCGGTTTGCATCTTCAATAGCAAGCCAAAACCCTTCTGCGACAACTCCCAAGACTTGCTACACGGTCGGTGGTCAAGTCTAGACCATCAAACCTTGGTGAGTCTGTTGTCTTTCGCCGAGAGAGAGAGAGAGAGAGAGAGAGAGAGAGAGAGAGAGAGAGAGAGAGAGAGAGAGAGAGAGGCGATTTTTGATGGATTTTCGATCTGAGGTTCTTTCGAATGAATAAGGATTTCGATGGATGGGGTGCACGATGGGCTTAAATGGTTATGGGTTTTAAAAAAGGTGGTGCACGATGGGCTTTGAATGGGTGCATGGGCCATACAGCCCATAGCCCTCTAAGGGAATCTCCAAACGCGACGGGTGCATATGCACCCACATGACAACTTGTAGGTCCCCCTCCACCCTCTTCCTTCTCTTTGTCTCCCCTTTTCTCTCCTCTCCGCTCCCCTCCTCTTTTTCTGTCCTGTTGTAGCTGTATCCATGCTCTCATTGGCTGCAGCTGTTTCTAAAAGAATAGTACTGGATTCTCTATTTGTTAGTATGCACAATATCTTTGAATTACACAGCCAGCTGTAGCATACATAATAAGTTTAAGGACGGGTGTATAGTCTCTGTGAAGCATTACTTGCTATTATAAACACTCTCTTGATACCTTCTTTGAGCATGGACTGTTCAGTTGGACAATTCTAGCCAACATTCCGGTAACCATAAGGATTTTGGACAGTCTGAAAATTGGGCTTTGCTGAAGACTTTGCATACCCCAACTAGCCTACTTGTAAGGTCCTGGTGCTGAAAATTTGGCTTCGCTGGAGACTTTGCATACCCCTACTAGTCTACTTAATTTTTTCCATGAGTTGGCCAATTGGGTATTTAAGTTTCATGCTTTTGCTATGAATTTGCTAAATTTCATATCCTTCTTTTGGATTTAGTTAGATTGGCATCACTTCAAATCTGCTTCAGAGGGATAATTTCTGTGAAAAAAAAAAATCAAAAAATGCCTCCAAAAATGCTTACTTCAGAAGTTCTGAATGCCACAAGAAACAGCATCAATGAAATAAATACCATAAATCCATTTTACTTTTGGATTTACATTAAATTGGCATCAGCTCAAATCTGCTCTGAAGGGATCTTTTTTTCTGGGAAAAAATGCCTCAAAAAATGTTACTTTAGGGGGTTATGAATGCCACAGGAATCAGCATCAATGAGATAAAGTTGTCCATCCAGATGACTGCCAACTGCACTTTGCCAAACACATTTACTCTCTCTCTCTCTCTCTCTCTCTCTCTCTCTCTCTCTCTCATGTCCAGTCATAAGGCGTTTGTCCTATATGCTTCCAAGGATGGTCCTTTTAAGTAGATTGCGATTTATTTTGGAGTTACTTCGTGTAGAACTTTTTGTACGCAGTTATCATGACTATATATATATATATTTTTTATTTTTTTTTCATTTTCATTTTTATCAGTATCATGAATATCTCTACCCCCATTTTAACTCATTTAATCCCTTTGAACTGCTGCAGGATATGGGCTTTAGTCTGTTTGATTGAGGTATTCAGATGTGGATGAAATTGGCTTTCGTTCTATGGGTGCAGTGTTAGTGTAGTCCTGTATGGGCGGTTACAATGTGTATTGTTCGATCTTGTAGATGTGTATTGTTCGATCTTGTAGCTGCATATTAGCAGGTGAAAAGTCAAGAGTTATATTGTTCACTATAAGCATGTGAAAAGTAGAGAGTTTTGTTACCTATTATTATTTTCAGGGTTTGTTTGGGCATAACAATGGAATGTGGATTTTGGACAGATCTCCTCAGCCTTTTCTATGGTCCTTGTTCCAACCCCTTTACCTGGAAATATGATGATTTCATTGAATGATTAAAAACAAAAAATTAAGCACTAGGCCCAGCAAGATTTCTTTGTTTTTTTACCTTCATCCAGTGTTGACAGTAGATTTGTATTTTTGGCTTTTTTCGTTTTCACAGCAGTGCAGAAATAAGTAGGACAAGGAATTTCTAACGTGTAAAATCCAGTAATCAATCTACTGGTTGGCCCTTTGGAAGAATTACTTAATGAGTATTTAGATACAGAGAATACAATGATTGTGAAAAACAAGGGGGCTCCACCTGCATTGTGGTCCTTTCTTTCACTGCATACAAAGAGTCGCTGCATTGATTTATCATTTCATCCTGTGCGTATATACAATTCCATCATGGCTGCTGCTCTCTCTGCCTTTAGCTCTGTGTCTCATGATCAGTTTAATCTCTGATGACTATTAAATATGTGTGCCCTTGTATATGATGAGTGTTATAAGCTGAGAACTTTTTGTCAAGAGTTTTTTTTTTTTTTTTGGCTTGAACGTTTGTTAAGAGTTACATATGTCAAGGGAATGATTATAAAAGTTTTTATTAGGCATTGATACAGCATGTTTTTGTATGATAGTTTGAAATGGAGCCCTTTTAAAGGCTTGTCATGGACTTGGACTCCTCAATTCTAAATGAACTCGCGCTTGAGCACAGCCAGTCAGGTAGAATGTTCTTGATTTTAAAACCATTTTATGGTGTGGCCTTTCAGATGAGGTCATGTACCTCAAAGATGAATTGGACAGCCATATCTTTATTCAAAGCTAGGCCAAGCTTAATTTTAAAGGGACCTAAAAGTCAAGTTTTTCCTTGTCAGACTTGCCGTTGTTAGATTATTAACATGCAAATGCATGATTGGAATAAAATCTATGCAAGTGCAGTAAATCAACTGCAATTTACATCTTTAACAAGTAATTGATCTGATGGTGGGCCTTGCTTTGACGAGAGTTGGATGTGGTAGTTATTCATTAAAACATTGGAAAAAGTTTATTTAACATCAACCTGTATTTTTAGAATTTTTTAAAATAAAATTTAACAAAGTATCTTAAGCTAGTTACCAAACAATGCATTAAGATAATTCAGGGTGAATTAAATTCTCAGGCATGAAACTACAGGACGAATCAAATAAGGAATCGGAATTCAGGTGAAGTTTAGCGGCATTCTAAATTCTAGGATTTCCAGTTCTCCAAATTCTAGGAGACATGAATTCTCCAAATACTTATGGACCCTAAATATGTGTGCACTTGTATATGATAGAGTGCTATAAGCTGAGAACTTTTGTTAAGAGTGTTTTTTTTTATAGCTTGAACTTTTGTTCAGAGTTACATATGTCAAGGGAATGATTATAAAAGGTTGACCAAACCGCATGGTCAACTAAAAAATGAAATTCTCACATGGGTGGGCTGCTACTTTACAAAGATACAAATCGTTTTCAAGATTTGAAACATGTATAAAAATGTCTCTTAATTTGTCCAAACTAAATGTCAATAAAAGTAGTACAGTTAATACAGTAACAGGAGAGAAAACTAGGCATCTAGTGGATAATCCAGATCGCCAAAACATGGGCCTCAACGTGCAGAAACTGAATTTATTAATGAATCAATTATAATTAGTGCTTTTATCACGAGTTTCTTTAATTCAACATATATGGTAGCTCCTTCGTAGATGGTAGTTCAAGACTAATATGAGAAAGTAACAAACCCTAATTACACAAACTGATTAAGAAAGACTCTAAAACATTTAATTGGTATGTTGTACGTAACCAAAAGACTAATTTACCCAGAACGATATTGTTAGGGAAAATAAAATAAAAAAACCTTTATTAGAGTCTTCTTTCTCAAACAATATTGTTTGAGCTCATTGCTAAAAGCTTTTTTCCTCTTCTTCTCTAAACAATATCATTTGCCCTATCTTCATTCGTTGTGGAAAAAACGAATCTCGTCGTCTTCTTTCGCATCTCCTCTTTTGCTCTCTAAGATTCAAAATCTCTATCTACCCCAGTTTTGTTTACCTTTTTTTTTTCTCCAAAATCTACAATCTCTCTGTGCAGAGAAAATACATTATCGCCCTCAAGGTCATATTCAAGTAGCAGTTTCCACCATCAATTGCAAAGAGAGATTCAGATTCACAACCGTAGAGAACTTATTGCTGGAGTTGCATGTGTAACCTACAAGGCCTATGGAATAGATTATCAATATGCATTTTGGTATTTGTGATATAGGAGGTTCATCAGTTCTTCTGCTCTTCATCCACGGCTGGGACTAAGTCCAAAGGCTCTCTCTTTGCTACTGCACATCAGACACTGAACTGAGAACCGTAAAGAAAGGGATAAAATAGAAACCAGGGAAAAAGAGGGAAAAATCACAAAAGTTTTTGTTTCGGAACGAGCCCTAACAATATTGTTCTACAGAAGAAGAATGGAAAAATCAAAAAGTGATTTCCTTTTAACGAGCCCTGACGATAGCGTTGTGGGGTAAATTGGTCTTTTGGCTACATAAAACTTTGTAATTCGATGTTTTAGGGTCTTTCTTAATCAATTTGTGTAATTAGATTTTAGAACTAATTGTTTTCTAAGAATCCAAAAAAAAAAAAAATCTTACAATTATTTTCCTCAATTCCTGCCTAGCTAATGAGCAATAAAACAGATGAACTTCAAGCATCGCTTTTTTTTTTTTTTTGATAACCCAGAGTATCTCCCGCCCAGCTAAATATAGGAGCTTTTGGTCTTAAGCCCTAAGGACACTCCGCTTCAAGCATCAGCTATCCACAACCAATACCATCAATCCCTCAATTAGAGTAGTGGTTCACTAATAACTAACTTGACCACTTGCAAGGGGTCATAGTAGTCTTGATTGGGATAAAAAATTTAAAATATTATTACTTTTATTAATTGATCGTAATTAAGTTTCATTGGAGTCAATGCTTAAAATTAGAGAATAAAAAATAATGAAGAATGAACAAAATAAGAAATCGACACATTTCTAAGTTGGAAGTTACCAAAATTAAAAGGAAAAGTAGTCTTTATACATGTAAAAATAGGTACCGAAAATTATAAAGGGTAGACTAAAAACTTTAAAAAGCCTTCGCCGGGAAAGAAAATGGCAATTGCGTCAACTACAAATGCAGCTTTTAAATCAAGCAACGATATATATGTAAATTGCCCATACTGATTGTTAGAAGGATGCATTCTTTCTTTAATCTACATTCAAGTCCCTTCTAAATTCATTGGTAAAAGTCGACAAGCAATGAACATGCGGAAACTATTGTATATCTAGATAAAAATCTCAACTCAATTCCATATCTAGATACAACCGACATTTAAAATGAAAAGCACTATTATAATATATTAAAGCTAAGGGTTTTGGATTAAATTTTGACGGCCAGTTATCCCCTCTATCTTAAATCAATTGCAAGTTCTGCCCCTATTTTTTATGCAACTCCCATCAACTTTATTTTTAACATGCAACTAATCACATATATTCTCCTCTCTTCTTGTTTCCCTTAAACTTCTTTTTTTTCTTTTGCAAATTCTCGTATTGCCTTTCTAATCTAATCCACTTTGTCTTATTCCTGTTCTGTTCTGCCTCCCCTTGGATTTGCAGAGAGAGTTGCTTTCATAATCTTTGTTTTTTATTTTTATAGTTTTCTTTCTAAAAATAAATTTTCAAGTGTTGTTGGATGGAATGACAAATTGTTAAATTATGGGATTAGCTTTTCTGTTGCATTTACCAACATGTCGGCCCTAAGTATTTTAGGTTGGGTCTGAAATGCATATATTCTCCTCTGTAGTGAAAATATAAGCTCAATTGGAGTCCTCTGAAAAAAATATTATTCTATCATACTGAATTTTAATAGATTAATTGTTAATCGAGCATATACATGTTGTAGATCAGGAGTTTCAAATCAGTGAACCACTTCACAAGTTTTTTTAAAAGTAAGCAACCTCACCAGTGAGCCAATGATTATAACTTACCAATTCTAGAAGTGACCCTATTGTTATAGCACATAATGGATCACCCATAATCAATAGTTATGAATGTTTGATTTATATATATGGATGTTCAATCGGAAATGTCATGGACATGCCCGGGTTATTGTGCTAGTCAGTAACTGAAAACATACAGTAGCATCATCTTTCTGCTCACATCAGAGCTGAGAAGCAAAGGTAAGGCCTGCCTTAGAGAGCTGGTTCACATCTTGAATTGGTGGTTGCAACCTGGCTACTTTGGCTATGGCTTTGTTCTCATCAGCTGACCCGGCCTCCAGGAAGGCCCCCACTACCTTCCCCTCATTGATCCAGTATGATCCAAACTTGGGGTTTGGTGATGCTGGATCACTGTTACCAAACATCACTGTATCTCCGACATTGTCACCATAAAACTGCCATGACAGGTTAAAGGAACGAGAGTAGAAGTATGGAAGGTAGTCATACTCATCGATAGCTTTCCCTTCTTCACTTGCTTTGATGGCCTATAAGAATGCAAAAAATGAGAGCTTCATTTGAGTGAAAAAATATATATATTAAAATATGCATAAATGATATAATTTATTTTCCTTTTTTCCCTTCTTTCTTAAATAACCAGCAAAAGGGGGTGCCCCAATTTCAGTTTTTCTGCACTGCAGAGTTCTGTTTTCCAGCCACAGGAGGAATATTTACCATCAAATCACCAAGCCAGAAAACTCTGAGAACAGTGATCTCTACTGGAAAGACTGACAAAAATTTAGTAATTTGAAATGTGTCATATGACTCATATCTCCAAGAATAACCATCCCAAAGAACACTTAAACGATGATAGTTTGTGATACTATGCACATCGGTGCTGGCTTTACAATAGTAGCATGGATCAATATTTCAAACTATGATAAAGTCATCAAAGATTTTTCTTTAAAAGAGAAGAAATCTTGACATTATGCATACCTTCACTGCCTGCTCAGCTGATTTCCTGGCATGATCAACATGCTCCACTCTCCTCATTTCATTGTAAAGCTTCAGAGGAAATGTAACCACGTCTCCAATTGCATACACATCGGGAACACTTGTTTTGAAGAACCCATCAGTCTGGAATCATACAAGCCACAAAAAATGGATTCAGAGTTACTCCACACAATTCCCCCATTTTTTTGTGTGAAATGGCACAAGCATTCCCAATTCAACATGTGAAGTCAACTTGCAATAGCAGAGCAGCAACAGAATATTTTAACTTTATGAGATGGAAGTGAATTAGTGGAAACTATAGACAATTAAATTTATTGTTGCTGAACTTAGCTGATACCTTCATCTTTTCTTATTATTTTCCCATAACATTTTTTTTCCCAGAAAAAATGCATAAAAGTTGATACAACTAAGAAAAATATTTGCAACAAAAGATGAAATTTAGAGGGCTCTTTTGTTTGCTCAGGTACCAAATGCTATGATTTCAAGACACAGACACGGGAACGGACATGGACACTGGGAACAGGGTTAAACACGCCATCTTCAAAAAGTTAGGATATGGATATGGGTACGGCATCACTAAAGATAAATTTCAGAATTATATTTCTTAAAAATAATATATATAATACAAAAATAAACATAGTTAGAAAATTTTAAAAATATAACTTGCCCCAAGTCCTGTCCTTTTATAAAATTTTCCCCAAGTGCTAGTCTAATTTTATGAAACCTGCCCCAGGCCTAGGGCCCAGCCCAAGTAACCAAATCTGCCCCAAGGACAGCCCGGACCCAATCCTGCCCTTGCCCCTGCCCCTTTTTTTTCTGAATCCCGCCACAACCTCAAGACCCAATCCCACCATCCCTTTTAATAGACCCCCTCCTTTTCTCGAGAGAGTGTCTCCCTCCTTTTGAAGTCAAAAGAAAAGGGCAAAAGGAAAAGGAAATAACGAAAGAAAGAGAAGAAAGGAGGGGGAGGAGAAAGAGAAAAGGAGAAAAGAAATTGGAAAGGAGGATCCAGGGGAATGGAAGATAGAGAAATCACTGGCATTGTGAATGTTCCATTGCAACCAACGACGACATCTCCATCCAAAATAATCACCTTCACCTTAAGAATCAAAGAGCGAGCAAAAAGAAGATACAAAAATCACTGACATTGGGAAGCAAGATCAAAGAAAGGAAGATGTCATGACAAAGTTAGATGAAACATCATTTAGCAGTCGTAAGATGGATGATTCTTTAGGAGAATTAGAAGACAATGGGCCCGAATTATCTGTGGATAGTGGTGATCAAAAGATCCAAGCAACAAAGGAATCAAAGTCAAACATTGAAGACCTAGATATGGTTAGCAAGGAAAATGAACATCCGATGGATCTTATCGTAGTGCCACTTTTAGAAAAGCCAATTGGATCATTGGAAAACAAATAATTTGTTCCAATGGTTTCACAAGAAGATTTGTCTGTCGAAGTTCCTCACAGTGAATTTATATTTCAGAATACACAATGGAAACTCGAAGATTGCATTCAGATGCGAAAAAAACTACAACTGAAGTATCCAAAGATTTGACTGCAATTTCAAGCAAAGTTGGACCATCACAAGAAGCAAAGCTACAAAAGAAAAAGATCAAAATGAAGCTTCCAAGCCATGCAAAAAGACCACATATCAACAAGAAAATCGAAAGTTGGTACGATGGATTTTTGGCCCACGAGGACATTTACAAAACCCGAGGATGAGTTCTCTCGAAAAGGAGGAGAGTTGATGCAGGCTAGACCTAAGGTCCGCCAGCCCATTAGGCCCAGCCCACATGCCCAAAAGTTCTGGCAGAAGACCCATTAAAAATAAAGATTTTAGATCATTCTCTCTATTTTAAATAAAGGAGTAGCTAATAGTTAGGGATAGATACTGATTTATTTAGAAAGGTTTATCTTAGGATTTTATTAGATTTAGAATTTGATTTTAATTAGAATTGCTGCCAAACTAGAGTATCAACAAGTCTATATAATAATATAAAAGATTGTAATCCCTCCTTACGGATAAGTTGATTGAATAATAAAATTTTCTTCGCTTGTTTTTCTCTCTGTTGTGTGTCTATGGTGTGATATCAATACTGTTTTGGTCCTATGGATCCCTATCCCCAAGCATCGGCTTGGAGAGTAGTCCTTGGCTACTCTGCGCAGTCCCCATACCCGCACTGTGTCAGGGATGATACATAACAATATACAACAACGTTTCCTAAGTTAGAGATTCATACAAATCATCCTAGTCAATCAGCACTAAAGAGGATTTATTTCATATTCAATGATATTGACCCCACATGTGATTTATAAGCCATCCACAGGTGCCATTTGACAAGGTAGGCCGCCATTCATGAATTGAACATCCTTGATCACCCCACCCCATGAATTAACATTGAACCAAATCTTACTCCAATTTGAATGACCATTAGATCGATCACGTGTAATTTGGGAATGCCTCTTTCTTTTTTCTTTTTTTCTTCCTTTTTTTATTGTGTGAGTGTGTGTGGTGGTGGTTTGAATTGAGATTGAGTGGGTTCAAACACTTGAACTAATGAATGGTAGCATTCCAGTTTCTACAAGAAAATGTTCACATCTTGCTGCTCCATTAAAACATACCTGCATGAATTGGCACAGTGCATAGCTACAGAAGTACGTCCAGTGCTTAAGTGTCAATAGCTATTAAAATGAGAATGAAATTAACAAACCTTAATTCCACCTTTCTCCTCTACAACTTGGCCCTTGAAAAGTGTAGTTAATGGTCGTCCACCAACACCAACAATGACAATGTCAGCATCGAGCTGTCTTCCATCCTTTAGTTTGACAGCCTTTACCTGAAAAACAGTTCATTGAGCAGAATAGGCAGAATAAAATTTGAGAGCAAGCAATAAATACTTGAACCTTTACTCAGAGTGCATAAGGTCCAAGTTGAATTGACTATCAGGTAAAAGAAATGACAAGTTACATTTGGAACTCAAGCCAGTACTTGATTAAGTTTTTTTCAGGTTTTATGCTTCAAGAAACTACATGGAAGCATCATAACGCTGATTTTGAAGTTTAATAAAGACTTATCTACTTACTTCGCCACTTGCATCTGAATCAAACCCAACAGCTACTGTACCCTTTATGATTTTAATTCCTTTATTCGCATAGAAACCCTCATAGAAAGCAGCTATTTCTGGAGTGAAAAGTCGAGGCACTGCAAGAATAATGCAGTGTGTTATTTCACTTGTTTGATCAACCTTGTGAAGGTGAAATAAGTATGTTTTCTGATGTCAGATGGTAAAGACACGCCTTCTAATTTCTTAATTTCAACAAAATGTTACTCAGAAAGGAAAAAAAGAAACAAAAACAAAAAAAAGTTTGAATGTATGAATCTCATTAATCAAGATTTTGCTGGTTACTAGGAGTCTAGGGCTCCCCTATCCTGGGGAAGCTTTATTTGTTGGATAACTGCTGGAAATTTTTCTGGGACAAAAGATTCATCAATCTGATGTCATCTTTCATTTTAAAAACTGCTAGAGATTTGTCTGATAAGGAAAACGGGTAAAATAGGAGGATATCTAAGATCCCTTCAATCAAAGAAATATGATTTTCTGCTGAGGATGAAAGAAATTCTCAAAATCAAGAGCATTTCTGATTCCATGATTTCTAAAAACAAAACTAGAGTTCCAGGTTCATAGGCGAATGAAATCTCCTGAAATCAGACGATCCATGGAAGAATATACACGCACAACAAACATGGGTACAGGCGCATAGCAAGCAACAGAAATAGGAAGACTTGTAAAGGATACTGAAAACAAATAGGTACTTACTGCACCAAGGTTCAGGATACACCATTGTAACATCGAAGTTGTTGATTTTCATCACAGCAGCCATCTCGAGACCAATATAACCCCCTCCAACGATGACAGCCTTTCCATTTTTCTTTGTGTTTATTGCTTCTATGAGCTTATCAGCATCATCAATTTCTCTCAAATAAAAGATGTTTTTGGAATCGGCTCCTTGAACACCAAAATCAGACAACCTAATAACCTACAAAATAGTAATTGATAAACTAATGGTATACAAATTTTGCAGGTTACAGGAAATTCAGTAACTTAAATAATCCCCACAAAAGAGAAAGAGGGAAATTTGGAAACATCTAGCAAGAAGAAAAAAGTAGCATGCTGCGTTTCACTTGTCCTTTGCAAATCTCACCAACAGCCAGCAATAGCATTAGGAAGATGCCAATATGAAACAAATGCATCAAAAATGAGTATTCAAGAACTGAGGAAGAATATTCGGTAAAACTGGAAGAACAGATAGAAGAGAAGGTTGGTTCCTTGAAGATTTATTCATTTTTCATACATACAGTGGAACCAGTTGCAACTATCAAAGTCTTGTAGAAAGAAATAGCTTCTGTACATAGTAAGGAATGCTAGACAGTTGGAAGTCTGTAGTAGAATGCTTCTCTTTCATTGGGTATTTGAACAGAAAAACGTTAGACAAATTGAAGCTTTCTTCATATTTGGTACATACATTGGAACCAGCTCAGTTATCAAAATGTTGATTTTTTATTTTTTTTTTGATCGGTTATCAAAATGATGATTCGATTTCAAATAATCCATTGAGTGAAAATGGGAATTTCAGAAACATCTTGCAAAACAAAAAATTGAATGCTTCATTTTTCTTGTCACTTGCTAATTCTACCAACAGGCCACAACGCATAAGCAGGAAGCCAATAATAAAGAAATACATTACCTGTCAGAACAAGGATAACAAGAGAAAGAGTAGAAATAAAAAGGTGGATTCTTTGAGCATAGAGTATAAATAAAAAGGTGGATCCTTTGAGCTTTATTTCTTTATGATACATGGACAGTGAACAGTTGAAATTACCAAAGAGTTGTAGAAACAAATATAGTATCTATGATTATGATGATAAATCAAAATAATGGGGCATGATACTGGTGAAGTGGTGAAAAGGAAAAATTTTGATCTTTAAAGCCTTTTTTCATATTTGGCACATACAGTGGAACCTGTTGCAATTATCAAAATGTCATATTTGAAAGTTGTTCCTGCTGCACTGGTAAGCCTCTTGGACTGAAGATCTGCTTTTACTATTTCGGTGCTAAGAATCAGATCTATGCCTGTAGACACAAATTTGGATGTTAGAATAACGAAAAGTTCCCAACTTTTTTTATTATTTTAAGATGGAAGATCTTTTCCATCAAATAACTAGCAACCCAGTATATTTGATGAATGGTCTAATCTTCTCTCTTATTTCTCAATTCAATACTATGGCCTACTAGCAAAATCTTTTAATATGTTAAGGAAGAAGGCACTACCTTTTTCAGTATACCATTCTGGAAGCAGTCTCTCTCCTCCACTCCCAACACATACGTGAAACCCTGGAAGTCTTGCAGCTCCTGGAAACCAGTATCAGCAGTAGGCAACTAAAATAATCATTCATCAGAATAATCAATTCACATATAGAGTAAATGATGTATAAAAATTGTACACTATTTAAAGTCCGGATCATGCGTGATAATGCATCATCGCATAGCAAGATCAAGGAAATTCATGACATCCACGATAAAATGGTTACTAGAGTCCCTCCACATGGGTTTTGGTATGAAAGAGGGAAAAAATGACTGCAGATGTCCACTCCGAGAACATGAAAATATTAAATATCAAGGGGAATGTATATGGGAAAGAATTTATCATACCTACACTGAGAGAAAACTAAATAGTTCGTTTTTCTTTTTTAATGGCGGAAAAGTAGTTAGTTATAGATACAGTTCTGAAGCTGAACCTCCATATAGTTACTACTCACTTACAGATACAGTTTCAAAGCTGAACCTCTATAAAATTTCTTTCGTAGAATTACCTTGTAAAGCTCAACCAATGCCAGTACAGTTTTTAGTACTTTATCTAAATAACTGATTGTGCTAAATAATATGCAGAAGACTGACAACTGAATCAGTAAAAGACCCTTCCTGGTTATCCAGGAGTCAAACTATTACAAACTAATTTCCAGTTATGACCATGGATGCGTTAAGCATTGGAGTGATGCTTTCAGGATGAATCATTAGGATGATTCTTCGAAACATTTTTCCTTGGATAACAAGGAATTCACCTTTTCCTTGAAGGATGGATGATTCATAAGCATGGATTCTGGAAGTAACTGCAGATTTGGGTTAGTAAGGGATTATTTACAAGGATATTGGAGTAATGATGGATAAACATGCTAATTCAGTGCAAGCATCATCTTATCTGTCATTTGGCCTATTCTTATAGACCATTGTTTTGTATTGCTTCTTATATTAACTAATTGAGGTTTAATTTGTAAGAATGGGGCTGCACCAATACTCACAAACTTTTAAACTTGACCTGTAAGGTAAATTACTTTAGTAATGGAGGTGAACCTGACTGGTGACTAATTGGATTGAGTCAACTCACTCAGACTCGGGTGGCAGGTGAGTTAAAATGAGTTATGGAAAAAAAGTGGCACCGTCTTCATATCTGTCAATTGGCCCATGGTTAAAGAAGGCTGTTTTGCATAATTGCTTTTCTTTTCTTTTACATTTGTGCAAAGAAGAGAAAATGGCCTAGATTTTGAGAAAAAGTATTTGGCTGTTGAATTTGATTTTAAACCTTGGTTAAGGCTAATATACCAAGCAGCATCTATGTATACAGTATATGCACATGGACATTATGCTCGACATATATGAAAAAAGAAATTAGTGAAACAAGCCAAAAAAAAAAAAAAAAAAAAAAAAACACAGCACTGGTCAAATTTACCCTCAGGGAATAGATATGCCTTGCTAAGGGCAGGACGCTCGTAAGGAGCTACCTGAAAAAAGAGAATTATGTCAGGTTTTGGTCCAAAAGAAACTCTGTTGTAAAAGATTCATGCAAAGTACAATTTATTTCAAGCAGTTTCAACTCCAACTTCCACATTAAATATCAACAGAAATAGTTAGTCATACCATCACTTAAGAAAATACTATGCTTGTGATGATATTGTGTTGAAAAAAAAAATCTATTTATACTAAAATGCTGCAAGGTACAATTTTAATCAGCCTTTTTGCTGGATTACTATTTGAAGCTGATTTATAACCAACTGCATCCCTTCCTTCCGGTCTAGGAAAATGACCCTATGGTTTCTATCATCTCTAGTACATGAAGACATCTTCTATCCATTTGAAGTCAGGTAATATTTTCTTTTCAAGATTTCTTATTTGATTGATTTCTGTATACTGCATTAATGCTTTGGCATGCTAAACTAACTGTATAGCCTACTTCACTGGTAATAACAGTATAGATCCGCAATATATGTTGTTCATCCTCTGCCTTTCAACTTTCCAAAGAGTTGTAAAGATTCTGTCCTTGTTCTTCTAATTTGAATAATTTGAGGAAGAAATTTAATTGTAATGAGGAGGGCCTAAGTGAATTCCTCATTTGTCATGGCTTGCTAGTTGTTCCTATAGATCATTGAGCCAGTGTGAATCAATCAATTCACCACTACCAATTTTGTTCATCCAGATACTTTGGGTGAAGTGGTAAAATGCTGAGGAAGCAGTTCCTTTCATAAATAACATCCATCCTGAAGTTGGCATTTTTCGCAATTTTCTGGACACCGTTCAGGAAAAGAAAGAGAACCATATTTAAAATTAGCATATGGAGAAGTTAGTCCAACAGCAACAGAAGAAGAAGATTCGACTTGCTACTTGGACTATAGTAACCTTAACAGGTAAGAACATAGAGTTAATTGAGGTAATGAAAAGAAGAAGAGTTAGTGTAGCTGTCTATAAGAAACAAAGTAGAAAGTGAATAAAGCTAAGGAGCTCACTGATGGTTACAAAAGTTTTTATGCAAAAAAGAGTAATACAAGAAATAGAGTGGGTATAGTTGTAGAAAAGGATTTGAAAGAGAAAATTGTAAGCGTAAAGAGATTGGGTGGTAGAATTATAGCAATTAAACTAGTATTAGAGGAAGACATAATTCATATCGTTAGTGCATATGCTCCCCAAGCAAGATTAGATAAAAGTGTCAAGATCCAATTTTGGGAGGAGGTGGATGGTTTACTACGAGAAATTCCAACTAGTGAAAAGATTTTCCTAGGAGAGAACTTAAATGGGCATGTAGGAAAGGATAATAGAGGATATGAGAGAGTACATAGAGGACAAGGATTTGGAGAAAATAATGGGTTAGGAGACACTATCTTGAATTTTGCATTAGCATTTGATCTTGTCATAGAAAATACCTACTTTAAAAAGAGAAAGGAACATTTAATTACTAGTAAAAGTGGAACTAGCAGGAGTCGGATAGACTTTTTTCTACTTAGGAAACATGACCGATTGGCTTGTAAAGACCGAAAGGTTATTCTAGGAGAGAGTTTGAGCACACAACATAGGTTAGTAGTTTTAGATACTTGCATTAGAAGTAGAAAAGGAGTAATAGTAAATAAAATGTGCCCTAAAACAAGGTGGAGGGATTTAAAAGAGCAATAATATTTAATGATAATGTGATTGAGGTGGGAGATTGGGATTTGAAGGAAGAAACAACATTGATGTTTAAGTAAGGTTAATTGTATTAGGAAGGTTGCAAAAGAAGTGCTTGGAGAGTCAAAAGAGAAAAGACACTATAATCAAGAAACCCAATGGCGGAGTGTAAAGGTCCAGGAAGTTGTTCAAAAGAAGAGACATTACAAAGTTTGCCAAGGGACTAGGAATATGGAAAACTATGAGAGTAATAATAAGGCAAAGAAAGAAGGCAAGAAAGTAGTAAATGATGCAAAGTTCAAAGCATATGATGACCTATATAATAGGTTGGGAATAAGAGAAGGATATTTTTAAGCTAGCAAAAATAAAAGAAAGGAAAATTGGGGACTTAGATCATGTCAAATATAATAAGAGCAATGACCAAAAGGTGTATTTGTAGATGATATAGTGCTGGTAGATGAATCAAGAGATTGTGTGAATGCAAAACTCGAGCGATGGCAAGAGGCTTTAGAAGTCAAAGGCTTTAAAATAAGTCGTATAAAGACAGAATATATGGATTGTAACTTTAGTGGGCATATAGAAAGAGCTGAAAGCCTGAACCTACTGTGAGAATTGAAAACCATGAGATACCACAAAGAGATTATTTCCATCACCTTGACTCTATAATTAGTAAGGATGGGGAGATTAATGAAGATGTCGAAAATGGGATAAAAGCGGGATAGTTGAAGTGAAGACTTGTTTCTAGAGTGTTTTGTGACCGACGAATGCCGACAAGATCAAAAGGAAAGTTTTACAGGACAACTATTAGACCAGCTATGGCCTATGGAGCACAATGTTGGCCAATCGAAAAACAACATATACAAAAAATGAAAGTAGCAGAGATGAGAATGTTGAAGAGGATATGTGGTAAAACCAGGAAGGATAAAATTATAAACGAGCACTTTCAAGAGCATTTAGGGGTAGCATCAATAGGGGATAAAATTAGAAAAACCTATTTGAGATGATTTGGCATGTCCAACATAGGCCGGCAACGGTGCCGGTAAGGAAAAGTTTGTCTATGAAGGTTGATGGCCCACCAAGGGGAAATGGTAAGGCAAAGAGGACGTTGCTGGGTGTAGTAAAAATAGATATAATAAGTACAACTTATCTAAAGACTTAGCTCAAGATAGATCGGAATAGAGAAACAAAACTCGTATAGCCAAGACGGCTTTGATGATGATGATGATGATGGAGAAGTTTTATAATGCCGATGGGGATGAGGCCCATGTTTAGTGAACCCTAACAAAGGTTTGAAGTTTGGACCCATATAAGAGGTTGTGCAAAGTGCAGTACCAAAGCCCACACCCCGACACATTGTGTGTGGGGACCACAAGGCACACAGCTCCAGTCCATATGGCTAGGCCAACCATAGGACCGATTAGATCTATTTTATATTAGTATATTACTAAATGAAATAGCTTAAGTTAGGGTTGTTTTGGTAATCTCATCTTTTATGACATGTGGAAACACAAATTAAGTACATTTTGCTGCCCCTTATGATTGATGCGCCTTGCTTAGACTTGAGTCATAACGTGGTATGAATCAGCATGGTTTGGGCATGGCGTTGAACTTGGGTCTGCAAGGCTGAGTTTGAATCTAGAGCTAGACTTAGCCTGGCACGTCTCAAAACCTGCATCAATAATGCACTGGAGCAACACCCATTGGTTCCATCATACTTTTACCACAATATACTCATTAAGTAGCCACAACTTAGTGACCCATATGAAGGTAAACCAATGTATAATAAGTATCAGAGTAACTAGATATCAAATTAAGCCCTAAGAATGAATGCAAATAATTACCCTTATGCGTCATAAAACGATACTAAATTTGTCAACAACAATTCAACCTGCAGTAATCAGGGAAATCAGCATACCCCCTCTTTAGAAATGACTGCCAGATTGCCTGGGTTAATTCCATGTTTTGAGAATTCCCTAGCTGCATATCCCTATAAACATGGTGGAATCAGAAAAATAATGAAGGATGATAATGGAAAGACAAAAGAGATAAATCTTAAATATATATATATATATATATGGACAAAGCTCTCCTAAGCTTGAGCTTAGGATAAGGTAAGCTCAAGTATTTGTTGGGGCCCACCTAGCGACCCACATGGGGATGGGGATGTGGGGGATTTCAAGGACTCCATAGGACCTTCCTCTGTGCAAAAAATCAACCCCAACCGTGATTTCTATTATCTTCATCTATGCCCCAAAAGTTTAATGGTCAAAAGTCCATTCGGATCGGTACACAGTCGATCCAACGGTCCAATAAATTCGGATCTGAACAAAAATTGGTGGACATGTGTACTTCAGGGGGGTTGTGTGTTTGGTCAATTTGGATGGACCAAAGGTGGGCCCCACAAGTGTAAGCTTACGGAATTCTCTCCTAAGCTTGAGCTTAGGAGAGCCTTGCCCCTATAAATATATATATATATATATTTTACATATAAAAGTTAACACTCGTTTAGAATGATGAACAAGCATATTGCGGCATTTAATACAAAACAGTTACAGCATCAGTACATTTGAGAGCAAACATAAAATATCGAAAGCTATAGGGATGACTTATTAAACCACAATATAAACTCCTAAGTAAGATAGCACTTAATAAATAGACTAAACAAGTCAAAATTAAGATGTCATGGTTTAACAGCAAGAGTGGACTTGAAGGGACATTGTGTGAGGTCTAGATGACTGATGAAACAAGAAGTGGAATTACAAGGGTGCTGTGAAGAAGCGCATTCATTCCTCATGCACGCATCAATCGTTCCCATGAAACTTACATAATTAAATTAGATAGCTGAAATTGGAGATTCTCTTCATATTAAGCAAGACCTGAAAATCATGCCAATCCAACAACCCTGAAGATCCACTTTCACCCATTGAATTTGGACCATGAACAATTAATTTTATCCAGTAAGGGGCATAGAACCAACTGGACAGCTCTGTTTGCTGGGTACAAATGCTATGCTCTCAACATGAATACTTGCAAGAGTGTGACTAAACTCAGGGCCTTACGCTCTGCCGGAGTATCTCGTTGTTCAATGGAAAACAAAAAATGAAAAAGGAATTGAAATCAGAGTTATGGAGTATTCTCTCATTGTACCAAAGGATGTGATTGGATACACTGAATCAAAAGCAATTAGGATACTATTACAGTGGAATGGATGGTAATCTCCCCCACCCACTGTTTCCCATATTGGAAACAACAATGCGTAAGCCACTGTGTTGTACATTTTATTTCTTTGATGGCCATTACTTATAACCGATTGGTAGAAAGTTCAACAAAGGTGCCATTCAACATTTGATGTGCCGAAACTGAAGTAGTTCCTTAAATTAAAAAAAAAAAAAAAAAACCAATAAAAAGCATAGCACTATCAATTATTTTAACTTGTGCCTTTTTTCTCTCCATAATGCAATACAGCCGTTGTACTTCCATTGGTAAGTATTCCTACAAGGAAACTACTACAGTTTCCTAAGGGCCCAGTTGGATGAAGAGAAAACAGGTGGAAGAACAACTGAAGAAAACAGTCTATAATTCATCCAAACCTAAGGGCCCGTAAGCTTCCTTGAATTGAATTCCTAGGTATTCATGGTAAAGTGACATTAAAAAAGGAGTATTTGAAGAGGTGAGGAGGGAAGGATACAAGGTGGAGATCTAAATGGGACCCACACTTTGGTATAATTTGATTTACAAGGGTGATGGTAGGGTAATAATTTCCTGCCAATTGCTCCAAGGTTAAATTGGGCTGGGAAGATCCTTTTCAACTTTAGATGTTGGGGTTGGATATCCTTACCACTCCTTGTGGGGCATGCAAGGGTGTAAACCTAGAATGAACTACCCTAATGATGCAATGCAATAGTAAACTAGAATGAAATAACCTAGACGACTCCCTAAGCAACCCTAAGCCCTGATACCAAAATTGATGCAGGACAAGCAAAAATTCTAACCTCATATGGAAAGATGAGATCAATCTGAAAATTAATAATTAATGAAGAATTATAAATCACACCATTCACACTATCTAGCATTGAAAATTATAGTGGGTAATTTTTAATGATCAAAGGCAATGTCACAAGTCCTGCAATAAATGTAATTTTTTGTATATGTACCTTGAATCTTCATTTTTAACAACCTATTCCATGAACTCCTATGTATTCTATGCAAACAAACAGGAAATTTACTAACACTGTGATTTCCCAATGCCCAGCAGAACAAGTAACAATCAACTCTTCCCATAACATTCATAACACTAGAAATTCAAGCTACATTCAAACACACCCTAAGCTACTTTATTACAACAGCAACTAAAAATCAAAATAGAAAATCAGAAACAAAACTACATAAGTTGAAAACTAATCTCAAAATCAAAAAGAAGAAGAAAAACCAAATCCAAAAGCCATACATCCAAACATGGAGTCGGATCAAGCTTAGAAAATGATTCTTCAACAGATCAGAATACACAGATGAACCAATTCAAAGATCGGAAACATTAGTACAAATGGGTCTAACTTCTCCACGAAATCTAGAGAGAGAGAGAGAGAGAGAGGAAGTGGAGAAACCGGATGCTTACAGCAGCAACGCCACCACCCAAGATCACGTACTTGTAATGCTTCTCCGCCATTGATCGGTCGATGGATGAGAAGAGATTCTTAGAAGTCAGAACAGGGAAATGCAGAGAAGTCTACTTTAGATGTGGTGAAACAATCGAGGGAAAGACGAGACGTGATTGGTTGATAATTGTGACAGAGATTATCCCCTTCAACAGCTCATTCTGCCACGTGGTGATGGGCGTGCCGTTGATCGCAGCTGATGGAAGATTGGCCACGACTGCAGTGCATGCCAGACTTGTCAGGACAGTAAAATAGAAATGCACCAAATCCTGCGTTTTTCTCGGGCCACTTTCACGATCCGGCACCACGTTGATTCGGCAGCCGCCCCGATTTCACTCACACCAGACCTTTGCCCTATGTTTGGGAAGGGGGGAAAAATAAGGGGAAGGAAAAAAGGAGGGGAAAATTGGAGGAAAAGTGAAAATGGGGGCTGTTTGGAAAGGGGGGAGGAGAATTAGGGGGTAAAATTTTAAAAATTTTACCCCCAAATTTTCCCTTCAAAATTGGGGGAAAAGAATGAGGCAAGGGGGGGATTTCCCTCCCCTCCCCTACTTTCCAAACAAGAGAAGCGAAAAATAATTTTCCCTTCCCTCCCCTTCATTTTCCTTTCCCCTCATATTTTCCCTCCCCTCCCCTCCCCTCCTCTCCCCCATTCCCAAACATAGATTCACATTTGGATTGAATCTCTTATCTATAGTTAAAAGCCACAATACTTTTTTTTGCTATTAAATCAAAGGTTATAGGACGATCTCAGGGGTTTTTTAACCCTTATCTAAAAGGACCTTTCCATATACCATGCCCCATATTTATTATTAGATATCTAAGTAAGCCTCATGAGTTGGACTATATTATTCAATATGCTCGCAGGAGAATGTATTTTAAACTTGGAGACTGAGGGATTGATTCCTGGGCATGGTGAGATACTGATAGGGAAGTTAAGTATCTTCTTGAGGATTATTGTGAAATTTCTGGTCTTGTGATTAATTCTCATAAATCATGCATATACTTTAGCAAAGGGCCTTGTAAATATAGATGTAGAGATATAGCTTCAATTGTGAGAGTTAAGCTCATGGAAAAAAATGAGAAGTATTTGGAAAATCCTTTGCCAATAAAGAGAAATAAAAACCTTAGTTTTGAGGCTTTAGTTAATAAAATAAAGTCGAAAATAAGTTCTTGGTAAATCCCCTTTCTTTCTCAGGGAGAAATACTTTAATCAAATCAGTAGCTTCAGCTATACCGATTTATAATCTGTCAGTCTTGCATCTTCCCAACAAAACTATTGATACTATTGACAAACTGTTTAGGTCATTTTTTGGTGGGGTGATGGCAAGGGAAAGAAGAAAATGCACACTCTTAAATGGAAGAAAATGCGCACTCTTAAATGGAAGGAGCTTTGTAAACCAATCACTGAGGCTATGCTCGGAATAAGAGATAGTAATAATAATAACTTAGCACCCCTTGCCAAATCTTATCGGCATCACCTCAATGATGATAATCTTCTATGTTCCAAAATTCTTAAAGCTAAGTATTGCCTTAAATCCAACCTATCTATGTGAAGCTAAATTTAGAAAAGGTAACTTATGGTTTTGCCAAGGATTCGTGGAGGGGGTACGTTTTATCTCTGAAAAAGAGTGGGTTAGATGATTGGCAATGGCGATAAAATTTTATTATGGAATCATAATTGGATTCCTTGTAAAGGTGGTCTAAGGAAACCTTTTTCGAACATCACCAACCCAAATATTACTGTGAAGGACTTATGGAGGGGCGGATGGCTATGGGATGTCAATAAGATCAAAGAAGTTTTTACTGATCAGTATGATGTGGAGGATATTTGTAAAATATATATTACAGCTGGTACTGATGATAACAAGAAGGTTTGGCCTTTCTCTAAGAATGGTCAGCTCACAACAAAATCCGCTTACAGAGAAATAGTGAAAATGAGAGAAATCGATCAAAGCAATGTATCAAATGGAATGATTTTTGGAGAGTCCTCCTCCCTCAAAGAATCCTTCTATTTGGTTGGAAGTGTTTGAGAAGTACCATTACAATTAAAAAGACTATACATACCAAAATTTATTTTGTAAGCCCCTTGTGTCCTCTATGTGGCATTGAGGAGGAAATGATTAACCATGCTCTAATGAAATGTGAACATACTAAAGCATGTTGGTTCGGCACCCACTTCAGTCTTCAAACTAACAATCTTCATTTTGTGGAGTTAGTAGATTGGTGGAAGGAGTTTTGTAGGCAAAACCATCCAATAACTCCTCTGAGATCTGATCACTCCAGAATGTGGGTTGTGGATATGTGGTGGCCTTTTTGGAATCAAGAAATTAAATTCTTTTTAAAGGAAAGCAAATTAGCCCCGTAAAAATAATTGCTTCAGTTAAAGCAATGATTAATAGCCTTAATAACCCCTCTGAGATAAGGGAGAGGAAGAAGATTGGGGAAATGGAAACAATCTGAGAGTGATCAAATTTGGGATGGATGTTACTATATTTTTAGATGCTGCCTCTAAGACAGGTGATGGGAAATCTTCATTTGGCTATGTTGTTATGCTTAAAGGGTCTGTTCTGGATGCATGTGCATGGAGTGGTCCAAAAGTCACCTCGTCAAAGAAAGCCTAAGTGAAGGTCATCCTTGCAGCATTGAAAATGGCAATTGAGAAAGGTTATGCAAGGATCCAAGTGTGCTTGGATGCTTTAGAGGTTTGTTCGCGCCATAAACAACAATTTTGATTAGGCTATCAATCCAATTATTTCTGACATTAAGAATCTCGCTTTGAATTTTGTGCATATGGAGTTTTCTTATATCCCTAGAAGTCTTAACTGTGCAGCTCATTCCTTGGCTAAGTTTGGTTATTCATGTAATCAGGTTATAGATCAGGAAAGGGTGTTGTTATTCCTAAGGGTGAGTTGTTGATTGGGGAGTTGGTTTTGTTGTGATAATTTTGGGTGGTTAATGCTTGTAGTTGCTGTCTTTCTTTCGCACTTAATGAATGATCTTTTACCAAAAAAAAGAGGAGCCAATACCACTCAACCATGAGTGTGTTGGCTGCAACTTCACACTTTGGGGACTGTTTGTTTGCATTGAGATACATACAAATTAAAAAAAAAAAAAAACAAAAAAAAAAAAAACCAAAGAAAAAAAAAAAGAATACGCAGGAATTTATTATGAAATGAACTCTACCAAAGGATTATGAAAGAGATGAGGGGTGAAGGATATGTGGTGAGGCTGAAAAATGTAAGGAGATGTAGACGTGACCCTCAATTTCATGTGTATTGAATTATTAGTGTGATCGTTGGGTATTCATTGTCCCTTTTCTTTTGATTCTATTTCTTTATAGGAAAGGTGATTCGATACTCTTTTTTAGAAATTCACCTTTGATCTTCAATTTTTAACCACTTATAGTTTGAATCCTATGTATTAAATATGTATGTATTTCAATGCGAACAAATAGGCCCTTAGATAGGTAAATCACACATCTTAGATGTGACACTTAGATCAACTTTAATTATAGTGATATTTTCTTGGTGAAAGAAAAATGAATAGTGCTCTTGATAGATTCATATTTCAAAGGTGGGCTGTCATGATAAATTTTGTGAGTCCGGATCCTCTAAGGCTTTGGCTTAGAGAAAGCCTAAGCTGAAAGAGTAAAACTATATAATAGGGCTCACCTATTGAAATCAACTCCCTCCTAATTTATAGGGTTTCTCCAAATCTTACCCTAATAAGAGTTGTTCCCACGTCAGAGTGATCATTAATTAGTTTGATTCAAAACCCATCTAATTACCAACACTAATCAACAAATCAACACATTAGGCACCCTAATCATCATTAATTAGGTGATAATCGAGATTAGGGAGGTTGGGGTCTTACAGGGCCACTTGGATCACTGCTGTAGATACATGTCTTTTGGGTCTTTTTTTGGTCTATAGTGAATCTAAGGAAATTTTCCCGATAAAATTATCTTATTTTTAGATTATTCTTAATTATGTCTTAATTATCAATAAAATAGGAACATCACTATATATGGCAAGTATTTTGGGTATTTTAAAAAATGAAAAAAAGTTGCTAGAAAATAGCTTTAAATGGACGGATGTCCTTAATTGAGAACGTTTTGGAAACTTATGGACTAATTTGAAAAGTATTGAAACTTGTGTCCTTTTTTGAAATAAGGTAGAGACTTAAGGACTTTTATGAAAATCTCCCTTTTTCTAATACCAAACTTGAAGGCCATGGATCAAGGAGATAGGATGATCTACTGGAGTTAATATTTTTGCAAACCACTTAGTCTCATTTAGATTTTTCCATCCCCTACCTCCCCATGATTGGCATGGCCCATCTAGGCTCAAAAAAAGGTTCGTCTTAGGAGAGCCCAACCATTCTTGGTATATCTCTTTTTTATTGTTATTTGTAAATATTAGTATCATTAATTGTTGTTACTTGCCTCTGCCTCAGTTACTAAAAAGGTAGAAGCCATGTGAACCAACTGTTTTATGACCTAGATGTTGGGATCCATTATTATATACACAAGACAATATATCAGGGCCACATTTGTTTCATGGAATTCAATCCCTTGAGATTTATGGTAAAAAGAGTTTCAACAAAGGTGGAGAGGTTTTAGAGTTGATTTGATAGGGCGATAGCATTCGTTTTCCATAAGAGGATATATTATTTGATAGATGTCCACACTTTCACTTTTGTTTCATCGATTTGTAAATAAGGCCATTATTAGCCAGAAATGAGATGCGAAATCATTTTTCACCTCCCACCTCAGAAGGAGACTGAATTACATTTATTAAAATTTGTTAGAATGCAATAAATAAATAAATAAAATCTAAGGGGTTATTTGGTTGTGCTCATTCACATCTGTAAATGGTACATATGATATGAGAAACTAATTGATGAAGACTATTCCACCATAAATCCACGGTGGTTTCTCATTTAATTTATAAAGTATGTAGGCAAAGATTTACACGGTTTTTACACATCATGTCAGGCTGTATGCCAGTTGTACAGAATCAGTGAATGAGATATTATCTCAATGGAATTGTTGACCATTAGTTGGAATTGGATTTGCCTACTGGGTTTCCTCATTAGCACATATTCACACGGTTTTTATACTCCCCCTCAAGTTAAGCGGGTCTTCTTTGACGGCTAACTTGTCATGGAGAAATCCGAAGCATTGAAAGCTTAGCTCTTTAGTGAAAATATCAGCTATTTGATCATGTGAAAGAAGAAACCGCACACTAAGGGCCTGTTTGGCATCGTTCTCATGTTGTTCCCAATTTTGTGCTCGGATTAGGTCGTGCTGAGATTTGGTTGTGTGGAGTCTATACTCTGCAGAACTTGTTTGGCAACATTATATTAAATTACTCTACTAAAAATATATTGTACGGAACTTGTTTGGTAACATTATAAAAGTTCTGCTCCAATGAGCAAACATAGGATTTACAATGTGGGACTCCACCTTTTATTATTTGCAGTACTATTATTATCATAAATAGGACCCACCTGTAGAAGTTACAACGTGGTACCCGCCTTTAAAAATTAGAACATAAAACCCATATCCATTGGATTTATAACGTGGGCCCACCTTTACAGGAATTATGATGTGGGCCAACTTTTTATAAATGTAAATATGGGATCCACCTTTAGAAATTAGAATATGGGCTCACATTCATATGATTTACAATGTAGGTCCACCTGTTGTTTGTAATGTGGGCCAACTTTTTGCAAATGTCAATATGGGATCCACCTTTAGAAATTAGAATATTGGCTCACGTTCATATGATTTACGATGAGGGTCCACCTTTTGTAAATGAGACCATGTGACCCATATTTATGAATTACAAAGTGGAGCCATATTTTTTTGTAATTGTAGACACAGGGCCTACCTTTAGAAATTACAATATGGTGCCCACCTTTAAAAATTAGAACATGGGGGTAGCACATTTATAAAACCTACAATGTAGGCCCACATTTATAGGCATTATAATGTGTGGCCATACTTTTTGTTAATTGTGAACACGGGACCCACCTTTAAAAAATTACAACGTAGTACCCACATTTAGAAATCCAAACATAGGACCATACTTTTTTATTAATTATGAACATGGGACCCACCTTTAAAAAATTAAAATGTGGTACCCACATTTAGAAATCCGAATATGGGGCCACCATTAAAATGCGATTGTGGACAAAGGACCCACCTAGAGAAATTACAACTTGATGCCTATCTTTATAAACGATTTATAATGTGGTCCCACCATTATAGAATTATAATAGGACCCACCTTTTGTGATTGTGACAATGTGACCCACCTCTAGGTTTTATAAAGTGGGGCCACCTCCTTTGGGATTGTGAATGTGGGGCCTACATTTAGGATAAGTGCGAGGATTTATAATCTTCAAATGATATTCTTTAAAAGGCAAGAGATAAAGAAAGAAACAATTGTGCCAACGGTTTGTTTCTTAAAAAAAAACTAATTTTTTTTTGTTCCAACTTTCTTCTGCTAGGGGTTTAAGATTTTGAGATTCTTTCCCTTGAGAACAAAATTCTGAACAATCATTTACACATACCAAACATGTTTTCTACACCCTTATCCCGCGGGAACATGAGAATATCTAAATGGCACAATGCCAAACGCACCCTAAGTGACTTGCTAGCCACTTTCTCTCTCACAAAGTGAAAATCAATTTCTATATGTTTTATCCATGCATGACATGCTGGATTCACAGTTAAATAAGTGGCACCAAGGTTGTCACACTAGAGGATAGAAGCAAAAGATGGACGGAGACCCAACTCATAAAGAAGGGATTGAATCCATATTAATTCTGCTGTAGCATTAGCTAACCCGCGGTATTTAGATTCTGTACTTGAACGAGACACTGTATGTTGCTTTCGAGAACTCCATGAGATAAGATTAGGCCCTAGGTAGATGCAATATCCATTACTGGAGCGTTGATCATCAGGGCAGCCTGCCTAGTTAGCATCAGAGTAGGCATTGAGAGCAAAAGTGTGGGATAACTATATTTGAATTCCATGAGAAATGGTATACTTAAGATATCTCAAGATCCATTTAACTGCAGTCCAGTGATCATCAGTGGGGCTGTGCATGAACTGACAAACTTTGTTGACTGCAAAAGCAATATCGGGTCATGTCAGTGTAGGGTATTCTAATGCCCCAACGATACTGCGATATAGAGTGGCATCATGAAATGCGGGGCCCTCTAATTTAGACAGCTTATTGGTACTGTAAATAGGAGTCTTTTGTGGCTTTGCTCCATCCATGTTGGTACGCCTCAGTAGATCAATAATATACCTTCTTTGAGACAAAAAAAAGTCCATTGGAATTTTCGAATTGCTTCCACTCCAAGGAAATAATGCAATGGACCAAGATCCTTAATTGCAAATGTAGATTGAAGGCGGTGAATGACTTCTTGAATCTTATCCACGTGTGAGCCAGTGATGATAATCCATCCACATAAATTAACATAAAAAGAGTGAACTCTTGATTTTTCTTTATAAACAAAGAGGTGTCAGCTTTGGACCCCACAAATCCAATGTGGACTAGAAAATGACTCAACCAATGGTACCATGCCCGTGGTGCCTGTTTATGCCTATATAAAGACTTATGCAATTTGCAAACATGGTTTGGAAATTTAGGATCTATAAACCCTGGAGGTTGTTTCGTATATACTTCTTCTTTAAGAATACCATGAAGAAACACATTCTGAACATCTAGTTGATGTAAAGGCCAGTTCAAAGATATGGCGATACTAATAACTGTACGAATTGAACATGATTTAATAACAGGATTAAATGTCTTTCCATAATCAATACCTTCATGTTGATTGAAACCTTTTGCGACTAAGTGAGCCTTGTACCTATCTATGGACCCATCAGCTTTTCTTTTCAACTTGAAAACCCACTTGCACCCAACTATGTTCATGTGAGATTTAGATGGGACCAAAGTCCATGACCCATTTTGTATAAGAGCATTTAATTCTTGATACACTGCATTCCTCCAATTGGGGTCTTTATTTGCTTGAGTAAAACAAATGGGTTCAGCCATGTCAGCATATGGAAGCAGGTGCTTTGTGGCCAAATATGTCTTGGGTTTGAATATGCCTAACTTAGATCTTGTGACCATGTGGTGACGCCCAAGAGAGGACTGTGGAATTGTGGGTTCCACCAAAGTAGTAACGCCTTGCTGAGCAACACTAGGGGCAGGTGCAAGAGGTTCAATAGGCGCTGGTGCAGTGGGTGCAGGGGTAGGAGGTTCTAGTTTAGCAGGTGTTGGTGTAGTAGGTTCCGGGGGGGAGGGGGGGGGGGGGGGGGGGTGGTTTGTTGAATAGTGGGTTGGATGTGATTAGGAGACCATGGACCATTGTCTTGAAAGCTTGAGCCTTTGATTGCTTCAGGCAGAATGATTGTTGGAGCACAAAGCGAAGGTGTAATGGATGGCCTATCTATAGAGTTGTGTGTATATTTGCTAGCAAAGGAAAATGAATTCTCATAGAAAATAACATGACGGGAAATGTATACCCTGTTGGTCGGAATGTGAAGGCATTTGTACCCTTTATGAGATGAACTGTAGCCAAGAAAGACACACGGTAAGGACCTCGGAGCAATTTTATTTGTATTGTAGGGATGAAGATACGGATAACATTCACACTCGAAAACTTGAAGCTGGGTATAGTCAGGCTTTGTGCCAAAGAGTGTCTCAAGGGGACACTTATGATGAAGAACAGGAGATGGTAGCCTATTTATTAAGTAGCAGGCAGTTTGAAACGCATCATCCTAATAACTTGTTCGGATAGAGGCACAAGACATGAGGGTTAGTCCAGTTTCAACAATATGCCTGTGATGACGTTCTGCAAGACCATTTTGCTGCGGTGTGTGAGGGTAAGAAAATTGATGAGAAATGTGTTGAGACTCTAAATAAGGCTTAAATTTGATGAATTCTCCTCCAGTATCAGATTGAAACATTTTTATTTTGCATTCAAGGAAGCGCTTAATTTTATTTTTGAATGAGATAAAAACAGAAGAGCATCATAGTTTCTTGCAATTGGAAACATCCACATGTAGCGACTAAAAACATCCAAGAAAATGACATAAAATCTAAAACTATTATAAGAAGTCACTTGAGCAGGTCCCCGAATGTCAGATACAATAAGATCTAATGGAGAATTGTAAATGGTATAACTATAAGAAAATGGCAACTTATGAGACTTATTCATGTGACAAGACGGACAGAATTTAGACTTTTTATTTTGAATTGGAAGAGAGAAATCACCAACAATGGCTTTGACCGTTCGTAACATGGGATGTCTAAGGCGTTGATGCCAAAGACTCATAGATGTGCACTCTCCTATGAGAGCAGAAGGAGATGAAGTACTTGGATGAAGGCTTGGTTCGAGACAATATAGTCCATGTTTATTCGGCCTTTGAAGAACTATTCTCCCTGTGTGGCGGTCCTTGACAAGGAAAAAGGTAGGATGAAATTAAAAAAAGACATCATTATCATGCGTAAATTTTGACACAGATAAGAGATTTTTAGAGATTTGTGGAATATGGAAGATGCCTTTAAGAGTAAAATGGTTATTGGCAATAGAGAAGGAGGTCATACGACATGAGAGATAGGTAGGCCGGCACCATTTCCAACACGAAGTTCATCAGGGTCATGATATTTAGAGCGGATGCTGAGGTTATGCAGATCAGGTGTAACATGATTAGTCGTGCCGCTATTTGGGTGCCAATTAGGATCATGAAAGGATGAAGGAGCAGCCATGTAGGCATTTGATGGGGGATACTAAGCCTCGGAATTGTATTGCTAATCAAACCGATACCAACAAGTAGCAGCCACATGGTTCTTACGACCACATATTTGACACGATCCAAGATGGGAAATATGTGGGCCCGATCTTGATCCTCCACGATTGGAACCACATCCTCAATTATTATTACCTCTGCCACTATTTGGAGATGAAGAGGAGAAGCCTCGACCTTGTCCATGTTGTGTTTTGGTCGCCATATTAGCTGATGGAGGTATGGTATCAATCACAGTTTGAAACTAAAGTCTAGTTTCAAATGAAAGTAGGTGCACTTGAAAGTCTTCCATGGATGTGTCATCGAGCATTGTTGTCAAAGAAGTGACGATAGCATCATAGGCTGTGTCTAGCCCATTTAAAATGACCCGTTGAAGATCTGTTTCAGCCATTGGGTTTCCAGATGCACTAAGGTTGTCAGCAAGTTTCTTTGCATTTTGAAGATAATCTTCCATTGACAAATTGCCTTTCCGCATTGTTTGAAGTTCAAGGCAAATTTGCATGAGTCTAGCACAAGATCTTGATGCATATTGACTCTCAAGAGCCAGCCAGACATCTCTACTAGTGGAGAGTCCGACAACTTGGGAGAGAGCTGTTTCTGAAATAGAGGAGAGCAGCCATCCGAGAAGCACTTGATCTTGCTTGTGCCATGCAATATATGCTGGATTTAGGATGGTGGATCCATCACTAGATTTTTTATTTGAAAGAGTACAAGGGGGACACGGTAATGACCCATCAACGTATCCTTCAAGTTCATAACCTTTTAATATAGGTATGAATTGGGTGCGCCACAAGAGGTAATTGTGGCGATCAAGTTTGATGGAGATGAGATGCTCAATATTGAGAGTTTGGATAGTAGATGAAGTGGAGACATTTTCAGACATTTTTTAAAAGGGATGGGATCAGATGTGAGTCCTTTGGAGCTCCGATACCATATGATTTGAGAAACTAATTGATGAAGACTATTCCACCATAAATCCATGGTGGTTTCTCATTTAATTTATAAAGTATGTAGGCAAATATTTACACGGTTTTTACACATCATGTCAGGCTGTATGCTAGTTGTACAGAATCAGTAAATGAGATATTATCTCAGTGGAATTGTTGACTATTAGCTGGAATTGGATTTGCCTACTGGGTTTCTTTATTAGCACATATTCACACGGTTTTTATAGTACATGTGTAACCTTTATACATATATTTGTTATTTACACTTATGTATTACATGCGAAAATGAGGTGTAAAAAAAAAAAAGGGCCATTTTCAGCTCAAAAGTTTCACGCTCAAGAGATGCAAGACCATTTTACACCTCCCACCTCAAAAGGCATCAGTACAAGTCCCAGTTACGGGATTAGAAAATCACCTTTTATTTTGCAATGCAATGGACCCAAATTCGCACTGTGAACCATTCAGCCTTTTCTACCGAGTTAATAAACCCCACAACCTTGAAGTTTCATATTTTAAATCCTCAAGTTTTGAGAGACACGTGAAAAAACGAGTCCAATAGATCTAATTTTTTATACTTTTGCTGGCCACCAATTCATCATCCAAATGTTTAATTTTCTCAAATAAATAATAAATGTTAAAACACGAGGTTTCATATCGTAGATCCCCACAAGTATCAAGAAGCATGTGAAAAAGAAAATCAAAATCTCAGTGTCTATTATGTGCACTTTTTTTTAACCCTGAATGTATGGTCGAAACTGTTCAATTTTCTAGGAGGTATTAATGCTAGAAAGAAATGCATAGCTTAGATCATCAAGGATTTTGAGGAAAAAAATAAGAAAAACAAAGAAACAGCATAATTCGTGTTGTTGTTACGGGAGGGAGGTTCTAAATGGACCCGGTGACAAACTTGCATCCTGATGCAAAATAATGAAGACAAAGTAGTACCACAGGAGAGAAGAGGGAAGAGTTTCACAGAAGCCCCTTATTTAATTTATGATAGGCTTTTTGACATTATGCCCCTTGTAGTTTTACACTTTTTTCAATTTAGACCCTAAACTATTAGATTTATCAATTTACACCTTAGATCAATTGATTTTGTGTTTAGTTGGCCCCTCTGTCTATTAGCTGTTCAAATCAGAAACGGGACTCATAATGCCGTTCAAATATATAACGGGCCTACTAAACTTTGACGTCTTTGAGCTCTCTCTCTCTCTCTCTCTCTCTCACTCATTTGTCTCTTTCTTCTTCATTTATATCGGATTCCTGTTAGGGTTTCAAAAGAATCGTTCTTTAGGTTATGTGAATTAAGGTTTGGAATGAATGCAATTGCATTCAATCGTTGCATCTGTTAGGGCTAGGGTTAGGGTTACGTTCTATATATTGCCATTGCGGAGCTTTCTCTAATGGAACATCCGTCGAATCCCGCCTCAGATGACATAGTAGATCCGAGGCCCTTGCTCAGGAACATGTCTTCGAACTGGGACGATGACAGGGGCTATTGACCCTCTCGAAGGCCGAGCTTGCGCTGCGCCGCACGGTTCCTCCACTAGGCAAGCAGCCGGCGGATCATGAGGGAGCCGTCGATGCTGGTGAGAGAGACCGCGGCAGAGCAGCTAGAAGAGCGGCAAAGCAATTGGGAGTATTCGAGGCCGGTGGTTGTTCTGGATCTTCTGTGGAATCTGGCGTTTATGGTGGCGGCAACAACGGTTCTGGTGTCGAGCAGGGACGAGGATCCGTCAATGCCTTTGAGGCTTTGGATCATGGGGTATGCTTTGTAGTGCTTGCTGCATATGGTATGTGTTTGTGTTGAGTATAGGCGTAGGCATCATCAAGTCCAGGGAGAATTGATGGAGGATGGGAGTGGGAGGAGTT
Source organism: Persea americana (assembly GCA_029852735.1). NCBI lineage: Eukaryota > Viridiplantae > Streptophyta > Magnoliopsida > Laurales > Lauraceae > Persea > Persea americana. The sequence goes on from CM056813.1 coordinate 46,472,288, forward strand.
CGAGTGCTCAGCGGGATGTGGAGGAAGATGGAGTGTATGATGCTAAGCAGACACAACATTGCCTTCCCTCCCAAATCACCTTCAGTCTTCTTCAGTCCTGACGTCGCCTTTAATCTTCGCCGCCTTTCTGCATCATTCGATGCAAGGGCTAAATTGATAAATCTAATAGTTTAGGGTCTAAATTGAAAAAGTGTAAAATGACAGAGGGCATTCTGTCAAAAAGCCTTTATGATATGGACCATCGGACGTTCCACCGATCAGAGGGTCAATGAAGGATGGTAAATCATCAGCCACAACACTACTCATCCACGGCAGAATGTCACTGGAGTCCAAATTTTAAGAAATGAGACCAGCCAGCCAGCTACCCAACGCTCAGGCCTAGGTATATGTAAACCAGAGTACCCTGTTAACGGAAGTCCTCTAACTTCAAAGCGTGTTTGAAGCCTGTTTTCGAATGAACGTGGGAGAAATTTAGACCCAGATCTGCAACCGGGCCAGCCGGGGGGGGTGGGAGGGGGTTTCAGAAGCTTTTGACTTCGGGGAAGGGGCCAACAAAAACAGACGCAAACCAGGTTAAGAGTAAGAGGCATCGGAGTCATTCCGTAGACTGGATTGCTGTGTTTAGTACCATGTAGAAAACAGATCAAGATCCTCCAATCCACTATTATGATTACATTCCAACTACAACTGGTATACATCCCAAATCGGGCAATAGATGGGGGCGTTCATGAGATGCAATGGGCCCGGCCGAAGAATATCTAGGCCTGCCCAACCTCTAGAAAAACTAGCCCAAGCCCTGCCCAGGCCTTCAGTAGCTGGCCCGAGCCTGGCTCGAGTTTTTTGACATATAAATTACAGAAGGGTTAAATTGTAATGTTCCAAGTGTAGCTCCACTGATTTGGTCACTGTGCATGGGAGCACCTCTCCTACAGAATTTCATGCCCAACCCAGATAGAATTACATTTTAAGGCAGGTCGGGACAAATGGGCCCAGGCACACTTGGACCAGCCAAGTTGCTGTCTAGAGGTGGCAAAACCTTGCCCGACCCACCAGTTCGACCCGTGTCTGACCCACGTTTAACCTACCACGCCCGACCTGTATTTGATCCACCAAGCCTGGCCTGCAAGGGATACTATACTGGTCATATTTTAACGGGTCAGGTTATGGGTCAACCCACACTTCAAACCCACCAGAGTCTTCATCCTCTGCCTTTCAGTAACTACCAACTACAGTGTTCCGTCTTCGGAAAACCTCTAAAATCCACAGAACAAAAAACTTCCCCATATTGGTATCATGTTATTGGGTTGTATTTCTTGAGTTTCAGTTCTATTATTTAAAAATAAAAAATAAAAACCCACAAACAATGTACACATTTGCATGGAAACCCTAAATTGCAAACCAAAAACCCCACGTTAAAATACACCATCTACAAAGTCAAGAACTGAAGCATTGTGTGAAATCCACAACCGGATCTTGTACTCAACCCCTCCTTCCCTATTATTCTCGCCACGAAAGCACCTTGGCTAAGTCCATACCATTTTCCACACCCTAATAATAACGTACTTATAGAGAGAGAGAGCGAGAGAGAGAGAGAGAGAGAGAGAGAGAGAGAGAGAGAGAGAGAGAGAAAGAGAGTTGAGGCCTAGGAAGTCGCTGGCCGCAGTTCTAAGGAACAAAAGGGGTAGAAAGAGAGGGCGGCCGAGGGAGAATGGCTGCAGTGATATGTTAATAATGTTTAGGGTTTTGAATGGAGGTATAGGTTTGCAGGTCAGGTGGGTCAGATTGGGTTGACCCACATCAGGTGCGGGTTGAAGTGACCTGACGCATATCCAAAATGGGTCGGTTATGGGTTAATGCCTTCAACCCATTGAGATACCTAGCCAACCTAACCCAGCCTTAAGTAGCACCTCTAAATAGATTTCCCAAAAACACATCAACACCATGAGACATTGAATGAAAAACTACACTGCATGGCAACTGAACTGAACGCAAATCTGACACGAGTCTGACCGAAGATAAAATGACAGGAGTCTTTTAAGTTCCAAACAAACATAACGCAACTACAAATCCAAACCATCAGAAGTCACCAGCCATGTAGTAGTTGTTCAGCCTCGCTAACCACTCTAATCTGTAGGCATCCACAAGAAACTATCACATTTAGTAGCAGCTTAGCTGGCCCAAAAGCTGAGACATCCACAAGACACTATTGTATACTACCTCACTTCAAAATAAGAGCATCCAAACAAAACTGAGAATTATTCAACTTGAGCATTCACTTGCCAGTGCTGTGCTTTGCTTTTGTATGGGAGTCTAGAGCATTTTCTGAGTTGAAAGTCCTGCAAAATAGTGGAAGGCAAAAATTACAATCAACTCAGAACATCGGAAAGCAGTAGGCAGACATCTATAGGATGTTGTTCTTTTTTTTTTAAAGGTAGGATGTTGGTAGTTTATGGAATAATACTTGTGAGACACTTCAATCCCCCTTTTACCCAAAAAAAAAAAAAAAAAAATCCATTGCCCAACTGCAATATCTTGTCATGAAATTGACAACTACAGGAAAATAGACTCAGAGAAGCAGCCAGTAAACTGCGGGGTTTAAAATAAATCACCTTGGTATTGACTAATACTCGTGGAACGTTTCAATCAAAAGCAAACCTAAACAAGGGTCCAAAATGAAATTAACCACCTAGGAAAAAGATGCCATACTTCAAAGCCTCATTCAACCCAGAAGAAAAGGCCTTCGATTCTACCCCATTTCTTCTAGAAAACCCTGTCGCTCCTAAAGCTCCCTACACTTGGCCCAGATTACCTGCCATGCTGCCTCAAAGCTTTCAGCTTGAGCCACCGTACTTGTAGGGTGCTCCAAGCCGGAGTGCTTGGTGTGGCTAGTGCCCGAGATATCACTCTCATACTGATTGTATTGATTGACTGCTTTTGCATTGGGACTTCAATGACCATTCCTGTCCATATTTTGAGCAAATGGCTGCCACAAATGACAAACACCGGATACTTTCCCCTCTCCTCATTAAACCCAAGCCACTATGAAACGAAATGACGTTCTAATAGCCCAGAATGCATTAAACCATGTGTGGATTGCATTCCGCACCTCTCTAGCCACATTGGGATTTAGGAGAAAGTAGCTTTCTCCTCGAAGGCACATGAGGCAATGATTCAAAGTACTTCTTTCACTGCATCACAATGGTCCGTGTTCTAAGTACCCATCTTTTTGCACTAAAAGGGTACGGTGACTGTATGATGGCCCAGATACAAATATGGATACGGACACTCATACAAGGATCGAGAATACGACTCCTCATTTTTGAAAATCTAGGACACGGATACTGGTGTTCTAATTTTTTCTTTAGATCACTTTTGAATCAATAAGATTATCATTGTTTTCATCTCTTTATAGCATTTTTTATGGTGATAAGTAAAAGAATTAAAAGAACTATATGAAATAAAGGACTTTATAAGTAGGATATGTTGAATTTGTTCACTAGAGGTATCAGTGCAGTATCAGGTACCAATACAAGTGTCGTCTCCGTCCGATACGGATACATTGGGCTTGTATTCTAATTCCATATGTTTGCCATGGATGGAACACTGATCTCCATTATGGGCTGGAATAGGCAGACTTAAATCTCAAAGTCACCATAGAGGGACAAACCACAATCGACCATCTTCCCTTATCCTACGCACTTGTCTCAAGAGCCGAGGCAACTAAAGAAACTGATATGCCTCCTGACTGGATAGATTGTGCCAAAACTGAGGGCTCCCAATGGCTTTGGAGCTAAAGCTTTCCACATACTCTGCCACCCTCGCATCCAACTAGAGACTGGGAGATCTAAATTAATGTTGGGAACCAATTTGCTAAACACTCATTTCCCACCCACCTATACTTCAAAAATAAAATTTCATCACCCTTGCCCACTGTAAATTTGATTTTCTGATGGTAAGCTTCTCTGACCTCCAATACGCCATCCTATATGCCAGAATTTTAATTGGATGGCTCCCTCCCATACACTGTTCAAACCTAACGCATCAATATCACAGCCACTTGCTGAGCAGAGCTTCATTCACCTTCTTCAAAGACCTTATTCCAACCCACCTTGCTCGCAATGTTTGAATATTTTGCCTCCCCTCCAACCCTTGCCCATAGGAAAAATAATTAGAATCTATATATTTTCTCCTCCACTGCCACTGGGCGCCTGAAAAGAGGCATATGACACAGAAAGATTATAAAGTTTCGTTTGAGTGTAACACGCCCTCAAAAAGACATACTTTGATTTCCATGTCAACAACCGATGCTCAATACTTGCTATTATAGGGTTCCATAACACCTTGGAGGCTAATGGAAGCCCACATAGGATGATGAAAGAGTCCTTGCTCTACATCTTTAGCCTTGACATATCTGCCAATCCTTCTTTGACATTTTGACACCAATAATTCCTGATTTGGAGAAATTGATCTTCAGCTCTAATATTTGCCTCGAAGCACTTCACACTGCCTTGATGTTCTTTGGCGATCCACTTCTCCCTCACAATTTTTTTTTTTATTTCACCAAGATAGTAAGGAATGGTGATAATGGGGAGACCCCTAGAAGTAGAAAAGAAGTCTGCCTTGATGTTCTTTGGCGATCCACTTCTCCCTCACAAATTTTTTTTTATTTAAGTAAATAAATAAATAAAATAAAAAATAATCTAGCTCCCTGCTTAGAGCTTCACCAAGATAGTAAGGAACGGTGATAATGGGGAGACCCCTAGAAGTAGAAAAGAAGTCATCAGAGAGCCATCATCTCTCTGTGTTGGTGCCACATCTCAAACTCATGACCGGATGAGATAAGATTGCTTTTTCAATGCACTCCCTGATCCAACTTCTCCACTTGACCCCAGAAACCCCTCTACTGTAACAAGTATAGCAAAAGGCTCCAGAGCACTCTATCATAGGTTTTTTCCAGATCAAGCTTGTAGATAATGTCTGGAGTTTTTTCTTTGTATCTCAATTAAATAATACAATAATAATCCAAACAAAAGACCCCATCAAGGATCTTTGAGGTAATACTCTTACCTCTATACCACATTGCAGAGAATTCTACTTGACTGTTTAGAGAAGATTAGCATACTTCTGTTGGTGCAAATATTTTCATTTTATAGGTGTTTTTTAAGGTGCTAATAATGCATACAATTTATTTAAAATATGCTCAATCCACAAATCCTATTATTTTGAATTTGTTGAACCGTACACCTTGTATTCCAACAAGCATACTGTATCAAGATTTGAAATAGTGCTACCAAAGATGTATCAATGATATTTTTTATTGGAGTGTATATTTTATAAGATTCAAAGGAATTTAACAAGTATTGAGAAATTCTCATACTACTTTCACCTATAAGAACTTTTTTTTTTGGTGCTAAGCATACTATTTATTAAACATATGATCAACAAGCATACTATTTTGAATTTGTTGCACCGTACACCTTGTACTCCAACAAACATACTGTATCAAGATAGGAAATGGTGCTACCAAATGTATCAACAATATTGTCTATGGGAGTGAATAATTTATAAGTTCCAAATAGAATCTAAAACATATTCAGGAATTTAAAATATTAGAAAAATATTAGATTCAACAATTATTTGCATTCTCAACTCTCAAGAAGTATAAAAAGACTTATCAAACCCTCAAATTCCAATCAAACCTTTTTATTCCTGGCACATCCTAAAAAAACTAAAATGTGGAATATTATAGTTTAGTCATTTCAATCACTCAATTGGCTGACATTTATACATATAAAAGCACACATTATACCATATTAAGCTGAAGGGTTTTTGGATTGGATGTTGACTGCCGGTTATGATTTTGAAAGTAAGTTACTCTATTTATTTCAAATATTACATGTTCTCTGCCACTCTCCAACTACTCCTTTCTATTCTTATCAACTCACTTTCCTATAACAGCTATTCTATCTTATCCGTTTATCTTATATGACAACCCGTGTAACTACTCAACATTTGAAAAATTACTTGTACTCTTCTGCAAAGATGTAAGTTGAAAAGGTTTGAATTCTTCAACTTCCTTGTCATTTCTCAAAGAAGTGACATGACCATGAAGATCAAGGGTAAGGTTTTTTTTCTTGTAATTTATTTATCATAATTCCTAGCCTGCAATTCCTGTAATTAAATTTGAGAATTTTCTATTTAGATGAATTTCTGGCTAATACATTCAAGTAATATATTTAAAAAAATTTAAATTGTTAACTCGACATAATTTTTTGTTAATTAATTATTTTTATCATAACTTTTACATTCATATGCCCCGTGCTTAGCACGGGCATGTTTTGCTAGTCTGAATATTATTGGTCTTGAAGATGATTTGGTTGGAGCACTATTCTAGCCAACAGGCCGAGAAAATTATGGTTAGAGCATTGTTTTATTAGACAAAGAACATTATCAAATTAGGAAGAAAAAAAAAAACCACAAATGTATGGGTCAGCCTTTTAACTCTACTTCCCACTCAGGTATTTGAGAAAAATATGAATATAATCCAAATAAATGAATAAATGAATAACAGCTCAAATCACATGGATCTAAGCTGTTCATAAGCATTACTTGAAAATCAATGTATAAAAAAGGAAGAACATATATTGACTTTGAAAAAAGAAAAAGTTTAAAACGACATCAAAAAATTTATTTCAAAATATTACCAAATTATTGGCATGATTGTTCGGAATAGGACAAAACACAATTTTTCAGAGACAGATGTGTTGATAACCGATGATCTTAAACCACACTTGTACCATGCAACATAAATTATGTTCATATAAGTCCCTGGCAGTTGCTCAGCTTGTTAGTAGGATCGTGTCGTGTGTATGGGGTGGATGAGTTTGAGCCTCTTGTAAAGCAAGAAAATAAATTTACATCATTCATACGAACAAAGATTGGAAGCCAAAAATCCAAGTAAATCAGAAGGCATAAAAGAAAATAATGTAGGCTAGAATGGACAAAGGAAAGTACAAGGCAGGAAGTTTACCTGCTACACGACTTACAAGTGACTTGGCCAACAGATTTCGGGGTCTGCAACTTTGGCTTGTCATTGCTTGCAGGAGTCTTTCCACCTTTCTTCGATGGGTAAGGAGTTGCTGTATGGCCACCCTTCTTGCCATCGCCACCTGAAAATGTTTTTTGCACTAATAATATGCATTATACTTGAATCTAAGTAATATATACTAGCAAAATTGCAATTTAAATATTCATGTATAAAAAATTCATAGCTTTTTTAGAAAGAAAGCAAAAGAAAAAAACAATTATGAGTATGTATTTATATAATCGAAGAAATGGTATCATAGAATGAAAAAATGAGAATTAGAGTAGAATGGGAATGATAGAGTTTGGATTGAAACAAAGTCCTTGAGAAATAAAAGAAAAGAAAAGTGGATAGCAGTTATAAGTGGTTATGATAAAGAGATAAAGAAGGGTAGTTGATGTAACTTCCGGTCAAATTTATAATCGACAATCAAAATTGAATCCAAAACCTCCTAGCTTTATATATTATAATTGTCAACGAAGAAAAAATGTAGCAATATAAATCCCGAAATAAGTTTAAAAAAATTAGTACCACATTTTTACATTATTTATTTATTTTTTGGGTTGTGATGGTGGTGTGGGGCGGGAGGAACATTAAGGCATAGGAAAACCAGTACAGATATGCCTCAATCCTAGGACCCGTCCCCTAAAGTTACAACAACTTAACTGTAGAGCTAGTCGCTTTGTTGGCTTTTTGCATGTCATTGGTTGATTTCCCATTAAGTGATTGGTTCATAAAAATCAATAAAATCAAGATATAGCCAGCATGTAAAAGATTAGGAAAATCACCTTTCTTTTGGCCACTTGGAATTGGAGAAGCCAACTTGGCTTTCTTCTCTGGAATGGGTGTCTTCACAGCAGATTCTGCAGCTCTTTTCTTACCGGTTTCGGCCTTCATGAAGGAAAAAAAAGAGAGTCAACATGTCAAGTTAACAATGGAGAAAACAAGCTTACATATTCTAGAGCTTCCAAAAAGTCAGAACGCAGACACTTTAACTTGGAAGGATCCACAAACACCTTCTTTACTGTAGTGTCTTCCTCCTCATCATCAGAGCTTTCACCATCCTCATCCTCATTACTTTCATCCTCATCTTCAACCATATCCTGTAACAGGAATCATCAGTAAGAATCAAAGCTCCCACTTCAGTAGCCAATAGCAATAGCCACCTGTAGTTCTATATTGGATAATTGGACATTGAAGTAAATTAAGACGAGACTCAGAAATAATCAAAACATATAGTGGAATGAACATGAAGTTCAAGACTTCGGTAGCCAATAGCAATAGCCACCCATAGTTCTATATTGGATAATTGGACATCGAAGTAAATTAAGACAAGACTTAGAAATAATAAAAACGTATAGTGGAATGAACATGAAGTTTAAAAAAAGAAATGTATAGATACTAGAAATATTGCAGTAATTAAAATAATAATAAATTACATATTCATACAATTGAAAGATTGGAGCGGCAGTTCTTAGAAACAAATCAAAATTTTGAACGGGGATCAACAATGATTGACAAAACAGCTAAGAAGTAAAGAACCTCCAAGTGGATGCCAAAAACATTTGAAGAAAAAGGAAATAAGAAAATATGGATCCACGTCATCAAAAAGAGAGAGAAGTCTACTGTTAGGCCCAGATTCATAAATAATTTCGTAAAAGCAAAAGCGTACCTCATCATCATCTGAATCCTCTTCTTCATCAGATTCTTCATCATCATCATCATCTTCATCCTTAACCTTCTTAAGTTCCACCTGCTTTGCTTTCGGCTTGGATTCAACTTTGGCGGCATTAGCATTATCAATAGCAGGCTTTGGCTTCTCATTCTTAACCTCACCCTTTCCTACAACATTAATCACATAGGATGATGCCGGAACCTCAAAACAAAATTATCAATAAAAGATAGAGACCAACACATACGATGTTGTGCTGCTACAAGTGCAGGTGCCGCCTCCTCAGAATCAGTATCAGTATCTGAAGGATTTAACATTAAAACATACATCATATTTGAAAGAAAGTAACCTCTTGTACCAGTTAGCAAGGATCCTCAAAAAAATAAGGAAGAAAAAATGGATTCAAGGCTTACCCGTGAAATCATCAGAAGTGACGATGAAAAGAACCGACTGTCAAGGAAGTTTTTTTTTTAATACTGTGTATTTTCACCTACAACCACGCTTCATATGTACATTATGCAGTCTGGATCGTGGGGCCCACTTGGATGCTTCCCTATCATGGGGGATAGGATGGATGGAAAGATGCTTCCCTATCATGGGGGATAGGATGGATGGAAAGATATGTTTATGGATGAGTCATGCAAAAAATCAGCCCCATCAAATCATCCTGGCCCTTGATTTAACAGTCTTCAAGTTTAATGGTTTCTACCAAAAAAAAAAAAAAAAAGTTTAATGGTGTTTTAATCATAGTTTCTTTTAAAAAAAAAAAAAAAAAACCTCAATCCAGCAGTGGTGAGTAACGGCTTGATGAGCATAAAATTAGGCATGATAATGAGGGGATAAGAGTGAGAAAAGAGCTGAACCTATCATCGGTAGGACCAAGTGAGCCCCATAGAACTTGACTGCACATACAGCCTGCTCACAGGAGAAAATTCTCCTCTATACAAAATGGCAATAAAAGTAACAAGTAGGTATCTAAAAAAATAACAAAAAAAATAATGAAAAGGATATTCTTCTGGCACGCTCTTGTAACCACAGAAGTAGACACTCCCATTCTTCCAATTGTGAGATAGTACGAATTCTTTCTCAAAAACCAAATCAAATGGGATGTGAGTGCAGTTATCTGGAGAAAGTACACCCAGTACTAACTTCTGGCCGTTGACTTCCACAAAGATGGGTACTGAATCATTCCCTTTGTCCTTTTTCACCTCTCCGAGTGATGCCTGTTTGAAAGAAAAGGGAGCATAAATTCAAAATTCAAGATCTTAATGAACACAATTAATTAATTCCAAAAACTCAAACAAAAGCATTTGACACAAACAATGACCTGTGAGAGATGCAAATAAGTTTTAAAACCAGGATCGCACTTAACAGGCTCTCCTGCTTTAACTTCAACACCTGCATCAAATCAAGAGAAGTATATGAAACAACCAGCTCTAGCATCCAATGATCAAATGAAGAATATAGAAAGAAAAGATGACAGATAACACTTTTACTTCCAGAAAATCCAAAAAAGAACTTAATTACAGTCAAACTTAAACATCATGTCCCATTTCATCCAGACACGTAACTTGCCAAGCATTTTCATGTAAGCCAAAACAAATCTGATGTTGCATTTGACAGAACACGCAATTCATTGATCATAGGACAGAACAGCATAACGTTATCAAAGGACACAAATATAAAATTCTATGTAGATTGGCAATGACAGATACTTTGAAAACACCCAAATACCTATTAACGATTCCAACATATCATCCAAACAAGGTACCAACAACCAATATTTTATTGCGATTTTCTTTGTCGCCTCGCTATCAATACACATCCTCCACGATCCATCCTTCTTTGGAGTCATATGATATGCGCTACATGAGCTTATACTTTGTCTAACATATCCTTCTTCCACTAGCTATCATACAAATGTCCTCCATAAAGGAATTCTATGCAGACATAGTAATAACAGATACTTTGAAAACACCCAAATACCCATTAACAATTCCAACATATCATCCAAACAAATTACCAAAAACTGATATTTTATTGTGATTTTCTTTAGCGCCTCGCTATCAATACAAATCCTCCAAGATCCATCCTTCTTTGGAGTCATGAAATGCGCCAGCAGGGCACACGAGCTCATACTCTGTCTAACATATCCTTCTCCCACTAGCTATCATATAAATGCCCTCTATAAGGAATTCTATGCAAATTTGGTAATAGCAGATATTTTTTGAAACATCGCCACAGCTATTACAACATATCATCCTAACAAAGTACCAAATGGATATTTTATTGTGAATTTCTTCGTAGCCTCAGTATCAATACACATCCTACACAATCCATCCATCCATGTAGTCAAATGGGCAGCACGGCAAACATACTAACATATCCCACTTCCACCGGCAATCAAAGACATATCCTTCAAGACCCATCCTTCTTTGGAGTCAAACCAATGCAGCACACAGGCTCATAATCAGATATATTCCTATTTCCATAACCCTCTCACTTGTCAATTGAATCCTTTAAATTCCTCCAAACTCGTTTATTATGAAGGTCAATTAGGCAAGATAGATCACAACTAAAGGTCAGTGTCGTGTTGGACATCCCACTTCGATTATAAGTCTAGTGGAAATTCTTCAGGAAACACATGTGAAATCTTCTTTTTTTTTCTTTTGCTCTGGTACAAACTCACACACCAACACCCTTAACCAAGTCCCTCACCATCAGTGCTACATCCAGGGATTGATCAACTTCAACCACCCTAAAGCTTTTCAATGTGGGTCATGTCAAAGCTAAATGAAAATTGTCATCCTAACCTCGCTTCACCATTCCACGGGCCCTTGTTCCTTTTCACAGGAGCTATACTTGATAGATGAAAAGGAAACACCAGATCGATTAAGACCTCTCCAATCTCCATTGGTGCATTTTATCTGTCATTGCTCTCTCATAGTCTTCCTTCCATTCCACGAAGGATAAGCAGCACGACTCGTGAACTATAACATCTGGATGCTTGTACATGTTCAGGGCTCCCACCAAGCACATTGGTACTCCATACTAAATGGATAAAAAGGAAACACGAGATCAATAAAGGCCTCTCTATTGGTGCCTTTCATCTACCAATGTTCTCTGGTAGGCTTCCTTTATATCCTGCAAAGGATACGCCAAACATGTGCATATTGTGAATTATAATACTCGGATGTGATGCAGGCCACGAACTAAAATCGAGTTATCAAAGAAGGCACAAGAAGACCAGCATAGATCCAGTCCACAAAAAAGCCCCACAACTTAAGTGATTAATTAGTCACATATTAAATAAGGATATTACAGTCATGCACGTGCCAAATCTTGTATTTAGCAAGTTTTATCTTCAGAGAATCAAGTTGATTGCATTTTTCTTTGCTTAAGAAGATAAGTAAAAATTCTTACGAGCCTTGATTAGAAATTACCAATCTCTAATTGAAACCAAAGATTATTGACCACTAATTAGAAGGTTAATCCCTAATTGAGCGCCAAAATTGTTGCCTACTATTCTATGCAAAGGTTGTAATACTCTTCTAAGAAAATCAATTTACACTTTTCGCTATTAGTATTCTATGCAAAGGTTGTAATACTCTTCAAAGAAAATCAATCAACACTTTTCTCTATTCCTATCTTGGGTTGGCCAAAAACCCTCTCTTAGCCTTGTGTGAAGACTCCTTAGCATCTCCAATGTGCGAAGACTTCATTGCATAGTTGAAAATTCCATATTGGACCCCGTTAAATAATATCTATGTAGAAAATATTAAAATTTGAAAATAGCATATAAAATTAAGGAGATGCTCTTGTGAGAGTTACTCTCATGGTACTATGAGAGTAAGGGGTAGGGGCCCTCACATTTAGGCTGTTTTTTTTTTTTTAAAAAAGTGAAACATTTAGGTTGTTGGCATTGGATATGGATGTGATGTGAGGGCCCCCACCCTTACTACTCTCATAGGAGAGTCTCCCAATAAATTATATATACTTAATTTATTCTACCAAATCAATAGTGCAATGTAATATTTCTACATGCAAAATGAGTAGTTGTTAGTCATTTAGATTTTCATTACGTAGGCCTACTAGAGGGTAAAAGTCAAAGGAAAAAAAAAAAGAGATACTCAAAGCTTGGACCCACGATAATGCTATAGGCCCATAATGGCACACCTATTAAAAAACTAAACTGCACAAAATAAATGCCTCCCTCATATATAGGCCCCGGCCAAATTTCATAATAATACCCATATCGGATTGATCAGATACAATAAGTATCTGATCAATCTAACAATAGGCCCGCCTCCTATTAGAGTGAAATTTGGCCAAGGCCCACACAAGAAGGGGCATCTATTTTGAGGGTTTAGATTTTAGATATGTGGACCGTGCTGAGGAGCCCACAAATTGCCACTCAATTCACAGTATCACACGTATATGGAGAGAGAGAGAGAGAGAGAGAGAGAGAGAGAGAGAGAGTATTTGAAAACCCTTAAATGGGTTCCCCGTTTTATTTCGATAGAAAGAAAAGAGGGAAAGGAGAGGGAAGAAGATAAGAGGTGCCCATGTTGGATATTGGCTTTTGGTTGGGGCACTTCAAGGGAAAATATTTGCAATCAATAATTTCTGGAACAGAAAAAAAAAAAAAAAGGTAATCATTAATGTTTTCCATTATGCTTCAGCCATCACACACGCACACACTCACACTCCCAGTTATTCCTTGACCGGATTGGTTCTTTATTTGAAGGATGAAAAGGGAGAGTTTCGTAACCGAGGAAACATCCAGTGAAAATTGTCATTCCTAGTTGTTATTTGGTTGATTTAGAAGGAATATAGTAGGAGATGGTTTGGTGGGAGATCTTCTGGTCCAATAACCCTCAGACTATTTATTAGGGTGGGACCTTCTATTATTTCTTAGGCAAATTGTTAAAAGCGTTAAAGGAGCAACTTTGGATCATAACAGATCTTTAAATGTTGGAAGGAGATCATCAAAGAACTTGCCGCACCAAGAAAAGTTGTACCTATGTGGTTCCCTACACCGGACAGGCACTTAAGCCAAATCTTGATGGAAGTGATCTTGCGAAGTTGGGCTAGGTTGGGTTGAGTGGTCATTGAGGGACTTGTCATGGTGGACCCATCACAAGTTTTACATGTTGAATATAGGACAACAATTTGTAAACGGTGATTAATCATGTGATACTCAGGGAGCTGAAGGATCTTCTACCGCACATTAGCATCTAGCAAGTGTTGGAGACTTAGAGAACAAATCCATGACATGGTTAAGCAGGGTGCATCGCCTTTTTCCTTAATTTAAGAGGTTCCAATGAAGCAAACAACCTAGCAAAACGAGTCTGAAAAATCTCAAACAGCTATGGTGTTTCAGATCTGCCATTTCACTTCACAGATTTTGGTTTTTTTCTCTCAGCCGCATAAGTATTCCTTGGTAGTTTGTCATTCTCATGAAAGGCGAGATGGTCTTGTGGGGCTCTTTTGGTGCCCCTCTTAGTTAGTACCTCCTTCATAGTAATTACTCTTACACAGAATAGCAATTTTCCTATACACTTCCTTCATTTTAAATATAACATACACACTTAGCATTCAAGAATTAATAATAAAATAAGTTAATAGAAGCCCTATGCAGTTTCTCATCACATGCTTTTACAACTAGAGAAGCAGAACAAAACAAACAAATGAAAACCCAAACTCCAACAAATCCATGCCAGATTAAGAAAAACCTTCAGCATAACTAAGGACCTCCAGGTCCCTCCATTTGGCTACCTTGAATGCAGATAAATTAAGTAGTTAAAATTCCTCTTCCTCATTTCACTACAAACCACTCAAAAGATCACTCACTCATAATTTATGACACATCCAAGTGACAAAATCAAAATCAGGAAGATTTACAACAATAAAAAAAAACCCTAAACATGCATCAGTAGATGAATGAGATACCGCTTCTAAATCCATGGAAGTAAAGTAAAAATTAAAAAAAAAAAAAAAAAAACTATGATCTGAGACCGTAACAATAAACAAACATCGAAAAGAGAAAGACGATACAAGTGAAAGAAAATGGAAGAGATTCGTTACCCCAAAACTCCATTTGTGGTATTGATGCAAGAGAAGTCTAAGGAGATCTACAAGCAGAAGTGAGAGTGAGAGTGAGAAAAGTTGCGCACGAAAGAAATGGGAATTTAGGGTTTGTTGGGTTTTAAATGGTTTAGGTAAACGCGTCCATCCAAGGAAAGTGTTAAATGTGTGCCGGATCGATTGTTCTAGATACGTCCATTTCACATTCCGGACCGGAGCAAAGCGTCGGGTCATTAAACTAATTTGTCTAATATTACCTATAATCATTTGTCTTCATTTTTAACGCCCGGGTTCCAATTATGTTGGGGTCGGCTATATAAATTATATTTCTTTGAGCTAAATTCTCAAATAACTACCCCTATTCATGTCATCTTCGGCCTACCCTTCACCTTGGTTGTTCATCAATCTGCATAGCCAAACTCTACTTTATTGGTGCTGTTGCCGACATGCATTGGACATGTCTAAAATGGCTCAAATGGATTTCCCTAATTTTATCACCTAAATTCCCTCGAAATTGCTTAGTTCAAATTTTATTCTTCCTAGTTTTACCACACATCAATTTCAATATTCTTATCTCTACTACATCTGTTTTGTGCATATGTTTTTTCCTAATTGACTAACGTTTTGCTTCATAAGTCATATCCGATCTAATTGCTGCCCTATAAAACTTTTCCTTCAATCTTACTTGCATGCGCCCATCGTCATATGTTCTAAATTTTAAAAATCTTTCAATCCTTACTAATTATTGATCTAAGATAACGAAATTAATTTCTTTGTGGTTTCTCCTTATCTTTAATTCTCACAGCAGTTCCAGTTCTTTGTATGTACCCGCTGAAGTTACAATTCATATATTTTGACTATGTAGGGCTTATTTTAAAGCCTCCCACTATCTCTACAATTTTACATCTATGCGATCTCTTGATTCATCTATCAACACTATATCATCTGCAAATAACATACACCAAGGTACCTCCTCTTGAATATGAGCAGTTAATTCATCCATAATGAGTGCAAAGATTTAGGGCTACGGGTTAACCCTTGATACAATCAAATGGTCACTGAAAACTTACATATCTCTCTACAAGTAGTTCTCACACTTGTTATCGCTCCTTTAGACATGTTGTTAATAATGTCAATATAATCTTTTGGGAAATTACTTTTATTTAGAACAACATGTCTAAAGGAGCGATAACTTCCATAGTTGTGTAAGTTTTTTCTAGGTATCCTGTTGTCGCTACCCAGGACCGGGATCGCGGGCTTAGTTGGTGAGTGTATAGTAATTATTACCACATTAATCAAAAGATACACACACTCTTTTAATTTCCTACAGGTTTCCACGGTGAGGATCTCACATATACTCACAAATCATTTACATTGGTGCGAAAGCGTGTAGCAAACCAAATTTGAAATCCATTCCACATTTCAAAACTGATAACACATATATGACTAACATGATATCAGAGTGAGCAATGATCATATGGCATTTCCGAAATATAAAGTTAAAGGCTTATATAAAATGTAATTTAATTAAACATTCCCCAAAAATAATGGCTAACAAACGCCAGTATAACCAAATAAATTCCCAAAATACAACAATCAATAACCCCCAAAATGTTGTACAGCTCATGGCCCGACCTAATGTCTAAATGACATTGTCAGCTTGCTATTCCACTAAACGATGCGGCTCATCGGCCGCCTCCTCTGGCTCCTCCTCAAAGACAACGAGGTCTTGACCAGAGTACCAAAAGAGTGGGTCAGACACGACGGTCTGCCAGGTGGGTGAATAGATATAACAGTAAGGAAATTCAAAGCATATTTTAGAAACATATTGAAAATCTGTCAAAGTTATAATTTCCATAAAAACATGATGCATTATTTGTTTAAAGCAATATGCAATATAAAACATGTAGGGTAACAAGGAACAGGAACTGACAAGACGGCAACCACACATAAGCTAAATCCTCCATCACTAATGTGATGAGAGCACACTAAAGGCGTTGGTTTCGGGCATGCAAGGTGGCGATAAGCAACTATATACATACATATATATACTGAGCAAAACCACGGGCGCGACACCGAGTGAAAGAACAGAACATAATTCAGACTGCAGTTGACAGAAGCTAAAGGGGGACCCCAAGTCAGTGAATCAAATCGATAAGGTTGTCCAAGCTTAGTGGTGCCGACTTATAGGTCAAAACGAAATCAGCGCATATACATATCTAAAGAGGTGTATGACACCCAAAACAGACTGAACAGAAGGTTCGTAAGCACATTTATCACAATAGTATCTTATTAAAATGCATAAAGCTGACCAATTATTCAGACCACAAATTTCAGTAGTTAAAAGCTTCATTTGTACTAACACACGAAAATTGTCTAAAACATATGAAATTTAAGTGAAATCCAACACAATGGATCTCTTCATAATTTCGGACAAGCATTGAGGCTATAGGATTTAAACAATATATATCGGGATCTCATATGTCGGTTTTTACTCACAACTTGGTACTCCGGGAGATTGGGGACATTCCAATTTCTCTATACAGATTGATAGGTCCAACAACCTCAATAAATATCTGGAAATGGTGTTTATTTCTCCCTCAATCTCCATACATCATGTCCTAGGTCTCCTATTGCTTCAGGTCTCCAAACCAACCTAACTAGACCTTAAAACACCCTTTTTGATGATATTAGGGAAAGCCCAGGGATTTTGTACAGTTCGCTCGAGCGGACTAGAAGTTCACTAGAGCGAAAGGCTTTATGGGAGGGTTCGCTCGAGCGGATACAATATCGCTCGAGCGAACTGGTCTGGGTCAAGTAGGCTCGAGCGAACTGGAAGGGTGGCTCAAGTGAACTAGTCTTTGGATGGGGTCCGCTCGAGCATACAATGAGTCGCTTGAGCGACTTGGCTTCTGGGAGGGTTGGCTCGAGCGAACCTGAAGGTTGGCTCAAACTAACCAGTTTCTGGAAGGGGTTCGCTCGAGCGTACAATGGGTTCGCTCGAGCGAACTGCTTCAGAAACTGCCCGTTTCAGTACTTTGGGCCTCTCCTTCCCTTCTCTTCTAAACACATTTGAGGCTACCATTTTGACACGCATTTATGGCACTTTCATCTACTCAAACAACATTCACTTCCTCCAACAACCAATCACCAAAACCCTCAAATCACAATAATTTCCAACCTCATTCAATACAAGAAACAACCACCATTAATGAAATCCATTTATGACAAAATAAGCTTGAACAAGGTAAGTGCATTCATTCTCAAGAAATCCATTAAGAGAAGAAAAGCTCATCAATATGCACATTTCTAAAATCAATATAAACCATAGAACATAGGTACAAGCCATTAATGAAAATCCATATTTTCCACAAAACAAGAAATCATAAAATTAAACACATTCATCCACTTGCCTTGGCTCCACAAACAGCAAATCAAGCTCTAATCACACTTCCTAAGCTCAAAATTAACAATCTACACAAAACCCCCAAAAATACACCCATTACAAACCCTAACAAGTCAAAACCAAGAAATAGGATGAGGGAGCTTCCAATAATGAAGGTGAAACATCTCAAGGACTAGGAGAGTACAAATCTAGAAGATGGAGATGATCACTTACATGGAAGACATTCAAATAGACATGGCTTGCTCAAAGAGAACCCTAGATGGGTTGGTTTTCTCTACAAATTATACCAATGGAGAGCTTTCATGGAGAGGAAGAAGATGACTTCCATTTTTTCTTTTAGCAATGGTTTGGCGTGGATTTGGAAATGAAGAAGCAAGAAGGAGGCAAGGGAACCCTAGGGCTAGAACTCTTCTTCCTTCCAATGAAAAGTTGCAAGAAAGGGAAAAAGGAAAGAGGACCTCTCCTTATATAGAAAGTGGGGATGGATCCCACCACTAATGAGACTTGTGGGGCTTATAACATAAATTTCCGGGCCTCGGATGAGTTCGACCAAGAAGGAAGAAATGTTTGTCGAAATTTTTAGTTTTCAAAAAGTATATATTTTGTGGGTTTCGGAGATATTGAAAATAGTGTCCAGATTTTGTGTAAAAAGACTGTTTTGCCCCTATCATGATGAAAGTGGGGTTTCAAGGTTTTGGACAAAAACAGAGTAAACACGAAAGTTGTAGGGAATGATAAAACAAATTAAATGGAGCTAAAACACGAATTTTTAGAATATCAGATAATCCTCAAAGTCACACAAGAACACTACAAAGGAACCCCCGAGGGGTCCCACTAATAAAAAAGGTTCCCAAAATATTCCAAAGCTATATAAAAGCTATTCTAATCCCAAACTTAAACAAAATCCACTAATCTAAATTAGAACTAAAACATGACTTAATTAGTACTAATCGAAATCTCATGGGTCGGGGTCTTACACCAGTCATAAGCTTTTTCTAGATCGATGAAAGCCATATGAAGATTTTTCTTTTTACTCTATATTTTTTACCTAAATGAGAAGATAACTTCCATAGTTGATCCCGCTGAGTTGGAATCAAATTGGTTTTCCGATATCTTGTTCTTCTGTCTATTTGTTTGTTCCATTACTATATCTCATAGCTTTATATTATGGATCATAATTAGTTTAATCTCACAATAGTTGGTACAGTTTTGCATATCTCCCTTATTCTTATGTATAGGTATTACAACATCACTTCTTCTCCATTCATCCGATATTTTCATGGGGATTTGACCATACAGGTTATATGATAACTTGTATTTCTTGGAACGGTGTTGACCAAGAGTATATCCCAAATGTGGGTATCGTACACGGAGCCCCCCCTCCCTTTTTTTTTTCTTGATTCTACCCCTTTTGTGCGATATCGCAAATATATGCGATATTGCACAAACTGAAAAGTCAATTTCAGGCCGTTCCCTCCCTTTTTCCCTTCGTTCACATCTCCTAAAGCAGGTTGTTTTCCCTCATTTTTTTTTTTCTGTGACTGTCTCCATCGTTAGAGGAGGTTATCAAGAGGATTAAGCCATTCTATTTTATTTCTTCAAAAGCATCTGAAGGTTTCTCCATATTTTGTTCACAAAGTTCTTTTGGCTTGGTATGCTCCATTGAGTTGCTTTACATCTTTGTGTTGTAATTGCTTGAGCATTCAAGTGATTCTTTCTACACGCAATATTTGGTGGACATGTTTGGAATTTTTTATATACTCTTTCAAATGTTATGTTAAAAATGGCCGGGCATTGAGATATAAGAAAACTTATGGTCAAGGAGATACTTTGGAATCTATTTTCAATTTTTTGTTTGTTTGGTTGTATTGGTTGAACAAATGATTTGAAATGTCCTAAAAATGCATTTTTTTATCATGGCTTTATAACAAATTATACCAAGAGTTCTTTTTGGCTCATTGCACTTAGGGAATGATAGCTTGGTGTTTCTGGACCATACAAAGAGCATGACTGGTACACTTGGTCACAACAGCTGAGACTTTATTCAATTTCTCCACAATCCAAACTTTCTCTTATCAAGTATGAAATCATGAATTTAGACCTCAGATAAAACAAGTAAAAAACCACAGCAAATCTGGGAGTTTAATTCAGTGCTTTTTGTGCGATATCGCACAGTCACTTGGCCAGTTACTCAGAAAATGAATTTCCAACAAGCTTCACTGTATTCTTAGTCATAATAGTTGGGACTTTAATCATTTCTTACCCAGCCCAAACTTTCTCTTATCAAGTAGCAAAATTTGAAGACTTAAGATGAAACAATCCAAAAACCACAGCTAATCTGGGAGTCTAATTCAATGTTTTTTGTGTGCTATCACACAGTCATTTGGCTAACTACTTTTTCTTATGAAGTAGGAAATATGGAGTAAGACCTACATGAAACAACTCAAAAACACATAGCACATCTAGGCGGCTAATTCAGTACCTTTTGTGCGATATCGCACAGTCACTTGGCCAACTACTCAAAATAATGAAATCCAGAATGCTTCACTGTATTCTTGGTCACAACAGCTGGGACTTTAATCGATTTCTTACACAGATTTTTGTATACTCTATTGAGGAGGAAACTATGGAGTTAGACCTCGGATAAAACAAGTAAAAAACTACAGTTATTCTTGGAGTCTAATTAAGTGTTTTTTGTACGATATCACATAGTAACTTGGGCATCTACCCAGGTGATGAAATTCCAGAAAGCTTGACTGTATTCTTGGTCACAATAGCTGGGACTTTAATCGATTTTTTACATAACCCAAACTTTCTCAAGATGGAGATGAGCTCCCCTTGTGCGACGTCGAGATGGAATCGACCAAGAAAATGATGGGTCTCACAGTAGATGGCCAAAGGAAGATGGGGACTCTTATTTTTCACAAGGTAAAACTTTTATCTTTTACTGGGGGTAAAACTAGAACAAAACTTGAAGCCCCACTGTACAATACCCACATTTGGGGTAAATTTTCAATGAACACCATTTTAAGGAATAAAGGGTCTTTTATAGCCTGTACGGTCAAATTCCCTATTTTCATTGTCATTAATATTTTTATCAAAGAGCCTAGTTAACCAAATCTCTCCAATTTCTCCTAGGCATTTCCAAGCTTTTATCAAAATGTCATTTGGGCCCATAGCCTTTTTTTATCTTCATTTGCATCAATGCTTTCTTCACTTCCAGCATACTAATTTTATGGAAACAAGTATGTTCTACTAATAAAGAATCATTTCCTATTATTAGGTCTCTTATATAGTATTTATTTATAAACTTGCTAAAATATTTCCTCTACATTTCTTTGAAATCTTTGTTTTTTACTAGAACATTTTGATCAATGCTTAAGTCCCCACATTTCCTTTTTTCTTAATTTTGCAAGATTAAAAATATCTTGCTCTTCTTCTCTTGCTCCTAACCTATTATATAGGTCATCATATGCAATATATCTAAAATCACTATCAACGTTAGTATATAATTATTTGTATTATTATCTTTATAGTTGTTACATCATAATTAATATAGATTTTTGAAGGAAAAAACTCTTACACCCATATACAACAGTAGAAGTACTAGACATTTCCTATTAGTGCATGGGGGCCTCTCATCATTTTCCCCTTCTAATTTTTTTACTTTTTTACTTCTTTTTTAATCCATTTTTACCGTTTCTACCATTTTTTTCTAGCCTTTTTTATTCTTTCCCTTCTCTTTGTTTGGCCCCATTGCACTCCGTCTTCATCTTTCTTATGGTTATCCTTTTCTTCTTTCTTCTTCCATATCCATCCAAAGCATAGCTGAAGCAGCAATTTAGAGACAATCCCGGTCCCTTGCAACAAAAAGAAAGTCCATAAGGAAAGATTGAGTGCAGTCCAACAACATTAAATACTCTAACTTCTGGGAGATAAAAACCACGGCTAACTCTTATTGGGCTTGGAGGGTATTCTCAATAGCAGAGATGCAATCATCATGCATAGAAGGCACCTGGTTGGCAATGGGAGAATCACTAATTTCTGGCTAGACCCTTGGCTACCATGCGGCCTCATTGGTCATATTGGAAGGTGAAATAACATGGGGGCTTGTGAGCAACATCAAAGTCGCCCACTTCATCCAGAGAGATAAATGGGAATTTTCAACCAACCATCTCATTCATCTTGCTTAGATGATATCAAATGTTCCTAACCCAAAGTGTGACTTCATTGATAAAATCATTTGGAGTAAATCAGAGCTTGGAGTCTTTACTCTAAAATCAGAGACAAAAATCAATTCCAACTCAGGCAATCTGCTCTTGGTACAACAACATCTAGTTCAAAGGCAGAATTACTAAGCACATAATTTGTGCATGGATGGAAATGAAAAATGGCCATAAAACTAAAATTCTTCTAATAAGTAAAAGCTTGCAAGTTGATCCTAGATGTGTTCTTCGTGATGGAGATGTGGAAGATGTGTTGCACCTATTCATAAGTTGCCCATACTCTGCCCAAATCTAGAACTCCATCACCGCAAAGTTCAACATAGCCTCCAATGCCGATGTAACACCCCAACCCACCTTAATTTCGATTAAGAGTTAATTAATTGAAATTAGTAGTTTAATGGATGTTTTGTATGTATTTGGGTCTGATTAGGTAGAATTTAGTTGGGTTGACCTTTGACTAGGTAGATTATGACTTTTAGAGTATTTTTTGTTTTGGTGTGTCTTTAGAATTTTGTTGGTTTTTGGGTGCATTGCATATAGAATAACCTGGGCTTTGATTTTCATGATTTGACCCATTGAATCCGGATCCATCTTGACCCATTTCCAGCCCATATTCCAGCCCAAGCCCCTTTTTGAGAATTCCAGTCCCTATGTGGACTTGCATGCAACTGCAGGAAGAAAATTTAAATAAAAAACCCAACCTAGCCACTCTTCTCTTCTACCTTCATTTCCAGCAACTGAAATTCCATCTCCCTTTTCACTTCTTCTCTAAGTTTTCTTAAGATAAGGCTCTTCACCATCAACTACATCTTCTTCTACAATAATTATAGTCTCCTCCAATCTTATTTCTCTCTAACCTTCCACCTTGGTAAGTATTCCTCATCATTTCCCTTCCTCTTGCTTCAAATCAGTGAAATGATATAAGAATTCGTGCATGCATGTTGACTACAATCATACATTGCATTTTCACCATTTTAGGTTGCTTCTTGAGCTTGCATTTTTTGGGATTTTGAGTTTGGAGGGCTTGCACTTGCTAGGAGAGGTTGTTTTGGTGTAGGATTCGAATTTCAAACACCCAAGGCAAGTTAAACTCATATGATTGTATGCATGCATCCCCATTTGATTATTTGAATATGTTTAATCATGTTAGATATCCATTTCTTTGCTCAAATTGATTTTTTGGTTCATATTTTTTTTATAAGAAATGGATTGTTTTCTTGTTGATTAAATGGTGATGTTTATGAGCACTTTGAAGGCCTAAATTTATGCATCAAATGTTGTTTGAAGTCTGGGAGTAGGCAATTGTTGGCCTTGGAAGAGAGCAGAGAAGTTTAGAATTCTAGTACAGAATTCTGGACTACCCGCTCAAGTGCATGATTCCCCGCTCTAGCGTGCATGCTCTCGGGTTGGTGCCTGCTTGAGCGTGTGTTTGTCCGCTCGAGCACACCTAACACATGTCTAAAGTAGGTCAACTTCCAACGGCCATAACTTTTGAATCGTATGTTCGATTTTGGAGGTTCACATACTGTCGGAAAGCTCTTGTTGCATAGAATCCAATGGTCCTTGTAAATTATTGATTTGAGGTTTGGGGATAAAGAGGATGTTAGATTTAAATAAATCTTGGCAACCGGGCTGTACCACGAGCCAAGTGATGAACCGTAATATGTTTAAATGGTTATGGCCTGATAGTTGAACTTTAAGGATGGATCCTTTGAACCCTATATCATGCCTAATGGACTTGTGATTTAAGTGGATGCGGCTTGAGCAACCATGCACCCACAAGGGGCCTCGGGTTCTTCTAAATTGAGATCCGAACCAAATGTATTTTACTAAGGGATTCAGTGCTCAAATTAAGTAACGCCAATGGTTCTTTAGTAAGCCACTAACACCGGAATCCTTAGTACTACACAGAGTTGGACGGTGAAGACCCTGAGCGTTTCCAAGACTGTAAGATTGGCTTGCTTTATACCTTGATTTCGTATATGATTTATGTACATGCATTGCATTCCGTTCCAGCATTCTTGTATGACTTGATCATACTTCTGTTTAGTTTATATATATCTTATTTATGCACCTGTTATGTTATATCCATTTCCGCTTCTGTTCAGTTACACTTATGATAAGTCCTGATTATGTAACATATGATATAATCTGTTTCTGTAATATATTATGTTATTTTGTACACTTCGTTCCACGAGTCGGCACCACTTGGCTTAGACCCTTATCCAAGTCGGACCCGGTTAAGCGTGAGTTTAGTTATATTTCTGACCCTCTACAGATGGGATTATATTTTGTGGGTTGACCGGCACCTTAGGTCCATGATGGCGAGTTTCGGGCCCTCTATCTCCTAGTGGCACCACCCTGTTCTATTCTATTTTGTTTTCTACTCTCACTTTATATTCATGTTTACATGGTTAATTTGAGAGAATATAGCTAATGTGGAGGTGCCATCTAGTTCTGTTAATTATGTGTATCTGTCATTTATGATTCGTATGTTTCATGCTTATTCATGCACAGACTTGCCTCGTGTTTACACTTTGACCTCATATGATCAATATCTGTCTAGCTATTCATTTGTCACATGTTATATGATTTATATTTGTGTATCTTGCTTAGCTTAGTCTAATGGTGCTACACTTGATGTTACAGGTGAGTACCTTGATTCCACTGCCCCGGAGATCAACGAGGAAGAGGAATCTCCTCAGCACGTAGCTGAATGGACTTCTAATGATGTCTTTTAGACATCTCACCTGTGAGCGTGGACGTCACACTACCTAGGGACTGTGGCTTGGAATTGCCATATCTTTTGTTATAGTTTATAAACTTGTTTAGACTATGGCTTGTAAACCTTAACTTAACTTACTTTTTTCTTTCTCTCTATCTCTAGATCTTAAACTTGAACCTTTAATCTATGCTCATGAACTTTTATGCTCTATATCTTGATGGATATGTTATTATTGGTTTACAATTGGATGTTTATTTGACAAAATTATATAGGTGGAAATACAGGTTTATGGAAATTTGAACCTCACACGCAATATCCTGTGGGTGAATTTTGTTCTTGTGCAACGAAAGATCAATGAGTTTGACTCAAATCCCCATACGGGCGTACATCGTGCTTCGAGATGAGTGTAGTCTTGGGCTCGGGGCGTGATTGCTTCTTTTTCATTGGAAGAACTGTTGGAAATTTATATTAAAAACATACTTTTATGTATTTTTGTTGGCTATCACAGAGGAACAAAAGGTGGTTTGTTCTATAATCCTAAAGATCGAAAGATCATTGTTAGCACCAATGCTCGATTCTTAGAAGAGGACTATGTAATGAACCACAAACCCAAAAGCAGAATTGTTCTAGAGGAATTGAGGGAAGAAAGACTTACCAAAACTTTTCCATCGCTAATAGCACATGAAGAGATACCTTAAGATGGAGAACTAGGTGTTCCATCACCTCGTCATAGTGGGAGGATTGCCGAGTTTCAAGCTAATAATACTCTAGGTGAAACCACCAACATGATGGGTGATGAGCTGGATCAGCATGTCGATGATGGCACACCAGGATTAGTTTTAGTATAGTGTGACACTACTCATACACAGATACATGATGTGCCTCGTCGTAGTGGGAGGATTATTCGTCAACCCGAATGGTATATGTTCTTGGGAGAGTCATATGATAGAGTCCCTAATGAGCTAGATACCAAACCCTGTAACTATAATGAAGCACTCCAACACAAATATGTAGAACTATGGCAACAAGCTATGCAATAAAAAATGGAGTCTATGTACCATATTCAAGTCTGGGATCTTGTAGAACAACTAGAACCACTAGAGGGAATAAAACCTATTGGTTGTAAGTGGGTCTACAAGAAGAAAAGATGGGTGGATGGAAAGGTTGAAACCTTCAAAGCTAGGCTTGTTGCGAAAGGGTTTACTCAAAAAGAAGGTATCGATTATGATGAGACTTTCTCGCCAGTAGCCATGCTGAAATCCATCTGGATTCTTTTATCCATTGCGGCTTATTTTGATTACGAAATTTGGCAAATGAATGTCAAGACAGCTTTCCTCAATGGAAATCTTGACGAATGTATTTATATGGTACAACCAGATGGATTCGTAGCTAAAGGCCGTGAGCACATGTTATGCAAGCTTAAGCAAGCATCTAGATCTTGGAACATCTGTTTTGATCAAGCCATTAGATCTTATGGTTTCGAGCAGAACCCCGATGAATCCTGTTTGTATAAGAGATGCAACGGCAATGTGGTGATTTTCTTAGTACTTTATGTAGATGACATCCTACTCATTGGAAATGATGTTGGGGTGTTGTCTTCGGTCAAAGTATGGTTGAGCAGTCAGTTCGATATGAAGGACTTATGAGAAGCTAGTCACATTCTAGGGATCAAGCTCTTACGAGATCAGAAATAAAGAATGTTGGGCTTATCTCAAGCGGTTTATATTGATGTGATTCTTGCCGGTTTTAGCATGTTAGATTCCAAGAAAGGATTTCTTCTTTTCAGGCATGGAATTACTTTATCCAAGGATTAGTGTCCTAAGACACCTGATGAGAAAGAAAAAAATGAAGGAAGTACCTTAAGCTTCGGCGGTGGGAAGCCTCATTTATGCAATGCTATGTACTAGACCTGATATTTGTTTTGCGGTTGGCATGATTGGCAGATACCAATATAATCCAGGGAGATAACAATGGGCTGCGGTAAAGCATATACTTAAGTACCTTAAGAGGACTATAAATTATATGCTGATTTACCAGGTCGAGAGTTTGATACCCATTGGGTACATAGACTCGGACTTCCAGTCAGATAATGATGCCATAAAGTCGACCTCAGGATTTGTATTTACATTGGGAGGTGGAGCTATAAGTTGGAGGAGTGTCAAGCAATTATGTATTGCTAACTCTACCATGGAAG